>OZ022504.1:87769921-89209215 GCA_963989385.1 Ctena decussata | reverse complement strand
CGCCCTTGACAAATCTCTCTACAAAATTAGATTCAATAATTTCCACAAAAGCTAGTGTATTTTATAGTAATGTTGAATTTCCCACAGCGTGCCTCGGTATTGGTCATGCTATTAATAACATGGGAAGACTGAGGCCTATAATGCATCACACAGATCTACATCCCACCCCTACTACGCCAACGCCTAGACGCCCCGCGCACCTCGAGACCTACACTGTTCTGTTTCCTTTTTCTCAAACCGTTTAGCCATTTAAATAGTAGAGCGGTCAAAATATCTAAACCTTAAGTCCGAACTCTTTTAATCGAAATAAACGTCGACAAATCCGAAATGATTAGATGCAAAGACATGGACCCAAAACAGGAAGTGTGATCAGGTGCTCGCGAGTAGTAAGCATCGCCTGCCTATCATAATACACCCGCCATGTCTATATATCTGATGGAAAAGTCAGTGAACATGAACGTCCGGTAACTCAACTTAAAAGAAATGCCGTGCCTTGTTGCTTGCGTCAGCCCCCCCCCCCCCCCCCACCCCACCCCCACCACCCACCTCCCCTTCAAGGTGTGTTGCTGGAACAGACCCCCCTCCTTGTGTCTGAAATTAAATAGTTAGGTGTTATTTTCACAACCAAACTATATATAGCCGTCATGTTCCAAAACGAGTTGAAAAAATATACCTACAGAGACTCAGAGATTAATCAAAATATTGCCGTTAACTTCGGTGCATTTCCACTTATGCTGACAAATTGATTATCTGAAAAGCACAACATATACCGTCATGAAAATTATATTTATATTAAAATAAACGATATGCAATGTAAAAGAAAAATAATTTTGTATGTTTGTTTTCTCTAGTTGCGAGTTTTTTTTTTATAAAACCTTGTTTCCATTGACGTCTTTTATTTCTGTTTGTTCAAATACGCATAAATGATAAGCAATAAAATACATACAATTTTAAGAGAATTTGAATGGGGGCCAAAAAGGGCTCCTTATCTATCTATCTATATATATTTTGCCCAGGTCCTTTACCACAAGAAATCTAATGCTGAATGCTCTGTAATGCTGTTAATAATATTCAGAGCGTCTAGGGGCGAAGTACCCAGCAGTCAAAAGCAATTTTGTTGATGACAGCACCTGGAGATTTGATGTCACAAACGCAAACTGATTGGCATGATTTCATAGATTAAGTCATACAGTTCTACTGGCAAATTATGATTTTTTTTCTGGACATGAAGCACGCGATTTTTTTTTTCGGTAAATGTTAGGAAGACAAGTTTGATCGAATAGAACTAATCTGAAAATGTCTGAGTACAACATGTAATTGTGGGGGTGGTGGGGAGGGAGTGTCTGAGGTAGCCTCTCGACCCCCAAAGCTGAAACTTTTTTTTTAACGTAGACGGATACAAAAATTCTGACCGCCACCCCATATGCCTAACAAAATATATGACCCCCCCCCCCCCCCCCTGCCCCATGGCTTAATTATTTTCGATTCCCCAGTAGACCACAAAAAAAAAAAATCACAAAAAAAAAAATCCGACACCCCATCCCTACTGAATGTACCCGGTCCCCCACCTAGTAATCGATTCCGCTAATTTTCGCTTCCTGTAGAAACGACATTATAACTGGCTTCCGCCGAGACTGTTCGCGATCTCTTGCTTCCCGCCGAGACTTCTGTACATGATAAATGGCTTCCTGCAGACTGTCCGCGTGATTCTGCTTCCTACCGAGGTTCTCTGCAGGAAGCAGAGTCACGCGGACAGTCTCGGCAGGAAGCCATTTTTCGAGGACAGTAGTCCCTGCAGGAAGCAAGACAGTCTCTGCAAGAAGCGAAAATTGGCGGACTGGTTTATACCCTGTGATAAATGACTTGTCCGTAATAATCATGTCGCTGTGAGCGGGTAACATCAGATCTTTTGATTAGTAAAATACAGTATTAACCTCAAAATTTTGATATGGTGCCGGGTCTCAAGAACATAGACAATTTTACTGTGACCTGCTTTCGTAGAGGACATTTGGAGCAGCCTGAGGCGTGCGCTAATGAAGTCTAATGTACATGTAGGCTTTCAGCGCAGTTAGTTCACTAATGACAGAAACTTCACTCCACCACTGTCACTCTGGTCAGTTTTTGCGCTTGAATGTGCTAGCTGTCTGTTGCAGGTGCGCGAAAAACCACTTTCTAACTGATACCAAAGTAAAATTAAACACACCACTTAGCAATTCACTAGCAGTTTCATATAAAGTCAGCTGTAGATTCTAATTGACAGCAACCTCACACGTCATCGTTACGTGTACCAACGAACCTAAACAAACCAGCTGCAGTGTATTTGCAGAGATAAGAGAATTTCAGCCGTATGCATAGGACTAGGCCTGCGTTGCAGAACATATTAGCTGAAGTAAGATTATATCTGTCAACAGGCATATTTTTATATCATGTCCAGCCCTCAGACTCATTAGAGCTCCTTTGGTGTCTAAGGTATTTGGCCTCTCGCGGCCAAATGTGGGTGGGGTGTATGGGTTGCGTCAACTTGCTCCGAAACTCGTAAAGAAAGTCGAATATTTTGTCAAGTAAAATCAGAGACGGTCTGACGGATGGGATGCCGGATGACACAGAAACTAAATGCAGTGTGGTTAGAGCTCCCAAGAATATATTTGGCAAATTGTAAAGGCATAGTAAAGCGCCTAGTGTGCAGCCAAATAACGACATCACGGATACGTTGGACCTAATATCTCTTGAGCGAATGAAAAAATGGTAGCGTTCGACTGAAAATTATACAACAGCATCCAAAGTTTTAAAAAACATAGTGATTTTATATTATTTCTTAATTGTAAGACGGCAAAATTACGACAGCCGACATTTGACATTCCGAACAGTTGTTGGCAGTTCGCGTTGCGCAGAGGTCTCAAATTTGTCACCAGCGGACATCCTTAAGGTATTAATTTTTTAACTATTTGAGCGATCAAAGAATATTTGAGGTCTCTTCAGTATTTTATTTGTTGAGTCAGTATTCTAAAGTTACAACAGAGGTGGCCAAATTAATATCTTCAGATGAAGCATTCCCGGTAACTATGTAGGCTATGGTCTAGCACCTACATCTGGACGGATGACGCAATTCTACGGCCCTTTCATCAGTGTCTGAAATCATATCGAGCCAATAGAAGGGTGATTCTATATGCAATTGAACTCCTTTTACGGTTGAAAAAAATTCCATCGCCAGCGGGATTCGAACTCGGACCGATAGCTTAGCAGGCCAGCGTTTAACCCTCTGAACCACTGGGGTTCCCATGTACATTAGGAGATCTTAACAAACTTAATGATTGGGCCACAAATGGTAAGTAACATTTAATCCTTCTAAAACAGAAGTCATGTTTATTGCCAATTTTTATTTTGAGGAAAATATTGAACTTACTACAAATAGTAAATACTCATAAACACTTAGACATTGTGTTATCATCTAACCACAAATGGACGAATCACATTGAAACTCTACTAAATAAAGGACCTCTGACAGTATCAATGCATATTGCCTATTTTTCGTCAAATTATTGCACCTTCCTCGGGAAGCAGAAGTTGAAATATTTGGCATTAGTATGTAACGTACGTGGCCCTATAGTCGTCAAGGTCCTAAGGTCGTCATCATTCTTTTAGCTTCGTGTTTTTCCATCTGTGTCACAGAAATGTCTAGAGGCAGGCGAAATTCAGAAGATAAATATCTTAATTTTGTTTTGCAGTTTACATTTAAAGCTGGTTTTAAACGTTCTTCCAACTAACGAAGAGAAAACAAGGTAACCCATTTTTACTTAAAATTCCAAGTCTGTCGACGGAGCAAGCTGGTTTTGATATCGGTCTGGCGAACCAAGATTGTCACGCTAGATTCATGTTTCAGATGTATGTATTCACCCAAACACATTATACAGTAAAGCATCAAGATTTTCTTACCTTTGGCGGCCAGAGAGGAAATTAAACGAATCAGAAACCAAAGTGTTACGCAGAAGGTTTTACACTCGGTCGACACGGGTGTAGAGCCTTATGCGTCGCCAGGACGGCGGAGGGTGACTTCCGGTTAAAGGGTTATCTACCAGTGTATTACACTAACAAGGAAACTCTAACAACGTTAGAAGTTTTGAAGTTTATATATATAATGTAAATTCTATATACAACAATACAATTTACAACTGTCACAATTACAATAATATACAACACATATCAGTTCATGTCGCTGGCCCAAGTAAGGTATTTGTTTCAAATCTGTAATCGATTTGCGTACAATACGCAAATAGATTACCGTCTGACGTCAACACCGTACTCGGCTCAGCGCCATGAACTAAAGAAAAATACAAAGAACAAAAAAAAAACGTTAGTTTGAGCTCATACAAAAAAACAAGGCCTTATGTTGGTAGACTTCAATTCGTCATTCCCTGGATCATGTCATGGGCCAGTCCATATATCATGAGGAACACCAACTTATATTAACACGTGCACGATTATATACTGGTCGCTCCCTGGATCGTACCAGGGACCAGTCTATATATATTAACACACCTTAGTGGACGAACACTGTCCCACACTTGATGTGAATGAATGAATGTTTAAGTTATTTATAGACGCTCAACCCTGGTAAGGGCATATAGCGTCTAAACGTCAGCAATTTAAAACGTTTCTATAAGACAAAAAACGATCAAATGTTTAAAGTATTATGTTACGTCCAAATGATAAAAATGTTATGTACAATAAAAGACTAAATCTTGTTAAAAAGTCCAGCTTCCTTTAAAAAATTAATAATTTGGATAAAAGAAACTTTGTTAAAAAGCTCGGTTATGGTTTTAATGTTGTAATGTTTTGAACGAATATGGTTAAAGTCAATGCATGATACAAGAAGATGTTTGATAGTAATGACTTCATTGCATGGTATGCACAATGGTGCAACCTCATTATTTAATAAAAACGAATGTGTAATTCTGGTATGCCCTATTCGGCATCTGATAATGACAGTCTGTTCTTTTCTATTTGATAGTATATTGTCCTTGCTGTGAAAATCTGGTTTAATTTGTCGGAGTTTGTTATGAATGAATGTTTAAGTTATTTATAGACGCTCAACCCTGGTAAGGGCATATAGCGTCTAAACGTCAGCAATTTAAAACGTTTCTATAAGACAAAAAACGATCAAATGTTTAAAGTATTATGTTACGTCCAAATGATAAAAATGTTATGTACAATAAAAGACTAAATCTTGTTAAAAAGTCCAGCTTCCTTTAAAAAATTAATAATTTGGATAGAAGAAAACTTGGCTAAAAAGCTCGGTTATGGTTTTAATGTTGTAATGTTTTGAACGAATATGATTAAAGTCAATGCATGACACAAGAAGATGTTTGATAGTAATGACCTCATTGCATGGTATGCACAATGGTGCAACCTCGTTATTTAATAAAAACGAATGTGAAATTCTGGTATGCCCTATTCGGCATCTGGTAAGGACAGTCTGTTCTTTTCTATTTGATAGTATATTGTCCTTGCTGTGAAAATCTGGTTTAATTTGTCGGAGTTTGTTATGAATTTGATTATCCCAATTAGTTTGACATTTTGATTTGATATATGTATTAATTTGAGATTTAAAATCTGAGTGCGGAATTCGGAAGGTACTCTCTGGTAAATTTAAAGCCGCCTTGGCCTCTTTATCGGCCAGGTCATTTCCACGAATATTGACGTGACTTGGAACCCAACAAAAGATTATTTCTTTTGATGGTAACTGAAAATATTTACGAAGTAATTGTTGTATTAAAGGATTGGGGTGATTGACGTTTTTAAGTGATGATAAAACAGAAAGTGAGTCTGAGAATATAATAAACTGATTGTTTTCTTGAATTGAAATTTGATTGAGGGCCAAATCTATGGCTTTAGCTTCGGCTGTAAATATAGAGCTGCCATTTGGTAATCGTATAGTATCTGTGAATAGGGGACTTACAACCGAACATGCAACTTTATCTTCTTGTTTTGAACCATCCGTATAGATTGTGGTATGGGTCGGAAAATTAGATTTTACTTGCAAGAATTCTGATTGAAGAAGGTCAGGGTTCGTCTGTGTTTTTTATTCTTGTGTAATGATAAAATAACGTTAGGAGGTTTTAATGTCCATGGCTCTTGGACAGGTAAAGAAAATTTCTGGATGTTTTTAATGTCAATATGAGAGTCTACTAGCAAAGGTTTAATACGTAAACCCAAAGGTTTAATAGATCTCGGTTTGTTGTTATAAAATATTTCATACCGAGGGTTAAAAACACAATCGTAAGCAGAATTCTTTGGGTTTGCAGCTAGTTTTGATATATATTGTAGTGATAATTTCTCTCTTCTGATATATAGAGACGGTTCATTCGACTCTGCGTAAAGACTTTCTACGGGAGATGTTCGAAATGCTCCAAGAGCAAGACGTAACCCCTGATGATGAATGGTGTCAAGACATTTAAGGTATGATTTTCGTGCCGAACCATATACGACTGAACCATAATCCAGCTTAGATCTCACAAGAGATCTATACAGGTTTAGAAGTACAGTACGATCTCCTCCCCAATTTGTATTGGAGAGCACTTTTAAAACATCTAAAGCTTTTAAACATTTAGCTTTCAAAGCTTTTATGTGAGGAATAAAAGTGAGTTTCTTATCGAACAGAAGGCCTAAGAATTTGGCCTCATTTACAACTGGAATTGGCGATCCATAAATGTTAAGAACTGGGTCGGGGTGCAAACCCCTCAACTGACAGAAATGAACACATTGGGTTTTAGTTTTAGAAAATTTAAAACCGTTTTCTGTGGCCCAGGTTTCTACTTTATTCAGGCATCTTTGAAGTCTGAATTCTATGTTTTCCATATTTTTCGATTTGTAAAAGATGCCAAAGTCGTCAACATATAATGAAGAATCGGTATCGTTAACACATTTAACAATGTTATTGATTTTTATATTAAATAAAGTAGGTGATAAAATACTTCCCTGAGGAACACCCTGTTCTTGTTTAAAAGTGTCAGACAATGTAGACCCTATTCTAACATTAAAGGATCTGTCAGATAAGAAATTCGAAATAAAGTTTGGAAGTCGGCCTCGAAGGCCAATATTATGTAAATCTTTCATGATGCCATATTTCCACGTCGTGTCGTACGCTTTCTCCAGATCAAAAAATATTGCGACGACATGTTCTTTTTTCACAAATGCATCACGAATAAAAGTTTCTAATCGAACTAAATGATCTACAGTACTGTGATTCTTACGAAAGCCCGCTTGATTTCTGGAAATCAAGTTATTTGACTCCAGGAACCAAACGAGCCTATCGTTAATCATTCTCTCCATTGTTTTACATATGCAACTTGTTAACGCTATCGGTCGGTAATGTGTAGCTTCCGTCTTATCCTTTCCTGGTTTGGGAATAGGAATGATGACTGCTTTATGCCAGTCTTCTGGAAAATTTCCAGTATGCCAAATATCATTCAACATATTTAGTAAGGTCTCCAATGCATCAGGTGGTAAATGTTTAAGGATTTGATAATGAATATCGTCCGGCCCTGCGGCCGTAACTTTACATTTATCAAGTGACTCCTTTAATTCTGATATGCTGAAGGGAAGATTATATTTTTCGTTATTTAACGACTGAAAATTTAAATTTTCTGATTCTTTTTCAGTTTTCAGTTCCTGAAATCGTTGACTGTAATTTGAACTTGAAGAATTTTTCTGAAAGTTTTCGCCTAATGCATTGGAAATCTCTGCAGTGGAAAAACATTTGTTACCGTTGGAAGATTTAATATGAACACATTCAGATTTCTTGTTTTTCCCACTGATTTTTCGTATCATTTCCCATATCTTTTTTACTGGCGTTTTAGGATTTAATTTATTGACATATTGTTGCCATGATGAACGTTTCGCTTCTTTAATAGTTCTTCGTGCTTTAGCACGAGTTACTTTTGAATGTAGATGATTTTCACGAGACGGATTTTTATTAAATTTTCGTAAAGACGATTTGCGTTTGTTGATTGCAGTTTTACATTCATTAGTAAACCATGGATTACGTCTTTTTGAACTTGTCGAGGATTTCGGAATACTTTCTTCTGAAATTGCATGTAATGCTGATGTAAAAGCAGACATATCTTCTGCTGTTTTGAACTTTTCAGAGCTAAGCCGCTCCTGACATGATGTTACGAACATTTCCCAATTTGCTTTTTTCAAATTCCATCGAGAATGCTGTTCTTCATGAGATGAATCAATTTCTTTAATTATGATTGGGAAGTGATCGCTTCCATGCAGGTCATCACAAACTGACCAGTCAAAATCTAAATATATATTAGGATGACAAATAGACAAATCTATGGCAAAATAATTTCCCATGGGAGGGTGAAGATATGTAGGCTGTTTTTCATTAAGTATGCACAAATCATTTTCAGCAATTACATCTTCAATAATTTCTCCTCTGTCATTTGTATTCAAACAACCCCAGGTTTTACTGTGACCATTGAAGTCACCAACTAACATAAATGGCTGCGGCAATTGGTCTACTAGATTGACCAAGGAATTTTTAGAAAGTACATCATTTGGCGGAATATAGATAGAGCATATCGTTACTTTTTTGGATAAAGTAACATTGACAGCAACTGCTTGTAAGTTTGTATTCAGATTAAACTGACTATGTGGAATGTTAGATTTTACAAGAATCGAAGTTCCTCCTGATGCTCTTTGACCATCAGGACAAATATAGTTAAACATACTAAAATCTCTGAAACTAACATTATCTGACTGCTTTAAAAAGGTTTCTTGAAGACAAATGACACTTGGAGATAAAAGAGACATTAAAATTAGTAATTCATTATAATTTGCTTTAAGACCACGACAGTTCCACTGTATTATTGACTTTTTATCCATGTTTAAATGAATGGGAGAGAAAAAAAACGTGTCAGGAGACCAATCAGGAGAATATACTTCTCCTAAGCAGTATCCATGTCATCCTCCAAAGCGCCATATTTATTGACCGTTTTAACGGGATCCGGAGATCCTTTGCCGAGCTTATTGGAGGACGAACCTCCGATGGAAGGTTTATTGGAGGACGAGCCTCCGCCAGAATGTGATCGACGGCCAGAGCCGTGACCAGAAGGAGAACGATGTTTATCCTTCTCCTTCTGCGCTTTAGCCGCCGCTTTAAGCTGTTCCTTAGTCTGCCTAGCAGACTGCGAACCAGACGAACTAGACTGTGAACTAGACTGTGAACTAGACTGTGAGTTAGACTGTGAACTAGACTGAGAATTAGACTGAGAACTAGACTGAGAACTAGTTGGACGAGCCGCCGAAGCGGCCCGAGGCTGTGAACCTGAGCCAGAGCGGGCTGTAGTTGCTCTTGGCTGAGATGTTGGCTGAGATGTTGGTTTTACAGATGGTGAAATAACTTTTGAAGATGGTAAAATGTCAAAATCTTTTTCGAAAAATTGGGTACCAGTAGTTTTTGTTTCGGGTCTTGCCAGTGAGTGTACAATTTTTGTGAAGTCCAAATCCGATGTTTGAGTTTGACTTTCATATAATTTCCTAGCTTCCAAATAGGTAACATTTTTGTTGACCTTAATTTTCAAAATTTCTTTTTCTTTTTTCCATATTTCACATACGCTGGATCGAGAGACGTGATCTTTGCCGCAGTTAACGCATTTGGCCGGATTTTTGCACGTGGAGGTATGGTGGACATGACCTCCCGCGCCACAAGTCGCACAAACAGATCCGGGATCAACGGGGCAATTGTTTTCGTGATGGCCAAACCTCTGACAGTTGAAACACCGCAGAGGATTTGGCACATACACGTCAACCGGAACAACTCGGTAAAAGATTTTTAATGATTTTGGTACCGTGACGGTGTTGAACGTAAGAAGTAAAGTGTTAGTCTCAACAGTATCATGATCTTTTTTGATGGTAAAGCGTTTGCAGGCGGTCACGCCCTGTTCTCTTAGGTAGTCAACGATTTCATTTTCTTTTTCCCCTTTCAGCATCCTGTCACGGATGATGCCTTTAGAAGAATTAAGGCTTGTATGCTCCGTGACAGAGACTTTAAGGCCAAAAAAGGTAGAAATTTTCAAAAGATTGTCCGTTTGAGCTTTTCGACATGTTTCAACTAGCAGAGTCTTGTTTTTTAGTTTTTTTACAGATTTTGGAGTTCCTATTAAACTTTCTATTTGCTTTTCAATCACGAAAGGGGAAAGGGTCGTGACCGCCTTCTCTTCAAGTGACTGGATGACTAGAAATTTAGCGAAACTAACATTACCTTGAAATGTGAAATATGAGGGCCGGTCCGCGTCGTCATCAGAGTCCATTAGAAATCTTCTCTTATTTGAGGATCCCATGATTGGTGTTTATTATTCATTGGCTATGCGCTTCACCCTCCGCGGAGTCCTACAAGGGGACGTTTTAGGGGAACGGATCTCCTATTCCCAACGCCAAAGCTACATAACCATTATACTCAACGATCAAATCCCTCGGTTTAAACCCCCAATGCTGAAGGCCGAAAAATATGCCCGTCAATTAACCCATCAGCCGCTGCCCATTGAAAATACCCATATAGAAAGAAACGAAGGGAATATTTTAAGCCCGGTATGTACCATTATAGATACGTATAAAGAAAGAAGGAAGTGAAGGATCAAGAAGCGCATTTCTAAAGCTTAGCACGACTGAGCCGATTGAAACGGGTCGGGTCTAACCCGAAACGCTCGTCTATCTGAAGCCAGGGCCAAAGTAGTGTGATGGAAAGCTGGAGATCCCTGGGCTTCCCTCAACTACCAGGATCCCTTTTTCCAGCATACGAGACGCCACCCACGGCAAACAGGTGGCTCCTGTTTTGACAGGGAATTTCACCTCGTCCACTACAGAAGTAAAGTGGCCTGTAAATTTTATTCCCCACAGACAAAGGGAAAAAGAGAACCGTTTGCTGAAAAGACGTCTTTGGCGTTGTCGGAATAGGAGATCCATATCCGGAGTATATGCAATGAGACTAAGAAGTTGTCAAAGTTACTATATAGGTAAGAAGAGGTAGCAACATATAAGATTTGTTAAATGATTTGAAACTTTAAGGCACATGCAAACAAAACGTAGCAGACAATTGCTACAGAAGACAAACTGTTTATTATTTTTCTGTTGAGACAAATTTCTTTCTTATTTTAAAGTGCAACGTGCTCGAGTTTGTAGAAGTGATACAAACACAAGACAAATGTTATACACAGATGAGGTAATAATCTTCGTCCCGTGTGCGACCCACGGGCACAGAATGATACACAAACAAATGGAGCATGTTAGTATCATGAAATAGTAAAGATCGAAAGGATAGAATTCGCGTTTGATGCCTACTTAAATATATCTAAAATTTCAAAATGGGGTTTATTTAAATTCGCACGTTGGATCTGTTTGTACGTAAGATTTGATCATTTAAATTTGATCAGTTAAACTGTATGAACTATATAACGGACGGTTGCTTATATAGTGGGGTTTCACCACCTGCTCAAGCGAAAGCATCCAACTATTTATACCCCCCGGTTGGCACGGGGCGACACTTGATGTGACCTTCAGATCTTATCACAGAATCTGGCAAAACTGTGCTAACCACTTCCGCCTACATTTTGTGCTTCCCGCCTCTGCTTAGGAACCATGCACAAACGGCGTTGTAACTGCCTCTACCCGGGTTGGTATTAACCTGGAGACGTATATCGAATCTCCAGGTGAGACGTGGCTCTAAGCCCTAACAGCTGACTGCCGGGCTTGATGTGCCTAAAAATAACGAACTTACACTTAATACATTGTAACTACATAATAACAATACGTAAGACTTGGGCCTGTCTTTGAAATACCATACAACGCCCTCGGCGAATGCCGAGCATAACGTGCACACGCCAGCCGTGTCACTAGACACGACTCGCGCTCACGATGTAAAGCCAAAATTGTGCTTACCACTTCCGCCAATGAAGAAACGTAGATCCTACCATGCATGTGCGTCGAAGGATCTGACGTCAAACATTGTCAAGGAGTATACTGACGTCAACAGGCATCACCATGACATACCCCACATAAAACATGAATGAATCTAAACAATGACCTATTTACATTAAATTGATTGACCAAAATCTAACTCGCATATGTATTAATTCATTTCTTTAAACTAAGCGTATTACCATTTGCCATAGAATATAATAGCTAAATAAAAGTTTCTAACACATTTGGGATCATAACGTTTGATCTGACATCATGACATCAATGATGTTATACCATATGACGTCATCTAGTGAAGGCAAATCAAACGCATGACGACCAAATGTTACCATAATAACATATGGAAAAAACCCTTAATGTGGTGCATGCTATGGCGTCAATTGACGAAACGAGTATATAAATTAGTTCCATTACAAATCAATCTACTTCTATAGGCCACGTATACGTGAAACTAATATAAAAAGTGCTGACGTCGCAATAACATGATGCAACTGACTTCATATGAATATCATGAATGCAACTGACGTCACATGAATAACATGAATGCAATTGACGTCACTGGACACCAGTGAATATAAAAAGTGCTGAAGTCGCAATAACATGAATGCAATTGACGTCACTGGACGTCATATAGACCACAGGAGTCTGAAATTTCGTCAATAAAACAAAAAAAAGGCAAATTCTACAGAATCGCGTTCATATTTATACATATATGTATTATAAAAATACAGGAATGCAATGCCTTTTTACCCCACCCACCACGAAAATTCGTTCTCAACACGTTTTCTTGTAGTAAACAGCAAAAAGCGTTCCAATGTACGTAGCGGTTACTTGTAACTAAATGTTTTCTATCATCCGCCACCTACAATACATCAGTATGTATTTCAAGAAAGCCACAAAAGAAGATAAAATTTGGCGACTAACAGCGAATCTGTTTTCTGAGAAACCATGTCCACTTCAGTATGACGTCACTTGTTTACATTTGACAGCGCGTGAGCGGGCGCATTTAATTGGACGAGACGCATTTAATTGGACGAGGCTTTCGGCACGACGGTCGTGCGGATAAGAATCATTATCATCAACACGGTCGGGCCTTATTCGCACGCCGGCGATTATATATTCCATCATAGATGCCATGGCCTTTCTTAGAAATGGTTTCATACAACACAGTTTCGGTAATTCATATGGAGTATTCAAAATAACTAAAAACTGGTCAAAACATTTTATGACCGACTTTCTGTTGTTAAAACATCTGATATCCGGATCCCAGCTGTACCTTTATGGGGCACAATCTTATTTTTGGCATGTTCCAGTTCGACATGAATAGGTTGCATCAATTATATATGTTTATGTAGAAAAGGTATTCCGTCAAGATGAGGCATCAAAAGGATGTTAAGGCCGAATGCTACAAGTCCATAAGCCGACCACAGCTCGAGTATGCTTCGACGGTATGGGACCCAGTGACAAAATTCAACATAGCCAAACATAGTCTGTATAGAGGCGTGCCGCCAGATTTTGCTTTACCGACTAACGCCGAACCTGCAGTGTCACTTCAATTTGGCCAGAACTTGGTTGGGAGGACCTTGAATCGAGGCGACACCAGAGCAAAGTCACAATGATGTAAAGGATCGTCACTAACCTCGTTGAAATCCCTCCAGGCCAGTACCTGACAGCCACAGGAGTAGCAACTAGAGGACACTATGAACTATTCCTTCCAATATTTTGCTCCATCAACGCCTACCAGGGACCCTTCTTTCCATCAACAAGCCGTCTCTGGAATGGCCTGCCTGCCAATGTCATATCAGCACCGACTTTGGATGACTTCAAGCTCCTTGTCAGTGCAGGTATCCTAAGACCGTGATTGTGAACAATATGTTTTTATCTGGTTTTAACTGTACATAAGAACCTCCCAGCACAAATGTTTTAAGGTTGTTCACAGTGCGACTATGCCAATATTGGCCATGCACTTTATTGGTAGATGTATATGTAGATAGATTGATTTAACAGATTGACAATAGCATAGCACAGGATTGATTTAAGTAACTGAAAATGAGTCCCTAGTACAATCAATTTTTCATATTTTATAATCATTTATAAACTTAAATCTATGAATTGGCGTGGAACATTTTAGAAATGTGTATATTCATGTTTCAAGTAGGGGCTATGTATAAAATATTTTTTGTTTAGTATAGCCCCTTAAAATCAGTAAAAACCACACCTATATCAAAAATTAATTATCAGTTGAAGTATGATCCAGTTGTTGTCAAGATTTTATACTTACCATAAAACAGGCTGTATACCCCTAGTATGGGTATAATAAAATTAAAGAAATTCTGATCCCAGTAAATTATACTTCAGTGCTTCTGAATGTGGGTCGTCAGGGACCCAAATGCATTAGAAAAAGCATTATCTTGTTAAACTGTATGTTTGGTTCTTGATTCCCCATGTTCAAGTTACATTAAAGTGAACTATAATCTCTGTATTATCATAATTCAGAGTTAAAACCATATCAGTGAAAATGTCACCTTGTCGAAACCCAGCAAACACCAGAAACTTTTCAGGTCAAATCATTTGAGAAGAACTAGGACATCCCGTGATTCACAATACACTAGATACCTTGCATATAGTGATGTCCTGAAGATTTTTTTTCAGGACTATTTCTATGTGGAATAGTCTCCCCTCTTCGGCGGTTTCTGCCAAACCCGCTGAGGAGTTTAAGACCCTTGTTCAGATTATCAGTCAAGAGGCTCGTGTTTTAGCATACCGTTGATCTGCTTCTTGTAAAAAGTTTTAATGGCCCACCCCGAAAAGTTATCCCTTTGAGCTAAATTCTAAATTTAGCCACCCACCACACCTGAGGTAAAGATCAGAAAATGGTCGTCTCAGTATCGAGAGACGGATTTGGTGGGCTTCTTTTCTTTCTTTTTTCAAAATTGACCCTGTAATTACTTAACCTAGACTGACAGCATATCTTATTTGGAGCCCAGCAGAACTATTTTAGAGCCCTAGCAGTTTTAACTAACACTCACTTTTTAAGCATTGATTTTCTCACTGATTGATGTCAAAGGTGGAGCTTTATTTCGATCTAACCCAATTCTGATTCTTATCAGACATGTCATGAGCTTTGCTCCCTGTTATGGTGCTATTTTATTTTCCATCTTGTTTCTTGTCTTATCGTTTCATTTGTGGCTCGGTGTAGTAACGAAATGCTGTTGTTGTTTTTGTTGTTGATTTATTGCTTTAGGTCCACGGTATACAGCAATGGTCATGTAAGTACGGTCAGTTACCCTAACCACACTATTCCTAGGCAGGCTTAGACCTCTTAAACGGTTAACCAGTAGTAAGTGCACATACTTTCGTCTTTCGCCAGCAGCTGACAACTGCCCTTCTTGAATCAGCGGAAGGAGACGCGAAAGTATGTGGCCTGACTGAGTATCGAGCCTGAGACCTCTGGCTCTTGAGTCAGACAAATAACCAAAGGTAAAACTGCAACAAGTTATACGATGATATAAATGCATAGATAGTGAAATTAGTCAATTTGTACAAAATTCATCTATTTTCATTTGTTGGCCTACAAATCGAAACATTTAACAGCTATAACCGCTTGACGTTTATTCACCTCTAAGGACTACCTGTCCAAAGACTTTAAAATGAAAATGTAGAGGAGAATATAGAGCAAATAATTAACTTATTCAAAACATTTTTCATTAATACTAGGACTTTCTAGTTGAAGACCAATAAATAATTTGAGCAATCAGTAAAGACAAGTTCAACACAACCTAGGAGAAAAGTTCATGCTTTCTTGCAGTCAGCAACAGGAATGTCAAGAATAGATCACAGAATAGATCACCCTGTCTTACATGTGTACAACGTTCGAATACATATGGATTGACAGTTCTGAAGTAGACAGTTCCAACGATACCGATAGTCAACAAGTGAGTTTATTGTCAGCCCCAAATAAGTTGCACCTTTTCACAATTGAAAACTTATTTCTATGGTGCTGTTTCTCAACATAAGTGGTCTGTTTGCTGTCAATATGTTGATGTTGGGTTGAGTAGGCTTCCAAGCGTGCTAAGTGCCAGCTTATCTCCATCATAAACTGTGGTGCCCAGATGATTTGGATCATTCGCCTCTTATTGTTTTTTGCTTTGATTCTTCAGGGCATGGCTATTTGATGCAGTCAGGTGTTGAAGTCTTGCCTTACGCCTGTTCAGTGTATAGGCACAAGACAAAGATTTAAACAAATTAAATTTAGGGCACTAACACTTGATGCACTCAGTAGTTGCAATAAAAATAATGGATCACCCTGCCGTGACCTAGGCAATGTAAAGATAGAAGCCAAAAACACTGGCACTTGATACAGGCAGAAGTTATGAACAAAAAGTGGAACATCTTGCCTTACACCTAAGCAATATACAGATACAAACCAAAAGTTATTTTCAAAAAGAAAAAACTCAGGGTACTGATGCATGAAAAAAAAGATTGGTTTGTTTTGGGTTTAACGGCCCTTTGAGACCGTATTTCAGTCTATATCGGGCCGTCCCCCAGAGAGAGGGAGAAAGAAAAGAGAAATGATAGAAGAGAGAAAAATTTCAAACAACCCCGCCCGCACCTACTGCAAGCACAGTAGGCCCTTACCCTACTTATACCCAAATAAGTAGGACGCCCCGGCACTGGAAGTTATAACCAGCACCATCGCCCGACTACCGCCCCAGCATGAAAAATATATGTTAATACTGAAATCAGTTTGCAGAGGTGTGCGTGGGGAGAGCGGGAGGGGCAGGGGAGTATCCCCGGCTTCCAGATCTTAGCCAGATAAATTGATATTTACATTTGCAGGCAAACAGAATGGGTATTGATGTAGGACCTCATTAATAATTAACGTCACCGATAAACAAGTGCTGCAACGAAAGATCCTACCTTTACTATGAATCAGACATTCACCGAAAAACCTGACCTATCACCATACATGTATTTCAGTTTCAAAAGCTATTTTACTGGTTTCAAAATCTTTTGAAACATTGCGCAAAAAGAGGGGACATACTTACCCTAACTTTGAATAAAAATATAGCTTGACAAATAAAGTAACAGATCTAAACATTAGAATTAGTTTTCAGGCTTGATTATTTATAGCCTATTTTGACAGATTTTTCAAATTTTGGTTGATCATAAAAATGGTCGTATAAATGCCTTTGCTGCCTCTCTGATAGACACTTCTCTAAAATATTTCACCAATGCTATACCGTGTATTGTGAATTGAGATAGTCTTAAAAATTAGTTAGAACACTTAGTTAGAACACTTAAGTCGTTCTTTATTGTGTTATCACTTATTCCATAACAAGTTCATACTATTACAATTGCTATGAATCAACATATAAATTTATAATTCTCACGGTACCCGCAATTTTTTTCAGTAGGCAGCGAATGCATTCAGACTTTACTTTTAATTTGACAGGTTTTAACTTAGCTTTACCCATCATGTCTGATAAGGCGTTCTGCAGGGTGTGGCATTAAGCCCTCCATTTTATTAATTGATTTACCCCAGGTAATAAAATATTTTTATATTATATTTTTTTATTCAGCTGCTTCAACAAACATACATGAAACACAAATGACATATAATCCTATCACATTTGGCAGTATACAAGTAAGAGAGACAGAAATTCCTCTTCTGACCATGCCTCTCTGAGAGTGTAATATGATGCAACCACGATACCTTGGTGGGTAATAAAATATTAAGTATGAAGAAAATTTTAGCGTGGGCCATTTTAAAACCTTCCAACGCACCACGGCGGAGGGTGAGGGTGAAGGTTTGGACCCAGTAAAACCGGTTTAAACCCCCAGTAGTTATTACTGACCGTCCCAAGGCAATACTTTCGTTGCGGTCGCATTCGGTGCTGTTTAACTTATTGTGTTTTCTCTTTAACCCTTCTGTTGGTCTAAATTATTTAGTTCAGTAAAGATAGCTGAGTTGCCACCTATTTGGGAAAGAGCTGCTGACTCGGCTTATCACTTGTAAGTTATTGTTTGTTGGAATGTCCTTGTCAATCTTTCCCTTTGATGTTGGGGATAGGGTTTGGGATCTGATTCAGTCAGATCCTGAAGTGTATTTACTCTTTAAATTTCCCTTTGAACAACTAAAAGTAGAAAAAAGAACACTTAGCACGACCAAATGCAGATATAGTGGCAGGGGTGGGGTGGGGGAGGTGTGTGTGTTGGGGGTGGGGTGTGAGAGAGGGGGGGGGGGGGTGAAAAGCAGGGTATTGCAATTGGCCAAATTATTTCAAATCATGCAGTTTGTCAGTTGAAACTGAGTTTACGCAGCTAAAATTGGCCCCCAAGTCGTTCACCTCTGTAAGAAATACCTGAAATTTTCACATTCTCTTCCAAAATCTGCGTACATGCCGGCATAATTTACTAAGATACATGTGCCAACAAAAAGAAAGTGATACCCATGGACACAAAATGGTAAAATATTGTTTGTTTAATCACTGTTGATCCGAACTTGACTTTGATTTAACGTTGTTTCAACTATTTTGTGTCTGCTCGGTTTGTTATATTTCACTGTACCTATGCTAATGGGCATGAATAGCCCACATAAAAAACTTACAACACAAGTTCCAATATACTATGCAGAGGCAGAACAATATGACAGAGAAAATGGAAAACTGTAGACCCTACACATGACAAAATTGGAACTTTAAAGAGTGATGCCTATAACAATATCTTATTCCCGGATGTAAAAAATCTGAGAGAGAGAAAGAGAGAGAGATTATTGCTGTGTTTTTGTTATTATTTTCTTTTTATTTTCTTTGTTTTTTTTTCTTGTATTTGTTTCCTTTTGTTTTGACGCATCTATGAAAAGTAAAAAGATAGACAATGATCAGGAATTAATGCAATCAAATCACACATCCCGCTCTCAAAACCAATAAGGAAAGAAGCACCCACCCACGGAAAAATCGACACTAGTTCACGAAAGACACGCACAGTATGTATGTATTTATTGAAGAATAAAATACTGTTTAAGCAAAAGACACGCACAGTAAACCGAATGAGCAGCCCTTTCCCAAACAGGTGGTCATTCAGCTACCCTAGGATTCTGCGTATCTATGTTTTGTCGTTTTAAGTTTGTCACAGACTCAAACAAATTTCTAAAGCAAGCCTGCATATCAGCACGTTCTTGTCATAACTTTTGCTGTTTATGCTACTTAATTGTGGACGAAAATAGAAAACCTATTCCGCTGGTCTGTGTTCTGTGTACTCAACACCCGTTCAGACCCCCTCCCGCTCTCTGTCTCTCTCTCTGTTTTGCTCTCTAACACACACACACACACACACACACACACACACACACACACACACATGGCAGTGTTTTCCTGCAGAATATGAGTGCTTTCCTGCGTTTTTCGGCGTTTTCCGATGATTGGCTGCTTTCCGGTCTTGATAGTTACTGAAAACGGAACTGTTTTAAATATAAGCCTTAATGTTAAATAATTTTAATTAGGGGGGGGGGGGCGGAAGGGGATATGAGAGAGAAAAAGAAAGAAACTATAGGTTGAATAATACTCGCCAACTGACCTGAGATGTTGGTGTGTTGGTTTGGGCGACTAATTTATATCCGTAGAGGCTGGTTTGGGGTGTTATGAAGGCGGTTTAGGTGGTTTGGGATGTTTTGGGGTGGTTTTGGGTGTTTCCGCGGACCGGAGTATTAATCTGTTTAGGCCTTATAACCATTTTATTTACTTATAGCTACATTTGTTATTTTCTTTAAAAACATGGATACATGTAATAAAGGGTATCATCTGTGCTATTCTGATACAAAATATCAATATAGGGCTCAAATAATGCTTTTCACCAAATATGCCAGATAAGAACTGCGTATTAAACCCAAATAACCATTATCTTGTGGAAAACCCTTTATTTTATAGTGCGTTCCGGTAATTACAGGTGCGTTTCGGTGTTTTTGTGCGTTTCGGTATTTATATGGACCGAAAAAAAATGTAATATTCAGGATGATCAATGGATCGCCCATGGAATAGCAAATTGCCGTCGTGCGGACAACCGAACGACCGTCTTGCCGATAAGGATTCGAAACCACACGACCGTCTTGCCGATAGCCACATCCAATCTTGTTGCACGCGACCGCGTGAAGTGGACATGGTTTCTCAGAAAAATAAATTCGCTGTCAGTCGCCAGATTTGATCTTTTGTGGCTTTCTTGAAATACTTACTGATGTATTGTAGGTGGCGGATGATAGAAAACATTTAGTTACAAGTAACCGCTACGTATATTGGAACGCTTTTTGCTGTTTACTACAAGAAAACGTGTTGAGAACGAATTTTTGTGGTGGGTGGGGTAAAAAGGCATTGCATTCCTGTATCTTTATTATAGTATATATATTTAACTGGGTGTGATTTTGTAGAATATGCCTTTTTTGGTATTCTATTGACAGAATTTCAAACTCCTGTGAATAGACGCACACCATTGTAACCAACATCAGTGATATAAACTATTTCCGTAATTTACAAAACTTCCTAGTATACAAATACCATGCGCAGCATGGTCAGTATAAACAAAATTGGTCGACATATGCGCAGCCTGATCACTGCCAACAAAATCAAATCAGTCGACACGTATTATCATACCATATCAATCAGAAGTCACATTTTTCATTCTTAGCCAAACTATTCTAAATAAATATAATAAAATCTTACCGTTCTGGTCTAAACTCAGAATCTGGGCACACAACAATATAACCTCCTCAGTATAAGAATTAAACAGCCACGTCTAACTTTTCAATAAAAGATAGGCGTATAAATAGTATGCGTCTCACATTTAAATCATGGGACTCGAATATAAGCGTGCAGGTATTCACATTAAAATCATGCAACACGCTGTCCACAATCAAAAGACTCGTGCAGGTATTCACCTTAAAATCATGCAATACGCTGTCCACGAGAGGTATTCACAAACAACCCATGCATAACGTAGTCACAATTTCCGTAAATGTTTATTACCACAGTTGCCCTAAAAACTGTAGTCCTACTGATTGAAAGGATTAAAATAATTACGACGACATAGTCGACGGTTAGATCCATTTCGTAACACAAAGAACAGTGATGACGACTTTAGGTCATACCTGACGACTCTAGGGCACATACTACTAGGCAACAAAAAATTCATTTCTCCACCTCTTATATGCTCTTCTTTCACTTCAGTTAGACAAACATGTATTGTGATTATTTTCGTATAAATTAACAATTTTATGTTGGTTTTTCTTCATATAAGCAAATGAAACAAAAATGATTTAAATTTAAAAGCGGAAAATGTAGCAAAGTTGTCTATAAAAACAGGCCCAGTTTCAGTTGTGCAGGGTTTGGTGTGAAAAAGGAAATTACCCATTAGTAAATGTTCCAGAAATACAGCATTTACCCATTTAGTGTCACTTTTTAACCTAATTTAGAAATACGAAAACACATTTTCTCTTTGTGCAACTCAAGTATTTTGTTTATGAAAATAGAAAAGTAAAATAAAATAGAGAATCTTCGACGCCATGAGACCTCAAATAATTCAGTTGGTCAGCCACATCCCAATAATTTTATATTCCATTTCCGCCGACAACAATGTTATCTGTCAAATGAATAAGAACCTTTGACAAGAAGGTATCCCAAAGCAAAAGAAAACGTGTGCAGTCTTGTCGGGATCTTCAGTGATCATATTTTGACATCTTAAAACATATACCTATATACCACCATTGGTACAGGAAGACAATCTGACCAGAACCCGGACCAGACTCTGTGTTTGCATAAGCCAATCTGGTTTTTAAAGCAGCATTTTTATAAGATTATTGTTTGATGATCATTTAACAGCAAAATTAATAAATATTTGTTAATTTGTTTCTTGACATGAACTTTTTTCTTTAAAAACGTAAAAAAATGACAGTACGACCCCATGACGACACTAGGGCCGCACCGATGACGACTCATGGTCCCATAGGTCCTAAGGTCGTCAGGCCGACCCTTTCCCTGTAAACAGTCTGTTTTTCGATGTTTTCTGTATTAAATTGACCAGTTTCTTTATTGAACATCCCTTCTAAATGGCTTGTCTTGCCGGTACCATAACGCAACTATCAATAGCTACCACCATATGCATGAGGTATTCATTTAAATGCACTGAGGTGACGACCTTAGGGCCACGTACGTTAGACTTGTGTACTGTGAAGACATTTTTAACGGTGATTTGGAAAAATTATCATGCCTGTAGACCAACTTAAACCGATTTTATCAAGAGGGGTACGCGGATTTTTCAGTCTCTGAAAATGTCATTTTTTTGGTTTTCTTATATTTCGAAATTTTAATTGATAACTATGCTTAAACTGACGTACACACTACTATTACTGATATTAAGCAATATCTTTTCAATAACAAGGACTTTAGACTATTTTATATATAAAGGGTGTAAGTACCCCACCCACTTTTTCAGTTTTTCAGCTGTAGACTATCTCCCCCCCCCCACCCCCACCCCCCACCCCCAAACGTGCCTCAGCAAGCCACTCACATATAACGTGTATTATGATAGTACACACATACATGTGAAGTGGCTAGCTGAGGCACGGGGGGGGGAGTATCTGTCAAAAAATTTTCCTGTTTCCATTACGTTTGATTATAAAATTTGGCATTTTCCACCAAAAATTGAAGTATATGTGCTACAAAGTCAGAAATTAAATTCATAGCCTGTTAGGGGAAGTTGAGAACAATAAATTTCAAGAGAAATTCTTGGGTATATAAAAAATTAAATTTTGACTACTTTTATAGGCAAATTAACATTACAACCGTCAGAGGTCCTTTAATTTTTAAGAAAGATAAAGTATAAATCTAGTCAAACATTAAATAAATTGTATTGTGTTTAAATTCGACCGCTATTAGAATATGCGAGTGAAGTGTGGGATGGTTGCAATCAAATAGACAGCGACAGATTAGAGCAAGTTCAACTAAATGCTGCACGAATAGTAACAGGTCTGCCTATGTTCGCATCATTAAATTCGCTCTACCTTGAAACAGGCTGGGAAACCTTATCGGAAAGACGAAAAACAAAAAACTTAGTTTAATGTACAAAATTGTGAACAACGATGCGCCGCTTTATCTTCAAGAGCTTTTACCAAATACAGTAAACAACACTACTAATTATAACTTAAGAAACAACCTAAATTTGGATATACCCTTTTCAGGACTGTGCCCATTTGAATCATCTTATTTTCCTTCTACGTTAAGGCTTTGGAATCATCTTGATTTACAGACACAAAATTCAGAATCTCTCTCAGTTTTTAAAAGAAGTATAAGAAAGATACCAAGTAAAGCGCCCAGTTATCTGTTCGCTGGGGAAAGAAAGTATAACATTTTATTAACTAGAATTAGGCACTCATGTAGTAGTTTGCATGCAGATCTTTACAGAGTCTATATAATTCAAAGACCAGCGTTTGACTGTGGAGCTAACGTTGAAAATACAAAACACTATTTATTCGAATGTAATCTTTACAATGATCAACGCAACACATTATTTTTATCTTTAAATACAGTACCGAATATTAGTTTAGATCTATTGGCCAACGGCAGCCCAGACTTTACCGTAGAAACTAATACCACTATCATACTTGCAGTCTTGAAATTTATTAAAGACAGTGGCAGATTCAGGCAGGAACCCTAAGAGTGCATAACTTTACTACCAGTATGCCTGAATAGACCTAGTAAACTGTCCCAGTGGGCGCACCGAGTTGATTCGGTATTGAATCATCGTTGATTCAACGTCATCACGAAAGCTTGTTGGTTTTCTCGTGTCACGAAAGTTTGAATGCAGTCACCCACATGTAACTGTAGGGAGAGGAATTGTCTGAAGTTTAGTGTGGATCTAACTATCTAGCGATCTTGGCTATATTTTTCGGTTCTTGACTTCATAATACATAATTTTTCTCATTGTTTGGTTTTTGTGTAATGTCTCCTGATATGCGCTCACATCTGACAAGAACAGCTCAATGCTGCCATTCAGTTCTTGTCAATCTTTTCTATATTGGTCTAGTTATAGTCCGTTTGCTCCCAAATGCAAACGGCATTCCCATTTTTTTCTCAAAATTGGTTAGAGGGAGAAGATTTTTGAATTGCTCATTCTTAATTTTCATCCTATACATAACAAAATCATAATTTTGTAAAAATGTGAGGCTTTGCATAAAAAAGTTTCTTTACAATATTGGACCTAAAATATGTCATTTTCACCTCTTTGTTACAAGGGAGTAAAAGTTGGCTGTTGGAATTCCCGTTTAGTCTTACGTATTAGAGCATGTGACCAATGTATGTTGTCCCTGGAAAAACAAAATTTGCATAATTAATTAAAATTTTATTCTGAATCCGTTTTTTCTACATTTTGTTTCACCCACATATTAGCAAATTTTGAAACATAAACCTTTTATAGTCCGTTTGCTCCCAAATGCAAACGGCATCCCCAATATTCTCTCAAAATTGGTGAGAGGTGGAAGATTTTCGAATTGCTCGTTCTAAATTTTCATCCTATACATAACAAAATCATAATTTTGTAGAAATGTGAGGCTTTGCATAAAAAAGTTTCTATACAAAAACAGGACCTAAAATATGTCATTTTCACCTCTTAATTACAAGGGAGTAAAAGTTGGCTGTTGGAATTCCCGTTTAGTTTTACGTATTAGAGCAGGTGACCAATATACGCTAGCGCTAGAACAAAATTTGCATAATTAATTGAAATTTTAGTTTGAATATATTTTTTCTACTTTTTGTTTCACACATATATTATCAAATTTTAAAATATACACTTTTTACTTTCAAAATAATATAACAGTTCAATGTTTATTTACAATATAGTATCACCTGACCAGTCGTACCATGCGTTATGCATGCGGACAGGTGAATACATTTTACTATTTCATGCAAATACGCCCACACCTGTAGTAAACAACGAGTTTACGCTAGATTTTGGCTGTTCTAACAAGCATACGACGCCCTTCAGTGAAACTGCTTAGTTTTTGCATTACTGTTAATGGAAAATATTTTACAAAAGCATCCAAAAATTTGGATTTTTCGTATTCTGCTATGTATAAATATAGGAATCATTAGGACATTAGAACACTGGATGGAACTTTCATCGTTTTCGAGAAAATAAGCGAAACCCCATTTGCACTTGGGAGCAAACGGACTATACTCGCAAAAATATATAAAAGTTCAAACTTTATTTACAACATAGTATCGCCTGACCAGTGACTGTTACGAAATGGATCTAATCGTTCACTATGTCGTCGAGATTATTTTAATCCTTTCAATCAGTAAGGCTACAGTTTTTAGGGTAACTGTGGTAATAAAACATTTACGGAAATTGTGACTACGTTATGCATGGGTTGTTTGTGAATACCTCTCGTGGACAGCATATTGCATGATTTTAAGGTGAATACCTGCACGAGTCTTTTGATTGTGGAAAGCGCTTTGCATGATTTTAATGTGAGACGCATAGTATTTATACGCCTATCTTTTAATGAAAAGTTAGACGTGGCTGTTTAATTCTTGATGGATGTTATATTGTTGTGTGCCCAGATTCTGTGTTAAGACCTAGAAGGGTAAGATTTTATTATATTTATTTAGAATAGTTTGGCTAAGAATGAAAAATGTGACTTCTGATTGATATGGTATGATTATATGTGTCGACTGATTTGATTTTGTTGGCAGTGATCAGGCTGCGCATGTGTCGACCGATTTTGTTAGTAAGCATGCTGCGCATAATATTTGTATATTAGGAAGTTTTGTAAATTTCGGAAATAGTTTATATCACTGATGTTGGTTGCAATGGTGTGCGTCTATTTGACGTCCAGTGACGTCAGTTGCATTCATGTTATTCATGTGACGTCAGTTGCATTCATGTTATTGCGACGTCAGCACTTTTTATATTAGTTTCACGTATACGTGGCCTATAGAAGTAGATTGATTTGTAATGGAACTAATTTATATACTCGTGACGTCAATTGACGCCATAGCATGCACCGCATTAAGGGTTTTTTCCATAAGTTATAATGGTAGCATTTGGTCATCATGCGTTTGATTTGCCTTCATTAGACGGCGTCATATGGTATAACATCATTGATGTCATGATGTCAGATCAAACGTTATGATCCCAAATGTGTGAGAAACGCTTATTCAGCTATTATATTCTATGGCAAATGGTATTACGCTTAGTTTAAAGAAATGAATTAAAACATATGCGAGTTAGATTTTGGTCAATCAATTTAATGTAAATAGGACATTGTTTAGATTATTCATGTTTTATGTTTAGATTATTCATGTTTTATGTGGGGTATGTCATGGTAATGCCTGTTGACGTCAGTATACTTCTTGACAGTGTTTGACGTCAGATCCTTTGACGCACATGCGTGGTAGGATCTACGTTTCTTCATTGGCGGAAGTGGTAAGCACACTTTTAGCTTTACATCGTGAGCGCGAGTCGTGTCTAGTGACACGGCTGGCGTGTGCACGTTATGCTCGGCATTCGCCGAGGGCGTTGTATGGTATTTCCAAGACAGGCCCACGTCTTACGTATTGTTATTATGTAGTTACAATGTATTAAGTGTAAGTTCGTTATTTTTAGGCACATCAAGTCCGGCAGTCAGCTGTTAGGACTTAGAGCCACGTCTCACCTGGAGATTCGATAAACGTCTCCAGGTTAATACCAACCCGGGTGGAGGCAGTTACAACGCCGTTCGTGCATATTTCCTAGCAGAGGCGGGAAGCACAAAATATAGGCGAATTGGAAGTTATTACTGCGGAGGTGAAAGTGGGACAGTGTTCGTCCACTAATGTGTGTTAATATATATAGACTGGTCCCTGGTACGATCCAGGGAGCGACCAGTATATAATCGTGCACGTTTTATTATAAGTTGGTGTTCCTCATGATATATGGACTGGCCCATGACATGATCCAGGGAACGACGAATTGAAGTCTACCAACATAAGGCCTTGTTTTTTTGTATGAGCTCAAACTAACGTTGTTTTTGTTCTTTGTGTTTTCCTTTAGTTCATGGCGCTGAGCCGAGTACGGTGTTGACGTCAGACGGTAATCTATTTGCGTATTGTACGCAAATCGATTACATATTTGAAACAAACACCTTACTTGGGCCAGCGACATGAACTGATATGTGTTGTATATTATTGTAATTGTGACAGTTGTAAATTGTATTGTTGTATATAGAATTTACATTATATATAAACTTCAAAAATTCTAACGTTGTTAGAGTTTCCCTGTTAGTGTATTACACTAGTAGATAACCCTTTAACAGGAAGTCACCCTCCGCCGTCCTGGCGACGCATAAGGCTCTACACCCGTGTCGACCGAGTGTAAAACCTTCTGCGTAACATGGTGTCATGAAGTAACGGGATTTGAGTTCCGGTTTAATATCTGCCAGTGTAACACATTGACAATATATACAGAATCTAGGCACAATTTTGTCAGACATTTTTTTTATTGACTTTCTGATTGTTCTTTTCTAAGGTGACGTATGGCTGTGAATTTTAGGGGAACAATTTTGCCACTAAATTATTTGTAAATGTAACCTACACTCAATTAAGGTCAACTATCCTTATTCCCTGCGTGATGAAGTGCGATAGCCCATGCATTAATTTATGATAGAATGTAACAGGTTGCATATCTGAGTGGGGAAACTGAGGTATATAGACCTGAATTGTCTTGGCACGGATGATACGTATTTAGTTTTAAGGTCCGTTTGAGTACCTTGGCACTGCTGTTGCATGACAATCTGTTAGTTCATTAATTCAAACGTTTGTACGTAGTGTCGTAACCGTTACTGAGGTCCATTTTATGTCCTGATTTAGTAACGTAGGTCACTCGTAACGTTATATAATATCGTTACAATAAATTAAACCTAATAGCGGAATCTTAAGTTTGATTTACCGTTGGTATCTTATAAGGTTTTGTAATGTAGGACGTACAGTTGTCGTGTCAGTGTTAATACGTTACGTTACATACGTTACGTTTGTATATCCGATACGCTAGATCAAGTTGGGCGTAATTGTAATGTGGGTTATTTACGTCATCTAATTACGTCATCTAATAGTGAAAAGTAATTCTCGGCAAAGTCAACGTCAGTTTATGACGTCATTTCCGGTCTGTTATGAACGTAACTTTAATGGCTACGTCCAGATCGCGAGTATACTAATTAATCAACGTTTTAGTTGGATTAGTTCGTTATTATTATTGTTAACGTTTTAGTTAACGTGTGTGACTATAAGTGAACATCGGTTTCAGTTAAGTTAACGTGAGCATTACGTTAAGCGTCATGGATCAGTTAGTTAAGACGGGAAAAGAGTTAGGTTATGAGGGGCAGGCATTGCAGGAATTTGTAAAGCAACAGCAAGAGACTGAGAGGGCAGAAAGGCACGCGGTAAGGGCACTTGATAAAGAAAAGATTGCGCAGGCCGATAAAGACAGGGAAATTGAGTTAGCTAAGATCGCGGCGGAGAAAGAGAGGATCGCAGCGGAGAAAGAGAGGATCGCGCAGGCTGAAAAAGATAGGGAAGTTGAATTGGCTAAGATTGCGGCAGATAGGGAAATCGAGATGGCGCGGATTGAAAGTATAGAGCGGCAAGCCGAGAAAGATAGGGAAGCTAGGTTGTATCAAGTCGAAAGCGATAAGGAAGCAAAGTTGTCGAGCGAAGTTGAGTTAGAAAAGTTGAAGTATAGTTTTGAATTGCAGCAACGCGAGTTGAAGAATCAGATAGATTTGCAGAAGGTAACGTTTAGGGTTGAATTAGAAAAACAGAAGTCTGAAAAGTTAGCGCATGCGCGAGATCCCAAGTTACCGTATTTTGATGAAAGTAAGGACAAAATGGATAGTTACTTATCAAGGTTTGAGAAATACGCGACGGCGAATAAATGGGATAAAAACGTTTGGGCTGCATATTTAAGCGCATTACTTAAAGGTCGCGCGCTTGATGTCTATGATAGATTGTCTGTAGATGATGCAGCGGATTATGACAAGTTGAAAGATGCGTTGTTAAAGAATTTTGATATGACTGAACGCGGATTTAGGAAGAAATTTCGCTATGATAGGCCTGAAAAGTCCGAAACGTTTATTCAGTTTAGTAGTAGACTTAGGTCGTATCTTAATAAATGGTTGAAAATGGCGAAGGTAGACCAGTCTTATGAATCTGTTTGCGATTTTTTCGCTAGAGATCAGTTTTTAGAATCCTGTAGTAAAGAACTATATGTTCATTTGAAACCGAAAACATTCACGAATCTAGGTGAGATGGCTAGGGAAGCAGATCTATTTGCAGAAGCACGTGGCGGTGTCTACGCTTGTGTTAATAAGGGGCAGCGTGATAGTAAGGGCGTAACTCAGAGTAGATCTGATAATAAGCCGAGTGCGAAGCCAGAGATAAAATGTAGTATTTGTGGTAAGGGACATTTAACATATAAATGTTTTAAGAATCCCGATAGGAAGCAAGCATATAGTGCGGAGGTAGGTGCAAGTGCAAGCGGGTATAGCGGAAGTAAGGGGAGTAGTTATGCACCGAAAGATGAGACACAAAGATCACAGAGTAAGAGCGATACTGTACAGACGAAGGGTAGTAATTCAGATCGTGGCCGTGGTCGGGGTTATTCCCGCGGACGTGGTCGGGGTGGCGGACATCAAATGAGTTTTTGTAAAACTACAATGAATAGGTCTCATGAAATTGAAGGTCTCTATAAGAGTAAGGAAGAAAGTCCACTAATCAATGATAACGTGGATAGGGAAGGTGTCTGTTACTTTTTAAGGTCGCGATTACCAACAGCGCAGGGTACGGTTAATGGTAAGACTGTTGTAGTTTTAAGGGACACAGGTTGTACTGGGTGTGTTGTTCGTAGAAACTTGGTTTCTAATGATCAGTTACTTGGTAGAGAATCTGATGTAACTTTGATTGATGAATCTACCCAAAGGTATCCCTTAGCAATGGTTGACATAGATTGTCCATTTTTCACAGGAAAAACTGAGGCATTGTGCATGGAAGATACATTGTATGACCTGGTTATTGGAAATATTGACGGGTCAAAACTTCCCGATATGTCCCATTTTGCAATGGCGGCAGTGACTAGGTCACAAGCTAAGCAAGGTGAAGAGGTCTATAGGAAACTTAAGGTTCCTGATCAAATTATTGCTAGTGATAAGGAGGCATTGAAGCAGGCCCAAGTTGTTGACCCTAAATTGAATAGCATAAGGCAAAGAGTGGAATCTGGGAATGTGACTATTAGTCGTGGATTGAACCGGGGTGAAACTAAGTTTATCCGAAAGAAAGATTTATTGTATAGGCAGTTTACTAAGGGAAACAAGGTCACTTTGCAACTTATTATCCCTGAAGGTTTTCGTGAAAAGGTGTTAAGATTGGCGCACGAAACCTTGATGTCAGGTCATTTGGGCATAAAGAAAACTATGGATAGAGTGTTAACTGAGTTCTTTTGGCCTGGAATTTGTGGTGATGCGGCAAGGTTTTGTAAATCTTGTGACATATGTCAAAGGACTATTCAAAAAGGTCGTGTCACTAAGGTTCCTTTAGGAAAGTTGCCACAGATTGACACACCATTTAAACGAGTCGCTGTTGATATAGTTGGACCGATAGAACCTCGTTCTGACAGGAAATCCCGCTATATTTTAACAATGATAGACTATGCGACGAGATATCCCGAGGCGGTAGCGTTACCCGGCATTGAAACGGAACGCGTAGCCGAAGCGTTAGTTGAGATGTTTAGTAGAGTTGGCATACCTGATGAAATGTTAACAGATTGCGGAAGTCAGTTTACTGCTGAAGTTATGAAAGAAGTAAGCAGGCTGTTATCACTCCAGCAGTTAACCACGACGCCGTATCATCCTATCTGCAATGGTCTCGTAGAGCGTTTTCACGCGACGTTGAAGCAAATGCTACGTAGGATGTGCGCAGAACGTCCAAAGGACTGGGATAAATATCTCCCAGCACTACTGTTTGCAATAAGGGAGGTTCCGCAGGAGTCATTAGGGTTTTCTCCGTTCGAATTGTTATACGGACGTAACGTTAAGGGCCCTATGGCAATATTACGTGAATTATGGTCTGAAGAGGTACCGGATGAGCAGGTTCTGTCTACGTACCAGTACGTAATTGAGTTGAGAGAACGGTTAGAGCAGACGTGTAAGTTAGCACATGATAATTTACGGAAAGTACAAGTAAAGCAAAAGGCTTATTATGACAAACGCGCTAGGTCGCGTAAATTTAACGTGGGAGATAAAGTACTGTTATTACTGCCAACTGACAGTAATAAACTGTTATTGCAGTGGAAGGGTCCATATGAAGTAGTAGAGGTGGTGAATAGAATGGACTATAAAATCGACGTCAATGGTGTCGTGAGTACATATCATGCTAATATGCTGAAACAGTATGTCGAACGTCGTACTGTGTCGTCACATTGTTTATTGTCGACTGAGACTACAGAGTCGGTTGATGACGATGGTAGTGATGAATTTTCTCTTGATGATTGTGCTTTTCCGACAGCTAAAGAGCCGGAAACGTATAACGACGTCAGTATTTCAGATACGTTAACGTCAGAACAACGTATGGAGGTTGAAGCGTTGATTAAACAGTACCCGGATGTACTATCAAGTTTACCCGGTCGAACTGATCAAATACAGCACGATATCAAACTACTCACGTCAGAACCCATACGGACGAAGGGTTATTCTATCCCGTATAAGACGCGTAACGTCATGGAGACGGAGATACAGGATATGTTGGATTTAGGGGTAATCGAGCCGTCGATTTCACCGTATTCATCTCCTGTTGTCTTAGTTCCGAAGAAAGACGGATCAGTTAGATTCTGTATCGACTTCCGGAAGCTTAACAAAGTGACGGAATTCGATGCAGAACCTATGCCAAATATGGAGGAGGTTATCAATAAAATGTCGGGACATAGATTCTTTACAAAGATGGACCTGAGTAAGGGTTATTGGCAAGTCAGTCTTACTGAAAGGTCTAAACCTTTGACGGCATTTGAAACGCCTAAGGGTTTATTCCAGTTTAAAACTATGCCCTTCGGTTTGGTCAATTCGGGAGCCTCATTTTGTAGGTTAATGAGAATCATATTGTCCAATCTCCCAAATGTTGACAGCTTTGTTGATGACATGTGGATATTCACTGAAACATGGAAGGATCATGTGACGTCATTACGTCAAGTGTTAGATCGGCTCAGGTCGGCCAAATTGACGGCAAAACCATCTAAATGCATGATCGGATATGGCAGTATCGAGTGCCTTGGTCATAATATCGTCGGACAGACGGTACGACCGCAAGAGGACAAGATACAGGCTATCAGAGATGCTCCTCGTCCATGTACGAAAAGACAAATTAAATCTTTTCTGGGATTAGCTGGGTTTTACCGTCGTTTCATCCCAAATTTCTCATCCATAGCTTCTCCTCTGACTGATTTAACTAAACGGGATAGACCTAATTCTATCAAAGATTGGCAAGATCAGCATGAAAGGGCATTTCAAACCCTGAAGAGTAGGCTCACGTCTAGTCCTATTCTTCGCTTACCTGTTTTTCAAGAAGGTAACCCGTTTGTACTTCGAACAGACGCTTCAGACGTTGGTCTTGGAGCTATTTTGCTTCAGGAGTTCGAAGGTGAAGGTCGTTTGCCGATTGCTTATGCTAGCAAGAAATTGTTACCTCGGGAAAAGAACTACTCTGTAATTGAGAAGGAATGTTTGGGTATTATCTGGGGTGTTGAGAAATTTCGTAAGTACCTGTATGGGGCGGAGTTCCTACTTGAAACTGACCACAAACCTTTGTCTTATATGCAGACAGCTAAGGTGCTCAATCCCCGAATCATGCGTTGGGCCATGAAATTACAGCCGTACAGATTCAGGATCGTTGCTATCCGCGGCCAAGATAATTTGGGGGCGGACTACCTTAGTAGATAGTTTGGCCACGTTATGCATCGCACCGTTGTTGTGTATATAGCTAGTTTTCCAGTTTTGACATAGCCTACGATTCGATCGCATTTCGTACTATTTCAGAAAAGAAACATTGTTATGTTTTTTTCTCCCTAAGGGGAAACCTATGTTACGAAATGGATCTAATCGTTCACTATGTCGTCGAGATTATTTTAATCCTTTCAATCAGTAAGGCTACAGTTTTTAGGGTAACTGTGGTAATAAAACATTTACGGAAATTGTGACTACGTTATGCATGGGTTGTTTGTGAATACCTCTCGTGGACAGCATATTGCATGATTTTAAGGTGAATACCTGCACGAGTCTTTTGATTGTGGAAAGCGCTTTGCATGATTTTAATGTGAGACGCATAGTATTTATACGCCTATCTTTTAATGAAAAGTTAGACGTGGCTGTTTAATTCTTGATGGATGTTATATTGTTGTGTGCCCAGATTCTGTGTTAAGACCTAGAAGGGTAAGATTTTATTATATTTATTTAGAATAGTTTGGCTAAGAATGAAAAATGTGACTTCTGATTGATATGGTATGATTATATGTGTCGACTGATTTGATTTTGTTGGCAGTGATCAGGCTGCGCATGTGTCGACCGATTTTGTTAGTAAGCATGCTGCGCATAATATTTGTATATTAGGAAGTTTTGTAAATTTCGGAAATAGTTTATATCACTGATGTTGGTTGCAATGGTGTGCGTCTATTTGACGTCCAGTGACGTCAGTTGCATTCATGTTATTCATGTGACGTCAGTTGCATTCATGTTATTGCGACGTCAGCACTTTTTATATTAGTTTCACGTATACGTGGCCTATAGAAGTAGATTGATTTGTAATGGAACTAATTTATATACTCGTGACGTCAATTGACGCCATAGCATGCACCGCATTAAGGGTTTTTTCCATAAGTTATAATGGTAGCATTTGGTCATCATGCGTTTGATTTGCCTTCATTAGACGGCGTCATATGGTATAACATCATTGATGTCATGATGTCAGATCAAACGTTATGATCCCAAATGTGTGAGAAACGCTTATTCAGCTATTATATTCTATGGCAAATGGTATTACGCTTAGTTTAAAGAAATGAATTAAAACATATGCGAGTTAGATTTTGGTCAATCAATTTAATGTAAATAGGACATTGTTTAGATTATTCATGTTTTATGTTTAGATTATTCATGTTTTATGTGGGGTATGTCATGGTAATGCCTGTTGACGTCAGTATACTTCTTGACAGTGTTTGACGTCAGATCCTTTGACGCACATGCGTGGTAGGATCTACGTTTCTTCATTGGCGGAAGTGGTAAGCACACTTTTAGCTTTACATCGTGAGCGCGAGTCGTGTCTAGTGACACGGCTGGCGTGTGCACGTTATGCTCGGCATTCGCCGAGGGCGTTGTATGGTATTTCCAAGACAGGCCCACGTCTTACGTATTGTTATTATGTAGTTACAATGTATTAAGTGTAAGTTCGTTATTTTTAGGCACATCAAGTCCGGCAGTCAGCTGTTAGGACTTAGAGCCACGTCTCACCTGGAGATTCGATAAACGTCTCCAGGTTAATACCAACCCGGGTGGAGGCAGTTACAACGCCGTTCGTGCATATTTCCTAGCAGAGGCGGGAAGCACAAAATATAGGCGAATTGGAAGTTATTACTGCGGAGGTGAAAGTGGGACAGTGTTCGTCCACTAATGTGTGTTAATATATATAGACTGGTCCCTGGTACGATCCAGGGAGCGACCAGTATATAATCGTGCACGTTTTATTATAAGTTGGTGTTCCTCATGATATATGGACTGGCCCATGACATGATCCAGGGAACGACGAATTGAAGTCTACCAACATAAGGCCTTGTTTTTTTGTATGAGCTCAAACTAACGTTGTTTTTGTTCTTTGTGTTTTCCTTTAGTTCATGGCGCTGAGCCGAGTACGGTGTTGACGTCAGACGGTAATCTATTTGCGTATTGTACGCAAATCGATTACATATTTGAAACAAACACCTTACTTGGGCCAGCGACATGAACTGATATGTGTTGTATATTATTGTAATTGTGACAGTTGTAAATTGTATTGTTGTATATAGAATTTACATTATATATAAACTTCAAAAATTCTAACGTTGTTAGAGTTTCCCTGTTAGTGTATTACACTAGTAGATAACCCTTTAACAGGAAGTCACCCTCCGCCGTCCTGGCGACGCATAAGGCTCTACACCCGTGTCGACCGAGTGTAAAACCTTCTGCGTAACAGTGACACCATGCGTTGCGCGTGTGGACATGTGAATACATTTTACTATTCCATTCATATACACCCACACCTGTAGTAAACAACGAGTTTACGCTATTGTCTTATCAACAATATTTTGGCTCTTCTAACAAGCATACGACGCCTTTCAGTGAAACTGTCAGTTTTTGCATTACTGTTAATGGAAAATATTTTACAAAAGCATCCCAAAATTTGGATTTTTCGTATTCTGTTATGTATAGTTATCGAAATCATTAGGACATTAGAACATTTGATGGAAATTTCATCGTTTTCGAGAAAATAAGCAAAACCCCGTTTGCACTTGGGAGCAAACGGACTATACATGTATATCACATGAGATAGAAATATCTGTTAGAATATATAGTTAGTCACCCATTGAGGCTCAAAACTACTTAGTCAATGTATGAGCTAGTTCAGATTAATATGTTATTATGTGATTCTCTTGCTGTATACTTAGTGTACCAGAGAGTAAATATATTCTAAATTTGACTTGACTTGACTTGACTTGCCTCTCTTGATATGCGCTCACATCTGACAAAAGCAGTTCTATGCTGTCATTCGCAGTTTGACCTTTAGTTATGCTACCGATGATTATATATACTGGACGTCAAAAGAAACGCCTACAAGTTTAGGTTCAGTTTTCTTCTGTCAGCTGATTTATGGCTTAAAATTACATATAGCAGAAAATACTTCTGACGTCTGCCAACAGGATAAACTTAGCTTCTTGCAAAATTAAACCTTGATTAAAGAGCTATCTCAATTTATCGTGATACATTAAAAGTTGTTGTAAGAGTTGTCTTACCTTTGGCAGTATAACAAATTGTTTCCAAAACGCGACTCTAATGTGTGGTTATGAAAAAAAAACGTCGGTTTTATTACCATGGTATTCTTCTTAGGAACATGACAGCAGTTTGAAGTTGAAAACTTGTCAAATTATCTCCCTTGCAATTAAACAAATAGCAAATTGGGAAGTCCAATAACATCAAAAGCTCTGCAGAACTGCGAAAAATTTCTTTGCAAATCTTTTTTTTCCTCTTGTAAATTCATTTAACCGCTTCGTATGAATGGTTTCTGTTCTTTTCAAGAATACAGGGTGTTAAAAGGTCTATGGTAAATCCAATGGTAAGCAAGGAAACACCCTTAACTGGATCAATTCATTCCTTGTGGGTCGAACCCAGGCCGTAGTGCTGGAAGGGGAGAGCTCATCAGAAGTCCCAGTGACATCTGGCGTGCCCCAGGGCTCTGTTCTTGGGCCTCTCCTCTTCTTGCTCTACATCAATGACCTGCCACAGAATATTCAGTCTCAGGTAAGGCTATTTGCCGATGATACGGCTGTTTACCTGACAGTTACCTCCCTACAGGATATGAACACTCTTCAGGCAGACCTAGATACCCTACAGGAGTGGGAACGAACCTGGGACATGGAGTTTAACCCGGACAAATGCCAGGTACTCCATATCACACGGTCAAAGAAACCTCTTCAGACCCAGTATTCCCTCCATGGTCAGGTGCTTGAAGCAGTGGATAATGCTAAATATCTGGGGGTAACTATTTCTAAGGACCTAAATTGGAACGCCCATATCAATAACATCACGGCAAAAGCAAACAGGACCCTAGGTTTTGTTAAGAGAAATGTGAAGACCCAGAACGAAGATATTAAAGAAATGGCTTATAAGACACTCGTACGCCCCCAGGTTGAATATGCATCCACAGTTTGGACGCCATACACAAAACAAAATATAAATAAGATTGAAATGACCCAAAGGAGAGCTGCTAGGTGGGTTAAAAGTAATTACTCCCCCTATGAAAGTGTTTCTGTTATGTTAAAGGAGCTTGGTTGGAGATCTCTTGAGAACCGACGAATCGATGCTCGTCTGATCATGTTCTTTAAAGTAGTACATAGCCATGTTGCAATACAACTTCCACCATACTTTGAAAGACCCCAGAGATACACTCGTCACATGCACCCTCTTTCATTCCTGCAGATACATACTTCTGCTATATATTACCAACAGTCTTTTTATCCAGCATCAATAGTTCTTTGGAACAGACTTCCCTCTGATGTTGTTCTTTTGGAAGATCTTGACTCCTTCCGTGAAGGGGTTTGTAAGATCATCCATCGGTCACCCTAATTCAGAACACTGTTTTTATCCTGCTTTTAAACTTCACCTCCTCTGCACTAACACTATGTCTTTTATCATGTCTCACTATTGCACTTTTTATCTCCTGCAATCTTTCTTTTACCCTTGCACTGACAGCGCAAACTGCACATAATACTCGAAAGAGGGTGCTGCAGTATGAATAGATAGATAGATAGATAGATAGTGTTACTGTTTCCACTGCCAACTTTCACCTGATTATTTCTCTAAAACGCAAGGCTCGATTGCTTTAATTTTTTCGCTGTTTCTTACCCTTCCTGCGGACATTATGTCTGGAGAAAATAATTGGCTGAGCATTTATGGAATTAAAATTCAGCTTCTGAAAGTATGGTTACTTTAAGTTTAACCCCCATCACAAAAGCAAGCGTTCTGGTCTCTAAAGTTTATGGAATATCGATGCGTTAAGGTGGTCATTTTGTCGGAATATCATAAACAAAATAACTTAAAATGTCTAACTAAGAGCATATGCCTATACCTTCAAATGAATTGGGTGTATACATTGTATGCGTTTCTTTTGATGTTCAGTATATAATGTTTTTCAGTGTATCCTTAGTGATATTTTGTTTGCATAGATATAATAAAAACATCTCAGTCTAGCCATGTACCTTAAGTACTGACTTATGTATGACTCTTAGAAGTTGAGCTTTTATTGGGCGCATTCCATTGTCTTCTGTTTGTATATTTCTGTTTGTATCTTTAGTATTGTTTTTTTTTTTGTTTTTTTTTTGTATTTTTGTATTTTTTTAAATGGAGAAAAACATTCCGGTCCAAGGCATCATTAACGGATGGCTGCACCCTCTTAGTACTTACTTGTAGCATAAAAAGTTAATGATCTGGGTTGTAAAACTCTTGCACTATTGACATTTTGTGGCTTGCGTAAAATGACCAAAATGTATTAAATTGACTACAGAAAAAAACAGATGATCAATGGTACAATAGCTCACCTGACACCTTACTGTCAACAAACACAATTTTTCACTTTGCTCATTTGTTACAACTTTTAAACCAGTGTCTTCAGAAGAGTGCATATTGTAATTTAAAAGATCAGTGACTTTGAGCAAAGATCAGAGAAAGACCTTGACCTTCTTCATGTATGGTAACCATATTTTATAATTATTATATCTAGGCTTATAAAATTTTATGTTAAATCTACTGTTTAATGATTTCCCATATAAAACATAAGGAACGAAAGTTGACCTTGCCATAAACTAGGTCAAAGTCAATGCAGGGTCATCATTTGAAAAACATTTGTAGGGCCCAAGTCCCCAATGCTACATACAAAGTTTCAATGTCACTGGCCTTAAGGTTCTAGAGAAAAATATTTTTAACAATTTTTATCCTAAATAGGCAATGCTAGCATCATGTGACCAAGACCATCTGAACAAACTTAAGTTCCCCAGACCAAAAAAGGCTGAATATGAAATACCGCTTCAGTCGACCAAGTTGCTTTAGAAGAGAAGAAGTTTAAAAAAGTTGATGGACAACAGAAACTCTGTAGCCTAGAACAAAGGTCAAAGAATAACATTGGCCTTTAGCGACATAATGTCTTCATCTGCTCATTTAGTTAGCCATATATACTAAATATTATACCTTAGACTTCAATAGCAGCTGAGAATTCCATTGTTTAAACATTTTCTCATTAAATGCATAACGTGCCGAAGTTGACCTTACCATAAATTTAGATCAAGGTCAGTGCAGGGTCATTATCTGAAGATACTTTGTAAGGCCCATGCTGCATATTGTTACCATATATTGGCCATCTTGGGCATGTGACCCAGAGTCTGCGAACAGACTTTGTTTCCCCCCACCCGGGGGCGGGGGCTCCGCATGAAATATAGCTTTAATCGGCTCTGTGGTTTCACAGGAGAAGATGTTTGAAACTGTTGACGGACGGACGGACGGCGGGTGCCTGGCTATACTATAAGCTCACCTATGAGTCTAAAGGCTCAGGTGGGCAAAAATGACTTTTTCCTGAGGTAAAAAATCACTGTTCTAAGTTTCATTTCCAGATATCACTTTCATATGCAGTCGTCCATCAACCTTTAATAAGTCGGTGAATCAAGCTTCATTTACACAAATCATTATGTAAAGAAACTCTGGCTGATGTGCAACATATTGAGTTATGTAACTGGCAAAACTGAGAGGGGACATGTTTTTGAAAAATAACAAAATACGAAACAGTGAATAAAGTAAGAATTGTATTATAATTTGTTGCAGTAATTTAGGGGATAACTGTCTTGAAAATTGCCATTTGGGGAGGTAAATCATCGGTTTTATGGTCGGAAATTTTATTTTACGGCGACGCGCCAGCGGAGCCATAAACCGCAATTTGCGACCATAAAACCGATGAGTTATCTCCCCAAATGACAATTTTCAATACACTTATGCCCATTCTAATTAATTTTCAACATTTTGACCTTTCATAATATAATAGTTTGCACCCATTTCAAGCGCTGTCAGCAACGTAAAACCAAACGTCAACCAATGAGAAGCGACGTTACTTAATGATGTCGGGTTTGCGACAGTATATTGCATAATATACTGTCGCAAATTTTTGACGTTATCCAATCAGACGTCGAGTTATATTCGTAAGTGCATTAGAATCTAATATTACTGGCTACGCTTTCCAATTACTGTGCAGATTGATATAATGTAAGAGTCTAATTTCTGCAACAATAACTTGTAAAGAACTTTTGATAGTTCTACAAGTTTTATAACAATTGGAAAAACCGCATATCGATCCTTCATGTAGCTTAAGTCTGAACAGAACTGGTTTCCGTATCTCTCCTCAATCATTGGGCAGACATGCCTGAGCAACCAGTGTAGACAGTGATCAGACTGCTCCTTAAAAAGGAGCAGTTTGATCAGGTCTACGCTGTTTGCCATTCTACTCGCAATATTTGACGCATCGTTAATTACTGAAAACAAATTTGTGAATCAACATTTTGTTAGGAGAATTAGACAAGCTGATTTATGTCTCGCAATATTGAGGCGTTATACGGTAAGTCAGAACGTGGTTGTAAATTCAGCAGCATGATATGAGAATATTGATTCAGAATTTATGTCACCGGAGAGCAGAACTCTGTTGAAACATTAAGCTGTTATGATCTGTATAAACGGCCTTATTTTCAGTCAGTGTGTGGATTAAGATAGATGGATGTTTGTCAGATATGAAGGTAAGAACCTTCTTATTTCATTTGGATGATGAGTTTGGGTTGGGGTGGTGGCAGTGAAGCTAGGGAGGCTATAGCTTGTGACATGTGAAATATAGTTGCTTGTGTAGCTAGTTCAACAGTTTCGACTATTCACTGAATGGAGTGAGAAATGCAGAGCATCGTAACCTCATTGCGTTCTAGAGGGTTTATGGGTACACTTCGATGTTATTTTGCCATTATTACAAAGGGAAACAAATGTTTGCATACCTTCCTGTTGCTGCCTGTACTGACGAAATGCGTTACCCTTAAATGTGCATGTGACTGGTTATCGAAATTGGCCTGTACCAAGCAGCGAAACACGCACATTCCGTACCAGTGGCGGGCATCATGGTTTCCGTCGCGGACTGATGTATTTTCAAAAAGCTTTACGGGAAACTTCAACTAATCATTTGCTATTCTTAGTCTGCTGTCTAGATCACATTTTTAGCGTGTGAACGCGTTCGGGTTACAAACCAAAGTGACTCTACAACTTGAGGGTCCTCAGGTGACTCTACAACTCGAGTATCAAATGTCAAAGTCTTCCGGAAAGAAATGACTTCGGTTCGACGGTACCTTGGGCAACTTGTTTATCGTTTGCCTCCTAGTATGTGATTTGTGTCGATCCTTTTTATAGGCATCCCCTTTTTAATGTCTTTACAAACGTCAAAAAAATCGCAACAAATACAATATGGGCGTTCAAAACGCCTATGTTCGCCACTGGTACGCGGTCACCACTCGTCTCTAGCCAGTAGGGTCAAGTCAGCTAAATTCGGAAAACAGGTAATTTCGGACAATTACATTGTTTCCGTTATATGACAGTTGTTTGGAATTAAAACAAAAATAACTGGGCAAACAGTGCAAATCCTGATGAGACGGCTCGTTATGAGCCGTCTCATCTGGATTTTCACTGTTTGCAATGGTGTGTCCGAATTTACCTGCTGTCCGAATTTACCTGACTTGACCCTACATGTACAGTCAACGACCAGTAGCAGTTTCATCCCAAACCTGCTGCAAGCATATTGGGTTCTTTCCAACTTCATGCTAGCAGAGCAGCCTAGTGCTACGTCCAAATGTATAGGTAAAAAACCCCTTCACGGAAAATCAGCAAACGACCCAGTGGGCACACAAGGTTGAATCAACATTGAATCAACCTTGATTCAACGTCACGACGTTGAATCAAGGTTGATTCAAGGTTTGCCTGCTAGGGAGATCCTAGCTCTGTTAGTTGTAAAAACCTATAATGTAAACCTCTGCAGTGTACTAGCAGCAGGCGCGGAATGGGTTTCTGTTGTTTTTCTTTCTTTAGGCTCGATACAGTCCGAAATACTGCCCCAAAGAAAAATCCAAAACTACCAGTCACCCAACTGGTATACAGCAATAATCTAAACAAAAGAACCAGCTGACTTCACTCTACTGCAAACCCTCAACATTCTTGGCAGATCGCCAAACGGCGCAAACGCTGATCACACTATATATGCGTCTGATCGGAGTGTACATCTGTCCACTTTTTAGGGTCATCTTGGTAATTAATTTTCTTATTACAGTGGCGGAAATAGGTTTTGTTGCAAGTCTCTTATTCTGCCCACGCATTGTATCACTCCGCCTAATCATCGTCTGGAATTGGAGAAAGACATTTCACTGTTTGATTTTTCCAGCATAACCGTCTTGTATGCCAGTTTTGGATACATTCAGCTCGCATGCACGTCAAATTAACTGCGAGATACTGTTTACTGCTATAAGGAATAACTGCTCACCCCTAAACGTGAAAAACAGGAAGCTGCCGTGAAACTTTTGGCACTGCGGCATTCGTCTGATATTGGTTGAAGTAGGGTAAGGGCCTATTGTTTATTTATGACCTCCTTATAGTGGGTGTGGGTGGAAGCTGTTTGGATATTTTTTGTCTGTGTATCTGTCTCCCTTTCTCTGGGCACTGCTCTGGGAGACGGCTCGATATGGACTAAAATACTATGTACAAGAGCCATTAATCTAAACAAACCGACAGCGACAAACCGTGTTTGTCACTGCTAGGCGTGAGCATTGGCTACTGGCGTTGTTTGTCACTACTAGCTACAAGCAGAGCCTGCTGTCAAATTCATGACTTGATTTTTTTGGCCCTTTTTACAGATTTTAGTCGCATTGAGCCGATGAAAGAGTATTATTGAGAGGCTGTTTGAAGTGGTGCCCTCTTTACGGTTGGAAGTAATTTCGCCTTAGGTGGGATTCGAGCTTAATTATGGTTAAATATCGGGGAATTTCTTTTTCAAAATTAACAATCGCTCAACAAAATACAATTTCCATTTCTGGTTGCAATATAAACAAAAGTGGAACAATAAATAGGCAATGCGCCTGTTCATTGCACTTTTACCATTTTATTTCAAGTTTAGTAAATTAAAGGTGGCCAAATAAAATTACTCGAATCCTTTTTTTTTTTTGACCTTTTAACGTTTCTTTAAAGCTATTCACGGTCACATACAATGACGAAAAACTGTAAAATATTTTGAGTTTATACCCCAGATAGAGCAATGGGTCCGTTAAACTTCTCTGACCGAGACTCGGGCGTTTTGATTTGTTGTTGCATTTCCTGCGATGTTTGCCCTGGGGTCTCAGCGGAACGTTTCCATGGCCTCACCCCCGTCACCGCCTCTATCTTCGGTTGTCGTTGATTTGTCCATCAAAACCATTCGGAGCCAGGCCGCGTAGCGCAATCGGTAGGGCACCTGACTGGTAAGTCAGAGGTCCTGGGTTCGAAACCCGGTCTGGCACATACTTTCGTTTCTCCTTCCGCTGATTCAAGAAGGGCAGTTGTCAGTTACTGGCGAAAGTATGTGCACTTAGTACTGGTTAACCGCTTAGGAGGCCTAAGCCTGCCCAGGAATAGTGTGGTTAGGTTAACTGACCGTCCCGACATGACCATAGTTGTTTACCGTGGACGTTAAGCATCAAATCAATCAATCAAAACCATTCGGGTGTGTCAAGCTTTTCCTCCGGTACAACGGTCCTTCCGTCACAAGGCCATGCACGTCGAGAATCTTCGCTGCCACGTGGAAAGCTTGCCACGTGGCGCCCTCCGCTCCTCATCCCCAAGCACAGTGTCCGATTTTCACTGCAAAGAATTGGGGTTTTAATAGTTGAAAACGATCTCAAGTTTACAACAGGAGCATCCCAGAGCAGAATAAAGTGCAACATTATTTGATAGAGTGTGTGTTTATAATCTGTCACAGTGTGAAAGATTCAGTGGAAAAAAATAATTCAGTCATGTTATAGAATTATCAGTAGACGATGTTTTGTGATGAAAGCGAAACAACAATGGTTTTTTTGTTTGTTTTTTTATTCTTTTAAACACTATCTAGCTCTTGTGTTCTGGTATTCTGAATACACAAGCTTAAAACCCCTGTAAATTACTGCCTAGTCTATGCGATAAAGAAGAATCTTGTAGTTTCTATAAAAGGTAAATGGGTACACATGCAGAGAATCAGTTTTCTCATTTTCTATTCATATTGACTATTTTCATCATAAGCCAACTATTGAAGAAAAGAATGTTGCTCTTCTAAGAATCTAGACCAATCCAGCTCAAAGCAATAGCAGGAAACCGAATATTTACATTTTTTACGGCCTTGGCGCAGTAAATTCAGTTTAATATTAATGTAATGCAGTTAGCAATCAGGGCCCCGGTTGTTCAAAGTAGTGTTAGCATAACGAGCTCGTTAAGAGGCCACCTTATTAAGTGTTTTGACTTTATAGCCAAATACACTGATGTTTTTGTTGAAAAAAATGTGAGAATTTTTAATGCAAAAGCTTCTCACAATTTTTTCAACAAAAATATTGGCGTGTTTGAGATATTACCGTTTGAAATTTTAACGAAACGTTAACTAACGGCGTCGTTAGTTTTGAACAACCGCACCCTGATAGGGTAATGCATTCGTCACAAACGCTTAATCAGAACCACGTTCGAGCCCAGATTCGAAGAATTTTGACATATCCAAATATTTACGGAATGCATGACAAACCAGAACCAAATAAAGGTCTTTCGGTTTAAGGCGCCGCACATTTGTGCACTAATGTAAGACCTTACAGCCGGAGATTTTAGCAAACACCATTTGTGTGATTATAGTTTCCTTATATGGGAGCATTGACGTCATATATTTACTTTTTTCTGTCTGTTTTGTCAATGGAGTAGCAATATTTGGTAACACTTTCGAGCCGCTGTTTTATCGGCATTAGAAGTCTTGCCTTTTTAGACGCTTGCATAAATGAATTTGCTGTTGCTGGTAAAATCATTAAATGCTTTTGGTGTGACTAAATGAGACGCCGTGGTCGAGCGGTTAGATACGCTTGGTTGTGGTGTAGAAAGTCGCCGAGAGGCCGTGAGATTGCGCCCGGGTTTCGCCATCCGACGACTGGAAAACTCTGTCAACCCAGCACTAAAGGGATACCTGCTTTGAATCAGGGAAGGATAAGGCAGCGAAAGGAGAAAGATGGGCTCCGCCTTTCATCTGCTGTGCCCAAGATACAATAGGCCTCTAACCACCACTGCCTAAACGGCTACTAGCCTATGAGAAACCTTTGTCTTTGCCTTTACCAAATTGGTCTTAAAACAAATGAGCTGCGACACGAGAAAACCAACAATGTGGTTGTGCGCCCAGCGCAGACTCAGATCAGCCTGGGCATACGCCCGGTCTGATCAGAGTCTTCGCTGTCCGCATGGAGGTAGCTTAGACCCTTAGCTACTCTTTAAGCGCTTAGCGAAGAGTCTGATCGGACTGGGCGGATGCCCAGGCCGATCTTAGTCTGTGCTGGGCGCACGACCACTTTGTTGGTTTTCTCGCGTCGCGGCTCATATGCACAGGATAAATGGCTTCCTGCAGGAACTGTCCGCGTGATTCTGCTTCTTGCCGAGGCTCTCGGCAGGCAGCAGGGTCACGTGGACAGTCTCGACAGAAAGCCATTTTTAGAGGACAGTAGTCTCTGCAGGAAGCAAGAGAGTGCGGACAGTCTTGACGGAAGCCGAATATGGCGTACAGTCTCTGCAGGAAGCGAAAATTGGCGGACTGGTTTATACCCTATGTATACTAGCAATGTTGAATTCTATATGCGTCCTGCAGTACTCTATTCACATGCTACAAATATTCACTTGTACCTTGAGACACGTTTTTGTACGACAGGCTTATAAAGTATCGTAAAACAATGCAAAAACTATTAAGCAATATAACAGTACAATTCTATTTAACTGAAATCGTGATGGCCCTGTTCAAGGACTTTGTATGTGGGTGTAGTAATTCTAGAATTGTTATAAACTTCAGTTCCTTCGGGAACAAGGAAACTGATATTTTTTATTTTTTATAAATGTCAACAGGTACCTTCCGTGTTGAAATGTGCGTTTTGTTTCATAAAAATACACGAAAAAGCCATTATTTAGACTCTCATTTGATAAAAACAGATAGTTTGGTAAAATTCCATGATTGAAAATATACCACTGTATATGTAGCATTGTTCTCAAAGATGGTCTTCAGTGTTAAGAATATGGCTTGTCGCACCAATGTTGGATTCTGACCAGATTAGCATGGAATAACCAACCTCTAGTACAGTACCAGGGTTCGGGGTTATAAAACTTGAGAATAATCTCAGACTCAAAATAAAGCACTCTGATTGGCTGCTTCCGAGCATGTGCTCGGAAGCAGCCAATCAGTGTGCTTTATTTTGAGTTTGAGAATGTACATGCTCGGAAGCAGCCAATCAGTGTGCTTTATTTTGAGTTTGAGAAAGTACTCAAGTTTTATAACCTCTGGGCCAGGATACTTCCGTTGTCTAAGCTCACTCTGTCATAAACAGACTCAACAAATTGTTTTATAACTATTGTATTATTACGTTACTCTAGTTATGCAATGCTCATGATGGCAATAAAATGATGGCAAACATAATAACATGCTGCAAACCCATTAGCATATTAGCTGACATGGGTAATAGTACATTTACTTGAAAAATGAAGTAATATCAGTAAAAGCGGATAGCAAGATAAAAAGCACTTTCCCAGGAAGGTGGTCACAAAGGTGGCCTTAACTATACGTAATGTGGTAGGGAAAACATCTGTTGATCTCTGTTTAGTTCAGTTCAGTTCAGTTCAGTTCAATTCTCCTATCGACGTTCTCCAAGTGGCTCAACGGTACGTAACCATAGTTGCACACACTTGGCGCCGTGTGTCCGTCTAAGATCTCTCTTTAACCTTTTATTCTTTTTATATACGTAAAAAATACTCCAGGCCCCGAGGTTATAAAACTTGAGTACATTCTCAAACTCAAAATAAAGCACACTGATTTGGCTGCTTTCGAGCACATGCTCGGAAGCAGCCAATCGGTGTGAACCGAGGTTCAATTTCCCCTGAAGTATTTCCTCCCAACTTGAAGATATGTTTCTCAAGCCCTTCCGTGTGAGTCATACTAGCATGTCGTACTAGAAGGAAAGTGTGAGTGGGAAATAAATGCCATTTAATTAAGTTGGACCACCTGAACGCTGAATATGATACCCAGTATTTCTTGATGACATTTACGGCTGAGTAAATAGAGAAGCCTTGTTTTTCTTTTGTTATTTCCTGGAATGTGTTGAGTAGACTAGAATTTCCTTGATACCCAAAATGGGATTTGTATCTGTGTCGAAGTCACGACAAAATTAAACAACATTGTTCATAGCACGCAATAAAATTATATCTCACTAAAACAAGAACGATCATATGAGCCGCGACACTACAATACCAGCAAAGTGGCATGTGCGCTCAGCGAAGACTCAAATCAGCTTGGGCATCCGCCCAATATGATCAGAGTCTTGGCTGTGCGCTTAAAGGGTTGCTAAGTGTCTAGGCCACCTTCATGCGGATTGCGAATACTCTGATCAGACTGGGCGGATGCCCAGGCTAATCTGAGTCTTCGCTGGGCGCACATGCCACTTTGTTGGATTTGTCGCGTCGCGGCTCAGTTATGTAGTTTGTAGGTTATTATGTCCGTTGTAGAATAAAGATATTACTACAGCGAGACACTTGCAAAAAAAATCATTAGCTTGAAAGTTATGCCAAGTTTAAGGTCCCTTTGCACTGGACGTGAATATTTTTATGACAATCTAATAAGAGTTCATTTGGTTTGCATTAATATTTCAACCACAAACTCCTCAACAGTCATATGCAGCAAAGCGTAGGCCCAGGTTACATAAAAAATCATTTTGTTATATCGGGTTCAATAGGTCCACTAATAGACATGTCATTGCAACAGAAATATCTGCTGAAATAGCAAATTTAAATTATACATCTTATATTGTTTGCCATCGGTATATCTGAGGAACATTTGGGATTTCAACACGCCCCGAGTATGGTCAGCCAAAACGCTTACACATTTGAGCCGCGACATGACAAAACCAACAAAGTGGCTTGTGCGCCCAGCAAAGACTCAGATCAGCCTGGGCATTCGCCCAGTCTGATCAGAGTCTTTGCTATGCGCTTAAAGGGTAGTTATGGGCCTAAGTTATCTCAGTGTCGACAGAAAAGACTCTGCTCAGACCAGGCGGATGCCCAGGCTGATATTAGTCTTCGCATGGCACGCATACCACTGTGTTTGTTTTCTCGTGTCGCGTTCTTTTTTTTTTTTTTTTTTTTTTTGATCACCTTGCAAAACTTCTGACGGTGCCTTGTATTTCTGCTTACGTTTGATATTGATACTGGTGTCAGTTCCAGAAAAACTGCTCTAAATAAGAGAGTTCTTCTTAGGGTCATAGCACGTACAACGTAAATATCGAATGTATATTTAACTCTTGTTTCGTCCAAGAAAACACTTGTGTCAGTTGCATGCAAAATCAAACTCAATGCTGTCAAGGCCAGGTTACAATATCAAACATCTTTGATAAAATCATTAAATGTTCTTGATTTATAGTGCTTGTCAAGAAAATGTTTAATAAAACATTCATGATACACTGTGTTGCTTATTTATTTATTGTTGTTCAAATGAAATGTTTGAATCAATATTTTTGACACACTTTCAAATGTTTAGCATCTAATTAATTAGTCATCAAAAAGGCTGGAATGTTAGTATGACTGGCTTAAAACAAAGTGTTTATGTGAATGTTAGACAAAAAGATGTTTTTACTATAAAAACTACCATATCCATAACCCTCATTGAGAGAAATTCCATGTTTACCATGAATGACGAAAATTGCATCCTTACCAGCCGCTTGTCAAAAATTATTTGTGGAAAATTGGATTGGTTCTTCCGCCATCCAATGTTTGTTATCTTTTTTGAAATGCAATTTTGAAAAAAAAAAATTTTGCATAAATTCAACCACAGATGCTACATTTACATAAAGTACGAAAATGTGCGAGCACTATTTTTCGGCCTCATCGCTGTCACCGTGCTGATTCCTACACGCATTATGCATGTCTATAAAAATCTTCGTTTCAAGCCAACCTTTGTCCAACCTTTAGCAGTAGTTTACAAGTCATAATTATGTTCAACAAAGTTTTCACTCAATGTCGTCTGCACTTCCTTTTTTACAATATCCGAATTTGGATAACTCTTCCGTATCGATAACTGCAAATGCAATATTGCCGCTTGATTCTGTACCTTGACGGAGTATTGCCCTGCATCTTGCATACGAAAAGTCGCAAACGAGTTATTTTAGCATCTGATTCTCCTTGTTGATAAATGCATTTGTGTACTTTAAAACGTGCCTGTTAATAGAGTATGACACCGATATTTATAATAAACATTTAAGATACGAGGGGAGTTCAATAAGTTCGTAGAACTCGGTATTTTTCTATACAATTCAAGATTTCTTTTTTCATTTTTGTGCAGTGTAAACCCATGTCAAATGAATGATAACAGCCGTTCAGTCAACACGTACATTTTTTGCTCTTACTTTTTGTTTGAAAACCTATACCCATAGGCAAAAATGGAAAGTCAGAATATTGAGTTCAGAGCAGTCATAAGGTTCCTCACTAAGGGGGTTGCAAACGCCAAAGAAATCCATCGGCGCATGGCTGATGTGTATGATGACAGTAGCCCAAAGTATTCCACAATGGCAAAGTGGTCAGCAGAATTTAAACGTGGGCGAGGCTCCTTAGAAGATGACCCAAGGCCAGGTCGCCCTGCTGATGTCATCAGCCAGGAGATGATCGACCGTGTTGAGAGACTTGTGCTAAACGATCGCCGAATCAAAGGTGCCGAACTTGCTCCAGAATGTGGTATTTCTAATAGAAGTGTTTACACTATAATCAATGAACATTTAGGCATGTCAAAAGTATCTGTCAGGTGGGTACCCAGAAATCTGAACATGCAAGATCGTCAGCAAAGGGTAGAGTCCAGAGTTGCACAAGCGGCTATTCGTGAGTGCAAGTCCGAGCAGTTAAATCACCCGCCATACAGTCCAGACCTGGCCCCAAGTGATTATTATCTGTTTCGAAATTTGAAGTCCCACTTGCGTGGAACGAGATTTCGGGACGATGATGAGCTTAAGGCTGCTGCAGAGGCTTGGTTTGAGGACCAAACAGACGACTTTTATTTCAAAGGCCTAGACTGCTTAACAGAAAAGTGGGCCAAATGCATTGAAGTAAAGGGGGATTATATTGAAAAATAATGTTGAAACCATCTTCCAATCCGTGAGTTAAACCCCGAGTTCTCCAAACTTATTGAACTCCCCTCGTAGGTATGTGGGTACACCACCAAAGGCAGACAGTTTTGTTAATTCGTGCTTGGTTTTTTGATCGGCGTACATGTGTTTCTTACAAAAAGCACCTAATTTCAAGAGAAAGGTAAATTATTTGCTCCGAGAGTTTATCTCAGACTGAAAAGAGGTACACTAAGAATGTTATTGTAGCTTCTCTTGACCTGTACATGTAATCGTTCTCTTTGGGACAATCTTTGTCTCAGTAACTTATTTATTTTTCTGTCGCTCTTGGTGATAGCCAGCACTCTTACAATTGACAGATTCTAAGTACATTGTATTGATTGCTTAATTGGTTTAACCCAGTGATCGTGTCCCAGTGACAGGTTATGGTCTGTCTTGTGCCATTAGTTGATTACTATAACAGAGAGGTCGTCAGCATAATTACACAGTGCATTGAGGTCGGTTTGAGGCATCACGAATAACGCATCTAATAGAGTTCCTGGTACATGTATTATATATTTTCCTTCTTTTTTTTTCTCTATACAACATCAACCGAACTGATTTGACATATAGATAATCATGATAATGGTGGGTTTGGAAGTAAATCTACTAACGCATTTATGCCCAGCGGAATGTTTTATCCTTGTCACGTGGATGCGCCAATTTCATTAATGGGTGTTTGGTTTATTTTTATAAGTTTTTGTTTATTTTAATGAAAAATAACAATTTTCTTATGCAAGTAGTGTAGACCCTAATCAGACGCCGCGTTTTGCGGCGTCTGATCTGGGTCTGCACACTTTGCCTATGTCCTTTTTGTGGGACGCTAGGCAAAAATAAATGAGGGTTGAAAACTCCAGGCCTGTTTAAGAACACGACTATCTGTGATATCCCCTGAAAATATTAAGCTTAAATTCAGATGCAACCCTTTTGTTGATTAAACTGCTGTTTTATCTTAAAGATTTACTCTCTTGATAAAAATAATGAATAAAAAACAGTTGGTGAAGTTTTCATGCAATACGTCCGAAATAGTCTAACTATACACCTGAAATATAGTTTAGAGAATAATTATTGAAAAAAAATGACTTTAAACAAACTAATATGATAAATTTTCAAAAATCGTGGACCGCGCTCGAAATCGCGCCAATGGACAAAGATTATTTATTCATACGTCACAATCACGTGCACGAATAAGAAAAATACCTGTACATGATCACATGACACACGTGGTCGAAATCGATTTTTTTACAGGCCATGGAGAAATAGGTAATTAGCATTTTCATCTTACGATTATCTTTTATTCCGTATCTATCGAAAAACCATGCATTGTCTCAAACTTGTACAGTTAATATAATATTGTCTAACGAAATCTTGTTTAAATATTTGTTCCTGAAAACATGAAATAAACGAGGGTCACAATCTTTAAATTGAGTGAAGTACCTGTTGGCCCCATTATCCGCCTACTTAGGTGAAGAAACTGTATCGTTGAAACAGCCTAATCGATGCATTTGGTTTTAAGTTGCTTTTTAAAATAGATGTATCTAATTTTCATTAAACACGAAATGACAATATTTATTTAATGAAACTGGATTTGCACTTAAATGTGACGTACTTTTACTAAATATTTTAACGTCTTAATTAAGTACTGTCTCTAACAAACTTATTTTCAGATGAGTAAAAAGTACATAAGTGCAGTCAAGGCACACACTGTTCATACTGCTGTTTTATAAACATTCTGATCTTGGTGTTGACGGTTAAGGCTGTTACTAATAAGGATCGACCTAATCAATTAAGGGGTGAACTGATTGTGATTCCAAACATTGCCAGGTAGAAGGGGCGACTTTTGATGTTAGGGATTGGTTTGGGATCTGATTCAGTCAGTTCCTGAAGTGTAGTTACTCTTTAAATTCTTCAAATTATAAATTACAATAATTTAGTGAAGTGTCCCGATATAAGGATATGTAATAGTTATACCACGGTTTGTCCGCCTGTACGAGGAGATAATCCACGAGCTTAAGCGAGTGGATTATCTCACGTACAGGTGGACAACCATGGTATAACTATTTTATACCACCATCACCAGTGTAGACAATAATTCGTACTAAAGTTGGCATTTTGTTGTAAAGGTGGTATAAAACGATAATACCCCTTACACCCACTCTGCAAGACGCAGGTGTGCCATTTGCAACACGATAATGTCAATGTTTCATTAAGTGTTGCTATGCCTAAAGTTAAGGCCAATGGCCTACATTCCGGTTCTCACACTGTCTACATAGGGATCTCCTATTTCATCAGTGGGACATCACAATGAAATGATTAAGATATAAAACTACTTTCATGAAAGAAAGTTGAGGGCCAATGAGCGGTTCAGTTCAGAGTAAGAACATGACCATGGTGGTCCCGGCCAAAGGGTTCAGTTTGGGTGGAGCAGCCATTTAGGTACAGTACAGGTTCAGATCAGAGTAAGAACATGACCATGGTGGTCCCGGCCAAAGGATTCAGTTTGGGTGGAGCAGCCATTTAGGTACAGTACAGTAACTGTTTCCATGCGTTGTGGTTGGTTGGTTGATTTGATGCTTAACGTCCACGGTAAACAACTAAGGTCATGTCGGGACGGTCAGTTAACCTAACCACACTATTCCTGGGCAGGCTTAGACCTCCTAAGCGGTTAACCAGTACTAAGTGCACATACTTTCGCCAGTAACTGACAACTACCCTTCTTGAATCAGCGGAAGGAGAAACGAAAGTATGTGGCCAGATCGGGATTCGAACCCAGGACCTCTGACTTACGAGTCAGGTGCCCTACCGATTGCGCTACCCGGCCCGGCTCCATGCGTTGTGAATACTGCACTTTTTTGTTATTGTATTGTCTATCTCTATTCAATTGTTTATAAGAGAGCTCAGTTTCTCGTACAAATCTTCGGAATTTTCAAATTAATTAAATGCTAAATAGGCCTACTCCGACAAATACCAACTCTGGGATAGTTTTATATTTTTTCAATTAAATGGAGTTTGAGATCTTCACAATATTAAGAATTGCTGAAAATTTAAGCAAGATATCTTTTACGGTTCAGGACATAAATGTACAGTAGAGAGTACTGAGTTTGTACAGGGCGGTAAAAAAGTTGAATTTTCTGATACGGAAGTAGCGTGGGCCACTCTAGATTGTTACAAAAAATGCTTTCGTTGCCATTGCTTTGATATTTGGCTGTTATGTGTCAAAGTAATATTTTTTGCAGAGGATATTTTCAAATGTAATGTATCAGTGATGTATATGTAATTATTTACATTTTTCTTTGAAATGACCATATTAGGAAACTGAAATGTTTAAACCATAATATTTCCAAAACTGGAAGAGATATATTATTAAAATTTTAAGAAATCGCTTTATTTATGATAAGAGAAATCATTGTTTGTTACAAATTTCACTTTTGCGGAAATCCGCTGTTGTTTAATGATTGTACTTGTTTTCATATAAGACAATCATTTCGACCCAAATCAATGACTTTGTGACTAGGAAATTCACATCATGCCGGGAAACCGATAAGCCATGCCCTCTTAAGGCCCTGTCACACTACAACGTTTCAGACAACGTATGCCAACGTATGAAAAATTTATCCAATACGCTGGACATAAATTAAAACATCAAACAGCAGCCGGTTTTGGAACGCACACATAGCGTTCTGTAACGTATAAATAACTTATTCACAACTTATCCCTGGCGTATACATAACTTATACAAGCGTATAACAGCGTGTTCCCAGCGTATCTGTAGCGTTCTTGTCTTATGCCGAACGCATGCACAACGTTAGTCTAACTTACGCCGACCTTATGTATAGCGTGTTGGAGCGTGCTTCGACGATCAGATGTAATGCGACGGCTCTCTACAACACTTTTTATTGTAGTGGACGTTGATCGATGGACATGCCTAAAGAACGAAAATTAGAGAACTTTGCAGGTCGTAGCTGACCACCTGCATGCCTACCGTGGTCCCAATCATCACCCGACTGCCGTGCCTACGATGGTAGCCAACCTCCCTCTCGCACAGACTCCAATGCCTCTTTAGTGGTATCCGTGGCGGCATCTGCAGCAGCTGTGGTGGCATCTGAAGTATTAACCCCCTCTCAAACCCCAAAACGACAAGCAGAAGCGGTCCAAGAAGATTCCTTATTTAAAAGTGATGAATTGCTGATCTGTATCCAATATATATAGCTGAAGCCCAGGTCGCTGGCGGATATGTTACCTATATACGCTCAGTGCGTTCGTGATACGTTGAATAAGTTCTAAGGTCGTCAGGCGTAGGTTGGATACGTTCTGGATACGTTCGGTATAAGTTACAGGTAAGTTACCTATAAGTTAGAAATAAGTTACGCGTACGCTCCACAATGGACTTGCTGGCTGCCGACGTATGTCAACATATGATTAACTTACAAGTTACGTGCATGAACTTACGCATAACTTACCTGTTGCGTACACCAAACTTATGACTAACTTATAAACAATACATCGGCGTACGCTGAAAATTTTATGCATGCACAAAATTTTGGGCCGCATTCGACGTACAACAACTTATACAAACGTATTTGAGCGTACTCGTAACTTGTTCATAACGTACCCCTAACTTATTCAACGTACACCAGCGTGTTTACTAAATTTCTCATACGTCAGCATACGCTGATGCTATACGTCACTGTGTGACAGCCACATTACCAGATTTTACATCAGATCCATTCCACCTTTTCGATTATATGCCGGACTTTTTTGTTTTCATAAAACACATAAAACATTAAAATTCATATTCCGGTTCCAATTAGGATCACACTGTTTGCAAAAGCTACACGTCACTGTGTGACAGCCACATTACCAGATTTTACATCAGATCCATTCCACCTTTTCGATTATATGCCGGACTTTTTTGTTTTCATAAAACACATAAAACATTAAAATTCATATTCCGGTTCCAATTAGGATCACACTGTTTGCAAAAGCTACAATAAATTCCAAACCTAAGGAAGATAATTCACAGGAACTGACACAATTCAATCCCAGATCCAACCCGAGACGCCATGTGGGAAGGAGAAAACACAAAATTAGTCACCATCAAAGACAACACCAGTGGCAGCCATGTGAACAGCTATTTCCCATGTAGGTGGTCAACAGACTAGCCTGAACATCACAAACAATACATCAATAACAGACATAGCAACTAACAACATATAAAACAACCCAGAAGAACCAAAACAGAACGTCCGCCTTGGGACGGCCAGTAATGAAATTACTGGGTGGCTTAACCGGTTTATGGTCGACCAACCCTCGCCCAAAACCACAATGGAAATGTACATGCCAAAACCGACAGCAGAAGAAACACGACAAGAACAACGAACTAATGTTTTGAACTATTGCAGAAGCTGAGAGGCGCCGTGGTCAAATGGCAACAGCGACTCATTTATGGTTCAGAAGTTACAGGTTTGAATCCGAGTTCAGTCAGCCGACGACTGGAAAACTGTCTCTGTCAATCCAGCAGTAAATTGGTACTGTTTTCGAATCGGGGAAGGATAATGCAGCAAAAGGAGAGAGATGGGCTTCTTGCCCCGACTTTCCTACGGCCAACTGGCTATGAGAAACGTTTACCCTTACCTTTTTAGAAATTAACGGTGAGGGTTTGAACCCCGTACAACTGATTTAGCACATCAGATAATTTATTAACGACCGTCACAAAGCAGTAATACTGTTATGGGTCCACACTGTTGTTTTGTTGGCCACTTCAGTACTTTCGTTCGCCTAAGGCTATTACGTGAGTGGCTAATTTGTGCTAAGGTAGCTAAATGACAATCTGTCTGGGAAAGAGCTGTTAGTAAGGCTGACTTTACGTGACTTTCCAAAACTGCAGTCAGTGTATGTATATATTTCTTCCCCTTTGGTTTTGCTGACTGGGTATAGGATCTGTTTTTATCACTTCCTGAACATTGCTCATTGTTTTTACTTTGAGTCACACTACAAACCACAGTGTTTTGGCAACTGCACACACAGTTGGAAGAAGAAGTAATTCTCCATGGAAATCTGTTTTACATCAGTAGACATAGAGCTTGTTATCCTAGTGGAAGATCAACATACTCATGGAAACTGTATTTTTCCCCTTCAAATGTGTTCTCTGGATCATTTCTGTCCCATGTCAAGGGTGTACTTGTTATACGCAGCTACGTATTGAAATTTTGTCAAAATTACAAAATGTCAACACTCACCTGCTTATTTTCAGGCTGAAATTTTATATATCTGTGAACTGCCAATACACATAAAAATCTGAATTGTCTAAGGAGATTGAACCCCTAAACACAGGGTATAATCGATTCCGCCAATTTTCGCTTCCTGCAGAGACTGTCCGTCATATTTGGCTTTCGCCGAGACTGTCCGCGAACTCTTGCTTCCTGCAGGGACTACTGTCCTCGAGAAATGGCTTCCTCCCGAGACTGTCCGCGTGACTCTGCTTCCTGCCGAGAGCCTCGGCAGGAAGCAGAATCACGCGGACAGTCTCTGCAGGAAGCCATTTATCATGTACAGAAGTCTCGGCAGGAAGCAAGAGTTCGCGGACAGTCTCGGCGGAAGCCAGATATGATGTACAGTCTCTGCAGGAGGCGAAAATTGGCGGAATCGATTATACCCTGTGTTAAATGTCCCCTCAAGTAGTATACTCGAGGACTTTAAAAACGCCTCACCTGAAATAAATTCAAATGCTGCGTTTGTTTTATTGTCATTTTAAAAAAAACTGATGATTATTAAAACTGCATACATATATCAAATGCATGAGATAATCATCAGTACAGTCTTAGAATTTAAAATGTGTAAATACACGCGACAAAGATAAAAAGGTGTTTTAAAACGTGGGATTTTCACCAAACGGGTATAATGCACCGTCCGAATGCTTATCGGAGTATAGCGTGGTTCTCGTCTTCCTCTATATTTCAACAATTACTGAATAGAAGCGAGGTAAACAAACGCTCTTGGAATGCAAAAATGGCATTTTAAACATGGCACTAAACTTCGAAACCGACAATAATAAATTCACTCAAACAGTATTTTACGGCTCATAGTGGTTTATTCTAGAACCGCGTGTACTGAAAATGTAAATTTTAGAGTCCGCTAAGAATGAAATCATAGACGTTGACGTCATTTACTGCGCTGATAAACAGACGGTTGGCGCTGATATCAAAGTATCCATTGATGTTGACGGATGCTTAGAAAGTAAATCTGTAAGGTGTTTGTATCGGATACTGTTCATGTGAAGAGTAAAACGTCAAATTACATTATTTTCCTGAAAATCACTTTCTTGAGATTCCAATTTGTGTGTACCAGTTTTCGATTTAAGCTCTCGGACAGCACATAAAGTCATGAAGACTTTAAATTTGTGTTTTTGCTGTAGGATATCTTTCTCGGCAATCATGGGATCGACTTCAAGGGCTGTAACTTAAAGAAGTTTTAAGTAAAACAAAGGGGAATTGAAGTTGACCGGTTTAGTGCAAAGGTCGTCACACATGACATAAATCCCTGCAATTTCTTTAATTTAATTAGTTTTACAATTTCTAATAAATCCTAGTCATATTTAATAGCTTGAAATGTGGAATTGCTAAAATACATCTCATAATTGTGTGAGGCGTTTTTAAAGTCCTCGAGTATATAATACATAATTGTGCGTCTCCAACTACACCTCTGCAGGCCTCTTTTTTGGTAAATACTGTTATGGCCCGTACAGATTCAAATAAGTACGGTAGGTCGATGTCCTTTGTTCCTATAAAAGCACATCCTCGATTCAAACAATTTGCTATAGTTGCGAGTTTTGCGGACGACAAGGTTGTATCTGTATCTGCCAGGTACTCCAAACGCCTCTAAAAGAGCATTACATTATCAGTTCAAAACATCTACAGGCAGAACAGAACACGAACAAAACAAAATAAGGACATTGATATACCTGATACAGCAAAGAGGAGGTGCTATATCGTTCGATACAAAAACTGCTCACAAGAGCATTGTTAAACGAATTAGCTAGCCATGTACACTGTTGTATATATGTATGAATTCTAAAACTCATCTTGTCGATATGCTGTGTGAACTATTTTGGTGAAACTACAAAATGAATAGCTGTCAAACGTCTCCATACTGCTGATTCCATCGCTGACACAGTTTTTAGTGATTTGACAGCATGACAACACAAATACAGTCTTTGAGCTTAAAATAGCTGAGTACAGCGTTTCTGTTGTCTAAAAGCAGAGACAATATCTAATATCAGGCGATGGCCATCGATTATTGATACTAAACAACCTGCTTATAGCAACTCTAACTCCAAATATAAACCAGTGATGTATGTTTTATTTAGACTAAATAATTTACTCGTAATGGAAATAGTTATAGGAGTGGCCATGTTTGATGGTCTACAACCATTTCTGAATCAATAACAGTTAGAGAAAGTTTGGAACAACGTCGTATAACCTCTATGCAATGCCAAGTAACGTCCTTTCCGTGTTGATTACGACCATTTCTGAATCAATAGCATTTAGCGAAATTTCAGAACAACGTCGTAGCACCTCTATGCAATACCAAATAACGTCCTTTCAGTGTTGATTACGGCAATTTTTGAACCAATAGCATTTAAGAACTTTTTTGGAAAAACGTCGTAGTACCTCTATTCAATTCCAAGTAACGTCCTTTCAGTGTTCATTACGGCCATTTTTGAGTCAACAGCATTAAGGGAAATTTTGGAACAACGTCGTAGCACCTCTATGCAATGCCAAGTAACGTCCTTTCAGTTGTTTGAATCAGTAGCATTTAAGGAAATTTTGGAATAACGTCGTAGCACCTCTATGCAATTCCAGGTAACGCTATTTCAGTGTTGATTACGGCCATTTTTGAATCAATAGCATTTAAGGAAATTTTGGAACAACGTTAACGAAATTTTGAAGCAACGTCGTAGCGATTCTTGGCAATGCCAAGTAACGTCCTGCCAGTGTTGAGTACGGCCATTTATGAATCAACAGCATTTAAGAAAATTTTGGAACAACGCCGTAGCACCTCTTTGCAATGCCAAGTAATGTCCTTTCAGTGTTGATTACGCCATTTCTGACTTAAAAGCATTTAAGGAAATTTTGGAACAACGTCGTAGCACCAATATGCAATGCCAAGTGACGTCTTTTCAGTGTTGATTACACCAATTTCGGAATTAATAGCATTTAAGGAAATTTTGGAACAACGTCGTAGTACCTCTATGCAATTCCACGTAACGCCCTTTCAGTGTTAATTACGGCCGTTTCTGAATCAGTAGCATTTAAGGAAATTTTGGAACAATGTTGTAGCATCTCTATTTGATTCTAAGTAATGTCCTTTCAGTGTTAATAACGACCGTTTCTGAAGCAATAGCATGTAAGGGAAACTTTGGAACAACGTCGTAGCACCTCTATTCAATTCTAACTAACGTCCTTTCAGTGTTAATTACGGCCATTTCTGAAGCAATAGCATTAAACAAATTTTTGGAAAACCGTCGTAGCACCTCTATTCAATTCTTAGTAACGTCCTTTCAGTGTTAATTACGCCCATTTCTCAATCAATAGCATTAAGGGAAATTTTGGAACAATGTTATAGCCCCTCTATGCAATGCCAAGTAACGTACTTTCAGTGTTAATTGCGGCCATTTCTGAATCAATAGCATATAGGGAAATTTTGGATAAAAACGTCGCATCACCTCAACCGTACTTAATGTCAAGTAACGTTGTTTCAGTGTTAATGGAATCGAATCAACGATAATTCGACGTTGTTGTGATATTGCTTAGTAAATGAAGTATGCGTAGATTCATAACGAAATTGCAGGCTTATCTGAATTGTCGCTCTTTGACCATGTCTTAAGATCCTTTTTCATGAGTTTACTGAAAAGGGCTAAATCTTGGGACATATAAATCTGAACAAATGGTGCAGATCCAGATATGACTGCTCCATTAGGAGCAGTCTGATCAGGGTCTACACTGTTATTGAATCAATCTTTAAATCGCCTATAAATCCAAACTGTTCAACTTTTAGCATGCTTTCGGTTATTATCTTCGGTGTCCCAATTTCTAGAATGTTTACAGTACGCAGAAATGTCATTATCAGTTGGTATTAATGTCTGTTGCAGTGATATTTAGTCTGTGTAAGAGCTAAGCTCCCCCGAGATTTGTTTAAAGGCAGGTAAAATCAATAGTCACCATACAGAAATGCTTAGAACTAGAAAAAAATAATCACGAAGTTGCTGAATATACCCAGCAGGCACACGACGTTGACTCAAAATTGAATCAGCCTTGATTCAACGTCATGGTGTTGAATCTAGTTTGATTCAATGTTGATTTAACGTTGTGTGGCAAGTAGGTAAGAATCAAACGCATTTGTTTTTATGCAAGTCCTACCCATTTTTTTGTATAGTCGCACTGTGTATTATGGGATAGACTAGACTAGACTGGGAAATGGGATAGACTAGACTAGACTGGTAATGGGATAGACTAGACTAGACTGTTTAATAATTTTTGCCGGACCCTAAAAATGTTTGAACAGCCCCCAAGCACCCGACAAATGTTTTGATCATTTTAGAAAAAAAAATGTATCCATTTTTTCTGTGATCATTGCAGATAAAACAGAAAACGAGAAACAGCGCATTAACTGCATGTATCTGATCTTTTGGAAGATCGGTTAAACACACTGTTTGCATACAAAAATTCTCTCCTCTAACATAGAGCGCTTGGTGTCCGAACTTAATAGGTAATGTTACTGTAACTGACGAAGACAAACTGGAAAGGAAACTTCAATTCATGCACCTTTTGCCAACTGTCTGATGCAATAATATCAGGATCTTTCAAAGGCTACAGATATGAGCTGCGACACGAGAAAACCAACAAAGTGGCATGTGCGCGCAGAGAAGACTCAGATCCGCTTGGGCATCCGCCCAGTCTGATCAGAGTCTTCACTGTGCGCTTAAAGGGTAGGCGCACCTGCCACTTTGTTGGTTTTGCCGTGTCGCGGCTCAATTATTATAGAAGAAGTACAAATGCGTGGGAGTAAGCGACAGACTTTGAGCAAAAAGACATCTGCACTTGTAACGATTCTCTGTTTCTTAAATCTCAGCCTAATTCTGAGGTTTTCGAAACTTAAATCTATAGCCTTTCCAAAATAGAAACGTCGTTGCTTTATGGCTTCTTATGACCTAGTTATCTAATTTCAAAAAATGACAGAGATAATTAAAGTAACTAACCTAATTAATACACCACTCTGACCTTTATATTGTAAAATCAAGAGCAAATTTAGCAGAATTAACTACAGGCTTCTTTTGACCTTTTATTCCAAATATTGGATAAGTAAAAGCACAATTTGAAAATGACACATTCCAGGAGATAAGGTTTCAATCAAACTTTAGTGTCTGAAACAAATTGGGCTATCAGATCGGGCGGTTTATTTCGGGGGTGTCCTACTAGTTAGAATAGAAGTAGGACAAGGGACGGCTTTGCCTGAAGCATGTGCGGGACTGGGGTTATTCTATCTTCCTTTCCTTTCTCACTCTCTATGGGAGGGTGGCTCGATATAGATTGAAATACTGTCTCAAAGGGCTGTTAAACAGAAAATAACAAACCAGCTGAAAAAAATGTATGAAAGTAACAATATCACGTAAAGACGGGTTATCATGTTGTGGTTACTTCAAACGTCATCCTTGGTAGAAATTTCGTAATTCATGTAGACCGTGAAACGTATCTCAATGCCTTATATGCAAAGTCAGATAGCGAAGGGTTTGTGCAGAGATTGTTTTCGAGAGTTATCGCAGCTGCAGCTACCGATTTAGTTTTCAGCCGATTGTATATAAAAATCAAGAACTGATATAGATAAAGTTTTATCATTGTGATGATCGGATGCTTTTTTACTGAACTAAAGATTTTGATCCGTACAGAGACACAACTCTTGTCACCACAATTCCTGCTTCAGTTTTCTGCCAGAGCTAATGTCTTTGGTCTAATCAACATTTTATTCCGTTATCTTTGGTCGGTCCAGCAACGCATATCTTATGACCACAATTTCTTCAGTTATTTACCCTCTATACAACGACGACCTTTGTTTCCAAAACTTTTGACGTTAAACTGAGTTTGCTGTAACGAGGGTTGATCATTAAATAATGGTATCTAGCCGTTATCTCATTAGCTGTGTGTTAGAACAGTATTCTGAATATATAAATATCTAAGAGGCAAGCATATGACACATAATGAAGTCTGAAGGTACTGTTTAGGTATATCCTTGTCATGGCAACGACGCCTTAAATTTAAGAAGGGTACAGTCTCTAAATTTCCGCGAATTGCCATGTATTTATGTTACTGATAAGCAACTGCGAACAGATAAAAATGTAATTATGTTTGATGCAAGTCTCAGATACTGAAAGAATTATATATAGTTATTTATGACTTGCTCTCAAAGCTGGCTGAAATGCAGATCGTGAAAGGCTTTCGATCGAGCCAAATGTAACATTTTACGCTGATTAAATAAGCCTGAAGGACCAAACTTGTGACGTCATTACACTATAATAAGCAGAGTCTTGGGAGAATTGTATAGCTAAAAGAACCAAAATTATCCCGTACTTGACAACCGATTCGTAAACTTCAGCATGATACTGATTATTACGAAATAAAATGTCAAAAGCCCTGAAAAGCTACTATTTTAACCCCTGTTCTTGATTTAATTCATACCAGATTTCAGAACATCTTCATACACAATCAATCTATGTGTGTTTGCTTAGCCAAAACTTTACTAAAACGGAAGTGTATCTATATTTTCAATTTCTCTTTAATTATCCTACATAATAAACATCATTCAAACACGTCGTAACCAAAATGACGTCGAAAAAAAATCACACGTCGTACCCAGCATGAACATAATTGAGCCGTGACGCTACAAAACCAACAATGTGGTTGTGCGCCCAGCGCAGACTCATATCAGCCTGGGCATCCGCCCAGTTTGATCTGACTCTTCGTTAAGTGCTCAAAGGGTAGCTAAGGATCTAAGCTACCAACATGCGGACAGCAAAGGCTCTGGTCAGACTGGGCGGATGCCCAGGCTGATCTGATTCTTTGCTGGGCGCACTACCACATTGTTGGTTTTGTCGCGTCGCGGCTCATATGTTTTTATAGTAACACGTTCAAATTTCAGTTTCAAACATGAATTTGCAATTGAAAGCTCAAAAGACACGCATTGGTGCTACATGAAGGATTCTTATTAATGTATCAACTTTACTAATCTACAAAGGTGGTGCCATTATTTAATGATCACCCCTCGTATAAAGAATACATATTCAAGTATTCAAAATACAACCATTCCGTTCAAATCAACCATTCCGTTCAAATCAAAATGACGTCATAAACAATTTTGCTTTTGTAATGAGTGTCGTTATGAAAAGGGTTACATGGGAGATTATTGTGACAAGAACAAGCAAACGCCGAAGAAAAATATGCAAAATAAAGAATTCATGAAAATGCAGCGATTCACCGTAAACAAGTACTAAGCACCTTTATAGTGCATGTCATTGCTTAAATATCTCCTGCACTTTGGACTACTTCTGAGTATTCGACATTAATCTAAAACGGCAAGTTTGAAAAAGAAAAGTTTCGTTTGGCATTTTATTTAAATGTTTTTATAACCCAATGGGCAATTTCCATAAGCAGCAAGTCTAGCAGCACAAAGGCTTCACATGACCTTTTATTTCTTTCGTAGGTAACCCAATTAGCATTCCATAAATAAGACTAACATTTGGAAGACGTGGTACATGTTTTAAATGAAATCGGATTATTAGATATGAATCGGGACGACTATGTACAAAAGCTTCCGCACGAAATCATAGCACCGTTGGGCGTAAATTATGAAAACTGAAAATTTAAACAAGCGTTCATGCGCTTAAAGATATACCGATATAAAACGAACCGCGTTTCTTTAAAATGTTACCCTTAATTAGAATATAAACTGGATTAACTGAAAGGTCAAGAGAAGCCTCCCGGTATAATGTTTGCTATTTTGGACAAAATCATGCTTTTAATTTGTAGATCAGTAGGACAGCGGGTCAAGCAGGCGATCTCGTTAGCAAAACTCTGATAGAGCCTACAGTACAGACATGTTCTGCTGATGTCGTCGTCTTCTCTCAATAATTTCAGAAGAACTTTCCTCCAAAGTCGCTACTTTCGTCTGTAGCTCCATGGGTCAAAGGAACAAGAGTTTGTACAAAAATTGTGGTTCGTGATCCAAGTTGGCTGTTGGCCAGGCAAGTCCTCTCCGGCTCAAAATGTCTTCAGAACTGAAACAAAATGCTGATACTTTACAGAAAGCACACTGATTGACTGCTTCCGAGCATGTTTCTCAAAGTAAAAATAAAGCACACTGATTGGCTTCTTCCGAGCACATGCTCGGAAGCAGCCAATCAGTGTACTTTATTTTGACTTTGAGATTATTCTCAAGTTTTATAACCTCGAACCCAGAGCTGAAAGCGATTTTTTTTTTTTTACAGAACTTGCAACAAGCGATCAAAGTAACAAACACCTCCTGTCAATACATAAAAGACCTAAAGTGGCTGTTAAATTATCGAAGCAAAAACACTCTATGTCATTATCAAATTTTTTGTCCCCCGCCAAAGTTTATTTTATGCCCAGTATGAAGGATTTAAAAATTGCGTGAGTCTTATATTTCCTATTTCCAGAATAGTATACATGTAGAGAGGCGCCGTGGTCAAGTGGTAAGAGCGACTCCGACGGTGATGGTGCAGAAGGTCACCTGAGATTCTAAATAAACTTGACCACAGGGTATAATCGATTCCGCCAATTTTCGCTTCCTGCAGAGACTGTCCGTCATATTTGGCTTCCGCCGAGACTGTCCGCGAACTCTTGCTTCCTGCAGAGACTGTTGTCCTCGAAAAATGGCTTCCTGCCGAGACTGTCCGCGTGATTCTGCTTCCTGCCGAGAGCCTCGGCAGGAAGCAGAATCACGCGGACAGTCTCTGCAGGAAGCCATTTACCATGTACAGAAGTCTCGGCAGGAAGCAAGAGTTCGCGGACAGTCTCGGCGGAAGCCAAATATGATGTACAGTCTCTGCAGGAAGCGAAAATTAGCGGAATCGATTATACCCTGTGTTGACTTTATGAAGACGCCAACCTAAACCTTATTTAATAGTAACATAGACGGTTGGCGCTTGACATCCGTTCCGGGACGTCTTGGGTCGGGCCCACCGAGGTTTAACTGGTAGGTTTCTTCTACTCTGGAATTTCAGTGTTGCTATTTCCGTAAGTCCTTATGTTTGTTTTATTCTAAATTTTAATTTTGATTTCTATGTTTCGAAGATATCACACTCATGAGCTATGAATCTTCTACGCAAACCGAACAACTAAGTGTCTGATAAACCAAAGCAGAACTAAGGGCGACGGTTAGTAGACTAAAACCGGTTCAAGTCCCCCAGTTATTTCATTACTGGCCGTTCCAAGGCGGCACTTCTGTTTTGGTTCTTCTCGGTTGTTGAATGTGTTGTTTGTTGCTATGTCTGTTATTGATATATTGTTTGTGATGTTAAGGCTAGCGCGGTGACCACCTACATGGGAAATGGCTGTTCCCATGGCTGCCGCTGATGATGCCTTTGGTGGGGACCGAATTGATGGAATCTGGGATTGAATTGTGTCGGTTCCTGAGAATTTTCCTTCTTACTTATGTGAGACTTTTGTTATATGTATCCCATCGCATACCCGCACTGGAAATTACTTTGAGATTGTTTGGATATAATACATTTTCAGAACTAATTGCTTGCCAATATCTGGCTCCAGCTCGAACATCAAAATAATATTTCACGACGAAAAACAAAAAGAGAAAGTCAAAGAAAAGGGAAGATGGAAAACGAAACACAAAATATGAAGATGGAAAACGAAACACGCAAGATAAAAATCGAGATTCACAATATTTTGTCTTTCCTCCCTTATACCGTATACGCGATAATTTTCGCGGTGTTCCATTTTTCGCGGTATTTCGCGGTCACTTAGAAACCGCGAATATTAAAATCGCGAAATAATTTCCTGTTTCTTACAAAGTATCATCGGTAGTCACAGCGTCAATATATTTTGTTTCTGTTTGCTTCGGTAAAATCTGGTAACTTTCATTTGAGCCAGTTCTTTCATTAACCTACGGTCGCAGGTTAATGAAAGAACTAGCTCAAATGAAAATCAAGCAATTTTGATTTTTGCGCATGCTGCTAACCGCGAAAATTATAAATCGCGAAAATTAATGTTTATGCTTTTGCCCCGCGAAAATTTGGACCCGCGAAAATGACCGCGTATACGGTATGTTGCTCTGACTTTAACATCTTTCTGTGTGTCAATATTTCTGTCTCAGCTCGTAAGCATTCTTTAGTTCTGGTGTCCTGAAGAATTGTTTGGGATAATATAAACAGACGGCAAAATGTCCTCATTGAATGGAAAGTTTTCTTGCAGATGGTTTGATGGCCCAGACTCGATACATCAATGCCATGATACAGCCAGTGCTAATATGTTAGTGTACATTTATCAAGGTTAGAAATTAAATTACTGTTGACCCTGTTTATCTCAAACACTGAGATCTCAAAGTACCTTCTTTTGTCAAAAGAATACAGTTTGGACATATTTACTCTTTTTTTTTCACATTTCAACTCCTGTTATATCAAACTACAGATACCTCAAAGTAAATTTTCTGGGACATGCTTCCATTATAGTTCTATGCAAGTTGCGAATTTCAGCCACCATGTATTTTAAATTCAATAGATTTTACAGTCACCAGAGTTGTTTTTGATGACATCTGAAATGATTCGATATAAGCCCTGGAGAAGTATTTTGGCTTTCCCATCCCATGAATCCAACAGACTCCATATGTCCTCAGCTAGAAAAAATAATATCAGGGTGGCGGCCGCTCATTGCAAAGTCGCTGAACGCCGGCTGTAGCTTCAGTTTTATCAAACAGGCAGCAATACACGCTGAGGTAATTTTCCTGATATGATTTTGTAGCAAATGACTATGGTCTCCAAACAAGCGCGACTTGACATAGTGTTGATTTTATTTTCTAGTCCTTTGGGATCATTGATTCCATTGTAGAACTTTAAAAATATTTGAGGGTCACTGATGAGGCCTAATTGGCCGAAACTAGCTAGTCTGGCCCAGAAAACTTGTACACTCGACATTTTTCAGTTCTTTGGTGTGTTCCTTGCTTCCAAAGGATAACCCTTTTATAGAACATATTGACAAACAACGTTTCGGCTCTAAAGCCCACTCTTGAAGCCTGCATACTGCATTGCGTTAATCCAAAGCAGGTCGCCTGCGATGACCCTGTTGAATGGCTTATAATCTTGAGCGGCCATATGTATGCACTGACGAAGTCTGCTGGTTCTAGAGCGTATGGGAGTCAAGTTTTGAATAATAGTCTACCAAATGAATTGTATTTCATGTGGACATTCGTTATATTTGATACCTTACCATGGTCTAGTTCCATGGTGTATTACATGTATCTTGAATGAATAGACGTATGGATTGATGCAATGTAGTAGCTCTGAGGCCCATAGAAGCCAAAAACATCATGAAATCACAACATTGAATTATATTTCATTAAGCAAGTCACAGGCTCTGTCAAGAAAGATGATTATTGTGACCATTGGTGACCTAGTTTCATGGCATGTAAATGTTAGTGACAGTCTGTTGGCTCTGGTATAGCTGTACATGTACATGTAAGTCAGAATATTTTAGAATTAATTTTGTCAACTGCATAGAATATTATGACATGTAATCGTCATTTACTAGAACTTTGTTGGTTGGATGGCTTTTTTGTTGGTTGATTGGTTGGTTGGTTAGTTGGTTATTTGGTAACAGTATTTCACTGGGCCGAAATTTCCTCGTAGTTCGCACCTCCCATGAGGTGCTACGTAGCAATGAAAATGTATGAGCCGCGACGTGACAAAACCAACAATGTGGTTGTGCGCCCAGCGCAGACTCAGATCAGCCTGGGCATTCGCCCAGTCTGATCAGAGTCTTCGCTGTCCGCATGGAGGTAGCTTAGTCCCTTGGCTACCCTTTGGGCACTTAACAAAGAGTCTGGTCAATTTGTGCTGCTGCCCAGGCTGATCTGAGTCTGCGCTGTCCGCACAAATTGTCGTGTCGCGGCTCGTATGTGATTGCATCAGGTAGGTTTGTTTTCACTTCTTCTCGATATTTGTTACACAATGAGACAGTTCTACCGAGTGCTGAACTACTCGCAGAAACTTCTGTCATTGATCGCAGCACAGTTTTGTCAGGCAGCCTATATTTTCTAGTACCACAGTTTACTAGTGAGCGTGGGAGGACAAGAATCTAATTTACCTTATTGATTTCCTTTATTACTCTTCATTCTGCTTTTCAAACAGCTCGAGCTTAGGTTTAGCCTCCAATTAACATGTAATATGAGTTCATTCTGTAGTGCAGATTATCTTATTAAATATCATCAAATACTCATCTTATCTGGTGGGGCTTTAGCAACAGCAGAATCGAGCAGTTGTTTAGGGCTTTTGTCACACCTCGCGATGAATCTGCATGATACACATGAACGACCGAGATTCTCTGACAGTGTAGTGACACAATATAAATACAACCTAAGTCAGTGTACGAGTACTAAGATGTGTGCATGAATGTGTATGTGTGAGGGGGTGGGGGTGCGGGAGCTTCGTGCAGACCGTGAAGCTTTCCTGAACGTTGTTTACATATGAAAAAAAGACGCGACTTACAGAGGAAATGGCGGTACTATTTCGGCGATTAGCTTGAAAAGAAAAAAGGAAATGTGTCCAGCCATTACACATGGGCACGCCAAGTAGCATCATGCACTTAAAGACGCGACCATCTTTCATCGAACATATTTTCATCCAAACATCACATGAGCCAGCCACGTTGGTTTTCCAGAAAAATAATCATGTCAGATTCTTGAACCGATATCATGTTTCCGACTATTAAGTGGGGTAACAGAACGACAAGGGCAGTCTAGGTGCAATGCTGCTCTGTAAATAACCAGTTTGGGATCAAGAGATCATATTCTATTTTTCTTTCCTTGTGTTAGTAGGTTAAATCCTTTGGTGGTTCTCTTACAAGACATGCACTTGCGAGTAAACGTGCTGCTGGAGTAGCCTAAAACGAATTAAATCGAGGTCTGGGTTCGAGGTTATAAAACTTGAGAATAATCTCAAACTCCAAATAAAGCACACTGATTGGCTGCTTCCGAGCATGTGCTCGGAGGCAGCCAATCAGTATGCTTTATTTCAAGTTTGAGAATGTACTCAAGTGTAATAACCTCCGGGCCTGGTTTTGAACCAGAAAAACGATATTACCAAATTTGAAATAAATATATATGTTGGTCTGTCATATAAATGTCGATAAACGTGGCGTGCCTGTTAGGACTCAAACAAATATTTAAAAATTTGAAATATGTTTAGAGAAATTTCAGTACCAATAAGCTCTGAATACCCGATCCGCACAGAGCTTTGGAACATATAAACATAGATGCAAAGTTATGAAAAGGGAAAGCATTTTTTTTCTTTAATGTTGATCCTAATTTAGAAGGGATGCAAAACACTAAAATGACAGAGTTAATTCCCCTGGCACTGTTCCCGTTGGCCTTAATAATGGTAAAATTTGTATAGGATTGTTCTTACAGCATTTTAAATTACGCCGTATCCACAGGGTATTAACCAGTCTGTCAATTTTCGCTTCCTACAGAGACTGTCCGTCATATTTGGCTTCCGCCGAGACTGTCCACGTACTCTTGCTTCCTGCAGGGACTACTGTCCCCGAAAAATGGCTTCCTGCAGAGACTGTCCGCGTCATTCTGCTTCCAGCCGAGGCTCTCGGCAGGAAGCAGAATCACGCGGACAATCTCTGCAGGAAGCCATTTATCATGTACAGAAGTCTCGGCAGGAAGCAGAGATCGCAAACAGTCTCGACGGAAGCCAAATATGATGTACAGTCTCTGCAGGAAGCAAAAATTAGCGGAATCGATTATACCCTGTGGTATCAACGCAAAAACAAATTCAAAATATTGCATCAACAGTTATTGGTCGTTGTTTCTAAGTCGTCTACCAATTGAAATTGATTTCCTTTGCAGCTCTTTTTGTAGAACATTTTCTGACATTGCCTACCTGATCTGACGCTTGTCTTTGAGCGACCTTTTCTCAAAGATCTTGTTCCAGTGTAAACTAATTCCCATGAGCGGTGTGGGAGGATTATTTATTGCCAGTTCTCCACGTGCTGTCCTTTCATTATGCAAAGCACTGGCACATTCTCCCCTTACAATTCACTGACGTCTTGTAAAATAGATTAATGCTCTGTCGTGGCATAACATCTTGGTTAATTATGTCGCAGCGTATCTGTTGCTTGTCGAGTTAGAGAGGAAAGATTCTTGCAAGGGACGATTTTCTTTTCGGACTGATTGCTTCGGACAGCAATCCTTGCTTCGGACAGCCAGGGGGTGCATGATCACGTGCTTTCTTGCGCCATTTTCTTACGTCATTCTGGACAAGGAAACCCCGGAAATTCTTCACGTTTTACTTAATAATTTCATTGTTTCTGTATGCATTCTTTCAAACTGCTCCGCAGTGAATGCTTTCAGATGGTATTTGCGATTTTACAGTGAGTTTTATAGTTTTCATATTTAATTGTCCTCCAACATCCGAAACCGAAAGTAGGCTGTGGCACGGGAATGATGTTGTTGCTCCAAAACTGGGGGAGGTTTAAACATGAAAACAAGTAAACTCTCAGTAAAAACAAGAACACTAGTTAAAAGGCCTTACGAGCACGCATTCACTGCGCTTTATTCTATTGACTGCATTTGGCAACATAGAAGTTATCCTGAAAAAAAAAACTAACCACGAATGAATCGTTGTACTGGAATTTCCAGTATTTCCTGTGACGTGAAAAACACGTGATCATCAACCGTTTTCGCACCCATAGAAAATAAAAGCTGGTTTGCGTTTACCTGAAACTGTAATCGCATACTGAAAATGAAAAAGCAAATGCTAGGACAAAGGACCTGGTCTGATAAGGGCTGTTTCGGGCTCTCATTCAAATTCCTATAAAATTTCATTGTTTCTATTACTTATCATCTGTGCATATGGGTACAGATAGAAACATTATGTTTCTTTTTAGCGATTTCTGAAAATAACATGTTTTAATCATGCCTATGTTGTTTCAATAATGTCAAGGAAAACTGTAAGTAAAATGTGTTTAATAGCTTTTCTTTAGAAATAAGCCAGTAGTTTATTTATTATAGCTTTTGAAAGATCTTGCTAATAGACTTTTGAAGAAATGCAAAGGAGTGGCATGGCACTGCTGGCCAGCTGTATACTGCACAAGGCCTGTCCAAGTAACCTACCCCCTAAAGTTTGCAGGTTCAGAGGTGCTAACCAAAATGTTCCAATGGATCAAAATTAAATGTATACCAAAATATTCCCCGTGTCTGACATAAGAAAATTGATATCCACAACATATGTTTATTTTTTTATGAGCGGAGATATCGAAATTTTTATATTGAGACAACCGGAAAAAAATGTTCCAAACACTGCAATTTTGGTAACAAACATAAAATTAGTTCCTTCAAGAGCAGAGAATACATTCAGAAGAAGCAACATGGGTCAGACTACGTAGTTTCGGCTAATAAAGCCTCGTCAGTGAACATGGCAATATCTGGTGACGAAACCAGAGAAAAGAATACTGCAATTTCTTAATTTTAATTGGGCAGTCGATTCAAAGACTGGTTAGTATCAAAACGGATCCAAATGATATAAAAGACGATGATCTAGAATAATAGTCTAAATCAGTCTCAAATTTTAGATTTCTCAGAATGTATCCTCCGATCTCAAATGACGAAAATGAAATATAATCTGCACCATGGATGATGTACGGGGAGACGTTTTACGGCCGCAACACGACAGAACACCAGCTGCAGTGAGGTAAAATTAAAATCTTAAGTAGTTCCTACAAGAACAGAGAATACATTCAGAAAAAGGAACATGGGTCAGACTACGTATTTTCGGCTAATAAAGCCTCGTCAGTGACCCTGACAATATCCCGTCCTTCACTACATTTTATACTTTCATGGCATGTTGACATTGTCTTTATACCAAATATGTACTATGATATACTACAGCCGGGCCGGGTAGCGCAATCGGTAGGGCACCTGACTCGTAAGTCAGAGGTCCTGGATGCGAATCCCGGTCTGGCCACATACTTTCGTTTCTCCTTCCGCTGATTCAAGAAGGGCAGTTGTCAGTTACTGGCGAAAGTATGTGCACTTAGTACTGGTTAACCGCATAGGGGGTCTAAGCCTGCCCAGGAATAGTGTGGTCAGGTTAACTGACCGTCCCGACATGACCTTAGTTGTTTACCGTGGACGTTAAGCATCAAGTCAACCAACCAACAATAATATACTACAAATGATATAATGTGCTGGAGGCCATGCTCATATATTTTGAAAGCCACCAAGGCGGCCAATTTCGTCATTCTAATCAAAAACACCTATGTTCAAGACAAAAAAAAAAAAAATATTTTATGCTAGAACTAGTTAATTTTGTGTTGATTCTTACAGTTTAGGTTGGAACTTTCCTATGTATACGTTTGTGCTATAGAATTAGAGCATTTGAAAAATGAGTTTGCTGGCAACAAAATATGGGCCTTATCATACCAGATCTTATTAACTAATGATGATTTTTGTTTTGTCGAAGACAGAGCACTACTGAAACCTTGTAGCGCACAGGGGAATAAACACCGAAAGTCGGAGGCTGGAAGCCTAGAAGCCAGCGGAGTAACAGATGCATTTTGTCTTCGTTTTCAGCCAATAAATATTTAACTTCCTAGTATCAATTTCTTGGCGTTTCATACAAATGGTTGATAGAAACATGTCAAGTAGGCAAACCTGTCCCTCTAGATTGAAACTTTTTTTTTTCTATCGCCCAAAAATCAAAGAAAAAAAATGCACAAAAATACCAAATATTTAGGCCAGGTGAGAGCTGTTGCTATTCACTTCTTCAATAAGAAATTTCGTTGCTCATTCAACATGTTTGCCATGTATGGATTTCTTCTCTCTGTCTTAATTGCTTCAAATGGCTATATTCATTTACATACAGACTACAAAGCTACAGGCACATGTAACAGCGCATGCGCTGAGTAGTCTGTGTTACTCCGCGTTCTAACCCAGTCACTCAAAGTTCGCAATGATAAGAATTATCTATTGCCTCGGCGGACTGCGCAAGCTCAAACCAGACTGCGCGCATGCGCGCAGTCTGGTTAGAGCTTGCGCAGTTCGTATATGCTTAAATACAGGTTTTCTTACTTCCGGGTTCATGGAGGCTTTTAGTGGCCGCTCCTTTATTTGTTCATAGTTGTTTACTCAATAATTATTCCACTAAAGGAGGATCATCCTGGCACGAAATCAAATAGAAAGGAGCCGCGACTTGACAAAACCAACAATGTGGTCGTGCGTCCAGCGCAGACTCAGATCAGCCTGGGCATCCGCCCAGTCTGATCAGAGTCTTCGCTGTCCGCATGGAGGTAGCTTAGACCCTTAGCTACCCTTTGAACACTTAACAATGAGTCTGACCACACTGGGCAAATGCCAAGGCTGATCTGAGTCTGCGCTGGGCGCACAACCACATTGTTGGTTTTCTCGTGTCGTGGCTCAAATATTTAATCAATCACACTGGCCAGTTTTGTCCATGACCAAACATTCCTTATACATTTCCGCCGTTATAACATTAAATATTTGGCACAATAACCAACTACCATAAGCCTTAGGTATTAATTTTTCAGCCGACGAAGTGTCAGAAAATGATAGAAAAATGATATGTAGTAAAGGTTCTGAGACTTGTTTGTTCAGGCTCTTACGTTATAAGAATTTTCTTCATGCTCTGCTGAAATTGTGCCCAAACATTTATTTTGAATAAGGTCAACATTCTAAACCAAACTTGTTGTAAGTGTTCCAAAAGGACAAAGTACATGAAAAGCAAGCACTTGTAACAATAAGAATCTCTGCTAACTACATAGTACTTATCAAGTATTCGTTTGAATTTCATGCTTCTGTGAGTTGAGCATGAAAATAAGTTTTATCATATGACGTCGCATCTGAGAGTGTAATAAAGCCATGCATTAAAAACGATGATCCACTAGTGGATTAAATATGCAAATTACGTCGACACGTTATGCGTTGGCGTCCATGCAAACATCGCATTTTCTAGTGGCGAAATCGTGACGTTTTAGTGCAAAATTTGCTCATAAAAGGCGATTTTAGTGTCATATGATAAATAGAATCTTGCTTTCGTGCTCTTGTATTTTTGAATTTATTAAACTTGTTGGGGAAAACGATAAGATGCTCGGCATAGCCTCGCATCTCATCGTTTTCCCCAACTATAGCCGGGCATCTTAACGTTTAATAAATTCAATAATACATGAGCACTCATGTAAGATCCTCTATTTATAACCTCGTGGCCAGATAATTCGGTCGCGTTCTTCTGTCGTCCTAAAACTGAAGCATACATGTACGTATGTAAAGATCAAACAGGAACATCACGCCTGAATGTCTACATTTAGTTGAATTTTTTGCGTATTCCTTCCATCGGGCACACGAGCAAATAGTCCACCATTTTATTATCGATGGTTTCTTGGAGCACGTGAGTCGCAATTCAGAAGTAGTTTTACAACTAACATTCCTAAGCTGGAAATGGGGTAAAACTCAACCGCTGATAAATTATTTATCATGTCGTCAGTTACTAATTAAATATGAACGCGGGAGCTGTCTTACTATACATAATATATTTCATAATTCATAACTTTAAAGTGTCTTGTGCCCAAAGGTTAGGCAAGTCATTTGCGTTCGGACGGCAAGATTATCACTATATTGCAGAACCTTTCAGTGTATATGTAGTAATACAATTCTACTAAAGGCCGTTTTATTCTCTACTGTACAGGACACACCCCAGTTGTTAACTCTTTTATGACCCTGTTATGTCATCACCTATGTGAGATGAGGTATTTGCTTAGATTAAATGGCAGTGACACTGGACTGTTACATAACTGCACAGAGTCCTGGATAAGAGGGGTATTTGATGATAATTGAGGGATTTTTTTTTATTTCTCATTGAAACCATATGTTGTGACCCTTCATCTGAACCGTCTCGTCGAGACGGTTCAGATGAGTGGTCGCAACATATGTTATTATGCGGAATTAAATAAAAGTATCCCTAATTGTCACTAAATACTTCCTCTTATCTAGAGCTCTGAAATTATTAACAGGATTATGACACCAAATGAGCAGGAATATCTGTCTTTAAGAATAAATAGTAACAGCAGCTGAATAAGGTGCCTCAACATCTAGGATAAATGAATCATGTAATTCCTATATAAAGATAATCAAACTGCCAGCTTCGTAGAAAGAAAAATAGAAGTTCATACCAAAAGGAGCGTCTAGTATATTGAAATTCTGCAGAGCAATTGCGAATCCGGCTATGACGTCATTGGTGTGCGTAAATGAAAGAAACTTCCCAAACAAATACGATAAGACAAACAAATCATTCTCCTAACTGTAAAATCCAGACTTAGTTAATAAGTTGGAAAGCCGAAGCCCTCGACACAAATTGTTTGTTGAAATTAACTTTGGTTCCAGAGAATTTCGATTTCCAGGAAATTTCTGCGTAGGCGGTTAAATGCATTTGTGTAGGAGGACAAGCACTGAGTATTCAATTATAAAATTTAGAGCCGCAATACGACAAAACCAACAAAGTGGCATGTGCACCTAGCGAAAACTAAGATCAATCTTTGCAGCCATCCAGTCTGATCAGAGTCTTCTCTGGTTTGTTCAGGGTAGCGAAGAGGCTAAGCTACTTCCATGCCGACGGCGAAGACTCTGTTGAGACTTGGCGGATGCCAAGACTGATCTGAGTCTTCGCTGGGCGCACATGCCACTTTTTAGGTTTTGTCGTGTTGCTGCTCCAACGCACTAAACAGTGAGATTCTGTTTTTCGTCAGTTAAGGAAGGTTTAATGTAATGCAGTCGGTGATCATTATTCAGACTTCTCTGAATCATGACAAAAAATGAGCGATGTGGTTGGCACTGTATTTGTTTACTTGAGATCATCTTTTATGATCTGGTGAAATAAACGAAGGATTTCGAAAGGTCTTCCCAGACTTACTTGAGTAATAAACTTGCCTCTATGCACTTGCAGCGATGCAGAGTACAGAATGACGCTGCTCTGCAGTTGTAATAGAGTTTTGGTTTTAGCTGAACTTGAAGTGTTACAGTGGTCTTCTGCATTAATCCAGATGTGGGTGGGGGTTAGAGTCAGGACTTTAAACATAGCAACAGCAGTGGGGAGCTAGCTGATTTATTTATACATCAAGGCAAGCTTAGATCTGAATTAGAATTAGCAGTCTATGTAAATGCTGCAGAGATGGGATTTTATTTAACATAGAAAAATAGTCATGTGCATTTTTCAACAGAGATCAGCTGTGAGTTGAGCTAGAGTCATTGCCTCTATCCATTTGGGGAGGAGTGTAAAATATACCCAGTCAGAAAAATTACGATACTAACTATCGGCCATATTTGCAAGGAGCCCAGTGCTCATGTATGTATAGAGAGATGCCAAGGAACATTGCCAATCCATGCTTTTCCACACAAGAGCTATCTGGCAAAATTCGGTCGGCGTATATTGGAATGCACCTCATTGCTGCGCATGCATAGGAATAATTTCTTATTATGTAGAAATCTCCATATTGCAAGAGGTTCGAAAAACACTTAAAAGTCCAATATCTTGTACTCAGGCTTTACATGCAATGTTTAGTTTCTTCAAATTCTCAGTTATCTCCCTGTAGCGATTCTCACGGCATCATTATGTACCTGTCAGCTTTTTTTATTATGTAATTGTTTTCATTGCGTAATGGCAAAATTGGAAGGACCGTTACACGCCCGCTACGATTTTGAATTGCACAACCCGCAGGTTTGCACTATAATCACTGTGTGAGTCCGTCCGTCCGTTATCAGTTAGCGAAAACCGTTATCAGTTAGCGAAAACGCTTTTAACTCTTGAACCGCATGGGATATTTTGACAAAATTTTGCATACTTATACATGTCAACATTGTCTAACGACTCGCATGCATAACAACCTTATTTGATGGATGAAGCTTTGCTGAGCACAAGTTGAAAATTTACGGCCAACTACTGAAAATGCTCATAACTCTTGAACACCGCGGTAAATATGGTTCAAATTTTGTATGCTGATGTATTTTAACATAGTCCAGCCACCGGCATGCAAAACAGTGACGAGGCTTCACCGAGCATCAATTAGGCCGGTCGAGCTCTTTTATTGAAAATGCTCATAACTTTTGGACCACTTGGTATATTTGCTTCTAATTTTGTATACTTATGAGACGTTCTCAGTTAAGCTGGGCCATTCGCGGACAAAAAATGGCCAAATATACAACCATGCCAGAATTCAAGAAAAAATCACGACCATAATGCTCATTATATCTGCTTCAAAGCTTTAAAATATTTTCAGATAATAGTTTTAGATTATGGAATACCAACCATGTTTAGAGACATACCCTAACAATTAGAAAAGGCGTATTTCATGACGTTATTTATATACGTTGAAGGACGATGTCGCATACGATTTCTTTTACATGCGTAACATTGCACATTTACTAATCTACTGACATTTGATTATTTCGGCTGGTTTCAATTTATAATGTTTTCTTTGCTTTTTTTGGAAGAAAGGGGTTTTCTATGAAGCGCTGCTTAATCACATGACGTCAACGCTTTCAAAACGTGGCCTTAGTGACGTTGTGACGTAGGTTACGTGTGACGTAGGTTACAGTACACACTTTTTAACGTTTTTATACCATTTAATGTTTCAATGCATGAAATCTAAGCACACCATCTTGTACCTGTTACTAGGCAGGATTTTGCACATGAGTTTCAGAGCGATTGCTTTGCTCAGTTTTAAGAAAAGCCCGTGACGTAAGGTTACATTCTTACTGAAAAATGCTGGGGTAATGTATTTTGAAGTCGAGTAGAATATACAAAATGGAGCAAATTTGCACAAATGATATTAAATATTGAGGAACACATATTTCTTCGTGTGATCTTGTAAGTTTTATGATGCCGGGCCATTTTAGTTAATACATGTATCATGAATTTACCGCTGTGACGTAGGTTACATAAAATTTGCGACATTAGTTCCCAGTCTCATTTCGTAGCAAAAACTACCCTTTAGATATTGTTTAAGCGGGGAAATAGGTAAGAAATCACCTGAATTTAATAATGGAACTCGATTTTAAGCAGTGATTTATCGTTTTTAGCCGTGCGGCGTTCATATCTATGCAACGGCAATATTGCGACATTTGAAAACGTCGCCTTTTAAACCAGGGTATCATTATTCGAAGTCAAACAAAGCGCATGCATGTCTTGGTACTTTTATCTACTTCTTTAGACAGAGGGCAACTTGTCAGAGGGTAAACAGGACCGTTATTTTGTAATTTAAAGAAAGGTAATACGAAGGACAAAATTAATAGCTAATGGCCCAGCTTAACTGAGAACGTCTCTTATGTAATTTAACATTGCCCAGCCACTGGTATGCAAAACAGTGAAGAGGCTTCCCCGAGCATCAATTTGGCCGGTCGAGCTCTTTTATTGAAAATGCTCATAACTCTTGGACCGCTTGGTATATTTGTTTCAAATTTTGTATACTTATGTAATTTAACATTGCCCAGCCACTGGTATGCAAAACTTCTTATTGCACAACCCGCAGGTTTGCACTATAATCACTGTGTGCGTCCGTCCGTCCGTTATCAGTCAGCGAAAACGGTTATTACTCTTGAACCGCATTCTACAGGGTGTTAAGAAAGTTCGTAGACATTATTTAAACTTACAGTGAAAGCTTAACAATGTTATGATTTTCGCCAAACTTTGTAAGTGTGATTTAGCAGGCAGTACCAAAGATGTGCAAGATATAAAATTCTTTTTTGATTTCAAAATGACGAGATAATCTGAATTGCCGTGGACACACCCTCTACAGGGCTGACAATGGTGGAGGCAAAACTTTGATTTGCATTAGAGTTCGGCATCTTAAGAGGTTGGTATTTCAAAAAAAGTAGGTATATTTAAGATATTAAAGTACTGGTATTGCAGAGAATATTTTTGTTTATTAACTTATTTAATTTTTATTATTTTCCGACGGTTTACTACCGAATTTCTGACTAAATCGAAAGGGTACCCTCATTCTCAATTGAAACTTTAAATTTTAGGGGATAGAGATATGTGACAGTGCCTGAGATTTTGAGCCTTGTGGAGGTGCGTCGCTGACGTCACGAAACGTGACTTGAAAGTGACGTAATAAAATTTGCACGTAAAGTTAATTGTATTTCCGCGCACTGACTAATGAATTTCAAAGCAGCTCCTGAAAAGCGTGATTCAACATTTCTATCGGTATGTTTAATTTTCTTCATCTACACTCTTTTAAGAATGTTCGCATTATAGATCTTTGAAAAAGAGATGTCGCGAACCAGAGTTATAAAGGTTTTTCCAGCTAGTATGTAAATAATATCCAATCAGGGAAACGAAAACAAAAAATCGGGTGGGTGTGAATTTCGTTTGCTTTTGCAGTAAACCTTAGCGCTATTTCTTTGTGCTTCTCAAAATCTGTTCTGGAAGCATTAATAAATATGAAAATGTTAAAAACATAATTTCCGATTTTCGCTCCGTAAGGCTCAAAATGCCAGACACTGTCACAATTATAATCTATGATAGTATTTGTAAACACAGAGGCGTTTTGCAGATTTCTTATAGTCTCTTATAATTAGATTAGTTCACGCATCGAGCACATTTGATCTGATTTTTCTTTTCATATTGTTTTGCAAAATCACTCTTAACAAATTACTTTTTAAATTTAACTTCAAATTTATTTTTCATGGAATTTTGCACTAAAACCTTCTTGTTACATTTATGAAACAATTTGGGTAAAAGTATGAATTGGTTTAGGAAACTCTTGACATATTTTAAACTGGGATAAAAGCCCTGTAAATAACAAACTTTCTTGTCAGTTAGATGCATTATTGTCGTAGAAGTGCTATTTTATCAACACATTTATATAATTTGATGATTTGGTAGTAAACTTTAAAATATATAAAAATTTACAGATATACCATAAATATTTCGAAATTTTATTCTTGTCTCCCTTATCTGTAGGACCAACTCCATGGTATAAATGACTTTATGCCAGCATTTGATTTCAAGTTTCGTTTCAGATGTTTAATTCATTACCCCACCCCCTTTGCAAAATATTAATGCCTCATCTGCTTTTCATGTCAACGAATCACGGTCAAAATGTGTGTTGTCTAGGCTTCCTTACAAGCTGTAACTAATAAAATACTGTTTGGCTTAGTTATTATCATTTTAGTAAGTTCACTAAGGAATAAGAAAAAGTAACAGTTTAATATGGCACATCTTTTTGCGTAAAATCCATAATAAATAGCAGGCCACTTTGACACCTTGGGTGTGAACTGCTAATTTTTTCACGGTTAAGTACAACTGTAAAAGTTGTTACATCGTGGATCTTTTAATATTGAATAGTTCTTGAAACCTGTAAAGTTTTAAGATTTAATGAATGCAACTCCTAAAGTTATTGGCAATATTGTAATGTCTTCGAACTTTCTTAACACCCTGTATATTTTGATAAAATTTTGCATACTTATACATGTCAACATTATCTAACGACTCGCATGCATAACCGTCTTTTTTGATGGACGAGGCTTTGCTGAGCACAAGTTGAAAATTTACGGTCAAGTAGTGAAAATGCTCATAACTCTTGAACCCCGTGGTATATATAGTTCAAATTTTGTATACTTATGTATTTTAACATTGTCCATCCACCGGCATGCAAAACGGTGACGAAAGTCTAAACAGTATTGCACGACCCACAGGTGTGCACTTCAATCGCTGTGCAAGTCCATCAGTCTGTTTGTCCTTCCGCTGTAGTCAGTGAGTGAAATTGCTCATAACTCTTAACCATAGGGTGTAGTTTGATAAAAATATGCATCATTCTACAAGAAATGACCAATTTCATTGCCATACATTCCTTCTGGCACCAGAAACTGATTATTCTACATTCACCAGGGTTGTGCACATTACCATCAGTTGATTCCTATGGAAATCCCACTGAAAGTAGAATTTTATACAGTCTTTCAAGGAATCACGGTACCCTGAGTTGTGGTTCAAATTTTCGCATCAGAAGGAGTCAAATTTCAATTCTTGGAAATGTAGCCTTACCTAAGGCTTGCTCTAGTATATGGAGCACAGAAGCTTGGATATCATTATTCACAAACCAACTTTAAATATCTTTGAACTTGCGAAAATGAAAAGTTACCCCATGCATATTCAAACTTCCCTTGTACGTATTATGTGTAGTCTTAGCAATCAAAACGAGTAAGTCTGTTCAATAGGCAAATGAATACTCTTGTAAAAATAGTAAAAACCAAATGCTTATAACTTTCGCTGTTACCATGGCAACAACAAAAAATCATGTATAGGAACATTTTGACACAGTATAAAAGCGGTCAAAAATGCCAAAATCATAAGTTCGGTCTCATAAACTATTGAAAGACCGACAAATCCGAAATAAGTAGATACAGATATGGACCACTAAATGGAAGTATGACCAGGTGCTCGCGAATAATAAGCAACGCCTGTCTATTATAATACACCAACCATGTCTATGTATCTGAGTGTCTAGTCCGGTGACTAAAAGCCATACTATATTTCGACTGAGGCCATTTGGACGCACACTCGGCGCCAAGTGCTTGCAACTATGGTTACATACCGCTGAGCCACTTGGGAACGTCGTTAGGAGAATTGAACTGAACTGAACTGACTGAGGCCATCAAATCGGAAATAAGTTTAGAAACGGCCACGTTGCAGGGATGGACGAGGTCATTGTGTCTCCCACAGAATGTTCGAAGTGTTGACACGAACTTCGCTCTGCGATAACCTTTGGGCCTGTACGAAATGTGTTTGGCGCTAATGTGATAAACTGGTGGTTTGAAGAACTGCGCGCCAAAGCCATCAGAAGTGCTCTTGGAACCACTGCAAGTTTTCTGTATAGACATAACACTAGTAAAGATTTCCAGGAAATACCGCAAGTCAGTCGCAGGTTAGTTTTACAATTCTGTTCCTGTGTCTGCTCAAGCCTTCATAACAGCTCTTGGCACAATTGCAAGTTTGCTTCTCTAACAAGTTAGTCATTCATCTTCGTCTAACTGTGAGTAAATGTATTCTTCCGCGTAAGAACTTTGTTAATTTTCTCCTAGCTCCGACATAATCTAATTTTCCCGTATTTGTGTATCGATTTACGAATGAATTTTCTCCATTGATGTCTGTAAATAGCTCCTCGTGGGAACGCAGCGTTTTGAAGCGATAAACATCGAGTCATTCCGCGTCTGGACCGCCATTAGAGCTGGACTGGTTTTCGATATTTTCCCAACATTTTCTCTCCTTATCAGAGAAATTCAGGTCGCTAATGTATTCTGTTTATCAATCATTCGAAACGAGACGCATACTTATGATTCTTGTGACGTAAAAGGAATACGGAAGGCAGCTAAATGATTCTGTCAGAGATTAATAGATACTTGTTGTTTTCGTTTTTTGCATACAGGCAGAGGCTTAAGACAGAATTCATACATATTTAGACAATATCTTTGATGGCGCCAGAAAAGAGAAATTACTAAATATTGGATATAAAGAATCATGGAAGAACTTCTAGACCCAGGGAATATTAATTTGTGATTTTTGTTCCTTTTTGTTTACATGCTTAAAATGGTATTTGAGATGAAAACAAGTCTATTTAGTTTCCATAGAATAAGTGTGATGGGGCTGCAGTGAGGTAAGGTTATTTTGGCTGTGTGTAGCTTTCGCGGTTAAAATTCTTATCAAAATGTGCAATGTGCAAATCTGATCTGATGTTAGTCTTACAACCTGTGGGTACGCTGATCAGACTTAACGGATGCACAAACGAATCTGAGTCTCGCTGTTTGCAATGAAAAACAGCACCATTATTTAATGGGATGGACTGAATGACCTGCGATTGTACATCCTTTTTAACAGTATTTCAGTCATATCAGGACGATGGGAGGATGATAATGAAAGGTTGTGTGGAATGGAACCAGTTTAGGTATACCACAAGGTTCAACAACGCCAAACAGGAGTACCTGTATGTTAAGGTGAAATGGTTTGCTTTCAATGAAAGCAATTCTGGTGTTTTCCTCTTTTGCCCCCCTTCTTCATGGGCTCAACTCTTAAAGGAAAAAAAATGCTCCCTCTGGAGCAAATTCTTTCTTTTGAGAGTACGCCCTTTTCGGGAGGGTTTCTTTGCCCAGAAAGCAAACAAGAAGTCTCAAAAATTGTCTTGCATTTGAAAAAAAGGAAAAATGGAGTTATACCCATACAGTTTAAAATAGAGATACACCTGTATTGTGCCCTTCTGGTATATTATAATATGGAAGGAGGCTATCAGATATAAGAGTACTGAAACAGATAACTGTTTCACATATGTACATAAATAAATAAAAAAAATAGTATATTATTACGCACTAAGCTAGTTTGCTTAATGTTCTAGCAAATAAAAAAAGACTATGATTCAGAAAGAAATTCATGTTTTGTTGTACCAGTATATACAGTCAGACATAAGTTAAGCATCACCGCAATTAGTTGAAAGTTAAATTTCATATTCGACAAGTCGGCATATTTGATATGAATTGAATAAAAATTCACAAGTTTCAGTTCTTTGTTATTGTGAAGAATATTTAGACAGAATATTGATGCAAAAAGTAAAGATATTCCTGTGATAACGTTACTTGAAACATTCCTCCTTCTATGGCGCAACTTATTCAGGTGATGTTTAACTTATGTCTGACTGTATAGTTTTCGCTTGTCCCGTCAGTCTGTTAAGATTTGAGCTACCTTCTTGTATATTAATTCTGTCGCTTTGTAATTTAGTTGCACTGGTGAGGGTATACGTGAACCTCGGCTTAATTTTTCTTTTCAAGTTAAACCTCGGCAGTCGACGCAACGGTTTGCAACAAATTGAATACTGTGTAAATTCAGACAAAAATAGAACTCTGGTCTTAATAATGCATGAATGAATTGATTATAGAACTTCGCTGGCTAGCGAATGATGTCATCGGAAAAGAACTGATTTTGCAAGATCCTTATTGGAAGAAACAATGTACCATTCAAACACGCACTATGTCCTTGGAAAATGGCTTGTATCCGCTTTCCTGTTATGTCTTTGTATTTACAAGAGCTTTAATTAAAGATTCTCCATCGCTAAATTAATTGGAACGTAGTTTTTCTCATTAAGAGACACACAGTCGTATGCTAACCGCAGTGCTAAAAGAACTGGAACTGTTGGTCAAATTTGGTCTGACTTTCGGCGAATTTGTTTTTCTCAATTTCAAAAAAGCAAACACTTATAACCCCAGCAGGCAAACAACGTTGAAACGACGTCGTAGTCACGTCAATGCGACATGATAAGGTCGATGCATGCAACGTCAATACGACGTCATTTAGACGTCATGTGCCTCCCAGGACACGAGAAAACCAACAAAGTGGCATATTCGCCCAGCGAAGACTCAGATCAGCCAGGGCATCCGCCCAGTCAGAGCAGTCTTTGCTCTCTGCATGAAGATAGCTTTGACCCTTAGCTTCATTTTAAACGTACAGCAAAGACTCTGATCAGACTGGGCGGATGCCCAAGTCTGATCTGAATCTGCGCTGGGTGCACAGGTCACTTTGTTGGTTTCAAGTGTCACTGATGTGCTCATTTAAGATATCACAGGGTATAATCGATTCCACTAATTTTCGTTTCCTGCAGAGACTACATCATATTTGGCTTCCACTGAGACTGTCCGCGATCTCTTGCTTCCTGCCGAGACGTCTGTGCATGATAAATGGCTTCCTGCAGAGACTGTCCGCGTGATTCCGCTTCCTGCCGAGAGCCTCGGCAGGAAGCAGAGTCACCCGGACAGTCTCGTCAGGAAGCCATTTTTCGAGGACAGTAGTCCCTGCAGGAAGCGAAAACTGGCGGACTGGTTTATACCCTGTGGATATGGTTGCATATCTGAGTTGTCCACCTCGAAATAGTTCTTCTGGATGGTGTCCCCAATACATTCGATTAGAACCGAAATATGGATTGTGAGGTTGTCGAGGCAGATTCGAGCATTACTTAATTCCGGCTTCACCTTTGGAAGTCGTGTACTTCAATAGCTGTTCAACCTGCTGAGTTAACAACAATATTTCACGGTTAGAAAATACATGTAATACTTATAAATGTGAACCATTTGCACTCCATTTTATATCAGCTGTTGTGAGACGTAAACCTCCACTGTAGACAAGATTTATTCTTTAATGACTGATGCAATATTAATTATTCAGATGAATCATAACAGACTGAAGATGGCCGTTCAGAACATACACCGGGTTGGCTGCATTGGGGCTACATATATGTACATGTTCTTTTGCATAGCTATGAGAGAGAGAGACAGACAGACAGACAGACACAGAGAATATTACAGCGTAAACCATACAGGACATCATTACTCCACGTATATATATAAATGACTTCTAAGTCAACAGCTACATAAGTATAACTACGGTCGCAGACATACCCCGAAAAACTGTTTCACAATCGCAATGGCACTTTAGCAAAAACTCGTTTCCTGCACCATACAACACATGGTAATGAAGAAAAGCCAGCTTTCCATATAATACTATTATCTTTCTTTGGCCTAATCCTTTCAACCACGATTTCAAAAGTGAAAGGAAACAGGGCATTTTTCATATGTAGTAGCCGCACTAAAATCATAAAAACTACAATTGAGAATTCTGTATATCATCCAGTATACAAATTATTTGGGGTCAAACTTCAGTCCTACCCATATATGGACAGAAAATACGCTACAAATCATATGTATCGTCAACACAAATATTTTATCATTTTCGGGGTAAACTAACGGTCTGGCTTTTAGTTTTGAATTTGTCGTAATTGGGATACGAATTTGATCAAAAATAGTAGATTTAAGACAATTTTTGACATTTCGATACTTTCCAAAACCGGATAAACAGAGAACCAAACCAGTAACCAAAAGATGTTGATATATAGGCCAAATGTAGAAATGAGCATTGGCTATAGTGTATGCCCAGGTCTTTCCCGGGTGTTTTAGGTTTTGCCGCCTTATAGACAATTTTTAGTCTATGTCGATCCATTTTTCAAAGAGAGGGGGGGGGGAGAGAAAAGTAGGAATGACGAGGATGAAAAGCAGCCAAACCACCCGCATCTCTCACATACTGCAAGAACTCCTGAGTTTTTGCCCTGCCTTTTGCCAGTATCAGTAGGATGCCTCATTGTCAAAAGTTTCTTGTCATTTTTGCCTATCCTGCCACCGTTACAAATCTGTCATATTATACGTTATAAGTACACCATAACTTAGAAGAACTGGATTCAGAAGAAAGTATTTCCTGCAGTAGCTATTCGCATGATGCTGTACGTGTTTGTCGATCCAAACTGCCGCCTCATCATTTGAGCCATTTGACACGACAAAACCAACAATGTGGTTGTGCGGCCAGCGCAGACTCAGGTCAGCCTGGGCATCCGCCCAGTCTGATCAGAGTCTTCGCTGTCCGCATGGAGGTAGCTTGGACCCTTAGCTTCCCCCATGAGCACTTAACAAAGAGTCTGATCAAACTGGGCGAATACCCAGGCTGATCTGCGTCTAGGCTGGGCGCACAACCACATTGTTGGTTTTGTCGTGTAGCGGCTCATTTATGCAAGAATTGCGTGATAACTCGACAAGTGAATTGACTTTCTATTTTCGTAGTGCTGTATTTATGGCTTAGATTCAAATGAGCTGCGACACGAGAAAACCAACAAAGTGGTTGTGCGCCCAGCACAGACTCAGATCAGCCTGGGCATCTGCCCAGTCTAATCAGACTCTTCGCTAAGCGCTTAGAGGGTAGCTTAGACCCTAAGCTACGCCCATGCGGATAGCGAAGACTCTGATCAGACTGGGCGGATGCCCAGGCTGATCTGAGTCAGTGCTGGGCGCATAACCACTTCGTTGATTTTCTCGTGTCGCTGCTCAAATGAAGTTGGATGGTATATTGTCTATAAAGCTCTTTATCTATAGACGTTTCTGGCAAAACTGTCTCACAAACTGTTTCCTTATGCATACTCGAGTATGTGTATACAGCTAGAGATTTCATGCTACGATAGCTAGATACCCGATTCTTCAGCATGAAATGATTGGTCTCTACACTGAGTTTTAGCCCAGCAGGCACACATGCTTGAATCAAGATTAAATCAACTTTGATTCAACATCATGACATGAATCAAGGTTGATTCACTCTTGATTCAACGTTGTGTACCCAGTTTGGTACATTATCAGAAACTTAAGTCGCAGAAACTGGTGTGCGTGTATTCTGAATAAATTAAGTTCTTAATCTCTGAATCATTGGATTCAGCAGGAGAAGAACTAAATAAGCATTTATGCTTTAGTTCTGATCCAATTGTTTGTATCATGTTTATATTGTAATCATGTACAGTTTGTGATACAATAAATATGTTTAAACTGAATCATTTTAACACCGTGACTTATGGTGCCATAACAGTTGAATAAATTAATGCAAGCATCGTAGATCCAGATAAGAGAAGGCTCATAATGAGCAGCCTCATACGGTTCTATCCTGTTTGTTCCCTCTTTTGAATTTTCAGCATCATATAGCTGCTCGGATGAAACTTCGTTTGACATTTTTATCGCCCATTATATTAAACCATTTAATGCTATAACGTTTGTTCAAGCCATTACTATATATATACTGCCAACAATTTTTTCTATTTTATCCTGTTAATTTCATGTTGTGCATGCATTTTACATAACTGACAGCTTATCAGGAATCTACAGTGATATTTCCTGTACATCACTGGCTGTCAGTTTCATATTCTGCAAGCACTTTACATGACAGATAACAAGTGGAGTTGTTGAAATTAACATGATTGTGCTGTTTAAGCAAATACTGACATTTTGAGACAACTTTATATTAGAGCCTACACTGTAAAAAAAACACTGTAGATTTTACGGTAGAATAGCTGGAAACCGGCTGCCAGTCCTTTTCCCGTTATTTTTACGGGGTTTTGCCTGTAAGACATTGTTGGAAATCACGAAATGGAAGTTTTATGTTAACTTGGCGCACTCGAAAATAACTTTGTATTGTTGAGGGGCTATCTAACCAAAACGACATCTGCTCTTTTCTGTCCCACTCTGCTTGATGATTCCTGCAATTTTTACGGGCGCCCGTAAAAATAACGGTAAAAGGACTGGCAGCTGGTTGCCAGTTATTTTACCGTAAAATCTACTGTTTATTTTTGCAGTGTAGGCTGAGACAACAGGCTGGGATAGAAAAATCTCAGACAGCTCTAGATTGCCTAGACCCTCGAGGTCGGGATTTCAACCAGGGACTCGGCAAGCCTCGTCCCTGGTTGAAATTCCGACCCCTCGGGTGAGATTTCCCTATCCTACATGGACACTCATGATGGATTGTTATATTCTTGTCCAGTGGTTGAGAAAAGATTTTAATACACCATTCATTTGTTTTGTTTTGGTTTCAGGGACGAGAAGCTTTAAGATGCTGACGCCAGTCCGAGATTAGCTACTGGCAGATTAACTATCAATACGGGTCAATGGATAGGGACAATGTACCTTCTTCGCCGTTTGGTTACATCCGGGTCAGAGCTGCTAGAACCAAAGAACCAATCAGATTCTTCCAAGCTAGTTCGAAAGTTCGGTAAGAAAGGGAAAGGCAAAGGGCAGTTCAACATGCCTTGTGGGATTGCAGTGACAAAATCTGGTAGGTGCATTATTAACCTTACATGGTTTAGCCTCCCTTTTATAAGGGGGGTGGGGGGGCAACCTCAACAGACTATTATGTGTCTTCCTTACAGATGAACTTACCTTCTTCAGTTAAAGCATTGCTTGAAGAAATCTTAAAGAGAAAGAAAATTCTTTCCTTTCTAGCACCTCTTTATTTACAAAATTATTGGATCACTTGGTGGTTTTGCGTCCCTTTCAACAGTAATTTACGTAGTCATACCGGAAGGACGGAATAGTTATTATTGGAGGTCTTTGTGCAGTGAAGCGTCCATTAAGTTCGAACGCGGATGTAAGAAGAGCGGCAAATAAAAGTCTAATCAAAAGAATCTCACCGAGAGATATGTTGATATGCGTTACTGTAAGCCATATGACACTTCACTCGTTTACTGTTTCCTGTGCGCTAGGTACTACGACAGAAACTTTGCACATGCGCAAAAGCATGCGCAAATGCTTTTTGTATACTTCTGTTTTCTAAAATATTCACCGTTTGCTGTATTGTTTAATATCTATTGTCAACTGTTTACTTTCTACCGCGTCTTGTCTACACTGAACGAATATTATAACCGTCCACTTTTCAAATTGCATTTTTTCTGTCTAAACGCGATTGTATCAAAATGCATAAAATCAGAAATCGTGTGAATGGTTACGGACTTCAGTTTAGCGATATTTTGAAATATCTGTGATGCTTTGGCAGAGTTTTTGGAACAAATATTCAAAAACGCAATTGTTGAGAGAAACCCTTGCTTAAACGCAAGTTTCACGCAGGTTTAAATGCGAATGTGAAAACTGTGGTCTACCAAACCAGTAAACACAATGAAAGTCTAGAATTTTTAAGAGACGTAGTTTTTACATAATTTTAGAAAATGCTTTTTCCGAGAAATGCAAACAGATTTGGAAAATCGTCATGAACATCAAGATGAAATCAATGTATGTACCATTTTAGATCTTGGCCTACAAGACCATACCCTAAAGGGCCTGGTGAGACCATAATGCAACCGGAAATTGTCACTCATTTCGCACACTTCCGGTTTCTGGATACAATTTAAGTTTTCAATTAAACGAGATTTTTGGGTTGAATTTCATTCTTCGAAATGTTACCGAAGACATCCAATAATGATGCTATTTCGCCAAAAAATTCAGTGCCGTGCGACCGATAATTACGCCTGCAGAGCAGCGGGAACCTTTTACCTGGATTATGTGCTTACAGCTGCACTTCTGGGATTAACTAGCGACAGCGCATTTGTTCGCGTTATTACGTAAACCTTACGGCAAGTCCGATCGCATCAAAACTTTCATTACTTTTAAATCTTGCATGACGGTTTGTGGTTACCTCTTTGAAATATGATTTGTCGTAAAAAACTACGATATTTGAAATCATTTATACTGTAGCAAAATTTGTGACTTTTTGAACCAAGGGTACCTTTGTTAGGTGCGCGACTATTCCAGAAGTAGGCATCCCATTGAAATGAAATAACTTGCAGACTTTTGGCAAGGGCCTTATTTATGTATGCAACTACTTACTTTTGACCATCAAATTTCATTTGCAGAACCAGTCGCCAAATTAAATGTACTGTGGACGGTTATAAGTTTCGTTCAGTGCACTGTTTACTGTGTCCTGTTACTGATTCCTATACCTGTATACATAGGTTTTGCGGATGTATACTAGAGCAAGCGCATACACCTAGCTTTTACTAATGCTTTTGCACATGTCTAAAGTCAGTGACATAGTCAGCCCCGGATCCAGGGGGTGGGCTTTGGGGCTGCAGCCCCGCCATTTGGCCTCTGTGTTATGTTTAATATGTAGGCCTCCAGATAAAAAGAAGTATCTGATGACAGTTTGAGAAAAATTATCCAATGTGGTTAGATCAAAATATTCAAAATATATGTTGCGATATCTCATTAGAATCGCCTCGGGGAGGCGATTCTAATGAGATGTCACAACATATATTTCAAGGAAAAAAAATATATAAAAAGTTCTCTTGAAATTGAACCATAAATATGTCATATTTTCAAGCCCCCTCCCCCACACACATACATTTCGGCACCTCCCAGCCCCACCGGTTATCCAGAGCCCCACCAGTACGTGATGGTCTGGATCCGGGCCTGATAGTTGACAGAACACAGTGTACATGTAAAGAAAGCATCGGACAGTGAACAGGACACTTTACAAAGTATACAGTCAGTGTGTGTGCATGATCATTTGGAAATGTACAAAAGTTAACTAAAAGTAAGCAGGACACTGTAGACAGTAAAAGGGAAGCCGCATACGAAATTGCAAAATAGTCGAAAGGTCATTGTCTTGAGATTCTACCATGTCCAGTTCTCATAACGCTGCTCCCTCAAGAGGCTGAGCAGAACGAATCCATGGTTGCACACTCCTGACATCGAGTATGTCTGTCCGTCCCCTCTCTAATTCAAAGAGGAGATATTCTCTTCTATATATCAAGAGCTTGAATGATGGGATGTATGGATACGCTAATACTTGAAGATGAGTCACTTGCTGTCCGAGAAGGGTTTCTCCTCATAGGGAAGCAAATACAGTTCTGTTTAAATTTTCTTTAATGTTGTACAAATGGATGCAAAACCATAGACGTGCATGCAGTCTAACAAGTTATCTTGACATATCCCACTTAACATATATGATGCACTAGAAAAAAGCCCGCGCAAGCGCGGAAATATTTCATGATGGTCAAGTTTATATAAAAAAAGCGAGTTTTAATTTTTCAATGTAAATGGCCTTAGGCCCAGGTGAAGATATGACCTTTACCATGAATACTCACTAAAGCTTCATTTACCTAATTAGTTGTCTGCATCTACAGACTTTCAGGTAGCAGACTGCACTGTTTCTAAAAAAAAATCAACTTTTTTCACTTTTTCCTATAGAAAAACCTAAGTGACTCAAAAGTTGACCTTGCCGTAAAACAGATCAAGGTCATCCCAGGGTCATCATTTATATAAATTTTGTTGAGCTTTTGACTCCTTGATGCGACATGCTAAGTTTCAAGATCATAGGATTTGTGGTTCTGGGGGAGAATTGGTTGATTTGATGCTTAACGTCCACGGTAAACAGCTAAGGTCATGTCGGGACGGTCAGTTAACCTAACCACACTATTCCTGGGCAGGCTTAGACCTCCTAAGCGGTTACCCAGTACTAAATGCGCATGCTTTCGCCAGTAACTGACAACTGCCCTTCTTGAATCAGCGGAAGGAGAAACGAAAGTATGTGGCCAGACCGGGTTTCGAACCCAGGACCTCTGACTTATGAGTCAGGTGCCCTACCGATTGCGCTACGCGGCCCGGCGTGGTTCTGGGGGAGAAGATTTTTGAAATTTTTTACCATAATAAATGTTTGCCATCTTGGTTATGTGACCTGTCCTGGGTATTTCTTTTTTCTGGAAAAATTGGGCCCTGGAACGTTTTTGGGGAAAATATTCAAGCCCTCTGAAGACTAAAGGCTTATTTAGCTTCGTTGAATCATTGAAATTGATTTGTCTGCTTCGCTGGGAAAAATGCCCTTTCTTACCTGGCGCATGTGTGTTAACCTTAGACATTTTTAATTTTTGTCTTTTCGAAAGTTCAGTTCAGTTTGAATTCTCCTAACGACGTTCCCCAAGTGGCTCAGCGGTACGTAACCATAGCCGCTCACACTTGGCGCCGTGTGTCCGTCCAACTTTTCGAAAGACCATGTGCGTTGAGCTTTATTCTTCAATGGGCGAGTTCGATTGGCTACTCGTATCGACTATCGTTTTGGAAGAAAATGGGTCGTTTCGAGCCAGGGCCGTCGGGACTATGACCATTTAGTTCTTCATCCGTTTAGACATATGAGCAAAAATACAATAATAAATCGTTATTTATGGGGAATGACGTATGTTCATGGGTCGGATTTTTGCATTAGAACCTGCTAAATTTGGACTTGCTAAGCAGCGCGCCGATATACGACGCAGAACCGAAACGACCGGATTAATTTAAAACGTGTATTCGAGTACACGATAATTTCACTCGAACGCACCCATTATTGAAAAAAATCGACCAATAGTCAAAGTTTCTAGAAAAATACTTGGGAGAATTTAAAATGAAAGACGAATTTAATTCCCAAATTCTTTAAATCTACGTGAAACTAAAACACACACTAACCGAAATTATCAATGATAGCAATATGCGAAAGAACCAGTATAGAAATTACGCTTGAAAATGCCACCAATGTTTCAGTTTATGCATTACTTCGTTTATTTAGTAACGTCAATGCACATTAAGTCGTCAGGTTGCGGCATATTTTGTATTACTATGCACAAACGAACAAAGGTATTTGAGAACGTTTTTTTGCAACGGGTGCCAGAATTATTAATCTAAACTATTATTTATTTCAGCTATTCCTGAAATATGAACTTTTTTCGTGAAAAATCACTGAATGACAGAAGGGTGGACCTGACGACCTTATATGATATTACATATTAAGTCGTCATCTTATGTACTGGAATGTCGTCAGTAGGCTCTTAAGTTATAACCTTCGTGGACTCTTATGAAAAAAAAGAAAGAACACTTATTTAATCAATTAATTCGACCTCTTGCTAATAAATAATAACACGTAATATAAAGAACAGGACTATATCATGACGAAGATAATTCAATAATGAACAGTGAAATCATAACAACATGTGTGTGTGTGTGTGTGTGTGTGTGCGCGGGGGGGGGGGGGGGGGGTATGTTAGTTTGTGCGGCATGCATTTCTATTTATGTGCATTTCCTTCTGGTGTTCCAGGAAACATGAGATGCGGTCCTGTGCAGTTTATTGAAACTATGTCTCAGATGAGCTTGCGCAGCTGCAAAGTCTGAGTCCTCACTGACTGCCTGCATAAGCTTTTAGGGGTCCTTTGGAACCAGGCCTTGAAGGCATTGCGGAAAATTAGATAATAGGAATAAGAAATTGAATAATTTGAGAGAGAGAGAGAGAGAGAGTTTAGACATGCTTGCTGTTATAAAAAGTATCCAATTTTGTTCGAGTACGCTTGCAAGATGCTACCACTACCACATACTTCTCAATAATTCCAACTTAGTTTATTTCGTGCAATTTGATTGGCTAGAAAAAAAAACAGACTTCGTAAATTCCAGCATCATAATCTCGTAGAGCTATTTTTTTCGCAAGCTTCTAAAAGCAATGATTTACAACTATTTTCCGTATTTTCATGATACAGCTGGAATTTTAAGGCATAAAATATGGTGGACTTTATCTATGTCTACACGCCGGCGAATCGCCCTGAAACATAGTATAAAGCCTTTCGGGCTTTATTCAGTTTGTGAGCGATTCCACGGAAATAAAATTCATCCCTATAGTAACATCAGTACAGTCGCTTTGCTGAAGTGAAATATTCTCACGATTTATAGATCTGTTCGATATCTAGTGTAAAAGAGTGGAGGCAAGAATATATAAAAATGTCACATTAAGTCGTCAGATGTCTTATTAGGTCGTCAGTGCTCTTTATAGGTAAATATTTTATTTAATCGCATGATTTGGTACAAGCGAAATCACTTTTTCGCTTCTTTTACCATTCTTCTCAAGGTCGAGCACTTTACTATGACACAAGGCAGCATCGTTAAGCTTTAAAACTCATTCGCCTTAACCCGTTAAATCTGGACTATTCCGTCGCCCATTTTTTGATCAGGGTCGAAAAACAGTACCCATAAATAACAGCTTATATCTTGCAAATATTTAAAACAATAATATTCATGGCAAAAGAATATAAAAGTTGAATAATTTTATTTTCAATTTATGCCACTCCTCAACTTCTTTGATGACGTAGGCAAAGAGAGCATTGTGAGAAAGGAAAGTGACGACTTAATGAGCCTGACGACTTAACCCGAATTTACGTTATTATAGATAGGAGCGGCGGTAATGAAGTGGATAACACGCTAGACTACCAATTCAGGGATCGCAAGATCGATCCCCCACTTCCCCGGTCTCTCGGATGAGACTTTAAACCGAGGTCCCGTCTCCATATGACCTAGTTGTTGGTTGGATGCTAAACCCGCGTTCACTCACTCACAATATGATACTGGTGCCGTGACCAGGATATGTATCCCATTTTTTTTTTCAAAAACAACTTGAAATCGTAAAGATGTTTTAAAGTACATGTACATGTATTTTGCATAAGGTGATCAGATGTACAAAGTGAATCAACCTCAACCTGCTCAGACCAAGCTGGTAATGTAATACATGAGCCGCGACACGACAAAACCAACAATGTGGTTGTGCGCCCAGTGTAGACTCAGATCAGCCTGGGCATTTGCCCTGTTTGACCAGACACTTTGCTAAGTGCTTAAAGGGTAGCTAATGGTCTAAGCTACCTCCATGCGGACAGCGAAGACTCTGATCAGACTGGGCGGATGCCCGGGCTGATCTGAGTCTGGGCTGGGCGCACAACCACATTGTTGGTTTTGTCGCGTCGCGGCTCACATATGTAACGTGCCATATCGTAAAGTCTGTTTGAATTTTTAAAATGATATTTTCACCAACATATTTTAAGGCCAAACTTATCATGAAACACGTTGTCATCACATTTTATGTCCTGTCTTTACATCCAGCATAAGCGATCAACAGACCAATTACTTACTAGGTATTTTATGTAACTTTTCAGGTGACATAGTAGTAGCTGACTCAGAAAATCACCGGATACAGATCTTTGGAAGTGAAGGTACATTTAAACACAAGTTCGGATCACGTGGTACTGCAGAAAGCGACCTCTGCTACCCTCTCTGTGTCGCCATGACAACAGATGATTGTATAGCAGTGACAGACAGTGTTAACGCTTTTGTAAAAGTTTTTAATCAAAATGGAGATTATCAGCATAAATTTGGTGGGAACAACTTTTTTGAATTTCCGTACGGGATAGCAATTACTCACGACAATTTTCTAGTGATAACGGATATATGTAAACATTGTGTGTTTGTGCTATACCCTAGCGGAGGGATATGTAAAACGTTCGGTTCCTATGGTAGTGACCCTCAGGAATTTGATCATCCATATTTTGTAGCCGTTAATAAAGAAAAACAAATCATTGTTTCTGATTCTGGAAATTGCTCAGTAAAAATCTTCCAGTTTGAAGGGAAATTGTTGCGCCATTTTTCTACGAATGACTTTCGTATCAATGAGACGTTCTGTGGGTTACAAGGTTTATGCACAGATTCCCAAGGAAACTCAATTTTAATATGCAATAGTACCGCTTATATCGTTACTAAAAATGGCCGTCTCTGGGAGGTGCTCACTGCAAATGACGGACTTAATTACCCAAAATGCATTGCGTTTTCCGAGTCCGGCCGACTAGTCGTGACGCAGTCGGCCACATTGGATAAACACGAGGTGGCTATATTAGAATATAAAGCGGAAGATTTTAAATCATTAAACTCTTTACTACTTTATGCAATAAGTGTATAAAATTTTAGTTAGTTAGTTAGATTTTAAGAATATAGTTATATACCGTAATGAATCCTACTACTGGGACACATGGAATCTTTCATTTTCTCACCCATTGGACAAGAATATCCCTTTCTATAACTGTCTGAGATTTTTCTATCCCGGCCTGCTGTCTCAGCCTATAGGCTTTGAAAGCTGTATTAAAATGTCAGTCATTGCTTAATATAGTCCATTCTTGTTAGTTTCAACAACTCACTTGTTTGTTACCTGTCATGTGAATTGCGTGCATAATATGAAATTGAAAGTCATTGATGTACAGGAAATGTCACTGTCCGTCAGTCATGTAAAATGCATGCACAAGGTTAAATTAAAACACACGTCAGAACTATTAACAAAGTTTGTAGGAATGGCCTCAACGAGTAGTGAAGAATTCAATGACTATTCTATTTTAAAAATAAATTGGTGAGAAAAATAATCAATGATAAGGTTGAGGCCTCGACAAGGAAATGGCAGGCTCTTTTTCAGATTATTTAAGTCTTGTGCTCGGCAAGCCTCGCATTTATCTGAATAATCTGAAGACTACTTGAGATTTCCTTCTCTCGGCCTCAGCCCCATCATAATCCTAACTTTTAGACTGTTTCCTTTACAACCAAGCGTGATGTGTTTAAACATTACAGGCATATTTTCAAATAATAGTTACCCTGATCGAGGGATGAGACTCTTCAGCTTCTTGGCTTCAAAAACATTTCCATCAAGTTCATGTTTCCAGACCGTTGCAGATTCAGAATCTAGTGTCTTGAATGGGGTATAAAGGTTTTCATGTTTTTCTTTTCTTTTTATTTCAAAGAACGTGATTCTCATCCTTACCCTGGTCAGACTGCTAGCTACTATTTCAGGAGCAGTCTGATTTGTGACGAAATTATTTGCTGAGTCTTATCTGTCCCAATAATAACGGTCATTAGGGTTGTCCATTTTTATGTAGAAATATCTATAAAATGCCACATTTTTTTGTATAAGTGGAGTGTGATTGTGGTCCTTCCATCCCACATAAAACAAGTAATTAAATGAAAACAAAAATTATGTATGCCGCAGCATGACAAAACTAACAAAATGGCAAATGGCATGTGTGCCCAGTGAAGAATCGGATCAGCCTGGGCATCCGCCCAGTCTGATCAGAGTCTTCGCTGTCCGTATGGTGGTAGCTTAGACCCTTAGCTAGCCTTTAAGCCCAGAGCGAAGACTGATCAGACTGGGCGGATGTCCAGGCTGATCTGAGTCCTAGCTGGGCGCACATGCCACTTTATTGGTTTTATCGTGTCACCGCTCGTGTTATCATTTTCATCATTTCCAGTCTGTAAGGGTATAATGTGTACCCTTGGAGACTGGAATGGACAGCAAAACGATCATGCCTCGGTTACCGTAGCATCTATAGGTTAGGGGCTTAAACTTTCTGTTTCGACTCCGTTTAGTACTTTTTTATTCAATTAATTACGTAACGCAACGTCGTGTGACGATGTGTGAGTTGCATTAAGTGATAACAGGATCGCACAAGTGTAAACTGTGTGCCAAAGACTTTGTCGCAGAATAGTTTCAGTTCATTTTGGAAGATAAATTGACCCATGAATGCCTGGATTCCCCCAAAAAAACGGAATCGTAGACCCTGAGCAGACGCGACAGAATGTAGCGTCTGATCAGAGTCTATATTGTTTGCATTATTTACTGGAATATAAATGTTGTCACATCAGGCGCTGTCTGTTCAGTTAGAAAGTTTGCTCGTACATCAGGCCCCAAGGTTATAAAAAAATTTCATGCTCAACTGAGCTGAGCATGAAATTTTACCTGCTTATAAATAGCAAATAACTGACAAGTACAGTTGTTTTCTGCTCAGTTTAACTGAGTATGAAATTTTCTCTGCTTATGAATATGAAAATGCCAACATTAGTTGGCATTTTTATATTTATCAGCAGAGAAAATTTCATGCTCAGCTGAGTTGAGCACGAAAAACGTTTTATAACCTTCGGGGCCAGAATTTCAGGCCTAGTTTTCTTGTTGGAGAATGACTCAAGCTCGATATAATTCACGGTTCTTCCGAAGCGTCAGCACAACTTATCAAAGAGAAACAACTACAGCTCACATGGACTTTAGATGGATTTTTTTCATAGTGTCAGCACAGTTTGTCAAAGAGAAATAACTACGATCAGTAAACTGAAGAAAACTCAAATCGGTTGGTTCGATTGACCGTTACTCTAATGCACTTATGTATGTAAAGCGACGTCTGATTGGATAATTTTGCGACAGATCAGAGTCTTTGCTGTCCTCACATAGCTAGCTTAGACCCTTAGCTACCTTTTAAGCGCACAGCAAAGACTCTGATCAGACTGGACAGACGTCCCGGCTGATTTGAGTCTTCGCTAGGAGCACATGCCACTTAGTTGGTTTTGTCGTGTCGCGGCTCATAGTCTCTTGTTTGTTCAAGATAATGCGGGCATTAACATATTTTTTCTTGGCATCGACTTCAAGAGAGGTAATACTGTCAATATCTTTACTGTCTGAGTCTTTTGGAAGTGTAAGTTTGTGATTCAGCTATAACATTGCCGCGATATTTTGGCAAACTGTTCTCACGGATATTAGTATTGATATATAGAGGACCTTACACTCAGGGTCATTTCATATGAAATTTATGAAACAAGCCTTGGCGAGTTTCATAAATTTTATATGAAATGGCCACGAGTGTAAGATTCTGTTTATCTTATGACGCTTTACAATGGGATTTTTTCTGCTTCAAAATGAACAGTATATCAATAAGAAAATGAATTGTTAACACGGACGTTGTCAATGACGTTACGTGTACGCGCCAAAGTGTTATTACACGTGTGGTCATATGATTTTTATGACATGACGTTATCCACTGAATTATAGCAATGTCGTATGATAAACATCTATATTAAGAAAGTAGAAAAATTCTCGAAAATTTAATACCTGGGCAAACACATTAGTTGTACTTCAGACAAGGTTGGGTTTTGGGGATAATTCTGAGATATATTTTTCTTATTGATCAATTAAAACATAATGTTGTGACCCCTCATTAGAACTGTCCCACTGACACGGTTCTAATGAGGGGTCGAAACATAATATGTTTGTGGAGAAATCTGGGAAAATATCCTTAAAGTATCCCAGGCTTATCTAGAGCACTGCAATAACACATTTATGTCTAGGGTTCCTTAAAAGAGGATCCTCGCAAACTTTTATACGCTGAGCAAAATGCGGTGTCCGATCTACCCCTTTACTAAGTGTAAAGGATATAGTGTGAACTTTACTAGAGAAGAATACAGTATATAACAGAGTGATACACTACAGCGAGACTACTTCGGTCAATTGGGACCTAGAAACAACCAACCAACCAAGGATATAGAAAAAGAAAACATGATTAAAATCAAAACCCTTATCTTGTAAATGGACCTGTCTAAGTTGTGAGGAAAGCGATATGGCTAGAAATACCTTCACTTAATTAAATATAGATGATTGCCAAAATAACAAGACCTGTTTTGAGTAAGGTCAAGTGAGGTAAATTCGGACAGCAGGTAAATTCGGACGGTGACTTTTTTTCCTTTATATGTCAGTTCTTTGGAAGTAAAACAAAATTAAATGGGCAAACAGTGTAAAACCGGATGAGACGGCTCATAATGAGCCGTCTCATCTGGATTTTCACTGTTTGCAATGGTATGTCCGAATTTACCTGCTGACCGAATTTGCCCTACTCGACCCTAGCTATTGTAGAAACATTTGTAAAAACAAAATCATAGATAGATCATGGTTAGATCGTTTATACTTTTGTTATATTCCACATATTTGTTAATGTTCGATCAAAAGTAAAGATTTGCTTAAAGCGCCTTATTGTCTGTTTTAATAATTTTTCCTGGTGTGGTTCTTGTCAGAGAGTAGCTCCCCCACTCTAGACTTTCGTCCCGGAAAACTGACTATACATTTTTCATAGTAGATCCCCCCACGCCGGAAACTGGACTATATATTGTCTTTTGCACCCGGAAATTTGACTATATAGCCAAATTTCCCCTGGGGAAAAACTACTATACTTCTTTATAACGGTTTCCCCCCTGTAGTGGAATTTCCCCCTAGAAATAAGGCTATAGGAAAACTCGCTTTGAAAAGTGTGTGAAATAAACTAAAATTTGTATGTTTATGTATAACGCAGTTATTTAACTTTTAAATGGAAAGAAACACATTTGTTGCATTTTTTATGATTAAGAATCAAATACAGGATAAGAATGATATTTCAGTAATCTGAAAAATGTTAAAATGGTTGTCATGGAGGCTGCCATCAAAATTTTTATCAGCAATTACATTTTCATAACATCTTTTGATTAAAGCTCACATATATTTTAACTGTATATATTTTTCCTCAGCAAGTTTGACCATGTAGTTTTTAGCTAATCAGAAGGCATGTCCCCTATTGCCCATCCCAGAGAGAGAGAGAGAGATGCTGTAGTATTTCTCCGGAACTGTTTCTTCCTAGCATATGCACAAGTACGATTAACAGTTACTTCCTGTGGACGAGAATGTGTTCATATACATGTGCGTGTATATGTACTTGTATGAGTGCATGTTGAAAGGAGAAAATTACATATGGCGAACTGGGGGATGCTCCCCACCATATAGCCTGTTATCCTATAGCCATTTTCTGGTGGACGCGGATGAAACTATGCCCGTTTGTGCGTGCATTGCTACATATGTGTATGTCTGTGTGCGTTTTGGAGGGTGAAAATCACCTATGCCAAAACGGGGGAAGTACCACTATATAGGCATTTATGCTATAGTCATTTTTCCGTGGGGAAAAGACTGTCAGGGGGGGGGCGGGGAAATGGCTCTATGAGGGTAGGAAATTTCACTATATAGTCAGGTTTCCTATAGCCAATTTTCCGGGGGGAAAGAGGGAAAACCCACTCTCTGACAGTTCTCATCCAGACTAACCCTGCACAAGATACAAAAATGAAGAAAGGTGCTGAGAAGACCAAACTAATGACAAACAGTGCCAATGATGTTCAGGGGAGATCAAGGTCAAAGGACAAAAGGTTGGAATACTTACAAGCTTCAAGTACCCTGTACAATTGTCTCAGGCGAAGGCTCTAAACCAAAGATTCTCTCAATGGCTGCACAATCCACTGCAGCTGTGACAAAGCTGAAGCCAGTATGAAAAGATAACAACATATCTCTTGGAGCAAAGGCGAAACTAATGCGCTGCCTTGTCAGTTCCATATTTCTGTATGCCTGTGAATCGTGGACCTTGACAACAGAGTTAGAGAAAAGAATGCAGGCATTTTAGATGAGATGCTACCGAAGGTTACTGAACGTTTGGTACAATGAGCATGTAACCAATGAGGAGGTTCGCAGAAAGATCCAAGCAGCCATTGGAGAATATGATTAACTCTTGACCTAAGTTAAGAAACGGAAACTGGGGTGGTTTGTTCACTTCTCAAGGTCTTCTGGCTTAGCAAAGGCAGTTTTTGGGGCACAGTGAAAGGAAAGAAAAAAAAGAGGTGGGAATACAATATCAAGTAGCCACAGATGGACTTGCTCAACTAGGGCAGCAGAAGACAGGACTAGGTGGAAAGAGATTGTTGTAAAGTCATCTACGGTGCCCCTAACAACCTCGTAAGGTTATTGAATAGACTCAGGTAGCTAATGGACACCTGATAGACTACACTAGAGGTTCCGTTATCATGGCCGACACAATCGACAAGAGAAAAATAACAACGCTCTTTTAATCTGTATTCAAAGTCCTTCTATTTTCTTTAAAATATTTCGGCCTAATGCCTTCTTCAGTTAACCAAAATACTTTTGGAAACTACATCTTGCTTGACGCCATTTCAGAACTTTTGATACACTTGAAAACTACATCTTGCTTGATTTCCAAAAGTTCTGTAGTGGCGTCAAGCAAAATGTAGTGTTCAAGTGTACCTTATTCAAGTGAAAAAGGCCTAGGTCAATTGTAACTAGTTCACTTGCCCTATTGTTACTAGTTGACTTGATCTATTGTAAAATAGGTCAAATGTCTGATAAGCACATTTTGCTTTTTGACCGATTTTCCTTCGTCTTTTCTGTTTTGTTTTTTCCTGCTTTTTTCAATAGCCATACGTTTTGTTACAACATTACCGCAATATCAAAAGAATTTCGAATTCGTTACGTTTTAATGTTCTGAAAAGTCACATTTTTGTCATGCAACCGACAGTGTTTCTATCCAGTCATTCTGAGAATCCATCTGTCTTGTTCAGATTTATTTATTTATTCATAATTTCATGACAACATATACATACAAGTACATGTATATACATGTGCCAATGGATTGAACGTAGGCATTGCCTATATTTGTTCTCTCCAGAACGACAAATATAGGCAATGCCTACGTCCAATACATTGGCACATGTATAAACTTGTATGTATATGTATATGCTGTCATGAAATTATGAATAAATACGTTTACAACATTGAAGGCAATCAAAGTTAAAAGTATGCAAAGACCAGGAACTGAAACAATCAAAATCCAAATCCAGCCCTCAAACCATAGTTGGAAACAACTAAGATTACAAATAATCAAGATACAGAGGACATATGGCCAACCGAGTGAGCAGCTTGTTCCCAAAAGGTGGCCACTCAGCAACCCAAACCGAACCAAAAATAATAAGAACATACATAAGGTAAAACATCACAGAAACTCTGACACCAAAAACAGGCAACAGAGAACCACAACAGAACTACCGCCTTGGAACGGTCAGTAATGAATTACTGGGGGGCTGAAATCGATTTTACAGGCCCAACCTCACCCTCAGTTTCTGAAGTGGTACAAAACATTTAGTTGGTTGTTCGGTTCGCATGATAACCCTCTAACTCGTCAATGAATCATCACGGTAAACACATAAATCAAATTTCAACACCATGAAGAAGCAAAGACGAGGACTCAACAGATACAACGGGCCGTCTGACAGGTGGAGATCCCTGTCCTGCCAAACAACCCCACTGGAAATCTGAAGCAAAAGAAGGTCACCAGTTGAGCCCCGGTGGACCAAGCAACAGACAAAAAGGCTCCGGTCCCAACCAACTAAAATATATAGCTTTAGGTCGGGGCCATCATAGAGTCTGACGACCGATCCCCCGGTGTGCAATTAAAGAGTGCAGCAAAGTTTTCAACCGTGATTGGGTTAATCACTAAGCATGCAGACTGTCGCATAACATTTAAATTATAGCCAATACGTTTGTGACGTATTATAATTTTTCGGAATTGATCAGAAAAATCAGTAGAATGCGATAGAATTTAGAAAAAGCCTTTCTAAGCTTATGATACCGATAGCCCTGTTGAAGAAGTTTAGCAGTTAAACATTTATTACGAGCATTAAAGTCATCTACATGACTACACACTCTAGCAAATCTTATAAGTTGAGAAATATACACTCCATAAGAGGGACGACGTGGAACGTCACCATCCAAAAATGGAAAATTAACTATATCAAAGTCAAAGTCATCACGTTTATCATAAATTTTAGAAGATACAAAACCGTTGGAAATAGATAGATGTAAATCCAAAAAGGGGGCCTCGGTATCTGAAGTATTAGCTTTATTCAATTTAAGTTCAGGTGGGTAAATTTGGTTAACCATGCTTTCAAAATAAGGAGTATCAATATTCAGAAGATCGTCTAAATATCTAGAGGTTGAGTTAAATGCCTCAATGATATCAGCTTGATTATCAACAGAAAGAGAAGTCATGAAATCTCTTTCATAACAAAATAAAAACAAATCGGCCACCAGAGGAGCACAATTTGTACCCATCGGAATACCAACAATTTGTCTGTATAACTTATTACCAAATCTGATGTAAATATTATCTAAGAGATATGATAAGGCGTCACATACATTCTGACATGACCAAAGACTGTATCCTCTATATATTTTACGGTCAGTAGAAGTGAAAAACGCTTTCTTATCGTTACAGGCAATATAAAGGGTATCTTCATTTTTGGAGAACTTTTTGAAGGCCCTCTCAATCAAATCAACAAGTTTTTCCTTTATTAAATTATGGGGTAATGTGGTATAAAGAGTAGAAAAATCATAAGTGGACAAACTAGTCGCACGGAACCCTCTTGACTTCAGTTTACTAAGTACCTCACCAGAATTTTTTATAGACCAAAACATATTTTTCCCTGACCTCTCATACACTGAAGATCATCCATCAATGATAAAATGGCGTTGAAGGTCTTGTATGCTACTGTTCACAGTGTGAACAATCTCTGTCATTCTTCTGTCCTCATATCTCCGTCTTGTGAAACAATTGTTGTTCTTCACCCACTCCGGCCTACAGGATCTGTAATGCTTCACAACTGCCAGCCCACTGGAGACATAATACCTGCAATAGATTCCTTGAGATTTGTGGATTGTGCAGAGCATACGCTGATCAGACTGTGCCTTACCTACGTTCGTCCGGATACTCAGTGCATCACATGCCTTGAAAATTTTGAAATCAGTGCTACAAAAACAACATGTCTCCCTCAAATGAACATAAAGAGCAATAATAAATATGTCAGACTTTCCGTATAGTCGCCTGATCTAGTACAAAAATCCACTTATTTTCTAATCTTATTTCACCTTCGCTCTAGTATGTCAATATGTGTTTCCTCATATGTCATGTTTTATGACTTGAGGGAATAAAGTTTTGTCTGTCTGTCTGTCTGTCTGTCTGCAAACAAAGGCTTTACTGGGCAGCTGTCTGGTCTGAGCAGACTCCTCGCTAATTGCTTAAAGGGTAGCTAAGGTTCTAAGCTACCTCCATGCGGACAGCGACGACTCTGATCAGACTGGGCGGATGCCCAGGCTGATCTGAGTCTGCGCTGGGCGCAAAACCACTTTGTTGGTTTTCTCGTGTCGCGGCTCAAATTTTCAAACAGCGTAGATCCAGAGGGGCTGATATTTAAAATCCTCAATAAAAATGTAGCTTTGGTGAATCATTTTATTTGAAATTTCGCAGGCGTAAATTATGTCGTCAACATGTTTGGTGATAGTTATGCTCGTATCATGAGTCTGTATGGCTTATGCAAACATTTAAAATTCTGATTATGTTCGTAGATGCACAGGCGCTTGAAGTTTTATGCTCAATGCTGTGTGAGACCGCAATATTCACAGAACGCATTTTTCACATGTGTGAAAATTCCGGTCGCATTTTTCACACGTGTGACTAATCCGGTCGCATTTTTCACAGAATTTGAACGCATTTTTCACATATCTGTGACATTTGCGTTTGATATATACCATGAAAACGTAATTTTCCGAACGCATGCAACACCCCAAAAATATGACAAAATATCACAAAAACGCAATTTTCACTCCTTGACATGTTTATAACCCTGAAATTATGAAAGTTAAAGTGGACGGAAAAAACGGCAGAGTAAACAAAAAGAAAACTAAAAATTTGTTGTGCTCTTCCGCGCAGAAGGTGGCAGGTTCGAGTCGCCAGCCGGGTCACGACTGAAACATTGACTCTGTCATCCCAGCAGTAAATGGGTACCTATTCCGAATCAGGGAAGGTTAAAGGCTACGAAAGGAGAGGAATAGGTTTCCTCTTTCATAACCCGTGCCTAAGATGCTGTAGGCTCCAACAACTACTGTCCCTACGATCACAAGACTGTAGAAAACCTTTACTTTGTTTGTTTTAATTCACATGTATGCTGATGGCGTAGGCTGTAGTGCACAGGTTCTAGTACTAACTGTTTGGCGGTGCCATAATCCAGCGGGAGGAGACCTTGCGGTATTACGGTGCAATATTAGGCATTTCCAATAAAATAAATGGGAGGAAGCTTCTTAACTGTCCTTTATGCCGCATCAATTGGTATTGGTACATGTATATTCGGTTGCGTGTTCATATTTATCTTCACTGCAGCTGGTGTTTGTGCCGTGTGGCGGCCGTAAAACGTCTCCCGTACATCATCATAGTGCAGATTATATTTTCTGGTCCTTTGGGACCATTTAGTTCATTTGTCATGAATGATTTTGAAAATAGAGTTCCGCTTAAGCCGGTTCTAGGTGGGGGCGTGGCTGGTGTAGACTCAATTAAACCGAGTCTGCTATTTTCTATTCTTTGGTGTGTCCCTTGCATCCAAAAAATCTAACTTTTCAGAACATATTCACAACATGAAAATGGATACAATGCTCAGTTTATGATGATGTGCAGGCTTATCTGTGTAGATACTATTTGCATGTGACCATTCTTTTTATGCCTCAGTGACAATATTCGGGGGTGGGGGGAGGCGTATTTTTTATCCCTGTTTTTCTGTCTATCCATCTGTCTGTCTGTCAGTCCGTCATGCCTAATCCGTTTGTAAAATCAACTATTTCCACAGCTTTTAAGCTATCTGTACAGCTGTCACAGATATATTGAAGCTGGGCATATAGTTTATTGAAAAGAAAAACACAGTTGGACAAATTTAGGGCTGTTTCAAACTTTGAAATTTTACAGGTTCTGGTAAATACAGAATTGCAAGGTTGTAAAATCAGCTCCTCCTTGAGTTTTTAAGCTATCAATTTGAAATATTGCACGGTTTTTTCCAGACATATATACTGAAGATGTGCACGTGCCGTTTTGAAATGAACAAAAAATTAATATTTCATAAAATTATGGCTGTTTCAAACTTTAAGATTTTATGGCTTCTCGCAGGGGTGACAAAATCATCCACAGTTTTTAACTTACTAATTTGGAACTTTGCATAGAGAAATGCATGTTCTTTCTCAATGAGAAAAAATCATTTTTATAATCAAATTACAGCTTTCTGAAACTTGAAAAAAAATTGCAAGCTGTTGGTGTGCAAATACAGTATTACAAGTTTTTACAATCAACCTTGTCAACAGTTTTAACATATTAATCATATGCACATGGGCTATTGAAGTGCAGAAGTGGGGTGGGGTGGAGGAGGGGGAGGGGGTTACAGAGACAACGCTGGGGCATCATCTCTGTATCTGTGTCTTACACATGTTTAGTTTCATTTTTATTTCTATTCTGTTCTTTTTTTTTGGAAGTGGCCTTATCGTGTTTATCTAACAGGAGCGGTTGTAGTATACTGGTTTATTATACCAATCCATATGTCTCAGCTTCAGTCCCTCGCTCCTCCGGTCGTGACTTCAAATTGGGGCCCCTTTGTTTTGTGTGACGTTATAAACCCGTGTTCACTCACTCTCTATCAATCAAAACACATTAAAAATGAAAGTAGTTATTGCAAACAGCTTAGACCCAGATCAGACAGCTCATAATGAATCACCTCATCTGAATTTACACTGTTTGCTCTCCAGTCAATGAATTCTCAATATGATGTAGCTTGGACAGATTTTTTTTCCCTAATTTTGCAGACAAATTTTGTCCGGTGACAGGTTATGTTGCTGTTGTCTTTCAATTATATGTTTGGGGGTGCAAGTGTTAAAAAAAAAGAACACTGTTGCATTTTTTCATTTCTCATAGCTGACTGAAAATATTTGAAATAAATTTTCTTCAAGTGGCATGATGCCGCTTTATCCATTTTGTTTTCATATATATCTTCAGCTCAGCTGACTGTGTAGATAGTTAAACAGGTTATATCACATGTGTTCATCTGTGGTCAGCTATTAATGAGATGCTGAAGACTTTATTGCTACTTCAGTCTATTATCTCTGCATGAGGTAATTAGAGTGAGAAGGCTTCTGCCAGAGAGAATCTGTAGCTGTTCCTAGAACTGTATTTATCTTCACTGCAGCTGGTGTTTGTGGCGTGTGACGGCCGTAAAACGTCTCCCCGTATATCAGCATAGTGCAGATTATAAGGATCTGTCATGGGTGTGAGGTGTGGATAGAAAAATCCGTCACGAGGGTCACTGTTGGTTTAAACACTATTTTATTTGCATAATAATCATACAATGTACAACAAATACAAGTATGCCGCCACTCCCGGTTTTCGACGATCAAATTGTGCCCATTGTGACTTCAAAGTACACTGAATATCCAGAACCCAATTTATCATTCTAAATGAACAAACAGTCTTTTCTTTTTCACCACCAGAGCATTCTTTTCGGTCGACACTTGTGGCGAGTTGACAGTGGAGGCCATATTTGATCACATGGCCTGTCAATTTTTGGTAACCACACCTCCCAGTTTTCGACGATGGAAAATCGGTATCATAATATTCATCATGAAATGAAAAGGAACGGCAAGAGAATGTGGTTATGTTATTGAAAAGTGTTTCTGATTTTAGCACATGGATTTATAATTTCTTGCTCCTCCGAAAATATGCAACTTGCATTGAGTTTATGTGATCTACTCCTAAAAATATTTTGTTCATCGGTAAAAGGAGCCATTGCACAAGTGGGCGGAGCCTAAGTTTACTACTCTATTTGTATCGGTCGAATGCACCTACTGACAACTTTGATTTCAGATGGTTTACATTTTAGTAGCATTATTCCATAGCAGCTCCCGGGCTTATCTCGGAACTGCTCACATCGTCGAAAACCGAGTGTGGTCGAATTCCGGATGCTTGGCCATACAAACAATACAAAAATCTGTTCGGCATCACGAGGCTTGCCGAGTGATGCCGAACAGTGATCCCGAGTGAGGGATTTTTCTATCCGCACCTCACACCAATGATAGATACTTTTTCTTGCCAGTGCAAACCACGTTTTGTTTTAACTTCAGAACTTGTTAAATGCGTAATTCTAGTGCTTGAGAGGTTTCAATTCGATTTTGAAAGAAGGCGCCTCTTTCAACGACCGCCATTCGGCTCTTTACGTCAACGACTGGTGTGCATAAACTGACGTCATTTTTACCGTCTTCGTGACGTCATCATCTAAAATGCCAACGTCACTTGACGACGCAGGTACGTGAGCAACCGATGCATCGACAGCTCGTGATTTTTTTTTCCGGTCCTGGGTCAGAACACCTGGGTAAGATAAGATTTTCTATCTCAGGTGAAAAGATTGGCATTTTCTATCCGGTGTGCAAGAATATAGTTTCTGGTCCTTTGGGATCACTGAGTTCATTTGATTAATTTTGAAAATAGAGTTCCGATTAAGCCGGTGCTAAGAGGCGTAGCTGGTATCGCACATTTCATTACTAGTCAGGAACAGACTCAATTAAACCGAGTCCGCTATTTTCTATTCTATGGTGTGTTCCTTGCTACCAAAGGATCTAACTTTTTCAGAACATATTTATCTTCACTGCAGCTTGTGTTTGTGCCGTGTGGCGGCCGTAAAACGTCTCCCCACACATCACCATAGTGCAGATTATATTTTCTGGTCATTTGGGATCCTTGAGTTCATTTGGTTAATTTTGAATATAGAGCTCCGATTAAGCCGGTGCTTAGGGGCGTAGCTGATGTCGCACATTTCATTACTAGTCATGAACAGACTCAATTAAACCGAGTCTGCTATTTTCTGTTCTTTGGCGGTTCCTTGCTTCCAAAGGATCTAACTTTTCAGAACATATTGTATGAATGTTATTGTTGATTCTCTTGTTGTTTACATGTAAACCAGAGATGATCAAATAAACTTGAAACTTGGAAATCTATATCTGGGTAGAAATGGGAGGGAAGACATATCGTATCCCATAGTTGTCTGCCTGTCTGTCCGTCACTAATTGTTTCCGCTTTATAACTTTAAAAGGTAGTTTTAGGAAACTTGGTACAAATATAAAGCATGCAGAAAAAGTTAGAAAATGCCAAAGTCGACAATAAGGCATAGTTCAGTCATATATTTACGAAATGGGCCTCAAATTTAATCAGCTTAAACTAATACCTAAAAAATCGAAACCCAAGGTTAGACTAGATATTTTTTCCATCAATTTGTTGGCCATTTAAACTCCCTAAGAGCCGAAGGCTCAGAACGGTTGAGGTTCAAACTCATAGTTGTAGTTGGAAACTGGGAAACAAATCATTCATTCTCATGCCTCCCTTGCCGTATGTGTGAAAAGTTCGTTTCTATTAAAAATCGCTACAAACTCCGAACGCATTTGTCACACTCGCAAAACGTGAAGAATATGACCGTATTCATCACACTCGTGTGAAAAATGCGTTCTGTGAATATTGCGGTCTCTCAATGCTGCCGCTAAACATCCAGGCTATGAGCCATTTCTTACCTATAGACTGCCTCAAGTTCAAAGGGTTATTAGGTTTTTCAAGCGCCTGTGGTAGATGTTAAAAACATTTTGAAAACCTTCTCTAGAAGTAAAAAGCATTTAGGTTTTAGTGACTCGTGATTATTTTTTAACTGAAACAAGATGTATCTTTAAAAAGGATAATTGCCGACACTAGCAAAGCCGTGGGTTCTTTAGATACGAAAGTGATATGAGAAATGGCTATTAAAAAACAAGAGGCTGTTATAGGTAATATTACACTCAATACTTGTGTGAAGTTAAATTGAAATCTGTCCATAAAGGAGCCGTGGAACAACAAAAGCCAACAAAGTGGCTGGCATATGCGCCCAGCGAAGACTCAGATCAGCCTGGGCATCCGCCGAGTACGATCAGAGTCTTCACTGTCCGCATGGAGCTTGCTTAGCAAATAATTTTCAAATTTAGTCAAATCTTTGCAGTATCATCCTGGTGTGATTTTGTGGCATATAACTTTTTTGTGGTTGCTGTTGTTTTGCTTTGGCTCCTAATTTATTTCGGTGAATAGTGACACCTACAAGTCAGCGATTAAAATTCTAACGCACCTTGTCGTACGGAAGCATCAATCCGAACGCACCTTGTCGTACGGAAGCATTTATCAGCCATAAAATTTATTTCCACGTTCTATTTTGTAGAATTTGTATTCATTAGACCAGAAACAAATGGATGAAGTAAAAATCAAATTCGCTCTGATAGCATAGTCTGAAAACTGTACAGATAGATTTTTGTATAAATTTGTTTACACTCTATATACATGTAACTTAAAATTTGCTTTCATATAATCGAGACCCAGATCTAGGTCAAACTGAACCTTATAATACCTTACGGCAAAAACATTCTTCATCGTGTTCTTTGTTTCCTTTTACAAACAAGAGACAGCAACACCATACGAAGAACCTCCACCCTTGGGTCCCTTCCCTACTCAGTCACCATCCCACTCCGCCTCAAATAAGAACATGGAAGGTAACTTACGTTTCATAATTATTTACACTTGTAAAGTTGTGTGTCCAGACAGTGCCAGGGAGAACCCGCTCCGGCATGTAGATGTTCTTCTGTCGGTCCCACATCGGCCTTGTCCGATTCAGAAACTGTGTGACAAATAAATCGCTGGAGTTGTCTATCTTACCCCAGTCCGTAACAAATAGCTCGGTTCGGAACATAAATCCTGATGTATTCGGCTTTCTCCGTAAAATGATTTTCTAGAAAAAAAAGACAAAAACAAAAATTGTGGTTAAAAGGTATGTATCTCTGCCTTTAATTACATGCCTTGAGCTAGTACGTATACGAGAAATGGCTATTCCCGAAAAGATTCCTTCCGTCATTTGAAAACATTAACAGTATCTGCGCATGCGCATTTCAACTCAAGTCTTAACTTACTGGAATATATAATGTGTGGATGCTTCAGGGAATCTGTAAAACCAAAAGTATTAATAAAGATATTCAGCAAGTTCCACAATCACATAGCATAACCTTCCAATGACATCCAAAGGACGAGTTAACCAACTACATGCATAATGTTTACAATGTAAACGGCAAATAGCAAACTTTCTGAGGTGCACGGCACTGCCAACAACGCTATACCCAAGAGGCTAAGACCCTATCATTTTGTGATCTCTCTGTATGATGTTTCCTTCAGATGACAATGAACATAATTGAGCCGCGACACGAGAAAACCAACAATGTGGTCGTCCGCCTAGCGCAGACATAGATCAGCCTGGGCATTCTTTGCTAAACGCTTAAAGGGTAGCTGAGGGACTAAGCTACCTTCATGCGGAAAGCGAAGACTCTGATCAGACTGGGCGGATGCCCAGGCTGATCTGAGTCTGCGCTGGACGCACGACCACATTGTTGGTTTTGTCACGTCGTGGCTCAATTATGGTAAAATGGTGTTTGTATAATCTCAGTTATACTGTTCAAAAAGTAAAACAAACCACTCACAAAAATATCTGACAATTTCTTTATTTTTGGTGGAGTAGGTACTAGAAATTCGTCATGATCCAATAACCCGACATACTGATATCCGGCGAGTCTCTCCGCGCAGTCATATCCCACGACCTGTTCATCATTGTATACCTGCGCTGTCTTTTCTCCAACATTTCTTACATGAAAATAATGTCAGTTCATGATGTCATAGAAAATTGAGAGAGTATGGCAAACACAGTCCGCTGTGACGATACCATAGAGCATTTCCATAGCAATCAAAGAATTACGAATTCTGTTTAGTACCTTGGCAGATTGGTATCGATGACGTCACTTTCATATCAGTGTAAACCCTTAGTTGCTATGGTAACAGATATATGACGTCGTTGGTATTGGAGCACGGTAAACATGTTCCGACAATAATTTTTTCAATGACTTTACAAACTGAAATTCTTGAAACAGAAGCTTTAGATTTTCTAAAACAAATAATTATTCTCAAGTTATTTAATTCCGCCGCCAAAATACTTTGCTTCTTGTTCTGCCACTCTTTTACATGATTTATAACCTTTGAATTTGAATTTTTACTTTGGTTGCTATGGCAACATAAAATTTCCATTAACTTTCATATGAGGTTAGGGCTGGAGAAGGAACTTTTGTTATTACCAGACTACCTCGTAGATAGTGTAGTCAGGGACTGCCTAATTTGCACGACTGCTCTTACAATTTACCAATCGGAACACCGCTCGCAAATTCCGTGATTCACGGAATTGGCCGAGCGGTGCTCCGATTGACACTTTACCTGTTTCGCCCTATTGCTGACAGTATGCTGACATTGTAAGCCGGTATTTCGTATAGTATGTCATTCTTTCTCCAGTTATTATCCGACTTTGGAGAGACACTAACAGTGTAATGCCGGCTGGTGGTCGTGTTCCACGACTGCAGGTAATCAATATTCCACGTGTTGATGGATATGTTCGACTGAAAAGTAAAATTAACACACCCAATTATCTCTGTTCTCAAGGATGTTAAAAACCGAAAAAGAGCTATTACGAAACGAAAAAGAGTCATAGTTACCAAAGGACCTGGTCAACAGGTCGTTTGTTAACTATGACTCTTTTAAAAGAGTCATAGTTACCAAAGGACCTGGTCAACAGGTCGTTTGTTAACTATGACTCTTTTTCGTTTGGTAACAGCTCTTTTTCGTTTCGTAACAACCCTTGTATCTACATTGTTAACCGGCGGTGATTTAATCCATGTGCTCGAGGCTGGAGAAATAATTGAAACAATTTGGGATTATTCTAGACATTGCCGGGACATCGAACATATACAGAATAGAATAAAACTTGCTCTTGAATAATGAGATCAACATTCAAAAAATGTAATTATATACATGAAACGCATGTGCATATAGTTTCCGTAACAAGTATAAAATGACAAAAATCCTCAACTGCTAAACATTTCATGTTAGAATAGTCGTATCAGAGTTCTCGGCCCTTCGATTTGATTCCTGGTCTCAAACAGATATTTTGGCTAGATTTTTAGATGACTGACCGACTGACTGACTCACTCACTCACTGGCTGACGCACTGACTGACTGACTCACCCACTCACTCACTTATTTACTCACTGAATGAATGAATGAATGAATGAATGAATGCTGATTCTCTGAATCCTGTATAGGTCGTTTGCGAAAAAGTGGAGGGCAAAAAATCGATTTAATTTCTTTACTTCTGAATAAATTTTCATGAAACTTTGCAGGCCTTAATCTATTACCCATACGAACTCATGCAAGGAAACTCAGAATTTTTTGACAGTTAAATAAAAAATTGTCAGATCAACTACATGTTAAAATCTGTCCCTAATCTTTGAAGTTTTACGCTTGGTTGGTGCAGTTTATGGAACAGCCAGTGTTGTACAGACTATATCCCTTATATGGACATTTACTTATATATAGGAGAAACACATAAGAAAATGTTTTTCAGATGAATGGCCCATTATCTTTTAAGCCTCTTGTTTACCCAGTAGTGAGTGAACACATTTCAGACCACATGGTAATTTGTGAATGAGTAATAGTATTAGTATAGTAACTATAGAACAACAATGGCTGTTGCACCAATATGGTTACCTCCTATGTAAGGATGGCATAAAAATGAGAAGAAAAATGGTAATGATTAATAGGGGAACTTTTTATTCAAAGGCCAAAAAATTCTACATTTCCTAGCATGAGTTCGTATAGGTAACAGATTATGGTATGCAAAGTTTCATGAAAATCTATTCAGTATTTAAGAAATTATATTGATTTTTTGCCCTCCACTTTTTCGCAAACGGCCTATAATGACCGACTACAACCTCGTGTCTAAAGACAGTATCCCCAGGTGACAGAATTGACTGTCATACCACACAGAGGTAGTAGACTAACATTTGCCTTCTTAAGGTGTGAGAGGACACAGCCTTGACTTCTCTTAGTTTTGCAAATGGAAAAAAAAATAAACATTTGAAACTTCGTGTTTGCTTCTGAGCAATTACTTTTTCAAGTGCACCACTTTCAAGACGGCAGGCAAAACAAAAAACGTAGTTTATATCCGAAATAAAGAAGGATGCTAACTGTATGAAATAAAGCACAAAAACATACTAGCTACGGCAGCTAGATTAGCTGCGCGGATTGAGTAAAGGCTTTACTTTTTAACATATGTTCCTCACTGCGCAAGGATGTATCATTTTAGCAGTGAAAACTCTGATCAGACTGTATAATGCGCAGTCTGATCTGAATTTTCGCTCTTTGCATTTGCAATAAAATACATTTTCTTGCAGAGCTGTCCAGATGAAATTGTGACCGTGACATATTTACCTTATAGAAGATGTGGTGTACTGAAAGAGTCTTGTTGAAAACAATGATTACTCCCAGGCTTAGAGAACAAAATAAATACAGTTTCAAAATACGTTGGTCTTGTCTATTCAGAGTCATTGTTCAGTTTGTATTCGTTCTCCACTCTATAACAGTCACGGGAACCATAGAGTCTTGAAGCAAACTAGAAATACTATGATCAGCGTGTGTAAAACCGCATGACTTTTTGCTATTCAATTCTATTCAGATTATTTGAATCCATATCTCTCGTGGTTATAGTACTTCCCATTCTTTCTGTGTATTTTTTAATAATACAGCGATATACATATTAAACGCTCGAATAAATATAAACTGAAAGAATTATAATAAGTTAGAAAAAAAACAGATAGCTATCCCGAAACATAAAAATAAATAATATATGTCACTGAAAAATAAACCAAAGCATAATTTTTATCATCAAACAATTATGGAACATCCTAATTATTATTTATTATTATTTTGTTTTATTTTGTCATGCTTTTATTTATTCATTTTTTTTTTGCGAAAAACTGAATTACTGACATTTCGTGCTGAATGGTGAAAAAAAAAGCAAAAAAAAAAAACCCTTAAAGTAACATTTTCCTAATTCACATATAATTCGCATATCCGAATTAATTCGAAAAGTTATTTTAATCCCATTGAAAGCAAGCTGGAAAGTTTTTTGTTATATTTAAGTTTATTACAGTTTATTGATGATTTGCATGGCACACGTGTAATTGTAAGGCTGACCGCTTTATTAATTATTGCAAGACATGTAAATATTAATTTCTAATATTCTACCGTAACTTTGCTACCGGCACATCTTAGCAAATAGCAGTGATCTAATTAGTGTGCTAAAATTCGAATATATTCCGATATTATCCTTAATTACAAGTGAAATTGTAAACAGTGTAGACCCTTATCCAGCTGCTCCTCCAGGAGCAGTCTGGTCCGGGTAAACACTGTTTTCGTCTTACCAAAGAAGTCTTGTCCCAATGTATAGAATTCTTTCACTATTCAATCATTTCTACCCAATATGTTGTATATTTAAACAGTCGCATGTGTGTTTATATAATTTTGGGGCAATTTGTCACAGGTTTTTGTGTGAAAGCTTAACCCCACACTTTATGATAGTTTCTTTCTTCCTGGGTGATTATTCGATAGTCTGAAAGTATCAAGTCAGTTCAGGAGTATTCACAGGGTATAATCGATACCGCTAATTTTCGCTTCCTGCAGAGACTGTACATCATATTTGGCTTCCGCCGAGACTATCCGCGATCTTTTAATTCCTGCCGAGACTTCTGTACATGATAAATGGCTTCCTGCCGAGACTGTCCGCGTGAATCTGCTTCCTGCCGAGACCGAGACTGTCCGCGTGAATCTGCTTCCTGCCGAGGGTCTCGGCAGGAAGCAGATTCACGCGGACAGTCTCGGCAGGAAGCAGATTCACGCGGACAGTCTCGGCAGGAAGCCATTTTACGAGGACAGTAGTTTCTGCAGGAAGCAAGAATTCGCGGACAGTCTCGGCGGAAGCCAGTATGACGGACAGTCTCTGCAGGAAGCGAAAATTGGCGGAATCGATTATACCCTGTGGTATTGTCATAGAAAACCTCCAGTGCGTCCTGGCCGCAATTCATTCCATATCCCCTGAGTGTATGCAGTTGATAGTGCGCCCAATCCATAACCGAAGGGTCCCCAGTTTGAGTCCCACCAGGCGCATTTCGTTGTGACCTGAGCAACAGCTCAGCTTGTAGCCTATTATCACGAAGAGGATAAAACATTCTTTTCCGTGTTTTAATGTTTGCCAAGCCCGAGTGTATCACGTGTTGCAGCCCGAACCGCGCAGCTTTTAGGGCTGCAACATATTCTAAAATACACGAGAGCTTTGGCAAACGTAAAAACACAGGAAAAGAATGTTTTATCGTTATTGTTATATACCTTCTTTGACTTAGAAAGCATTTGAGACCAGGGGCCGTATTCATAAAACGACTTAAGTCGTTGCTATGCTGTTGCTAAGGCTAAATTTCTTCGAAGGAGATTCCCTACAACTATGAAATTTGCTCTGGAGGAACAGTCTTACAAAGACTGTTCCTCCAGACAAAATTTCATAGTTGTAGGGAATCTCCTTTATAGATATTTAGCCTTAGCAACAGCATAGCAACGACTTAAGTGGCTTTATGAATACGGCCCCTGACGACACGAAAGCGGGTTTTAATGGTGTTAAAGCCCTGGCGCACCCGCGTTTTAACAGTGTTACATGTAAAACCCTGTGTCAGCGATTCTGTCGCGACAATTTAGAATAGAAGGAAACCAACGTAAAATGCTGTCGATTACAACACGGCTGTTTTCTAAAGTAAAGTCTCATTTGGTATATAACAATGTTGAAGTCGTAATAAAAGCGCTACAGAGCCTATGTTCGTGGTTAATAAAATAAAGCAACTATAAATAAACATATCTATTATCTATTATTATTATTATTATTATTATTATTATTATTATTATTATTATTATTATTATGGAAGTAGAAGTAGTATTATCTCAAAGTTCTCTTGAAAAATATACTCAAAAAAAATATTAAAGGGTCAAACTTTTACCTAGTCCCGATCCTCTGTCGTTACGTTTCGCTTCACAAAGCTACACTAACGTCACGATGCCAAGGTGCCTTTACACGGAGGAAAACGACTTTCCGGTTTTACAACATAAATACCGACTTTTGGGCAAAAATATTTGGCGTACTTGTAAAGAAAATATTTATCTGCAACCTTCCAACAATATTTTATTAGCATACTGAATCAGTATGTTTTAAAATTCCAAAATATTGCCGCAGCCTACTCGCTTGACCGTTTTCCCATGTTGAGGAGGTCTGCGCATGTCAGGAAATTACGGACACCAGCGAAGATGAACGGGAGTTGGTCAGTTTGAACCTAATATCTGGTCCGTTCTATTCAGAACATGGTACACCGCGAAAGGGTTACTAGAATTACTGGAATATACCTTATTACCGGAAAATACCGGACTACACCAAAATATACCTTTGGGGACCGACCATTTGATATTCTGGGGGGGGGGGGGGGGGGGCCTGGTATTCTTGATGGAGACACAACATTTTATTTCACTGGCCTCTGGAAACAATTTCTTTTTTTTTTCACCTTGTGGAAGCTAATTTATTTTTTTTACAAACTAACTCAAACAGGTTATTTTTTTTTTTTTTTTATTTTATAGCTGAACTATCAGATCCTTGTTTACTTGATCTTAATATCCTTTTATTTTACCCACATCAGTATTTTTTACACCTTTTTTCTCACAAAAAGAAAAGAACATGGTGCTGTCTCCTGGTGAATGATTGTCCTTGGACGTATCACCAGTAAACAATTCTGATTCTGAACAATTCTGGTCTTTAACCAGGCGAAGGGCATGGCTTAGCTTGCTTTTGCAAACCAGTGCCTGGAGCATGTTACTCTTTTCATCTAAGGTACAGATACAAACATCCCTGTATGAGTTTGGCAAAAAATGAGGCCTTAAATTAGGGATTTTTTGGCCAAAATTTTGGGCTATTTTGGCAAAGTTTTAGGGCTAACATTAGGGATTTAAGTTTTTTTTCTATCCCAATATATGCCCAAACATGCTTTATTCATCCTTTAGAAAGTTTGATAAATACTTACTGATAGAGTCACATTATACATGAATGGCAATTAATAAAATGGCTGAAAGTTATGTGTTAAGAAGTTAACAAAGGGGGGTCTGGGGGCAACGCCCCCAGAAGCTAAAGCAATTTCCCAATTTCAATGGCAATTTTAAGACTGGAAACAAGAGAAAAACTAGGAATGATGGTAAAAATAAGAGTTTTTATATTCGGACTTTTGCCTTTTAGAGTGTTTATTTTGCCATAATGAGTTTGTCTCCCATAAGCTAGTGACTCTTTTGCAATTCAGTTTTAGTGGAAACATTTACTTAGTAATGTGGCAGATCAATGATACATGTATGTGAATGTTGTATAGGATTTTTTTGTAAATGTATGCACATGCGGGCCCGCTGTTGTAAACCAATTGTAGATAATATTAAAATATAACTATAAATATGGGGGTCTGGGGGCGCAGCCCCCAGAAGCCAGAGAGATTATAAAAACTCAATTCCAATGGAATTATCTGCAGACTATATTTTTTTTTTGAAATTTTGGGTGGAGACAGGTTATTTTTTTCTCTTACTTTTGAAGCCAGATTATTTTTTTGAACCCACTTATGAGCCAGGTTATTTTTTTCTTGCATATCCAAAAACAGGAATTTTTTTTGATAAATATACCAGCCCCCCCCCCCCCCCCCCCCCCCCAAAATATCAAATGGTCGGTCCCTTATATTATCAAAATAAAACTTTGATATTGTCAGGATAAATAAAATTGGTCCCATTTGCATCCAAGTATTAGTTGTTATTTTTTCATTGGTTGTGAGAATAAATGGACCAACATATGGGTTCAAATCGTTTACTGTTTAATATTTATTCATTATTATAATTTGTATGCGTTTTGCTGTTTTAAAACATCTATTTTCTGACAAAATAAATTGATAAACAGTATACATAAAGGGAATGAAAATCTAAAACAGTTCCTTCAAGAGCAGAGAACACATTCTAAAGAAGGAACATGGGCCATACTTTGAAGTTTCGGCTATTCAAGCCTCACCAGTGACCCTGAAATGATCTGGCAACGAAAGCCAGAGAAAACATACTGTAATTTCTTAATTTTTATATGGCAGTCGTTTCAAAGACTGGCTACTATCAAAAAGTAGTCCAAATGATATTCCGCATATGACATTCTGGGCTTCTATGTAAACTTCAGGCAGCTGGTGTTACAGGAGATGCTCTGAACTGGTCAAAGAGTTATCTTTCAGACAGAAAACAACGAGTTGTTCTTCCAAGTACTGCACCCGAATGGAAGTTTATTAGAACTGGTGTTCCACAAGGATCCATTTTAGGACCGTTACTCATTTTATTATACATCAGTGACATTGTTGCCGATATTGGCTCAAATATTCGACTATTCGCAGATGACACTAGCCTTTTCATTATCGTATATAGTCCCATAACAGCAGTGGAAAGTCTACATACAGATCTCGACAAAATTTCACAGTGGGGCGCAACCTGGCTGGTAACATTTAATCCCGCTAAAACTGAAGCTCTTCTTTTTTTTTTCTCGTAAACTAAATAGACCTAACATTCTCCTCTTGTTATGCAAAATCAACGCATATCTGAAGTACATTTTTTTGATAATCTCAATATTTGGGGAAATAAAAAAATCCGGTTTTCTGATTGATTTTGATCTTAGTAATAACGAAAAATGCCAAATTTACTTCCAGTTTCTGATAAAACAAGCAAATTCGACGAATTTATGTCCCCCGCCTTGGAAACTAGGACTCCACTGTATATACACTTAAGTGTTTGAGCTGGAAAAGCGGCTAAGTTAAAAATGTGAAAAAAGTAATAAAAAAAATAATGTGAGGATTATATCCAAACCACATGCATATCTTCAGACCATGATCAAAACGCCTGTGAAGTTTCAAAGGAATTGGCATAAAACTGTAGGAGGAGTTGCACACACAAGGTACCAACTATCTATTCACTTTGATAGTAAAAATGTATGAAAAATGGCTAAGTTCAATTTGCAAAAAAAGTAATAAAAAATAATCTCAGTATTATATCCAAACCACATGCATATCTTCAGACAATGATCAAAACACCTGTGAAGTTTCAAAGGAATCGGCATAAAACTGTATGAGGAGTTGCGCACACAAAGTACCCACTGTCTAGTCACCATGATAGTAAAAACGCCTAAAAAATTACTAAGTTCAACTTGTGGAAAAAGTGACAAAAAAAAATCTCAGGATTATATCCAAACCACATGCGTATCTTCAGACCATGACCAAAACACCTGTGAAGTTTCAAAGGCATCGGCATAAAACTGTTGGAGGAGTTGCGCACACAAGGTACCTACTATCTAGTCACTATGATAGTAAAAACGCCTAAAAAATTACTAAGTTCAACTTGTGGAAAAAGTGACAAAAAATAATCTCAGGATTATATCCAAACCACATGCGTATCTTCAGACCATGACCAAAACACCTGTGAAGTTTCAAAGGCATCGGCATAAAACTGTATGAAGATTTGCGCACACAAGGTACCTACTATCTAGTCACTATGATAGTAAAAACGCCTAAAAAATTACTAAGTTCAACTTGTGGAAAAAGTGACAAAAAATAATCTCAGGATTATATCCAAACCACATGCGTATCTTCAGACCATGACAAAAACATCTGTAAAGTTTCGAAAGAATCGGCATAAAACTGTAGGAGGAGTTGCGCACACAAGGTACTTACTACATTAGGGGGACGGAAGGACGGATGGACGGAAGGACGGACGGACGGAAGGACGGACGGACGGAAGGACGGAATGCCGAAAACTATGTCCCTCCGCTTTTCTTCGAAAAGGCGGGGGACAAAAAATGCGGTTAAATGAGTCTGTCGCATTTTTGATATTTTTTTAAAGCGTTACCTTTATTTCAAGAGTAATCGCAAATGCACATTTATCCCCTTTAATTATTTTTTTTTTATTTATTTCATTATTTAAATGTTACATAATTTGGAATTGAGTTTGATAAATACACAAATTGTATCTTAAGTCAACAAACCTAAAGGTGTTGTCAGCTCTTGTTAAAACATGTCAATCATTATAAATTCACTGTTTTCAGAATCACACTGCATATCAATACTTTTCAAAGCATCATAATCTAATTAAAGTCTTTAGAGTCTTTGCAGTGAGCCGTGAAACTCTGCTCTTAAAGGAACTTTTTAAGATTTTAATTAGTTCTATTTGCTCTTATTTATTTAATGATTTTTTAAGTATCATTATCTTTATGATTATTATAATTTTCATTATAATACTGTACTTGAGTGATTCATGAATATATCCCACTGTATAACTCTGGCTTGCTCCACAATTTAATACCCTTTCAACTTTAGAATATTGATGATCATGTCATAATATCTTATCATGTTCCTAATTCGCTGTGACCCGTCCGTACCGCCCCCCCCCCCCCCCCCCCCCCAAAAAAAAAAAAAAAAAAAAAAAAATCTCGAGATTTGGATTCTTTGTCCAAATTCACTTACTAGAGAGCTCAACATTAGATTTGTAGGGCTTGTACTTTAGAAGCTATTCACACATTTTGAAATGTTGAGTGTATCATATGCTATACATGGTGGCTGTTTGAGATTTTACCCCTTTTTACGGTATGGCATACTGTTTTGGTCTGAGTGTTAGATAATCATGCATCTGTTAAACAGATAATGTCAATCAGAAGCATAAAAGAATGACAGTATATGACTTATATGTGTTTTGAAGTGCACCCTGTTTACCAAAGCGCAAGGGGCCTTCGGTCGGGGGATTTGCCATCTCCTCTGATGGCTATTTTTCAACCCATTCATCCTATTAATTAAAGATCAAAAGAAAATACGTAGCATAAATGCGGTTGTGTAATTGCAGAATGCGTATTTAAGGAGGATCATAAGATTGTGTGTTTATCTGAATTTTGGAAAATAAATATGCTTAAACTAAGTCTAATAGGCGTAAAATCTGTTGTCCCATCTGTGTAAAGTCTCGCCAATTATTGTGACATAACGCGTTACCCGCTGTTACTAAAACCTTGTACCGCACGGCACCGCACCGGCTAAAACCTTGTACCGCACTTACGGAAATTTCCGTACAGTGTCGAGAAAATTCCCAACTTTACCGCACTCACGTTTCTTTGTGTGATAGTAAATAATGAAACATTCTATAAACATTTTCTTAATGTCGAAGTTATGGCAACAAAATACTTCTCCATCTCAGTACCGGTATATATTCCTTATATATACACACAGGGTCACCTTTCTAGTTTCTGCCAATGAACTCTCAATTTAAATACCTTTAGTTTCTTCTATACATGCATAATAACAAGGCAAATTTACATTATATTGTCATGGCCTTTAAATTCTCCAAAGAATTTATACATGCATTTTTCTGGTGATTGTAACACAGATATACTTTTAAGAGTCACCTTCAACCCCTGTAAGATTTTTTTTTTCAGATAGATATATATGTATACGAGATTTGTTTACAACTAGGAAATTAAACGGATGTAGTTACTTTATAAGAAAACTATAAATTGAAAGTATATCTCAGTATATCTTAAATATTCAGTAAAACCAACCAAATCTAAACGCCAGGGACTACCATGTGATAGTTATCTTGAGAATTTATTGAAATGGATAAAACCGATACTAAATCAGGGGCGGATCCAGGAATTTTGGATAGAGGGTTCAAATTAGCTTCAAAGGGGGTTCGATTTGTGCAGTTTGACCAATCTTCACTGAATTTTCCCATGAAAATGAAATAATTTTGGCTGAAGAGGGGGTTCGATTGAACCCCCCGAACCCCCTCTGGATCCGCAACTGTAAATCCTTTGAAAGGTTGGGCAGTTAAGGTTTCAGCATAATATAAATATGCATGTACTTTCAATTCATTAACAAGTCTAATAAAGATAACTACTAAAAATACTGAATCAGCATATACTAAGTAACACACCCTTCCTACGACAGAGTCCATAAAATTCGGTAGGGTTCGGAAACCTTTGGCGGTGAGGTACTCTATTTTACTCCAGTGCGTTGCGGTACAAGGTTTAAGTAATAGCCCGCGTTACCTGAGCGGTACGCGCATGCGCAGAAACAATGTGAAAAAGGTTTATTTCAGAATGTAGTTCGTATTCACCTGCCGAGGTGACCGAAAAAATAGAACGGTCCAGAGGTCAAATTCAATCTGACCAAAACACCGTAAGACAGCCGAATATTCATCAGCTTACGTCATATATGCAAATGCGTCAGCTGGTTCTTTGCTCGAATGGAGTTGCGTTTTATTCAACAGCTAAAGCGGGAATCAGATACTGCGACATGGCCGATGTCGGCAAAGGAGACGTTTGTCATACTAAATCGAGGTTTCACAGCAATTATATCTCCACCACAGAATATTAGAAGGCTACTTATGACTTCGGGCTAAAGATTTATTTATCTTCAGTTGCATAGCGAAGTGCAAGTTTGCAGCTATTCGTATTATTTGAGAAAAAATGGTGCAAAATCGACCACTGGTATTGAGATTTTTTTTGCAGCCGAACTATAGGCATGGCTACAGGGCCCAGAGGTTGCGATGTGTAAGAAGCTACGGAGGGCCCTGTGTACAGGTCTAACTTTTACCCCGCGATTTCTGGAACGTTTCAAACATTTGGTAAAATAAATCATTTCCACCTTCCATTTCATTCATTTTACAAGTTTTGTAGACATGAAGTTTGAAAAAAATCGCCTATATCTTGACGAAGTCCAGACTTCAATTCACACTACCCTCAAAATCAGAGTTGTTTGAAGTCCGGTGCTCGGACATTTCGGCCACGGACATTTCGGCCCAGGACGTTTCGGCCTAGGACAGTTCGGCCATGGACATTTCGGCCACAGAAATTGTCAAGGGTGGACATTTCGGCCTTTATCCAAAATAACTTTTTGTAATTAAATTATGGAGTCATATGAGTAACTTAAAGCTGAGTCTTAATAAATGCCAATGAGATGTTGTTGTTGTCTTGATGTTTTATGGTTCTTCAACATCTTTAAGGTTATTGTGAGCATCTAAAGGTGAAAAACACGGTGAACAACTATTTTAACTACTTTAACTATGGCCTTATATGATATTTGCTTAAGAGTTTCGATAGGTTTATAGTCCTTAAACACTTTTAAAAAGTCATTTTGAGCATAATCTGGCACATTTGCCATCCCCATCCACGTGCCAGTGTGGCATTTATCATTCATGTGATGCCTATAATATCTTAATAAGCAAACATATGGCTGATGAATCTGTGGTGCACCCATTTTTTGGCTTTAAGAGATATGGTTGGAGTTATTTTGAGCCCAGTCGCATATTTTGGTGCCATGTGTGCAGAGAAAAAACAAATATGTCATTTTAAAGGTTTACAGTAGCATGTTTTCATGTCCCCATTTTTTTCAGATTTGGCCGAAACGTCCATGGCCGAAATGTCCGTGGCTGAAAAGTCCATGGCCGAACTGTCCTAGGCCGAAATGTCCTAGGCCGAAACGTCCGTGGCCGAAATGTCCTACATTCTTGAAGTCCATAGGGAACAAATTCACCAAAATTTTCGATTTCGCCAAATCATGAATTTTTTTGAAAAATTGCTCGATAGTCATGAAGTTTAATCATTTTTAAGGTAAGCAAGCTATAAGAAGTTTAAAACTCATAGCAATTTTAGAAGTTATTCCCGACCAAACTGACACACTATCAATTCTCTATGGGAATTCAAACAACTTTCATTTTAGGGGTAGGTTGACTTAAAGCTTGGCCTTGGTCAAGACAAAGGCTATAGGTTCAAGCTTCATGTGTATAAAACTTGTAAAATGAATAAAATGGAAGGTAGAAATGATTAATTTTACCAAATGTTTGAAATGTTCCAGAAATCGCAGGGTAAAAGTTTGACCCTTTAATATTTTTTTTGAGTATAGTTGCAGTCACTGTCAGATATTTTAATCTAAGTGCAGTAACGAATTTTTTCTCTCCCTTTCCCTATTTCCTAAGGTCCACATGAGGAGATAATCTTGTTTAATCGAGGGCAGACAAACAAAAGCAAACTTATTTGTTTTTGTTTTTTTAAGAAAAATCATAATTGAGCCGCGACATGACAAAACAACCAAAGTAGTTGTGCGCCCGGCGCAGACTTAGATCAGCCTGGGCAATCGCCCAGTCTGATCAGAGTCTTCGCTGTCCGCATTGCGGTAGCTTAGACCCTTATCTAACTTTTAAGCGCTTAGCGAAGGGACTGAGCAGACTAGGCGGATGCGCAGGCTGATTTGAGTCTGCAATGGACGCACAACCAATTTGTTGGTTTTCTCGTGTCGCTGCCCAATTATTAATCTCATACTATAAAAATATTCGATTTCCCTGAGCCATTTTGTTGTTTTATGTTTGAATTAAAATTGTATGTTTGTTTGTTTCATACGCGTTGATTATTCAAAGCGCAGAGTGACACGTGCCACATGTGTTTTCTTATTACTCTCTGTTTACAGAAAATTTTGAGCCGCGCCAAGACAAAACCAACAATGTGGTTGTGTGCCCAAGACAGACTCAGATCCGCCTAAGCAATGCCGCATCCGTCATCTGATCAGACTCTTCGTTAAGAGCTCAAAAGGTAGCCAAGGGTCTAAGCTACCTCCATGCGGACAGCGAAGACTCTGATCAGACTGGGCGGATGCCCAGGCTGATCTAAGTCTGCGCTTGGCGAACAACCACATTGTTGATTTTGTCGTGTCGCGGCTCAAATTTATAACAACATTAGGAGCAACAAACATAACAATAATTTTGATTCTTTGGCAAAACAGATTTAAAGAAAAGAGAAATATGAAACAAAATCTACTTATACAAACAAAAAATACAATCTGTATTATTGATTATAGGTGTTTTCATAGTAAAAGGCCTCTTTTTTTCTGAACACTGTTTTGGTTTTCTTTCTTTTTTTCTTCGACAGTCCTTACTTTTCAGAAACGCCAGCGTCGGCGACAATGCTAATTGAAGACATAACACAAGCAGGGATGTTTCCATTCTCAAACTCTCCTTTCGTATACCCCAGTTTTACCTGTTCCCATTTCACCTACTCCCACTTCGCCTACTGTCAAAAATGACTTCATTCGTTTCGCCTACCCGAAGAAAAAAAATTCATATGTTTTGGCGTACTTTTCTTTTATTTTTCCCCCAATTATTATAAATGCTTGTTTTTCCTCGCGTGTTTTGACCCACCTTTCGAATACCTGTCATCTCAAAGGCCTGCTTTCTTTTCTCTAACTCTGCTGTCAAGGTCCATGACTCACTGGCATACAGAAAAAAATGGATATGACAAGGGAGCGCATCAGTTTCACCTATGATCCAAGAGATATGTTCCTATCTCTCCATATTGGCTTCAGCTTTGTCAGAGCTGCAGTGGCTTGTGCAATCCTTGAGAGAATGTCCGGTTTTGAGCCTTCATCCGAGATAATTGGTCCAAGGTACTTGAAGCTTGTAACTGTTCCAAGCTTCTGTCCTTTAACCATGATATCCCTCTGGATGCCGCTGGTGCTGTTTGTCTTTAGCTTGGTCTTCTCAGCACTTATCTTTATTTCATACCTTGTGTAGGTTTTGAAAAGACTTTCGACTAGGGTTTCTAGTTCCTGCTCTTCATCAGCAAGAGCATCACACTGATTCTCAAGAAAGTGTAACTTTTGGGTGGTTAAAAAATCGAAAAAGTAAATAAGTCATATAGAGATCGCTGACGGTCATTTCACAACTTTGGTGTCTCACGAAGCTAAATCTAAAGTATTGCACAGTAAATATCAGGTGAAATCAGATAACGAGAGACAACGTGAAGGCAGTAAAACTTCTATTGAGTATTCTACGAGTCATATATACCAAATACTTGGAGCAATTACTAGACGTATAAGGGTATAATCCACCGCAGAGGCAGGTGATTTTGTTTAAGACGAAGTTGAGCTTTAGAAATCTTCACTCTGTTATTTTTGAAAAAGCAAAATGCTCTTCTTCTACCAAAAAGAAGCAATATGATCTCATTGTACTTAACTAACATGAAAGAAAACTTTTAACCTGTCTGTATAAAACGCATATGCTTTTTAGAGCATCTAAAATGGTTACACTGCTATTCATGTCTTCTGTATTGTCCCGTAAAATACACGATCTTAAAATGTGACAGTGAATTGTTTGTGTTTAGATACAAATATTAACATAAATGGCTAGATGCGGTGTTGTTACATGAAAAAAGTTCTCTATTTAACCACAGAGAAGTGTTTGCGTTACAATTTGTCAGTCTGTTTGCTTTTTTAAATCAGCATTCCTGCTTTGCATTTCAAGTTCTTTTTCTCAGTTCTTAAATAGAAAAACTTGAAATTTCAATAGTTGCAATATGAGACTTTCCGACAAGAATATTTCAAGATACATGCGTCTAAAAGTCAAGCATCTTTGACTTGTGTATATTTTGTTGTTATGTGAAAAAATATTACCATAAAATCATCTTATTAAGGCAGTGAAACTTGTTTTAAATTTGTATTTTACGGGACGTTAATGTTGTATTTGATCGCACGATTTCTCAAGTCTTCCCACTAAGAAAATATCCAATTTCTGGTGACAATAACACCTATATAACACTTAAAGATGACTAAACTGCAGAAGAACATCATTGCTAGCGCCATTTTTGCAGACTTGAAATTTGACCAAATTTTCCAAGAAAACAAATTAAAACTACAGATAAAGAGAGCAGCTTACTCAGTCTAGGACAGAGAATATAGACGCATATATTATAATTAATTTAAAACATAATTTCTAATCCTCTGGTTTGTCGGAACTTTTTTTCTTTAAAGAACTGCTATTAAATGTAATAATTGTATTTTACGGGACACATTTCTGTATTATACGGGACTGCTCGAATGTCGATTTATTTCCTAAAACTAGACCACAGTGCATCAGTATTTCATTTTAATTGCCCATTACAATCCGTGGAAATTATTTAGCGCATAGATGGACATATCAAATTCAGTTTAAGAAGAAGGTAAATACTAAACGAATATTTTGTTGAATCATGAAATCATAATATGAAATTTTCAAAAACTGAAAATTTCTCCCATATTTTCAATCTTTTGCAGCTTCTGATTGGCCGTTCATGTGTACATTTTTAAATGAAAAAGACAATCTGCCCTTTTTAAGAGTGTATCAGCTTCTTGCTGGGTCCATTCCTGTACTAATCAGAATTTCTGTCCAATATAATACGTCCCGTAAAATAATTTTTTGAAACGTGAAACTTATTTTCTATGAAACATATTCGTAATGGTTACGATGGTCGTCCAGTGACCAGTAGGGGTTGTCTCCCTTTAACGGCAGGCACTAGGTTTCTTTCTTGTTAAAAAAAACTGGGTGACTTTGGCTTGACTCGTAAAATACACTTGAAAAATTACGTTTTTCAGAATGCTAAGGACGCGTCAAAACAAAATTTGAATTTAATAGATAGTAAAAAAATATTTATGACCAGTCAGGGTAACTGATTATGACCTCCTTGGTGAAAAAACAAACCTGGTTAGTCTCATCCGAAACTTTGGAATGCATTGTTAATGCTTGGACTCGTAGAATACACAAAACTTAGTGACAAGAAACAATCATGAGTTAAACAAAGCATAGTGTTCCAAAGTATACCCATTAATCCCTAGTCGAAAGGACTCGATAAAAGCAATCTTTTCAAGTCAAGACTATTTGCTTCACGCCGAAAGTCTTCAAAAGAATTGAAAGTAAATATCGACATCTTTAATAATGACATGCAAAACATAGGGGGGTCCTTCAGTATCAGGTATGACTATGTGAGTATTTCCGTGTATTTGAATCAATATTATAACTTAAATGTTTAAGGTAGTGGCAGAAACTTCAGAGCATGCACTTATTTGATTTAATCGACAACTCAAAACAAAAGTATACACGCGTTTAAAGCCATGACACCATTCGTTACACTTTCTTGAGAATCAGTGATCAGTATCATCGGTCAACCGCAGACTGGTAATATTTCTGCCACCAATGCTAACCTTTCCATCATTCCATCAATCATACATGATCCTTTCGAGAAAAATGTTGAAGAGGGTGGGTGAGAAAAGGCATCCTTGCCTAACTCCTACTGTTGTTCTGAACCATTCTCCTGTGCTGCCATTTATCTGAACTGCACTTATAGCCTTGTCATAGAGGTGCTCGAACTAGATTAGCATTGATATTGTACTTCCGCATGGTGGCCCATAAGGCTGCATGCCATACCCTGTCAAATGTTGTTGTTTTTTTTAATCTATGAAGACATGATACAGATTCTGCTGATGTTGAAGGTACTTTTCACACAGGATTCTGAGGTTGAAGATCTGTTCTGTGCTCCTTCCAGCTCTGAACCCAGCCTTTTCTTCAGCGATAATTTCTTTAGCTTTTGGTTTGAGCCTGTTCAAGATGACTTTCAGCATGTCTTTATTGGAATGACTGATGAGGCTAATGGTTCTGAATTCTGGCAGAGCTGTAGGTTGCCCGTTTAAGGGAGTGTAATAATCAGCGACTGAATTCATGGGGTTGGCCATTCTCCTGTTTTCCAGATCTTGTTACAGATCTTTGTCTAAACGTCACTCATGGTCTCCCCGCCTGCTAGAACAAGTTCTGCTGGTATATTATCAACTCCAGCGGCCTTCCCCTTTTTCAGCGCAGCTACAGCAATCTCAACTTCCTTCCGAAGAACCGGTTTAAATTTGTAGATCTTCTTCTTGGTACTGCGTGCAGTTCAGATCTGTATTGTCACCATAACTCTCATGGTGGTTTAGCTCCGAGCAATATTCTGTCCATCTGCTGAGCATCTCTTGTTGTTCTATTTTCCAGACTTGTCCTGGATAGTTGTGGATCTACCCTGCTTCTCCGCAGTTAGATCCTTCACCAGCTGATATGCTTTCTTGCTGTTGTTTTTGTTCAGGCAAGTTTCAATCTCCTCGCACTGAGTACCTATCCAGTCTTCCTTTGCTTTCTTCATTACCTTTTGAACCTTCTTGTTAGCTATTCTGTATTCTTTCGCTCCTTCTTCTTCATACCGCCTCTTTACATACCCCTCCTCTCATCACAGAGGTCTAGAACATCTCTGGTGAGTCAGGGCTTATACCATCAGATATAAAGGGGGGGGTGCCTATAAGGCCCTTTTTCTGCCCAAGAGCAAAAGGTTTTATTTTCAGCTGATGAATAGCCTATAGTGTCTGCTATACTGAATCAATTGTGGTTAGGCTCTGTAAGCCCTACTTTTGGAATAATGGGGCTATTAAAGTGGGTGGGGTAAATCAGCATGAACCAGGGGAGTCATATTATAAGCTACATTTCTCCTTCAAAATTAATGGCATTCATAAATATCTTTCTTTATACGTTGAAGTGATGTCCTTGGTGACATCTTTTCTCAAATTCGACCTTTTTAGGTAAAATCTTATGTCTTCAGAATTTCTTTTAGATACACTGTCAATTTTCATTAATTTTGGTACTTTGAATTTAATATATTCTACCATATCTCTAGAACCAATAGATGAATTCTTACCAAATTAATATGGGTTCACCGTTTGGAAAGTGCAAACTGTTGATTAAATTTATTTAAGGCCTGCGTTCTTTTCTCTAACTCCGCTGTCAAGGTCCATGATTCACAGGCATACAGAAATATGGAAATGACAAGGGAGCGCATAAGTTTCACCTTTGATCCAAGAGATATATTGTTATCTCTCCAAATTGGTTTCAGCTTAGTAAGAGCTGAAGTGGCTTGTGCAATCCTTGAGAGAACCTCCTGTTTTGAGCAGAAGCGTCAAGTTGGTTACTTATTCCCTATTCCCTATTCCCGATTCTAATAACCTATAAAGATATCGGTACTTTAACGTTGCGAATTAAATACTCTTGGAATATTAATCTTTTTTCTAGTCTGTAGTTGTCTGTCTGAGTACATCTCTACTCAGTCAGGTTGTTTGTCCGTCTGTCTGTTCGCATGTATTTGCTTTCGCATATGAAAAGGGTATATCTGTTCACTTCGAATTCTATCAAGCATCTCCCTAAAAACTTCATGGAAATTATACTTTTGTTTTGTTGTGCCTGTCCATGCGTTCCTTCATTATTTTGTCCGTCCTTGCGTCTGCCTGTCCTGTAGATATCCTGTCCTTTTTGTCTTTGTCTGTACAGATATAGCAAAGCAGGTGTGTAAGTTAACTAAGGCATTGGGAGGAACATATTGGTGAATTACTATAATACTATAACAGGCTGTCCTTGTTGTACATCGACGCGATCTTTTATCTGTCCGTATGTGTATGTCTGTTTGTCCGTCTGATTTTGTTTGCATATACATGCATGTATATACAAACAGCAGCAAAACGTATAGGATGTATTGTTGTTACCCATTTGGAAGGGTTTTCGTGGTCCTGAGAAGCAAACAGGAAGTAACAGAAGTTCTCTCCCTTTGAAAAAATAGTGACGAAAACATGGAACAGTTACCCGTGCACCTTATGGAAATACTGCTGTGTCCGTCTAGGTATGTGTCCGTGTAACCGTCCGTCCGGCTTTGTTTGCATTTATGCATATCCAATTAGCAGTAGCTAGTAGATACAACCTTTTGCATGCAAAAAGACACATATATGGAACAAATGATATGAACATTTTAAAGGCCCCATTGCTCTATCAGCGTGAAAAATTTAATCATGAGGCATCGCTGCAAGCTTCTCAGTATCGTTTCGTCAGTGTAAATGACCGTGATTAGTCAGCTTTAAACAAATAAAACATCTTTGAGTTTCACATAAAAAGGGTTTGAACACTTATTTGGGTCATATTAGGTGGCAACTAAAATGACCTATTTTCGATTTCATTAAGTTGAATATAATGGTAAAAATACAACGTACAGGCGTGGAGCCCCAATCACTATCCCGCCTATGTTTATATAGCTTTGCTAGACGGGAAACCAGAACAGCAAATTTTAATTTGTGGAGCGATTTGTTATTTTTCAAAAAACAATTTTCTATACTTTTTGCTTGTTATATGAATCAATATAAGCATATCAACCCACATTTTATAACCAAACGTGAAGGTTGAACCGCTTTTTACAATAATTTGAGATTAGACGTTTTCACCAATAGTAGGACTATGGAGACTTTAAGGAATTTCGCTGAGCCAATTTTGAAAAAAAAGTTTTTTTTCCATATGAAATGAAGTGAAACAATGTGGACGATTTCTGCCCAACTTTATACGTGAGAGGGAGTTTTGAATGATACAATCTTTAGCATGCAAAAAGACACGTATATGGAGCATATGATATGAACATTTTAAGGAATTTCACTGAGCCAATTTTGAAAAAAAAAAAAATGAAATTTTCTTCCGTATTAATTTAAGTCAAACAATGTTGACGATTTCACCCTAACTTTATAAGTGAGAGGGAGTTTTGAATGATACAATCTTTTGCAAGCAAAAAGACACAAATATAGAGCATATGATATGAACATCTTAAGAAATTTCACTGAGCCAATTTTGAAAAAAAATATAAAAAGTTTTCTTCCATATGAAATGAAGTGAAACAATGTTGACAATTTTCACCCTAAATTTATAAGTGAGATGGAATTTTGAATAATACAATCTTTTGCATGCATAAAGACACATATATGGAGCATATGATATGAACATTTTAAGGAATTTCACTGAGCCAAGTTTGAGAAAAAAATATTAAATTTTCTACCGTATTAATTTACGTCAAACATTGTTGACGATTTCACCGTAACTTTATAAGTGAGAGGGAGTTTTGATTGATACAATCTTTTGCAAGCATAAAGAAATATATATGGAGCATATGATATGAACATTGTAAAGAATTTCACTGCGCCAATTTTGAAAAAAAAATATTAAAACTTTTCTTCTTTATGAAATGAAGTGAAAGAATGTTCATGATTTCATCCTAAATTTATAAACGAGAGGGAGTTTTGAATGATACAATCTTTTGCATGCGTAAAGACGCATATACAGAGCATATGATATGAACATTTTAAGGAATTCCACTGAGCCAATTTTGAGAAAAAAATGAAATTTTCTTCCATATTAATTTAGGTCAAACCATGTCGACGATGTCACCTTAACTTTATAAGTGAGAGAGAGTTTTGAATGATACAATCTTTTGCAAGTATAAAGACATATATATGGAGCATATGATATGAACATTTTAAGGAATTTCACTGAGCCAATTTTGAAAAAAAAATATTAAAAGTTTTTCTTCCATAGGAAATGAAATGAACGAATGTTGACGATTTCATCCTAAATTTATAAGTGAGAGGGAGTTTTGAAATATACAATCTTTCGCATGTATAAAGACATATATAAGAAGCATATGATATGATTATTTTGAGGAATTTCACTGAGCCAATTTTGAGAAAAAAATATGTAATTTTCATCCATACTAATTTAAGTCAAACAATGTTGACGATTTCACCGTAACTTTATAAGTGAGAAGAATTTTGAATGATACAATCTTTTGCAAGCATGAAGACATATATATGGAGCATAAGATATGAATTTTCTAAGGAATTTCACTGAGCCAATTTTGAGAAAAAAAAATATGAAATTTTCTTCAATATTAATTTAATTCATAACAATGTTGACGATTTAACCGTAACTTTATATATGAGAGGGAGTTTTGAATGATACGATCTTTTGCATGCATAAAGAAATATATATGGAGCATACGATATGAACATTTTAAGGAATTTCACTGGGCCAATTTTGAGAAAAAAAAATATCAAATTTTCTTCCATATTAATTTACGTCAAACAATGTTGGCGATGTCACCGTAACTTTATAAGTTAGAGGGAGTTTTGAATGATACAATCTTCTGCAAGCATAAAGACACATATATGGAGCATAAGATATGAACATTTTAAGGAATTTCACTTAGCCAATTTTGAAAAAAAAATTAAATGTTTTCTCCCATATGAAATGAAATCAAACAATGTTGACGATTTCATCCTAAAATTATAAGTGAGAGGTAGTTTTGAATGATACAATCTTTTGCGTGCATAAAGACATATATATGCAGCATACGATATGAACATTTTAAGGAATTTCACTGAGGCAATTTTGAGAAAAAAAAATATGAAATTTTCTTCCATATAAATTCACGTCAAACAATGTTGACGATTTCACCGTAATCTTATAAGTGAGAGGGATTTTTGAATGATACAATCTTTTGCATGCATAAAGACACATATATGGAGCATAAGATATGAACATTTAAAGGAATTTAACTGAGGCAATTTTGAAAAAAAAATATTAAAACTTTTCTTCTTTATAAAATGAAGTGAAAGAATGTTCATGATTTCATCCCAAATTTATAAGTGAGAGGGAGTTTTGAATGATACAATCTTTTGCATGCGTAAAGACGCATATACCGAGCATATGATATGAACATTTTAAGGAATTTCACTGAGCCAATTTTGAGGAAAAAATGAAATTTTCTTCCATATTAATTTAGGTAAAACAATGTCGACGATTTCACCGTAACTTTATAAGTGAGAGAGAGTTTTGAATGACACAATCTTTTGCAAGTATAAAGACATATATATGGAGCATATGGTATGAACATTTTAAGGCAATTCACTGAGCCAATTTTAAAAAAAAAATTAAAAGTTTTTCTTCCATATGAAATGAAACAAACGAATGTTACCGATTTCATCCTAAATTTAAAAGTGAGAGGGAGTTTTGAATGATACAATCTTTCACATGTATAAAGACACATATAAGGAGCATATGATATGAACATTTTGAGGAATTTCACTGAGCCAATTTTGAGAAAAAAAGAATATGTAATTTTCATCCATACTAATTTAAGTCAAACAATGTTGACGATTTCACCGTAACTTTATAAGTGAGAAGCAGTTTTGAATGATACAATCTTTTGCAAGCATAAAGACATATATATTGAGCATATGATATGAATTTTTTAAAAAATTTCACTGAGCCAATTTTTTAGAAGAAAAAAAAAATATGAAATTTTCTTCAATATTAATTAACGTCAAACAATGTTGACGATTTCACCGTAACTTTATATATGAGAGGGAGTTTTGAATGATACAATCTTTTGCATGCATTAAGACGAATATATGGAGCATACGATATGAACATTTTAAGGAATTTCACTGAGCCAATTTTGAGAAAAAAATATGAAATTTTCTTCCATATTAATTTACGTCAAACAATGTTGACGATTTCACCGTAACCTTATAAGTGAGAGGGAGTTTTGAATGATACAATCTTTTGCATGCATAAAGACGCATATATGGAGCATATGATATGAACATTTTAAGGAATTTCACTGAGCCAATTTTTAAAAAAAAATATTAATCTTTTTCTTTTTTATGAAATGAAGTGAAAGAATGTTCATGATTTCATCCTAAATTTATAAGTGAGAGGGAGTTTTGAATGATGCAATCTTTTGCATGCGTAAAGACGCATATACGGAGCATATGATATGAACATTTTAAGGAATTTCACTGAGCCAATTTTGAGAAAAAGAAAATGAAATTTTCTTGCATATTAATTCAGGGCAACAATGTCGAAGATTACACCGTAACTTTATAAGTGAGAGAGAGTTTTGAATGATACAATCTTTCGCATGTATAAAGACATATATATGGAGCATATGATATGAACATTTTGAGGAATTTCATTTAGCCAATTTTGAGAAAAAAATATGTAATTTTCATCCATACTAATTTAAGTCAAAGAATGTTGACGATTTCACCGTAACTTTATAAGTGAAAAGGAGTTTTGAATGATACAATCTTTTGCAAGCATAAAGACACATATATGGAGCATATGATATGAACATTTTAAGGAATTTCACTAAGCCAATTTCGAAAAAAAAAATATTAAACTTTTTCTTTTTTATGAAATGAAGTGAAAGAATGTTCATGATTTCATCCTAAATTTATAAGTGAGAGGGAGTTTTGAATGATGCAATCTTTTGCATGCGAAAAGACGCATATACGGAGCATATGATATGAACATTTTAAGGAATTTCACTGAGCCAATTTTGAGAAAAAGAAAATGAAATTTTCTTGCATATTAATTTAGGCCAACAATGTTGAAGATTACACCGTAACTTTATAAGTGAGAGAGAGTTTTAAATGATACAATCTTTCGCATGTATAAAGACATATATATGGAGCATATGATATGAACATTTTGAGGAATTTCATTGAGCCAATTTTGAGAAAAAAAATATGTAATTTTCATCCATACTAATTTAAGTCAAAGAATGTTGACGATTTCACCGTAACTTTATAAGTGAGAAGGACTTTTGAATGATACAATCTTTTGCAAGCATAAAGACACATATATGGAGCATATGATATGAACATTTTAAGGAATTTCACCAAGCCAATTTCGAAAAAAAATTATTAAACTTTTTTCTTTTTTATGAAATGAAGTGAAAGAATGTTCATGATTACATCCTAAATTTATAAGTGAGAGGGAGTTTTGAATGATACAATCTTTTGCATGCGTAAAGACGCATATACGGAGCATATGATATGAACATTTAAAGGAATTTCACTGAGCCAATTTTGAGAAAAAGAAAATGAAATTTTCTTGCATATTAATTTAGGCCAACAATGTCGAATATTACACCGTAACTTTATAAGTGAGAGAGATTTTTGAATGATACAATCTTTCGCATGTATAAAGACATATATATGGAGCATATGATATGAAAATTTTGAGGAATTTCACTGAGCCAATTTTGAGAAAAAAAAATATGTAATATTCATCAATATTAATTTAAGTCAAAGAATGTTGACGATGTCACCGTAACATTATAACGTAACTTTATAAGTGAGAAGGAGTTTTGAATGATACAATCTTTTGCAAGCATAAAGACATATATATGGAGCATATGATATGAATTTTCTAAGGAATTTCACTAGGCCAATTTTGAGAAAAAAAATAAGAAATTTTATTCAATATTAATTTACCCCAAACAATGTTGACGATTTCACCGTAACTTTATATATGAGAAGGAGTTTTGAGTGATACAATCTTTTGCATGCATAAAGACATATATATGTAGCATACGATATGAACATTTTAAGGAATTTCACTGAGCCAATTTTGAGATAAAAAAATATGAAATTTTCTTCCATATTAATTTACGTCAAACAATGTTGACGATGTCACCGTAACTTTATAAGTGAGAGGGAGTTTTGAATGATACAATCTTTTGCATGCATAAAGACATATATATGGAGCATACGATATGAACATTTTAAGGAATTTCACTGAGCCAATTTTGAGAAAAAAATATGAAATTTTCATCCATATTAATTTACGTCAAACAATGTTGACGATTTCACCGTAACCTTATAAGTGAGAGGGAGTTTTGAATGATACATTCTATTGCATGCATAAAGACACATATATGGAGCATATGATATGAACATTTTAAGGAATTTCACTGAGCCAATTTCGAAAAAATAAATATTAAACGTTTTCTTTTTTATGAAATGAAGTGAAAGAATGTTCATGATTACATCCTAAATTTATAAGTGAGAGGGAGTTTTGAATGATGCAATCTTTTGCATGCGTAAAGACGCATATACGGAGCATATGATATGAACATTTTAAGGAATTCCACTGAGCAAATTTTGAGAAAAAAAATGAAATTTTCTTGCATATTAATTTAGGTCAAACAATGTCGAGGATTTCACCGTAACTTTATAAGTGAGAGAGAGATTTTAATGATACAATCTTTTGCAAGTATAAAGACATATATATGGAGCATATGATATGAACATTTTAAGGAATTTCACAGAGCCAATTTTGAAAAAAAAATATGTAATTTTCATCCATACTAATTTAAGTCAAACAATGTTGACGATTTCACCGTAACTTTATAAGTGAGAAGAATTTTGAATGATACATTCTTTTGCAAGCATGAAGACATATATATGGAGCATAAGATATGAATTTTCTAAGGCATTTCAATGAGCCAATTTTGAGAAAAAAAATATGAAATTTTCTTCAATATTAATTTAATTCATAACAATGTTGACGATTTAACCGTAACTTTATATATGAGAGGGAGTTTTGAATGATACGATCTTTTGCATGCATAAAGAAATATATATGGAGCATACGATATGAACATTTTAAGGAATTTCACTGGGCCAATTTTGAGAAAAAAAATATCAAATTTTCTTCCATATTAATTTACGTCAAACAATGTTGGCGATGTCACCGTAACTTTATAAGTGAGAGGGAGTTTTGAATGATACAATCTTTTGAATGCATAAAGACACATATATGGAGCATAAGATATGAACATTTTAAGGAATTTCACTGAGCCAATTTTGAAAAAAAAATTAAATGTTTTCTCCCATATGAAATGAAATCAAAGAATGTTGACGATTTCATCCTAAAATTATAAGTGAGAGGTAGTTTTGAATGATACAATCTTTTGCATGCATAAAGACATATATATGCAGCATACGATATGAACATTTTAAGGAATTTCACTGAGGCAATTTTGAGAAAAAAAATATGAAATTTTCTTCCATATAAATTCACGTCAAACAATGTTGACGATTTCACCGTAATCTTATAAGTGAGAGGGATTTTTGAATGATACAATCTTTTGCATGCATAAAGACACATATATGGAGCATAAGATATGAACGTTTAAAGGAATTTAACTGAGGCAATTTTGAAAAAAAAATATTAAAACTTTTCTTCTTTATAAAATGAAGTGAAAGAATGTTCATGATTTCATCCCAAATTTATAAGTGAGAGGGAGTTTTGAATGATACAATCTTTTGCATGCATTAAGACGAATATATGGAGCATACGATATGAACATTTTAAGGAATTTCACTGAGCCAATTTTGAGAAAAAAATATGAAATTTTCTTCCATATTAATTTACGTCAAACAATGTTGACGATTTCACCGTAAACTTATAAGTGAGAGGGAGTTTTGAATGATACAATCTTTTGCATGCATAAAGACGCATATATGGAGCATATGATATGAACATTTTAAGGAATTTCACTAAGCCAATTTCGAAAAAAAAAATATTAATCTTTTTCTTTTTTATGAAATGAAGTGAAAGAATGTTCATGATTTCATCCTAAATTTATAAGTGAGAGGGAGTTTTGAATGATGCAATCTTTTGCATGCGTAAAGACGCATATACGGAGCATATGATATGAACATTTTAAGGAATTTCACTGAGCCAATTTTGAGAAAAAGAAAATGAAATTTTCTTGCATATTAATTTAGGCCAACAATGTTGAAGATTACACCGTAACTTTATAAGTGAGAGAGAGTTTTAAATGATACAATCTTTCGCATGTATAAAGACATATATATGGAGCATATGATATGAACATTTTGAGGAATTTCATTGAGCCAATTTTGAGAAAAAAAATATGTAATTTTCATCCATACTAATTTAAGTCAAAGAATGTTGACGATTTCACCGTAACTTTATAAGTGAGAAGGAGTTTTGAATGATACAATCTTTTGCAAGCATAAAGACACATATATGGAGCATATGATATGAACATTTTAAGGAATTTCACCAAGCCAATTTCGAAAAAAAAATTATTAAACTTTTTTCTTTTTTATGAAATGAAGTGAAAGAATGTTCATGATTACATCCTAAATTTATAAGTGAGAGGGAGTTTTGAATGATACAATCTTTTGCATGCGTAAAGATGCATATACGGAGCATATGATATGAACATTTAAAGGAATTTCACTGAGCCAATTTTGAGAAAAAGAAAATGAAATTTTCTTGCATATTAATTTAGGCCAACAATGTCGAATATTACACCGTAACTTTATAAGTGAGAGAGATTTTTGAATGATACAATCTTTCGCATGTATAAAGACATATATATGGAGCATATGATATGAAAATTTTGAGGAATTTCACTGAGCCAATTTTGAGAAAAAAAAATATGTAATATTCATCAATATTAATTTAAGTCAAAGAATGTTGACGATGTCACCGTAACATTATAACGTAACTTTATAAGTGAGAAGGAGTTTTGAATGATACAATCTTTTGCAAGCATAAAGACATATATATGGAGCATATGATATGAATTTTCTAAGGAATTTCACTAAGCCAATTTTGAGAAAAAAAATAAGAAATTTTATTCAATATTAATTTACCCCAAACAATGTTGACGATTTCACCGTAACTTTATATATGAGAAGGAGTTTTGAATGATACAATCTTTTGCATGCATAAAGACATATATATGTAGCATACGATATGAACATTTTAAGGAATTTCACTGAGCCAATTTTGAGATAAAAAAATATGAAATTTTCTTCCATATTAATTTACGTCAAACAATGTTGACGATGTCACCGTAACTTTATAAGTGAGAGGGAGTTTTGAATGATACAATCTTTTGCATGCATAAAGACATATATATGGAGCATACGATATGAACATTTTAAGGAATTTCACTGAGCCAATTTTGAGAAAAAAATATGAAATTTTCATCAATATTAATTTACGTCAAACAATGTTGACGATTTCACCGTAACCTTATAAGTGAGAGGGAGTTTTGAATGATACATTCTATTGCATGCATAAAGACACATATATGGAGCATATGATATGAACATTTTAAGGAATTTCACTGAGCCAATTTCGAAAAAATAAATATTAAACGTTTTCTTTTTTATGAAATGAAGTGAAAGAATGTTCATGATTACATCCTAAATTTATAAGTGAGAGGGAGTTTTGAATGATGCAATCTTTTGCATGCGTAAAGACGCATATACGGAGCATATGATATGAACATTTTAAGGAATTCCACTGAGCAAATTTTGAGAAAAAAATGAAATTTTCTTGCATATTAATTTAGGTCAAACAATGTCGAGGATTTCACCGTAACTTTATAAGTGAGAGAGAGATTTTAATGATACAATCTTTTGCAAGTATAAAGACATATATATGGAGCATATGATATGAACATTTTAAGGAATTTCACAGAGCCAATTTTGAAAAAAAAATATGTAATTTTCATCCATACTAATTTAAGTCAAACAATGTTGACGATTTCACCGTAACTTTATAAGTGAGAAGAATTTTGAATGATACATTCTTTTGCAAGCATGAAGACATATATATGGAGCATAAGATATGAATTTTCTAAGGCATTTCACTGAGCCAATTTTGAGAAAAAAAATATGAAATTTTCTTCAATATTAATTTAATTCATAACAATGTTGACGATTTAACCGTAACTTTATATATGAGAGGGAGTTTTGAATGATACGATCTTTTGCATGCAAAAAGAAATATATATGGAGCATACGATATGAACATTTTAAGGAATTTCACTGGGCCAATTTTGAGAAAAAAAATATCAAATTTTCTTCCATATTAATTTACGTCAAACAATGTTGGCGATGTCACCGTAACTTTATAAGTGAGAGGGAGTTTTGAATGATACAATCTTTTGAATGCATAAAGACACATATATGGAGCATAAGATATGAACATTTTAAGGAATTTCACTGAGCCAATTTTGAAAAAAAAAATAAATGTTTTCTCCCATATGAAATGAAATCAAAGAATGTTGACGATTTCATCCTAAAATTATAAGTGAGAGGTAGTTTTGAATGATACAATCTTTTGCATGCATAAAGACATATATATGCAGCATACGATATGAACATTTTAAGGAATTTCACTGAGGCAATTTTGAGAAAAAAAATATGAAATTTTCTTCCATATAAATTCACGTCAAACAATGTTGACGATTTCACCGTAATCTTATAAGTGAGAGGGATTTTTGAATGATACAATCTTTTGCATGCATTAAGACACATATATGGAGCATAAGATATGAACGTTTAAAGGAATTTAACTGAGGCAATTTTGAAAAAAAAATATTAAAACTTTTCTTCTTTATAAAATGAAGTGAAAGAATGTTCATGATTTCATCCCAAATTTATAAGTGAGAGGGAGTTTTGAATGATACAATCTTTTGCATGCGTAAAGACGCATATACCGAGCATATGATATGAACATTTAAAGGAATTTCACTAAGCCAATTTTGAGGAAAAAATGAAATTTTCTTCCATATTAATTTAGGTAGAACAATGTCGACGATTTCACCGTAACTTTATAAGTGAGAGAGAGTCTTGAATGACACAATCTTTTGCAAGTATAAAGACATATATATTGAGCATATGGTATGAACATTTTAAGGCAATTCACTGAGCCAATTTAAAAAAAAAAAATAAAAGTTTTTCTTCCATATGAAATGAAACAAACGAATGTTATCCTAAATTTAAAAGTGAGAGGGAGTTTTGAATGATACAATCTTTCACATGTATAAAGACACATATAAGGAGCATATGATATGAACATTTTGAGGAATTTCACTGAGCCAATTTTGAGAAAAAAAGAATATGTAATTTTCATCCATACTAATTTAAGTCAAACAATGTTGACGATTTCACCGTAACTTTATAAGTGAGAAGCAGTTTTGAATGATACAATCTTTTGCAAGCATAAAGACATATATATTGAGCATATGATATGAATTTTTTAAAAAATTTCACTGAGCCAATTTTTTAGAAGAAAAAAAAATATGAAATTTTCTTCAATATTAATTAACGTCAAACAATGTTGACGATTTCACCGTAACTTTATATATGAGAGGGAGTTTTGAATGATACAATCTTTTGCATGCATTAAGACGAATATATGGAGCATACGATATGAACATTTTAAGGAATTTCACTGAGCCAATTTTGAGAAAAAAATATGAAATTTTCTTCCATATTAATTTACGTCAAACAATGTTGACGATTTCACCGTAACCTTATAAGTGAGAGGGAGTTTCGAATGATACAATCTTTTGCATGCATAAAGACGCATATATGGAGCATATGATATGAACATTTTAAGAAATTTCACTGAGCCAATTTTTAAAAAAAAATATTAATCTTTTTCTTTTTTATGAAATGAAGTGAAAGAATGTTCATGATTTCATCCTAAATTTATAAGTGAGAGGGAGTTTTGAATGATGCAATCTTTTGCATGCGTAAAGACGCATATACGGAGCATATGATATGAACATTTTAAGGAATTTCACTGAGCCAATTTTGAGAAAAAGAAAATGAAATTTTCTTGCATATTAATTCAGGGCAACAATGTCGAAGATTACACCGTAACTTTATAAGTGTGAGAGAGTTTTGAATGATACAATCTTTCGCATGTATAAAGACATATATATGGAGCATATGATATGAACATTTTAAGGAATTTCATTGAGCCAATTTTGAGAAAAAAAATATGTAATTTTCATCCATACTAATTTAAGTCAAAGAATGTTGACGATTTCACCGTAACTTTATAAGTGAAAAGGAGTTTTGAATGATACAATCTTTTGCAAGCATAAAGACACATATATGGAGCATATGATATGAACACTTTAAGGAATTTCACTAAGCCAATTTCGAAAAAAAAAATATTAAACTTTTTCTTTTTTATGAAATGAAATGAAAGAATGTTCATGATTTCATCCTAAATTTATAAGTGAGAGGGAGTATTGAATGATGCAATCTTTTGCATGCGTAAAGACGCATATACGGAGCATATGATATGAACATTTTAAGGAATTTCACTGAGCCAATTTTGAGAAAAAGAAAATGAAATTTTCTTGCATATTAATTTAAGAATTAAGAATGTTGACGATGTCACCGTAACTTTATAACGTAACTTTATAAGTGAGAAGGAGTTTTGAACGATACAATCTTTTGCAAGCATAAAGACATATATATGGAGCATATGATATGAATTTTCTAAGGAATTTCACTAAGCCAATTTTGAGAAAAAAAATAAGAAATTTTATTCTATATTAATTTACCCCAAACAATGTTGACGATTTCACCGTAACTTTATATATGAGAAGGAGTTTTGAATGATACAATCTTTTGCATGCATAAAGACATATATATGTAGCATACGATATGAACATTTTAAGGAATTTCACTGAGCCAATTTTGAGATAAAAAAATATGAAATTTTCTTCCATATTAATTTACGTCAAACAATGTTGACGATGTCACCGTAACTTTATAAGTGAGAGGGAGTTTTGAATGATACAATCTTTTGCATGCATGAAGACATATATATGGAGCATACGATATGAACATTTTTAGGAATTTCACTGAGCCAATTTTGAGAAAAAAATATGAAATTTTCATCCATATTAATTTACGTCAAACAATGTTGACGATTTCACCGTAACCTTATAAGTGAGAGGGAGTTTTGAATGATACAATCTATTGCATGCATAAAGACACATATATGGAGCATATGATATGAACATGTTAAGGAATTTCACTGAGCCAATTTCGAAAAAATAAATATTAAACTTTTTCTTTTTTATGAAATGAAGTGAAAGAATGTTCATGATTACATCCTAAATTTATAAGTGAGAGGGAGTTTTGAATGATGCAATCTTTTGCATGCGTAAAGACGCATATACGGAGCATATGATATGAACATTTTAAGGAATTCCACTGAGCAAATTTTGAGAAAAAAATGAAATTTTCTTGCATATTAATTTAGGTCAAACAATGTCGAGGATTTCACCGTAACTTTATAAGTGAGAGAGAGTTTTTAATGATACAATCTTTTGCAAGTATAAAGACATATATATGGAGCATATGATATGAACATTTTAAGGAATTTCACAGAGCCAATTTTGAAAAAAAAATTAAAAGTTTTTCTTGCATATGCAATGAAATGAACGAATGTTGACGTTTTTATTCTAAATTTTTAAGTGAGAGGGAGTTTTGAATGATACAATCTTTCGCATGTATAAAGACACATATATGGAGCATATGATATGAACGTTTTGAGGAATTTCACTGAGCCTATTTTGAGAAAAGAAAATATGTAATTTTCATCCATACTCATTTAAGTCAAACAATATTGACGATTTCACCGTAACTTTATAAGTGAGAGGGAGTTTTGAATGATACAATCTTTTGCAAGCATAAAGACATATATATTGAGCATATGATATGAATTTTCTAAGGAATTTCACTTAGCCAATTTTGAGAAAAAAAAAATATGAAATTTTATTCAAAATTAATTTACGTCAAACAATGTTGACGATTTCACCGTAACCTTATATATGAGACGGAGTTTTGAATGATACAATCTTTTGCATGCATAAAGACATATATATGGAGCATACGATATGAACATTTTAAGGAATTTCACTGAGCCAATTTTGAGGAAAAAATATGAAATTTTCTTCCATATTAATTTACGTCAAACAATGTTAACGATGTCACCGTAACTTTATAAGTGAGAGGGAGTTTTGAATGATACAATCTTTTGCATGCATAAAGACACATATATGGAGCATATGATATGAACATTTTAAGGAATTCCACTGAGCCAATTTTGAAAAAAAAAATTTAAACTTTTTCTTCCATATGAAATGAAATCAAAGAATGTTGACGATTTCACCCTAAAGTTATAAGTGAGAGGTAGTTTTGAATGATACAATCTTTTGCATGCATAAAGACATATATATGGAGCATACGATATGAACATTTTAAGGAATTTCACTGAGCCAATTTTGAGAAAAAAGAAATATGAAATTTTCTTCCATATTAATTTACGTCAAACAATGTTGACGATTTCATCGTAACCTTATAAGTGAGAGGGAGTTTTGAATGATACAATCTTTTGCATGCATAAAGATACATATATGGAGCATCAGATATGAACATTTTAAGGAATTCCACTGAGCCAGTTTTGAAAAAAAAAATATTAAATTTATTCTTCTTTATGAAATGAAGTGAAAGAATGTTCATGATTTCATCCTAAATTTATAAGTGAGAGGGAGTTTTGAATGATACAATCTTTTGCAAGCGTAAAGACGCATATACGGATCATATGATATGAACATTTTAAGTAATTTCACTAAGCCAATTTTGAAAAAAAAAAAAAAAAATATTTTCTTCCATATGAAATGAAATGAACGAATGTTGACGATTTCACCCTAAAATAATAGGTGAAAGGTAGTTTTGAATGATACAATCTTTTGCATGCACAAAGACAAATATATTGAGCATATGATATGAACATTTTAAGGAATTTCACTGAGCCAATTTTGAAAAAAAATATTAAAAGTTTTCTTCCATAGGAAATGAAATGAACGAATGTTGACGATTTCATCCTAAATTTATAAGTGAGAGGGAGTTTCGAATGATAAATCTTTCGCATGTATAAAGACACATACAAGGAGCATATGATATGAACTTTTTGAGGAATTTCACTGAGCCAATTTTGAGAAAAAATATGTAATTTTCATCCATACTAATTTAAGTCAAACAATGTTGACGATTTCACCGTAATTTTATAAGTGAGAGGGAGTTTTGAATGATACAATCTTTTGCAGGCATACAGACACATATTTGAAGCATATGATATGAACATTTTAAGGAATTTCACTGAGCCAATTTTGAAGAAAAAAATTAATTGTTTTCTTCCATATGAAATGAAATGAACGAATGTTGACGATTTCACCCTAAAATTATAAGTGAGAGGTAGTTTTGAATGATACAATCTTTTGCATGCATAAAGGCAAATATATTGAGCATATGATATGAACATTTTAAGGAATTTCACTAAGCCAATTTTGAAAAAAAATATTAAAAGTTTTCTTCCATAGGAAATGAAATGAACGAATGTTGACGATTTCATCCTAAATTTATAAGTGAGAGGGAGTTTTGAATGATACAATCTTTTGCATGTATAAAGACACATACAAGGAGCATATGATATGAACATTTTGAGGAATTTCACTGAGCCGATTTTGAGAAAAAATATGTAATTTTCATCCATACTTTTTTAAGTCAAACAATGTGACGATGTCACCGTAACTTTATAAGTGAGAGGGAGTCTTGAATGATACAATCTTTTGCATGCATAAAGAAACATATATGAAGCATATGATATGAACATTTTAAGGAATTTCACTGAGCCAATTTTGAAAAAAAAAAATTAAATGTTTTCTTCCATATGAAATGAAATGAACGAATGTTGACGATTTCACCCTAAAATTATAAGTGAGAGGTAGTTTTGAATGATACAATCTTTTGCATGCATAAAGACATATATATGGAGCATACGACATGAACATATAAAGGAATTTCACTGAGCCAATTTTGAGAAAAAAATATGAAATTTTCTTCCATATTAATTTACGTCAAACAATGTTGACGATTTCACCGTAACCTTATAGCTGAGCGGGAGTTTTGAATGATACAATCTTTTGCATGCATAAATACACATATATGGAGCATATGATATGAACATTTTAAGGAATTTCACTGAGCCAATTTTGAAAAAAAAAATATTAAACTTTTTCTTCTTTATGAAATGAAGTGAAAGAATGTTCATGATTTCATCCTAAATTTATAAGTGAGAGGGAGTTTTGAATGATACAATCTTTTGCATGCGTGAAACGCATATACGGAGCATATGATATGAACATTTTAAGGAATTTCACTGAGCCAATTTTGAGAAAAAAAAAATACAAATTTTCTTCCATATCAATTTAGGTCAATGTCGACGATTTCACCGTGACTTTATAAGTGAGAGAGAAGTTTTGAATGATACAATCTTTTGCAAGTATAAAGACATATATATGGAGCATATGATATGAACATTTTAAGGAATTTCACTCAGCCAATTTTGAAAAAAAAAAATAAAAGTTTTTCTTCCATAGTAAATGAATTGAAAAAATGTTGACGTTTTTATTCTAAATCTATAAGTGAGAGGGAGTTTTGAATGATACAATCTTTCGCATGTATAAAGACAGTGATAAGGAGCATCTGATATAAACATTTTGAGGAATTTCACTGAGCCAATTTTGAGAGAAAAACATATGTAATTTTCATCCATACTAATTTATGTCAAACAATGTTGACGATATTACCGTAACTTTATAAGTGAGAGGGTGTTTTGAATGATACAATCTTTTGCAAGCATAAAGACATATATATGGAGCATATGATATGAATTTCTTAAGGAATTTCACTGAGCCAATTTTGAGAGAAAAAATATGAAATTTTCTTCCATATTAATTTAAGTCAAACAATGTTGACGATTTCACCGTAACTTTATATATGAGAGGGAGTTTTGAATGATAAAATCTTTAGCATAATTAAAGAAATATATATTGAGCATACGATATGAACATTTTAAGGAATTTCACTGAGCCAATTTTGAGAAAAAAAAATATGAAATTTTCTTCTATATCAATTTACGTCAAACAATGTTGACGATGTCACCGTAACTTTATAAGTGAGAGGGAGTTTTGAATGATACAATCTTTTGCATGCATAAAGACACATATATGGAGCATGTGATATGAACATTTTAAGGAATTTCACTGAGCCAATTTTGAAAAAAAAATTAAATGTTTTCTTCCATATGAAATGAAATCAACGAATGTTGACGATTTCACGATAACATTATAAGTGAGAGATAGTTTTGAATGATACAATCTTTTGCATGCATAAAGACATATATATGGAGCATCTTATATGAACATTTTAAGGAATTTCACTGAGCCAATTTTGAGAAAAAAAAATAGGAAATTTTTTCAATATTGATTAACGTCAAATAATGTTGACGATTTCACAGTAAGTTTATAAGTGAGAGAGAGTTTTGAATGATACAATCTTTTGCAAGTATAAAGACATATATATGGAGCAAATGATATGATCATTTTAAGGAATTTCACTAAGTCAATTTTGAAAGAAAATATTAAAAGTTTTCTCCCATATGAACGTGGTGAAAGAATGTTGACGATTTCACCCTAAAATTATAAGTGAGACGTTGTTTTGAATGATACAATCTTTTGCATGCATAAAGACACATACATTGAGCATATCATATGAACATCTTAAGGAATTTCACTGAGCCAATTTTGAAAAAAAAATATTAAAAGTTTTGTCCCATATGAAATGAAGTAAAAGAATGTTGACGATTTCAGCGTAACTTTATAAATGAGAGATAGTTTTGAACGATACAATCTTTTGCATGCATAAAGACATATATACGGAGCATATAATATGAACATTTTTAGGAATTTCACTCAGCAAATTTTGAAAAAAAAATATTAAAAGTTTTCTGCCATATTAATTTACGTCAAACAATGTTGACGATTTCATCGTAACTTTATACATGAGAGGGAGTTTTGAATGATACAATCTTTTGCACCCATAAAGACATATATATGAAGCATACGATATGAACATTTTCAGGAATTTCACTTAGCCAATTTTGAGAAAAAAAATATGAAATTTTCTTCCATATTAATTTACGTCAAACATTGTTGACGATTTCACCGTAACTTTATGAGTGATAGGGAGTTTTGAATGATACAATCTTTTGCTTGCATAAAGACACATATATGGAGCATACGATATGAACATGTTAAGGAATTTCACTGAGCCAATTTTGAATTTTTTTTTTAAATGTTTCCTTCCATATGAAATGAAATGAACGAATGTTGACGATTTCACCCTAAAATTATAAGTGAGAGGTAGTTTTGAATGATATAATCTTTTGCATGCATAAAGACACATATATTGAGCATATTATATGAACATTTTGAGGAATTTCACTGAGCCAAGTTTGAAAAAAAGATATCAAAAATTTTCTCTTTCGTATGAAATGATGTGAAAGAATGTTGATGATTTCATCCTAAATTTATAAGTGAGAGGGAGTTTTGAATGATATAATCTTTCGCATGTATAAAAACACATATAAGGAGCATATGATATGAACATTTTAAGAAATTTCACTGAGCCAATTTTGAAAAAAAATTAAAAGTTTTCTCCCTTATGAAATATAGTGAAAGAATGTTGACGATTTCACCGTAATTTTATCAGTGAGAATGAGTTTTGAATGATACAATCTTTTGCATGCGTAAAGACACATATAAGGAGCATATGATATGAACATTTTAAGGAATTTCACTGAGCCAATTTTGAGAAAAAAAAATATGAAATTATCTTCCATATTAATATACGTCAAACAATGTTGACGATTTCACCGTAACTTTATAAGTTAGAGGGAGTTTTGAATGATACAATTGTTCTTGCGATGCTTCCCGATTATGGAAGATGTACAAATTAAAACACAAACTCCGATAATGAGTTAAAACGATCTATAATTCTGCTGCGCACGGCGCTTCTACTTTTTCATAACAACCTAGCAACCAACGTCAGTAACGTTACGTACGTTAAAAGCCGAGACTAACGTTGGGCTTGACAGTAACGTTATTTAAACAGATAAATTTATACGTTATTAAAATGTCCTCATTTCCATTCTTCCCCTCCATCAAAATATTGTATTTTGATTAAGTTATTTGTTTCTTATTATTACAAGATATTTTATACATGTTTAGATAAAATAACTTTGTCTCTCCAATATGAATAAAATCATAAAAGTTTGCTTTTCGGTATGAATTAATTGTTAGTCAATTTAGATATCGTACTCCAGTGGACACAGTTTATTTACGGATCTAACCAAGGTACCATCTCCAACTTGAACCTTGGCAACACGTACCCGTCCGTCTGTTCCAGGGTAAACTTCGAGAATCCTTCCTAGTGGCCAGTTCCCGCGTTTAGTATCAGGGGAAACGACAATGACGACCTCCCCGACTTGTACGTCACGATGTTCTCTGTGCCATTTCTTCCGAGCGCTGAGAGTAGGAATCCATTCGCGCAGCCATCTATGCCAGAAATGCCGAACCAACTCTTGGATCCGGCGCCATCGCTTTCGAAGATTGAACTGCGTGCTGTCGACTGATGATGGAGCGAAATGACCCCCAATTTGGCCGTGCAAAAAATGATTTGGGGTCAAAGGAATGTCATCGTGTGGATTAGCCGATTGGTATGTAAGCGGCCGAGAGTTAACTAGTGCCTCTGCACCAGTTAGTGCTGTCATTAACTCCTCGTCTGTTATGTCGGCATTTCCTAGTATGGCGTTGAGAGCTTTCTTGGCCGACTTTATCATAGATTCATGCACTCCGCCAAAATGTGGAGCGAGAGGTGGAGTGAAGTGCCATACTATCCCCTTGTTTGATGTCGATTCTTTGATTTTGTCCTCGTCTAATTGCAGAAGCAACGCTTTTAATTCCTTGTCAGCAGCTTTGAAATTTGTAGCATTGTCTGAGTAAATTTCTTCAGGAAGTCCTCTGCGGTTCACCATTCGATAAAATGCGTTTAAGAACGAGGATGTATCTAGTCCAAAGGCGACTTCCAGGTGTACTGCTCTGGTAGCAAGACAAGTAAAAAGGCATAGGTACCTTTTTTGACGACTTTTGCCCCGTCCTTGTACTGTGATGTATGGGCCGCCGAAATCAACTGCTGTCCTGGAAAACGCCCTTAATGACGTTTTTCGCCTTGATAAGGGTAGTGGCGCCATGATCTGCCCACAGGGTTTCCCCTTCCGACGTCTGCATTCCATGCATTCTTTCTCCCATTTGCGTATCACCTCACGTGCAGAAATAATCCAGTATCTGGCGGACAACGCCGCTAGGGTTTGGTTGGTCCCTGATGCATGGTTCCCCGTTTCATGGAATTCCTTCACAATGAGTTTAGTTATTCTACTATTTCGTGGAAGTATGACGGGGTACCGGACATCGTATGACAGGAACTTTGCATTCTGTAAACGACCGTCGGATCTCATGAGCCCATCATCGTCTATCTTTGGTCGTAATCCTATAATCTTGCTGTTAGACGATAACTGTCGTCCATGTGAAAGGGCTGCCCATTCATCCGGGAACTCTGTATACTGGGCATATCTAATGAGCTGAATTTCGGCATTTTTCAGCTCGCTGGACAGTAATTCCCCATATTCCCTTTCCTTCCTGAACTTTTGACAATTGTTGATGAATCGATTGATCCAAGAGAGAACTCTTCACAAGCGTAACCAGCTCGAGAAACGGCTTGGATCTAATGGGAATGTCAAACTGCCATCTCCTGAGGTAACAGTAAAGTATGCCCCGTCGTGGATTGGTGATGTTCGCATATCAGATGTTGCTGTCGCACATCTCTTCAACTCTACATCTCCAGTTGGTTTTTCGAATGATTTCTTTGCAGGCCAGTTTTCTTCATCTTGTCTTAAAAATTCGGGTCCTCTCCACCATGTATTACTATTTACCAAATTTGCTGCACTCATTCCTCTGGTGACGCAGTCTGCAGGATTCTGTGCCGTAGGAATATACCGCCACTGTTCTGGACGAGTACTAGTTTGGATCTCACCAACCCTATTGGCTATAAAAGGCTTGAACTCGCGACTTCGACCCCGAACCCACCATAGAACATTGACGCTGTCGGACCAGAAAACGCAGTCGTTCATATTTACATCGAGAACCTTCGCTATCCTCGATGTCAGTCTAACGCCGACTACGGCACCCATCAGTTCCAAACGAGGAATGCTTACTGCTGTGGTTGGTGCTACGCGTGTCTTTGATGCTATTATAGTGCTAGAGATTGAACCATCTTCGTAGGTACATCTTGAGTATACGACGGAACCATATGCACTTTCAGAGGCATCCACAAAGGTTTGTAACGACATTCTAACCAGCATTTTTGATTTGTCCTGAAGACATCGTGGGATATGAAGCTGTTGCAAATCACTAAGTTCTTTGAACCATGCACGTGCAGACGTCGCTAGCGTTTCGTTTAGTTCATCGTCCCATTCTAGACCTGCTGACCACATGTCTTGCAGTAAAATCTTTGCTCTAATTGTGAAAGGAGCTAGAAATCCAATAGGATCAAAGAGTGTGGCTATTTTCTTCAGAAAATTTCGTTTGGTATACAACATAGTGTCTTCTGGTGCGTTTTCTTTGAATGTAAATGCGTCTTCACTGGCTTGCCACCACACACCGAGCGTTTTTGCACATGGCAGTGGGTCGGTATCTAGATCCACCTCCGACTTCCGGTCTTGTAACGGTACCTGTTCCAACACTCTTGATGAGTTTGATAGCCATTTTCGGGCGTACATTCCGGCTGCTGATAGCAATCGAGCGAGTTGCGTGTAAAGTTCTATAGCACGTTCTTCGTTCGGTATTGAGTCCATAGAATCATCCATGTATGTTGAGTGAAGGATGGTTTCCGCTGCTATGGGATAGTCACCTTGGAATTTCTTTGCATGCTGTCTTAACACGTACTGGGCCTGAAAAGGTGACGAATTTACGCCAAATACCACCCTGTCGAACTCAAAGACATCCGGTTTACGAAAGTGTTCGCATCCCCTCCATAAGAATCTGTGGTAGATTTGGTCCTCTGGAGATATGCCGATCCGTAAGTACATCTCAGCTATATCACATACCAAGGCTACCGGGAACCGTCTAAAACGCAGCAATACGTCGAACAGATCTTGTTGTAGTTTAGGACCCTGATGTATGGCGTCGTTGAGTGAAACCCCGTGACATTTGGCCGAAGCATCAAAAACAATCCTGGTCTTTGTAGTTTCTTTATCTGGTCTTAAAACTGGGAAATGCGGCAAAAACCATTTTGAACTTGACTGTTCGTGTTCCGGTACTTTTCTCACATAGCCCTTTTTGATGTAGCTTTCAATGACTTGCTTGTAGGCAGTTGCTAAATTGGGTGAACGCTGAAGCTTCTTTTCAGTGTTTTCCAGCCTTTGTAGCGCCATTTTATAATTGTCTGGTAACTTCGTTCTGTCTTCTCGCCATGGAATTCCGACGCGATACATTTTATCATCGTACCGAAGTGACATTTCAAGTTTGTTCAATGCCGACTTTTCTTCCACTCGAATTATTGGTTGTTCCTTTGACGACGGAGTGTCTTCGATCTCCCAAAACTTTTTGAGATTTGTGTTCAATTTTTCGAGTTCTGTTTGATCCCGCACGAAAAATGTGCTCGAAAACCGTGTTTGTAATTTTGGCTGGTCATTCGATCCTGGGATCCCGATACAAGTCCATCCAAGGGGCGTTAATCGAGCTATGGGCTCACCTGGTCTACCTCTCACCTCCTCTACAGCATGGTGAAGATCCGCGCAATCGAGCCCAATGAGTACATCTACACGCGGTCGCATGTTGGTGTAGGGAAATACAATGTTTTCCAGATGAGGCCAGTTTCTCTTGTATTTATTCCAGTTTACAGCTTCCATGTCCCCTGTAACCTGATCTGCAGTAAACGCTGTGACATTAGTACTCACATTGCCACATAAACTTTCTAACAGGACTTCGATTGGTCTGGTATTAAATGTTTTTATCTGCCCATTCAACACATTAACAGTGACACGTTCTGTTTTGCCTTGTAAGCCCAGCTCCGCCGCTACATCCGAATTAATGTATGTTTTCGTACTGGCATCGTCTAACAAAGCATTTACTTTTATTGACTTACCACCACTCTTCACCATGACAGGAACAGTGCGAAGGGCAATGAAATCAGGTTGATAATCCTCTTGTACCATCAAAGTTGTTACATCCTCTCGCCCCTTCCCCTCCGTACGCGAAGTAAGCGACTCCAACGGGAGAGAACTCGATCCGTTTGGTCCGTGGTTCGGTTCGGTCATGTCAACAACCTTCGGTACGGTTTCGCTAGACGACAATGTTTTTGCTTCGGTAGCTCCCGAATTACGATCTTCTTGGTGCAGCAGCTTATGATGCAATTGTCGGCATGCGTTTATCCCACACTGGCGGCTTCTTTTACATGTTTTACCGTAGTGCGTATCTCCTAAGCAGCGGTAACACAACTGGAACACTCTTGCTATGTTCCAACGCTCAGGTACACTCTTTTGTATAAAATCATTACAAGACCAAATATTGTGCTGTTTATCACATACCTGACAGGGAAGAGTGCTCCGACCACGGTTGTTGTCTGTCTCACCAAACAGCGTTCGCTGGTTTCTGTATCTTGATACTGGTCGCGTAGTTTGAGTATATTCGTCGTCACCATTGAATCCGCGGACTGTCTCAGACGCGATTGTCTGAAACTCAGATTCTTGGATAATCCAGGTTCGTAAGGAAAGGACTGATTCCGTCTGGCCATTTTCGAATATCCAACGATGATAGCGTGCCAGCATGCTTTCTGGGAGTTTTCTCTGCAATTTCGTATACTATGATTCAGCTCCGAGCTCGTGGTTTCGGCCGGCTTCTTGAAGATTTATCATTGCTACGTCCAACAAATCAGCATACTGTTCGAGATCCCTAGCATTTCCGAGTCGTATTTGCTGAAACCGCTCTAACTCGTCCAGGTATATAGCGATCTGGCGGCGTTTACCACCAAACTTCCGCTCCAACCGTTCCTTTGCTGCTTGGTACGCCACCGCAGAATGTCCCAAATTTTCTATAGATTTGAGCGCCTCACCAGCAAGATATTGCCTCAGCTGTAATAGTTTGTATTCTGGAGTTGCTGGGGCACTATCTATACAAGCTTGAAAAGCGGCCTTCCAATTCGAATATGTTCTCTTATCTCCGGTAAAAACGGGTATTTGTACGCGTTTTAGCTGCCTCCAAAGGTCCTGTCCTATAGACGGCGTTTCCTGGTTTGACAACGGAGATGTGGCATGTTTAGCTTCGTGATGTTGTTGAAATGAGGCAGCGGTCGCATGTACTCCTGATGACTGGACCTCCTGTTTCCCAACAGTGCTTTCACACTCTGCATTCCAGTCTTGAGTTCCCGGTAGAGTGTCGGACAAAAGATGACGCCCAGAATTCGGTATCTCGTCAGACTGCAGGGGTCCATGCTCGTGCGTATTTCGCTCAAGTTCACTGGATACAGGGTAACGGCGAATAGGTGTTTGTTTTAAGGTCATTGGTAACATGGAGTTCTTTTGTATTTTTAAATTGGAAGACGTTACCTCATTACTTGTCTGTGGTACCTCCGTAAAAGTTGCTTGCTTTCTATCTGTCTCTGATCGACTGTCCCAAAGGTTCATTTTTTCTCGAAAGTCAATTGAAAATATGCTCGATCGATCGTCCTTCTGTGAGTCCAGATAATCCTGTTTTGCTTCGTGTGCTGAGTGAAACTCTTCTTCAATTCTTTCCATTTCGCTGATTATTTTCTGACTTTTCTGTAGTTCATTATTTTCGAAGTAGAATTCAGAAAAATTGGATAGTAATTCAAGCACAATGTCCATGCAGCTGTCCATTTTCCTGCAAGCCTCATCTATGGCTCGTCGGCTGGGCCCTTCTTCGTTATCTATCAGGGACAAAAGTTTATTCCGTGCGCGTGTAAAATTTGATTTACCTCGGCATTTATCCTTTTTAAATTCCATTTCCAATCTGGCGACGTCGACGTTGATCTCCCGATAATTCCCGATCTCGATTCTATTCTCCGATGTTGCCATTTTCTTTTAACTGTTAACGATAATGTAACCTCGCTCTGCTACCAAAATGTTCTTGCGATGCTTCCCGATTATGGAAGATGTACAAATTAAAACACAAACTCCGATAATGAGTTAAAACGATCTATAATTCTGCTGCGCACGGCGCTTCTACTTTTTCATAACAACCTAGCAACCAACGTCAGTAACGTTACGTACGTTAAAAGCCGAGACTAACGTTGGGCTTGACAGTAACGTTATTTAAACAGATAAATTTATACGTTATTAAAATGTCCTCATTTCCAACAATCTTTTGCAAGCATAAAGACATATATATGGAGCATATGATATGAACATTTTAAGGAATTTCGCTGAGCCAATTTTGAGAAAAAAAAATAGGAAATTTTCTTCAATATTGATTTACGTCATACAATGTTGATGATTTCACAGTAACTTTATAAGTGAGAGAGAGTTTTGAATGATACAATCTTTTGCAAGTATAAAGATATATATATGGAGCATATGATATGATCAGTTTAAGGAATTTCACTAAGTCAGTTTTGAAAAAAAAATATTAAAAGTTTTCTCCCATATAAAATGTGGTGAAAGAATGTTGACGATTTCACCCTAAAGTTATCAGTGAGACTTAGTTTTGAATGATACAATCTTTTGCATGCATAAAGACACATATATTGAGCATATTATATGAACATTTTAAGGAATTTCACTGAGCCAATTTAAAAAAAAAAAAAAAAAGTTTTCTCCCATATGAAATGTAGTGAAAGAATGTTGACGATTTCACCGTAATTTTATCAGTGAGAAGGAGTTTTGAATGATACAATCTTTTGCATGCGTAAAGACACATATAAGGAGCATATGATATGAAAATTTTAAAGAACTTCACTGAGCCAATTTTGAGGAAAAAAAATATGAAATTTTCTTCCATATTAATTTACGTCAAACAATGTTGACGATTTAACCGTAACCTTATAAGTGAGAGGGAGGTTTGAATGATACTATCTTTTGCAAGCATAAAGACATATATATGGAGCATATGATATGAACATTTTAAGGAATTTTACTGAGCCAATTTTGAGAAGAAAAAAAATAGGAAATTTTCTTCAATATTGATTAACGTCAAACAATGTTGACGATTTCACCGTAACTTTATAAGTGAGAGGGAGTTTTGAATGATACAATCTTTTGCAAGTACAAAGACATATATATGGAGCATATGATATGAACATTTTAAGGAATTTCACCTACCCAATTTTGAGAAAAAAAAAATAGGAAATTTTCTTCCATATTAATTTAAGTCAAACAATGTTGACAATTTCACCGTAACTTTATAAGTGAGAGGGAGTTTTGAATGATACAATCTTTTGCATGCATAAAGACATATATATTGAGCATATTATATGAACATTTTAAGGAATTTCACTGAGTCAATTTTCAAAAAAAAATATTAAAAGTTTTCTTCCATAGGAAATGAAATGAACGAATGTTGACGAGTTCATCCTAAATTTATAAGTGAGAGGAAGTTTTGAATGATACAATCTTTTGCGTGCATAAAGACACATATATTGAGCATATTATATGAACATTTTAAGGAATTTCACTGAGCCAATTTTGAAAAAAAAATATTAAAATTTTCTTTTTCATATGAAATGAAGTGAAAGAATGTTGATGATTTCATCTTAAATTTATAAGTGAGAGGGAGTTTTGAATGATACAATCTTTTGCATGCATACAGTCACATATATGGAGCATATTCTATGAATATATAAGCCAAAATCACTGAGCCAATTTTGAAAAAAAAATGAAACTTTTCTTCATTATGAAATGAAGTATATAACATGTATAGTGCGTACATTATACATAGAACATTGGAAAAATCCACTGAGGCAATTTTGAAGAATTTTTTTCAACTTTTATCTTCTTTATCAGTAAAAGTCAAATAAGTTGAAGATTTCAATTAAGGTATACTAGGGAGAGGAAATATTGAATTAAACAATCTTTTTCACGCTTAGAAACCTATATAGTGAAAACATTATTTGAATATTTCAACAAATTCCACTGAGCAAATTTTGAGAAAATATTTGAAATTTTTTCTTGTATATTAATTAAAGTAAAAAATGTCGGAGACTTGACTATAAATATATCGGTTAGAGAGAGTTCTGACTAATAAAATGTTTTGCGTGCTTATAGTCATGTATATTTCGTACATAATACGAAAAATTCGGAATACTCCACTGAGCCTATTTTGAGAATATATTTGAAATGTTTATCTACTATATTCAAAAAGTCAAATAATAGTGAAGATTTCACTATAAGTATACCGTATAGAGAGAGACTTGAATTATACAATATTTGGTATCAATGGAGAAATGTATATTGAATTTATGCTGAGAATATTTGAAAAAAAGCTGAGCCAATTATGATACAGTTTTGGCAATCATTTACTCATCCATTAAAGGTCAAATTTTGTGAAGGTTTGACTCTATGAATAGCGGTGAGTGAGATTTTTGAATGATACTATATTTTCTTGTATATTAATAAAAGTCAAATTATGTTGAAGATTTGACTTTAACTATAGTAGTGAGAGGAAGCATCGAATGATACAATTTTTGCACGCTTAAAAACACGTTTAGCGAGATTATTATTGAACATTTGAACAAATTTTACTGGACCAATTTAAAAAAGAAAAAGAAAAGCGGTTCTTGTATATTTATTTAAGTCAAAATGTTGAAAAATCGACTATAAAGATATCGTTGAGAGTTTTAAATGATACAATCGTTTGCTTCTTTATAGACATGTATATAAGGTATATAATCACAAAAAAATGGAAAAAATCCACCGAGCCACTTTTGAAGAAAGTTTTGCTTACTTTATCTTCTGTATTAGTGAAAGTAAAATAATCATGAAGATTTGAGCTTTTCTATACTAATGGAAGGAAATGTATCGAATTAAACGATATTTTGCACGCTTAGAAACCTGTATAGTGAGAATATTATTTGAACATTTTAACAAATTCCACTGAGCAAATTTTGAGTAAATCTTTGAAAGGTTTTTCTTGTATAAATATATTATTGAATTTTTAAAAGTCAAACATGTTGAAAGTTTACTACAAATATATCGATGAGAGGGAGGTTTGAATGATACAATCTTCTGCGTGTTTATAGACATAATAATTGCGGTTATAATAAGAAAAAAACTGGAAAAAAAACACTGAACCTATTTTGAGAAAATGTTTGCAAAGTGTGCGGCCGTAAAACGTCTCCCCGTACATCATCATAGGGCAGATTATATTTTTCTGGTTCTTTGGGATCATTGAGTTCATTTTAGTTATTTTGAAAATAGAGTTCCGCTGAAGCCGGTGCTACAGGGCGTGGCTGGTGTAGCACATTTCATTACTGGTCATGAATAGAGTCAATTAAACCGAGTCCGCTATTTTCTGTTTTTGATGATGTATTCCTTGCTTCCAAAGGATCGGATCTTACTTTTCAGAACTTTTTTATCGTATATATTAGTAAAACCCAAATGGTACTGAATCTTTGACTTTAGCTAGACTAGTAAAAGGATCTAGAGAATTATACAATATTTTTGTTCGCTTAAAAACATGTATAGTTAGAAAATTATAGAAACATTTTAACAAATTCCACTGAGCAAATTTTGAGAAAATATTTGAAAAGATTTTCTTGTATATTAACTAAAGCCAGAAATGTTGCAGATTTGACTATAAATATATCGATGAGAGGGAGTTTGAATGATATAATATTTTGCATGTTTATAGACATATATATGGCGTACATCATACCAAAATAATTTGGAAAAGTCCACTGACCCTATTTTGAGCAACTGTCTAAAAAGTTTATCTTCTTCATAAAAAAGTTCAGGTAGAAGTGAACATTTGACCAGGAGGAGAGCGGTTAGAGAGAAACTTGAATGATACAATCTTTTTAATTCTTAAGACATGTATATTGAGTTTACGATAAGAGAATTTTAAAAACATTCGCTGAGCAAAGGGGGTGCCTATAAGACCCTTTTTCTGCCCAAGAGCAAAATGTTTTATTTTCAGCTGATGATTAGCCTATAGTGTCTGCTATACTGAATCAATAGTGGTTAAGCTCCGTAAGCACGACTTTTGGAATAATGGGGTTATTAAAGTGGATGGGGTAAATCAGCATGAACCAGGGAAGTCATACTATAAGCTATAGTAATCCTTCAAATTTAATGACATTCATAAATACCTTCCTTTATTAGTTGAAGTAATGTCTTTGGTGATATCCTTTCTCAAATTCTACCTTTCAAAGTAAAATGTTATGTCTGCAGAATTTCTTTTGGAGACACTCTCAATTTTCATTAATTTTGGTACTTTGCATTCAATATATTCTACCATATCTCTAGAACAAATAGATGACTTCTTACCAAACTAACTTGGTTTCACCGTTGGGAGACTGCAAACTATTGATTAAATTTTGGTGACCTTGACCTTTGTGTCAAGGTCAGAGTAAGACTTATAATGTTAATTTTAAGTCAAGTTTTGACCATTGTCTACACATTAGCTCCTGAACTGGTATGAAATTATGACCAAAGTGGCCTAAATTAACCATTATGAGTAGTTAGAGCACTGGTTGTGATCAAATGGCAATGACATCATCTTCAAGGTCAAGGTTAGACTATACAGAATTTAATCAAAGATCTCACACAGCTAGTAAGCAGAAATTTAACAAATATATATGTTTCTATTTGTAAATCAATGCTTAATATGCCCTTAATATAATGACCTTGACCTTGATCTGAAGGTCACCAATACATTCAGAAGTTCATTATTTCACAACAGACTTTTCTATAACCTTTAAGTTTAACCCAATTCTGTTTCATTATGTTTGGCTAACACAGACCTTCAGACCAAGGTCAAGGTCATTCTGTGCATATTAAACAATGATTTTCAAATGAAAACACTCAGATTTGGTACATTTCTGCTGACTGATTGTGTGAAATCTATGATTAAGCTCCGTTTAGTCTAGCCTTGACCTGACCTTGAAGTTGACGTCATGGCCATTTAATCATGGTGTCATGGCCATTTAATCATAACTAGTGCTCTAACTACTGATAGTGTTTAATTTAGGCCACTTTTTTGGCATAATTTCGTACTAATTCAGGAGCTAATGTGTAGACAATGGTCAAAACTTGACTTAAAATTGACATTATAAGTCTTACTCTGACCTTGAAATAAAGGTCAAGGTCACCAAAATTTAATCAACAATTTGCACTCTCCCAACGGTGAAACCGTGTTAGTTTGGTAAGAAGTCATCTATTTGTTGTAGAGATATGGTAGAATATATTGAATTCAAAGTACCAAAATTAATGAAAATTGACTGTGTCTCTAAAAGGAATTCTGGAGACATAAAATTTAACTTTGAAAAGTAGAATTTGAAAACGACGTCACCAAAGACATTACTTCAACTTGTAAAGGAAGGTATTTATGAATGCCATTAAATTTGAAGGAGAAATATAGCTTATAATATGACTCCCCTGGTTCATGCTGATTTACCAGCATGCAGAAGTCGGCGGTAAAGCCCCAGTCACACACACACATTACGGATAGGGCGGATAGTTGCGGATAAAATCATCAGTTTATCCGCAGAATTTGTGGGCGTGGCCTAATTTTATTGAATGAATTTACGGATATAGTTACCAATAGATGCGTATGGATACGGATAGGTACGAACTACTAACCTTCCGTTACCTTCTGTAAACTTTAGATGCGGATAAATACCTTCAGATGCGGACTGTTGCGCATGCCTAGCGGATAGAAAAATAGAAAAGATTAACTGCGACGTCCACATCTGTGTCTACTCCTTGTATGCTCCAGTCACACACACACATACGGATTGTGCGGATACTACGGATGGCCCCTCCGTATCTATCCGTTTTATCCGTAATGGATCCGTATCAGATCCTCAGAGTCCGTAACTGTCCGTGTCATATCCGCAGAGTCCGCAGGATCCGCGTCGAAATTTTGAAAAGTTTCAAAATTCGGGCGCGGATGAGTAAACCGTAATGGTGCGTTACTAAACGCATATATCCGCATCTATCCGTTTCTAATCCGTGTCGCATACGTATCTATTCCGTATCTTATCCGTTATTGAACCTATCATTCCGCAGTCCCACTCCAAGTTGAGGACCGATACGGTTTCAAGCGGATCGTTACCTTAAGTTACGGAAGTTTCGGGTCTCGTTCGGCGTACTGTAACGGACTGTTTTCTACAGTAACGTTTCAATACAAAAAGGTTGCGTTCCAATACTGACAGATACCTACAGGATGGTTTGAAGAGGCGGCTGTACGGCAACAACACCAGTAGGGGGACAAAGAGACAGAGACTGTATCTCAAGGACTACTATAACAGAGAGGCCGGGTCGGTGCAATGGCAGTGACGTATGGTGCAGTTATGGTGCGATGTTATGTTTCTTATTTGTAACAGTGGGCTCATCTTTTCATGAACTTACCAATGGCAAAAGTAGAGCCATCATTTCATAAACTTATTTGACTTTTATCAATTCGAATTAGTTGTCCAATATTGGACAAAGTAATTATTTTATTAATTCCAATTAGTTGTCCAATATAGGACAAAGTTTAATGGTGAAATGAAGCAATAAATATCTACTGGTCATGCTTGAGTAGCCGAAACTTCGAAGATGGCCCGTGTACCTACTTTCGAATGTGTTCTGTGCTCTTGAATGAACTCTTTTAGATTTCTATTTTACTTCAGTGCCACTGGTGTCGTGCCGTGCGGCGACCGTAAAACGTCTCCCCGTACGTCATCTATAGTGCAGATTATATATAATTTTTCCTTTGAGGTAAATAAAATATTCTGAGAAATCAGAAATTTTTGATTGGTTTAGATTTATAGTCTAGATTATTGCTTATTTTTCCTTTTAGATCTTTTATGGTACAAATCAGTCTTTGAATTTACTGCCTTATCAAAATTAAGAAATTACATTATGCTTTCTCTGGTTTTCGTGACCAAATCATATCGGGGTCACTGATGCGGTTTGAGTAGCCGCATTCTCGAAGTATGGCCCATGTACCTTCCTTAGAATATGTGCAGTGTTCTTGAAGGATTAGAATAATATCTACTTTATCAACTGCCGACTGAATATCTATGTCAACCAAGCAGTAAATGGGTACCTTTTTTTCAAATCAGGGAAGGACAAGGCAGCGAAAGGAGAGAGATGGGCTTCGCCTTTCATATGCTATGCCTAAGATAGATTGACCCTAACCACCTACCCCCATCCTCCTCCTCCCCCAAGCCACCGCCCCTACGGTCATTAGGCTATAGGAAACCTTTACCCAATTTATAGTTTGGATCCAGGTATACAAATTTAAATAAAAATCTAATCCTTCATGAGCACAGAACACTAAACACATTCGAGAGAAGGCGCATGGGCCATAATTCGAGGTTACGATTACTAGAGCCTCATCAATGACCCTGACATGACCCATAACATCCGTAACTAAAGGTAAAGATCCGTATGAAACCGTATCAGTCTTCAACTTGGGACTGCGGAATGATGGGTTCAGTTACGGATAAGATACGGAATAGATACGGATGAGACACGGATTAGATACGGATAGATGCAGATAAATGCGTCCAGTTACGGACTTTTACGGTTTACTCATCCGCGCCTGAATTTTGAACCTTTCAAATTTTCGACACGGATCCTTCGGACCCTGCGGATATGATACGGACAGTAACGGACTCTGCGGATGCGATACGGATCCATTACGGATTAAATGGATAGATACGAATAGATACGGACGGGCCATCCGTAGCATCCGCAGAATCCGTATATGTGTGTGTGACTGGGGCATAAGATATTTTCCCTTTAAATCGATATGATGAGATGATACGAATGTTTACGTACTACTTACCTTCCATTACCTTCTGTTACTTCTAGATGCGGAAAGATGTTGTTGATGCTACGGATGGCCCGTTCGTATATGTCCGGTTTATTCGTACTGATCCGTATCGCATCTACGGATGGCCCATCCGCATCTGTCCGGTGTTATTCGTAAACGTTCGTACCGCATCCGCAGAGCCTGTAACTGTCTGTATCGTATCCGTAGGGTCCGCAGGATCCGATTTCAAATTTTGAAAATTTTCAAAATTCAGGCGCGGACGAGTAAACCGTATTGATCTGTAACAAAAGGTAACACAAATAATCCGTATCAAATGCGTATCTTATCCGTATCTAATCCGTATATAAACCTATCATTTCGCGGCCCACCCCAACTCGACGCGGTGAAGGAGCGGCAACGCCACGTGGCAACCCAGTCACGTGGCGGCTAAGATATATCGACAGTGTGGCCCTAACAAGGGTCGTTGTTCCTGAAAGAAGATACCAGAGTGAAGTGTGTTTCCATGAAGAATCTCCCTATGGCCGCGGCTATCAACGACTTCGACGAGGACGTCGGCGGACGCTCGGTGCCCTTTTACTTCGGCTATTGATTCGTTCCGCTGAGGTGCATGGAGAACGTCGATACGAGAATTGAAATACAACAGCCCACCCCAAGTTGTGGACTGATACGTTTTCACGCAGATCGTTACCTTCAATTACGGTCAGTCACGGGTCTGGTCGGAGTGTTTTTAAGGACTTTTACCTTCAGATATGTTTTTATACGGATAACTTTCACTCCGATACAGACAGATACGTTTTGGTGAGGATAATTGCGAATAGCTAATATGACTGGGGAATTAGTCCGTAACAATACGCAGAACGAGACCCATAACTAACCGTAACAATCAGCATGAAACCGTAACTGTCCACAATTGTTTGGTGGATCGCGGAACGATAGGTCGAGATACGGATTAAATACGGATTAGATATGGTTAAATGCGGATAAATGCCTTCAGTTACGGATCATTATGGTTTACTCTTCCGCGCTTGAATATTTAAACTTTTTAAAATTGGTGGCATATCCTGCGGACCTTGCGGATACCACACGGATCGGATTCGATATGGAGAGACACCACACCCACAAATTGTGTGGATTTAAAGTCCGCAACTATCCGCCCATCCGTAATCAGTGTCTGTGACTAATGCCCCAGTCACACACACACATTACGGTTAGGGCGGATAGTTGCGGATAAAATTCTCAGTTTATCCGCAGAATTTGTGGGCGTGGCCTATTCATATTTTAACGAATTTACGGATATAGTTACCAATAAATGCGGATGGATACAGATAGGTACGAACTACTAACCTTCTGTTACCTTCTGTAACCTTTAGATGCGGATAAATACCTTCAGATACGGACTGTTGCGCATGCCTAGCGGATAGAAGAATAGAAAAGATTAACTGCGCCGTCTACATCTGTGTCTACTCTTGTATGCTCCAGTCACACACACACACATACGGATTGTGCGGATACTACGGATGGCCCGTCCGTATCTATCCGTGTTATCCGTAATGGATCCGTATCAGATCCGCAGAGTCCGTAACTGTCCGTATCATATCCGCAGAGTCAGCAGGATCCGCGTCAAAATTTTGACCAGTTTCAAAATTCGGGCGCGGATGAGTAAACCGTAATGGTGCGTTACTAAACGCATCTATCCGTATCTAATCCGTGTCGCATACGTATCTATTGCGTATCTTATCCGTTATTGAACCTATCATTCCGCAGTCCCACTCCAAGTTAAGGACCGATACGGTTTCATGCGGATCGTTATCTTTAGTTACGGAAGTTACGGGTCTCGTTCGGTGTACTGTAACGGACTGTTTCCTACAGTAACGTTTCAATACAAAAGGCTTGCGTTCCAATCCTGACAGATACCTACAGGGTGGATTGGAGAGGCGCCTGTACGGCAGCAACACCAGTAGGTGTGTGTGTGGGGGGGGGGGGCGGGGGCGAAGAGACAGAGACTGTATTAGATTATTCTCAAGCATTGTACTACATTAATGAGGCCGTGTCGGTGCAATGGCAGTGACGTATGGTGCAGTTATGGTGCGATGGTATGCTTCTTATTTGTAACAGTTGGGCCATCTTTTCATGAACTTGCCAATGGCAAAAGTAGGGCCATCATTTCTTTAACTTATTTGACTTTTTTCAATTCGAATTACTTGTCCAATATAGGACAAAGTAATTCTTTTATTAATTCCAATTAGTTGTCCAATATAGGACAAAGTTTAATGGTGAAATGAAGCAATAAATATCTTCTGGTCAGGCTTGAGTAGCCAAAACTTTGAAGATAGCCCATGTTCCTTCTTTCGAATGTGTTCTGTGCTCTTGAATGAACTCTTTTAGATTTCTATTGCACTTCAATGCCACTGGTGTCGTGCCGTGCGGCGACCGTAAAACGTCTCCCCTTAGGTCATCTATAGTGCAGATTATGTATATATTTTTTCTTTTAAAGTTACGGTGACATCGTCAACATTGTTTGACGTAAATTAATATGGAAGAAAATTTCATATTTTTTTTTCTCCAAATTGGCTCAGTGAAATTCCTTATAATGATCATATCGTATCCTCCATATATATGTCTTTATGCATGCAAAAGATTGTATCATTCAAAACTCCCTCTCACTTATAAATTTTGGATGAAATCGTCAACATTCGTTCATTTCATTTCCTATGGAAGAAAACTTTTAATATTTTTTTTTTCAAAATTGGCTCAGTGAAATTCCTTAAAATGTTCATATAATATGCTCAATATATGTGTCTTTATGCATGCAAAAGATTGTATCATTCAAAACTACCTCTCACTTATAAAGTTACGGTGACATCGTCAACATTGTTTGACGTAAATTAATATAGAAGAAAATTTCATATTTATTTTCCTCAAAATCAGCTCAGTGGAATTCCTTAATATGTTCATATCGTATGCTCCATATATATGTCTTTATGCATGCAAAAGATTGTATCATTCAAAACTCCCTCTCATATATAAAGTTACGGTTAAATCGTCAACATTGTTTGACGTAAATTAATGTTAAAGAAAATTTCATATTTTTTTCTCAAAATTGGCTCAGTGAAATTCGTTAAAAAATTCATATCATATGCTCCATATATACGTCTTTATGCTTGCAAAAGATTGTATCATTCAAAACTCCCTCTCACTTATAAAGTTACGGTGAAATCGTCAATATTGTTTGACGTAAATTAGTATGGATGAAAAGTACATATTTTGTTTCCTCAAAATTGGCTCAGTGAAATTCCTCAAAATGTTCATATCATATGCTCCTTATATGTGTCTTTATACATGCGAAAGATTGTATCATTCAAAACTCCCTCTCACTTTTAAATTTAGAAGAAAAACGTCAACATTCGTTCATTTCATTTCATACAGAAGAAAATCTTTTAATTTTTTTTTCAAAATTGGCTCAGTGGAATTCCTTAAAATGTTCATATCATATGCTCCATATATATGTCTTTATACTTGCAAAAGATTGTATCATTCAAAACTCTCTCTCACTTATAAAGTTACGGTGAAATCTTCGACATTGTTTGACGTAAATTAAAATGGAAGAAAATTTCCTATTTTTTTTCTCAAAATTGGCTCAGTGAAATTCCTTAAAATGTTCATATATTATGCTCCATATTTATGTCTTTATGAATGCAAAAGATTGTATCATTCAAAACTACCTCTCACTTATAATTTTAGGGTGAAATCGTCAACATTCGTTCATTTCATTTCATATGGAGGAAAAAAATTATTTTTTTTTCAAAATTGGCTCAGTGAAATTACTTAAAATGTTCATATCATATGCTCCATATATGTGTCTTTATGCATGCAAAAGATTGTATCATTCAAAACTCCCTCTCATATATAAAGTTACGGTGACATCGTCAACATTGTTTCAGGTATAGGCCATTTGCTGTCTATAAAACAGGTCATTTTGCACATTTTCTCATTTATTATTGGTGATAAAATTGATTTTTTTTCTCCACTGGTATTCTCAAACTAATACATAACTGGAAACTGACTTTCAGAATTTTATCATGTCAAATTTTTGCTTTTGTCTTTTCAATCCTGTACAAAAATTTACAAAATTTTCAGCTTAAGTATAGGGGAGTACAATCATTAAATGTAATAGCTATAAGCAATGCCGATATATGCATCACAAACAGGACTTGTTTCTATAGATAAATTAATCCTATTGATCACCAATCAATTATCTTCGCAACAAATAAATAAGTGAATTTCATTTTTACTCAAATGATAAGATTAACAGGTATGTAGGTGCCATTGAGTAACTCTGTACAATTAACTTACAGTTGACATAGGTAAATATTGGCCATTCTAAGGCTGTTCCATGAATAAACGTACTCCCTTGTAAAATACAGTTAAAATATCTTCTAAAAATGGGCAGTTTTCAAAAGAAACTTTTTAGTTTCAAAATATAATTTTGAGGAGAATTATAGATTAGTTATGTATAAGATAGACATTAAAGATGCGCTTTACTTCACAGTGATAGCTGTGGTAGTTTTAGAGATATTTAGCAAAATGACCTGTTTTATAGACAGCAAATGGCCTATAAATTAATATGGAAAAATATTTCATTTTTTTTTCTCGAAATTGGCTCAGTGAAATTCCTTAAAATGTTCATATCGTATCCTCCATATATATGTCTTTATGCATGCAAAAGATTGTATCATTCAAAACTCCCTCTGATATATAAAGTTACGGTTAAATCGTCAACATTGTTTGACGTAAATTAATTTTGAAGAAAATTTCATATTGTTTTTCTCAAAATTGGCTCATTGAAATTCCTTAAAAAATTCATATCACATGCTCCATATATATGTCTTTATGCTTGCAAAAGATTGTATCATTCAAAACTCCCTCTCACTTATAAAGTTACGGTGAAATCGTCAACATTGTTTGACTCAAATTAGTATGGATGAAAATTACATATTTTTTTCTCAAAATTGGCTCAGTGAAATTGTTCAAAATGTTCATATCATATGCTCCTATATGAGTCTTTATACATGCGAAAGGTTGTATCATTCAAAACTCCCTCTCACTTATAAATTTTGGATGAAATCGTCAACATTCGTTCATTTCATTTCCTATGGAAGAAAATTTTTAATATTTTTTTTTCAAAATTGGCTCATTGAAATTCCTTAAAATGTTCATATAATATGCTCAATATATGTGTCTTTATGCATGCAAAAGATTGTATCATTCAAAACTACCTCTCACTTATAAAGTTACGGTGACATCGTCAACATTGTTTGACGTAAATTAATATTGAAGAAAATTTCATATTTTTTTTCTCAAAATTGGCTCAGTGAAATTCGTTAAAAAATTCATATCATATGCTCCATATATACCTCTTTATGCTTGCAAAAGATTGTATCATTCAAAACTCCCTCTCACTTATAAAGTTACGGTGAAATCGTCAATATTGTTTGACTTAAGTTAGTATGGATGAAAAGTACATATTTTAGTTCCTCAAAATTGGCTCAGTGAAATTTCTCAAAATGTTCATATCATATGCTCCTTATATGTGTCTTTATACATGCGAAAGATTGTATCATTCAAAACTCCCTCTCACTTTTAAATTTAGAATAAAAACGTCAACATTCGTTCATTTCATTTCATACGGAAAAAAACTTTTAATTTTTTTTTAACAATTGGCTAAGTGAAATTCCTTAAAATGTTCATATCATATGCTCCATATATATGTCTTTATACTTGCAAAAGATTGTATCATTCAAAATTCTCTCTCACTTATAAAGTTACGGTGAAATCTTCGACATTGTTTGACGTAAATTTATATGGAAGAAAATTTCCTATTTTTTTTTTCTCAAAATTGGCTCAGTGAAATTCCTTAAAATGTTCATATCGTATGCTCCATATATATGTCTTTATGAATGCAAAAGATTGTATCATTCAAAACTACCTCTCACTTATAATTTTAGGGTGAAATCATCAACATTCGTTCATTTCATTTCATATGGAGGAAAAAAAATTTTTTTTTCAAAATTGGCTCAGTGAAATTCCTTAAAATGTTCATATCATATGCTTCATATATGTGTCTTTATGCATGCAAAAGATTGTATCATTCAAAAATCCCTCTCACTTATAAAGTTACGGTGACATCGTCAATATTGTTTGACGTAAATTAATATGGAAGAAAAATTCATATTTTTTTTCTCCAAATTGGCTCAGTGAAATTCCTTAAAATGTTCATATCGTATCCTCCATATATATGTCTTTATGCATGCAAAAGATTGTATCTTTCAAAACTCCCTCTCATATATAAAGTTACGGTGAAATCGTCAACATTGTTTTACGTAAATAAATATTGAAGATAATTTCATATTTTTTTTCTCGAAATTGGCTCAGTGAATTTTTTTAAAAAATTCATATCATATGCTCCATATATATGTCTTTATGCTTGCAAAAGATTGTATCATTCAAAACTCCCTCTCACTTATAAAGTTACGGTGAAATTGTCAACATTATTTGACTTAAATTAGTATGGATGAAAATTACATATTTTTTTCTCGAAATTGGCTCAGTGAAATTCCTCAAAATGTTCATATCATATGCTCCTATATGAATCTTTATACATGCGAAAGATTGTATCATTCAAAACACCTTCTCACTTATAAATTTTGGATGAAATCGTCAACATTCGTTCATTTCATTTCCTATGGAAGAATACTTTTAATATTTTTTTTCAAAATTAGCTATGTGAAATTCCTTAATATGTTCATATCGTATGCTCCATATATATGTCTTTATGCATGCAAAAGATTGTATCATTCAAAAATACCTCTCATATATAAAGTTACGGTGAAATCATCAACATTGTTTGACGTAAATTAATATTGAAGAAAATTTCATATTTTTTTTTTCTCAAAATTGGCTCAGTGAAATTCGTTAAAAAATTCATATCATATGCTCCATATATACGTCTTTATGCTTGCAAAAGATTGTATCATTCAAAACTCCCTCTCACTTATAAAGTTACGGTGAAATCGTCAATATTGTTTGACTTAAATTAGTATGGATGAAAAGTACATATTTTGTTTCCTCAAAATTGGCTCAGTGAAATTCCTCAAAATGTTCATATATTATGCTCCTTATATGTGTCTTTATACATGCGAAAGATTGTATCATTCAAAACTCCCTCTCACTTTTAAATTTAGAATAAAAACGTCAACATTCGTTCATTTCATTTCATACGGAAGACAATCTTTTAATTTTTTTTTCAAAATTGGCTCAGTGAAATTCCTTAAAATGTTCATATCATATGCTCCATATATATGTCTTTATACATGCAAAAGATTGTATCATTCAAAACTCTCTCTCACTTATAAAGTTACGGTGAAATCTTCGACATTGTTTGACGTAAATTAATATGGAAGAAAATTTCCTATTTTTTTTTCTCAAAATTGGCTCAGTGAAATTCCTTAAAATGTTCATATCGTATGCTCCATATATATGTCTTTATGAATGCAAAAGGTTGTATCATTCAAAACTACCTCTCACTTATAATTTATAATTTTAGGGTGAAATCGTCAACATTCGTTCATTTCATTTCATATGGAGGAAAAAAATTTTTTTTCGAAAATTGGCTCAGTGAAATTCCTTAAAATATTCATATCATATGCTCCATATATGTGTCTTTATGCATGCAAAAGATTGTATCATTCAAAAATCCCTCTCACTTATAAAGTTACGGTGACATCGTCAACATTGTTTGACGTAAATTAATATGGAAGAAAATTTCATATTTTTTTTCCTCAAAATTGGCTCAGTGCAATTCCTTAAAATGTTCATATCGTATCCTCCATATATATGTCTTTATGCAGCAAAAGATTGTATCATTCAAAACTCCCTCTCATATATAAAGTTACGGTGAAATCGTCAACATTGTTTGACGTAAATTAATTTTGAAGAAAATTTCATATTGTTTTTCTCGAAATTGGCTGAGTGAAATTCCTTAAAAAATTCATATCATATGCTCCATATATATGTCTTTATGCTTGCAAAAGATTGTATCATTCAAAACTCCCTCTCACTAATAAAGTTACGGTGAAATCGTCAACATTGTTTGACGTAAATAAATATTGAAGAAAATTTCAAATTTTTTTCTCAAAATTGGCTCCGTGAATTTTTTTAAAAAATTCATATCATATGCTCCATATATATGTCTTTATGCTTGTAAAAGATTGTATCATTCAAAACTCCCTCTCACTTATAAAGTTACGGTGGAATCGTCAACATTGTTTGACTTAAATTAGTATGGATGAAAATTACATATATTTTTTCTCGAAATTGGCTCAGTGAAATTCCTCAAAATGTTCATATCATATGCTCCTATATGAATCTTTATACATGCGAAAGATTGTATCATTCAAAACTCCCTCTCACTTATAAATTTTTGATGAAATCGTCAACATTCGTTCATTTCATTTCCTATGGAAGAAAACTTTTAATATTTTTTTTTCAAAATTGGCTCAGTGAAATTCCTTAAAATGTTCATATAATATGCTCAATATATGTGTCTTTATGCATGCAAAAGATTGTATCATTCAAAACTCCCTCTCACTTATAAAGTTACGGTGACATCGTCAACATTGTTTGACGTAAATTAATATAGAAGAAAATTTAATATTTTTTTTCTCAAAATTGGCTCAGTGAAATTCCTTAATATGTTCATATCGTATGCTCCATATATATGTCTTTATGCATGCAAAAGATTGTATCATTCAAAATTCCCTCTCATATATAAAGTTACGGTGAAATCGTCAACATTGTTTGAAGTAAATTAATATTGAAGAAAATTTCATATTTTTTTTTCTCAAAATGAGCTCAGTGAAATTCGTTAAAAAATTCATATCATATGCTCCATATATACGTCTTTATGCTTGCAAAAGATTGTATCATTCAAAGCTCCCTCTCACTTATAAAGTTACGGTGAAATCGTCAATATTGTTTGACTTAAATTAGTATGGATGAAAAGTACATATTTTGTTTCCTCAAAATTGGCTCCGTATAATTCCTCAAAATGTTCTTATATTATGCTCCTTATATGTGTCTTTATACATGCGAAAGATAGTATAATTCAAAACTCCCTCTCACTTTTAAATTTAGAATAAAAACGTCAACATTCGTTCATTTCATTTCCTATGGAAGAAAACTTTTAATATTTTTTTTTCAAAATTGGCTCAGTGAAATTCCTTAAAATGTTCATATAATATGCTCAATATATGTGTCTTTATGCATGCAAAAGATTGTATCATTCAAAACTCCCTCTCACTTATAAAGTTACGGTGACATCGTCAACATTGTTTGACGTAAATTAATATAGAAGAAAATTTCCTATTTTTTTTTCTCAAAATTGGCTCAGTGAAATTCCTTAATATGTTCATATCGTATGCTCCATATATATGTCTTTATGCATGCAAAAGATTGTATCATTCAAAATTCCCTCTCATATATAAAGTTACGGTGAAATCGTCAACATTGTTTGACGTAAATTAATATTGAAGAAAATTTCATATTTTTTTTTCTCAAAATGAGCTCAGTGAAATTCGTTAAAAAATTCATATCATATGCTCCATATATACGTCTTTATGCTTGCAAAAGATTGTATCATTCAAAGCTCCCTCTCACTTATAAAGTTACGGTGAAATCGTCAATATTGTTTGACTTAAATTAGTATGGATGAAAAGTACATATTTTGTTTCCTCAAAATTGGCTCCGTATAATTCCTCAAAATGTTCTTATATTATGCTCCTTATATGTGTCTTTATACATGCGAAAGATAGTATAATTCAAAACTCCCTCTCACTTTTAAATTTAGAATAAAAACGTCAACATTCGTTCATTTCATTTCATACGGAAGAAAATCTTTCATTTTTTTTGTTCAAAATTGGCTCAGTGAAATTCCTTGAAATGTTCATATCATATGCTCCATATATATGTCTTTATACTTGCAAAAGATTGTATCATTCAAAACTCTCTCTCACTTATAAAGTTACGGTGAAATCTTCGAAATTGTTTGACGTAAATTAATATGGAAGAAAATTTCCTATTTTTTTTTCTCAAAATTGGCTCAGTGAAATTCCTTAAAGTATTCATATCGAATGCTCCATATATATGTCTTAATGAATGCAAAAGATTGTATCATTCAAAACTACCTCTCACTTATAATTTTAGGGTGAAATCGTCAACATTCGTTCATTTCATTTCATATGGAGGACAAAATTTAATTTTTTTTTCAAAATTGGCTCAGTGAAATTCCTTAAAATGTTCATATCATATGCTCCATATATGTGTCTTTATGCCTGCAAAAGATTGTATCATTCAAATATCCCTCTCACTTATAAAGTTACGGTGACTTCGTCAACATTGTTTGACGTAAATTAATATGAAAGAAAATTTCATATTTTTTTCTCAAAATTGGCTCAGTGAAATTCCTTAAAATGTTCATGTCGTATCCTCCATATATATGTCTTTATGCATGCAAAAGATTGTATCATTCAAAAGTCCCTCTCATTTATAAAGTTACGGTGAAATCGTCAACATTGTTTGACGTAAATTAATTTTGAAGAAAATTTCATATTGTTTTTCTCAAAATTGGCTCAGTGAAATTCGTTAAAAAATTCATATCATATGCTCCATATATACGTCCTTATGCTTGCAAAAGATTGTATCATTCAAAACTCCCTCTCACTAATAAAGTTACGGTGAAATCGTCAATATTGTTTGACTTAAATTAGTATGGATGAAAAGTACATATGAGCCGCGACACGACAAAACCAACAATGTGGTTGTGCGCCCAGCGCAGACTCAGATCAGCCTGGGCATCCGCCCAGTCTGATCAGAGTCTTCGCTGTCCGCATGAAGATAGCTTAGTACCTTAGCTACCCTTTAAGCGCTTAGCGAAGAGTCGGATCAGCCTGGGTGGATGCCCAGGCTGATCTGAGTCTGCACTGGGCGCATAACCACATTGTTGGTTTTCTCACGTCGCGGCTCATATTTTGTTTCCTCAAAATAAGCTCAGTCAAATTCCTCAAAATGTTCATATATTATGCTCCTTATATGTGTCTTTATACATGCGAAAGATTGTATAATTCAAAACTCCCTCTCACTTTTAAATTTAGAATAAAATCGTCAACATTCGTTCATTTCATTTCATACGGAAGAAAATCTTTTTTTTTTTTTTCAAAATTAGCTCAGTGAAATTCCTTAAAATGTTCATATTATCATATGCTCCATATATATGTCTTTATACTTGCAAAAGATTGTATCATTCAAAACTCTCTCTTACTTATAAAGTTACGGTGAAATCGTCAATATTGTTTGACGTAAATTAATATGGAAGAAAAATTTCCTTTTTTTTTTTCTCAAAATTGGTTCAGTGAAATTCCTTAAAGTATTCATATCGTATGCTCCATATATATGTCTTTATGAATGCAAAAGATTGTATCATTCAAAACTACCTCTCACTTATAATTTTAGGGTGAAATCGTCAACATTCGTTCATTTCATTTCATATGGAGGACAAAATGTTATTTTTTTTTCAAAATTGGCTCAGTGAAATTCCTTAAAATGTTCATCTCATATGCTCCATATATGTGTCTTTATGCCTGCAAAAGATTGTATCATTCAAATATCCCTCTCATATATAAAGTTACGGTGATTTCGTCAACATTGTTTGACGTAAATTAATATGAAAGAAAATTTCATATTTTTTTCTCAAAATTGGCTCAGTGAAATTCCTTAAAATGTTCATGTCGTATCCTCCATATATATGTCTTTATGCATGCAAAAGATTGTATCATTCAAAAGTCCCTCTCATTTATAAAGTTACGGTGAAATCGTCAACATTGTTTGACGTAAATTAATTTTGAAGAAAATTTCATATTGTTTTTCTCAAAATTGGCTCAGTGAAATTCGTTAAAAAATTCATATCATATGCTCCATATATACATCCTTATGCTTGCAAAAGATTGTATCATTCAAAACTCCCTCTCACTAATAAAGTTACGGTGAAATCGTCAATATTGTTTGACTTAAATTAGTATGGATGAAAAGTACATATTTTGTTTCCTCAAAATAAGCTCATTCAAATTCCTCAAAATGTTCATATATTATGCTCCTTATATGTGTCTTTATACATGCGAAAGATTGTATAATTCAAAACTCCCTCTCACTTTTAAATTTAGAATAAAATCGTCAACATTCGTTCATTTCATTTCATACGGAAGAAAATCTTTTTTTTTTTTTTTTCAAAATTGGCTCAGTGAAATTCCTTAAAATGTTCATATTATCATATGCTCCATATATATGTCTTTATACTTGTAAAAGATTGTATCATTCAAAACTCTCTCTTACTTATAAAGTTACGGTGAAATCTTCGACATTGTTTGACGTAAATTAATATGGAAGAAAATTTCCTATTTTTTTTTTTCTCAAAATTGGCTCGGTGAAATTCCTTAAAATGTTCATATCGTATGCTCCATATATATGTCTTCATGAATGCAAAAGATTGTATCATTCAAAACTACCTCTCACTTATAATTTTAGGGTGAAATCGTCAACATTCGTTCATTTCATTTCATATGGAGGAAAAAATTAATTTTTTTTTCAAAATTGGCTCAGTGAAACTCCTTAAAATGTTCATATCATATGCTCCATATATGTGTCTTTATGTATGCAAAAGATTGTATCATTCAAAAATCCCTCTCACTTATAAAGTTACGGTGACATCGTCAACATTGTTTGACGTAAATTAATATGGAAGAAAATTTCATATTTTTTTTTCTCAAAATTGGCTCAGTGAAATTCCTTAAAATGTTCATATCGTATCCTCCATATATATGTCTTTATGCATACAAAAGATTGTATCATGCAAAACTTCCTCTCATATACAAAGTTACGGTGAAATCGTCAACATTGTTTGACGTAAATTAATTTTGAAGAAAATTTCATATTGTTTTTCTCAAAATTGGCTCAGTGAAATTCCTTACAAAATTCATATCATATGCTCCCCATATATGTCTTTATGCCTGCAAAAGATTGTATCATTCAAAACTCCCTCTCATATATAAAGTTACGGTGAAATCGTCAACATTGTTTGACGTAAATAAATATTGAAGAAAAAATCATATTTTTTTCTCAAAATTGGCTCAGTGAATTTTTTTTAAAAATTCATATCATATGTTCCATATATATGTCTTTATGCTTGCAAAAGATTGTATCATTCAAAACTCCCTCTCACTTATAAAGTTACGGTGAAATCGTCAACATTGTTTGACTTAAATTAGTATGGATGAAAAGTACATATTTTGTTTCCTCGAAATTGGCTGAGTGAAATTCCTCAAAATGTTCATATCAAATGCTCCTTAAATGTGTTTTTATACATGCAAAAGATTGTAACTTTCAAAACTCCCTCTCACTTTTAAATTTAGAATAAAACGTCAACATTCGTTCATTTCATTTCATACGGAAGAAAATCTTTTAATTTTTTTTTTCAAAATTGGCTCAGTGAAATTCCTTAAAATGTTCATATTATATGCTCCATAAATATGTCTTTATACTTGCAAAAGATTGTATCATTCAAAACTCTCTCTCACTTATAAAGTTACGGTGAAAACTTCGACATTGTTTCACGTAAATTAATATGGAAGAAAATTTCCTATTTTTTTTCTCAAAATTGGCTCGGTTAAATTCCTTAAAATGTTCATATCGTATGCTCCATATATATGTCTTTATGAATGCAAAAGATTGTATCATTCAAAACTACCTCTCACTTATAATTTTAGGGTGAAATCGTCAACATTCGTTCATTTCATTTCATATGGAGGAAAAAATTATTTTTTTTCAAAATTGGCTCAGTGAAATTCTTTAAAATGTTCATATCATATGCTCCATATATGTGTCTTTATGCATGCAAAAGATTGTATCATTCAAAACCCCTTCTCACTTATAAAATTACGGTGACATCGTCAACATTGTTTCACGTAAATTAATATGGAAGAAAATTTCATATTTTTTTTCTCGAAATTGGCTCAGTGAAATTCCTTAAAATATTCATATCGTATCCTCCATATCTATGTCTTTATGCATGCAAAAAATTGTATCATTCAAAACTCCCTCTCATATATAAAGTTACGGTGAAATCGTCAACATTGTTTGACGTAAATTAATTTTGAAGAAAATTTCATATAGTTTTCCTCAAAATTGGCTCAGTGAAATTCCTTAAAAAAATTCATATCATATGCTCCATATATATGTCTTTATGCTTGCAAAAGATTGTATCATTCAAAACTCCCTCTCACTTATAAAGTTACGGTGAAATCGTCATCATTGTTTGACGTAAATAAATATTGAAGAAAATTTCATTTTTTTTTCTCAAAAATTGGCTCAGTGAAATTTTTTATAAAATTCATATCATATGCACCATATATATGTCTTTATGCTTGCAAAAGATTGTATCATTCAAAACTCCCTCTAACTTATAAAATTACGGTGAAATCGTCAACATTGTTTGACTTAAATTAGTATGGATGAAAATAACATATTTTTTTCTCAAAATTGGCTCAGTGAAATTCCTCAAAATGTTCATATCATATGCTCCTTATATGAGTCTTTATACATGCGAAAGATTGTATCATTCAAAACTCCCTCTCACTTATAAACTTTGGATGAAATCGTCAACATTCGTTCATTTCATTTCCTATGGAAGAAAATTTTTAATATTTTTTTTTCAAAATTGGCTCAGTGAAATTCCTTAAAATGTTCATATAATATGCTCAATAAATGTGTCTTTATGCATGCAAAAGATTGTATCATTCAAAACTACATCTCACATATAAAGTTACGGTGACATCGTCAACATTCTTTGACGTAAATTAATATAGAAGAAAATTTCCTATTTTTTTTCTCAAAATTGGCTCAGTGAAATTCCTTAATATGTTCATATCGTATGCTCCATATATATGTCTTTATGCATGCAAAAGATTGTATCATTCAAAACTCCCTCTCATATATAAAGTTACGGTGAAATCGTCAAAATTGTTTGAATTAAATTAATATGGAAGAAAATTTCCTATTTTTTTTCTTCTCAAAATTGGCTCAGTGAAATTCGTTAAAAAATTCATATCATATTCTCCATATATACGTCTTTATGCTTGCAAAAGATTGTATCATTCAAAACTCCCTCTCACTTATAAAGTTACGGTGAAATCGTCAATATTGTTTGACTTAAATTAGTATGGATGAAAAGTACATATTTTGTTTCCTCAAAATTGGCTCAGTGAAATTCCTCAAAATAGCAATATATTATGCTCCTTATATGTGTCTTTATACATGCGAAAGATTGTATAATTCAAAACTCCCTCTCACTTTTAAATTTAGAATAAAAACGTCAACATTCGTTCATTTCATTTCATACGGAAGAAAATCTTTCAATTTTTTTGTTCAAAATCGGCTCAGTGAAATTCCTTAATATGTTCATACCATATCCTCCATATATATGTCTTTATACTTGCAAAAGATTGTATCATTCAAAACTCTCTCTCACTTATAAAGTTACGGTGAAATCTTCGACATTGTTTGACGTAAATTAATATGGAAGAAAATTTCCTATTTTTTCTCAAAATTGGCTGAGTGAAATTCCTTAAAATATTCATATCGTATGCTCCATATATATGTCTTTATGAATGCAAAAGATTGCATCATTCAAAACTACCTCTCACATATAATTTTAGGGTGAAATCGTCAACATTCGTTCTTTTCATTTCATATGGAGGAAATTTTTTTTTTTTCAAAATTGGCTCAGTGAAATTCCTTAATATGTTCATACCATATGCTCCATATATATGTCTTTATACTTGCAAAAGATTGTATCATTCAAAACTCTCTCTCACTTATAAAGTTACGGTGAAATCTTCGACATTGTTTGACGTAAATTAATATGGAAGAAAATTTCCTATTTATTCTCAAAATTGGCTCAGTGAAATTCCTTAAAATATTCATATCGTATGCTCCATATATATGTCTTTATGAATGCAAAAGATTGCATCATTAAAACTACCTCTCACATATAATTTTAGGGTGAAATCGTCAACATTCGTTCTTTTCATTTCATATGGAGGAAAATTTTTTCCAAAATTGGCTCAGTGAAATTCCTTAATATGTTCATATCGTATGCTCCATATATATGTCTTTATGCATGCAAAAGATTGTATCATTCAAAACTTCCTCTCATATATAAAGTTACGGTGAAATCGTCAACATTGTTTGACGTAAATTAATATTGAAGCAAATTTCATATTTTTTTTCTCAAAATTGGCTCAGTGAAATTCGTTAAAAAATTCATATCATATGCTCCATATATACGTCTTTATGCTTGCAAAAGATTGTATCATTCAAAACTCCCTCTCACTTCTAAAGTTACGGTGAAATCGTCAATATTGTTTGACTTAAATTAGTATGGATGAAAAGTACATATTTTGTTTCCTCAAAATTGGCTCAGTGCAATTCCTTAAAATGTTCATATCGTATCCTCCATATATATGTCTTTATGCAGCAAAAGATTGTATCATTCAAAACTCCCTCTCATATATAAAGTTACGGTGAAATCGTCAACATTGTTTGACGTAAATTAATTTTGAAGAAAATTTCATATTGTTTTTCTCGAAATTGGCTGAGTGAAATTCCTTAAAAAATTCATATCATATGCTCCATATATATGTCTTTATGCTTGCAAAAGATTGTATCATTCAAAACTCCCTCTCACTAATAAATTTACGGTGAAATCGTCAACATTGTTTGACGTAAATAAATATTGAAGAAAATTTCATATTTTTTTTCTCAAAATTGGCTAAATGAAATTCCTTAATATGTTCATATCGTATGCTCCATATATATGTCTTTATGCATGCAAAAGATTGTATCATTCAAAATTCCCTCTCATATATAAAGTTACGGTGAAATCGTCAACATTGTTTGACGTAAATTAATATTGAAGAAAATTTCATATTTTTTTTTTCTCAAAATGAGCTCAGTGAAATTCGTTAAAAAATTCATATCATATGCTCCATATATACGTCTTTACGCTTGCAAAAGATTGTATCATTCAAAGCTCCCTCTCACTTATAAAGTTACGGTGAAATCGTCAATATTGTTTGACTTAAATTAGTATGGATGAAAAGTACATATTTTGTTTCCTCAAAATTGGCTCCGTATTATTCCTCAAAATGTTCATATATTATGCTCCTTATATGTGTCTTTATGAATGCAAAAGATAGTATAATTCAAAACTCCCTCACTTTTTTATTTAGAATAAAAACGTCAACATTCGTTCATTTCATTTCATACGGAAGAAAATCTTTCATTTTTTTGTTCAAAATTGGCTCAGTGAAATTCCTTAAAATGTTTATATAATATGCTCAATAAATGTGTCTTTATGCATGCAAAAGATTGTATCATTCAAAACTACATCTCACATATAAAGTTACGGTGACATCGTCAACATTCTTTGACGTAAATTAATATAGAAGAAAATTTCCTATTTTTTTTTCTCAAAATTGGCTCAGTGAAATTCCTTAATATGTTCATATCGTATGCTCCATATATATGTCTTTATGCATGCAAAAGATTGTATCATTCAAAACTCCCTCTCATATATAAAGTTACGGTGAAATCGTCAAAATTGTTTGATGTAAATTAATATGGAAGAAAATTTCCTATTTTTTTCTTCTCAAAATTGGCTCAGTGAAATTCGTTAAAAAATTCATATCATATGCTCCATATATACGTCTTTATGCTTGCAAAAGATTGTATCATTCAAAACTCCCTCTCACTTATAAAGTTACGGTGAAATCGTCAATATTGTTTGACTTAAATTAGTATGGATGAAAAGTACATATTTTGTTTCCTCAAAATTGGCTCAGTGAAATTCCTCAAAATGTTCATATATTATGCTCCTTATATGTGTCTTTATACATGCGAAAGATTGTATAATTCAAAACTCCCTCTCACTTTTAAATTTAGAATAAAAACGTCAACATTCGTTCATTTCATTTCATACGGAAGAAAATCTTTCAATTTTTTTGTTCAAAATTGGCTCAGTGAAATTCCTTAATATGTTCATACCATATGCTCCATATATATGTCTTTATACTTGCAAAAGATTGTATCATTCAAAACTCTCTCTCACTTATAAAGTTACGGTGAAATCTTCGACATTGTTTGACGTAAATTAATATGGAAGAAAATTTCCTATTTTTTCTCAAAATTGGCTCAGTGAAATTCCTTAAAATATTCATATCGTATGCTCCATATATATGTCTTTATGAATGCAAAAGATTGCATCATTCAAAACTACCTCTCACATATAATTTTAGGGTGAAATCGTCAACATTCGTTCTTTTCATTTCATATGGAGGAAATTTTTTTTTTCAAAATTGGCTCAGTGAAATTCCTTAATATGTTCATACCATATGCTCCATATATATGTCTTTATACTTGCAAAAGATTGTATCATTCAAAACTCTCTCTCACTTATAAAGTTACGGTGAAATCTTCGACATTGTTTGACGTAAATTAATATGGAAGAAAATTTCCTATTTATTCTCAAAATTGGCTCAGTGAAATTCCTTAAAATATTCATATCGTATGCTCCATATATGTGTCTTTATGAATGCAAAAGATTGCATCATTCAAAACTACCTCTCACATATAATTTTAGGATGAAATCGTCAACATTCGTTCTTTTCATTTCATATGGAGGAAATTTTTTTTTTTTCAAAATTGGCTCAGTGAAATTCCTTAATATGTTCATATCGTATGCTCCATATATATGTCTTTATGCATGCAAAAGATTGTATCATTCAAAACTTCCTCTCATATATAAAGTTACGGTGAAATCGTCAACATTGTTTGGCGTAAATTAATATTGAAGCAAATTTCATATTTTTTTTCTCAAAATTGGCTCAGTGAAATTCGTTAAAAAATTCATATCATATGCTCCATATATACGTCTTTATGCTTGCAAAAGATTGTATCATTCAAAACTCCCTCTCACTTATAAAGTTACGGTGAAATCGTCAATATTGTTTGACTTGAATTAGTATGGATGAAAAGTACATATTTTGTTTCCTCAAAATTGGCTCAGTGAAATTCCTCAAAATGTTCATATATTATGCTCCTTATATGTGTCTTTATACATGCGAAAGATTGTATAATTCAAAACTCCCTCTCACTTTTAATTTTAGAATAAAAACGTCAACATTCGTTCATTTCATTTCATACGGAAGAAAAATTTTTATTTTTTTTTTCAAAATTGGCTCAGTGAAATTCCTTAAAATGTTCATATCATATGCTCCATATATATGTCTTTATACTGGCAAAAGATTGTATCATTCAAAACTCTCTCTCACTTATAAAGTTACGTTGAAATCTTCGACATTGTTTGACGTAAATTAATATGGAAGAAAATTTCCTATTTTTTTTCTCAAAATTGGCTCTGTGAAATTCCTTAAAATGTTCATATCGTATGCTCCATATATATGTCTTTATGAATGCAAAAGATTGAATCATTCAAAACTACCTCTCACTTATAATTTTAGGGTGAAATCGTCAACATTCGTTCATTTCATTTCATATGTAGGAAAAAAAATTTTTTTTTTCAAAAATTGGCTCAGTGAAATTCCTTAAAATGGTCATATCATATGCTCCATATATGTATCTTTATGCATGCAAAAGATTGTATCATTCAAAAATCCCTCTCACTTATAAAGTTACGGTGACATCGTCAACATTGTTTGACGTAAATTAATATGGAAGAAAATTTCATATTTTTTTTTCTCAAAATTGGCACAGCGAAATTTTTTATAAAATTCATATCATATGCTCCATATATATGTGTTTATGCTTGCAAAAGATTGTATCATTCAAAACTCCCTCTAACTTATAAAATTACGGTGAAATCGTCAACATTGTTTGACTTAAATTAGTATGGATGAAAACAACATATTTTTTTCTCAAAATTGGCTCAGTGAAATTCCTTAAAATGTTCATATCATATGCTCCTTATATGAGTCTTTATTCATGCGAAAGATTGTATCATTCAAAACTCCCTCTCACTTATAAACTTCGGATGAAATCGTCAACATTCGTTCATTTCATTTCCTATGGAAGAAAACTTTTAATATTTTTTTTCAAAATTGGCTCAGTGAAATTCCTTAAAATGTTCATATAATATGCTCAATAAATGTGTATTTATGCATCCAAAAGATTATATCGTTCAAAACTACATATCACATATAAAGTTACGGTGACATCGTCAACATTGTTTGACGTAAATTAATATAGAAGAAAATTTCATATTTTTTTCTCAAAATTGGCTCAGTTAAATTCCTTAATATGTTCATATCGTATGCTCCATATATATGTCTTTATGCATGCAAAAGATTGTATCATTCAAAACTCCCTCTCATATATAAAACTACGGTGAAATCGTCAAAATTGTTTGACGTAAATTAATATTGAAGAAAATTTCATATTTTTTTTTCTCAAAATTGGCTCAGTGAAATTCGTTAAAAAATTCATATCATATGCTCCATATATACGTCTTTATGCTTGCAAAAGATTGTATCATTCAAAACTCCCTCTCACTTATAAAGTTACGGTGAAATCGTCAATATTGTTTGACTTAAATTAGTATGGATGAAAATAACATATTTTTTCTCAAAATTGGCTCAGTAAATTCCTCAAAATGTTCATATATTATGCTCCTTATATGTGTCTTTATACATGCGAAAGATTGTATAATTCAAAACTCCCTCTCACTTTTAAATTTAGAATAAAAACGTCAACATTCGTTCATTTCATTTCATACGGAAGAAAATCTTTCAATTTTTTTTTTCAAAATTGGCTCAGTGAAATTCCTTAAAATGTTCATATCATATGCTCCATATATATGTCTTTATACTTGCAAAAGATTGTATCATTCAAAACTCTCTCTCACTTATAAAGTTACGGTGAAATCTTCGACATTGATTGGCGTAAATTAATATTGAAGAAAATTTCCTATTTTTTTTTTCTCAATATTGGCTCAAGGAAATTCCTTAAAATATTCATATCGTATGCTCCATATATATGTATTTATGAATGCAAAAGATTGTATCATTCAAAACTACCTCTCACTTATAATTTTAGGGTGAAATCGTCAACATTCGTGCATTTCATTTCATATGGAGGAAAAAAATTAATTTTTTTTTCGAAATTGGCTCAGTGAAATTCCTTATAATGTTCATATCATATGCTCCATATATGTGTCTTTATGCATGCAAAAGATTGTATCATTCAAATATCCCACTCACTTATAAAGTTACGGTGACTTCGTGAACATTGTTTGACGTAAATTAATATTGAAGAAAATTTCATATTTTTTTCTCAAAATTGGCTCAGTGAAATTCCTTAAAATGTTCATGTCATATGCTCCATATAGTTGTCTTTTTGCATGCAAAAGATTGTATCCTTCAATACTCCCTCTCATATATAAAGTTACGGTGAAATCCTCAACATTGTTTGACGTAAATTAATATTGAAGAAAATTTCATATTGTTTTTCTCAAAATTGGCTCAGTGAAATTCCTTAAAATGTCCATATAATATGCTCCATAATTGTGTTTTCATGCATGCAAAAGATTGTATCATTCAAAACTCCCTCTCACTTTTAAATTTAGGGTGAAATTATCAACATTCTTTCACTTCATTTCAAATGAAAGAAAACCTTAATATTTTTTTTTTCAAAATTGGCTCTGTGAAATGCTTTAAAATGATCATATCATACATTATATATGTGTCTTTTTGCATGCCAGAGATTGTATCATTCAAAACTCCCTCTCACTTATGAAGTTAGGGTGAAATCGTCAACATTGTTTGACTTAAATTAATACGGAATAAAATTTCATCCTTTTTCTTAAAAAAAATTGGCTCAGTGATTTTCCTTAAAATGTTCATATCATATGCTCCATATAGTTGTCTTTTTGCATGCAAAAGATGGTATCATTTAAGAATCCCTCTCACTTATAAAGTTAGGGTGAAATCGTCAACATTATTTCACTTCATTTCATATGGAAGAAACTTTTTAATATTTTTTTTTCAAAATTGGCTCAGTGAAATTACTTCAAATGTTCATATTATATCCTCCATATTGAGCCGCGACACGACAAAACCAACAATGTGGTCATGCGCACTGCGCAGACTCAGATCAGTCTAGGTTTCCGCCAAGTTTGACCAGAACCTTCGTTAAGTACTCAAAGGGTAGCTAAGGGTCTAAGTTACCTTCATGCGGACAGCGAAGACTCTGATCAGACTGGGCGGATGCCCAGGCTGATCTGAGTCTGCGCTGACCGCACAACCACATTGTTGGTTTTCTCGTGTCGCGGCTCATATGTGTCTTTGTGCATACAAAAAATTGTATCTACTAGCTACTGCTAATTGGATCTGCATAAATACAAACAAAACCGGACGGACGGACGGTTACACAGATACATACCAAGACGGACACAGCAGTATTTCCATAAAGTGCACGGGTACTGTTCCATGTTGTTCGCCACCATTTTTTCAAAGGGAGACAACTTCCATTACTTCCTGTTTGCTTCTCAGGACCACGAAAACCCTTCCAAAAGGGTAACAACGATACATCCTATACGTTTTGCTGCTGATTTTATATACACTCATTTGACCTATTCCGGTGGATTCACCTATTCCGGTGTATCCTGTTTCTCTCTCTGCAACGAAACAAGCTAGAAGCGAAATGATTTTTAGGTAATTACTGTCAATGTTTATTTGTCAAACCCACAGATAGTAAGGATCTCATTTATCAATCAAAGATACGGAAAACTGAGTTTAAAAGTGGTTGGTAATGCATATTTAACAAGAAAAATGACAGATGTTTTCAGGCCAACTGTGAAAATAGGGTCGGACAATATTTGTGTAAACAAATATGTCGTAAACCTATATGTCTGTCGATTGCTCATTTTATTAGCTATCTAAACCGATTAATATCAAAATGAAATACAATCAGTTACTTAGGTTTATTGAATCTTTATTTTATTAGCTCATTTAGCCTATTCCGGCGGATAGTATATTTGGGTAATGTCTCTGAGTTCGGAAATCCATATTAGCGCTGCATTTTCGTCATGCAATTTGAATATTTAAGTAAAACTCCATAAGGCTTTATTTTGAATTGTCATTTATCAATGAATCATGGATAGAAATATCAAACACTGTACTTATGGGCACTGAACCACCGAAATAGTTTTTCAGCGAAGCCGTGAGTATAGTCAGATGTTTTAAATAATCAATTATGTCAAATAGACATTTGTTTGCGTAAAATCGTCTTTCATCGAGCTAGTAATAATCCGACAGTTTACTTTTGGGGCGCCCCTCGGTGGTTCTTTCGATGCATTGTAAAAAATATACAGATCCACCGGAATAGAAGAAGGTGCGTCGAAATAGGATAAAAGACAACGTCTGGTTGTCGTCAGATTTGCCTATCTTCCTCAAATAGTTTGTGAACCCAAATGAAGTGCCTTAAACAAGAGGCTTTTATTCATTTACTGACATAAATAAATTAAAAAATGACAATGTATTTAGACTGTAGCGCACGGTCGACTGAAACGTGCGTCGGAATAGGTCAAATGACTGTACTTGCATGTTTATGCAAACAAAATTAGATGGACAGACAGACATACACATACGGACAGATAAAAGATCGCATCGATGTACAACAACGACAGCCTGTTATAGTATTATAGTAATTGCACCAATATGTTCCTCCAAATGCCTTAGTTAACTTACACACCTGCTTTGCTATCCCTGTAAAGACAAAAGACTAAAAGGACAGGATACCTCCACGACAGGCAGACGCAAGGACGGACAAAATAATGAAGGAACGCATGGACAGGCACAACAAAACAAAAGTATAATCTCCATGAAGTTTTTGGGGCGATGCTTGATAGAATTTGAAGTGAACAGATATACCCTTTTCATATGCGAAAGCAAATACATGCGAACAGACAGACGGACAAACAACCTGACTGAGTAGAGATGTACTCAGACAGACAACTACAGACTAGAGAAAAGATTAATATTCCAAGAGTATTTAATGTCGCAACGTAAAAGTACCGATATCTATATGGGTTATTAGAATCGGGAATAGGGAATAGGGAATAAGTAACCAACTTGACGCTTCTGTTTTGAGCCATCATCTGAGAAACTGCTCCAAGGTATTTGAAGCTGCTTACGGTACCCAGCTTCTGCCATTTTACCTTGATCTCCCTCTGGATGCCGTCTGCGCTGTTCGTCATCAGTTTGGTCTTCTCAGCACTGATCTCCATCTTATACCTTGTGCAGGTTTGGTCGAGACTTTCAACTAGAGCTTTCAGTTCCTGCTCTTCCTCAGCTAGAGATCTATGTCATCGGCAAACCGCAGATTGGTAATGTTTCTGCCGCCTATGCTAACCTTTCCTTCATGCTCTTCCAGAGCATCAGACATGATCCGTTCGAGAAAAATGCTGAAGAGGCTGGGTGACAGAAGACATCATTGTCTTACTCCAACTGTTTTTCTGAACCATTCTCCTGTGCTGCCATTTATCAGGACTGCACTTGTAGCCTTGTCGTATAGCTGCTCAATGGTGCGAACTAAATTTGCACTGATATTGTACTTCCGCATGGTGGCTCATAAGGCTGCATGCCATACCCTGTCAAAGGCTTTTTTGAAATCAATGAAGACATGGTACAGATTCTGCTGATGTTGGAGATACTTTTCACACAGGATTCTAAGGTTGAAGATTTGTTCTGTGGTGCTCCTTCCTGCTCGGAACCCAGCCTGTTCCTCAGCGATTATCTCCTCGGCTTGTGGTTTAAGCCTGTTCAAGATGACTTTCAGCATGACTTTGCTTGACTGATGAGGCTGATGGTTCTGTAGTTCTGGCAGAGCTGTAGGTTGCCTTTTTTAGGGAGCGTAATAATCAGCGACTGAGTCCATGGGGTAGGCCATTCTCCTGTTCTCCAGATCCTGTTACAAATATCTGTTAAAACATCAATCATGGTCTCCCCGCCAGCTTGAACAAGTTCTGCTGGTATATTATCAACTCCGGCAGTTTCTCCTTTTTTAGTGCTGCTACTGCAATCTCAACTTCTACACGAAGGATTGGTTGTTGATCTTTTTCTGGGGGCTGATTGCAGTCCAAAACCGCATTGTCACCGTAAGTCTCATGGTTGTATAGTTCTGAGCAATATTCTGTCCATCTGCTGAGAATCTCTTGTTCCTCTGTAAGGCATTTCCCAGACTTGTCCTGGATAGTTGTGGATCTACCCTGTTTCTCTGAAGTTAGATCCTTCACAAGCTGGTATGCTTTCTTGCTGTTGTTTTTTGTTCAAGCAAGTTTCAATCTCCTCGCACTGACTAGCTATCCAATCCTCCTTCGCTTTCTTCACTGCCTTCTGAATCCTCTTGTTTGCTTTTCTGTATTCTTCTGCTCCTCCTGCTTCATACCTCTTCTTCAAATTTCTCCTCTCATCACAGAGGTCGAGAACATCTCTGGTGACCCAGGGCTTTTTCCTGCGACGTTCCTTCCCAAGTATCTCACTGGCTGCCTCAGTCACTACTGGGTTGTAAGTGGTAATCATGGTATGTATGTCCATGTCATTATCCCTCAGACCAATGAGTGGTGCAAATTTCCCACCTATTGTTGCTTGAAACGTGCATGCCACATCTGCTTCCGTTAGCTTCTCACTATCAAACTTTAGTCTTGGCTGGGTTGGCTTTCTAGCCTTCTTCAGACGAACTCGGAAGGTCATTATCACCAGGTCATGGTCGCTTCCTATGTCTGCTCCAGGAAAACTCCTTGTCCTATGGATGTTGACTTCTGATCGGAAGCGCTTCCTCACCAAGATGTAATCAATCTGATTGTGGTGTTTCCCATCTGGACTGTGCCATTCCATCTTCGTGATGGTTTGTGAGGGCCAAGGGTGTTTGTCAATACTAGGCTGTTACAGGTTGCAAACTCTATAAGTCTGAGACCTCTCTCATTTGTCTCGGCATCGCAGTAGGGTCCACAAACGTTTCCCCAGTCTTCCTGTGCATCCTTTCCAACTTTAGCATTCCAATCCCCTTGTACAACCAGAATGTCCTTCTTGGGTGTTTGGTCTATGATTTCCTGGAGTTGCTGGTAGAAGTGTTCTACCTCATTGTCATCATGCCCAGATGTTGGTGCATAAACCTGTATGATGGTGACGTTGAAAGGAGCTGCTCTCAGGCGAATTGAAATCAGTCTGCTGGAGACTGGTCGGCATCCCAAGACAGTACTCACCATGTCCTTATGCACATAAAATCCAACCCCATACTCATGTTTGTCCTCTTCTCCACTGAAATAAACCTTGTGTCCGTCATCTGTTGACATCTCACCAAAGTTTTTCCAGCGCATCTCACAGAGCCCCTGTATGTTCCAGTGGTACCTGTCCATTGCATGTGTCAGCTCCTCAAGCTTCCCAGCTGGCCTCAGAGTCCTCACATTCCAGGTTCCAATTGAGATGTTCGCCGTATCTCTGAACTTCCTAATCTGTGTTACACCAGTTGCATACTTGTAAACCTACGTCCCAGTGTCCAACAGTAGGCGCGGTCATTGTTAACCCCGGCTGCGACCGATCCGATATTATGGTGTTGTTTAAGTTGTCAACCATGATGTTACAAGGGCAGAGTTCAGATGTGTACGTACGATTGGAGGAAATCACACTTTGCTCATTCCTTGAATTAGTAATTATTGATTACTATAAAAATATGGTTGCTCAATTTGCATATTGATTTTTTCGAATTAATCACCTTTATTACCTCCCTAGAAGTACTGATACATTTCTTATGCGATTAATTCCGTAAAATGCTCTGTTCCATTCTGTTCCGTTTCGTTCCGTTCCGCAAAATACCAATAACCATGCCAAATTCACTAATAGCCAATTTCCCGGTGGGGGGAAAAGGACTATGGGGAAAAGTGGCTCTATGAGGTCCGGACAATCCACTATATAGCCGTCCTTCCTATAGCCATTTTTCCGGGGGGAAAGGGGGAAAAACCACTCTCTGACAGTGGCCAGTCTTTAACAACGTCATAATAACGTTGTTTTATGCTTTGTATCATTTATCTCAGACAGTCATGCGCGGATCCAGCAATTTTTCTCAAGGGGGATCCGACCAAACCCATACAAGTCTGGTTATATAATATACTCAACCTAATTAACAAGAGGGCCATGAGGCCCTGAGCCGCTCACCTGAGTAAAAAGGTCAAAGGTAAAATGAGGATCATCAACTGAACAAACCTGATAGTTTGAATTTGTCAAATATGTCCACAACATGCATGCAAAGTTAGAAAAAGATCCATTGAAAACTGTAAAAGTTGATTACACAAACTCTAAACCACAAAGTGTGACGAACTGACGGACAGATGGTCAGACGGCAGACAGGGGCAAATCTTAATGCCCCCCTGACTGTTGTCACGGGGGCATAAAAAAAATCTGTCCATAAATGAAGGCACTAGAATGATGACAAAGTTTTTCTAAAAATAGTCACTGTGACCTTGACATTGACCTTAGAATGCTGAAATGCAAACTTATTCAAGATATTGTCATACTAAACACTTTTGTGACGTTTTAATCAAAATCGGCCCATACATGAAGGCGCTAGAGCGATGACAAAGTTTTTCTTAAAATAGCCGCTGTGACCTTGAACTTGACCCCAGAATGCTGAAACGCAAACTTGTCTAAGATATTGCCATACTTATCACTTGTGTGAAGTTAAATGGAAAATGGTCCATTAATGAAAGCGCTACAGCGATGAAAAAGTTTTTCTATAAATAGCCACTGTGACCTTGACATTGATCTTAGGATGCTGAAATGCGAGCTTGTTCTAGATATTGTCATACTAAATATTTGTGTGAAGTTTTAATCAAAATCGGTTCATAAATGAAGGAGCTAGAGGGATGCCAGAGTTTATCTAAAAATAGCCACTGTGACCTCAGAATGCTGAAACGCGAACTTGTCCAAGATATTGTAATACCAATCACTTGTGTGAAACTAAATCGAATTTGGTCCTTAAATGAAGACGCTACAGCGATGACAAAGTTTTTCTAAAAATAGCCACTGTGTCCTTCACCTTGACCCCAGAATGCTAAAACGCTTTCTTGTCCAAGATATCATCATACTTATCACTTTTGTGAAGTACAATCGAAATCATTCCATAAATGAAGGCACTAGAATGATGACAAAGTTTTTCTAAAAATAGTCACTGTGACCTTGACATTGACCTTAGAATGCTGAAATGCAAACTTTTTCAAGATATTGTCATACTAAACACTTTTGTGAAGTTTTAACCAAATCGGCCCATACATGAAGGCGCTAGAGCGATGACAAAGTTTTTCTTAAAATAGCCACTGTGACCTTGACCTTGACATCAGAACGCTGAAATGCGAACTTGTCTAAGAAATTGCCATACTTATCACTTGTGTGAAATTAAATCGAAATCGGTCCACCTAATGCAGCCTTTCCCCCACCCCAATGATGCTTCAGATAAAATTTGATTTCGATCGGCCAACTGGTATCTGAGATATTTATGAAGTTGTTTTCACCATTATAAGTCAATGGGATTTTTTCCGATGCTCAAGGGCAGCTAACTTCGTAGTGGTTGGCCTGATCTGGCCAAAATTTGAATTTGTTTAAGATATTATGCATTTCCTCATTACCTGCAAGTTTGAAAAGGATCGGATCAGTAGAAACCAAGAAAAATATTTCATCGCTCAAGGGTAAGTAACTCTGAAAAGAATAATCAAACCTGGCCCAAACTGGAACTGGTCCAAGAAGTTTTGGCTGTCCTGGATACCTGCAAGTTACAAGACGTTGCGATCAAAAATGATGAAGCTAGGGCCTGGACAACATTTTCTCCATTATAAGTCTATGGGAAAATATTTTATCGCTCAAGGGCAAGTGACTCTGAACAGAATGATCCAATCTGACCCAACTTCGAACTCGTCCGAGATGTTTTGGCTATCCTGGATACCTGCAAGTTACAAGAAGTTGCGATCAAAAATGAAGAAGCTAGAGCCTGGACAACATTTTCTCCATTATAAGTCTATGGGAAAATATTTTATCGCTCAAGGGCAAGTAACTCAAAACAGAATGATCCAACCTGGCCCAACTTCGAACTCGTCCGAGATGTTTTGGCTGTCCTGGATACCTGCAAGTTACAAGAAGTTGCGATCAAAAATGAAGAAGCTAGGGCCCGGACAACATTTTCTCCATTATAAGTCTATGGGAAAATATTTTATCGCTCAAGGGCAAGTAACTCAAAACAGAATGATCCAACCTGGCCCAACTTCGAACTCGTCCGAGATGTTTTGGCTGTCCTGGATACCTGCAAGTTACAAGAAGTTGCAATCAAATATCAAGAAGCTAGGGCCTGGACAACATTTTCTCCATTCTAAGCCTGTGGGAAAATATTTTATCGCTCAAGGGCAAGTAACTCTGAACAAAATGATCCAACCTGGCCCAACTTCGAACTCGTCCGAGATGTTTTGGCTGTCCTGGATACCTGCAAGTTACAAGAAGTTGCGATCAAAAATGAAGAAGCTAAGGCCTGGATAACAGTTTCTCCATTATAAGTCTATGGGAAAATATTTTATCGCTCAAGGGCAAGTAACTCTAAACAGAATGATCCAACCTGGCCCAACTTCGAACTCGTCCAAGAAGTTTTGACTGTTCTGGATACCTGCAAGTTACAAGAAGTTGCGATCAAAAATGAAGAAGCTAGGGCCCGGACAACATTTTCTCCATTGTAAGTCTATGGGAAAATATTTTTTCGCTCAAGGGCAAGTAACTCTGAACAGAATGATCCAACCTGGCCCAGCTTCGAACTGGTCCGAGATTTTTTGGCTGTCCTGGATACCTGCAAGTTACAAGAAGCTGCGATCAAAAATGAAGAAGCTAGGGCCCGGACAAAAGTGTGGACGTACGACGGACGGCCGACGCCGGACGACGGACGACGGACCAAGCCTATACTATAAGCTCACATTGTGAGCCTTCGGCTCAGGTGAGCTAAAAATGCAACAGCTAGATTTTTCTAATATTCCAAAGCTCATGTCATTTGCAGATCATTTTTAGTTTAATTTCTTAACTCAACAGGAATTAACTCTTACTGTCCCAGAAATTCAGTTCTGTTGATAAAATGGTTCACGGTTGAGAGAGCATTAACGATAGCTACCCGATTTTCAAAAGTCTTATTTAGGGATATGTCTGCCAAGGCGCTTAGAATGTTGCATGCTTATGTAAGCCTGCGGTTGTAAGCCAAACATTTCCATTACCACCCATCAATGATTTTTGGTCATGTAGAAAGCGTTCGACGCACTAGGGAAACAATAGATTATCTTATGCCCTGCGTTCGGTGCGACGTACACATCCAGTCTCGCCGTAGTTCTACCCTTTTTGAGACTTTTGAAAATCGGGTAGCTCCAGTAAGTGCTCTCTCAAGCGGGAACCATTTCATCAACAAAACTGAATACCTTGGACAGTAAACATTAATCCCCGTTGACTCTAGAAATTAAACAGAAAATAATCTGCATGTGCCATAAGCTATGGAATTTTGGATAAATTAAGTGTTGCGTTTTTAATTCGGTTGAGTATACTTTGATTTCCGGATTTCTCTGAATTTTAGCCGTTCACAAGATTAGTCAAGGTTTCCGGTTCTAACCATGGGGAGGCCTCCACATTTAGAATCATTTTTTATTTATTTATTTTTATTTTATTTTTTAGTTTTTTTTACATATTTACATTTTTTTAACTTTTATTACTTTTTTACATTTTCTGAGTCTATTTTAGTGTGTACAAACGTTGCATAACGGATTTCGATCAAAGTTTAGACCGCTTTACCTGACAGTGTATTGTTTACTGAGGAGACAAAGCCTTTGGTATCTAATCATACAAAATACCCGATCGGAACATTCGCCTTTTGTTTTGCACTACGAGCGTTTGGCAGATTGTCTTTGTGTCAATGTTTTTCTTGCATGGTGCAAATGCATTAGCGCTTATGCTGACAAACTGTCCTCATTTATGGTGCTTCCCATGTAGATTTTAATGCGGCGAAGTCCAGAAAATGAGCGTTCAGCCTCACATAAACTGACAGTAAGAGTGCAACCTATGTTCAGAAGGGTTTTGATATCTGGAAAAGCATCTCCGTCCGTAATTCTGTACGTATCTAGAAGACTGTCTGGCTTAATTCCTTTGTCAATGAATTTCCCACAAGCCCTTTTGAACTTGTAGATCATTCGAGGATGAGCTTTGCAAACTGGAATCCCAGAAGAGCAAATCAGAGGAAAACTTCTGTATTTCCGACTTTGTCAATTTCTGTGTGTATGTACTTCTTTCCCTATTGGTTTTGAGAGCGAAATGTGGGATTTGATTGTATTAATTCCTGATCATTGCCTATCTTTTTACTTTGATAGGTTCACCATTTGTTCGGGGAGTAAACAGCCCACTGGGGCCCCGCAAAGCACTGCATTGTTTTATGACCCTGATAATGAGGTGGTTTTCTTATCACTTTTTTTTTATTGGAGGGGATTAAATTGGGAGAGGGGAGGGGAGGGGGGGGAGAGATAGGGGTCTAGATGATAGAACCAAATCCAAATTTTATTTAGGGGTACTGTTTTTTGCCCCTGATCAAAAAGTGGGCGACGGAATAGTCCAAATTTAACGGGTTACGGCGAATGAGTTTTAAAACTTTCCGATGCGGCCACGTGCCATAGTAAAGTGCTCGGCCTTGAGAAGAATGGTTAAAGAAGCGAAAGAGTGGTTTCCCTTGTACCAAATTATGCGATTAAATAAAATATTTACCATGAAAGAGCACTGACGACCTAATAAGACATCTGACGACTTCATGTGACATTTTCTGTACTCTTGCCTCCACTGTTTAACACTAGATACCGAACAGATCTATAAATCGCGAGAATGTTTCACTTCCTAAAAGCGACTGTACTGATGTTATACAGGACTGAATTTTATTTGGAATTTATCGATGTGTAAACGCCGGCGAATCGCTCACAAACTGAATAAAGCCCGAAAGGCTTTATGTTATGTTTGTGAGTGATTCGCCGGCGTGTAGACATCGATTAAGTCCACAATATTTAATGCCTTAAAATCCCAATTGTATCATGAAAACGTGGAAAATAGTTGTAAATCGTTGATTTTAGAAGCTTTCGGAAAAACGGTTCTGTAAAATTATGATGCTGGAATTGACGAAGTCTTGAGGTTTTTTCTAGCCAATCAAAACGCTCGAAACGAACTAAGTTGGATTTATTGAGAAGTATGGGGTGGTGTTAGCACCTTGCAAGCATCCTCCAACAGCATTGGAAGATTTTTTTATCTTTTTATAACTGCAAGCATGTCTAAACCCTCTCTCTCTCATTCAAATTATTCAATTTCTTCTGATTTTCAGCAGTGCCTTCAAGGCCTGGTTCCAAAGGACCCAAAGGTTATGCACGCAGTCAGTGAGGTCTCAGACTTTACAGATGCTCAAGCTCATCTGAGACATAGTTTTTAAAAACTGCCCAGAACCGCTTCCCATGTTTCTTGGAACACCAGAAGGAAATGCACATAAACAGAAATGCACACCAGAATGAAATGCACATAAACAGAAGTGCATGCACAAACACACATACCCCCTACCCCCCCCCCCCCCCCCCCCCCCCCTCTTCCTCCTCCCCCATCCCAAACACACAACACACACACGTGTGGTGAGGATTTCAGTGCTCTTTTATTGAAATACCTTTGTTATGATAGAGTTCTGTTCTATATTTTACAAGTTATTACTTGCAAAGGTCGAATTAATTTATCAAATAAGTTTCCTTTTCTCTTTTTCAAAAGAATCCTCGAAGGTTATAGCTTAAGAGCCTACTGACGCTTTCCAGTATATAAGATGACGACTTAATATGTAATGTCATATTAGGTCGTCAGGCCCACCCTTCTGTCATTCAGTGATTTTTCACGAAGAAAGTTCGTACATCACGAATACTTGAAATAAATAATCGTAAAGATTAATAATTCTGGTACCCGTTGCAAAAAGCCGATATCAAATACCTTTGTTCGTTTGTGCATAGTAATGCGAAATATGCCGCAACCTGACGACTTAATGTGCAATAAAGCTGTTTGTATTGATACAAATCTGGATAGATTTAAGCGATTTTATCAAGTTTTTCTTAATCTGTTTAATATGCATCGGTAATCTCGATATTAAGAAGATTCTTTATTATGGTTAGAAAGAGTTGCTTTTTATTCACCATTGATAGAAAATAAGACTCTTGCTATATGTAACAATGTAATTGTGACAATTTTATCCGATACTTGAAACTTCGTAACCCTAAAATAATTAACGGTGCATTAGAATGGAGATAATCATATTAAAGTCTCCATAGTCCTATCAGCTGCAAAAACGCCTAAACTCAAATCATTGTAAAAAGCGGTTCAGCCTTCCCGTTTGGTATTAAAATGTGGATTGGTGTACATATTTTGAGTCATTTAACTGGCAAAAAGTAGTAAAAACAAGTTTTTGAAAAATAGCAAGTAGCTCCATAAAATACAATTTCCTGCTCTGGTTTCCCGTCTAGCAATACTATATAAACATAGGCGGGAAAGTGATTGGGACTCCACGCCTGTGCATTGTATTTTTACCATTTTATGAAATCGAAAGTAGGTCATTTTAGTTGCCAACTAAAATGACCCAAATAAGTTTTCAAACCCTTTTTAAGTGAAACTCAAGGATGGTTTAACTTTTTAAAGCTGGCTAATCACGGTCATTTACAATTTCGAAACTATTGTAAAAAGCTTGTGCACAGCGATACCGCATGATAAAATTCTTCATGCTGATAGAGCAATGGGGCCTTTAAAAAGACATTGATTGATTGATTGACTGATTGATTTGATGCTTCACGTCCGCGGTAAACAACTATGGTCATGTCGGTCAGTTACCCTAACCACACTATTCCTGGGCAGGCTTAGACCTCCTAAGCGGTTAACCAGTACTAGGTGCACATACTTTCGCCAGTAACTGACAACTGCCCTTCTTGAATCAGCGGAAGGAGAAACGAAAGTATATGGCCAGACCGGGTTTCGAACCCAGGACCTCTGACTTATGAGTCAGGTGCCCTACAGATTGCGCTACGCGGCCCGGCTTTAAAAAGACATTCAGATAGATAGATAGATAGATAGATAGATAGATAGATAGATAGATAGATAGATAGATAGATAGATAGATTGATAGATTCCTCCACTTAGGAGAGCCTAAGCATACATACAACTATTGACGAAAAGCAAGAATAACATGTAAACACCGAACAAAGCAACAACAACAACAAAAATACATGTAACCAATATAAGCAATATGCAAACCCCATGATGAGGCGCGCTGCATGGAAGGGTAACCCTCATCGCCTGTACGATCAGTGACCATTCAGGAAACCCATTTTCGCACAGGCTATTAACGGATCCTAAAGAATCCTGAAAGCCCCATCAATGCAGCACATCTCATACAGGTGAACTGAGAAAATAGATCTACACAACTTATCAAATTATCAACAAAAAAAAAAATTATGTAATAGTATCCGGCTAGCTCCACAAGTCATCATCAGACATCGGTAAGCATCGCACTAACCGTCGCAAGCCCCGCATAACACCACCCAGCCGCCACGCGACGCCGAAATGTCGCCGGTACGACGTAATCATGTCGCAACAACGTCATTTCTAACTCAAACGTCAAGCTGACGTCGCACTGACGCAATGTGATGCATCGAAGTCAGTACGACGTCATCATTATCAGTACAATGCTTCTTTTTCTGCCTGTTGTTTTTTGGGGGTTATTCAATTCCTTTCGTGATAGAAATAATTATAAAAATACATATTATTGAACTGATTTAAATTGTATTGAATATAATAATTATAATAATGAAAATAGTAATAATAATAAAAGCAATGTTATTATTATTGTTGTTATTATTATTATTATTATTATCATTAATATAATTTTTACAATTGTTATTATTTTTTTGTTTAATTATCATGACATAAATGACTTTCTGACTTATGAGGTTGACTGTTGTTTTAATGTTTACATTCCTGTTACAAACAAGCCACTCACCCCTTTTCAGCCGCTGTTGTAGCTGTCAGAGAGTAGCTTTTCCCCCCTAGTAGTTTTTCCCCCCGGAAAAATGACTATGATTTTTCCACAGTAGATTTTCCCACCGGAAAAATGGCTATATAGTAGAATTTCCCCCCGGAAATATGACTATATAGACAATTTTCCCCGGGGAAAATCTACTATACGTGTTTTTGCATAGCCGTTTTCCCCTCTATAGTGGATTTTCCCCCTGGTAATATGATTGCAGGAAAACACGCTACATAGTGGCATTTGCTCCTTCTCCAGTTATAATAGTGAGGTTCATAACTGAAACAGAAATATGAGTATCTGTCCGTAAAATGTTGATGGATAACAGATGCTTGAACCACATGCATGTGTCCATCAGTCTGTCTTATTTTTGTTTTGGGGAAAACAGGTAGGCATTTTGCGTTTTCATGTTAGCCTAAAACGGATATCAGTGTACGTGGTTCTGTGCATAAATTTGTATAATTTTGTGTTTTTACAAGCATTTATCAGTGCGTGAGCGCAGCGGAGTGCCTGGACTAGTGTTCGCCTTTCATGCAGGAGTCGTGGACTCGGCTCCCATTGGGACACACGTCCGAATATTATTTTCAATGTAATAAACTCCCTACTAAATCAAACATGACTAGACAAAGCACCCGTTCGTACATCTTCCTGTAAGCTTGCATGCGTATGTGTACGTATATAAATATTTGCGATGGGAAGAAAGCATACCCTCCTCGTTCCTTAAATTAGTAATCATTGATTATCATAAAAATATTGTTGCTAAATTTGCATATTGAATTTTTTAATTAATCACGTTTATTACCTACCTTGAAGTACTGATACATTTCTTATGCGATTTATTTCGTAAAATGTCTCTGTTCCATTCCGTTCCGTTTCGTTCCGTTCTGCAAAATACAAATAGCCATACCAAATTCACTAATAGCCAATTTCCCGATGGGGGAAAAAGGACTATGGGGGAAAAGTGGCTCTATGAGGTCCGGACAATCCACTATATAGCCGTCCTTCCTATAGCCATTTTTCCGGGGGAAAAGGGGGAAAAGCCACTCTCTGACAGTAGCAAAGCTTAGCTTACCGTAGTCAGCCTAAATATTGGGCAAAATTAAACCATGAATGCAATTATTCTTCGTTTTAAAAGCTGATTTTTAATTGTCAATTTTGTTAATAATAAAACTTAAGGGCATAAAGCTAACAGTTCCGATCTTGATCATGCTACCGTATGATCACAGGGAATAATCGATTCCGCTAATTTTCGCTTCCTGCAGAGACTGTACATCATATTTGGCTTCCGCCGAGACTGTCGACGAACTCTTGCTTCCTGCCGAGACTACTGTCCTCGAATAATGGCTTCCTGCCGAGACTGTCCGCGTGACTCTGCTTCCTGCCGAGAGCCTCGGCAGGAAGCAGAATCACGCGGACAGTCTCTGCAGGAAGCCATTTATCATGTAAAGAAGTCTCTGCAGGAAGCAAGAGTTCGCGGACAGTCTCGGCGGAAGCCAAATATGATGTACAGTCTCTGCAGGAAGCGAAAATTAGCGGAATCGATTATACCCTGTGATGATGGCAGTTTAATCCAGACCTACCGTACTGTCCTTGACCTAGAAGGGAGTGCTGAAAAGCAGTCCGATCGGGGTCAGCCGTGTTCGCATCTATATTTTGTTTGTGAATACATACTTTACAGACCAGGTGGACTTAGCCAAGTCGGAAGCTGGAAAAGTCCACTTGAAAGTATCGCGAATGTAGGACATTTCGGCCACGGACATTTCGGCCATGGACACTTCGGCCACGGACATTTCGGCCATGGACGTTTCGGCCAAATCTGAAAAAAATGGAGAAATAAAAATATGCTACTGTAAACCATTTAAAGTTACATGAATGGTTTTCTGCACACATGACACAAATGTATGTGATTGGGCTCATAACAACTCTAATCATATCTCTTAAAGTCAAAAATGGGTGTTCCGCAGATTCATCAGCCATATATTTGCATAAAAAGTTATTATAGGCATCACATGAATGATAAAGGCCACACTGGCCCATGTGTGTGGATGGCATATGTGCCAGATTACGCTCAAAATGACTTTAAAAGTATTTAGGGTCTATAAACCTTATAAAACACTTAACCAAATATCATATAAGGCCCTAATTCAAGTAGTTGAAATAGTTTTTCACAGTGTTTTTGGTCTTGAAATGCTCAAAACAATCTAAAGCTGTTGAAGGGCCATAAAACATCAAGAGAACAACAACAAATCATTGGACTTCATTAAGACTAGCTTTAAGTTACTCATATGAGTAGTTAATTTAATTATAAAAAGTAATTTTTGGATAAAGGCCGAAATGTCCACCCTTGACAATTTCTGTGGCCGAACTGTCCTAGGCCGAAACGTCCTAGGCCGAAATGTCCGTAGCCGAAATGTCCGAGCATCAAGTATCGCAGATGTCCGAAGATTTAGGACAGAAATGGTACAGTGTAGTTAGGAAAACGAAATAAATATGGTGTCAAAGCGCTTTACGTAATTGAGGCGTATAAATTGGTCTCTTGATCGGCTGGAGTCACATACTGGAATCTTGAACTAATAGGAGTGACCAAAAATATCTTTTCAGCAATTTTTAATTGATTGACAACATGATGACTGTGAAAATGGGAATTTCTGTCTTGTTCTGTATATCAGTTGTTGCAGGTAAGATTAATTATAATAATACAATACAATATAATACAATAATAATAATAATATATTTTAAGCTTCAATTATATTGCAGTTTATTTTTATGTTCTATATATATATAATTATTAATTTTCATTTCTTTTCTTTTATTTGAAATAATTTAAATTTCAGTTTATCTAATTTTATCTTATTTATTCATTCATTTGTTTTTATTTTACTATTATTATTTATTTATTTTTTTCATTTTATTATACTTATTTTATATAACACTCAGTTTTTGGCATTGCAAATGAGTTCCAATGGTTGGGACAATATGTGACTTTCTGTAAAGATATTATTAGGCACTAAAAGAGTTATCCACAAAAAAACAAAAGCCATTATCCTACTTTCGGCTTGATTGATAAAATTAGGATATATTAAACACTGAATTAGTTCCCCGTCTTTGTAAGTGTTTCTATGTAAATTTCGATATAATTAAAGTAATAGAAAATAAATCCTTTCAGCGTCCATATTTTAAAAGAATTTACAAATTAATTTAAGCGCAAATCAGCAAATCAAATATCTTCATTTTGATGCAATTCATTTTATATCAAAATGGGAAAACTTTTTATTTATTTATCTATTTATTTATTTATTTATTTAAAGGCCCCATTGCTCTATCAGCATGAAAAATTTTATCATGCGGTATCGCTGCAAGCTTCTTACAATAGTTTCGTAATACACAGTTCCGAGCCACATCCAGAATGTCACTCAAAATCACGTGATAGCGTATATCTGGCCAATGCAACGACAACTTAGCACGTGACATAGTCTCACAAACAAATCGCACGTGGTTAGTATTGTGCACAAGTCCGTGATTTTACCTTACAGTTAATGGAGGGATGTATACCTGTTTAAAGAAAACAAACTGACACCAATTTCAATAAACTTACCCTGCTTTGCAAAAACAGAACGCATCGGAAATGCGTGATGCACCAACTTCCATGTATAGGTCATGAGGAGGCTGATTCTTCGCCATAGATCGCCAACCTTTAGCAGACACTTGCATTTCTCATTTGTTTTTCCGCCATCTTTATGGAAAGCTTGTGAGACGTAGTAACAGTAACTAAAGAGGTGGGGCTTAGCGACTATTCTCGGAACTGTGTATTGTAAATTAAACCATCCTTGAGTTTCACTTAAAAAGGGTTTGAAAACTTATTTGGGTCATTTTAGTTGGCAACTAAAATGACCTACTTTCGATTTCATAAAATGGTAAAAATACAATGTACAGGCGTGGAGTCCCATCACTATCCCGCCTATGTTTATATAGCATTACTAGACGGGAAACCAGAGCAGGAAATTGTATTTCATGGAGCTACTTGTTATTTTTCAAAAACTTGTTTTTACTACTTTTAGCCAGTTAAATGACTCAAAGAATGTACACCAATCCACATTTTAATACCAAACGGGAAGGTTGAACCGCTTTTTACAATAATTTGAGTTTAGGCGTTTTTGCAGCTGATAGGACTATGGAGACTTTAATGTTCTTTTTATTTATTTGAAGCATTAAATGTATATTTGGAAAAATGGCGAATACGAGTAGTCATGGAAAAAAAAAACGCTCGTGTTTTTTTTACACCAAAATATCGCTTTTCTGTGGCACAGCTCAAAATTTTTCATTTTATCCTATTTGCTGTGTTATTTTTCAGGTTTAATCAATAGGCATCTTTTTAAACTCTAGGCTAATCATTCATTGCAAACAGTGTAGAATCAGATCAGTCTGGTCATTGTCTACTGTTTTAAGTCCACCTTTCTCTCTCTCTCTCTCTCTCTCTCTCTCTCTCTCTCAGAGCGAGAGTGGCTAATGAGCCGTGGAATGATGGCCAAGCAAAATTTGTGGTAGGAGGGGTATACAACATGCCAATAAGTTTTAAAAGAATTATTCGTGTTAGCTCAGAGTTTTCAGGCCCGGATCCAGACCACCACATACTGGTGGGGCTGTGGGTAACTGGTGGGGCTGGGAGGTGCCCAATGAATTTTCGATAATGTCTTTTTTGGCTTAAAATATATGTTGTGATATTTCATTGGAATCGCCTAGCCGAGGCGATTCTAATAGGATGTCACAACATATATTTAATCTAACCAGGCCCAGGTGGCGGGGCTGAAGCTCCAAAGCCCACCCCCTGGATCCGGGGCTGGTTTTCCATATCCGCATCTATTTATTTCCGAAAAACCTATGATGAAATGAGAGAATAAACTAATAGTACATCCACTGCCAAATCTGACTTGAAAAAAAAAATGCATGTGTCTCAAGACAAATGGGTAAACCCACGTTTGGTATCAGTGAAAGTCATTTTCCCTTCGCACAGAACCAATCAAACTGCGCTAAATCAGCATTCGATTGTTGTAATGGTTTATATACACATGCATTGTAGAACCGTTTCGAATTTATTCCTTTTTCTTTTTCAGCGGAAATCGTGTACCTACACGACACCAATGGCGACCATGAGAAGCGTAACCTTGACTTTGGGCTTCCAGAGAATCTACATTTTCGTTTACGCCATTCAGGAAGTGACGTAATGCTGAGTCTGCAAGAGAACAAACGCCTGAACGCAAACGCCCCGATCTATGAACCGGCGACAGACGAGTCGGGCAACATGATAGCTGTCAAAAATGTTAATATAGGACCCAACAACGTGAGAACTTATTGTTTTTTTTTTTTGAAACATCAAACCCAACAATTTTTATTTTTGTTTTGTTTCATCAGAAGCTTCTAACTGGCACGCCTGGTAAACGCACCGGAAATTTAAAAGAGCAAGCATCTGCAACTAAAATGAGCCGCAACAAGAATAAAAACAAGAGCTGTCGCCTGACAGCATAGCTCGCCTGAATAGGTGCTTGCCCATCACACAGTCACTATGGTGGTGTGGACTGCTATGCATAAAACTTCAGGCAAGCATGTCCATAATGACAACACATTTATAAACAAAAGCTATCTCAGAAATGTCTTAAAATAGAATTAAAATAAGAAAATAATCACATGAAATTTCAAAGTCCATGAGCTTGAGGTCAAAGAACTAAGGGGTAAGGGAGGAGTGGGGTAGGGGTGGGGGAGGGAGGCTGGGATGTATCAAACATTGAACCATTATCTAACATCAGTCCAAGTACATGTATAAGTATCAACTGAGTCCATTGTGGCACTGTGAAATTATGTCTTCATAAATATAAAACTTTAACCAAAATTCAGTCAATAACCTTGACTTCAAGGTCATCCAGTGGGGTAGTGGGGTAAGTATATAGTGCTTTGTAAAAACTAAAAAAAGTGTCTAACATCAGTTCAAGTGTAAACTCAGTCTCTGCCAAGCATTATGAATCAGTATGCAATTAGAAAACTTTAATAAAGACCAAATTTCATAAGTCCCTGACCTTGACATCAAGGTCACTGAGCGGGGTTGGGGTAGTACTGTGTAAAACTTTGGACTAATATCTAACTACAGTGCAAAAATAAAAAGAATTCATCTATGGGTTCATGAGATATGTTTCTTTAAAAAACTTTAACCAAAACATTGAAAAAAATAAAAAGACAATTTTCTAAGTCCATGACCTTGACATCAAGGTAACTGAGGGGGGTGGGGGTAGTACCCTGGAAAACTTTGGACCAATATCTAACTACAGTACAAGTATCAAAGGAATCCATCCATGGGTTAAGGAGATATTGGGCTATATAAAACTTTAACCAAAACATCCACTTAAAAAAACTCCCAATTTTCAAAGTCCATGACCTTGACATCAAGGTCGGGGAGTGGGGTGGAAGAATCCATCCATGGGTTAAGGAGATATAGGTCTTTAAAAAACTTTAACCAAAACATCCAATCCGGACGCCGACGCGGACGCTGACGCGGACGCGGACGCGGACGCTGACGCGGACGCGGACGCTGACGCCGACGCCAGGGTGACAACAATAGCTCTTCCTGAACTTTCGTTCAGGCGAGCTAAAAACAAAGTAGCATATGCGCCCAGCGATGACTCAGATCAGCCTGGGCTTCCACCCAGTCTGATCAGAGTCTTCGTTTTCAATACGGAGCTAGCTTAGGCCCTTAGCTACCCTTTAAGTGCACAGCGAGAACAGTCTGGTCAGACTGGGCGGCTGCCCAGGTTGATCTGAGTCTTTGCTTTTCGCAAGTTTTACTCTGTTGGTTTTGTCGTGTCGCGGCTGAAATTATATATACTGTTCGACTTGCGTGCAAAAAAAGCGAAATTTTAGCTTTGTAAAATTATACTGGTAGGGTTCTCGAATCTCCTAAAAAAATAAGAAAATTTTGGTTTTTGGTAACTCCATCTGTTTTTGTTTTTTTTCCTTCAAAGCATAAAAACAATATACAAATATCTTTTAAACCATTTGTAATGCATATAAATAAATTGATCCTTCTGACGCCTTGTAGCACAAACTCAGACATTACTCTATTAAAGTGCCCAAAAAGGACACAGAGTATAAACCTTATCCCGAATGAAGTAAAATGAGGAGTTTTATGGCCATCACACAACAGTTAGCAGTAACTGTGGTGTGCAAAAAGAAATTCCAAAATAAAAAAGCGAATTCTTTGGTAGGAAAAAATGAATATAGCATTTTGTTGCTTTTATCTGATTTCACCGTTTTATTAGAAATGTGACATTCTTCCACGAAAATGTCATATCTAATGATAAGTCGTCCGATTTTCTTTTTTTTTCTTCAACCCTTGTTTTAGCACTTCTTTTAAGAATTGAAATTTGATTTTTCAGCGTTCATCGTGTGATGAAGCCAGTGGGCGGAGCTAAAATTCCATGAAGCGCGAAGCGCTTCTTGTAGAATTTTAGCGACGACCACTGGCTTCATCACACGATGAACGCTGAAAAATCAAATTTTACTTCTTATATTTACACTTTATTTTAGACCCTTCCTGTGCTGTTTTCGTGGTAATTTAATGTTAAATATATGAATTATGCGTGGAAGAAAAGACAGAAACGACGTATTCGGCCATTACATTAAACAGCCGTCGCCATAACGTGACGTCAGTCGAACGTTACGTGGACCAATCAAGACGTTTGTTTACCGTAGACGTAGCTTGACGACAACGTCACATGATCAACTGTCCTTCATCGGTGTATGAAGTCAGTTGCTCTATACGGTTCACTTATGGGAAGTCAGTGGCAAGTGTAAATATTTCGTTATGTCTACATGCCGATTTTGTATTTTTATTCTGGAAAATGTACTTTATTTTTCAGATGAATTTTGACAAATATTTTGATTTTTTTTTATTTTTAAGAGAGTTCGCTATTACCAAGATGCTGCTAATGGAGCCTTCATGACGGCAGAATGTATGAAAAGAGAAAATGGACCTTGTACTAGACTATTGGTGAGTAAAATTGGTGACCATTTCCACATCAAATATTACAAACTGGACATAACTCCATGTTTTCCCGAAATTTTAAACAAGAGAGACAACGTTTTATGACCTCCTCTTTGCTTCTTTTTTTTTTAATTTTTTTATTTGCTTTTCAGGATGAAAAAATCCTTTCCGGGGTCTACTCTGAAAGAAAAGAATTCGCTCCTATGGGAGCAAAGTCTATTTAAGGGTTGACCCTGTTCAAAATGGGACGTGATCGATAATGGTAGAGTTGCTGTCCTTGAAAGTATACCAATACGCCTTTCGGCTTTTACTATCTATGAGGATAAATTACCAGCTTGGGGCTGCCAGAGAGTAGCTTACCCCCCCCCCCCCCCCAGTAGTTTTCCCCCCGGAAAAATGACTATGATTTTTCCATAGTAGAATTTCCCACCGGAAAAATTGCTATATAGTAGAATTTCCCCCCGGAAATATGACTATATAGCCAATTTTCCCCGGGGAAAATCTATTATACGTGTTTTTGCATAGCCGTTTTCCCATAGTAATATTTTATAATAGTAATGTTTTTGCATAGCCGTTTTTGCATAGTAGTATTTCCCCCTGGTAATATGATTGCAGGAAAACACGCTGCATAGTGGAATTTGCTCCTTTTCCACTTATAATAGTGAGGTTCATAACTGAAACAGAAATATGAGTATCTGTCCATAAAATATCGATGGATAATAGATGCTAGAACCGCATGCATGTGTCCATCAGTCTGTCTTATTAAACAGGTAGGCATTTTGCTTTTCCATGTTAGCCAAAAACGGATATGAGTGTACGTGGTTGTGTGGATAAATTTGTATAATTTTGTGCTTGACTGTGCGTGCGCGCAGCGGAATGCCTGAACTAGTCAATCTGACGATCGAATATAAACGTTCAAGTTTCAACCAGCTAATGAGCTATGGTTATGGTTGTTTCGGTTGCTAAATCAAAAAAAGGAAGTTAAACATGTAGTACTGTTAATTTTTGCAAATTTCTTTTCAGATGTCTCAGTTGCTGTATAAAATACATATAGTTGAAATATAAAGTGTAAACACAAAACTGAAAATCTGATTTTCGGTGCTCGCCGCCATCGAGTGATGAGGCAGGTGGTCATAGCTGAAGCTTTGCCGGCACTAGCCTCATCACTCGATGGCGAGAGTCGAAGGCCATAACTTCAGTTTAGTAAATAAATACATCTCGAAGTATAATCCAAATTCTGATTTCAACCTCACTATACCAGTTAAGTCTAGACCGCGTGGCCTAGTAACCAATTGCACGTGAATCTCGGAGGTAACAGTTATGTATGACAGGTATACATGTAAATATTTACTTAGGGCGCGTTTACACGAGCAAAGTTTCTATGTCACAGAAACTTTAACAAAGAAAGTATGACAAACATTTTGCGTTTACACGGAGCAAATTATTTGTTAAAGAAAATGTGCCATAGAATCTTTGTCACATAAACTTTGGCAATGAAATATTTGCTGCAGTGTTCACACGACCAAATATTATTCGTCAAAGTTACCTGCAGCGATGAAACAAAATCTTTGTCACATTTTCCACGCTTGTAGCAATGTTCTTTGTTACATAATTTTTAGCAAAGTTCTCCGTTTACACGGACAAATTTAATTTATCGAAGTAACTTTACCATATATATTTGTCAAAGAAACATTGTCATATTTTGGCATTTACACGAGCAAATTTTTCTGTGACAAACCTACTTTGTCATAGAAACTTTGGTCGTGTAAACGCGCCCTTAGTCAATACAACTGAGATAATAATGATAAAAGTTTAGATCTTTTAAGAGCAAAGAAAACATTCATAAGTAAGAAGTTGGGCCATATGCTGAGAGACTTCATCTAATGCTGTTTCGTGAAAATGAGAAATAACGTATAAGTGACAAACAAGAACTCTGACCAGCCTGTGTATTAGAACAGTCTTGTCGGAGTCTTTGTTTGTTGTTCGCATGCACATTGTATGGACCCAGGGGTCTGCGGACCCAAAATGACGGCGCTGGACTGTACGGGTCTATTCACTGATACAAGACCCCGCGCAATGTGTCTTAAGTAATTATATTAAAATTAAAACATGTTAAAGGTATATTTGAAATTTTGTCCAGTAAGATTTTCTATTTTAATACGAAATTTCTACTACATGTTTATTGATGTTAATTATCATAATTATCAGACTGCATCAGTTTTCTATACTTTTCCCGAAAGTTTAGGTATCTCCCCGTAGTCACCTGCCCTGGCCTCTAAGTTGTCCGTGCTGGTGCGAACTCTGAGCTTGGATAGTTTAGTTGGCATTTACCTGGGCTAGCCACGCCAAGAGTTCGCCCGAATTTTGGCGGGTAGAGGTTGGAACATCGGGGAGGTACATCTCTTTGGTGGTTGGAAAATGAAAATTGTTTTATACATTAATATTTAATCTACTTATGATGCGTACATTTATAGAACTTGCTACACAAGATACCTCACCCCCATACCATACCATTACTTATTGTATTACAATGTTTCGATTTTGTCAGCTGTTTTATTGCCGTTTACATTACGGTAAAGAGTGCGACAAGTTATAAGTATGGTCCCGGCGGGCACATGGCGTCGAAATAGCGCCGTGCCGACGACTATGGGACGTATTGACGTCACAAGCACGTCGGTACCACGTCGTTTCGACGTCATGTATATGCTGGGGTATTTATGTTGTAGTAAGATCCTTTAAATATATGTTGTTGACTGCTATAGTCCGTTTGCTCCCAAGTGCAAACGGGGTTTTGCATATTTTCACGAAAACGGTGGAAGTTCCGTCAAATATTCCAATGTCCTAATGATTCCTATAACTATACAAAACAGAATACGGAAAGTCCAAATTTTTGGATGCTTTTGTAAAATATTTTCCATTGACCTTAATGCAAAAACTGAGCAGTTTCACTAAAGGGCGTCGTATGCTTGTTAGAACAGCCAAAATATTGTTGATAGGCAAGAGCGTAAACTCGTTGTTTACTACAGGTGTGGGCGTATATGAATGAAATAGTAAAATGTATTCACCTACCCGCACGCGTAACGCATGGTATCACTGGTCAGGTGATATTATGTTGTAAATAAACATTGAACTATTATATTATTTTGCGAGTGAAAATTGTATGTTTTAAAATTTGATAATATATGGGTGAAAGAAAAAGTAGAAAAAATGGATTTAGAATAAAATTTCAATTAATTATGCAAATTTTGTTCTAGGGATAGCATACATTGGCCACATGCTCTAACACGTAAAACTAAACGGGAATTCCAACAGCCAACTTTTACTCCCTTGTAATTAAGAGGTGAAAATGACATATTTTAGGTCCTGTTTTTGTATAGAAACTATTTTATGCAAAACCTCACATTTCTGCAAAATTATGATTTTGTTATGTATAGAATGAAAATCAAGAATGAGCGATTCTGTATACAGATCTGAGAGTAATAAAGGATATGTTCATTCGTTCGTTTGCCTTTTATGCAGGAGTCGTAGGATCGACTCCCATTGGGACACAAGTTCGATTATGATTTTCATTGTAGTAAACTCCCAACAAAATCAAACATGACTATACAAAGCACCCGTTCGTAATCTTACTGTAGCTTGCATGCGTATGTGTACGTATATATATATATGCAATGAGAAGAAATCACATCCAGTTCAGTTCAGTTCAATTTTGCTTGTTCCTTAAATTAGTAATTATTGATTATTACAAAAATATGGTTGCTAAATTTGCATATCGATTTTTTTGAATTAATCACGTTAATTACCTCCCTTGAAGTACCTATATATTTCTTATGCGATTAATTTCGTAAGATGTCACTGTTCTATTCCGTTCCGTTTCGTTCCGTTCTGCAAAATACCAATAGTCATACCAAATTCACTAATAGACAATTTCCCGGTGGGGGAAAAAGGACTGTGGGGGAAAAATGGCTCTATGAGGTCCGGACAATCCAATATATAGCCGTCCTTCCTATAGCCATTTTTCCGGGGGGAAAGGGGGAAAAGCCACTCTCTGACAGGGGCTATGAGTGCAACTGTAATTGGGCCTAGATTTTGTCTAGATTTTGCACATGTAGATGTCTAAGGGTCCAAGACTGGAAACTTTTTTGTTATTATCATTATTATTATTATTATTATCATTATTATTATTATTATTATATTGTGCTAATTGTTCTTAAAAGAAATATTCTGGAAGATTTCAACTAAGGGGTGTTAAATCTTATTTAAATAAAAACATATAAAAGTTATTTAGATGCATAAATATTATTTTTCTACAGACTGGTAACCTTGTCGTCAATGGACGTGAACATAAACTAGAACCCGCCATAGAGGAACTGAACAAGAGAGAACTTCCCGCCCATCTAGGAACACCCCATACAATGGAACCCTTGTCGTCACCGTTTTACCTCGGCGGCGTGACAGATCACGGAGAGGGTGGCAGAGTTGTGACAGCTCATACCAGGGAAGAAGAAGACATTGAGGAAGAACTTGAAGAAAGTCTAGACTTTGTTACTCGTGAGTATAACTTAAGTTTAGTGTATTCATACAGACTATGCTGAGAACCAGGGGTCGTATTTATTACATGACTTAAGTTGTTGCTATGCTGTTGCTAAGTTTAAATTTCTTTGAAGGAGATTCCCTACAACTATGAAATTTGCTCTTTAGGAACAGTCTTTTTCAGACTGTTCGTCCATAGCAAATTCGTAGTTGTAGGAAATCTCCTTCATAGAAATTAAGCCTTAGCAACAACATAGCAACGACATTAGTGTTTTTATAAATACGGCCCCAAATGAACAAGCTTCAGTTACGGAGCGCCATAAAAGCCGTTTAGTGGGCCCAGGCCGTTGAAGTAACATTATATAGCCTTAACGTTTACCTAGTCATTACTGTTCACCTTAGCCGTGGTGTGAACATCCCAAAGATTGTACTGGGCTGTTACCGCCAAATTCTCTGAATTGGGATCATCACCATAATTGTCCTAAAATGGAACAATCTTTTTTTACAAAGCGGTAATGCGTCCACAAGATGCAACTGAAATAGTAAACAGTGTAGACCCTTATCAGAACATTTCATATGTCTTAATATTTAGAATTTTACAGTACTCAAAATTAATAGATCCATTTTGATGCAGACATTAGATGCTCTGGTCAGACTGCTCAAACGCGCAGGCTGATCTGAGTCTACCTCATTTTTGCACTTAACATGTTACAGCATACATACGTTACAGGTAAAAATGAGCCGCGAAAAGAGAAAACCAACAATGTCGTTGTGCGACCAGCGCAGACTCAAATAAGCCTGGGCATCCGCCCAGTCTGATCAGAGTCTTCGTTGTCCGCGTGGAGGTAGCTTAGACCCTTAGCTATCCTTTAAGCCCTTAGCAAAGAGTCTAATCGGACTGGGTGGATGCGCGCACAACCACTTCGTTGGTTTTCTCATGGAGCGGCTCAAATTGTTTTTCAGACGATCCGGACACGACCAGGTACTCCAGTACAACTGAAGACTATGAGCCTGACGTGCAAGAGGTAGAAGAAGAAATACATCTGGCCAACCAGTTTCTGTTGGAGCGGCTCTGGGAGAGACTCGGCCGCCAGAAGAGATCTCCGGTTGCACACGGTGTTGAAATGTTGCTGGCTATTGACCACGTTGTGTATAACGAGTAAGTACGATAGGCGGAAAGTTAAGTGTTACGGGCAATTTCTAAACATAACGTCATGTGAAGAAATCTATTAAAGTTTCCCTCTGTTCAAAGGAAACCATGGATGGATGGATGGATGGATGGATGGATGAATGGATGGATTGCCATTTAAATTCCTTTTCAACAGTATTTCAATAATATCAGAAAAGGTGATAATGAATGCGCAATGGGGAACCGTGTTTACGGCTGAAAAGATTTTAAGCACCAGCAGGAATTGAACCCGCACTGTCAACATACGAAAAATAGCGTGGCTGTAAGGGTCAAGTCAGGTAAATTCGGACAGCAGGTAAAGTCGGACGTACCATTGCAAACAGTGAAAAGCCAGATGAGACGGCTCATAATAAGCCGTCTCATCAGGATTTTCACTGTTTGCCCAGTTAATTTTGTTTTAATTCCAAACAACTGGCATATAAAGGAAACAATGTCACTGTCCGAATTTACCTGCTGTCTGAAATTTGCTGACATGACCCTAATACGAAAGCATGGATTCTAAGCTGGTCTTCTTATTCAATCGAAGACTAATATTATGGACTTCATGTATGGAATTCTGAAGTTTTGTGATTGTTGTTGTTGTTGTTGTTTGCTTGTTTAACTGTGATATATCATAGAGTGCTCCCCATATCCTTAGCTCTGAGTGCGTTGCGAAGTGTAACTGAAGTATATTTTCAACAATTACTTGTCATGTTATATCAAAGTTTAGTTTGAATGATGTGTATGTGCTTATTTGTATACGTGTGTGTATGTAAATATATGTGTATGTATCATGTAATTATATATGCATGTTTATATCAATGACTGAGTATATATACTGTATTTGTATTGGTATTTGTAAGTCTATGCGTACATACGTGCACACGCGTGTATCTTTCGTGCACACATGTGCATATGTACATGATATGTATATGTATGTATTTATGTGCTTTTGTGAAACTTTTTACGATTTCCAATCTATCTTCCTTTCAACCTGCAGGTTTATAGCGTTGAATTGGCATTGAATCGACGTTGATTCAACGCCAATGACGTTGCGTCGGCGTTGAATTAGCGTTGATTCAACGTGTCCTGCCCAGTGGGCTGAAGTGTAAAATCTCTTGCAAATATAATAAATTAATAACCAAAAATCGAAAATAGATTACATGTATACATAGGTTTCCGGACCCACAGTGTCGGATACGGGCAGCGTCGACGAGGGCCGCCAAACACTGATGTGTATTGTGCTCTTCCGCGTATCACGAATGAGCCCCAGGTAACATTATGTTGTCATTCGTTTATCACGAATGAGGCTGTCGATTTCTTTATTAGAGATCAGTCGCATATAAACATTTTTAGACGTTTCTATCGTTGTTCACGTGAGTGGAGTTTGCATCAGCGGAGCGGAAAGTTTGTCGTTGGTTGACGAAGTATGGCGGCACTTGCCGAATTGCCTGTATTTGTCGTTGTGGGTCTAGAATCTTAATACTCCAAACAGGGACAAAATTTTGCGCAACACTTATCATGCTGGTATCTATATCTTTTCTTACCTTTCTTTTTTCTATACTCCACGGGGACTCAACTTTTTTTCCCTGACGTTATGTATTCAACACGACAGTGAAATGGAAGCTCGTAAACAGACACAAATGCTTCTCTTCGCGCCCAAGACTCTTGTTCGTGCCCTCATTGATTGCATTTCGTAAATGATTGACATACAGACATACAGGGCGCGAATAGGGTTACATTGCTGTCGTCATTTCAAGGTTAAAGGTCTTACTTTTCTATCTTCCTTTGAACAGATGATTATACTATCGCTATTACTATTAAAGAGTGGTGATGTTGAGAGTAATCCTGGTCCTGATTTCTTCTTCGTCGTCGTCTTATAAAACTATCCTACAGGAACACTTTTCTGTTGTGCATTATAATATACAGAGTTTGTGCAACAGAGTCGATATACTCGAATCTGAATTAAGACATTTTGACGTGGTGTGCCTATCTGAGACATGGCTAGACCATAGAACAACTGATAATGACATTAATATGCATGGCTTTAATGTGCCTCATAGGAGGGACCGCCAAGGTGATAACCATGGCGGGATTTGTGTCTATGTTAAAGAAAATGTTTATGCCAAACGTAGAGTTGACCTTGAACTTCAAGACATAGAATGTCTGTGGATCGAAGTATCTTGTAATCGAAACAAACTTCTTATCGGCACGTTTTATAGGCCACCTAACTCTCCTCCTGCGACTTTGGAATCAATTCAGAATTCTATAGGCTTGGCTTATGATACTAATATTGATAACATTTTGATAACAGGTGATTTTAATCTTGATACTTTAAAACCGGCATCTAGTAGGAAGATTGTAACCTTATGTCAGCAGTTTAATTTACACAACTTAATAAATGAATTCTTCAAACTAATTCTTCCAAAGGGAATAAAAATTATAATAACAATGTATTGAACCACTCTTATTTCAAATTTTCGGCCTTAGGCCTTCATCAGGAAATTTGGAAACAATTATTTCAACTATGTGGCATCCATTTTGAAATCATGATATTTGTATCCAACTTGTGATTTCAAAATGGATGCCACATAGTTGAAATAATTGTTTCCAAATTTCCTGATGAAGGCCTAAGGCCGAAAATTTGAAATAAGAGTGGTTCAATACATTGTTAATAAATGAAGCCACCCATTTCACTGAATCCTCCAGTTCTATTATAGATCTTATATTGACCTCTAATAAGCAGGGTGTTATGTTAAGTGGAGTTGGTGAGCCTTGTCTTGAACAAGCTGTGAGGTACCACTGTCCGATATTTTGTGTGTTAGATTTTAAGAAGGTAATAACTAAAGTGTTTCAAAGACAGGTATGGCTTTACGACAGAGGTAATTATGATGCACTTCGACAGGAAATTTCTGACTTCGATTGGCAATTACTCAAAAATGAAGATATTGACACTTACACAAAAAATGTTACAGATTATATCATTAACACCTCCAAGAAGCACATTCCAAATAAAATTGTTAAGGTAAGAAAGTCTGACCCTCAATGGCTAAACAGTAAAATAAAGAGAATGATGCGGAAAAGAAAAAGATTATATGATAAGTATAAACGAACAAATAATGCCACTGACCATACCAATTACAAAACATTTAGAAATAAAGTTACAAACGAAATAAGACAATCTAAAAAACTTATTAATGAAAAATTAGCCAATAAACTGCAGAATAGTGACCTGCGTCCTAAAGACTACTGGAAAACGTTAAAACATTTCATTAACAATGAGCAATCTTTCTCTATACCACCTCTTATAGCTGACGGATTTGTTATTGAAGAAGATTTGGAAAAGGCAACTGCGTTAAACGACTACTTTACAGAGCAAACAGTCCTTGATGACACACATGCTTCTCTTCCTGCAACTCCATTTGCTGAATTACATTCCCTGAGTTCTATTGCCATTACCCCGGATGAAGTACAATCAACCCCTCAGTCTTTAGCCATTGGCAAAGCAGCTGGGCCAGACTCTATCAGCAACAGGCTTTTAAAAGAACTAGCAATTCGGCTCTCTGCACCATTATGCGATCTATTTAATTTCTCCCTTCAATCAGGCAAAGTCCCCTCCACTTGGAAAGAAGCAAATGTATCGCCCATTCACAAAAAGGATGACCCTTCAGTTATCTCAAATTATCGCCCCATTTCTCTTTTAAATACTATAGGTAAAGTCATGGAAAAGATTGTACATAAGCATGTTTTTAACTTCTGTAAAGACAATAGTATTATAACTGCATTGCAATCGGACTTTGTTCCAGGGGACTCCACTGTTAACCAACTTGTGGATCTATACAATACTTTTTGTAAAGCTCTTGATGAAGGTAAAGAAGTGCGTGTTGTCTTTTGCTACATAAGTAAAGCGTTTGATAGAGTCTGGCACAGAGGTTTACTTTACAAGCTTAGACATATAGGCATTTCTGGTTCTCTCCTCTCTTGGTTTGCAACTTATCTTAAAGATAGAAGGCAACGTGTTGTCCTACCGGGAGCGTCCTCTAACTGGTCTTTTATAAATGCTGGAGTTCCTCAAGGTTCTATTCTTGGTCCTCTTCTCTTTCTTATCTACATCAATGACATTGTTGAGAATATAAACTCATCTATCAGGTTTTTTGCCGATGATACTAGTCTGTATATAATCGTAGATGATCCAACAGATGCAGCTATAACTCTAAACTCTGATCTCATAAAAATCCATAGATGGGCAGCTGATTGGCTAGTTTCGTTTAATCCTTCTAAGTCAGAGTCACTTATCTTTTCTAGAAAAGTCAATAAACCTTATCACCCGCCTTTATTTATGAATTACCAACAAGTGAATAAAGTGTCTTCTCATAAACACCTAGGTCCATACATTTCTAACAACTGTTTCTGGCATGAACATATTGACTATATTAAAGCTAACGCGTGGCAGCGTATCAATACCATGAGGCGGGTAAAATTTATACTGGATCGTAAATCTTTGCAAATAATATACTTATAAATAATGACACGTTATTTTTCCATGGCTTTATTTTCTCTTTTTTTCAACAGTTTCGCCGCACGTTACAGTGGAGACGAGGAAATTAAATTCAGAATCCGAGAATACTATTCACATATTATCAACGGGGTAAGTTTGTTTGAAATAATTCATATACTTGGTCAAAACTGGGAACGAAGAATCCCAACCTAGACTATTGTAAGTCGAAGACGTTAAAAACTCACATTTTTAAATCTAACTTGCTTTTCTGACACCTTCACATACTGTACATATGAGCCGCGACGCGAGAAAACTAACAATGTGGTTGTGCGCCAAGCGCAGACTCAGATCAGCCTTGCGCTCGGCCCAGTCTCATGAAAGTCTTCGTAGTGCGCTTAAAAGGTAGCCAAGGGACTTAGCTACCTCCATACGGACAGTGAAGACTCTGATCAGACTGGGCGGATGCCCAGGCTGATCTGAGTCTGCGCTGGGCGCACAACTACATTTTTGGTTTTCTCGCGTCGCGTCGCGGACTCCGAGGATGTTGGAGGTGGATATAATAAATTTTATTATATCCACCTCCAACATCATCGGAGCTCGGTGTCTGATAAAGTAGATATTTCAGAGAAAAGTAAAGTTTTTGACATGAATAATTTGGCTAAGAGAATTTCTAACATCTTCAACTGAAATCAGTTTAATCTCAAACATGGCAAATCTCGTGTGATCCCGATATCTTTAGCCGATCATGCGAGTCTTATCCATGCATGTGCAGTCTGTTCGAAACTTGCGCAGGAAGCCTAAGCTGTACTCGGATCTCCCCGACAACACAAGCCCTACTTGTAACCGACTGCGTTATGGACGCTGTAATACACGAGTATATGGCTCCACAGGTCATTTCTTGCTTTGGCCTATAGGTATTATTATAAAATGGGTGTGTGATCACATACGATCTGCGATTTTGCAGCAATATGTGAATGTTTTAGTTACCTTGCTTAATATTAAAAGAGGTACGCATGTATTCACCAAAGCTTTTTTTTTTTTTTTTTTTTTTTTTTTTTTGCGAATGTGAGGTTTGAAATCCGCCCTTTTTACAGGACATGTTTTATTCTATGATTCCAGGTAGATCTACGTTACGCTAGTATTCAAGAAGAAGATATCTCGATCTATGTTACCATCTCTGGATTCTTTATTTCAAACGTAAGTACACCACTGTAGTACCCTGGCATTAACAACGAACTTGGTTCGAGGTTATAAAACTTGAGAATAATCTCAAACTCAAAATGAAGCACACTGATTGGCTGCTTCCGAGCAAGTTTTATAACTTCTGGACCTTACCGAATTAATTAATCTCGATAGTGAACTTTCGTTTCCTCCTGATCTTCCTTGACAACGTAGCCTTTTCAAAATGAGGTCTACTCTTAAAAGAAACAATTTGCTTCTAGTGAAGCAAAGTTTTACCTGTAAGAATTGACCCACAGTGTGAAGGGCAGCAGAAATAAAAATAGCAGTTTTGCTTCCTCTGAAAGTGTTCCCAGCGGGCACATGACGGTCAAAATGACGTCGTGTTGACAGTTGTGTTGCCTGCTGGGTTCCCATACACATTAAGTCTGGTGACAAACATTCTTGTTTATTGGGTGTCATAATCCTGTTATGCAACAGCCTCCGGTGACACTGCTATTTCATCAAAGGATATACCTTTCCTCATATAGCTAATGACAAAACAGGGTCATAAAACCAATAAAGACTGGGAATGTGTTCTACATAGTAGAGAATGTTAGTCTTTTAGGGTCTCTTCACTCTCTTGTACTAGATACTTATCAGTTGAAATCGCCATCAGAGGAGATATCAGAAAAGAAGACCTCGACCTCTTTATCTCCGAATAGTGTTTGGTGATATCTGCTAATTTATTTTAATTTATTTTAATTGGGTTAAATTGCCACGTCAGAGACAAAGCTAGCAGGGGGTGGTTGCGGTCGGGCGAATGCGTTGGGTAGCTTTCAGTGTGCCGGGGCGCTCTACTAATTTGGATAATAAAGTAGGGCAAGGGCCTACTGTGTTTGCAGTAGGTGCAGGTGGGGGTCGTTTGGATAGTTTTTCTCTCGCCTGTCTTTTCTCTTTTCTTTCTCCCTCTCTCTGGGAGACGGCTCGATATAGGCTGGAATACTGTCCAATAACAACCAACCAACCAAGCTAGCACAAGAAAAGGTAAAGGTAAAGGTTTCCCATAGCGTAATAGCCGTAGGGGCAGTGGGGGCTAGAACCCACTGTATCTTGGGCACAGCTGATGTAGGCGGAGCCCATCTCTCTCCTTTCGCTGCCTTAGCCTTCCCTAATTCGAAAAAGGTACCCAAGGAAAAAGCATGGATCAGAATAAATAATGAGAAAGCTCAAATATGAATTAGATAGAAAATCATTAGAAACTATATATATATCATTTATCCGACCCATTCTTGAATATGCGGATGTCCTTTGGAACAACTGCACTCAACAAGAAAAACAAGATCTGGAAAAATACAGTTAGAGGCAGCACGAATCGCAACTGGAACTACAAAGCTGATATCTATTCAAAATTTGTATGACGAAACTGGGTGGGAACAACTAGAAGTTCGGAGAAGGAATCATAAATTAATTCTGTTCTACAAAATGTTTCATAATATTTCACCGGTGTATCTCTCTTCTCTCGTCCCACCACAAGTACAAGCTGTTTCAAATTATAGTTTGAGGAATGCCAGATATTCAAACTATTAATGCGCATACCAGTCAGTATTTTAATTCATTCTTGCCGTCGGTAATACGAGACTGGAACAGTTTATCGGACGATGATAAAAATGTTGATACAACCGAGTCTTTTAAAAAACGTTTAAGTCAAAGTCAAAGTCGCGTAGCTGTTCCAAGCTATTTTTACACGGGATCCAGAAAACCTCAAATGTTACATACAAGACTGAGAACAAAGTGCAGTTCACTTAATTATGACCTCTTCTTGAAGAACATCAATGACTCACCTTTATGCGCTTGTGGACGTGGTGAAATTGAGAATGCTGAACATTTTCTTCTTAGGTGTCATTTATATTGAGAACATCGTGCTGAACTTCTACAAACTGTCTCGCTCTATTGCACACTATCTCTCCCTGTACTACTTAACGGTAAAGAAACACTTTCCATAGATAGCAATATTGCAATCTTTGGAGCCGTGCAAAAGTTTATACTTTTAAGTAAACGTTTTTAAGAGAGGTTTTATGTAAATGCCTCATTATAAGGACAACTTTCAGTGGTTTTGAGATTGGGAAGTACGTACCGATAGAAATAGCTGAGAGCGCCACTTGTTCTCTCCATCCCTGAGCCTCAGTTCCCCCCCCCCCCCTCTCTCTCTCTCTCTCTCTCTCTCTCTCTCTCTCTCTCTCTCTCTCTCTCTCTCTCTCCTCGTTTTCATTAGTCCTTCTTTTGATAAAGCTTTACCATGTTCACTAGTCAACAACAAAATACATAAATATCACTTTAAGTGATTTGGTTTAATGTTATTTAAATACTGTGTGTGCCATGATTGACTGATTACAAGAAGAATTGGTTCGGGAGAAGAACTAAATAAGCTGTTGCTTTCGCTCTGATCCCATTATTTGTAACAGTTTGTATGTTGTGTACATGTATGTCAATTTTTGTAATAAATATGTTTAAACCAAAAGGTACCCATTTACTGCTGGGTCGACAGAGAGAATTACGCTGTTCATTTCAGGAGGAGAATACATCACCTTGGCTGGATTACTCCAAAGATATCACTAATGGGTTGTCTGGGCTTTCATACATGAAAAAGTGGAGAAACTCTTCCCCAGGGCTTCCCGCTCATGACCATGCTGCCTTTATTACTGGGTAAGTAGACGATTATCAGAACATTTTTTTACTTCGATTACTTCAGCTTGTTTCCTCTATTCTTCATCGTAAATAAGGGATGTTTCTGGATGCAATTTCATAATACACGAGGGAGGGTCTAAACTCACCACTGCTGTTGCTGAAGTGGGCAAATAGCTGCCCATGCAACCAATGCACCCAGAGGTCTACATATAGAGAATACTATGTAAGTGTCTTTTGATATCAAGTTTATTAGGCGAGATCAGAAATAGCGTAGGAATGGCGAGGCTTGCCGAGCCAGTCCGACGTGTTTCTGGTCGAGCCTGATAAACTTGATATCTTAATACACTTACATGGTTTTCTATTTATCATGCATTATTTAAAGATTTTAAGGCATAAAAAGCCTCAAGAAAATGAAAAAACAAACGTAGTTTTCTTGGAACTTGCTGACGTCGCGAATGCGTTATGACGTAAATCGGTGCCGTCATTTAACCAATCGTACGTTGTTATCATGATCAACGTCAGTATGTAGCCAATCGTCTTCTAAGATCGCTTCTGAAGGCATCGCCTGATAACATACGCGCAAGCGCAGTAATGCAGTGACATGATATCAAATCATACCCTGTTATCAGGTGAATTTTGCAGCAGATGCATGATAAATCTAATTACAGATTTGACTGACAGAAATACTCAGCATAGGAAAAATAACCAACAAAAAAAAAAAAAACACTGATCTGTAATTTTGAAAAAAAATATGCAAAAACAAAATACTGACTTTTTACGGGACGCTAGTCATTAATGGGTAGTAGAAAGCATTTTTTAGCTCGCCGTAACGAAAGTACAGACAGAGCATTGTTGTCACACCGATGGTGGCATTAGCGTGCTCGTCGTGTCCGCATCGGTATCCGCTTTTTATACCCCCGCTTTGAAAACGTGGGGGGGGGGGGGGTATACTGGTTTACATCTGTCCGTCCGTCCTTCCTTCTGTCCGTCCGTCTTTCCGTCCTTCCGTCCGTCCTTCCGTCCCCTTATTTCGTCAAAGATTTCTCCACAACCGACCAAGCTAGAGTGGTCATATTTGGTATGCAGGTTGATGACAACATGATGTATCGTGGGATTGAGAACCAGGCTTCTCCTGCTTATTCTTCCATATATTTGTCCGATTTTCTTTCTTTCCATACTTTGAATAATGAAATTTTTCGTCAAAGATTTCTCCACAACCGTGCAAGCTAGAGTAGTCATATTTGGTATGCAGGTTGATGACGACATGTTGTATCGTGGGATTGAGAACCAGCCTTCTCCTGCTTATTCTTCCCTGTATTTGTCGGATTTTCTTTCTTTCCATACTTTGAATAATGAAATTTTTGTCAAAGATTTCTCCACAACCCTGGAAGCTAGAGTAGTCATATTTTGTATGCAGGTTGATGATGACATGTTGTATCGTGGGATTGAGAACCAGCCTTCTCCTGCTTATTCTTCACTGTATTTGTCCGATTTTCTTTCTTTCCATACTTTGAATAATGAAATATTTCGTCAAAGATTTCTCCACAACCGTGCAAGCTAGAGTAGTCATATTTGGTATGCAGAATGATGACGACATGGTATTGTGGGATTGAGGACCAGGCTTCTCCTGCTTATTCTTCCCTGTATTTGTCCAATTTTAGTATTTATCCGATTTTCTTTCTTTCCATACTTTGAATAATGAAATTTTTCGTCAAAGATTTCTCCACAACCGTGCAAGCTAGAGTGGTCATATTTGGTATGCAGGTTGATGACGACATGTTGTATCGTGGGATTGAGAACCAGCCTTCTCATGCTTATTCTTTCCTGTATTTGTCCGATATTCTTTCTTTCCATACTTTGAATAATGATTTTTTTTGTCAAAGATTTCTCCACAACCCTGCAAGCTAGAGTAGACATATTGCGGTATGCAGGTTGATGATGACTTCCTGTATCATGGGATTGAGAACCAGCCTTCTCCTCATATTCTTCCCTGTATATTTGTCAGATTTTCTTTCTCTCTTTACATGTACCATAAATAATGTAATTTTTGCAAAAGATTTCTATGCATCAGATTCTGTAAGTTAGAGTAGGGATATTTTGTATGCAGATTGATGATAACTCGTTGTATCGTAGGATTGAGAACTAGTCTTCTCCTGCTTATTCTTCCCTATATTTTTCCAATTTTCTTTCTCTCCTGACTTTGAATAATGCAATTTTTTGTAACAGATTTCACATCAACCATTCAAGTTTGAGTGTTCATATTAATTTTGGTATACAGACTGATAAAGACTTATGTCTTGCATGTATTTTTTATTTTTTCTTTCTGTCAATGTGAAATCATTTTATTCCATATTACATAGAAAGGTATTTATGTTGAATATTGATATTTAGTATACATGGTGACAATGAGTTCTATCTCTATGCATTTTGTAACGAAAATAACACCATTTGATTTAAGCAGTTAAGCGGGGGTATAGTCGGATTCTGCGACAGTTATAGTTATTATTTAAGATACCACTTTTCAATCTATCCCAAAGTGATTTAAACGAGAACACCAACAAAGTGGCATGTGCGCCCAGCGAAGACTCAGATCAGCTTCGGCATCCGCCCTGTCTGATCAGAGTCTATGCCGTCCGCATGGAGATAGCTTAGACCCTTAGCGCTTAGCGTAGATTACGTCGGATCAGACTGGGCGGATGCCCAGGCTGATCTAAATCTTTGTTGGGCGCACATGCCACTGTTGGTTTTCTCGTGCCGCGCTCATTTCATAAAGCAGGTACTGTAATGTTATTCATTTTATCGACATACCATTATTTTTTTATTGTTTCAGTTATTTTATTTTATTTTATTTTGTTTCAGAACTAATATTCAGTACCGTGGAAACAGCAAAACTGTCGGTAAGAGAGTTTTATTTGATCCTTTGACTCTATATTTTTGTTTAAGCTGAGCAGGGGCATTAAGGGAACATAGGTGTGTTGTTTTATGGGGATGAGCATCGACACAATTCATCAACAAAGCAGTTCTTTGAGTACATGGGCATCTTGAACTTATTTACGTCTGTATCGTGTGGGAGGCTGCGTGTCGCCAGGAGTGTTGTTTTACCAAGCGAATTTCTTGATTTCCTGCACACAAATGTTGATGTTTTACCAAGCGAATTACAAATGGCGTAAATTACAGATATATACTGTAAAAATTCGTTGATTTTACGGTAGAATAACGGGAAAACAGTTGCCAGTCCATTTCCCGTTATTTTTACGGGCGCCCGTAAAAATGCAGGAATTACCAAGCAGAGTAGGATAGAATAGAACAGGTGTTTTGCTCATATTGCTCTTCAACACTATTAAGGTATTTCGAGTGCGGCCAGTAAACATAACCTACCATATCGTAATTTTAGACAATGCTCTACAAGCAGACGCCCGTGAAATTATGGGAGATAGATTGGCAGCTGGTTGCCAGTTACCGTATTCTACCGTGAAATATATGGGATTTTTTTTACAAAGTACAATTAAATAACGAATAAAACATTAAGAAACAAAAATATGTTTAATGGCACGAGACTTATTTAGTTAAGTCATGCAGAGTGTTATGTTACATAGCAAACAGTGTAGATTAAGATCAGATGCACATTTCTGGACATCCGGCTCACATGCTAGATTGAGTTAGATTGAAAAGATGCACTAGCTAAAGAAGGTTCTCCTTCAATTTATGAAATGGCGTGCAGCGCGCTGACAACTTGCACAGAGGAAATGAGTTGAGAAACTTCCATATCGCTTATTGCAGCTCTTGTGCACGTGTCTCATAAAAATTTAAAGAGTAACTACACCCCAGGAACCGACCGAACCAGACCCCAAACCCCATCCCCAACACCAAAGGGAAAGACCGACAAAGACACCCCAACAAACAACAAACCACAAGCGACAAGCCGAGCCAGCAGCTCCCTCCCAAATAGATGGCAACTCAGCTATCTTTATTGAACTAAATAATTTTGACCAACAGACGGGTTACAACTGACTAAGCAAATTATATGAAAAACATTTAACAATTATTTCCACCTATTTTCTAATTTTATGATAGAAGGATTAAACTGAGAACACAATAAATTAAGCAGCACCGAACATAAAACAAATGCAACCGCAACAAAAGTACCGCCATGGGACGGTCAGTAATAACTACTGGGGGGTTTAAACCGGTTTTACTGGACCCAAACCTTCACCCTCACCCTCCGCTGCGGTGCACACAATTAGTTGGTAGTTCGGTTCGTATGGAGGTCCCCTAACTCATCAGAGAGTCATCACGGTCAACAAATAAGATCAAGAAAAGACCATGATGAAGCAAGGATGAGGACTCGACAGCCAAAACATGTTGAGACACCCGGAGATCCCTGGGGCGTCAGCAACACTACTGGAGTACTGGAGCAAAAGAAGACCACCAGTTGAACCCCGGTGGGCCAAGAAACAGACAAACATCCGGCCCCAACCAACTAATATATAGCTCTACGTAGGGGCTATCATAGAGTCTGAACCCCGACCCACCGGCGTGCAATTAAAGAGGACAGCAAAGTTGTCAACCGTGATTGGGTTAACCACTAAGCATGCAGACTGTCGCATCACATCTATGTTATAGCCAATGCGTTTAAATCGTATGATAATTTTCTTAAATTGATCGGGAAATTCTGTTTTCCCTACGATTTTGCGTAATTTATATACTAAGTCACCATAAAATTCAGGTTCCGATAGGCCTTTTTGCAAAAGTGACCTTAACCCTATATTATATTTAGAAACCAATTCAAAGTGTCTACGACAAAATTTAGAAAAAGCTTTCCGAAGTTTATGATACCGATACCCCTGCTGTAAAAGCTTGGCAGTCAAACTTTTATTACGAGCATTGAAGTCAGCCAGATGACTAGACACCCTAGCGAAGCGAATAAGCTGAGAAATGTAAACACCATAAGAAGTGGTGCGGGGAACATCACCATCCAAAAACGGAAAATTAACAATGTCGAAATCAAAATCATCGCGTTTGTCATAAATTTTAGATGAAACAAATCCATCTAAAATAGATAAATGTAAATCCAAAAATGGGGCCTCGGTATCAGAAGTATTTGCTTTACTTAACTGCAATTCAGCAGGATAAATTTGACTAACCATTTCTTCAAAATAAGGGTTGTCAATATTCAAAAGGTCGTCCAAGTATCTAGACGTTGAGTTGAATGCTTCAATGACATGAGCTTGAGTATCATCAGAAAGATTTATTATCATTTTAGGGCTTGCCTACTTGGATGGTGTGTGTAACAGCTTTCGAGTTTCTATCAACGAGGAATTTGGTCTCTTTAAAGGATCGGGCGTACTTGCCCACGAACTGGGACACAAGTAAGCTGTCATATTTACATTTTCGTAAGTTCTAAGACATGGGACATTTAAAATAATTACTGTTAAGCCTATCGTGTCTTAAAATGAATATGCAGAAAAAAAAATAATAAAAAATGACACAGTAAGTTTTTCCAATGCATTTATGCGTCCAAAAGATCTAGCTAAAATGGCTAGCTATAACAGTGTAAGATCTGATCAGACTGATCCTATAACTGTCCTATTATTTTGGCTTTTTACGGTTTTCATAATACTGAAAAATAAAAAAAAATATTATCAATACTAGTTTTTTATTTCACCTTTTTTTTTCTCTTTTTTTTCAGATGTTATTTATATATATAATTTTTTTTTTTTTCGTTGTTATACAAAAAATTACGGCTGTTCATATACCTTTTGCTATGGCACGCGAGATAATCATTTGTTTCGTTGTACTTAACCCAGCAGGCACCGTGATGACATCGTACTGAGGTCGATGCGATGCGCTGACTAAATCATTTAGCACACCCTGCTCGTAACGCAATCTGCATTTACTCAAGCTGACCGGCGTTAAACGAACTTGCTGTGTCTCGCCGGACTTGAGGTTGCACTCCACAGTTTTCGGACACTTCCGGTCCTTACTCTTCTGGCCATGTAAACGAAGAGAAAAATAAGCCAGTTTTAATGCAGAAAAGTGTTTCAATAGCACTTGAATGAGCTGTGCATATTTCTAAAACAGCTGCTAGCCATTTGATAGAGCTGCAATGACCTCGTACACTGTAAATAAATACTGTAGAGTTTACGGTAGAATAACTGGAAACCAGCTGCCAGTCCTTTTCCCGTTATTTTTACGGGCTTTTGCCTGTAAGACATTATTGGAAATCACGAAATTGGAGTTTTATGTTAACTTGGCGCAATCGAAAATAACTTTGTATTGTTGAGGGGCTATCTAACCAAAACGACATCTGCTCTTTTCTGTCCCACTCTGCTTGATGATTCCTGAAATTTTTACGGGTGCCCGTAAAAAGTAACGGTAAAAGGACTGGCCGCTGGTTGCCAGTTATTTTACCGTAAAACCTACCGTTTATTTTTGCAGTGTATGAGTTTTGCATTTTTTTCAATTTACCCCACCCCCTCATTTTGCGGTACAAAATTTCGTCAAAACCAAGCATTTGTGAAGGCTCCACTCAAGTACAGGACTAAAGTTGACCCTTAAACCTCCCAAATCATCTAGTAGACTTACAAGTGATCAGTTTGAGCTATAAGTGAATGCCTGCCAGCCGTTTACTTTTTTTGCTATTCTTCTCCAAACATGTTTACTGTTGATACAGCAGCCAAATAGCCAGCTTTTGTGTTTCAGTGATAAGTTCGTATTCAGGAAAACTGGATGATTTCTGGGTGCACAAAAAAGCTTTTTTTGAAATTTATGAAACCTGCTCACTCAAATAGAGCCTAACTTTCTGATATGCCAGGAGACAAAAACAATTTATAGCCAAGTTTATAAGCCTATCCCCAAATATCAGGATTTTTGTCCCCGGCCAAAGTACGAAACTGAGAATGGCAACCTTAATGTAGTTTGCAATGGCAGAGTACGCTTACGATGTTTGGCGTTATTTACCGATTTTCGAAAATGGCTAGTACAAATTGTACGGGTCTGAAACTTTAAAGGTATACTCCCTCATTTTTTTCGCCATCTTTAAAATAATCAATATGACTAATTTCGTTAGATAATATATAATCATATATAAATCCATTGTAAATGTTCAGAAAATGTGATTCAGTTTGATGCAGTTTTTAATTAAAATAAAGTATCGAGATTGAAAATGTAAATGAACACAATCGTCAGCCAATAGGAGAGTCGATGCCACGCCTTACGGTCATATGACGATACCTAGGTATTTATCTTATTCGTGCACGCGCTCGTGACGTCAGAGCAAATTAATTCTGTCCAATGAGGCGATTTCGATGGCGGACCGCGATTTTACAGAATATATTTTATTTCTAGGAATAAAGTAACTTCTCATAAAAATTGCTCTTAATAATTATTGTCAAAAGTATAAATGGGCCATTTCGGAGTTACTGTATAAAAATTTCACGAAAACGTTTTTTGTAATAAAAAACAAAGGCATATATCTTTAAAGTTTATGATAGTTAGTGTACCTACACTGTAAAAATCACGCTTAGCTATAAAACACAAGTGGTTACATGTTTAGGTGTAAACATGTTTAGGAATATGTCATATAGCTAAACATGTACGCCTTTTCTATTATTTTCCCGGACAAAGTCTGCTAAACACGTTTTATTCTGTTACGCGTTTCGGATGAATCCATTCTCTCTTTTCCCCGTTGAAGAACGACAAAAAGAGACGAAAATGTTGACAGAGGAAATTTTCAAAATAAAAGGTAAATATAACCAGTTTTGTACATGTTTAATTTCTAAACATAAACCTAAACATGTTGCAAATTGAACATGTTACGATTCAAACACATAAAAAATCGGACATCATTTTTTTGCATTGATTCCAAACACATTTTTAAAGTGTAGTTAACGTTCCTTAATATCTGTTCTGGTACTTCAAGTATTAATTCTCCACCTTTCAGTCTCGGAGCGTCACATGACCTAGGAAAAAGAGGCTCAGGCTGCAACAAGGATGATGACTTTGTGATGGCCCCTGTTGTCCCCAGCCTTTCTGCTGATTCAACAAGCATCAACCCCTGGAGGTTCTCTACCTGCTCCATCGACGCCTTCAGGAAATATCTCAACGGTCTTGGGTAAGTCAAATAAATTTGGCGATAAGAATTCAGGCATTTGTTTGCTCTATGAAAAGGTTAAGACCGAGACAAGGTAAAGGTTAAAGGGTACAAATCCATGTTTTCAGCCATTTTTATATGAAAAAAAAACAAAACTTTTGTGACTTTTTGTTTGCTTCTCTTGGCAAGGAAACAGGTATCTACTCTTAAAAAAAGAATTTGCTCATGAAAGAGAAAATTCTTTCTTAACAAAGTTCATACCCTTTGAGAAGGGAGGCAAAATGCATGTGGCAGAGTTGCTTCCCCTGAACATATGTCTACTCACCGAAAGTCTCGTGCTAGGTTATGTCCATTGAGACGTCTAAGAAATCCTAGATTACCTATAGGACTGACGCCTTATCAGTTACTAGCAGTTAGTAAAACCACAGCATGAAAAATAGGGTAAATACACGCCCACTTTTCATAAATTCTGCCGTGAGTCTCTAAGGTAAGATGAGAAAGGAAATACGGGACAGATAAGAATCTGACAGAAATAACAGGTAAATATACTTAAGGACAAAAGTTCTGCACGGATGTTAAATTAACATCCGTGCAGAACTTTTGTCCTTAAGTATATATACATGGGATGACTCAGAGCCTGAACATTTATCTAATCATCGCCATCAATAAAATGTCTGGGTTTAGTTGTAACATAAGTCAACGTTACCGCCATATTGTCGTGGCGGCTTTGACTACCGTAGTTATGACGTCGCGCCGACCTTGCATTGGCCTTGTCAAGTTTGACGCTGTATGCTTCATAGGAGTTCTCTTTTTAAGTATCTACAGTAGCCATGATTTGGTTATAATTTTGCCAACTATAAAACCTGTAAAATACTTAGTGGTTTCAATTTTCAATTATTTTAGAAGTGACTGCACCCTTAATCAAGGTGTTATCTACGACGAAGATGAGTTCAACAAACATGCGGGACAGTCGTACAATGTGCAAGAACAGTGTGTTCTCCTCCAGGGGGTGGGAAGTAATGTTTGTGAGGTAAGTTCCTTTTGTTGCATTGAAGTAATGTAAATGTAGAAAATTTCATTAGCAGCTACCCAGCAGGCACATGACGTGGAAATGACGTCGTACTGACGTCGATGCGACATAATGACATCGCATCGACGTCAGAATGATGTCATTTCGACGTCATGTGCCCGCTGGGTAGAGGTAGCGTTAGGGATTAGCTCAGCAGTAAATTTTAAAGAGTAAGTTGTCTTTAACATTTGGAAGTAAAGAAATTAGGTAAGTTTTCATTTGGACTTAAACATAAAGTTTATGGGATAAGATTTCGTAAACACTTCAAGTAAAGTGTAACTTTTCATTACTATCTAGAAGCAGGGTTTGTAGTAAAGTGTAACATCTAGACATCTAGAAATAAAGTTTGTGGAGTAAGATTTCATTAGCGCAAAGAAGCACAAATTATTGATTAAGTTTACATTTACATCTAGAAGTGAACTTTGTTGGTTAAGTTTGAGTAGCAAATAGAAGTGTTGTTAATCGGGCAAGTTTGAGGAGCCCTTAGAAATGAAGATAATGGTAATAGTTTCATAGAAGCTGTGTATGTTTCATAAGGGATAGAGGTAATGACTGTTGTGTAAGGTTTTTGTCAGCACTTAGAAGTAATGTTAAGTGTTTTGGGCGAGATGTGGAATTTGATTGAATCCCAGCTTGCACATGACGTCGATATGACGTCGTATTGACGTTGATGCGACAAGAGGGAAAGTTTTTATTATCGGAATGAATTTAATTTTTGTGGATTTCATCGATATGTAAACGCCGGCGAATCACTCGCAAAACACAGCCCTACATATATTTGATTTGTTATATTATTTGTTTGATACTGTTTTATTATTCACTATAATTTCAGGACAACGAGGACACAGCTGATATTTGTAGAAATATGAGATGCCAGGCCTCTGAAAGCAGTTCGTGTCGGCGATATGTGGCCGCTCATGGAACACCATGTGGAAATAATATGGTATGTGTCATTTATACATGTGTAATTTTAACCCTTTTTTGACCAGTGGACTTGTCCATTCTTATTATTTGAATGAGTCCATTTCTAGTTTTTAAGGGTTTCTGGTACAGTAAGCAAACAGTGTTATCCCTGAATGACTTTTTATAATGTTCCTCGATTCTCTTGTTGTTGTTTTTTTTTTTTTGTTGTTGTTGTTGTTTTTTTTTTATTTTATTTCAAGTTAGAAGTTGTTATTGATTGATCGTCAGCTGTTTTGTTACACAGAAAGAATGAAGATGCAAACGTATATATCTGAACGTATTGTGTAACGTTGTTAACTGTTCTGAAAACGTTCAGATCATTGTTTCGCTGAAAACTGCATGAAGTAAAGCAAGTTTAATTTTCTATTTTATAGATGTGCTACGAGGGCCTTTGTCAGAGAGAAAGTAAGTATACTTAATATGTATATCTACTATACAATGCCCAGTCTGAGAATGTTATGATATCAAACATTTCCTTATGCACCTACGGATATAACGTGACGTCTGATTGGAGAACTTCAAATATTTCTGACAATATATCCTAGCAAAATCTGGCATTCATTTGTCTCCTAGTAATCAGAAGCCTGCTATCACTTTCACTTTTTTATTTATTGACTTTTTATTTATCTATTGATTTTTCATTGCCATTCCAAGGAAAAGAAATGAGCCGCGACACGAGAAAACCAACAATGTGGTCGTCCGCCCAGCGCAGACTCAGATCATCCTGGGCATTCACCCTGTCTGATCAGACTCTTTGCTAAGTGCTTAAAGGGTAGCTGAGGGACTAAGCTACCTTCATGCGGAAAGCGAAGACTCTGATCAGACTGGGCGGATGCCCAGGCTGATCTGAGTCTGCACAGGACGCACGACCACATTGTTGTTTTTGTCACGTCGCGGCTTAAATTTTATTTTTGTTAAATTTACTCCCAAACTAAATTGTTTAAACTTTGGTTACTGATGTCTGAAGGAGTTAAACAGTCATTGCTAGATGACAAACAGCATAGTATCCTGATCAGACTACCTCTTAGGAGTAATCAAATCTTAGTACCGTTCGTAAATACACATACATTTTAGGCAATGTCACCAGTTTTCGACGCTAGAAATAAATACCTACATGTACCTGAGAAAGTCCCAGTAGTAGCCTACTTTCGACCTGACATAGACATTAAAAACTAAAAACAAAACTTAGTTAAGACCATACTCAACACCTGCTTCGGCAAAATTTTGAAATATTACCTTTGTTGATATTTGAATTTCATGAGTCTATCGATTGACCTGTTTTAGAAGTTTCTTTCTGCATTTCAGTTCTGACGACGACGAGCACAATGTCTAGCACAACGTTTACTACAACGCCTGCCCCAATGACACCTTCAGATGGTAAGAACTATACTCGAAAAAAATATTAAAGGGTCAAACTTTTACCCCGCGATTTCTGGAACATTTCAAACATTTGGTAAAATAAATCATTTCCACCTTCCATTTCATTCATTTTACAAGTTTTGTACACATGAAGTTTGAAAATATAGCCTATATCTTGACCAAGTTCAGACTTCAATTCACACTACCCTCAAAATCAGAGTTTTTTGAAGTCCATAGGGAACAAATTCACCAAAATTTTCGATTTCGCCAATTCATGAATTTTTTGAAAATTTGCTCGATAGTCATCAAGTTTAATCATTTTTAAGATCAGCAAGCTATAAGAAGTTTAAAACTCATAGCAATTTTAAAAGTTATTCCCGACCAAACTGACACACTATCAATTTTCTATGGGAATTCAAACAAATTTCATTTTAGGGGTAGTTTGACTTAAAGCTTGACATTGGTCAAGACAAAGGCCATAGGTTCAAGCTTCGTGTGTATAAAACTTGTAAAATGAATAAAATGGAAGGTAGAAATGATTTATTTTTCCAAATGTTTGGAATGTTCCAGAAATCGCAGGGTAAAAGTTTGACCCTTTAATATTTTTTTTTGAGTATATTTACTGCTTAATGTTAGGAGGCATCAGCCATTTCTGTATGCTAAAATGACCGAGAGAAGTTACGCACTCAGCTAGGCCTGTACGTTCATGCAAAGTCACCAATGCGTACATTCCCCGAGATGGATAGATGCGAAAACAGAAGACTTTGATAAGACTGATCACGACACGTTTTCATACTAAAAGGTATTTAATAACACTGATGGCAAACAGTTCAAGTACTACAGTTCAAGTACTGACCAGAGTGCTGCTAAAGAGCACCCAGGCCAAGAAGTTATAAAACTTGAGTACATTCTCAAACTCATAAGAAAGCACACTGATTGGAAGCAGCCAATCAGTGTGCTTTATTTTGAGTTTGAGATTATTGTTACACATGTAAGTTGAACTGATTTATTACTGTTTGCTCAGACTTTTCCTAATATTGAAAGTAAATAAACAATTCCATATATGCATTATATGCATTTGGTATACAGGGAAGTAGACCAAGAGCAGTTTGCCTCCCCTTAAGAAGGTAGATAACTATATCGTTTCTTGGTTGTTAAATCCGTTCTTTGAGGGCTACTGTCACTGTTAAAGGATATTGTTTGCGCCATTTAGCAGCACCTACTTTCTTCAGTGATAACCTCTTGATTTGACTGGTCTACCTTTGAGGTGTTATTTTCTGATTTGTTCGTTCAAATTTGAGCTATTGTTAGACTTATCATTTTTGTTTTCTTTCTCTTCAGGGTACAAGTGTCAGGACAAAGGGGCCGCAGGGATGACGTGTTCTGAGCTCGAAATCTTCATGGGCAACGCGGGCAAACTGTGTAAATCCTTCTTCGGACAATGTTGTAAGCATTGCTGTAAGTATCTCTTTGATTCCTTTAGCCTTGTTCTGGGTCTTATATAACACTGGATATACTTTCAATGGAAACAACTTTTCAGCCATTTTCAGTTTGCACCCCTTCTCAATTGTAATCAGCTTTTAAAAGTAAGAATTCGCTCCTGTCGAAGCAAACTGGAAGGAATAAGTCACCCAGAAAGCAAACAGAAAATCACAATGTTTTTTTTATATTTAAAAAAAATGGCTGAAAAACATGGCAGTCTGTCCATACTGTACACCTTTAGAGAGTTATCCCAGCGAGCACATTATGTAAAAAAGACGTCGATGCTGACGTCATTACGTCGCATCGACGTCAGCACGACGACAATTCAACTTCATGTGCCTGCTGGGACCAATATCGACAAACAGGTCGTATCTTGGAAAAACACATGCAGAGCTCTAGATAAGAGGGAGTATTTGGTGATAATTAGGGATAATTTTTGTTAATTCTGCATTAAAACATATGTTGTGACCCATCATCTGAACCGTCTCGTCGAGACGGTTCAGATGAGGGGTCACAACATATGGTTTCGATGAGAAATAAAAAAAAATATCTTTAATTATTATCAAATACTCCCTCTTATCTAGAGCTCTGCACTGGCTTACCGACGTTGTCGACAATTTACCTGTCATACGAAGATCTGTTTTAAAATAAACTTGACAATCAATTGTCTGGGTACTAACATTTTTGTTATCTAAAATATTTGAACCATGCATGATAGGTTTTAACACATAAACGTTAGCCTAGTACCGAGGTCTTTAAACCAAGGCTGCTGGACTGTCTGTTCAAATACCTTCCAAATCTGCCAAATGTTATACTGTTAGCATTAAAGGTATACTCCCTCATATTTCATTACGAAATAATCACAAAATTATGAAACTGGTTAGTTGTATGCAACACAATTAAGACTTGTACAAACAATCTTCAGCGAAAACATCTTTGTTACGGAGGCAGAGATGATATATCAGTACATACTCTTGTTGAATAGTCACGAATATTTTTTGTTGTCATAAATTGACTGACTCCCACGTGGCAATAAAAAGGCGTTTCTGCAAGCACACTCTTGAAATTATTTTGAACAGAATAGAACAGAAAAGAACATATATTTTATTTGACTTGTAAACAATACATCGTCACACAAAATAACACAATATCAAATGCATATAATGTCAAATACCAGAATACTTGAAATTATTCATGACATAACTTTACCCTGATTAACTATGATTTCTGGGCGTATCCAGTCTTCATTTTTGGCGCGAATAGCGGACCGCTATTCCCGCCAATTTATTTATTTTCTTAAATTCTCCTACTTCCAGTGACCACCACAAATCACAAACTAGACAGATAAAAGTACGTTTACAAGCGATCATTATCATGCCTAGGATATAGTTTTTCATAAGAAATTGGAAAGTTAACAGAACTATTGATGGCGTATATCTTTAAATAAATGTGTGCAGTCGTTATTCTTGCATAATTACACACCAGCGCCCAGTTGAGGTGTTTTAAGCATTTAGCTTAAAGAAGTCGTTAGTAAAGGATTCGTTATGTCTTCTGCATGTAGTACCCATAAATTTAAGTGTTTTAATATTTTTACTGAAAAATTGTGAGAAGCTTTTGCAGTGCGAAAGCTCCGCTCGTTTTTCGGCAAAAACTAGTAATGCATTTGCCGATAATACGCTTGGACTTTAACGTCTCGTTAACTAACAAAGTCGATAGTTTTGAACAATTGTACCCAGTTTAGCAAAAACGAAACCGGCCAAAACGAAAAGAACACGATAAAAATGCGGATTTCAAGCTCTTCAGCTATGAAGACGGAAGTCTGCGGAAAGTGTACTGGCTGAGATGTTGTCATGCTGGTGAAATGCATACTGTCAACTCTATCTCAAAGTCGAGGTTTACATCACACTACTGACATCCTAAAGTATATATTCTGGTCACAGAAAATTTAGTTTGGGATACCAGTAGTTGAGCTACATGTACTAGGAGTTGAAAAGTAAAGAAAAACAGGAATATCTCCCAAAACTGTATTCTTTGATATAAAAGGGTACTTTGAGATATCAGTGTTCGAAATAACGAGAGTCGACTGAATACCAAAGCAGCAAAGCAAAGCATAATGACATCACGTAAAATTGCCCATAACATGATGTTAACGCTTATCAAAAAAATCAAACTTTTGCCAAAAATTTGAATTTTACCTAGAAAAAAAAACATGTTCAAGCAATAATTATGAAAATCACATTGTGTGTGTTTTCTTGGGTAAGCATTTTGAAGGTCATTGTCGAAAGAAACAGCAAATTCCATTTTCATATCCTCTTGTAAGATGGCTTCGCGCGGCTTTTTCTCATTCTGAACCACGCTTGTTTTTTGTGATAACCTTCGATACGGGATCTTCAGTTTAGCGTGATTAGGCGTTTTTTCTTCGGTCTAGAATATAGGATCACGCACCGAGCACTTGACGTCGCAATGTTGTCGAACTGACGTCGGTGCGACGTAAAGACGTCGCACCGACGTCAGTACGACTTCATTTAGACGTCATGTGACCCTGGGGAATATCTAGAAATCTAAAGTTTACGGTAACATTAATCTGTTTCCCTTTCAGATGAAAACAAGGCTTGTAAGAGAGACGGGAAAGTGTATGCAGCCAAGAAGTACGGTTGTGCTGCCCTCGTCGCCTCACTGGGTCTTGAAACCACATGCACGCTGTTTCCTAGTGAATGCTGTTTAACCTGCCAAGAATTAGCTACAAACATACCCCCAGTCTAAAATTCTTTTTAGATATAGACATTACCCGGGTTTCTGATTTTTAAAATATTTTAGAGACACAATGGGTTGCAGATCATGAAATGCTCCCAAAATTTCTTTTGATTCCGTCCGTCAGATATAAAGTACCGGCAAAGAACCGTAGCTTATGTTGGTTAACGATTAACTTTAAAGCAGAATCACGTTCTGGGATAGGAGGTGTAACAGTCATGGTTTGTTTAGTGTTATGTTCTTGACTAGAGGAAAGTCTGTGTTCTTGACTACAGGACAGATTCTAAAATTGCTCTCATAAAAAAGACGAATTTCATGAAAACAAGAAAAGGTGTATACATGTAGACAGACCATTATGAAGATCTGCGCGGGTTGATGTTAGTATTTGCGGTTTAATCTAAAGATTTTTCAGTAGTGATGGATTGTGGATGTGAACAGGTAAAGACTGGCACATGCAATAAGTTTTTTTTTCCCTCGCGGTATAGCTATCATTAAGGTGAAAGGACATACGTTTAGGGGAAGTAACTCTGTCATTTTAATGTTTGCTTCCGTTTATAATTTGGGTTCACTCTTAAAAGAATCTGATCTTTTCTTTAAAAGTTTCCAAGGATTTCATCTATGAGGAAAGCAAACCGGAAGTAACTAAAACGGCGGGAAAATATCGAAATTAATCAAACGCTTCAAGTTTAGAAACAGCAAATTGCACATTCTCGTACCTGACGGCGCATGTTTGCAGGCTGATCTGAGCATGGACATTTCGTGTATTTCCGCTAAACACTTTATTTTATGATAACTAAATGTTCTAAAATCACATTTGCTCTAGTGTTAAATCTTCAGTACTTGGTTTCAGATTCTTAGTCATAGGTTTCTATTTTTCAAAACCACACTCTTATTCTACAGCTGAAATGGTTAAACATAAGTTTAGGGACAGAAACCTTATTCTCAAAATAACCATGACTTGAGTGGTGTTATAAGTCTTTCAAGGGATGGTGACTTCGAAACTTTATCTTTGAATCTTCTAGTATGCATAAAGTCAAGTGTGCTATTTTTTTTTCTTTACTGAAAACATGAGAGGAGCTTTTGCACTGCAAAAGCTACTCATATTTTTCAGCAAAATTTTCAGTGTTTTTGCATACAATACATTTGAAAATTTAACGTCTCATTAACTAGCAACATCGTTAGTTTTGAACAACTGGCCCTGGTGATTTTTATGTGCTTACCGTATACAACTGTTCTTACTTTACTAGAATCGTTATAAATCTGTGTATTGGGACATTTTGATTATTTCTCTATTAATTTCTATACAGTACATAACCAGTATCAAAAGATGCCGTATACGCGGTACTTTTTGCGGGGTACCATTTTTTGCAGTATTTCGCGGTCACTTCGGAACCGCGAATATTAAAATCGCAGAATTGTATACAGTTCTCTTTCTACCAGTCAATTAATCAGCCCACACATTTCACTGAACATTCATCTTCTTTAATAGACATATTGCTTGTCAGTAATAAGGATAACTTAATACTCAGTGGAGTCGGTGATCCGTTCCTTAATCAAGAGATTAGATACCACTGCCCCATATATGGCATTTTTAAATTTTCCAAACCAAAGGTCAAAACTTTTATGCGTCATATTTGGAGGTATGAGCAAGGAGACTACGACCTGTTGCGAGAGAAAGCGTCTACTCTTGACTGGAGGTCGTTACAAAACGACGACATAGATATATACGCAACAAATGTAAATACGGCAATAAATTCTATAGCCACCGAATGTATACCAAATAAATATGTCCGAATTAGACCTTTAGATCCTCCTTGGCTATCCTCTACTCTTAAACGCCATATACGTAAACGCAAGCGCGCCTATAAAAAAGCAAAATTAACTAATTTAGATCTACACTGGAAATCATTCAAAAAGTTACGTAATAAGGTAACAAAAATGATCCGTGACTCTAAACAATCTCATTATGATAAAATTGCAGACAAACTTAGATCTTCTGAACTCTCTACGAAAGATTGGTGGTCAACGCTTAAAACATTTATAATTCCAATCACAAAATCATCAATCCCGCCCCTGGAAATTAACAATATAATCTATACAGACGAGTGTGACAAGGCTAATATGTTAAACACATTCTTTCAGAGTCAGACAGTGCTGAATGAACAAAATGCCATTCTTCCAGACTTACCTGATATTAGTAGACTTAATTCGCAATTGAACAGTATTGTGCTCACTAGAATAGAAGTAGAATCCGTTTTAAAATCATTGGTTGTGGGCAAAGCCTCCGGCCCGAATGGTTTAAGTAATCGTATTTTGCGTGAACTAGCCAGTGAACTTTCTATACCCTTTTGCTCTCTTTTCAACCTGTCCTTACGACTAGGCACAGTTCCTGCATCATATAAAGAAGCCAATGTTTGTCCTGTTCCAAAAAAAGGTGACCCGTCCATTGTCTCTAATTATCGGCCAATATCTTTACTCAACTCTGAGAGTAAAGTGTTAGAAAGACTTGTTTTTAAATATTTATTTAACCATTTACAAGATAACAACTTACTTTCTTCTTTGCAGTCAGGCTTTATACCAGGAGACTCAACCATAAACCAACTAACTTTCCTTTATAACACTTTCTGCCAAGCACTTGATTCTGGTAAAGAGGTGCGGGCTGTCTTCTGTGATATCAGCAAAGCTTTTGATCGGGTTTGGCATTCTGGTATTTTACACAAACTTCATGCAGCTGGTGTCACAGGAGATGCCCTTGCCTGGTTCAAGAATTATCTTTCAGACAGAAAGCAACGCGTTATTCTTCCAAGTACTTCATCTGACTGGGTTTTCATTCGTGCTGGTGTTCCACAGGGCTCCATTTTAGGGCCTTTACTCTTCTTGATGTACATTAATGACATTGTTAATGACATAGGTTCCAACATTCGTCTATTTGCCGACGATACTAGTCTTTTCATCATCGTTGAAAATCCAACCACAGCAGCTGATTGTCTTAACACAGATCTTAACAAACTTTCGCGATGGGCTGCTACCTGGTTAGTAACATTTAATCCCACTAAAACCGAAGGTCTACTTTTCTCGCGTAAATTAAATAAACTGCAGCATCCACCTCTTTTTATGCAAAATCACCAAATATCTGAAGTAGAATTTCACAAACATCTAGGACTATACCTTTCCAATGACTGTACCTGGCATCATCACATAAATTATATTAAAGAAAAGGCTTGGTTTAGAATCAATATTATGAGAAAACTAAAATTTAAACTCGATCGAAAATCTCTTGAAACAATTTATACTACTTTCATTAGACCCTTGATAGAATATGGAGATGTTATTTTCGATAATTGTACTCAATACGAAAAACAGGAATTAGATAAAATCCAGAATGAAGCTGCCAGGATCGCTACGGGAACAACAAAACTAGTATCATTACATTCACTTTATAAGGAAATTTGTTGGGAATCACTAGAATGCAGGCGTAACAATCACAAACTGACCTTGTTTTATAAAATGATGTATAACATTACTCCTTTATACTTATCCTCTTTAATACCACAGACTGTCAGCAACATATCACGCTATAATCTTAGAAACTCTAATGATTTACAAACTATTGATGCGAGAACAAACCAATTTTATATGTCTTTTTTACCATCTAGTGTCAGGGCATGGAACAATCTGCCTGTTGAAGCAAAGCAGTGTGAATCGGTGACCTCCTTTAAACGCTTTCTACAGAAGGATAGTCCAAAAGTTCCCCAGCACTTTTACTCCGGTTGTAGGAAAAGTCAAATACTACTAACGCGTCTTCGAACAAACTGTAGTTCTCTTAACTTCGATCTCTTTGTTAAAAATATAGTAGACTCTCCTCTTTGTCGATGCGGTAGTTTAGAAAACACTCAACATTTTTTCTTTCATTGTACATTTTATCAGGCCCAGCGCAATGAACTAATAAATGCAGTCTCTCCTTATCAATATCCTACTCTTAACCTATTTTTGTACGGTGATCTGTCCTTGTCACAAGAAATCAATAGGACAATATTTGAGAAAGTCTATAAATTCGTAGTGGATTCCAAACGTTTTTGAGCACAAAGTCATAACTTCTGATGCACATGTCAACTTACATAAACCAATATTAGCGGACATACCTGAATGAGCCTGAAATGCTGCGCCCCTTTCCCCTCTCTCAATCCACTGTTTCATATATTTTGAGCATCTCTCTCTTTTTTTTTTTCTCTCTCTCTCTCTCTCTCTCTCTCTGCTCTTTTGGTTGCTCATCGTTCATTTTTTCTTTAGTTTTTGCACTGTATTGTGAGATGCTTTATACCTTTCTGTTTCTTTTTCATATTATGGTAATGTTTCCTATTAGTTTATTTGGTTTAATATTTTGTACTTTACACAAATATCCGCCATACTGTATACAGATGTATTATATTAGGGAGAAGAACTCTATAAGCGTCCAGCTTTCGTTCTAATCCCAAGCCTGTATTGTTTACTATATATGTATGTATGTTACAATTTCTAATATGAATAAAATATGTTTAAACCAATATTAAAATCGCGAAATAATTTTCTGATTCTGACAAAGCATTTTCAGTAGACACAGTGTCCATATATTTTATTTCCGTCTGGTTGGGTAAACTCTGGTACTTTTCACTTGAGCCAATTCTTTCATTAATCTGTGGAACAGACTCAAGTGAGGAACAAACAGTTTTACTTTTCGCGCATGTTTCTGACCTCGAAAATTAAAAATCGCCAAAATAAATGTTTGTGTTTTAGACCCTAAACTGCGAAAATTTGACCCCGCAAAAATTACCGCTTATACGGTATTACATGTTATTAAACTGTAAGCTGAGTGACGAATTGTGCAGCCCGAGCTCAGACTGCACTCTGGCCCAGAGGTTATAAAACAATGAGTACATTCTCAAATTCAAAATAAAGCACACTGATTGGCTGCTTCTGAGCACATGCTCGGAAGCAGCGAATCAGTGTGCTATATTTTGAATTTGAGATTATTCCTCAAGTTTTATAACCTCAAACCTGATCCTGGAATATACTGAGTGAACACAGTGTATGGCCCAATACGCAGAGTTTAACTTTTTTGTTTTTGCATGTTACCTAGTTACAGAACGTTGTCAATATATTTTTTATTGTATGTATATTTCTACTGTTAATAATCGTATATAAGGTGTTATTTTTTTAATAAAAGACTTAAGATATTTTAAATTTGTATTAAGTTTCTTATATTGGCTTAGAGTTAAATGTACAGAAATACATATTGGATGGTTTGAAACCCGGTCTGGCCACATACTTTCGTTTCTCCTTCCGCTGATTCAAGAAGGGCAATTGTCAGTTATTGTCGAAAGTAAGTGCACTTAGTACTGGTTAACCGCTTAGAAGGTCTAAGCCTGCCCAGGAATAGTGTGGTTAGCTTAACTGACCGTCCCGACATTACCATAGCTATTTACTGTGGACGTAAAGCAACAAATCAATCAATCAATTTTACAAATCAATCAATCACTTGTTGTTTTGGAGTTTAACGGCCTTTGGAGACAGTATGCCATTCTATATCGAGCCGTCTCCAAGAGAGAGGGAGACAGGACAGATGAGAGCAAAGTAGCCAAACAACCGGCCCATCCGAACCTACTGCAAGCACATTTGGCGCTTGTCTTTTTATAAGTAACGGGCCCCTATGCCTAAAGCTTCACAGCATATTCAGCCAACCCTACTACCAGTCCTGAAGACCCAGTGCGTGTCATTGGTTTAGTTGTAGGTCTCTACGATTGTCACGATAATGACCGAACAGACTGTTAATGCTACAATCTAAAAGCCTCAGCACAAGCAAACACAACATAGATAAAATTGATTCATATATTTGATGTCAATAAAATAGTATTTTACAAAACAGCTGGATGTTTACTGAATAAAAGTACTAGCAATAATGTTATATGTTGTGTCATATATCACACTCCTAGTGTCTATGTCTGTACTTGTGAAATCATCTGCTGAAATACACGGTTCACTACTCAAATCCTTATCCCCACACAAACCAATGTCCGACCATTCGGATTTCAAAATAAATTAGCACAGGTAAGTATCTTAGCACAGGTAAGTATCTTAGCACAGGTAAGTATCGGTAAGTATCTTAGCACAGGTAAGTGTCTTAGCACAGGTAAGTATTTTATAACAAATATATGTGGAGTCTTCAATATGAAAGAGAGTTAAAGAATTATTCATATGAATAAATAGGATACTCCCGGATACTGAGATTATGGAATAGAACTGTCAGATATTTTCCATTCAGCTGTAGAGATTCATGTACTAGATCGTTAGTTCGCCGCATATAGTTGCTTCACCAACCATAGCATCACCATGGCTTGACCATACAGTGGGACCTAAATGCAAATAACATAAACCCACTACGAACATGTTACACGGTTCAAATAGATTCGGACGTACATGGTTACCCACAGTGATATAAAAATATAACACCGCATATAAAGTATCACACTTTATGCACAGCATTTTTCTGCCATCTTCACATAATACTTCAGCATTATTCAAACATTTTACTATACATGACATGCCGACATAATGACATTTTCCTGCCACTTATTAACTAATAACCATGAACCATGGACCCTATATGCACACACGGACATTTTACCGCAGTACCATTATACACTTCTTTCCACAGAAAACCAAACTCATATCACATCCCACTGGAATAACCCAACGGCTCACCCAAATGAACTCCGACGTACAGGTTATGCACGGTGATTCAACAGATGTACATTAACATATACGGAAAACCCTCTGAAATGGTCAGATTTGTAAACTAACGGATTTGTACATAAAACTGAGTCATTGCACAGAGTTTCAATCATCGGGACCTCAAACTTTCAGTTTATTTCACTTTTCGGCCGTTTTCTAGAAAAAAGCAAAACAAAACTTACCCAGAAAGTCAGGGCCTCTCGTCCAATCTCTATACAATGTTAAACAGAACTTTATAAACTTTAAAGGCTTCCAATTTCAGAAAATATCACAAAAATCTATCTTTTGCACATGTATGCATCTGTTCACACTGAAATCTTATCTTACAATGCAAATTCAAATTCAAATTGTTTATTTTCTCAGGTTATAAATAATATAACAACATGAGTGGCAGAACAAGTAGCTAAATATTTTGGCGGCAAATTACTTGAGGAAAATCGAAAGCACTTATTCAATCTACTAGAGGGCAACGTAGGTGTTAATTCAATTGCAAATTTTGTGTTTCCTAATAATTTTGCAGTGTTGTCATAACTGTCAAAGTCTCGCTTTAAACGTGTCAATTTCATCACATGACTAAAAATAAAACCTGAATGGACATTGATCGGAATACTTTTTTTTGTTATTGTTGTTGGTTTAAATCATTCATGAATTAACAGCCATGCACAAGATACTTTTGTGTCACGGACTATTCATATTTCTATAGAAGGTAAGAGAAAGTTCACTATAAATTTATCTCCTGCTACGCCCAAACACTCGGCCATAGACAGGCATGATCCATGCCAGTCGCATCTGCCCTCAGAACCAGAGAACAGTCCTCCACACCCTCCATGCAAACCCGTGGTTCGGACCGGCACGGAGGATGTAAAGAGCCACTTCCTTGAAACCTAGCTACAGCTATACTAAAAGATATATACTAAAAGGGGCGGCGACTGGCCCGGACCAGATCCGTCCACACTCGAGCCCGTGGCGCGACATCAGTATGTATAACAACTTACCGTCGGCACACAGCGCCAAAACATCGAATCAACGTCGATTCAACGCCACGACGTTAAATAGACGTTGATTCAACGTCAATAAAGCGCCGCGCGCCCGCAAGGTTTCTTTAATAACTTTCGATTTTCCTCTAGCCATTTGTCAATTTAGAACATATGCAGATCACATAAAGAATACAATATTACAACATTGACCATTAACACCAACACTGTCAAGCCCAACATAGGCATTCCCATGTTACCATGGGAAAACCTAACCCTTTTACAATGTTTTGCCAAAAGACACTAAAAAGTACCAAAATGTTAATTGTCTCAAACGATAATATGATCTACCGGGTACGCGTAATGAATTGTGACGATGGGGGGGGGGGGGGGGGGGGGGGGGTATTGTTAGATATAGCATTCAACCAGATATAGCGATAAACATTCGTTACCTCAACCTCAAATATTGTACTTAGACTTATTCAGTGTGTTGTCTGAAAATTTTCATTACTATTTCAATAAACGAGCATAGATTGTTTATAGCTCTCTTATTACTGCTATTCATTAATAAATTAAATTTGATTATGTTTGGATTTCTGAAAAAGTATGGTTTTATAAATTTTCGTCTTTCTTCGTTGAAATACCTGCATTTTAATATATAATGAAATTCATCACCAATTTCGACATTACATAGCCAACAAATTCTCTCATTTAATGGAATGCTTAGCCAGCGTCCTATTTCTATAGGTAAACGATGATTGCGTGTTCTAAAAGCTGTCATTAAACGGCAGTTTTTATTTGACAAATACGAAAAATAGTTATTTATTTGGAAAGTTTCTTTAAACATACGATAATTTATTCCGCTAGATGTTATGTCAACCAGCGAACTCCAATTTTGTATGTATTCGTCTTTAAGCTTTTGTTTAAACGATTTGACGAACCAGCTTATGCTTGTTACATTGTGCGCATACCAAATATTACTATAGCCGTTTGTACAGATTAAGTTTTTGATATTATTGAGCCATTTTGAATGAAGTTTCCCTTTCTCATTTAAGCTATAGATAAGTTGATAAACAGTTTCAGTTTTATTCTTTATTATCTCAGATCACCACAAGAGTGATATATGAGAGCAGCAATACAACATATAAACAACATCATGGCGTAGTGACAGAATTACACAAGGAAAGTGTTACGTAACCACGCAGCAAACGCAGCGTGGTGTTGTATGTGGGGAAAGCAGAATAAGTCTGCCTAATCAAAGGGAAGCCACAATTCATCTTCTATGCAAGAAAAATATTTGAATTCACTCCCTTTACCCGAACAGTCGCCTGGCTTTCAACTGAGAAAGACTTTATCAGGTGGATTCTAGCATCACTGAGATATGTATCAGGTGGGCAAACAGGCGACTGAGCAGAGTAAGAGGAATGAATAATAATAGTAATAATAATAATAATAATAAGGATAAAGATAAAACTAATAATAGTAACTAAAATAGTAATAATATTGGCGGTGGAAAAGGCAATATTGCAATAACAACGCATAAATATCATCCAGAGAACACACGACGCCGGTACGACGTCCATCCAACATTTTCCAACGCTAGATCAACGCCGACAGAGCATCGCGTGCTCGCAGGGAGTAGTCTTTGCTAGTTGAAGCAACAGCGCCTTTAACGTTATACATTACATTAACAACAGAGCAAAAAAAATTTTTTTTTCTTCCTTTAAACATTATCCACATTTGAATGCGAGCAGGTGCTCTAAACACCAGCAACGGCTCAATAGACGTCGGTGTCCCCCGTACGGCCCATGACTATCCGCTGGACGGATAGGCTTAAACCGTACAGGGGAGCTCTCCCAGAATAGACCAGCATGGACGGCATTCAAGCTGGTGAGGATCGCACTTGTTCGCATTCAAACCCTTGGGTCACGCTGGTCTGGCATTCAACACAGACAACGAAGCAACGTACTATAAAACACGATTGTTTTCGCATACTTCTTACATTAATTTCAAACTATTATTCTTACGGACCCAGCAGTTTGTTATACCTTTTAGTCAGACCAGATTTTCGAAGAAATTCCGTCTAGTATAAATGCAGTGCTTGAATACGTTTTTTCACCAATTCGTTACCTGGTCGTTGTAGCCCCAAAATTGTTTTCAAGCATTTCTTGAATATGCATATGAATTCAGTAAAACTTTCGAGTCCTATTTCAAGAGTAGGGGGTCGGATGGTCCGTGAGACTATACTTCTGAAACAAACTTATCCTGATGAGCAGAACAAGCAGGTTCCTTGTACGTTGTCTTCGTTACCTGTGTTGAATGCCAGACCAGCGTGTGGGTTATAGATTACAGTTAAATGAATTAAAAGTATTATGAAATCTTTAGCTACTAGATGTGATTAGCATTAATTGTGACAACAAAACAACAATATAAAAAAAATACAATTTGCTATGAAATACCGTGACAGTGCTCCAGGCAAGAGGGGCTAAAAGGGACAATCCGGGACAACCCTCTACACTAAGCCATAGAAGAAAACAAAACAAACAAAAAACAAATAAACGCACTTACATACACACATAAGTGGCCCATCATTAGAGCCGTCTCATTGAGACGGCTCCAATGAAGGGTACAAACAAATGCATTTGTTGAGAAATAGGGGAAAAAATCATCCCAGAACTATCCCTATAGCCCCAATCTACTCTGGAGCACAGCCATGAGCAGAAAAGCAAGAAAATAAGAAAAATACAGTCAGAAAAAACACAGAGAGCAAGAGAGGAAACAGAAACTAGTTTCAAACAGCATGTAAGACATGGCATGGGTTATGCATGTAAGTGATTGTGGTCACATGAGGAGAAATCGCGCAAACTAATTTCATTCTTAACTTCCACACAACTAGAAGCCTGTGTGCCCCTAAGGAATCTAATTACCAAAAAAAAAAAAATCAGACATTCCGTGCGGGAGCTCAATCCTATCAAAGTATTACATACACGAGACCTTAATTTTTACCTCATGCAACACAAATCAGGAATAGAAAGCATCAAGAACAATAACTGAAATTTTAAACAGTATACAATAGTCAAGCAATTTTTTTTTTTTTTCATTTCTACAAGTAGGTCAGCTAGAAATCAAAATATCAAAATACCCAGCAGTCACGCAATACCTAGCCAGCACTGTTTCAACGTTGATTCAACGTCATTGCGTTGAATCAACGTCGATTCAATGCGATCAAACGGCGCGAACCCAGTCGCCTACATTTTCCTAAATTATATCCTAAAAATTCAGGCTCCATTCAGATTGGCAAGTTATATCGCTACGGACTACTTTTACGCATCCGTCCACTTTCAATGTGCACCTGTAGATATGCCGCCTTTGAAACTATGTCGTGAGAGTAAGAGGTTTTTCAAGTGTGAATATACTGCAGTGTGATTCACGTGCGAAAGCATTGAACTACGAATTTGTATTTAATTTTATGAATGGGTTTATCGATACGTCGTGAGACCAGTCAAGAGGATAAAATGTTATTTGGTGTTTTCTATGTGTTTTTATTTTAATGGAATAATCTAGATCATCCGTAAGTATCAATTTCAAACTTCTTTTAGTATTAAACCAACGAGCGTGGCAGCATGACACACTGATAGGGTGTGTTTTAAAATGGGATTGTTACAGCCCCTCCAACAGTATTTCAGTCATTTATCGCACGTAAGAAATTGACTAGATACTGTCAATCGTAAATTAGCGCAGCGGATGCCTAAATCAGCCTCGAATTCATAAACTCTGGCTTAAAGGTCAACACAAACGTGCACATGGTATATATCTTTTAAATATGGGCATTTCCCACTGGGCACACAACGCCGAATCAACATTGAATTAACGTCGATTCAGCGAATTAACGCTGAGACGTCGTCGACTCAGTGTCGATCTAAGTCTGTGCGCCCAGTGGGACAGCAATTTAAAGAGAATGCATAGAGTTTAGCGTCTCGTAGAAAAATGATTTAGAAGTATATTAATAAATACGCTCAATTTTTTCAGCTTAATTGGGGAAGTCAGCGATAACAGCTCTTTATATTTTAGAATATTCGGTCTGATATAATAATACCGCTGGATGTATTTTTGCCTTTGAGTAGAGAAATAACTGCATGTAAATAGGTAATGGAATTCATCAGCTATGTCGTTGCAATTGCACAACGTGCATCGACGTTCATTTAAGGGTATTCCCTCCCATCTTTTGGTTTCAACAGGGAAATGGTGATTTCCTGTTCGGAACTTAACCAGCGGGATAAAATTCTTAGGCTGTAGTAATAAGAAATATGGTTCTAAATTAACATCATTTTTAATCAACTGATAGTTTGTGCCTTTTGAAGAATGTTGCAGGCTTGAGTGCCAGTTCTGTAAATTTTGATCAATCAGAATTCGTTTAACTATTTTGCTTAAAGAATGACAATTCATACTGGACTGTGTAAGCCAAAAATCAAATCTACCAGTATCACTGAGAATTCTCTTTATATAAGCCATCCATTTCGATTCAAAATTTGGATTATGATTTATTGTACTGTAAAGCAAGTAAGACAGTTTAGATTGGGACCCAGTTATAATGCGATTCCAAAAACCTATCATACGAGATTTGATTATGATATCGATAGGATAACGTCCTAATTCGGCATACAACATATAATGTGGTGTGCTTTTCTTTGTTTTTGTAATTTTTCTCAAGAAATCTGAATGCACACGTTCTAGTATTTGAGTATTTTCATACCCCCATACTTCACAAGCATATGTAAGTATGGGAAGAACAGTGTGGTCAAATAATTTAAGTTGCAGATCCACTGGGAGAAACAGGTTATTTATTCTTGTATATAACAAATGAAGTGCTTTGCGGGCCTGTGCTGCAATATATTTTCTGGCAGTTAAAAAACTACCGCTTTTAGCGAAAAAGACACCTAAATATTTGTAGTTATCAACTATTTCCAGTGTATTCGGTCCAATTTTAAAGGAAGCAGACTGTTTACCACGCGAGCCAAATATAACAACTTTTGACTTATTAGTATTGATTTTCAATTTCCATTCGTTGCAGTAATCGTAGAAATCGTTTAGGCTTTTCTGTAGGGATTCAATATCCTGTGCCAAAATAACCGTGTCATCAGCGTAGAGTAAAATAATGAGTTTAAGAAATACAGAAATATCGTCACTGTTTATGTCTATTTCTATGCCGCTATTATGTTTGCGAAGAAGGTAATCTTCTAAATCATTTAGAAATAGGGAAAACAAAACCGGAGATAAATTTTCTCCTTGCCTGACGCCACAGTGGCTGTCAAAAAACGCCGACTGTTCATTATTAAGCGAAACGCAAGACTTAATATTTAAATAAAGATTGTGTATTACATTAAAAAACTTACCATTAATTTTAGTATTTAGCAATTTTCTCCATAAACCTACACGCCAAACCGAATCAAAAGCTTTAGAAAAATCAATAAATGTACAGTAATTTTTTTTCTTTTGGGACCTTAGTAATTCTATTATGCAATTGAGGGTAAAAATGTGGTCAGTGGTGGAATATTGTTTACGAAATCCGGCTTGGTTTTCATTAAGTAATTTATATTCTTCCAAATATGCATTTAGACGATTGTTTAGAACAGCTGTAAAAAGCTTACCCAGGCAGCTAAGCAATGTTATAGGCCTATAATTATCTGGATCCATTGAATTACCCTTATTTTTATAAAGAGGTATGATTATGCCTTCAACCCAGGATGTTGGTATAATTCCAGTATCCAGTACAGAGTTAAAAAGTTGTACGTAAAATGGTAATAAAATAGCTTTACTATTCTTAATATACTCGTTTAGGATATTGTCTATACCAGGCGATTTAGAAGTTTTTAAGTTTTTTATGCATTGTTCAATTTCTTCTGCAGTAATAGGGATATTGAGATCTTCATTATCATCAGAGTTACAGTCATGTATTATTTCACTGTCTTCTCCCAAATTATACTCAGATAAATCAACCTCCTTAAAATATTCATAAAACGTATCAATACCAGGGAGTTCTGACGTCTCTTTATTTTTAATACTATTAAGAAATTTCCAGTACTCTTTTGGGTGCTTATTGTGCATATTTCGCAACTTTTGCTCATTAGAGTGATTGTGCTTATCTATAAATTTATTCATTGTATTTTTATATATTTTGCATGCCCTTTGTAAATTAGTTCGATTGCGAGTTGAACGACATCTGTTAAATTTTTTCCTTGCAATATTATAGGCTTTACGCGTGTTATGGCATGCAGGGCCAAACCATGGTTTATTTTTCCTTGTTTTTTTAAATATGCGTTTAGTATTAGTTTGAAAGCTTGTGACAGCACTTCTTTCAAATAGCTCAGCAATTTCGTTCACAATAGAATCGACAGAAGACTGACTTAATGTATTCTCATGCATGTGCCGCTTTATCTGTTCAGTAAGGGTGTGTACTTTTCCAATGTCAATATTTTGTTGAAATATATGGCTGTCCCTTGCATTCCAAAGTGGACGTTTTCTTGGTTGTTGTTGTACATTTTTATGCAAATGGTCGTTGATACTGATATTTATACTGAACGACAGGAGAGCATGGCCATCCGAGTAGAGTCTATCAAGCTCGGTTATTTCGAAGTCGGTGAGCAATCGTAAGCCATGGATTGACGAAATCGTATAATCAAGTACGGATATTCCCCGAAAAGTCGGTTTACCAACGTTTTGGTCTTGTCCGAACCTGCCGTTAAGAATTGTTAAATTATTATTTTTACATATATCTACAAGTTGGTAGCCATTATTATTCTTTTTCTTATCAGATGACACGCGATCAATCTGAATACCGATATTTTCTAATGCTGATTTTTGATCGTAAAATCGATTTGTTTCATCGTCGAAGTCAAAGTACCTAGATAGAAAATCGTCCGCTGACGTGTAGTCTGCAAGATCTGCAGTTTGAGCATTTATGTCTCCGGCTAGGTAAATGTAATCGAATTTGCTGCACATATGTATAATTTCATTTTGAAAATTTTCAAATTCGTCATCATTTAGAAAACGTGATTGACTGGGTGGTACATATATGACACCAAAAATAATATGTTGCTCAAGTTGCTCAACAGACAGCCCAACGTAAACCGGTTTGCCAATACCCGTTAATTATATTTAGCTCTGGTAGTGAACACCTGCCGTATGAACCGTAAAAATAAAGACATCGCTAAAATCAGTGATATGAGAATGCATCTGTGACAACGATGAAGATTGTGTCCCGCTACTTGGACGATTTATTTTTCGCCAAAACCGGTACAGAAACACCTAGACCAAGCACACAGATTGACTGATTTGGTTGGTTGTTTGTTTTGGGTTTAACGACCCTTTGAGACAGTATTTCAGTCTATATCGACCGTCTCCTAGAGAGAGGGAGAAAGCAAGAGAACATATGGAATAGGTGAGACTAGATATATTCAAACGCCCCATCACGTATCTGCTGCAAGCACAGCAGGCTTTTGTCTGACCATTATCCAAGATAGTAGGACGCTCGACTGCTATAAGATACACAACACCATAGCCTGACCCCACCACCCCTGTTTGATTGCATTGTCCTTTTAGACAGTCAATGTCGAGCCTCTCTGAGAGAGAAAGAGAGAAAAGAAATAAAAGAAAAAGAGTAGAAAATGAATACATCTACAAGAACCAACCTTTATCTTTTGCCAACATTGCAGGCCCTTGATCTCTTCTCACAAGATTCTACCCTTAAGGTGAATAGGTACACTCTCAGGAGAAGCAACTCTGCTGTTTTCAAATTTGTCTCCCTTCTCGTTAGGGGTCTACTCTCCCCTCTTACTTGGGATCCACTGTAAGGATACACTTTTATGGAAAGTAGCTCTGCCATTTTCATTTTGCCCCTTTTCCTAATAGGGGTCAACTCTTAAACAAAACAAAAACGCTCCTTTAGGAGCAACCTCTTAGGGGATAACTGTTCTCAAAATTGTCATTTGGGGAGGTAAATCATCGGTTTTATGATCGGAAATTTCATTGTATGGCGACGCGCTAGCGCTAACAATTTATCATAAGTTATCTCCATTCTAATGCACTTTTCATATTTTTACACCTTTCAAATGTACTAATTTGCATCGAAAACAATCGCTTTCAGCAACGTTAATTATTACAGTTATTTGTTTGTTTATTGTTGAATAAATATGGTTTGTTTGGAGTGAATTTTAGCTGATGACAACTTGCCATTTGAAATCCTATCTTCCATTCGTGTTGGCTCAAGCTTTCAAAGCGCCAGTGTAATATTTGAAGCTGTCCTGTTCAGCTGTGATTTTGAACTAAATACAATACATTATACATTTTCTTGTATCATGTATCATTACCTACTTAATTTCTCTTTGGAGTGACCCATTCGTTAATTTTGTTAATTTGCACTGTAAGAAAATTCTAGAGAAGGTGTTATTAAATTTACAATTCAGTTTGATATGGTATCACTTACCTTAAAATATTGGGACACAAAGTAACAGTCATATCTGATTGCTGATTACATTATATAATAGATGCACTTAAAAAAAAATCGAGTGTTTTAATGGTCTGCAGATTTTGCTTTAAGTTTGGTCTACAGCAGGGACAGCTTGTGTTACCTCTATGCTTAATAGAAGCCGGGCTGAAAATAGGAAATATATGTACATGCCATCCCATCATAATGGCATTCCTGAAATCAAATTATTTCTATTATTTAGCATGACACAAGACAATTTGATGCGCTTAATTTGCAGATTTACTATACAAAATGTTCTCTGATTTTTTTTTTTCAGAAAACAACAGTGTGTTGTGGTCTGGATTTTTGTTTATATGTGACTCAGAGTTGTCATAAAGATCTTATAAAATGTACCGTATTACAGGCTTTACTTTGTCAGCTTTATAGATGACTGACATGCACTGCCAGCCCAGTCAGCAGTCTGATCTGTGTGTACACAGTTTGGTTTAGTCTTAACTGTAGAATGTGTTGAGCAAGCACATTTTTTTAGAATAGTCTGATTTGGGTGTATACAAATTTACCAGGGCTTCCAGGCACAATAATTTGTGTATGTATATGCAGCTCTTTTCAGCAGTCTGATCTAGTTACACAGGTTTGCTTGGGCTTTCCTGTCACAATATATTTGTGTACGATATTTAGTTTATTGGAACAGTCTTTTCTGGGTATACAGTTTGCTTAGCTTGACAAGATATTGTTTGAGTATGAAGCTCTTGAGAGTAGTCTGATCTGGTTGTACACAGGTTTGCTGTGGCTTAGCTGCCGCAATAGTTTTGGGTATGATATGCTTTGCAGCAGTTTTTCTGGGTATGCACAGCTTGCTTGCCTGACACATATTGTGACTCTTCAGAGCAGTCTGATCTAGTTGTGCAAGGTTTTTACCGCTTCACTGTCGTACTAGTTTGTGTATGACATTCATTGCAGCAGTCTGTTCTGGGTATCATTCACGGTTTTCTTTGCCTGTCAAAATATTGTTCGAAATAACAGCTCGTTAGAGCAGTCTTATTTGGTTTGTGCACATGTTTGTTAGGGTTTACCTTCAATATAGTTGCAAGGGATAATCATTGTTGCAGTCCTTTCTGCGTATGCTGTTTGTGTTGTGTACCCAGAATTGCTAGGGCCTCTCTGTCCGTTTTTTTTGTGTATAATATAGTTAATTGTAGCAGTCTGCTCTTGGAATATTCCCGGTGTGCTTGGCAGGTCAAAATAGTATGTGTGTATATGCTCTTTAAAGCAGTCTGATTTGAAAGTGCACTGGTTGATAGGGTCTCTTGTCGCATTAGTTTTTTGTATGTATTTTTTGCCGCAGTCTATTCTGTACCCGATTGCTTGGCCGTCAAAATAGTGTGTGTATATCTCTTTGAGCGGTCTGATGGCCGTGCTCAGGTTGTGCTTGAACTTTCAAATAATCACAATAATTTTGTGTATACAATATAATGGAGAATTCAGTTGCCAAATGTTTGTATGTGTATGCGGCTTTTTAGACCTTCCTGCCCAGATGTTTTGTGTAAATAGGATGAATTGCTAGCAAATTTCATTCACAGTTATATTATTTGTTGTGTTTTTATTTTCCTTTCAAGCTTCAAACAACTGACATATTGTCACCAGCTGTATTATCTGCAACGTTCCACAATCAACGACCTGTCACAGTAATTTTCTCTCACCTTATAATGTTATTTGAAAAACAACTATATGTTGTGGCATAAACCTAAGTATTGGGACAGACATGCGTGATCGAACCGTGGGGGCCGAATCTGGCTGCTTCTGATAGCTTGCGGTTTTAAAATCTTCTCGTATGGCATATGTACCTGTTCAAAGCAGCGAAGTACAAAGTCAATCACATAAAATAATAATAATTATAATAATAAAAGAAAAAAAATGATTAAGATATTATGGTACGTTTAGTTGTCCAAGTGCATAGAGTGTTGCAAACAGTTTATTATCTCAAAAATCTGAGCATGATTTTATGCAGCAACAAAGAAATCACTTTGATCTATAGGGCTGTTATTTGCTGGCAGTGACTTAGTACTTGTCTATACTTGGTAAAAATGACCTATTCGCCAAACTTCGTACTGATCGGACTTCCCGGCCAGCCACGGATGCTTGAATTACACGACTTGCCGGTCTGGGACCTCGTTGACCCCAACACAAGGGAGGTGACGCACTGCAATAGTGCCTTGCAAAACACACCGCAGGGATTTAGACAATCTGACGGTTGGCTATTCCAATCGCACTGCAATACATTGCTTTGCAGAATACAGTTGCATATAACTGCACAATGACATCATGTCAGATAGCTATTCAGCATTGCGCAGACTTCTGATATTTATCATTGGTTGATCTGTATTAATTCTACTGGCAGCAAACATTTCTAACCGTGGTTGGTCGGGGCAATACGGACTAGCTCATTGGTGTCGCATCGGCTGGGTTTAGAGCGGACGCCTGACCTGTGCGACAGCTGATCCGGTCCAAGCTTTATGCAATCTTTTCTGTTATGTATTACCGTTTTATATAAATATTTTATAGTTTCAGATGTCTCTGATGCCTGCGATGCAATGTGAAGGGTGCAAGATCTGCTCAACTGGCTCAAATATCACCAACACATCGGGCTTTACAGAAATCACTCACTTGTGTACAGTGCATTAGATAAGGACATGTTAAATCAAGCTTGTTCAGGTGCCTAGAAATATCGTCAGTAAAGGTCATCCAATTGTTCAGGGACATTAATTCATACATTTTGCCTGTAACATGTATGGTGCAGACCTCGGCTGTTTCGTCTTGTTTGGAGGATCATTTGTTCAGACTCTGGACAGATTGTTCTTCATACTTTTATACGGCATGCATGTGTGCTCCTGAGTATGTTCTGTGGTTGCAAAACTGGTGATCTTATGATATGCGCAAGATGTGGCATGCGGATGTTCAGTCGATCCAGCTTTAGAATTCACGTCTTTTGAGGGGTCCTGCCTGTTTTACAAGGTCTTTTGAACCAACTACGGTGTCAAAGATCCGAAAGTATGGGATTTGCTATATTTAGCATCCACCTCTTGTGCATTCCTTGGACAAGTTTTCCTATTATACACTATTATTATTGAAAACAAAAAAATACAAAACTGAACAGTTACGGTTTATGCAGATTTAAATTTAAAGCGCATTTTCATAGGAAATATGAGAACTGTTAATTAATTCTCAGTTTTTAAATGTACATGTGAAGCTGAAAAACGACCCTGTGTATTGTACAATGATTACTATATAATAAGATGGTTAGAAGTAAAAGACCATGTACGTGGTATAACATCAAATTGAAATACATTTTTATCGATGATAGGACGCTTAGGCTTGAAAATAACTAATGGTCAGTTCGACGAAGCGCGTGTGATTGAACATAAGTGAAATGAGGTCCAACATTTCAGGAAAGGGGTGCTTAGCACTGGCAAATGGACACACGTTTTCCAGTTTGACTGGTTTTTTCGTGGCCGGCTCTGCTACTCCGAAATATGCTATTTGAAATACAGAGTTCTCAATTTTATATATATATATACATATTTTTTTTTCTGACATCAGTCTCATATGGTACTAAAGAATATGTACTAGGTCATTTTGATAATACATAGCCATTACAGGTTTTGAAAGTACAAATAATTCTGTATATACATTTTTATGCAAAGCAGCGATCGACATTTAATGTTACAGAGATAACCAGATTTTAGCATAACTCTAACGCTGCAGTATCTATATAATTTTATTTTATCTTGTGAATCCCTCCTCAGATACGTATGGTGGTGTTCATCCCTTTCCTTTTTCACTTCCTTTCTTACTTGGGGGATCGACCCAGTTGTGAACTTCTTTCACACCTGTCTCGTCTTTGGGGAATATGGTCAATTTCTTGCTGAAATTGACCCATTTTACCCCCCAAGTAACTAGTATATGTGCAATATGGTTACACTTGCATTTCTTCTGCCCAGTCTGCTAGATGCCTGCAGCTTACAATATCTGCCAGTCAGGGGAATCCTTCTTACAGTCGAGGATTCTTTTCCCTCATCTTACGGTGAGCACGGCTAACCTGGTGTGCAGGATTGTAAGTTCTTACAACATACTCTGCCAGTCAGGACTCAGATCTCTGCAGGGATCTTCCACTCCTCTTACGGGGATGGAGCGCGTGAACTTGCAGCGCTGTAAGTCCACAAACAACAAACCTGGAGCTGCAAGGAGTTGTAAGACCTCGCTAGGACATAGCATTGCACTGTCACTTATAGAATCCGACTTGCGACTCGCCTTACGGCTTGCACGTTTCTCACGGTGTGTCAGTGTACGATGTGCTATGCTAGCAGTGCAAATTTCTGAAACGGCAGATTGGCTGAGGATCCAAAATACTAGCTCTAAGTAACTCTGTAGGACCGGTTGATGGGTACGGAGTATGAGCTAGTATAAGGTTCACACTGGGCTGGTTCTTTTGTTGCCAAAGGAAGTATAAATGATGTATTAAAAATAAAGAAATTTAACTATTTTATTTGTTTCTCATGCAAGTGCAAACTTATCCCAACTTTTCATATTCCTAGATCACTTCAAATAAATGTTTGTTTATTGTTGAATAAATATGGTTTGTTTGGAGTGAATTTTAGCTGATGACAACTTGCCATTTGAAATCCTATCTTCCATTCGTGTTGGCTCAAGCTTTCAAAGCGCCAGTGTAATATTTGAAGCTGTCCTGTTCAGCTGTGATTTTGAACTAAACCACCTCCAGCCCCAACCACAACACCATACACCGCCATATGATATCTGAATAAGGATCTGCCCAGTGTTTTGTATAATTTTTTCATTGTATTTTTTTTTTGTCTGCTCTGTTCATGATGTGGTACTTTGGTTGGGAAGAATATGGTCAATTTCTTGCTGAAATTGACCCATTTTACCCCCCAAGTAACTAGTATATGTGCAATATGGTTACACTTGTATTTCTTCTGCCCAGTCTGCTAGATGCCTGCAGCTTACAATATCTGCCAGTCAGGGGAATCCTTCTTACAGTCGAGGATTCTTTTCCCTCATCTTACGGTGAGCACGGCTAACCTGGTGTGCAGGATTGTAAGTTCTTACAACATACTCTGCCAGTCAGGACTCAGATCTCTGCAGGGATCTTCCACTCCTCTTACGGGGATGGAGCGCGTGAACTTGCAGCGCTGTAAGTCCACAAACAACAAACCTGGAGCTGCAAGGAGTTGTAAGACCTCGCTAGGACATAGCATTGCACTGTCACTTATAGAATCCGACTTGCGACTCGCCTTACGGCTTGCACGTTTCTCACGGTGTGTCAGTGTACGATGTGCTATGCTAGCAGTGCAAATTTCTGAAACGGCAGATTGGCTGAGGATCCAAAATACTAGCTCTAAGTAACTCTGTAGGACCGGTTGATGGGTACGGAGTATGAGCTAGTATAAGGTTCACACTGGGCTGGTTCTTTTGTTGCCAAAGGAAGTATAAATGATGTATTAAAAATAAAGAAATTTAACTATTTTATTTGTTTCTCATGCAAGTGCAAACTTATCCCAACTTTTCATATTCCTAGATCACTTCAAATAAATTTATCTTTACAAGTTTACAAGTTTATTTAGCAAATCTCTGGTTTACATACATAAACAACAAGAGAGTCTACAAATAAAGCAAAACAATTAGGTGGTTATGATGGTGACATAGTCTAAAACATGTTCGAATTAAGTTATGTGTTTCGATTCATTTCATTTCATGGGAGAGCGACTCAATTATACTAGTGGTAAAAAGAGGTAAGTTACACATTCAACGACAGCCTATTAAGCATGATTTTTCCGCATTTAGGGACGAGTCATTTATCATCAGGTGGGGGGGTACATTTTCATATGGTTCACCAAAATTTTTCCGACCCCCCCCCCAGTCTCACCAGAATTATTTTTGCGATCCCCCCCCCCCCCCTCCCCCAGATAGGTGACAAAATATTTTAAGACCCCCCCTATCCCCAGTGCCAGCTACCCTTCACACACACATACCATATTACCTATTTTATGTCAGACTGACCTCAATCAGAACCTAGCTGTATGAAACACAAAGAACATTTTCTTATTCTAACAGGTTAATTACATATAATCATGGTCTGTTTAAACTTGGTATGCATTTCTTGCACTTTAACTTCTGCTAATGGCCATCTAATGTTTTGTCAAATGCTTAATAATTATAACTGTGAATAATATTAATTGGACCTCTGGGTGGTGGTGGCGCAGCCCCCAGAAGCCACAGTGTTTTTGCTGATGAAAAGGCACGTGGAGAGCTGATATCACAAATGCAGGCATTAATTTAATTGAGCACAAAATCATCTACTTAACATGATTTTATAGACACTTTCATACTGTTCCAGCAAATCAATGAAAAGCTTTGTTTTTGGATATGAAGCAGCCCAAGTTTGTTTGTGTCATTTCCAGAAAGTCTTTTAAGTTTCAAGTAACTGTTGTGAGTTTGAAAGAAAATAGTCTGAAATTTTAGGATTATTGGGGGGGTCTGGGGGGCTTCGCCCCCAAGAAGCTTAGACATTTTCAAAAATGAGGACTGATGGAAGAATTCTGACCCCACCAATATGCCTAATAAAATATATGACCCCCCCCCCCCCCTGCTCCAAGGCTTTTTTATTTCCGACCCCCCCCAGTACATCACAAAAAAAAATTCCGACCCCCCCTAAATGTACCCGGCCCCCTCCCCCCCCCCCCCAGCTGACAATAAATGACTCGTCTCTTAGTACTGTTACAATGTTGTCCACAAGAAAAAGAAGGAGGTCAAATGATTATCTCGTGCAGTATTCGCTAGTATATTCATATCACAAGAAGTAACTGATTCTTGTGCCAGATATTCTTGCTCAACAATAAGGAAAATTTGTATGGATACCGTAAAATTCTAAAACATTGGGACACCGAAAACAATTTTTGCAGCTCCTCCTGCAATGTGTCCAAATGACTCAGATAGAATGGCAAACAGCGCAGGCCCATACCAGACCGCTCCTTTAGGAGCGCTCCGATCTGGGTCTTAACTGTCTGCGCAGAACTACCTCTCCCAACATTCAGAACTTCCACGTTTGATAAGGTAAGACAATGCTTAAGTTGAGTTGCATTTCATGTTTTTAAACGTCACCAGCAGCAAACAGAGATGTTTGCATCATGAAAAGAACATATTTACAGAAAATTACCTAGGATAAACAATCTCTAAAGACAGTTTGAACTGACAGTCACGGAGTAACTGGCCACCCAGCGGGGACACGGCGCAGAAATGACTTCATTTCGTCGCAAAGACACCAGGACGACGCCACCACGACGTCAGGTGTCCGCTGGGTAGAGTCCTAACAAGGCCTCACTCTTTTAGATACTGTCAGTACCCACTCGTCTTGTAAATAGGTGTCTTTTATAGATCGTGAAATATTACACTATGGTTCATGAATAGGTAAACTTTAAATGTTTTTAACTTGGAAAGAACGCACAAACTATTCTACGGAACAGATGTTTTCACACTCACAAACACTGAGTTTATAATACAATCTGGACATACAACGCTGGATCACCATTGAATCAACGCCGATTCAACGTTTGAACGTAGAATCAGCGTCGATTGAACGCCGATATAACGTTGTGTTCTTACAGGGATATGGATGATATATACACAGTACCGGTTTTGTAACTTGCGCGCACTATAAATACAATAAGATAGAATGACTACAATTGTGTATATGTTAGAGTTACACAGAAAATTTCAAACCGACAATGTTATGTCTTTTTAGCTATTTCCATAATTATTTGTATAAAGTGACAAAGATTCACTAACTGAATTTTATTCCGACCGTTCATTAACTCTTGAAACTTGAAAGTATTAGGACATCGATAATAATATGATTTGATATATTTGATTCTTTCGTCCTTGAATTTTGGACATAAAAGCAGCATATGATATTCATCGCCGACGTCATGACCGCAGTACACACATAGCCTTTCACGGTAAGGTACTCCAGTCCATCTACCGGTCTCCACGGGTAACCTGTGGTTTCGTGTTCGAAATGCCATAAAAGTTTTACACATCTGTGTTGGTAAAATTGAAGTATAAGTACTTGATTCGAAGTTTTGCTTAAAAATTCTGTAGATGTTACTTTCAGATTCTACAAAAACTTTTGAGGACCAATTTTGAATAAAAACATCTTTAAGTTTTTGTTGTACAGCTTTGACTAGCCATTTCGAATTTACAAAACTCTGGCTATACCAAACAACAGGAAACCCTAGAGAGCATAATAGGTTTTTCACATGTTTAATCCACAGCGACATTACTGTGTTTGAATTATGCATATGCAATAGTAAATTATACACATTTGACGATAATTTATTCACCTCACTGTTTTCAATAAGTTTAGTCCAAAACGATATAATTCTTGTCTGGATATCTATATATAGTGGGAATACACCCAGTTCTCCGTAAATCATATTCGAGGGTGTTGATCTTTTAAGATTTAAAACATATTTATAAAAATTTAGTTGAACCCTTTCAATCGCTTCTATATTTCCCATACCCCATAACTCACAGCCGTACAATAGAATTGGTTTGATAGTTTTATTGAAGAGATCAATTTGAATGTCCGCAGGCAGATCTAAATTTCGACTTTTCTTTAGAAGGGCAAAAACGGCTTTATTTGCTTGTTCCACGATATGTTTCTTAGCTGAGATAAACGACCCACTGCGACCAAGAAATATTCCCAAATATTTGTATTCATTTACTATTTCAAGATTTGTGTTTTGAAACGAAAATTGAACGTTTTTACTTGCTCTACCCCGACTGAAAGAAACAATTTTCGTTTTTGAAGTATTGACTGTTAGGTGCCATTCTTTACAATAATCTTCGAAGACATTTAATGCATATTGCAAATTGTCTTTATCATCGCTGAAAATAACCGTATCATCAGCGTATAATAATACAAGTAGTTTTAAGTAAATATATACCTCTTCTGTATTGATATCAAGCTCGACACCGGAAACGGACCTAGCATGTAGGAAGCTTTCGAGGTCATTAAGGAAAATGCTAAACAAGAATGGGGACAAATTCTCACCTTGTCTGACTCCGACGTTACAATTAAAAAAATTACTACTTCCTTCGCTGGTTGTTACTTTTGACTTTATATTTTGGTACATATTGTAAATAAGATTAAAACATTTTCCGGTGATACCCGCTTCAGTCAGTTTATGCCATAACCCTGTTCTCCAAACAGTGTCGAATGCCTGTTTAAAGTCAATGAAACTGTCAGAGAGTAGCTTTTCCCCCCTAGTAGTTTTTCCCCCCGGAAAAATGACTATGATTTTTCCATAGTAGATTTTCCCACCGGAAAAATGGCTATATAGCAGAATTTCCCCCCGGAAATATGACTATATAGCCAAATTTCCCGGGGGAAAATCTACTATACGTGTTTTTTCATAGCCGTTTTTCTCCTCTATAGTGGATTTTCCCCCTGGTAATATGATTGCAAGAAAACATGCAATATAGTGGAATTTGCTCCTTCTCCAATTATAATAGTGAGGTTCATAACTGAAACAGAAATATGAGTATCTGTCCGTTAAACATCGATGGATAATAGATGCTAGAACCGCATGCACTTGTCCATCAGTCTGTCTTATTTTTGTTTTGGGGAAACAGATAGGCATTTTGCTTTGTATAGGTTAGAGGCTATGAAGAGAAATCTTCGCAATTAAGAACCTGAAGCGAGCGTAGCGAGCGGAAGGTTCTTAATTGCGAAGATTTCTCTTCATAGCCTCTAACCGGCTTAGTGTTTGCCCCAGATAATAAACTGATCCTGGTCTGTCCTGTTTTCCAACATCTTTCAGATAATCTTTTTTTTTTTTGAGATATTTTGTGTTTAAAAAAAAATAAAAATAAATAAAAAAAAAATGATAAATAAAAAAAATCCCAAAATGACCACTTTCCAATGTACTTTCATTATAGTAATGATGCAATGTCAAAACATGATGCAATATAATGGCAGTCCCAAAATAGCTTGGAGAGGAGGGGCTAAATTAGAATACTGCTTTTAAAGTTTTTGTCATGCTGTCATTTAGCTTGGAGAGGAGGAGCATAATTAGAATACTGCTTCTAGAGTGAGTGTCATGCTGTCATTTATGATTTGTGTTCAGATGACTTTGCACATTTCCATTCATTCAGTGTTTGGGCTCAAACATGGCTGGTCACTTTGATTTTCCTTTGTTGAATGAGGATTATTTTCTTCTCTTTACACAAATCATAGTTATTTGATTTGTGTTATGAGATGCATCTTATTACAGAGGAACATATAAGAGGAGTATTTTGTGATAAATTGAAATTATTTTTATTTCTCCATGAAAAACGTATGTTGTGGATATTCATTAGAACTGCCTTTTCGAGGCAATTCTAACAAATATCTACAACATGCTTTAAAACAATGCTGTGGGTACCTATAGAACTGCCTCGTCGAGGCGATTCTAATAAATGTCCACATGTTTTTACAGTATTGTGTGTTTATTTTAAAAATAATGTTATGGATTGCCATAGAACCGCCTCGTCGAGGTGGTTCTAAGGAGTAACCATAAAATACATTTTTATGGAGAATACTGCCAAATACTCCCTTCATCTGTCCCTCTGTAACGAGTAAAAACCCTCTTTCGAGAAATCTACATTGACTTCTAAATCAATTTGACCTGTCATGTTGAAGCTATTTTTAGACGTGACAAGCCACAGAAGACTGTACATTTCTGATCACTTGAATTTTCAAGTCTTCAGTAGATTTATTGGTGAAGACTCTCTTCATGGATAAGTGAGGAGTCTTCACCAATAAATCTATTGAAAATTTGAAAATTCGGGTGATCTGATTGGTTTATTATCTGGGGCAAACACTAATCCATGTTAGACAATAACGGATATGAGTGAACGTGGTTGTGTATAATTTGTATAATTTTGTGTTTGTATAAGCGTTCATCTGTGCGTGCGCATGAGCGGAATGCCTGGACTCAGTAGTGTTCGCCTATCATGCAGGGGTCATGAGCTCAACTCCCATTGGGACACACGTCCGATTATGATTTTCAATGTAATTGACTCCCTGCTGACTCAAACATGACTAGTCAAAGCACCAGTTCGTAAATCTTTCTGTAAGCTTGTATGCATATGAGTACGTATATAAATATCTGCGATGAAAAAACACTCACACCTCGATCATTAAATTAGTAATTATTGATTATTATAAGAATATGGTTGCTATATTTACATATTGATTTTTTTAATTAATCACGTTTATTACCTCCCTTAAAGTACTGATATATTTGTTATGCGATTGGTTCCGTAAAATCTCTCTGTTCCATTCCGTTCCGTTTCGTCCCATTCCGCAAAATACGCCAAATTCACTAATAGCCAATTTCTCGGTGGGGGAAAAAGGACTATGGGGGAAAGGTGGCTCTATGAGGTCCGGACAATCCACTATATAGCCGTCCTTCCTATAGCCATTTTTCCGGGGGGAAAGGGGGAAAAACCACTCTCTGACAGAAACAACAGTAGAACTTTTTCTTTTTCGATTGTAAAATATCGATTAAACTTTTAAGTATGAATAAGTTATCAGTAGCTGAAAAATTCTTTCTGAACCCTGCTTGTGAGTCGGTAATAATATTACATTTTTCAGCAAAATTATTCAATCTATTGTTAGTAACTTTCCAAAACTACTTAATAGCGTAATTGGTCTATAGTTGTCGGGATCTTTTGGGTCACCTTTGTATAGGTTAGAGGCTATGAAGAGAAATCTTCGCAATTAAGAACCTGAAGCGAGCGTAGCGAGCGGAAGGTTCTTAATTGCGAAGACTCTAACCGGCTTAGTGTTTGCCCCAGATAATAAACTGATCCTGGTCTGCCCAGTTTTCCAACATCTTTCAGATAATCTTTATTTGAGAGATATTTTGTGTTTTAAATAAAAATAAAGAAAAAATAATGATAAACTAAAAAAATCCCAAAATGACCACTCTCCAATGTACTTTGATTATAGTAATGATGCAATGTCAAAACATGATGCAATATCATGACAGTCCCAAAATAGCTTGGAAAGGAGGGGCTTAATTAGAATACTGCTTTTAAAGTTTTTGTCATGCTGTCATTTAGCTTCAAGAGGAGGAGCATAATTAGAATACTGCCTCTAGAGTGAGTGTCATGCTGTCATTTATGAATTTTGTGTTCAGATGACTTTGCACGTTCCCATTCATTCAGTTTTTGGAGCTCAATCTTGGCAGGTCACTTTGATTTTCCTTTGAATGAGGATTATTTTCTTCTTTTTATACAAATCATAGTTATTTGATTTGTGTTACGAGATGCATCTTATTACAGAGGAACATATAAGAGGAGTATTTTGGGATTATTTTTATTTCTCCATGAAAAACGTATGTTATGGGTATTTATTAGAACTGCCTTTTCGAGGCAATTCTAACAAATATCTACAACATGCTTTAAAACAATGGTGTGGGTACCCATAGAACTGCCTCGTCGAGGCGATTCTAATAAGTATCCACTTTTTTACAATATTATGTTTATTTTAAAAATAATGTTATGGATTGCCATAGAACCGCCTCGTCGAGGTGGTTCTAATGAGTAACCATAAAATACTTTTTATGGAGAATATTGCTAAATACTCCTTTCATCTCTTCCTCTGTAATGAGAAAAAAACGCTCATTCGAGAAATCTACATTGACTTCTAAATCAATTTGACCTGTCATGTTGAAGCTATTTTTAGACGTGACAAGCCACAGAAGACTGTACATTTCTGATCACTTGAATTTTCAAGTCTTCAGTAGATTTATTGGTGAAGACTCTCTTCATGGATAAGTGATGAGTCTACACCAATAAATCTATTGAAAATTTGAAAATCCGGGTGATCTGATTGGTTTATTATCTGGGGCAAACACTAAGTATAGGTTAGAGGCTATGAAGAGAAATCTTCGCAATTAAGAACCTGAAGCGAGCGTAGCGAGCGGAAGGTTCTTAATTGCGAAGACTCTAACCGGCTTAGTGTTTGCCCCAGATAATAAACTGATCCTGGTCTGCCCAGTTTTCCAACATCTTTCAGATAATCTTTATTTGAGAGATATTTTGTGTTTTAAATAAAAATAAAGAAAAAATAATGATAAACTAAAAAAATCCCAAAATGACCACTCTCCAATGTACTTTGATTATAGTAATGATGCAATGTCAAAACATGATGCAATATCATGACAGTCCCAAAATAGCTTGGAAAGGAGGGGCTTAATTAGAATACTGCTTTTAAAGTTTTTGTCATGCTGTCATTTAGCTTCAAGAGGAGGAGCATAATTAGAATACTGCCTCTAGAGTGAGTGTCATGCTGTCATTTATGAATTTTGTGTTCAGATGACTTTGCACGTTCCCATTCATTCAGTTTTTGGAGCTCAATCTTGGCAGGTCACTTTGATTTTCCTTTGAATGAGGATTATTTTCTTCTTTTTATACAAATCATAGTTATTTGATTTGTGTTACGAGATGCATCTTATTACAGAGGAACATATAAGAGGAGTATTTTGGGATTATTTTTATTTCTCCATGAAAAACGTATGTTATGGGTATTTATTAGAACTGCCTTTTCGAGGCAATTCTAACAAATATCTACAACATGCTTTAAAACAATGGTGTGGGTACCCATAGAACTGCCTCGTCGAGGCGATTCTAATAAGTATCCACTTTTTTACAATATTATGTTTATTTTAAAAATAATGTTATGGATTGCCATAGAACCGCCTCGTCGAGGTGGTTCTAATGAGTAACCATAAAATACTTTTTATGGAGAATATTGCTAAATACTCCTTTCATCTCTTCCTCTGTAATGAGAAAAAAACGCTCATTCGAGAAATCTACATTGACTTCTAAATCAATTTGACCTGTCATGTTGAAGCTATTTTTAGACGTGACAAGCCACAGAAGACTGTACATTTCTGATCACTTGAATTTTCAAGTCTTCAGTAGATTTATTGGTGAAGACTCTCTTCATGGATAAGTGATGAGTCTACACCAATAAATCTATTGAAAATTTGAAAATCCGGGTGATCTGATTGGTTTATTATCTGGGGCAAACACTAAATTTTTTAATATCGGCTTAATAGAACCAAGAGTCCAACTTTCAGGGATTATTCCTGTATCTAATATTAGATTAAATAGTTTCAAGTAAAGTGAGCACATTGTATTAATTGTAGATTTTAAGTGCTCATTTAGGATGTTTCAAAGTGTACTACACTTGCACTCATAGCAAGCACTCTCAGCGACGTAAAACCAGACGTCAGCCAATGGAAAGCGACTTTTCATAATGACGTCGGGTTTAACACTGATATACAATGCTTTGTACAAGAACTACATAATTGAGCCGCGACATAAAAAAAACCAACAAATTTACATGTGCGAACAGTGAAGACTCAGATCAGCCTGGGCATCCGCCTAGTCTAATCAGAGTCTTCGCCGTGTGTTTGAAAGGTTGCTTAGGGTCTAAGCAAGCTCCATGCGAACAGCAAAGACTCTGATCAGACAGATTGATGGCTAGGCTGATTTGAGTCTTCGCTGGCCGAACATGGAAGTCCTTAAGGCAGATACAGTCCCTTTCAGACAAAACACAAAGTTCCGTTGTTCTTGCACTTCTTGGGGTGTTGCCTATTGAATCTGTGATTCACAAGAATGTTCTTAACCTGTTTGGACGCTGGATTATGAAGGAGGGAATTGAAAGAGAAATTGCCTTTCGCCAGCTAGCCACAAAATCTTCAAAAGAACTCAGTTGGTTCAACAAGGTTAAAGAATTTCTGTCCTACTACAACCTGCCTACAGCATCTCTGTTGATAGAGAAACCCCCGACAAAGAGTAAATGGAAGAAGATGGTTAATTTCGCTATCAAATCGGCTGTGGAAGTGCAGTGGAGAGAGGATATTTTTTCGAAGCCTTCGTTGAAGTACATAAACCCAGAAAGTGTCAAGGTTGGTGTGTCACATCATGTGTGGTCAACAATACGAAACAGCGTACATGATAGTCGCCTAGCGCAGCTAAATGTCGTCTACTAACCGGCACATATACGCTACAGAGCAATCGAGCCGTGTTTAACCAGTTCACGGTAGATCCTACTTGTAAGCTTTGTGATACAGACCCGGAGCCGAGTGTCAGCCTCTTCAACATGTTCGAGACACTTTCCTCAGGAAAATTCAGCAAGTTCCTGGTCTCACCTCAGTCAATACTACGTCCACTGGTGCTGTGACACAACTTATAGTCAGGACGCTGAAGCCGAAAAAATGCAACTTTAATGCCCCGGCGATTCGAAAGGAAATTTTTACAAAATTTGATACGCATAACATTTGGGCTTTATGATAGGGTATGATGTGGTCACTGAAATAGGATCCCGTGCTTTTAATTACCCCTTTTACCCCTACCCCTTTTAAACCTTAATTTGCTCAAAATGAAAACGCTAAAATTCTGTCCATTTAGAGACGCACTAAATTTTTCTGATTAATTCATGAAATGAAGTACTTGTGTGCTGCAAAGTATCAGTTTCTGAAATAAGTTACAAAATGCATGCTTAAAATATTAAGAAAACCGAAGTATACACATATTTACACAAGGATCATTCATCCTACCATTTGTTGGTGTTTGAAGGTACTAAATTTCATTTTAAATCCCTGTCTTCCAGATTCTCATCAAACTGCGCATAGAATTATAGGGCAGCTAACTCGCAAAATATCCAATGATAATGGCACTGCACTCTGTACTTCATAAAACGTTTCTCTTTGGAATCTAACCACCACCATGGATCCCGTTTTCCTCAGACGTTCATTTCAATTTGAATTTCAATTTGAATTTTTCCCCGTGCTGTGCAGTTTCAACAAGAAAACCAGCCCAACCAATCTGGATCTGCAAAGACTTCCAACAACTTACGCATACGTATCATCAGTGGCGTTTGTCTGTTACCGCTCGATCGTTACATACGTTACTTAATATAATTTTGTTAAAATGAATAATGATTGAGGACGGTTCAGAAGATATATAAAGATGTAGAATACAAAAACAGGATTATATTTGTTTTACTTCATTAGAGTATAGTTACTATAATTTGTAAAACAAAAAAAAGTTTCGAAAAGCTTTTCATTGCAAGTAATACAAATTATATATGTTACCCATGAAACGAAAATAATAAATAAAATAAAATAATATTTCATACTTTAAATTATTTCTTCGTTCAAATATGTTTTTGAAAATAGTGCTTTTAAACTCTGCATTTTTTCATTGTCTTAAAAGCTAATACTGTACTGTAACAAAATGAAGTTTTATACATGTAATTGGTATTTAGTGTGTAAATGAAGTGTTTTCACAGCATCTGTAAATATGTTAAGTTAGACTGGCACTAGTGTAATGATAGAAGTATCAAAATTGAAAAAGACAATGTACTAACGAATTTATGCACTTGCTGACATGCGTAAAAATGAACGGCCTGAAGAGCAATGAATGGTCTGAAGAGTAATTACAACGTAAACTACTTAGATATCAAAAGAAGCTATTCAGTAATATTAATATGGTAGATATTAGCAGAGTTGTGGGATCACTGTTTCCTCCAGTAGGTGGTTAAACCATTGTGAACAGCGTTATTTTGCAAGTTCGTACGTCTCTCCAGAGAAAAACTCGTTTACATGTTGACTATCTTAATTTGTTTCTTGCTATGTTGTTACAGTGTATTTATAAGATATGCATGCAGACCCAAGTTTACGTATATGAGATGTAGAAAACGTACATAGAAAAATGTAAATAAAATTACCCAGGAAAAGCCACAATTACAAAACACAGCCCACCCAAGACACCGAAAGAAGATGGGAAACATGCAAACGACAAAGCGGAACCGCACATCTTTGGTAACAGACACTCTATTCCAACACAGAGAAACGGTACATAAGTAAGCACTCAAAAACAATACAAAATACATTCAAACATTTTATACATCTAATTGTACCTATTTTCTATTTTAAACCATAAAACCAAAAAGAAAGCACATAGGACAGCTATACAGGCAACCACAAGGCAAGAAAACCAGCCAATGGGATTCGATTGTAGAAGCTTTCATATTTGTATAAACAGGTGTACATAATCTACCAGGGGCTTTAACTAGTTTTATTCGCGCAACCTCACACTTCCTTCTGATACAGCAACAACACGTAGGTATTGCGTCATAAAAATGGATGTTTTTAGATATTTGAATACGGAACGAAAAATGAAGTTTCAAACGGATCTGGAAAAAGTCATCATATATATATCACGTATATAACAGAAGAAATAAAAGCATCAACATAGAATTCAGTATCCGAATAAATAAGAAAAATGAAAGATTCTTACTAAACATCTAGTATAACTACTCAACGTAAAATCTTGCCTATCGTACACGTAACTACTTGAAACATTTTGAATCAGTGTGTGCTGCACTGGCTATACCAGGTGAATACTTATTAAAACTTATTTTCTAAGAAATCTAACATATGCCGGAAAACTTCGATATATGAAGAATAGATAGCCATAGATGCTACAGCCATTGATTATATCTAAAAGTAGTGGGTGCTGTCAGAGAGTAGCTTTTCCCCCCTAGTAGTTTTTTCCCCCCGGAAACATGACTATGATATTAGTAGTAAAGGGTGGCACTATGGACACGCCCGTCCGGAGACTAAGTCCGCAGCCTGGGGCAGTCTCGGGCCGGGCGTGTCCATAGATGCCACCGCTTTAGTAAGCTTGAAAAGGCTAGTTTGAAATAACTTAGTCTTTTTTTCAGGCGGGAAGTCTATGTTAAATGGCATAGGAGATGGCTTAAGAGGCTATACAGTAATATGCGTCTGCTATGAGTCTCTTGGCCTTGTATCTCAAGACCTCACTATACCAGAGGCATAACTCTATAGCGTCAGTTGATGGTGTAAGTTGCTGTGGCATACTCTTGTTCATTCTGTTCAATTTCTGAGGCTTTACAGTAATATGCGTCTGCTATCAGTCTCTTGGCCCTGTATCTCAGGGCCTCACTATACCAGAGGCATAACTCTATAGCGTCAGTACTTGTTCCTTGGGGAGATTATAAAATCTTGTATCTCAAGATTTTAATGTTCTGGACTGAAATTATTTCTTACTAGCCTTCTAAAGCCTGACTACTAAATATGATGACGAGAAGATCTCTGCTGTCAGTGTGCTTGAACTTGTGGGTATCTAGTGGAAGGTCCACATATCCACATTGAAATTGTGGAGCTGATGTGGATGTCAAGTGGAAGGTCCACATATCCACATTGAAATTGTGGAGCTGATGTGGATGTCAAGTGGAAGGTCCACATATCCACATTGAAATTGTGGAGCTGATGTGGATGATGTGGACTTGATGTGTATGCAATGTGGAGGTTATGTGGATGATGTGGATCCACAATGTGGAGTTTCCACATGTCCACATCTACACATTAGACAAATCGGCTTACCCTGTCCCATTTCTGACAGACTGACACAATGCATCTCAAAACCTCACTGTTACAATAATAAGAACTAGGAAGAAAAGAACAATTAACAACAGTTTAAATTCAGAACAACTTTATTTGTCCCGCTCATCTATTCATTACGACAGACAGACGATTAGGACCGTCCCTCTGTCTTCGTTTACATAATGATCATTAGTCTTTCATAGTAAATAAAACTTTTTGATAGGTCCCACTGCAGGTCTACTATTATTTAAATGATCTCAATGCTTTGCCATCGCTGAAATGGTTAATTTCAAAGTCCTATCAAGAATCAAGTCATTGGGTTTCCTCTTCAACAGTTAAAGTTGGGCTTTCATATTCGTCAAGTTTTCGTTCAAGTAGATATCTTCTTTTTTTCACTGCATACTGCATCGCCTCTTCTTCATCATAGTCTTCATCTTCTTTCAATCTGTGAGCTGTTGATATTACTTTCTTGTGGATAGGATCTTTTCTCAAAGCAGACCCGAGTGCCACGAGGTCTTGATACTTGGTAACCAGCGTTGATCTGTATTTTGGTTTCAGTTCTTCATATGCCATTTCCTCAGCTGATTCAACATCGATGTTAGGTGTCTCCTGCATGGTATTTTCCACTGTTTCATCGAACTGATCTTGATTGTCTCTGTAAGTACTTCTCATTAGTCTATCCCAAGGACTTGTCTTTTGAATTTTCCTGCGTTTGGCTTTCTGTTTTTCCTCTTTACTGGCAGACTCACTGTCTGTCTCCACTTCTGACGGTTCTGTGTCTGGATCGTCCGAGAGTTTACTATAATCATATTCTCCAAAGATATCATGTCCTTTCATTCCCTTCAAATATTTTCTGTTAGTAGATACATCCGATGCTTCTGAGATAGTACTTTCTTCGCTGTCAGACATAGTTGTAGTTGCTTTACAAACACCACTGGACGTATGTCTTCTCAGGCTGTCTGATCGAGCAAATTCACGGAAGCACTGCTTGCACTGGTATCGACCCATTAACGACTGGTTGAAGAATGAAGTTTTATCCTTTGACTCTTTCTTTTATAGTCTGCAATAGATATTGAAGAACTTGTGCTAAGTTTGGTAAACCACTGCAATTCTTACATTTTTACCAATTGCATGCACTTTTGTGAACTAAATGATGTAGAAAATTGTGAAAAAAATGTGTATAATTTAATATCAGTTTTATTAATTCTGTCAATAGTCTAAATACCAACTGAATTTTAACAAACCTACATTTAGTAAACTGATACAAGTTTCCAATGTTACTCAATCATCATAGCATTAAAAAAGTGACTAACACTTTATTTCATTGTTTTTAACTCCAGCTTGTTCCCTGTCTGTCTGTTGATATCTTCTTTAGCTTCACTACGTCTATGACATTTCTGACCCCCAGAATCATTCTTTGTCCGCCTGGAACGTCTTAACTGTTTATTCTTCTTGTGGATGTATCCTTTGAGTTTGTGTTGCTTTTCTTTCTCCTCACGACATAATGAACGAATTTCTGCTCTGCATAGTCGGCAATACTTTAAAGGTCTACCGTCTCTGAGCCTTTTGTCTAAAGCAGTTGACAATCGTTTCATGAGGTATCGAATCTGTCCAAAGGTAGAAGGATTTCTTTTTCTTTTTTTGTACAACAGGAATGACAGGCAAGCCTGAAGATTCACAAGTTAGCCCACAGTGTGCTTTTGTTAGGTTATTGGAACTACCAGACATTCTGCTTTCTCTCAAGATTTTACTTGAAATGGTGACGTTTGTAACAGTGTGTTGTATTTATACTTATTTTGTATTTCTTTTTTTATTTAATTCGCCGCCTGAAATGTAACTTAATTAAAGTCTTTCCAGAGCTGAACTGAATAGTTTTACCGGTATCACCTTTGATACTGATATGAACTTGATCAATATAAGATTTTCCCACTGGAACGTAGTGCATGTTAAGAAATTCTTTGTGTGACTGCTGAGAGCGTTTTGAATTCTCAAATGGTACAACTCTCAAAATAGGGGCCGTCACGTCACCAAGGTATGTATAATCAACTACATCTGAGTACACGTACAAGCGATTATGCAATATATTTAGGTCTACTCCATATTTGAAAGCATATGATTCGTTTCCAATGGGGTTTTCTGACATATCCGGATTAACTCCAAGAGCTTGTCCAAGTGAAGCTGGAAAGCGAATCCTGACCTGGTTTGGATTTTGTGCAACAACTTTTAGACGATTTGTGCTTTTAACATAAGTAATGCTGATAGAAGCATTTATTTGTTTCATTAAAGATCCATGTTTTGTTTCTATAACAGATTGCATCTCATCCACCAAATGCTGTGGAGAGTTGTAATTTCCTTCTGGAAGAAATAATTTATATTCATGACAGCCCTCTCCACTAGCACACAAATCCTTTGTGGTATCTATTCCTTGAGCATTTAATACCGCTTGGTCCAGAAATGACAAAAAGAAAAAGTTATTGTTTTTTGAAATATTATTGACTCGAGATGGCGTAATTAATTCCACCAAAGCAACTTCCCACTTTTCGCTTTCGATATTTATCGGGTGATCTAGTCTCACAGTAAAAGAGCTTTGTGTGTTTTGAGGGAAAGTTTTCAGAGAACCATCGCTCAGAAGTGTCAGATAGAAGTCCTTCATGATCAGGAGATGAATTATAACTCATCAAATATCTTAAACTGCTTTGATTTTTTCTCTTGCTTCTTACTTCTCTTTGTTCAAAACTAGAATGAATTCATATCTGAACATCACACTTATATACCGGATAGCATTTTAATTTTCATATATTATTTAACACAATTCTCATCAAAATTATAGTGCCACAAAAATGCAATCTTTATTTCTTGCATGCCAGTAAAGACAAAAATATGCACTTAAAAATTTAGCAAGAAGAGTGTGCTGTTCAGCACCTTGTTCTTCCCCGGTCGGTTACCCTATGCCTGGGAAGCCCTGGCGATTTGAAGCCATATCTACATGATCACAAGTCCTGAATGTCGCTTTGGACCAGAGACCTGCCAGCGGAGGTACCTTTTACGGAACCATGGATGTTCCGACCCCTTAAGCCATAAGGCTTCTACTGTTTCACATGTAATCGATAGAGTTCGCATCTGCGGGCCCAGGCGGTATAACCGTTGTGCACACCAGTTCCAGTCCAGTGGTGACCGGCAAACCAGCAATATTAATATGCGAGTTCCCAATATATATACCTAAACATAAACCAGTTTACTTGAGACAAGATTGGACATTTGCATATCATATATCTTATTTCAATTAAGGTCATGTTACTATTTATAGAAACACATTTCAAAATATAAAAATTAATTAGAGAATAATAAAATCTACATTTTGGTGTTTATTTTATCAAAATCGGCCGAAAAAAACACAAAGTTATTCAATTTTTCATATTATGGTGTTATTACAAGGGAGGTAAATCTGGATTGACTTTCTTTTATACTATAAATAGACAAAACAAGTAGTAGCTTTCAGAAAAATGATACAAATGAAAAGTGAATACCTGTATGTATGTATCACTTCAGTTATGAGTATATTTTGTGTTAACTACTAGCTCTAAAATAAAAGAAGCATGTTTTGCCGGGCATGTGCACTGCGCATGCGCGGAATTTGCAGGGTAAGAAAACTGTCATAACTCCAGATTGCCTTGACGGATTTTCATAATTCTTTTTTTATTGGAAAGAACAAGTCACCACCTACCAAATGAAATTAAAATAAATTGTCAAACTGCGCATGCGCGGAATATGGAGGGTAAGAAAACTGTAATAACTCCATTTTGCCTTGATGGATTTTCAATTTTTTTCTTTTATTGGAAAGAACAAGTCAACACCTACCAAAAAATATTTCAAAATAATAAACCACAATATGCATGTACAGAATAGAAGGTAGGAATCAGATATAACTCAGAATTAGGACGTATAAGGAACAAGTGAACCCCTGGGCAGTTGGCATTGTAACAGTGAGGTTTTGAGATGCATTGTGTCAGTCTGTCAGAAATGGGACAGGGTAAGCCGATTTGTCTAATGTGTAGATGTGGACATGTGGAAACTTCACATTGTGGATCCACATCATCCACATAACCTCCACATTGCATACACATCAAGTCCACATCATCCACATCAGCTCCACAATTTCAATGTGGATATGTGGACCTTCCACTTGACATCCACATCAGCTCCACAATTTCAATGTGGATATGTGGACCTTCCACTTGACATCCACATCAGCTCCACAATTTCAATGTGGATATGTGGACCTTCCACTAGATACCCACAAGTTCAAGCACACTGACAGCAGAGATCTTCTCGTCATCATATGTAGTAGTCAGGCTTTAGAAGGCTAGTAAGAAATAATTTCAGTCCAGAACATTAAAATCTTGAGATACAAGATTTTATAATCTCCCCAAGGAACAAGTACTGACGCTATAGAGTTATGCCTCTGGTATAGTGAGGCCCTGAGATACAGGGCCAAGAGACTGATAGCAGACGCATATTACTGTAAAGCCTCAGAAATTGAACAGAATGAACAAGGGTATGCCACAGCAACTTACACCATCAACTGACGCTATAGAGTTATGCCTCTGGTATAGTGAGGTCTTGAGATACAAGGCCAAGAGACTCATAGCAGACGCATATTACTGTATAGCCTCTTAAGCCATCTCCTATGCCATTTAACATAGACTTCCCGCCTGAAAAAAAGACTAAGTTATTTCAAACTAGCCTTTTCAAGCTTACTAAAGCGGTGGCATCTATGGACACGCCCGTCCGGAGACTAAGTCCGCAGCCTGGGGCAGTCTCGGGCCGGGCGTGTCCATAGATGCCACCGCTTTAGTAAGCTTGAAAAGGCTAGTTTGAAATAACTTAGTCTTTTTTTCAGGCGGGAAGTCTATGTTAAATGGCATAGGAGATGGCTTAAGAGGCTATACAGTAATATGCGTCTGCTATGAGTCTCTTGGCCTTGTATCTCAAGACCTCACTATACCAGAGGCATAACTCTATAGCGTCAGTTGATGGTGTAAGTTGCTGTGGCATACTCTTGTTCATTCTGTTCAATTTCTGAGGCTTTACAGTAATATGCGTCTGCTATCAGTCTCTTGGCCCTGTATCTCAGGGCCTCACTATACCAGAGGCATAACTCTATAGCGTCAGTACTTGTTCCTTGGGGAGATTATAAAATCTTGTATCTCAAGATTTTAATGTTCTGGACTGAAATTATTTCTTACTAGCCTTCTAAAGCCTGACTACTACATATGATGACGAGAAGATCTCTGCTGTCAGTGTGCTTGAACTTGTGGGTATCTAGTGGAAGGTCCACATATCCACATTGAAATTGTGGAGCTGATGTGGATGTCAAGTGGAAGGTCCACATATCCACATTGAAATTGTGGAGCTGATGTGGATGATGTGGACTTGATGTGTATGCAATATGGAGGTTATGTGGATGATGTGGATCCACAATGTGAAGTTTCCACATGTCCACATCTACACATTAGACAAATCGGCTTACCCTGTCCCATTTCTGACAGACTGACACAATGCATCTCAAAACCTCACTGTTACAATGCCAACTGCCCAGGGGTTCACTTGTTCCTCATACGTCCTAATTCTGAGTTATATCTGATTCCTACCTTCTATTCTGTACATGCATATTGTGGTTTATTATTTTGAAATATTTTTTGGTAGGTGTTGACTTGTTCTTTCCAATAAAAGAAAAAAATTGAAAATCCATCAAGGCAAAATGGAGTTATTACAGTTTTCTTACCCTCCATATTCCGCGCATGCGCAGTTTGACAATTTATTTTAATTTCATTTGGTAGGTGGTGACTTGTTCTTTCCAATAAAAAAAGAATTATGAAAATCCGTCAAGGCAATCTGGAGTTATGACAGTTTTCTTACCCTGCAAATTCCGCGCATGCGCAGTGCACATGCCCGGCAAAACATGCTTCTTTTATTTTAGAGCTAGTAGTTAACACAAAATATACTCATAACTGAAGTGATACATACATACAGGTATTCACTTTTCATTTGTATCATTTTTCTGAAAGCTACTACTTGTTTTGTCTATTTATAGTATAAAAGAAAGTCAATCCAGATTTACCTCCCTTGTAATAACACCATAATATGAAAAATTGAATAACTTTGTGTTTTTTTCGGCCGATTTTGATAAAATAAACACCAAAATGTAGATTTTATTATTCTCTAATTAATTTTTATATTTTGAAATGTGTTTCTATAAATAGTAACATGACCTTAATTGAAATAAGATATATGATATGCAAATGTCCAATCTTGTCTCAAGTAAACTGGTTTATGTTTAGGTATATATATTGGGAACTCGCATATTAATATTGCTGGTTTGCCGGTCACCACTGGACTGGAACTGGTGTGCACAACGGTTATACCGCCTGGGCCCGCAGATGCGAACTCTATCGATTACATGTGAAACAGTAGAAGCCTTATGGCTTAAGGGGTCGGAACATCCATGGTTCCGTAAAAGGTACCTCCGCTGGCAGGTCTCTGGTCCAAAGCGACATTCAGGACTTGTGATCATGTAGATATGGCTTCAAATCGCCAGGGCTTCCCAGGCATAGGGTAACCGACCGGGGAAGAACAAGGTGCTGAACAGCACACTCTTCTTGCTAAATTTTTAAGTGCATATTTTTGTCTTTACTGGCATGCAAGAAATAAAGATTGCATTTTTGTGGCACTATAATTTTGATGAGAATTGTGTTAAATAATATATGAAAATTAAAATGCTATCCGGTATATAAGTGTGATGTTCAGATATGAATTCATTCTAGTTTTGAACAAAGAGAAGTAAGAAGCAAGAGAAAAAAACAAAGCAGTTTAAGATATTTGATGAGTTATAATTCATCTCCTGATCATGAAGGACTTCTATCTGACACTTCTGAGCGATGGTTCTCTGAAAACTTTCCCTCAAAACACACAAAGCTCTTTTACTGTGAGACTAGATCACCCGATAAATATCGAAAGCGAAAAGTGGGAAGTTGCTTTGGTGGAATTAATTACACCATCTCGAGTCAATAATATTTCAGAAAACAATAACTTTTTCTTTTTGTCATTTCTGGACCAAGCGGTATTAAATGCTCAAGGAATAGATACCACAAAGGATTTGTGTGCTAGTGGAGAGGGCTGTCATGAATATAAATTATTTCTTCCAGAAGGAAATTACAACTCTCCACAGCATTTGGTGGATGAGATGCAATCTGTTATAGAAACAAAACATGGATCTTTAATGAAACAAATAAATGCTTCTATCAGCATTACTTATGTTAAAAGCACAAATCGTCTAAAAGTTGTTGCACAAAATCCAAACCAGGTCAGGATTCGCTTTCCAGCTTCACTTGGACAAGCTCTTGGAGTTAATCCGGATATGTCAGAAAACCCCATTGGAAACGAATCATATGCTTTCAAATATGGAGTAGACCTAAATATATTGCATAATCGCTTGTACGTGTACTCAGATGTAGTTGATTATACATACCTTGGTGACGTGACGGCCCCTATTTTGAGAGTTGTACCATTTGAGAATTCAAAACGCTCTCAGCAGTCACACAAAGAATTTCTTAACATGCACTACGTTCCAGTGGGAAAATCTTATATTGATCAAGTTCATATCAGTATCAAAGGTGATACCGGTAAAACTATTCAGTTCAGCTCTGGAAAGACTTTAATTAAGTTACATTTCAGGCGGCGAATTAAATAAAAAAAGAAATACAAAATAAGTATAAATACAACACACTGTTACAAACGTCACCATTTCAAGTAAAATCTTGAGAGAAAGCAGAATGTCTGGTAGTTCCAATAACCTAACAAAAGCACACTGTGGGCTAACTTGTGAATCTTCAGGCTTGCCTGTCATTCCTGTTGTACAAAAAAGAAAAAGAAATCCTTCTACCTTTGGACAGATTCGATACCTCATGAAACGATTGTCAACTGCTTTAGACAAAAGGCTCAGAGACGGTAGACCATTAAAGTATTGCCGACTATGCAGAGCAGAAATTCGTTCATTATGTCGTGAGGAGAAAGAAAAGCAACACAAACTCAAAGGATACATCCACAAGAAGAATAAACAGTTAAGACGTTCCAGGCGGACAAAGAATGATTCTGGGGGTCAGAAATGTCATAGACGTAGTGAAGCTAAAGAAGATATCAACAGACAGACAGGGAACAAGCTGGAGTTAAAAACAATGAAATAAAGTGTTAGTCACTTTTTTAATGCTATGATGATTGAGTAACATTGGAAACTTGTATCAGTTTACTAAATGTAGGTTTGTTAAAATTCAGTTGGTATTTAGACTATTGACAGAATTAATAAAACTGATATTAAATTATACACATTTTTTTCACAATTTTCTACATCATTTAGTTCACAAAAGTGCATGCAATTGGTAAAAATGTAAGAATTGCAGTGGTTTACCAAACTTAGCACAAGTTCTTCAATATCTATTGCAGACTATAAAAGAAAGAGTCAAAGGATAAAACTTCATTCTTCAACCAGTCGTTAATGGGTCGATACCAGTGCAAGCAGTGCTTCCGTGAATTTGCTCGATCAGACAGCCTGAGAAGACATACGTCCAGTGGTGTTTGTAAAGCAACTACAACTATGTCTGACAGCGAAGAAAGTACTATCTCAGAAGCATCGGATGTATCTACTAACAGAAAATATTTGAAGGGAATGAAAGGACATGATATCTTTGGAGAATATGATTATAGTAAACTCTCGGACGATCCAGACACAGAACCGTCAGAAGTGGAGACAGACAGTGAGTCTGCCAGTAAAGAGGAAAAACAGAAAGCCAAACGCAGGAAAATTCAAAAGACAAGTCCTTGGGATAGACTAATGAGAAGTACTTACAGAGACAATCAAGATCAGTTCGATGAAACAGTGGAAAATACCATGCAGGAGACACCTAACATCGATGTTGAATCAGCTGAGGAAATGGCATATGAAGAACTGAAACCAAAATACAGATCAACGCTGGTTACCAAGTATCAAGACCTCGTGGCACTCGGGTCTGCTTTGAGAAAAGATCCTATCCACAAGAAAGTAATATCAACAGCTCACAGATTGAAAGAAGATGAAGACTATGATGAAGAAGAGGCGATGCAGTATGCAGTGAAAAAAAGAAGATATCTACTTGAACGAAAACTTGACGAATATGAAAGCCCAACTTTAACTGTTGAAGAGGAAACCCAATGACTTGATTCTTGATAGGACTTTGAAATTAACCATTTCAGCGATGGCAAAGCATTGAGATCATTTAAATAATAGTAGACCTGCAGTGGGACCTATCAAAAAGTTTTATTTACTATGAAAGACTAATGATCATTATGTAAACGAAGACAGAGGGACGGTCCTAATCCTCTGTCTGTCGTAATGAATAGATGAGCGGGACAAATAAAGTTGTTCTGAATTTAAACTGTTGTTAATTGTTCTTTTCTTCCTAGTTCTTATTATTGTAACAGTGAGGTTTTGAGATGCATTGTGTCAGTCTGTCAGAAATGGGACAGGGTAAGCCGATTTGTCTAATGTGTAGATGTGGACATGTGGAAACTCCACATTGTGGATCCACATCATCCACATAACCTCCACATTGCATACACATAAAGTCCACATCATCCACATCAGCTCCACAATTTCAATGTGGATATGTGGACCTTCCACTTGACATCCACATCAGCTCCACAATTTCAATGTGGATATGTGGACCTTCCACTTGACATCCACATCAGCCGCACAATTTCAATGTGGATATGTGGACCTTCCACTAGATACCCACAAGTTCAAGCACACTGACAGCAGAGATCTTCTCGTCATCATATGTAGTAGTCAGGCTTTAGAAGGCTAGTAAGAAATAATTTCAGTCCAGAACATTAAAATCTTGAGATACAAGATTTTATAATCTCCCCAAGGAACAAGTACTGACGCTATAGAGTTATGCCTCTGGTATAGTGAGGCCCTGAGAGACAGGGCCAAGAGACTGATAGCAGACGCATATTACTGTAAAGCCTCAGAAATTGAACAGAATGAACAAGAGTATGCCACAGCAACTTACACCATCAACTGACGCTATAGAGTTATGCCTCCGGTATAGTGAGGTCTTGAGATACAAGGCCAAGAGACTCATAGCAGACGCATATTACTGTATAGCCTCTTAAGCCATCTCCTATGCCATTTAACATAGACTTCCCGCCTGAAAAAAAGACTAAGTTATTTCAAACTAGCCTTTTCAAGCTTACTAAAGCGGTGGCATCTATGGACACGCCCGGCCCGAGACTGCCCCAGGCTGCGGACTTAGTCTCCGGACGGGCGTGTCCATAGTGCCACCCTTTACTACTGATATTTCCATAGTAGAATTTCCCACCGGAAAAATGGCTATATAGTAGAATTTCCCCCCGGAAACATGACTATATAGCCAATTTTCCCCGGGGAAAATCTACTATAGGTGTTTTTGCATAGCCGTTTTTCCCCTCTATAGTGGATTTTCCCCCTGGTAATATGATTGCAGAAAAACACGCTACATAGTGGAATTTGCTCCTTCTCCAATCATAATAGTGAGGTGAAACAAAGGACGAGTATCTGTCCGTAAAACATCGATGGATAACAGATGCGAGAACCGCATGCATGTATGTGTCCATCAGTCTGATTTTTGTTTCGGGGAAAACAGGCATACATTTCGCTTTTCCATGTTAGCCAAAAACGGCTATGAGTGTACGTGGTTGTGAGCATAAATTTGTATAATTTTGTGTTTGTACAAGCGTTCATATGCGTGCGTGCGCGCATCGGAGTGCCTGGACTAATTGTTCGCCTTTCATGCAGGAGTCGTGGGATCGAATCCCATCGTGACACACCTCCGATTATTATTTTCAATGTAATAAACTGCCTGCTAAACCAAACATAACTGGACAAAACACCCGTTCGTACATCTTCCTGTAAGCTTGCATGCGTATGTGTACCTATATAATATCTGCGATGGGAAGAAATTGCACCTTGCTCGGTTCTTAATTAGTAATTATTGTTATTATAAAAATACGGTTGCTAAATTTGCATATTGATTTTTTGGAATTAATCACCTTTATTACCTTCGTCGAAAAACCGATGCATGTCTAATGCGATTAATTCCGTGAAATGTCTCTGTTCTATTACGGTCCGTTTCGTTTCGTTCCGCAAAATGCCAATAGTCATACAAAATTCACTAATAGTCAATTTCCCCGTGGGGGAAAAGGGACTATGGGGGAAAAGTGGCTCTATGAGGTCCGGACAATCCACTATATAGCCGTCCTTCCTATAGCCATTTTTCCGGGGGGAAAGGGGGAAAAACCACTCTCTGACAGGTGCACATGCCACCATGAAAATGAATAAATAAGAAAGCGAGGTTGTTAGAGGTATTAGACTTTCATCTGTTTGGCATGTATCCGAATAGACGTTATACTGCGTTACATATATAATTGTAATTTGAACATTGTTTCATTCAGTACCAAACGATATTATTTGTCTGTGAATAAGCTGCTTTCAAGGCCTCAATGTCTCCATGCCTCAAGACTTCAGTCTTTACAATTAACTTATCATGTGTATTTAAACTGTATACTTTTATCAGTATGTAGCATAAAATCGCAACAATGAAGCACGAAAGCTTTTATAGCTAAAATATTATGATACTTCATTCCATCTCAACTTAAATCTAAAACAATGTCCGAAAATTGAACTTGAAAAGTGTATTCGACCGTTAATTACGTATCCATTTAAAGAAACTGTCAGTGTTTCAATTAAGTACCAAGACTTACTTGCCAAAATGTTATCAACGTTACCGGTTTGTAGCGCTCTTATCAGTTACAAGGCAAAATAATAAAAACATTCTTGTTGTGATGAGCTACCGAAAGAAGGAAAATACCGTAACTTATAAGGTGCCCCATTATCCGTCTATTCAGGAGTTTTGTCAGTGTTTATGGTAACGGGACGGGTAATTCACAATATTTGCCATATTATTCCTACATGATGTTATCTGCACTCAAAATGTTACAAAATGATACATTTTACTTACAGTCGGACGGCGAGTATTTGACCGGAGGCTGGAGGCTGTGAAAATACATTATCTCAACGTGTAGCATTTCGGCAGTGAAAATTTTGATTAGCAGTAACATTAACTAATAAGAAGTTTACATGTTTCCGATGTTGTACTACTAAGCGCATGATGTATCACCGTCTTTAGGGACTTTAAAAATTGACAAAAAAGGTCAATGCAATGAAAAATCGTAATTTATTGATATAATTGATATACTTGGGCCGTTTCTTGATTTTAACTGAAACTTTCACTTGAGCATTGTCGTTTTTACTGGTAACGAAAAATACCTTCATGCAAGTCTCATAAAAGAATGCGTACTTTGTGAGCAGATGCTTATTTTCGATTTGGCAGATACTTTTCTGTGCCTCATGTCATTAAATTCCAATGTGTATTTTGGTTTTCTCACCTTTCTGTAGTCTTTCAATTTCTATGCTCTATGAACCGATTTTTTCAATAATCAATGTAACAGCAGGTTTTGTAGAGTAAATTACTAGTAATTCCCTGACTTTATATTTATTTATATTATAAAGAACGTTACGATGGCGTTTGATTGTCACTTGACTGACACCACTATAAATAACAATGTTCAGAGCATCAGTAGTTTTATTTTCCCTGAGGTAATATCTTTTCTGTCTCTCAATTTATCTATTTGTTTCTTTTTATTGCTTTGACTACAGTAAAAGTCACGTATGTTAGCGTCATGAGAAGCGTAGCAAGAAAATTGAACCGTTGTATAACCATGTCAGCAAAAGTGTTCAGCGTTGTTACAAGAAGAAAGAAATAGCAAAAAAAAACTGTCTGTTCAGTATTTGTCAAGTCTTTTAACACATAACAGCTCTCTTTTCTGTTTCACGTTTAAAACGCAGCTTGCGAGGGCCTTAAACTGCTTGGTGAAAATAGCGACAAACTTCTGTCAACAATATTTCTTAAAAAGATATCTGAATACCGTTTTTATTAGAGTTTCCTGGGAGTTGGTTAAGGTTGCTGATTAGCTGTGATGTAAAGGAATACATTTTGTATAAATGTTATCTACGTTAAAAATACGTTAATTCAAGTAGTAACATAGGCGAATGGCAAGGAACCAAGCAGGCTGTAATTCTTCTAATATTTAAAGATGATTTTAAAGGAGGATATACTAGCAAAAACAACCCAAACGATTCTGCCTTCAATTTATTTACATTTTGGGGATATTCTCATACGTAACGTCTATAACCGAATGTTACGGCTTTAAGCCGAAATGGACAGAAAGCTAATAAGTTTCAGTCGTTAGCAGTATAATAGGCTTCTTCTAAAACTTATGTTGCTTGCTTGAAACTCCGCTTCAAATGACATAAAAATAAGGAGAAAGGCAGTCGATCATTTTTAGCATTTCTTTGGTACCCAGTTATCTCCCCTTATTTTACATCCTGGATCCACTTTTCAGGACCACATCATACCCTAAGTTAAAGTTGGAATGATAAACTTTCATAATATACCAAATTCATCCTTTCGAATTGTCGGAGCATTAAACTCGAAAAATAGGCCCTTTTTGAATTTCAGCGTCCTGACTATTATACTTGACCCGAGTGTATTCACAAGTAACAAGTCCGAAATTAACATACTTGAACTGTACAGTAGAGAACTTATATCATCCCTACATAGAATCCGCACTAAACTCTTTTTTTTTTTTTTTTTTTTTTTTTTTTTTTTCCCTTTCTGTTATTTTATATACTGAGTCTTGCAGTCTTTTGTCTGTCAATCTATATGTATTCCAGTATTCGTTTAAACGAACGATTAAACTATATTTGCTTCTAGCATGTTGAATAATGTTTGCAGAAAGCATGTCGTACTCTACTGTCACCAGCATGATTTCATGTCAAAGTTATGTGTAATCGATTTCGATAGTATTCTTATTTCAACTCTTACAGAACTAATGTTCGTTTAAAATCTCTCTCTCTCTCTCTCTCTCTCTCTCATATTGGTTTGATACAACTAGCCATTCAGTATCATTGTACAGTATCCATTGTTTCAGGAGATGACTTACATATAAGCGTTACGCTTACTGTCAGATCCTGTATTGCTACACTGTATTATTCACATGTATGTATAAAATCTATGAATAAAATATTGTTTAAACCAAGGAAAGACAACAGGGTCTCTTGGTCCCCATTACATTGTTTCCTCGAGGCAGAAAATTAATTTTGAGATATCGGTAGTTTGAGATAACTTCGACTTTGAGATAACGAGAGCTGACTGTATTTTATATCATTTACATAATGTTGATAGCAAATTCGTTTTTTACTGATAGACGTCTCAGAAATGCAAGCAACAGGAATATCACAAGGTAAAAATATTGTTCTGAATTAACGATTTCCGTCATATATTGTGTAAACGATTATTTTGAAGCGATTCCTGTTTCCTTGTTGCGACCACACATTACGTCGGCAAAAAAAGTTGCATTGGCGTCCAAACGTTGTGTGGTTGTTGAGCATAAGTAAATTTGCCTCTTAATTGATAATCATATAAATATACCAGGAGGGGGTAATGTTTAATAATATTTGTATGACTTGAAATAAATATTCTGTATCTCCGTCAGTCTCAAATAAGAAACGTGATTGATTGATTGATTGATTGATTGATTGATTGATTGATTGATTGATTGATTGATTGATTGATTGATTGATTGATTGGTAAAATATTTTATTTGGCTATTTTGCTATTTTCGTTACTTTGGACTTGTCGCAAACAATATAACCCCGATTAAGCTTAAAAATAAAGATTTTGAAATAAAAGACATTCAGATAAGATCTTTATGGTGGGATAAAAATGTTTGGAAGGTAAGAAAATAAACAAGTAACTTTTTAATTCAGGCCTCAGAATCTGTATATAATAATCAGTACAATAAATAGAGGATCTTACATGAGTGCTCATGTATTATTGAATTTATTAAACGAGTTGGGGAAAAAGATAAGATGCGAGGCTTTGCCGAGCATCTTATCGGTTTTCCTCCAACGAGTTTAATAAATTCAATAATACAGGAGCACGAATGCAAGATTCTATCTATCATATGACACTAAATTCGCATTTTATCAACAGAATTTGCACTAAAACGTCACGATTTCGCCATTAGAAAACGCGACGATTTTATGGACGTCAACGTATAACGTTACGACGTAATTTATATATTTAATCCACTAGTGGATTATCGCATTTAATGCATGGCTTTATTACACTCTCAGATGCGACGTCATATGATAAATAATATTATCTGCTTCCTTTTTGCCTGTTGATTTTTGGGGAATTTTTTTACCCTATATTATTTATATTCAATTCCTTTCGTGGTAGAAATAATTATAATGAAACATATTATTGAACTGATTTAAATTGAATTGAATATAATAATAATAATAATAATAATAATAATAATAATAATAATAATGAAAAAACAATAATAACTATGGAAAAATGTTATCATTATTGTTGTTATTATTTTTATTATTATCATTTATATAACTTTTATAATTGTTATTATTTTTTTGCTTAATTATTATGACATAAATGACTTTCTGACTTATGAGATTGACTGTTGTTTTAATGTTTACATTCCTGTTACAAACAAGCCACTCACCCCTTTTCAGCCGGTGTTGTAGCAAAGCTTAGTTTACCGTAGTCAGCCTAATTATTGGGCAACATTAAACTATGAAAGCAATTATTCTTCGTTTTAAAAGCTGATTTTTTATTGTCAGTTTTGTTAATAACAAAACTTAAGAGCATAAAGCTAACAATTCCGACCCTGATTGCACTACCGTATGATGGCAGTTTAATTCAGACTTACCGTACTGTCATAGATGTCTATATCCAAGCTTGTTATTACGGAAATTACGGTAACACCTGAGTTAAAGAAAACATGGTGTCAAAGCGCTTTACGTAATTGAGGCGTATAAATTGGTCTCTTGATTCACTGGAGTCACATACTGGATTCTTGAACTAATACGAGTTACCAAAAATATCTTTTCAGCATTTTTTTATTAATTGACAACAAGATGACTGTGAAAATGGGAATTTCTGTCTTGTTCTGTATATCAGTTGTTGCAGGTAAGATTAATTATAATAATAATATATTTTATGTTTCAATTATATTACAGTTATCTTTATGTTCTATATATATATATAATTATTAATTTTCTTTTCTTTTATTTAAAATTATTTAAATTTCAGTTTATCTAATTTATCTTATTTATTTATTAATTTGTTTTTATTTTATCATTATTATTTATTTGATTTATTTTTTTTTCATTTTATTTTACTTATTTCATATAACACTTAGTTTTTTGACATTGCCAATGAGTTCCAATGGTTGGGACAATATATGACTTTCTGTAAAGATATTATTAGGCACTGAAAGAGTTATAATAAAAGCCATTTTCCTACTTTCTGTAGACTTAATTTATAAAACAAAATAGTGGGATTTTTAACTCTGTATTAGTTGCCCGTCTTTGTAAGTGTCTCTATGTAAATTTCGATATAATTTAAGTAAGAAAAAATAAAAAATAAATCCTTTTAACGTCCATATTTCAAAAGAATTTACAAAAATCTGCAAGTCAGTTCATTTTGATGCAATTCATTTAAATCAAAAAGGGAAAACTTTTTATTTATTTATTTATTTATTCATTCATTCATGTTTTTTTATTTATTTATTTATTTGAAGCATCTAATGTATATCTGGAAAAATGGCGAATACGAGTAGTTATGGAAAAATGCTCGTGTTTTTTACACCATAATATCGCTTTACACCATAATATCGCTTTACACCATAATATCGCTTTACACCATAATATCGCTTTTCTGTGGCACAGCTCAATGTTTTTCATTTTATCTTATTTGCTGTTTGTTTGTTTTTTCGGACATTGTCAGGGTTTTTTAAAACCCTAGGCTAATCATGCAACGCAAACAGTGTAGAATCTGATGAGTCTGGTCATTGAAGTCCACCTCAACACTGGCCAAGCTTTGAATATGCAAATGACTGTTACTTGACAAAATCTCTCTCTCTCTCTCTCTCTCTCTCTCTCTCTCTCTCTCTCTCTCTCTCTCTCTCTCTTCTCTCTCTCTCTCTCTCTCTCTCTCTCTCTCTGAGCGAGAGTGGCTAAGAAGCCGCAAAATGATGGCCGAGCAAAATTGTGATAGGAGGGGTACAGCATGTCAATAACTTTTAAAAGAATTATCTGTGTTGGATTAGAGTTTTCCCGGGCCCGGATCCACACCACCACGTACTGGTGGTAGGGCTTTGGATAATTGGTGGGGCTGGGAGGTGCCGAGATGTATGTATCGGGCGTGGGTGGGGGAGGGGAGGGGCTTGAAAATATATGCCATTATTAGGGATCAGTTTGGTGAAAATGTTTGGTAATGTCTTTTTTTGCCTTGAAATATATGTTGTGACATCTCATTAGAATCGCTCAGCGAGGCAATTCTAATGAGATGTCACAACATACATATTTAATCTAACCACATGGATAGTAATATCAAACTGTCAATAGATACTCCTTATTATCTGGAGGCCTACACAGAGGCCCAGGTGGCGAGGCTGGAGCCCCGAAACTGACCCTCGATCCGGGGCTGTTTCCATATCCGTATATTTTCATTTGATGAAACGCGAGGATAAATTAGTAGTACATCCACTGCCAATTCTGACTTAGAACAAATGCATGTGTCTCAAGCCATATGGGTACACCCACGTTTGGTATGATGTAAAGCCATTTTCCCTTCGCACAGAACCAACCAAACTGCGCTAAATCAGTATTAGATTGTTGTAATGGTTTATATACACATGCATTGTAGAACCGGTTTGAACTTATTCCTTTTTCTTTTTCAGCGGAAATCGTGTACCTACACGACACCAATGGCGACCATGAGAAGCGTAACCTTGACTTTGGGCTTCCAGAGAATCTAGAGTTTCGTTTACACCATTCAGGGAACGACGTAATGCTGAGTCTGCAAGAGAACAAACGCCTCAACGCCAACGCCCCGATCTATGAACCGGCGACAGACGAGTCGGGGAACATGATAGTTGTCACAAATGATAACATTGGACCAAACAATGTGAGTACTAATTGTTTCATTGAAACATCAAACCCAACAATCTTATTGTTTCATCAGAAATTTATGACAAGCACGCCTGGAAAAGGCACAATTCCACCCCCACCCCCCGACACCCCCCCTCCCACCCCTTCAAAAAAAGCAGAAAAACAACCATGATAGATCTGCAATTGTGTAACTAAATTATAACAATACTTTTACAAAGCTGGGCAAAATTTTAGTTTAGTAAAATATAACTGGGAGTTCTTACATCTCCCTTAAAGTTGCTAAACAAATTTTGGTTTGGCTACTTTCAGGAGGCTTATGATAACCACATCGGTTCTTTTACTTCAAAGCAAAACACACTGAACAAATGAGCCGCAACACAAGAAAACAAACAAAGTGGCATGAGCACCGAGCGTAGACTCAAATCAGCCTGGGCATCTACCCTGTCTGATTAGAGTCTTCGCTTTGCGCTTAAACGGAGCTAAGGGTCTAATCTAGCTGCATACAGACAACGAAAACTGTGATCAGACTGAGCAGATGCCCAGGCTGATCTGAGTCTTCGCTCTGTGCACATGCCATAGTGTTGGTTTTGTCATGTCGCAGCTCCTTATGATATGCTTTATACCAGCTGTAGTCTATATAAATAAATTGATGCTTTGATACCAAGATGGACATTAAAGAAAGAAGATCTGCCATTTAATCACTTTGATGCACGAGGTTCTGTTAATCATCGTTTCATTCAAAATGTGACATTGTTCTTGAGAACAGCCCCAGCAGGCACACAATGATGAATAAACATTAAATCAACGTTGATTCAGCATTGTATGTTGGATCAACGTTGATCCAATGTTGATTCAACTTTGTGTGCCCAGTGGGGCATATCCAATCTTCTTCATTTTTGTCCCCCTTCCTTGCTGCACTTCTTTATGTAATGCCTACATGCCGATTTTCTTTTTAAGATATGTTTGGAAAAATTTCTTTCTTTTTATTCTTTTAGAGAGTTCGCTATTACCAAGATGTTACAAATGGAGCTTTTATGACAGCAGAATGTATGAAAAGAGAAAGTGGACCTTGTACAAGACTATTGGTGAGTAAAACAATAAATCTTTCCCAAATAACGAATAAAACATAGTTGTTATTCTTAAATGCTTTTCACTTTTTTTACATTGGGAAACAACCTTTCATGATTTCCTCTTAGCTTCTCCAGACGAAGAAGTCCTTCCAAAAAAAAAAAAAGAGCCAGCTCTTGAAAGAAAGAATTTGTTCCTTCGGGGAGCAAAATCTTTTCCTTAAGAGTGGAACCCCAATAAGAAAGAGACAAATCCGAAAATGGTAGAGTTGCTTCAGTTGAAAGTGTTCCCATTTCGTCTTTCACTATCTACGAAGACTGAATTACCAGCTAGGCTTCTGCAAGATTTTGCGCCCATGGACCTCGTCATGCAGGCTACATGGCTCTAACTTGACTAACTCTGTAGGCAGATTTTTTTCACAAATGCTTATTGTTGAAGACTGAAATATTTCCAATGCTTCTTGCACTCTGATTTTGAATCGGTGTATACCTCCACGTTTTCTGCCACTTTGTCAAAGGGGATCAATTTTGGTGACTCCCTTCCACTGCAAGTATACCTATTCCCTTAAAGGTTATATTTTAGTAAAATAGTTCACATAACCATACATTTTGATTTGTAGACTGGTAACCTTGTCGTGAATGGGCGTGAACATAAACTAGAACCCGCCATGGAGGAACTGAACAAGAGAGAACTTCCTGCCCATCTAGGAACACCCCATACAATGGAACCCTTGTTGTCACCATTCTACCTCGGCGGCGTGACAGATCACGGAGAGGGTGGCAGAGTTGTGACAGCTCATACTAGGGAAGAGGAAGACCTTGAGGAAGAACTTGAAGAAATTATAGACTTTGTTACTCGTGAGTATGACCTTAGTTAAGTGTATTTATACAGACTATGCTGAGAACCAGACGAACAAGCTTCAGTTACGGAGCACCATAAAAGACGTTTAGTGGGCCCTGTTGTGAGTTGTTGTTTAACGTCCACAGCAAACAGCTATGGTGATGAAATAGTAAACAGTGTAGACCCTTATCAGAACATTCCTTTAAGACCATTTGTCCTAATATTCAGGCTTTTACAGTACTCAGAATTAATAAATCGTTGATGCAGACATTAGATGCTATGGTCAGACTGTTCAAACGCGCAGGCTGATCTGAGTCTACCTTGTTTTTGCACTTAACATATTACAGTATACATACGTTACAAGTAAAAATGAGCCGCGAAAAGAGAAAACAAACAAAGTCGTTGTGCGACCAGCGCAGACTCAAATCAGCCTGGGCATCCGCCCAGTCTGATCAGAGTCTTCGTTGTCCGCGTGGAGGTAGCTTAGACCCTTAGCAACCCTTTAAGCCCTTAGCGAAGAGTCTAATCGGACTGGGCGGGTGCGCGCACAACCACTTCGTTGGTTTTCTCATGGCGCGGCTCAAATTGTTTTTCAGACGATCCGGACACGACCACGTACTCCAGTACAACTGAAGACTATGAGACTGACGTGCAAGAGGTAGAAGAAGAAATACATCTGGCCGACCAGTTTCTGTTGGGGCGACTCTTGGAGAGACTCGGCCGACAGAAGAGATCTCCGGTTGCACACGGTGTTGAAATGTTGCTGGCTATTGACCACGTTGTGTATAACGAGTAAGTACGATAGGCGGAAAGTTAAGTGTTACGGGCAATTTCTAAACATAAGGTCATGTGAAGAAATCTATTAAAGTTTCCCTCTGTTCAAAGGAAACCATGGATGGATGGATGGATGGATGGATGGATGGCTGGATGGCTGGCTGGCTGGCTGGCTGGCTGGCTGGATGGATGGATGGATGGATGGATGGATGAATGGATGGATTGCCATTTAAATTCCTTTTCAACAGTATTTCAATAATATCAGAAAATGTGATAATGAATCTGAATGCGCAATGGAACCATGTTTACGGTTGAAAAGATTTTAAGCATCAGCAGGAATTGAACCCGCACTGTCAACATACGAAAAATAGCGTGGCTGTTAATAGGAAAGCACAGGCACGACATTCCTGAGATAACATGAGCCGCGACACGAGAAGACCAACAATGTGGTTGTGCGCACAGCGTAGACTCAAATTAGCCTGGGCATCCGCCCTGTCTGACCAGACTCTTCGTTAAGTGTTCAAAGGGTAGCTAAGGGTGTAGGCTATCTTCATGCACACAGCGAAGGCTCTGATCAGCTGATCTGAGTCTGCGCAGGGCGCACAACCACTTTGTTGGTTTTCTCGGGTCGCGGCTCAGTCATGAAGAAGAGCGTATTTTTCTTCGTGTTGCAGGTATTGCTTTTACAGGGTATTTTTTTCTTAACTTAACTAAAGGACAGTTCCTATTTTGTCGCCAGCTCATTCAATCAATTTGAAAATAAAATTTCACTAAAGCAAGTGCTCATGGGACTCAGGCGGTGCTGCACGGCACATTACTACTCATAAACAGGTTCAGTAAACGCCCGTCTACTATTTTCGTTTCTGTACTGTATTACTTGCTTCCAAATCATCTTCTTTTGACACCTTATTTTTCCATGGCTTTATTTTCTCTTTTTAACAGTTTCGCCGCACGTTACAGTGGAGACGAGGAAATTAAATTCAGAATCCGAGATTACTACTCACATATCATCAACGGGGTAAGTTTGTTTGAAATAATTCATATACTTGGTCAAAAGTGGGAACGAAGAATCCCAACCTAGACTATTGTTAGTCGAAGACGTTAAAATTCAACTTGCTTTTCTGATATCTTCACACACTGTACATAATTGAGCCGCGACACGACAAAACCAACAATGTGGTTGTGCGCCCAGCGCAGACTCAGATCAGCTTTGGCATCAAACCAGTCCGATCAGACTTTCCGCTAAGCGCTCAAAGCAAAGCTAAGAGTCTAAGCTACCTCCTTGAGGACAGCGAAGAGTCTGCGCTGGGCGCACAACCACATTGTTGGTTTTCTCGTGTCGCCGCTTAATTATTATATCCATCTCCAACATCCTTGGAGTCCGATGTCTGATAAAATAGGTATTTCAGAGAAAAGTAAAGTTTTTGACATGAATAATTTGGCTAAGAGAATTTCTAACATCTTCAACTGAAATCAATTTCCTATAACAAACGGCACATCTCGTGTGTATCCGATATCTTTAGCTGATCATGCGAGTCTTATCCATGCATGTGCAGTCTGTTCAAAACTTGCGCAGGAAGCCTAAGCAATACTCGAATCTCCCAAACAACACAAGCCCTACTTGTAACCGACTGCGTTTTGGACGCTGTAACACACGAGTATTTGGCTCTACAGGCCATTTTCTTGCTTTGTCCTAGGTATTATCAGTATAAAATGGGTGTGTGATCACACACGACCTGCGATTTTGCAGCAATATGTGAATTTTTTAGTTACCTTGCTTTAATATTAAAAGAGGTACGCATGTATTCACCAAAGCTTTTTTTTTGCGAATGTGAGGTTTGAAATCCGCCCTTTATACAGGACATGTTTTATTCAATGATTACAGGTAGATCTACGTTACGCTAGTATTCAAGAAGAAGATATCTCGATCTATGTTACCATTTCTGGATTCTTCATTTCAAACGTAAGTAGACCACTGTAGTATCCTGGCTTTAACAATGACCTTGGTTCGAGGTTATAAAACTTGAGAATAATCTCGAACTCAAATTGAAGCACACTGATTGGCTGCTTCCGAGCAAGTTTTGTAACTTCTGGACCTTTTCGAATTAATTAATCTCGATAGTGTACTTTCGTGTCCTCCTGATCTTCCTTGACAACGTAGCCTTTTCAAAATGAGGTCTACTCTTAAAAGAAACCTAGTGAAGCAAAGTTTTACCTGTAAGAATTGACGCCAGAGAGAAGGGCAGCAGAAATAAAAATGGCAGATTTGCTTCCTCTGAAAGTGTTCCCATACACATCAAGTCGGGTGACAAATAGTCTTGATTATTGGGTGCCATAGTCCTGTTATGCAACAGTCCGAATACCCTTCCTCATATAGGTAATGACGTAACAGGGTCATAAAACCAATAAAGATTGTCTCACTCTGGGAGACAGCTTTATATAGACTTGACTACTGTCCAAAAACAACCAACCAACCAAGATAGCATAAGAAAAGCTGTATATTAAATATAATTTAGAACTATAGAACTATTTACTTTCGTAAAATATTTCTGTGACAGTTTTTTACCTTGTTGATCGTGTCCTAATTTGCGAATTACGCTGTTCATTTCAGGAGGAGAATACATCACCTTGGCTGGATTATTCCAATGATATCACCAATGGAATGTCTGGGCTTTCATACATGAAAAAATGGAGAAACTCTTGCCCCGGGCTTCCCGCTCATGACCATGCTGCCCTTATTACTGGGTAAGTAGACTATTATCAGAACATTTTTTTTACTTCCATTACTTCAGCTTGTCTCCTCTATTCTTCATCGTAAATAAGGGATGCTTCTTGATGCGATTTCATAATACACGAGGGAGGGTCTAAACTGACCACTGCTGTTGCCGAAGTGGGCAAATAGCTGCCCGTGCGACCAATGCACCCAGAGGTCTACATATCTAATTACAGATTTGATTGACAGAAATACTCAGCATAGGTAAAAAAAAAAAGAGAAAAAAAACACTGATCTGTAATTTTGAAGAAAAAAATACAGTACAACCTGTATTAAGCAAGCACCTAAGGAATAATCTAAATCTGCTTGCTTAACTTAATACAGGTATAATTCAATGTATTTTCCTGCAAAAACAAAAGACCGACTTTTTACGGGACGCTAGTCATTAATGGGTAGTAGAAAGCATTTTTAGCTCGCCGTAACGAAAGTACAGATAGAGCATTGTTGTCACACCGATGGTGGCATTAGCGTGCTCGTCGTGTCCGCATCGGTATCCGCTATTTGTTATTTAATATACCACTTTTCAATCTATCCCAAAGTGATTTAAACGAGAACACCAACAAAGTGGCATGTGCGCCCAGCGAATACTCAGATCGGCCTGATCAGAGCTTTTGCCGTGCGCATGGAGATAGCTTAGACCCTTAGCGCTTAGCGTAGTGTACGTCGGATCAGACTGGGCGGATGCCCAGGCTGGTCTGAATCTTCGTTGGGCGCAAATGCCACTGTGTTGGTTTTCTCGTGCGGCACTCTTTTCATAAAGCATGTACTGTAGTGTAATTCATTTTATCGACATACCGATATCTTTTATTATTTTAGTTATTTTATTTTATTTATTATTTTATATTTTCAGAACTAATATTAAGTACCGTGGAAACAGCAATACTGTCGGTAAGAGAGTTTTATTTGATCTTTGACTTCATATTTTTGTTTAAGCTGAGCAGGGGCATTAAGGGAACATAGATGTGTTGTTTTATGGGGATGAGCATCGACACAATTCATCAACAAAGCAGTTCTTTGAGTACATGGGCATCTTAAACTTATTTACATCTGTATCGTTTGGGAGGCTGCGTGTCGCCAGGAGTGATGGAAAACTCATTTATTTCCAGCACACAAATGTTGTTGTTTTACCAAGCGAATTTCTTGGCGTAAACTACATATATATACACTGTAAAAAAATCTGTTGATTTTACGGTAGAATAACGGGAAACCAGTTGCCAGTCCATTTCCCGTTATTTTTACGGGCGCCCGTAAAAATGCAGGAATTACCAAGCAGAGTAGGATAGAATAGAACAGGTGTTTTGGTCTTATTGCTCTTTAAAACTATTGAAGTATTTTCGAGTGCGGCCAGTTAACATAACTTACCATATCGTAATTTCAGAGAGTGCTCTACAAGCAGACACCCGTAAAATTATGGGAGATAGACTGGCAGCTGGTTGCCAGTTATTCTACCGTAAAATAAACGGGATTTTTTTTACAGTGTACAAATAGCAATTGTACTAAAATAACGAATAAAACATTAAGAAACAAAAATATATTTAATGGTACGAGACTTATTTAGTCTAGTCATACAGAGTGTTGTGTTACATGGCAAACCGTGTAGATTAAGATCAGATGCACATTTCTGGACATCCTGCCCACATGCTAGATTGAAAAGATGCACTAGCTAAAGATGGTTCTCCTTAAATTATGAAACGGCGTGCAGCGCGCAGACAACTTGCACAGAGGAAATGAGTTGAGAAACTTCCATATCGCTTATTGCAGCTCTTGTGCACGTGTCTCATAAAGATTTATTATCATTTTAGGGCTTGCCTACTTGGATGGTGTGTGTAACGGCTTTCGGGTTTCCATCAACGAGGAATTTGGTCTCTTTAAAGGATCGGGCGTACTTGCCCACGAACTGGGACACAAGTAAGCTTTCATATTTTAAATTTTTCATAAATTCTAAGAAATGGGACATCTAAAAATAATGACTGTTAGGCCTATCGTGTCTTAAAATGAAACAGTTTGTGTTTTTCCAATGCATTTATGCGTCCAAAAGATCTAGCTAAAATGGCTAGCCCAGCAGGCACTTGCCGTTGAAATGACGTCGTACTGACGTCGATGTGACGTCATTACGTCATTTTGACGTTATGTGTTAGCTGGGTAAAAGACTAAGATCTGATCAGACTGATCCATTATCTGACCCTTTTTGGGAGCTGTTTACGGTTTTCATAATACTGCGATATAAAAAATATTATTTATTATTTGTTATACAAAAAAAGAACGTCTGGCTTCGGCATGTGAGATAATCATTTGTGTCGTTGTAATACCCAGCGGGGTATGACGTCGTACTGACGTCGATGCGACGTGCTGCACACCCTACACTTAACGCAATCTGCATTGGCTCAAGCTGACCGGTGATAAACGAACTTGTCGTGTCTTGCAGGACTTAAATTCGGTTTGCAATGGTAGGGTACGTTTACGATGTTTGGCATTATTTACCGATTTGCGATAATGGCTAGAAATTGCTAAAATGGCTAGTACACATTGTACGGGTCTGAACCTTTAAAGTCTATGATAGTTAGTGTACCTAGTTAAGGTTCTCTAATATCCGTGTGGGTAATTAAAGTATTAATTCTTCGCCTTTCAGTCTCGGAGCATCACATGACCTAGGAAAAACCGGCTCAGGCTGCAACAAGGATGATGACTTTGTGATGGCCCCTGTTGTCCCCAGCCTTTCTGCTGATTCAACAAGCATCAGCCCCTGGAGGTTCTCTACCTGCTCCATCGACGCCTTCAGGAAATATCTCAACGATCTTGAGTAAGTCAAATAAATTTCATGATAAGAATTCAGGCATTGGTATGCTCTATGAAAAGGTTAAGACCGAGACAAGGTAAAGGTTAAAGGGTACAAATCCATGTTTTTCAGCCATTTTTATATAAAAAAAACTTTTGTGACTTTTTGTTTGCTTCTCTTGGCATGGAAACAGGTATCTTCTCTTTAAAAAAATTTACTCATCAAAGAGCAAATTCTTTTTTTTACAAAGTTGCTCCCTTTTGAGAAGGGAGGCCTCATAATGCACATGGCAGAGTGGCTTCCCCTGAAGATAATTATGTCCTCTCACCTTAAGTCTCATGCAAGGCTATGCCCATTAAGACGTCTATGAAATCAATCATAGATGAGAAAGGAAATACGGGAGAGAAAAGAATCTGACAGAAATAACAGGTAAATATACTTAAGGACAAAAGTTCAGCACGGATGTTAAATTCACATCCGTGCAGAACTTTTGCATACGATGGTTCAGAACCTGAAAATTTGTCTAATCATCGCCATCGATAAAATGTCTGGTTTTAGTTGTAACATAAGTCAACGTTACCACCACATGGTCGTGGTGGCTCTGATTAGTAATGACGTCGCGCCGACCTTGCATGGACCTTGTCAAATTTGACGCTGTATGTTTCATAGCGGCTCTCTTTACAAGTATTTAAAGTAGCCATGTTTGGTTATAATTTTGCCAACTATAAAACCCGTAAAAATACTTATGAGGTTTCAATTTTCAATTATTTTAGGAGTGACTGCACCCTTAATCAAGGTGTTATCTACGACGAAGATGAGTTCAACAAACATACAGCAGGATTTGCGGGACAGTCGTACAGTGTGCAGGAACAGTGTGTTCTCCTCCAGGGAGTGGGAAGTAAAGTCTGTGAGGTAAGTTCCCTTTGTTGCATTGAAGTGAAGTACATGTGTATGTGGAAAATTTCATGAGCACCTACCCAACAGGCACCTGACGTCGTACTAACGTCGATGCGACGTCAACACGTCAGAATGACGTCATTTCGACGTCATGTGCCCGATGGTTAGAGGTAGCGTTAGGGATTAGCTCAGCAGTAAATTTTAAAGAGAAAGTTTTCTTTAACATTTGGAAGTAAAGAAATTGGGCAAGTTTTCATTTGGACTCAGAAGTAAAGTTTATAAGTTTTCATTAACATCAAGAAGTACAGTTTGTAGTAAATTTACATCTAGAAATAAAATTTGTTGAGTAAATTTTCATCAGCACATAGAAGTACAAACTATAGATTCAGTTTACATTAACTTCTAGAAGTGAAATTTGTTGGGTAAGTTTGAAAAGCATGTAGAAGTGTTGTCTATCGGGCAAGTTTTGAGGAGCACTAAGAAATTAAGATAATGGTGATTTGTCATTAACCTCTAGAAAAAAAGGTTTACAGAAAACTTTAAGACTCGTTTATTGTCATGGCGGCTATGGTTAATTATGACGTCGCGCTGACCTTGCATGGCTCTTGTTTTGACGCTGTTTGTTTCATAGAAGCTATGTATGTTTCAAAAGGGATAGAGGTAATGGCTGTTATGTAGGTTTTTTGTCAGCACTTAGAAGTAATGTTTAGTGTTCGGGATGAGATGTGGAATTTGATTGAACAAGTTTCTGGTTATTGCTCAGGGGCGTAACTAGGGGCAATTTCATAATACGCACAACTATGTTTTATTCTCTACTTCTTGAAAGGAAAGCAAGTATTTCAGCCACTTTGGTAATTGGTATTGAAATCTTGTCTAATTTTTAAATTTTCAGCATGCAAATATGCAGATGCGTTTTGAAATTTTGTCAATTTTGACAAAATTTCAATACGCACTTGCGTATTTGTCGTATAGGTAGCTACGCCCTTGTTGCTTTTTCCTATACTTGATAGGATAAAGTTTGTCGGGTACGTTTTCATCAGCATTTTGAGATAAAGTATTAAGAGTAAGTTTTTATTACGGAATGAATTTAATTTTTGTAGATTTCATCTTAATGTAAATGCCGGCGAATCACTCACAAACCTCAACTCAATATTTATTTGATATTTTCTTTATATATAGAGATTATTACACGGTTGTTTTGATCCCAGCCCTGATCTCAGCCCGAGTTGACCGTATCGGCCCGAGCCCGAAGGGCGAGGGCTGATACGGTCCGAGGGCTGAGATCAGGGATGGGATCAAAACAACCGTGTGATGATCTTTTTATCATATACTTTCTTATAGAAATTGAACTTTTGTAAGAAATACTGCAATATTTTTGTTCCATTAAAATTTGTCTGTTTTTTTTTCTTTTTATTGGCTGAAAAAAAAACATGAAGATGTTCGAGTCGGAAGATCATGGATGGTGAGCCGTGCCGCCATTTTTCTTTCAGCTGGATTCTTGATTCTTGATTCTTGATTCTTTAGAGTCTTGAAAGCTTCATTAGTGATGCTTGTATACTCTCTCTATACTTCTTTCTCTATACTTTTTCGCGTTTTCCGGTTCCGGCGGTTATATCAAGTTAGGTTTAATAAATATCAGCCAGATTGTACCTATCTGGCAATAGGAATCTGTCAAGTCTGGATTTAAACTGCGTCACTGTTTCACTACATACAATATCTTCAGTCAATGAATTCCACTGGTTGATACATCTCACAGGAAAACTATTCTTTCTCAGAGTTTTCTGGCATCTTGGTTTAATAATTCTATAAATGTGACCTCTTGTGCAGTTGTCGTTAAACTCGAAAAATTTATCTGGCTTCAAGTCTTCAAAACCATGTACTATTTTATACAGTTGTATCAAATCATAGCGTTTACGTCTATAATACATTGTTGGAAGATTTAACTTTTCCAGTCTTTCACCATAAGATAAACTCTTAAACTCGGATAATATTCTGGTAGCTCGTCTCTGTATATTTTCTAGTAACTGAATGTTCTTTTTAGTAGTCGGGTAGTAAACACTTCCTCCATAGTCTAAAATAGATCTTATTAAGCTCTTGTATAATGTCAAAAATGATTTCTTGTCAAGTGATTTAAAAGTTCTTTTAATTAATCCTACTAGTCTGTTGGCTCTGTTAACCACATAAATAACATGTTCATCAAACTTTAAATTATTTTGAAACCATATACCAAGATCCTTTTCTTTAGAGTCCATGGGTAATGTTTGTAGATTTCCGTTTTGGTCTTCCATGTTATATTCAAATTCATTTCTTACATTTCCAAACTGTACTACTTTACATTTCTGAACTGAGAACTCAAGCAACCAAAGTCTACTCCACTGGCAAAATGAAGAAAACACATCATAATTGTTTGGTATTTTAATCGTAAATGGCTCAGATTACAAAATAAAACTTACCGAGAATGGTTTTCTGGTTTTAGAACAAACTACGAAGCCTCTGCGTGTCCACTTTCAGCCAGTCGACGTGCGGCAATAAAACATGGCGGCAGACGTCTTTTAGCTCGCTGAATTGTTTTGATGACGTCAGCGGCAATACTTGACGTTAGCGCCAAAATTGAGGGCCGATACAAGGGCTGAGATATTTCTGTCCCGCCCTGCACGTGAGGTGATCTCGGCCCTACACCTGACTATTGGACAACAGGGCTGGACAGCGCTTTCTGACAGGGCTATAATGAGTGGGCCAAATATCTAGTATCAAGGGCAATACTAGTGAAAGTATATGATAACAACTTATATTATTCGTTTGATACTATCAGGCCCGGATCCAGACCACCACATACTGGTGGGGCTGGGAGGTGTCGATATGTATTTGGGAAGGGGAGGTGGGGGGCGGGGGAGAGGGGTTGAAAATGACATAAAAAAGGATAAATTTGATGAGATTGTTTTATAAAGTTTTTTTTTTTTTGCCTTGAAATATATGTTGTGATATCACATAAGAATCGCCTCGCCGAGGCGATTCTAATGAGATGTCACAACATAAATTTTAATCTAACCAAACCCAAGTGGCGGGGCTGAAGCCCCAAATCCCACCCCCTGGATCCGGGGCTGAAGTCTATTTTGAGGATTTCATCGATATGTGAACCTCCGGCAATCACTCTCAAATCCCAGCCCTGTATTTATTTGATTTATTATATTATTCTTTTGATATTATTTTGTTTTTTACTATATTTTCAGGACAACGAGGACACAGCTGATATTTGTAGAAACATGAAATGCCAGGCCTCTGGAAGCAGTACCTGTCAGCGATATGTGGCCGCTCATGGAACACCATGTGGAAATAATTTGGTATGTGACTCTTATACATGTGTAATTTTAACCCTATTTTGACCAGTGGACTTATCAGTCCTTATAATATGGATGAGTCCATGTCTAGTTTTAGGGGTTTCTGGTGAATGCTTTCACTTTTAATGTATTTTTCATGGAAATTTCTATAGGCAAACAGTGTAAACCCAGTTCAGACGCCCCACCCCAAATATCAGCTGTGTTTGGTGTAGTTTCGTGGGACCACCGATTTGCTTATATTAGTTATGAGTCTAAAACCTCAAATGAGCCGCGACACGAGAGAACTAACAAAGTGGCTGTGCGCCCAGCGCACACTCAGATCAGCCTGGACATCCGCCTAGTCTGATCAGACTTTTCGTAAAGTGCTCAATGGGTAGCTAAGGGTCTAAGCTACCTCCATGCGGACAGCGGAGACTCTGATCAGACTGGGCGGATGCCCAGGCTGATCTGAGTCTGCGCTGGGCGCACAACTACATTGTTGGTTTTGTCGTGTCGCGGCTCAAATATCCTCTTCCTGTGTCAAATCATGGTTTGAGTTTAAACTTTTTTTAGTCACTGTGTAATACGAGTACATCCACAAAATAAATCAGAAGATGCTGGAGTCCTCCAAAATAAATAATTACGACATTATCTTCAAATTTAAATGTAAATAAGCAATGGCTTAATTTATGACTGACCAAAAATAAAAGTTTTGCTTTGAATTTTATGCCACGTGGTTTAGGTGTTCTTGCGCATGACTGTGGCGTCGAGAGAAAATGAGACTGTTTTATAATGTTCCTCGATTCTCCAGGGTTTTTTTTGTTGTGTTTTTTTTTTTTTTTTGTTGTTGTTTTTTTTTTTTTTTTTGTTCTTTTTTTGTTGTTTTTTTTCAAGTAGTTAGAAGTTGTTATTGTTTGATCGTCAGCTGTTTTGTTACACAGAAAGAATGAAGATGCAAACGTATATCTGAAAGTATTGTGTAACGTTGTTAACTGTTCTGAAAACGTTCAGATCACTATTTCGCTGAAAACTGCATGAAGTAAAGCAATTTTAATTTTCTATTTTACAGATGTGCTTCGAGGGCCTTTGTCAGAGAGAAAGTAAGTATTCTTGATATGTATATCTATTATACAATGTCCAGTCTGGGAATGTAATGGCGTCATAAACTCTCTTATGCACTGACGAATATAACTCGATTTCTGATTGGACAATGTCAAAATTTCTGATAATTTATATTAGCAAAATCTTGCAAGCTTTAAATGCGGCTAATGTGTAAGCCGGTAAACAGAAGCTTGCTACCACTTTTTACATTTTTGTTGTTGTTTTGTTGTTTGTTTTTTTTGCCATTCCAAGCAAATGACTTTTATTCTTTCAATTTGGCTACTGAATTTATTTCTGAAGGAGTTAAATAGTTATAGCTAGATGGCAAAGCGCGTAGACCCTGATCATACAAACTTCTTACGAGTATTCCAATCTTAGTTTGCACTGTTTTCAAATGGAACATTTGAGCCGCGACACGACAAAACCAACAATGTGGTTGTGCGCCCAGTGCAGACTCAGATCAGCCTGGGCATCCACCCAGGCTGATCAGACTCTTCGCTACGCGCTTAAAGGGTAGCTAAGGTACAGAGCTATCTTCATGCGGACAGCGAAGACTCTGATCAGACTGGGCGGATGCCCAGGCTGATCTGAGTCTTCGCTGGGCGCACATGCCACTTTGTTTGGTTTTCTCGTGCCGCGCTCATTTTTGGCAATGTCACTACTTCCGATGCTAGAAAAAACTACCTACCTGAGAACGTCTAAGTAGTAGCCTATATACAGCCTGACAGGGGTTCATTAAAAACTACGAAATTATAAGTTTGGTAAGGTTAGACCATACTAACTTAATACCTGCTACATAGAAATTATGAAATTTTACCTTTGTTAAGAACTTCATAAAACCATCGATAGACCTGTTTTAGAACAGTTTTATTTTTGCATTTTAGTCCCGACGACGAGCACAATGACTAGCACAACGTCTACTACAACGCCTGCCCCAACGACACCTTCAGATGGTAAGAACTATTTACTGCTTAATGTTAGAAGGCATCAGTCATTTCTGTATGCTAAAATGACCGAGAGAAGTTACGCACTCAGCTAGGCCTGTACGTTCATGCAAAGTCACCAAAGTGTACATTCCCCGAGATGCACACTTTCATAGATTGTATATGCGAAAACATAAGACTCTGATAAGACTGAGCGGCCGCGTCGCTCATTTGAGCTGTTGATGTTTGTATAGACGTGGTAGACACGTTTTCATACAAAAAGGTATTTTAAGACACTGATTGCAAACAGTTCAAGTACTGACCTGGCCCAGAGGTTATAAAACTTAGTACATTCCCAAACTCAAAATATTGCACACTGATTGGCTGCAGCCAGTCAGTGTGCTTTATTTTGAGTTTGAGATTATTCTCGTTTTATAACCTCGAACCCTGAACTGGCTTATTACTGTTTGCTCAGACATCTTGTCCTAATATTGAGGGTAAATAAACAATTCCATATATGCATTAAATGCATTTGATATACAGGGAAGTAGCCCTAGAGCAATTTGTCTCCCCTTAAGAAGGTAAATAACTATACATTTTCTTGTTTGATAAATCCGTTCTTTGAGGGCTACTGTCACTGTTAAAGGATATTGTTTGCGCCATTTAGCAGCACCTACTTTCTTTCTCTTCAGGGTACAAGTGTCAGGACAAAGGGGCCGGAGGGATGACGTGCTCTGAGCTCGAAATCTTCATGGGCAACTCTTACAAATTGTGTAGAACCTTCTTTGGACAATGTTGTAAACATTGCTGTAAGTATCTCTTTGATTTCTTCAGCCTCGTTTTGAGTCTTACATAGCACTGGTTTTTACCTTTTAAGTGAAAGGATACACTTCCAGGGGAAACAACTCTGCCAATTTCAGTTTGCATCCCTTCTCAATGGGAATCAGCTGTTGAAGAAAAGAATTCGCTCCTCTTGAAGCAAACACTTTCTTTTAGAAGAGGACTCAACTGTATATTGGAAGGAATAAGTCACCTAGGAAGCACACAGAAAATCAAAAAACAAAAACTGGCTTAAAAACATGACAGTCTATCCATACACCTTAAGAGAGTCATCCCACGAGCACTTTCTGTCAAAATGACGTCGTACTGACGTCGATGCGACGTCATTCCGTCGCATCGAGGTCAATACGACTTCATTTCAATGTCACGTGCTTGCTGAAATCAATATAGAGAAACATGTTATCTAGAAAATACAAACAGTCAACTCTCTACACCTCATAGTCGAAGCTCACTATTTCTGCTTATTTGCATAGCACCTGGGACAGCACTCGACTGATAGCCACTGGCAAGTATATATAAGAGGGTAGTTTTACACGCAAATTTACATAGGTGCAGCATGTACACATGACTGTGTGATGTATAAACAAGTTGGTGGGGTTCTTTAAACCATGAAGATAACTTTTTAGTGTACTTTTGGTGAAACAATACATTCTGACTGCTTTAGTTCATGGATTATGCTGTATATTGGTGCAAAGGATATATATTTCTGACGAAGGAAAATTTCCAAAATTTGTTCAAGATAGTATTTGACTTATTTAATTAATTGTGTATTTTTCATTTAACAACAAAAATATAGACTATAATAGGCATACCTTATGATTTTTTCTGTAATTCAGATCAAGAGTGTATCTTGTATTTGTCACACGTTAAAATAGAAAGCGCCCGACGTATATTATAGTCACTGAATCATAGTAACATGTAGAAGGTAATGTTATTCTGTTTCCCTTTCAGATGAAAATATGGCTTGTAAGAGAGACAGGAAAGTGTATGCAGCCAAGAAGTACGACTGTGCTACCCTCGTCGCCTCACTGGGTCTTGAAACCACATGCACGCTGTTTCCTACTGACTGCTGTTTAACCTGCCAAGAATTAGCTACAAACATACCCCCAGTCTAAAATTCTTTTTAGATATAGTCATTACCCGGGTTTCTGATTTTCAAAATATTTTAGAGACACAATGGGTTGCAGGTCATGAAATGCTCCCCAAATGTCTTTTGATTCCGTCCGTCAGGTATAAAGCACTGGCAAAGAACTGAGGCTTTTGTTGCTTAACGACTAATTCTAAAGCAGAATCACGTGCTGGGATAGCACAGGGTATAATCGATTCCGCTAATTTTCGCTTCCTGCAGAGACTGTACATCATATTTGGCTTCCGCCGAGACTGTCCGCGAACTCTTGCTCCCTGCAGGGGCTACTGTCCTCGAAAATTGGCTTCCTGCCGAGACTGTCCGCGTGACTCTGCTTCCTGCCGAGAGCATCAGCAGGAAGCAGAATCACGCGGTCAGTCTCTGCAGGAAGCCATTTATCATGTACAGAAGTCTCGGCAGAAAGAAAAATATCGCGGACAGTCTCTGTGGAAGCCAAATATGACGTACAGTCTCTGCAGGAAGCGAAAATTAGTGGAATCGATTATACCCTGTGATAGGAGGTGTAGCAGTTACGGTTTGTTTAGTGTTATGTTCTAGACTAGAGGAAATTTTGTGTTCTTGACTAGAGGACAGATTCTAAAAAAAGACGAATTTCATGAAAACAAGAAAAGGTGTATAGACAGACCATTATGAAGATCTGCGTGGGTTGATGTTAGTATTTCCGGTTTAATCTAAAGATTTTTCAGTAGTGATGGATTGTGGATATGTACAGGAAAAGACTGGCACATGCATTATGCATACGTTTTATTCCTTCGCGGTATAGCTATCATTAAGGTGAAAGGGCATACGTTAAGGGGAAGCAACTCTGCCATTTTAATTCTTGCTTCCGTTCATAATTTGGGTTCACTCTTAAAAGAGTCTGCTCTTTTCTTTAAAACTTTGGAAGGATTTCATCGATGAGGAAAGCAAACCGGAAGTAACAAAAATGGCGGGAAAATATCGAAATTAATCAAACGCTTCACGTTTAGAAACAGCAAATTGCACATTCTCGTACCTGACGGCGCATGTTTGCAGGCTGATCTGAGCATGGGCATTTTGTGTATCTCAGCTAAACACTTTATTTTATGATAACTAAATGTTCTAAAATCACATGTGCTCAAGTTTCAAATCTTTAGTAGTACTTGGTTTCAAATTCTTAATCATAGGTTTCTACTTTTCAAAACCACACTCTTATTCTTTAGCTGAAATTGTTAAACATAAGTTGGTTTTCTAGGGTAACCACAGAAACCTTATTCTCAAAATAACCATGACTTGAGTGGTGGTATAAAACTTTCAAGGAATGGTGACTTTATTTCTTTTTCTTTGAAATTTTCGAAATTAGACTTTGAAAAGTTAAAACCTAGGTTTTGATATTTTAAACACAGGACTTAAGAGTTAATCATGAATTAAAGTATACACCTAGGTTTGGAGATTTCAAACCTGCATACAGTTCTTCAAAGCCTCATTAATCAAGGATTCATCAAATTTTCTAGGATACATTAAATCAATATTTTTTGCTGAAAAAATGAGAGGAGATTTTGCACTAAAAAGCTCCTCACTTTTTTCCAGCAAAGTTTTCAGCTGAAATGGTTAAACATAAGTTTAGTTTTCTAGGGTAACCACAGAAACCTTATTCTCAAAATAACCATGACTTGAGTGGTGGTATAAAACTTTCAAGGAATGGTGACTTTATTTCTTTTTCTTTGAAATTTTCGAAATTAGACTTTGAAAAGTTAAAACCTAGGTTTTGATATTTTAAACACAGGACTTAAGAGTTAATCATGAATTAAAGTATACACCTAGGTTTGGAGATTTCAAACCTGCATACAGTTCTTCAAAGCCTCATTAATCAAGGATTCATCAAATTTTCTAGGATACATTAAATCAATATTTTTTGCTGAAAAAATGAGGGGAGATTTTGCACTAAAAAGCTCCTCACTTTTTTCCAGCAAAGTTTTCAGCTGAAATGGTTAAACATAAGTTTAGTTTTCTAGGGTAACCACAGAAACCTTATTCTCAAAATAACCATGACTTGAGTGGTGGTATAAAACTTTCAAGGAATGGTGACTTTGAAACTTATCCTTGAAGTTTTCCTGAACTGGACTTTGAAAAGTTAAAACCTAGGTTTTGGTATTTAAAACACAGGACTTAAGAGTTAATCATGAATTAAAGTGTAAACCTAGGTTTGGAGATTTCAAACCTGCGTACAGTTCTTCATAGCATTATTAGTTTAACGAAGTCATTAGTCAAGGATTCATTATCTAGGATACATAAAATCAATATTTTGCTGAAAAAATGAGAGGAGCTTTTGCACTAAAAAGCTCCTCACTTTTTTCCAGCAAAATTTTCAGCTGAAATGGTTAAACATCGTTTTAGAGTAACCACAGAAGCCTAAGGCTCAAAATAACCATGACTTGAGATTTCAAACCTGGGTCCAGTTGTTCAAAGCATCATTAGCTAAACGAAGTCATAAGTCAAGGATTTGTTAAATCTTCTAGTATACATAATATCAAGTGTACTGTTTTTCTGCTGAAAAATGACAGGAGCTTTTGCAGTATTTTGCACTGCAAAAGCTCCTCTAATTTTTCCAGCAAAATTATCAGTGTTTTTGCATACAATACATTTGAAAATTTAACATCTCATTAACTAGCAACATCGTTAGTTTTGAACAACTGGCCCTGGTAATTTTTGTGCTTACTGTACATAACTTTTCTTATTTTACTAGAATCGTAATAACTCTGTCTATTGGAACATCTTAATTATTTCTCTATTACTTTCTATACAGTACATGACCAGTATCAAAAGATATTACACGTTTATAATACTGTAAGCTGGATGCCAAATTGTGCAGCCCGAGCTCAGCTCAAAATAAAGTACACTGATTGGCTGCTTCCGAGCACATGCTCGGAAGTAATCAATCAGTGTGCTTTATTTTAAGTTTGAGATTATTCTAAAGTTTTATAACCTCGAACCCTGATCTTGGAATATACTGAGTGAACACAGTGTATGGCCCAATACGCAAAGTTTAACTTTTTGTTTTTGCATGTTACCTAGTTATAGAACATTGTCAATTTATTTTTATTGTATGTCTATTTCTACTGTTAATGATTGTATATAAGTTGTTACTTTTTAATAAAACACGTAAGATATTTTAATTTTGTATTAAGTTTCTTAAATGGCTTAGAGTTAAATGTACAGAATACATATTGGATAGTTTGAAACCCGGTAGTCTGGCAACATACTTTCGTTTTTCCTTCCGCTGATTCAAGAAGAGCAGTTGTCAGTTACTGGCGAAAGTATGTGCACGTAGTACTGGTTAACCCCTTAGGAGGAGTAAGCCTGCCCAGGAATAGTGTGGTTAGGGTAACTGACCGTCCCGACATGACCATAGCGGATTACTGTAGACGTAAAGCAACAAATCAATCAACCAATTGTTGTGTTGGAGTTTAACGGCCTTTGGAGATAGTATGCCATTCTATATCGAGCCGTCTCCAAGAGAGAGGGAGACAGGACAGATGAGAGCAGAGTAGCCAAACAAGCGGCCCATCTGAACCTACTGCAAGCACATTAGGCGCTTGTCCATATATTAGAAACGGGCCCCTATGCCTAAAGCTTTACAGTATATTCAGCCAACCCTACTACCAGCCCTGAAGACCAAGTGCGTGTCATTGGTTTAGTTGTAGGTCTATACGATGGTGTCCTGCTTCTTAGATGGACGATTTATTCTTCGCCAAAACCGGTACAGAAACGCCTAGACCGAGCAGTCAGATTGACTGATTTGGTTGGGTGGTTGGTTGTTTTGGGTTTAACGACCCTTTGAGGCAGTATTTCAGTCTATATTGAGCCGTCATCTAGAGAGAGGGAGAAAGCAAAAGAACATATGGAATAGGTGAGACTAGATATATTTAACCGCCCCATCATGCATCTGCTGCAAGCACAGTAGGCCCTTGCCCTACCATTATCCAAAATAGAAGGACGCTCCGCAACAATAAGTTACCCAGCACCATCGCTTGACTCGACCACATTTGATTTGCAGGGTCCTTTTAGACAGTCAATCATCGACTCTCTCTCAGAGAGAGGTAAAGAGAAAAGAAATAAGAGTAGAAAATGAATACAGCCACAACAACCAACTCCATCTTTTGCCAACAAAGCAGGCCCCTGATTTAGTAATGCTTGTATCTCTTCTAACAAGATGCTGTCATTAAGGTGAACGGTTACACTCTCAGGAGAAGCAACTCTGCTGTTTTCAAATTTGTCTCCCTTCTCGTTAGAGGTCCACTCTCCCTTCTTACTTGGGATCCACTGTATGGGTTCACTTTTATAGAAAGCAGCTCTGCCATTTCTATTTTGCCTCTTTTCTCAATAGGGGTCAACTCTTAAATAAAAGAATTTGTTCCATTAGGAGCAAATTCTTTCCCTTAAGTGGAGACCCATGTTCGGCAGATGTGTTGTCCAAGGGAGTTAACAGGAAGACACGAACATCATTTCTCGTTGTGAAAATGGCAAAAAAGCGTTGAGGTCGGTCTACCGTTTACCTTAAGCATTTACACTTCTGTCCACATTTTTGTACGATATGCTATGTGCAAGAACTACATAATTGAGCCGCGACACGACAATACAAAGCAAATTTGCATGTGCGAACAGCGAAGACTCAGATAAGCCTGGGCATCCGCCCAGTCTGATCAGAATCTTCGCTGTGTGCTTTTAGGGTAACTATGGGTCTAAGCTAGCTCCATGCGGACAGCGAAGACTCTGATCAAACTGGGTGGATGCCTAGGCTTATCAGAGTCTTCGCTGGGCGAACATGACACTCTTTTGGTTTTGAAGCGTCGCGGCACATATGTGGACGAAGACGCTGATCATACTGCACAGGTTTGGTTACACGGCAGATTTCAAAATGTCACCAAATAGTATTGGAACAATATGGTATATATACACACAGTCAACACTTCGTCTGTTAAAACCGAAGAAGTAACTTTATTGAAGGTGAATGGCTACACTTTCAGGGGAAGCAAATTTGCACTTTTCATTTTTGCCTCCCTTGTGAGTGGGGCTTACAAGTAAGTCTTGAAGGAAATAGTTTGCTGCCTTAGAAGCAAATTTGTTCTGTTAAGAATAGACCACATTTTGAAAGAGTTTCACCGTTTCAAGTAGCAAAGAGGAACTCATAAAAGTTGTCTCCCGTGGACGAATTGGCTGAGAAACATTGCGGTATACACGAATATCTAAAGTCAAGCTGACACGTTGAGCTACGAAATGTGACTTCCAACAATGTGGCAATTTTGTCATGTGATATTCAGATCATCCTTCTGATTTACACTGGGTAATCAGAGACCTCACTTTGGCTCTATGGCTTGGGTCACTTCTATAGATGGCTTATATGACAAGCCATGGCTCTGGTCAGACTGCACTTATGTGCAGTCTGACCAGAGCCTTTGCTGGTCATTAATGCCACATTGTTGGAAATCACATGATGTAACAGGATCTGGAGAACGGATATCTGTAACAGGATATTAAGAACGGCCATTCTCCCGTTCTCCAGATCCTGTTACAGATATCTGTTAAAACATCAATCATGGTCTCCCCGCCAGCTTGAACAAGTTCTGCTGATATATTATCAACTTCGGCAGATTTCCCCTTCTTTAGTGCTGCTGCTGCAAAATCAACTTCCTCACGAAGGATCAGTTGTTAGTCTTCTTCCGCGGGGCTGATTGCAGTCCAGAAGTGGCTCATTTGTATCTGAAGAAATCGTCTTATTGCACGTGAGATCATATGAGTATTCTCAGTTTTCATTCATATTATTTAAAACAGAAAAAGGAAACCAGTCAACCAGTCATTTTGCATAAAAAGTAGCCAATGTGAATGACCAGCTGAGAAAATATTGAACAAGTTGAGAAAAATATATATAACACTGAAAAGATGGTATGCAGGCTTCAGCTCTATTCTATGCTGGAAAGATAGTTCACCTCCTGTCTACGCTGCCTACTTGCACATGGTCCATACAACAATTAAACTGAGTAAACACGTCATGTAAACCAACTGTTTATTAGCAGAAGCCACCACAATTTCTGCATAATTAATATGTGGCGACTTAGTAGGTGTAGTTCCTGGGTGGGTGGGTGGAGTACCTGAAAATAGAAACGTTAACTCATTACCCACACACAAGCTTGAATCAACTTGGAACAACGTTGATTCAACGTCATGACATTGACTCAACGTTGATTTAATGTCCATTCAACGTTCCATTGTTGCTCTTCTTCCTGCAGTTTGGATAGATCCAACTTAAGGAGTATCTGGTTTGCGTTAGCGGTAAAAATAATTGATTTAGTATGTTTCTTCGACGCCTGCTCAAGTTTCACACTGTCTGCAGAAAACTAATATGAGCCGCGACACGAGAAAACCAACAAAGTGGTTGTGCGCAATGCGCAGACTCAGATCAGCCTGGGCATCCGCCCAGTCTGATCAGAGTCTTCGCTTTGCACTTTAAGGGAAGGGTAGCTTAGGGTATAAGCTATCTCCATGCTTACAGCGAAGATTCTGATCGGACTGGGCGGACGCCCAGGCTGATCTGATTCTGCGCTGAGCGCACAACCACTTTGTTGGTTTTATCGTGTCGTGACTCAATTATGACTTAATGTCACCTAAGTCAAGTGCAGACCCGCTTTCGATCATGTTACTCATCGATCCCACCTGGTGCAATCAATGCGACCAAAGCGATCCGACCAAATTCTTTGTGGCGCATCCACATCTTGTATTTGAGAATTTCGTCCGATCTCTAAATTTAGGTAAAACTGATCCAGTTTTTACTCCAGAACTGGACTTGAAAGGCCCCATTGTTCTATCAATGGTAAAAGTTCGTGTGATATTTTGTCGTGAGGTTTCTCTGTAAATAACCGCCATGTGCCAGCCTTAATACAGACTCCTAGAATTCTCATAAAAAGAGTTTCGTCATTGTAAATGACCGTAATTTGCCAGCTTTAAACAAATAAAACACCTTTGAGTTTCACATAAAAACGGTTTAGAAACGTATTTGGGTCAGTTCAGTTGGTAACCAAAATGGCCTTTTTTCGAGTTCACGAATTTTACTATTTTACAATGTTACTACATGTATATGCTAAAAATACAAGGTACAGATGTTTGAATTATAGTAAAAATACAAAGTAAAGATAAAGGACCTCATTCATTGTCTCGTTCTTGTTTATATTTCAGTGCTTATTAGGGTACCAGAACAAAAAAGTAAATGTCAAAAATCAAGTAATGGCGAACTTAAATACCTTTGGTTTTAAAGCTCACGATATTTGTGTAACCTACATATTTTGGGACTTCTGAAGCGACGCGTACTCTGTAGTTAGTGCCGGAATCAAAAGTCGTGACTACGTAGGTGAACACATCATTTATTCCATGGTCGGTGTAATTAGGATATATAAAATCTACCTGCAAGAAAAAATTGATAATATCTGTACTTTCGCTTTATGTGCCTTTATTAATTAAAGGACGAAAATGCTATTAGTTTATTTAAAAAAAGTTCAAAACAATATACACAACATTAACTGGGTTAAGAAGCGTCGATTTTTTTATTTTTTTTTTTTTTTTTTGTGTGTGTGTGTGTGTGTGTGTGTTTTTATTTTTATTTTTATTTTTTGAGAACTGGACAAAAACAGAAAAGATGAAAAGATAAGACGGAAAACTAGGCACTTTTAGGCGCCCTCTACTAAAGACATTACTATTCCTGCTTAGAAAATAAAAAAAGGTTTTACGTTTTGTCCCACATCATCTCATCCTTACAAATTGGAGGTAACACAGATAGGATGCGAGTTATGGATTCGTTTCCTTAAATTACGACGTCCTATATTTGAATAAAAAAATATCTGATCGGTACCAGTTATGGTACGAGTTTTGCCAATCCGTTTTCTGAACCTTTAATACACTCATATTGGACTAGCAGGCAGTGTGGACCAAAGTTTTATAAATGTAGTGTACCAAGAGAATCAAAAGCGCCAATACGGGTCAACCCGTATTTAAGAATACGGGCCGATCGTATTAGGGCTTTTGATTCTCTTGGTACACATTTTTTAAACGACTATCTAAACTGTATACTGGAATCGATCGGATGTGTTCATATTAAACTGCAGAGAATTATGCACAACATTTGTTATTTATGGCCACCGCAACTTACCGATACAAATGTCGTATTACTAATATATCTGTAAATGAAGAACGTTTGATTCAGCCACATGTCGAATCCAGACGCCCATCGTAGTGTGGCACCAATCGACGTGATGTCAGAAACTGTCAAATTGCTTGGTGGCAACGGTGGTCCTATAAAGTATTAAATAAATCAGCGTTAAATTTTCTCATAGACCGTTTGCTGATAATACGTTATGTGGTTGTTCCACATGTATATTGTTTAAGTGATGGAATCTTACTAGTACATGAACGTACGAAATAGGTACATGACATAATAAATAATCAAGTAAACTCAGCAGTTGAAAAATAAATGATTTTAAGATGGTCATATTCATACACATAAACAGCGTAACATACCAGTTGGAAGCAATTGGTAATCTGCGACGTAACTGCCTATACTATTCGTCATGGTGACAGAGTAGTTTCCGAAATCTGTGTAACTGACATTTGAGATGTTGAGGATAGAATATGACTGTTTCAATGAGCCGACGTCGGTATGCATAGACTTTGGTAGTACAGTTCCGTTATGGGTCCAGGTATAATTTGGGAAAGGGTATCCCTCGTTATACATGGTCAGCTGAGCTTCTTTTCCTGGTCTTGACGTTACATTGTAGTACATGGACGCCATTGTTGGTTTTGGAGAACCTGAAATACGGTCAATTCTCGATATCACAAAGTCAAAGTTCATCCCAAACAAGTGATATCTCAAAGTAAATTTTCTGGTCCTAGAAAATTTACTTTGTAATATCAGTTGTTTTACATTACAGGGGCTGAAATGTAATTATAGGAAATTAGTCCATATATATTCATTGATATGAAAGGGCACTTTGAGATATCAGTATTCGATATATCGCGAGCTGACTGTAGTACAAAAGAGGTAAGAGGTTCAGAGAGGTTCTCCGTAAGAACGTACGATGTAAACTTTTAGTAGAATCATCTCTGTGGTTCTTATAAGGGAATTTGATACAGGACTGATGGAGAAACAGATATGAGCCGCGACGCGAGAAAACCAACAATGTGGTTGTGCGCCCAGCGCAGACTCAGATCAGCCTGGGCATCCGCCCAGTCTGATCAGAGTCTTCGCTGTCCGCACGGAGGTAGCTTAGACCCTTAGCTACCCTTTACGCGTTTAGCGAAAAGTCTGAGCGGATTAGGCGAATGCCCAGGCTGATCTGAGTCTGTGCTGGGCGCACAACCACATTGTTGGTTTTGTCGTGTCGCGGCTCATATACAGTTGTTTCCCGTTATCTCAAACATTGATATCTCAAAGTATCCTCTTATATCAAAGAATATAGTTCGAACACATTCCCTGATTTCTTTACAAATAACCCCGGGTACCTCTAACTACTTGACTCTAAAAAGTAAATTTACTGGAACTAAATAATACTTTTAGCCATCACAAGTTTGAGATGTCGATTTACTTCGACTTTGAGATATCGATAGCTGACTGTATATATTTTCAAATTGTCAGCTTTTCCTCCTCTTTTCTGAAATCCAGATGTTATCTTTTGAAACTAATCCAGTTAAATCATGTAAGTCTTGTACGTGACCGTTGTAAATATCAACATATTAGCAATCGCTTTACATGTTGATTCTGTCTGCTTTAGATGCGCTGAATTACTTAGCCAGCTCCGAACGTTAGAGGAGGAGCGGTTAAGAGGTGTACTTTTTAGCAGCAACACAACTACCGAATCATAAAATTCATATTGAAAAGTTTGACCTGTTTCAGAATGCTTACATATATGTGTACACCAGGTGGCTAAATAATAAAACTACTTAAAATTACTCAAAAGTCTTGTTATCAAATAAAATGTGTGATTTAGTAAGCATTTGCTTTCCACTGTCACACTGATACCAAATATACACGTGGTGACATCAAATGAAAGCACTAAACCTAAAACAAACACAAAACGGTTGATAGAAAATTACGAGAATTCGGCTACAACCATCAGGGTCTATATGCCCATTTTCTCCTTGGCATATGTAGAATGACTCTTATAATGAAATATACCGTTTCACTTAGGGAGAGAATGAAGTCTTCATGGTGGATAAAAAAAGAAATAAATAATGGTACAAGCATGATAAATGATGCTCTGGCAATACTATGTCTACCTAACCTACTTACATAAAACAGAGACATTTTGTCCTTCAAATGCTGCTGTATTATCATTCAGTTTATTTTCCGCTGAACACATCCAGAAGCCAGCATCCTTACAAGTTGTCGGCCATGATGTCACCGTCACTGTACCCACGAGGGTTGAAGAGTTTAGAGTATTATTTCCGTGCTTAACAGTATAAGTAGGAACTGGATTACCATTGACTGTGCAGCTTATAGTAAACGTGTGGTTCTCTAACACCGTGGTTGGTGTCAATGAAAAACCTATTATTTCTGCTGGAACTGTGGCGAAAAAATAGACAGAAAGATTCAATACGTAGAATATATAATGATATCAGGCCAACGGAGAAAAACAGGATATGAATTGCAAGATGTAGTAAAACATTGGAATGGAATGCATTTCAATAAGTTTAGTAATCCATTTTTTAAGTACTACGTAATGAAGTAAAATGGTTTAACTAACTATTTTCTTAACTGTTAAGAAAGTAAAACTCGTGATAATCTGTTTATATCCAGGAATCAATTCTTTGTCACAGGAATAATGCAGATCATTAACCACTAACAGTCAATCATCAAGAAGATGACGCAGGTGATATAAATGAATACTTGAAATTTGCAACTGTTTAGAGAAAACAGTTGTTTGTGGACACAAAATTCATGCTTAAACAAGATGGTAAACATTTTTGAGCCAGACATCGATTTAGTTTATTTAAATAATCTTAACGCGTATGAATATCCCTCAGATAGAGAGACAGAGACAGAGACAAATTAGTGTTCATGTCAGCGATAGAAGCGGTTTCAGCAAATGAATTTTGCTTTCTAGCATTATAAAATAGGGAGGGTAATCGTAAAAAGATCTCCCATGAAGTTCTCTCCATTTACAATTAGCAATACTTTATAACTATTAAAAACTTACACTGGACGTCAACGTCAACTATGTCTACGACGGTAGCGTTGCTGTCTGTCTTATGTTCAGCCGTTTTGTTCACAGAATAGCAGATATATTCCCCAGTTGATCTCCTGTTGATTTTGACAAAAGTTAGGAGTGTTCCATTCTGACGAAATGTACTGTTTACACCATTCTTTGTCCAAAATATATCCACATCAGCTGTTTGATTGGCATTACAGACTATCAGAACGTTGTCCCCCTCAACAACTTCCTTTACCCTTGGCTTGATGGTTTCTGACCCTGAAAATATATTTAATATGTTTAATATGTTATAGTCAACTAGTTGAGACAAAATTTCGAAATGAATCAAGCAGGCACACAATGTTGAGGCAACATTGAATCAACGTACATGTAGTTTCAATGTTTATTCATCACAATTTCCCAGGGGAATTATGTATGGAAAGGCGACAATCGCAAAGAGCAGTAAAGACGAGATAAGTGATTTCCATTCCAAGTTGGTGCTTCTGTTGTGGTTTATTTTTGTTTGCTGTAACTCTAGCATTGTGGTCACCTGATTAACTGCCTCTTTGCTTACTGTCCTGCGGTGTTGTTTTTAGAAACATAAAATAATGTTGTTGTTTTTATGTTTCATGTGAAGTTTTGGTTTTTGGCGTGTATGTTTGTAAGCACTAAAGAATCCAGGGCGAGGGTTGTGGCTTTTTTTGCGTTTTCTCCGCTTTAAGTTTAGTAAAATCGAAATGAAGGAAAAACTTGCTCTCAGTTATTACCGGTTGTAAATTACGGCTAAGAGCGGGCATGCCAATTTTGTAATGCAAAGTTAAAATGATACTGGCATCATTTACAGCTATATAAGCTATATGGGCGCGCATCTTTAATAATACCCCAGAGATGGCGCATGCTGTTTATGTCTTAATCAACATCTGAGACATAGGTCTAGTCTATCCCATAACCTTACGAGGTCTTTGGATATCACAGATAACTTTACTACAATCCATTTCCACCTAGTCCTGTCTTCAGCTGCCCTAGTTGATCCCTGTCCCCTTTTAAATACTATCTTCCCACTTCTTCTTTTGGCTACTTCCTCCACTTTTTCCTTTCACTGTGCCCTGCAGAATTGTCTGTTTCATCTTATCTCAAAGGCCTGCGTTCTTTTCTCTAGCTCTGCTGTCAAGGTCTACGACTCACATGCATACAGAAATATGGATATTACAAGGAATGCATCAGTTTTACCTTTGATCAAGATCCAAGAGATATGTTGTTATCTCTCCATATTGGCTTCAGCTTTGTTACAGCTGCAGTAGCTTGTTAAATCCTTAAGATAACCCCCGGTTTTGAGATATCATCTGAGACAATTGCTCCAAGATGCTTTAAGCTTGTACCCTATCCAAGTCTCTGTTCTTTAACCTTGACCTCCCTTTGGATGTCATTGTCGTTGTTTGTCATTAGTCTGGTCTTTTAAGAACTTAAATCCATCTTATACCTTGGGCAGATTTTGTCGAGAATTTAAACTAGGGCTTCTGGTTCCTGCTCTTCCTGAGCAAGAGCGTCATTATCATTGGCAAACGACAGTTTGGTATTAGTTCTGCCGCCTATACTAATTTTTTATCATGCCATTCCAGAACATCAGAAAAAAAACCTTTCAGTAAAAATGCTGAAGAGGGTACTTAGAGATAGCATCTTCACCTAACTTAGACTGTTGTTCTGAACCATTCTCTTGTGCTGTCATTCATCTGAACTTCACTTAAAGCCTTGTCATAGAGGTGTCATTGGCGCGAACTACATTTGCACTGATATTCTACTTCGGCATGGTGGTCAATAAGACTATCAAATGTTGTTTTTTTAATCTGTGAAGACTTGGTACAGAGTTTTCTGATGTTGAAGGTACTTTTTGCATATGATTTTGAGATTGATTACCTATTCTGTGGTGCTTCTCACTTAGGACTCTGAAGTTGAAGCTCTGTTCTGTGGTGCTTCAATAAAGATTCTGAGGTTAAGAATCTGTTCTGTGGTGCTTCGTCCGGCTCTGAACCAAGCCTGCTCTTCAGCGATAATTTCTTCAGCTTGGAGTTTGGGCTTGTTCAAGATGGCTTTCGGTATGACTTTACTCGGATGATTGAAGAGGCTGATGGTTCTGTAGTTCTTTCAGAGCTGTAGGTTACACTTTCTAGGGAGTGTAATAATCAGCGACTGAGTCAATGTGGTCGGCCATTATCCTGTTCTCCAGATCTTATTATCTTTGTTGAAATATCAGTCGTGGTCTCCCCGCCTGCTTGAAGAAGTTCTACTGGTATATTATCAACGGCAGCAGACTTGACAAAGGGACACATAAGCAAAAGCTTGAAATATTTTTTTTCGGTTAAAGATATTCCAGGATGTTAAAAAATACTGTTCAGTGGACCTCTTCTAAGAAACCAAAGAAACAACTGCTATTATGATCCAAATTAATGAGCCGCGGACACGAGAAAACCAACAAAGTGGTTGTGCGCCTAGCGCAGACTCAGATCAGCAAGGGCATCCGCCCAGTCTGATCAGAGTCTTCGCTAAGAGCAAAAAGGGTAGCTAAGGGTCTAAGCTACCTCCATACAGACTGCGAAGACTCTGGTGAGACTGGGCAGATGCCCAGGCTGATCTGAGTCTGCGCTTGGCGCACAACCACTTTGTTGGTTCTGTCGTGTCGCGGATCAAATGCTATTTTGGAATCAAAAGCCCAACCTGTGGTTGCTGATAATCCTAAACACAGAAATGTACATGCCAGAGCCAAGAATGGTATATGTAGTACTTTATACATGGTTTTCTGATCAGTGTTTGAATGAACAACTATTTCACCGATATTTAAAACGTTTTGACCAGCAGAGATTTCTTAATAACCTTTCGCAATATGTTATAATGTTTTGTAAGCCTGCACAATTTATGGAAAGATAAATATTTCAAGTTACTTGAAAACCCACTATGACAGTGTTATCTGGATATGAGATTGTGAAATGTTTGATACAAAAATATAACTGATTCAGACTGATTACACGTACGCAGTCTGATACGTGTTAAGTATAAAACTATTGCTATCAGTTCAACATGTTCAATAGACTCATGTAATCGTTCTTACTGAGATAAAACAGTGTTTGAGAAACAAATGCAGTAAGATTCCTTCTGCTGTGCAATAATATAAAATTATTGACATGTTGAGGTTTGAAAAATAAACTTCATAGCAGAGGTCAATATATATTGTTTCCTGTTCAATAACATTTCATGGCCACCGAAAACTAGAAATATGTCCATAGGACATGGATGCTCCCGGCTATTGCCTTGAGTAAGATGGTACTGGTACTTGTGGGATAGCTAGGTTCACAGAGGCTGACTTGTATGGTATAAAAGGGGAAATCAAGGAGGTAAGGGCCGGACACGAACATGAGTCACTAGCCTATTTTGAAAGTTTAAGTGTGCAGAGTGACCTTGACCGTCAAGCTACCAACATGGACCTTGCACACGACACATCGTCTTGTCGAGATGACCATTTATGCCAAATAATTTTGAAATCCCACCATGCAGGATAAAGTTATGGGCCGGACGTACATGTTATCACTACAGCCTATGCACAAAGTTTAATCGTGCAGTGTTACCTTGACATTTCAGCTAGCAAAACTATACTTATACACGACACATTTTCTTGTCATGCCGAACAATTTTTTTAAATCCCACCATGCAGGACAATGTTATGGCCCCGACACGATTCTCGTTACACACACACACACACACACACACACACACACACACACACACACACACACACGCGCGCGCGCGCGCGGACACGGTAAACTCTATATGCGCTTCCGCCATTTCATGGCGGGGTGGGGGGGGGCATAAAAAGGCTCAAAAACCAATTTATTTAAGGAATGAATTTCATTTTTCTGAGGTTTATCGAAGTGTAAACTACACTGGGTCACGTGCAAAGTAAATGAACCCCGAATGGGTTCATGTAAACTTTGCTAGTGACCCAATGTAGTTTACACTTCGATAAACATCAGAAAAATAAGTTCATTGCTTATATTTACATTCGTTTCAATCAAACCTTTCATGAAAAATCTTATATAAGCGCTAAAATTGAAGCAGTAAAACATGTACACGCAGATTTTTCTGCTAACAGCAGAACGGCATGCATGAGGTCATGACGTTGCTGACGTCCAATCAGGTTGTACTGGAGAGAGCCATTGTTTATTTTTACGTCTTTGACGTCGCGTGTCTCAATGTAACTAATGGAATGTAAACTAAATTAGATTTCAATGGTTTACTATAGGGCTTTTCAGTAAATACACCAAGAATGTAAATATTATATAATAAGGATAATTTAAGCTGAGTGATCTGTCATTTAAGTAAAATTGATGTTAAATTTCGATGGTCGTCACTTCATGAACCATGAAAAATTGAGACGTTTTGTCACGAACAATGCGGCATTAAGACGTGACGTCACAAATCATGCAACATGAAGTAATGTCTACCTCACGTGATCAGCCTCTGAACCAATGAAATCAGTTTTTTATAGATTGCATAATAAATTTGTTTTTTAGGAAATGATTCCAAAGTATTGTTAACTTGTTAAAAATATCAAAATTGACAAATATGCTCTTACCTCCTAGGACGTCTGTGAAACACGTCTGTTCACTTCGAAGTCTTGTTGGAGAAAGAGGATGACTAAGCAGTTTCCACGAGAAACTTCAAGAGGTCGAGGGAGAACTTTCCAGTGGTTACATGAATATTGATGAGCCTCGTAGCTGACGTAGAAAAATCTGTTGTTTCAGGAACAACGTCCACTGTAGTGAGACTCACAACAGTTTCATGTCATGACTTGAATCATACATTTGGTTCCTTTTTGTTAGATGCTCGTCCTAGATGCGGCCGAAGCTGATGTGAATTCATTTTAAGATTCTAGACAGACTTGTCTCCAATGGTCATTTTAGTCTGACGGTAACATTTTGGTTGTCACAATCTGTGATGTGCATGTATATACAATCACGTGCTATACTTTGCAAGATGCATTCAGAGATCAATTATCATCAATTAGTAATTTTATTCTACATTTGCGGAATCAGTGCAGTTGCTGTCGTGCTTTCGCTTTATTTATATCGTCTATAAGTAGATTAATGCAATAACTCAATAAAACAATAACAGGCATAATTTAAAAGACTCATTTGGTTGTTTCTAATCGTTTTTGGTCAAAACAGTATAAAGCCCTGAACCCGGTCCCGTGCTAGAAACTCGTTACTGGAGGTTTTATAGTCAGCTTTTGAGATCAACAAAAGTTTTATTTAAGTTTCTTATGTTTATCAAAGACCTTATTGGACCAAACATAAATCAAAACTTTTGATGTCGAGACATGTTATTGATACTGAAGAAGAAATTATGTGGTTTCAGGGTCAGTATTTTGCCAACTGCAGTTTTGCCTCCCATTTTGATACTCACATCTTTTAATATTGGTAAGCGGAGACCAAGCTTTTTGTAAATCTATACTTTATATAATGGATAAACTGCTTCAGATTTCTCACAGTTTTATCGCGATGAGTTATAACAGATAAAAAATTAACGAAAGAATGACATAACGAAATTGGTATCTGTAAAACAGTGTACTTAATGTGTAGATAAAAGATTATGTGATGGATATTTACAACTATAGATTAAGAAAGTGACATTATCTGTCGTTTGAAAATGAATTGGGGAATAAGAGACTGAATGGCTGTCCCTGTCTGAAAAAAAAAACAATAATGCAATACACGATACAAAGTTCCTTTAATAGCACTGGATCTAATAAATAATACAATTTTATTTTGAAGACCTATGTATTTGTAGAAATTTAATATCTTAAGCATAATTAGTGCAAAATCGTAATTTACAATTACGAAATCTATTGCATACAGCAAAAGAAAAGGTAATAAAATATCACTTCTATGCAAAAGAAAAGATAATAAAATATCACTTTTCATAAAAGGACATGAATTCAAAGAGAAACCTTCTTAAGCGCTAGACTCTACAGTTAGACGCGCGGTGAGTCCGAACTTTTCAAACTTAAGCTTCGTTCACACGACCAAAGTTTCTTTGTCACAGAAACTGTAACAAAGAAAGTTTGCCAAACATTTTGCGTTCACACGGAGCAAAATAATTGTTAAAGAAAAATCTGGTATAGACTCTTTGCCAGATAAACTTTGGCAAGGAAATATTTGCTGCTGTTTTCACACTATCAAACATTATTCGCCAAAGTTACGTGGACAAATTAACTTTGCCCGTATGAACCGCCAACCATGTCGCATTTTCTTTGTTAAATATTTGTTCAAAATAAAAGGGATTAGATAATGAGCAAAGTTTTATGTATTCATTTCCATTGCTAATTTCTTTGTTACTTATTCCATGGCAAGTGTTCTGTTCACAAGGACAAATTTTGTTTAAATTTGGCAATGAAAATGTGACATATATTTTCATTCACACGAGCATATTGTCCTTCACCAAACCCACTTTGTCACAGAAACTTTGCTTGTGTGGACGAAGCTTGAATTATTGTTGTTTAACTCCTTCAGAAGGCTACTGCCTGACCACAATTTATACGATCGGGTCCATCGGAACTCTTCTATTTCGGTCCTTATTTGTTGGGTAGCACAAGTTACCCACCAAGACAACAAAGAAGAAGGAGAGAAACGTCAAAAAAGCGGCATATCTTCGACAACACAGACATCCGGTCCAACACAGAGGAATTTCACAAAAATACAAGGCACACAAAACATTTATTTCTACTCATTTTCATCTTTACATCACAAAACAAGCAAAGCGGACAGCCACATCGGCGACCACAGTGTTTATAACACAACAATTGAAATCCGTATCAGAAGTCCCCACCCTGGGCGGACAGCAGTCAAAGTTGCTTTGGTCCTAACTAGCTTTATGTGCGCGTATTCACACTCCATTTGGATACAGCTCAAAACAAGAGTCGGACTTGATTGTATCAATTCTTGACCATTGCTTATCTTTAGCTCCCCTGAGCCAAAGGCAGGTGACCTTATAGGATGACAGCCTCCGTCGTCCGAAGCCCAAATGACTTCTTCTTCAAAGCTGCTAAGCCGATCTAAACCAAATTTTATAGGGAAAATGCATGGGTTAGGGGAAGAAAAAAATAACTAAAGTGGTCACGATTCGAAATACAAGATGGCCGTCATGCACATATATGCTAAAAACATTCAAACGACTTCTTCTCCAGAGCCACAGGACCGATTTTGCTGATATTTTGCAGGAAGCATATGGGGCACCTCCATATATAAATAGCTAAAGCCATTTCGGTTGGATTGTAAACAGACCTTTATGCCCCAGTCACACACACATATACGGATTCTGCGGATGCTACGGATAGCCCGTCCGTATCATTCGCATCTATCCATTTTATCCGTAACGGATCCGTATCGCATCCGCAGAGTCCGTTACTGTCCGTATCATATCCGCAGGGTCCGCAGGATCCGCGTCGAAATTTTGAAAAGGTTCAAAATTCGGGCGCGGATGAGTAAACCGTAAAAGTCCGTAACTGAACGCATTTATCTGCATCTATCCGTATCTAATCCGTGTCTCATCCGTATCTATTCCGTATCTTATCCGTAACTAAACCAATCATTCCGCAGTCCCAAGTTGAAGACTGATACGGTTTCATACAGATCTTTACCCTTAGTTACGGAAGTTATGGGTTATGTCAGGGTCATTGATGAGGCTCTAGTAATCGTTACCTCAAAGTATGGCCCATGCTCCTTCTCTCGAATGTGTTTAGTGTTCTGTTATTTTTTTTTTTAAATTTGTATACCTGGATCCAAACTATAAATTGGGTAAAGGTAAAGGTTTCCTATAGCATAATGACCGTAGGGGCGGTGGCTTGGGGGAGGAGGATGATGGCGGTAGGTCGTTAGGGTCAATGTATCTTGGGCATAGCATATGAAAGGCGAAGCCCATCTCTCTCCTTTCGCTGCCTTGTCCTTCCCTGATTTGAAAAAAAGTACCCATTTAGTGCTTGGTTAACATAGATGTTCAGTCGGCAGTTGATAAAGTAGATACTATTCTAATCTTTCAAGAACACTGCACACATTCGAAGGAAGGTACATGGACCATACTTCGAGAATTCGGCTACTCAAACAGCATCAGTGACCCCGATATGATTTGGTTACGAAAACCAGAGAAAGCATAATGTAATTTCTTAATTTTGATAAGGCAGTAAATTCAAAGGCTGAGTTGTACCATAAAAGATCTAAAAGGAAAAAAAGCAATACTCTAGACTATAAATCTAAACCAATGAAAAATTTCTGATTTCTCAGAATATTTTCTTGACCTCAAAGGAAAAATTATATATAATCTGCACTATAGATGATGTACGGGGAGACGTTTAACGGTCGCCGCACAGCACGACCTCAGTGGCACTAAAGTGAAATAGATATCTAAAAGAGTTCATTTAAGAGCACAGAACAGATTCGAAAGAGGGAACATGGGCCATCTTTGAAGTTCCGGCTACTCAAGCCTGACCAGTAGATATTTATTGCTTCATTTCACCATTAAATTTTGTCCTATATTGGACAACTAATTGGAATTAATAAATAAATTACTTTGTCCTATATTGGACAACTAATTCGAATTGATAAAAGTCAAATAAGTTTATTAAATGATGGCCCTACTTTTGCCATTGGCAAGTTCATGAAAAGATGACACCACTGTTACAAATAAGAAACATAACACCGCCCCATAACTGCACCATACGTCAGTCACTGCCATTGCACCGATCCGGCCTTTCTGTTGTAGTAGTCCTTGAGAAACAGTCTCTGTCTCTTTGCCCCCAACCCCTTCTGGTGTTGTTGCCATGCAGCCGCCTCTCCAAACCATCCTGTAGGTATCTATCAGTATTGGAACGCAACCTTTTTGTATTGAAACGTTACGGTAGACAACAGTCCGTTACAGTACGCCGAACGTACCCCGTAACTTCCGTAACTAAAGGTAACGATCCGCCTGAAACCGTATCGGTCCTCAACTTGGAGTGGGACTGCGGAATGATAGGTTCAATAACGGATAAGATACGGAATAGATACGTATGCGACACGGATTAGATACGGATAGATGCGGATATATGCGTTTAGTAACGCACCATTACGGTTTACTTATCCGCGCCCGAATTTTGAAACTTTTCAAAATTTTGACGCGGATCTTGCGGACTCTGCGGATATGATACGGACAGTTACGGACTCTGCGGATCGGATACGGATCCATTACGGATAAAACGGATAGATACGGACGGGACATCCGTAGTATCCGCACAATCCGTATGTGTGTGTGTGACTGGAGCATACAAGGAGTAGACATAGATGTGGACGTCGCAGTTAATCTTTTCTATTCTTCTATCCGCTAGGCATGCGCAACAGTCCGCATCTGAAGGTATTTATCCGCATCTAAAGGTTACAGAAGGTAACGGAAGGTTAGTAGTTCGTACCTATCCGTATCCATACGCATCTATTGGTAACTATATCCGTAAATTCATTAAATAAAATTAGGCCACGCCCACAAATTCTGCGGATAAACTGAGGATTTTATACGCAACTATCCGCCCTATCCGTAATGTGTGTGTGTGACTGGGGCTTTAGAGGGAGGGATAAATTTAGGAAAAGGACGTAAAATTTCAGATACATGGATCCTTTAAGCTAGGTAGCTAAGTTTTCATAGGATTTTTGAAGGCAATGTACCTTTAACAAAAATGAAGTTTTTTTTTATAAAAATTACATGGCAACATTGGTTGTCATGGCAACCGTTCATGAAAAAAATCAAATGACATTTCCTCTGAAACTAGGAAGCCAATTTTAATCAAATTTCATATTCAGCAGTTATATGGTAGTTGTACAAAAATAGCTAAAATGGCCATGATTCAAAATTCAAGATGGCCGTCATGTCCATATATGGTATTTGAAGAAAAAAAAGAAAAAAAAAAACATTCAAACGACTCCTGGACCGATTTGGATGATATTTTGCAGAAAGCATATGTGGCACCTCCATATATCAAATAGCTGAAATCAGTGTGGTCGGATCGTAAACAGAACTTTAGTGGTGGGGTAAATTTGTAAAAATAATATAAATTTCAGACAAATGGACCCTAAGAGCTAGGTATCTAAGTTCTCATAGGATCATTGAAGACAATGTACTGATAATATACACATATATGAAGTTTTAATGACAATTACATGGCATCTTTGGTTGTCATGGCAACCGTTCATGAAAAAATTCAAAAGACATCTCTTCTGAAGCTGGACAGCCAATTTTAATCAAAATTCATATGTAGCATTTATATGGTGGTTGTGCAAAAAAATGGCTAAAATGGTCATGATTCGAAATTCAAGATGGTTGCCATGCCCATGTTTTGCAAAATCATTCAAACAACTTCTTCTGCAAAACCAATGGACCGATTTGACTGATTATTTGCAGGAAGCATATGTGGCACCTCCATATATAATAAAGCTAAAGTCAGTCCGGCTGGATTATAAACAGTCCTTGAGTGGGTGGGGTAATTTGTGAAAATTGATGTAAAATTTTACACACATGGATCCTTTGAGCTAGGTTGCTCATTTTTATAGGGTTATTGAAGACAATGTACTGATAATATATATGGTGTTCCTCTGCCCTGAGCTGAATGATCCGGGGGAGCTTAAAGGCTAGGCAGCCTCCATCGTCTGTTTTTCGCCAGCACTTTTAAACAACTTTTCTAAAGCTGCTGGGCCGATTAGAACCAGATTTCATATGAAGTATCCATGGGTTGGTGGAACAAAAGAAGCGAAAATGGTCATGATTCAAAATTCAAGGTGGTTGGCTGACCAAGATCTCCTTGTCGGTGCAGGTATCCTAAGACCATGATTGTAAACAATATGTTTTAAACTGAGTGTTACTGTACATAAGAACAGAACCTCCTAGCACGAATGTTTTAAGGTTGTTCACAGTACGAGTTTGCCAGTATTGGCCATGCACTTAATTGGTAGAAGTAGATGTATCAGAAGAGCAATACAGGGCCATGATGGTCTTTCTTTCTTTCTTTCTTTCTTTCTTTCTTTCTTTTTTTTTTTTTTTTTTTTTGCTTTAAAAATAGACTAAGAACTTGACTTGACAATTAAGCCATAAGTAGAAATAAAGAATAAGAAAATGTTTATGATTTTACTTTTACTGTAATTTATTCCAATTTCTGATTCATAGTATATCAAGTAGGTTTCCCTAACCCTTTATTCGTTGAACAAGTACCCATCCCTGGTTAACACTGTATATACAAGGGCTGTTATGAAACGAAAAACTGCTGTTACGAAACGAAAAAGAGTCATAGTTACCAAGCGACCTGATCGTTACCAAGCGACCTGATCAGGTCGTTTGGTAACTATGACTCATTTTCGTTTCGTAACAGCTCTTTTTCGTTTCGTAACGTCATTTAAAACATAGTTAACCAGGTGTGGTACCGCTACAGTGTTTCTACTAGCCATGACATAAAAGCTCACTAATGCTGTGCATGAGCTCTTTAGCATCACTGCAGACCATTGCAAGTGACTGGAAAGAAATGATGCATTTGTAGGTCATCTTTTCGGTCATGTTCACCATGTTAGGATAATCCGTAATGCAGATTATATTTTATTTTTGTCCTTTAAGAGAGGCTATATAAAATCAGATTTTTTTATAGGTTTAGACTCATCTAGATCATCGCTTTTATTCGTTTGGACCATATTTTGATACCAGTAAGTCTTTGAATCGTCTCCCTTATCAAACTTTAGAAACTACAGTATGTATTCTCTGGCTTTCGTCACCACATTGTTAGAGCCACTGATGAGGCCCGAGTAGTCGAACCTTCGAATAATGACCCATGTTTCTTATTTCGAATATTTTCCCTGCTTTTGAATGAACTCTTTAAGATTTTAACCACACAATTTCAGGCCATGATATTAGATTTATATACTGTCAGATGCAGTGATATAATCTGTAAATATTTTTTCATCATCTTCGTCAACTCTTGTAATATTTGGCTACCGTGCACGTGTTTTATCATTTAATGCTTAGCAAACAAAATAAAAATATTATTTGTTTATACATGAAACCTAGCATCTGTGACATTTGAAAGGAAAACGCCCCTGTGTCATGAAATTAATTTGAGCCGCGACACGACAAAACCAACAATGTGGTCGTGCGCCCAGCGCAGACACAGATCAGCCTGGGCATTCGCCCAGTCTGATCAGAGTCTTCACTGTCCGCATGGAGGAAAGCTTAGACCCTTAGCTACCCTTTAAGCGCTTAGGCAAGACCCTGATCACACTAGTAGGATGCCCCGGCTGATCTGAGTCTGCGCTGGGCGCACAACCACATTGTTGGTTTTCTCGTGTCGTGGCTCAATTTAGGTTTCGCTTTCGTTTATTGTCATGACATGGGTATTTTCTTGATATTTGTTGTGTCACTGGCATAAACTGGAAGAGTTTTGTTCGATTTTATTGTTTTATGATTCTTGCCATCCATGGTTTTATCTGAAATAAAAACAACGATATATATTTAAACACAGAACCCTTTTGCATTCGATGGATATTATAATATCTTTTAAATAAATACATCAAATTATATTAACTTAACGTGCAAAATAACACACTCGTATCTCAAAAACATAAAGTTTCCATAATATGCAAATTAGTGTTGCGTAGAAGAATTTATATTGAATTTAGTCCACAAAGAGTAAGTAATGTTTGATAGTAAATACAATTAATCGTTTTAAAATATTTGTGAAGTAATTTAAAAAAAAAAGGGCAGAGGTATTCGTGAATAAAGATATGATTGACAAAATGTAATATACATTGTGGCTGAATTTAGAACTACTTCTCTTTATCATACGTGTCCTTCTTTCTTTTTCTTTTTTTTTTGGTAAGTTCGACATGCTTTTAATTGCTTTAAAGTTTTGCAATAGATTGTCAATGTAAGACCAGGACTGATACTACTTACAAGATGTACGAATGCGCTTGAACTTTAACATGTACACTAGGAATACCAGAAAGCCAATTAAGACCACGCCTCCAACAGCTGAGCCAAAAATAACCTGAACATGTCTACTATGGTTTAGATCTGCAAGTACAAAAATATACAATCTTAACCCATTTATGCTTGAACTCATTCAACGGTCTAGGGGTATCTTGTGAATTCCTTATATGTATACTCCCTCGTATTTCCTTACGAAATAATCACGAAATTATGAAACTGGCTAGTTGTATGCAACACAAGTAAAAGATTTGTACAAAATATCTTCAGCGAAAACGTCTTTGCTACGGAGGCAGAGACGATATATCAATGCATACCCTTCTTGAATATTCACGAAAATTTTGTCTTCAAAAATTGATAGACTCCCACAGGCGTTTCTGCAAGCATGTTTTGAATTTTATGATTAGTGGAGTAAATAACTTGACCATAGCATTAACCTCTTATCTGTGCACGTGAGTTCTTTTCAGCCAATAACTGTCTGAAGTCGATTAAAGAAAGGACTTACAATTATCCGTGAAATAACTTTAACCTGATTAACTTTGATTGCTGGGCGTATCCAGATTTTATTTTGGCGGCAATGGCGGTCCGCTATTGCCGCTCTTTTTGTGTATTTTCTTAAATTTCCTATTTTCAGTGACCATCACAAATCATAAATTTGGCAGATAAATGTACTTTTAATAGCAATCATTATCATGCCTAGGATATTAAGTTTTGTGAGAAATTTAAGTTAACAGAAACATTGCGGTGTAAATCTTTATCATTTTTACAGACATTGCTGGAAATTTTGCGGCGTCTGATCTGGGTTTGCACTGGTCGTCTATGTCCTTTATAATGTACATGTTTTTATGCTACAATAACAGATTGTATTTGATATATTGTAAATTTGAATTTTGCGAGTATCGTAAATATCGTATAGTAATCGTATTTCAAGTGTTTAACATTTGTGTTGCAACAAAACAATGCTAATTATTGCCATATACCGTAGAACTCCAAGTATTAGGACAAATAGGTGAAACCGCACATTGCGAACCCAGAGGAGACTTTTCCATAAAAGAAAACTCTGATCAGGGCCTACATTGTTTGCCATGCCATCTGCATCTTTTGGATACATTACTGTAAATTATAAAACCAAACTATTCCTTTTTAAGACAAAAACGGTACTTATCGTTGGATTCCAAATCTTATAATTTTTAGAGTAGACAGTGCACACTTGACATTACTCAGCTGTTATATTTTCACTCTGCAGCTAAACAATCTGCATTAACTCACTGTTTGTGCTGAACTCAACGTAGCTGTCTGACATTGAAGGTTGCCACTGAGCATTGTCGGCCGCTACCCTCAATGTATAGTCTGTGTCTTTATGTAAATGCGCCAGCTTATATGAAAACTTTCCTCCTACACCATGGTCAGCTGTGGTATCGTTTATTCTTCTTGAATACTAGAAAGAAAGGGACACCTTTTTGGACCAAATATAAACCAAAACTTTCGATGTTGTGACATGTTATTGATATTTAAGATTAAATGGAATTACTTTTGCCAATCGGTTTTGCCTCCCTTTTTAATTGTGGTCAACTCTTGAGCAAACTCTTCTGAGAGCAAATTCTATCTTTTAAGAGTAGACCCTGTTTTGGAAAGGCAACGTAATTTTTGTCAATTTTGTGTGTGTTTCTTTCCCATTTCTTTTCGGGGCGGGATGTGGAATCTGATTGTATTCATTCCTGATCATTGCCTTTCTTTATACTTTACCTTTCGAAAAAAGCTGTACACTGTTCTTGGAAATGTTTTGCTAAATTTGCCTCACCTCTCTTCAGCTAAAGGCGCCTTTGACGACCTGTGCTTTTGCAACTATGGTCTTTCTCGGAAAACAACAGTGCTGTGCCTCTTGAGTCTTTCCTCAATAATGGCATATCTTTCATTCTTGCTATGACTCGGACGATGGAACATACCTGAATATATTCTTTCTCATCTATCCTCTTAAACACCATGAAGTTTTGTGGAGACCCACCATTATATCCCGCTGTCCAGTGTAATACTACACTGTTTGAGGTCAGATCAGAAATAAAAAGATCAGTTGGTTTCTGAGGAGGACCTGTAAATCAAAAAGAAATTTTTTCGTTTCAAACAAAGGGGAAATCTCTTTTATTTTTTTTTTGTTTGTCAACTGCTCTACTTTTTGTAAAATTCAGACTCGACTGGTGGCGCCTATCAAGATTTTTCAGGACAGTGATGGTGTACGCTAGGCTTCTTTCGCAAAATAAAATCAGTTTTCGATAAATTTTAATCTACAGAACTGTTCCTTTTGCCTTTAATTTCTCATAATTACCGAATCATCATTGTACACTGCGATAGTTTACTTTACATGCACCTACTGCAGCCAGAAATACGGATAAATTTTTACGATATGAAGCTCGACTCGGACATATGGGGCACAAGAAAGATTATTATAACAAACCGGAGGTCCAAACTACAACTGAATCCTGGGAAAGAACTGGGTCAGTATGTTGCGAGTTGGCAGATCCAACCTTCAGCTTGTAGCAGGTGGTTGGTTCTAGGTGTTGAAGAACGAGAGTAAAACTGTCGTTGATACCATGACCGGGGTTATCATCATAAATGAAGTCAGACAACTGGAACAAGATAAATATCTTATAAACTCATTAATTTCTACATAGTTCGAACATTAAAGGGTGCCGGTGTCTCGCATATATATAAATATATATTTTGTTATAAATATTCTGTATGCATATCAGTTTTTTACTCTTACTTCTTGTGTTACTACTATCTTTTATTATGGCATTCCTTTGCATTGACTAATCAGCTGTTCAGTTCTTCATGTAACATCGGATTGACTTCTTTGAGAAAAAACATAAAAGCATACATTCAGAAAGGGCTGCAAAACATTACCAATCGGAAAACCGCTGATATTTTTATCTGTAAAATACTGCCAACTCAAATATATGAAGAAGGAAACACACAAAAAAAGAAATAATATAAATGTTTTTCGTGGAGTTTGTTCTTTATCTCAAAATGGTGCTTACTCTGGTCTATTGTGAATAACGTTTTGGTTGGGTTGAACAACTAAGTGTCAGACCAAGGCAGAACCAAGAGCGAGAGGCTTGTCGACCACCAACTGGTGCCCCCCCACCCCCTAGTAATATCTTTACTGGCCGTCCCAAGGTGGTACTTCTGTGTTTTATGTGTTGTTTGTTGCTATGTCTGTTATTGATACATGTATATTGTTTGTGATGTTAAGGCTAGCCCGGTGACCACCTACATGGGAAATAGCTGTTCACAAGGCTGCCGTTGATGATGTCTTTAGTGGTGACTAATTTTGTGTTGTAATTTTCTCACATGGTGTCATGGGTGGGATCTGGGATTCAATTGTGTCAGTTCCTGAAAATTTTACTATTCACTTTTTTTTAAAAAGCTTTATTTCTAAACGAGATGCTGAGGATACTGAAGATAAAATCAGATGTTATTACATCATCCATGTACCGTTTTACAAACAATTATCTCTAAAGCTTGCCCTTTGAAAAGCACTAAGTTACCTGAATATACTGTTTGCTGCTATCATCCCAGTTGAAGACCATAAAATGTTGCTTTGAGCCCCCATCATAGCTGGACGTCCAGTTTAGTCTGACACTGTTGTTGGTTACTTCCGAAACTGCAAGGACGGTCGGCGGCTTTGGTGGTCCTGTGAACAACAGAGTAAGTCGCCTTTTGGGATAGTATGCACCTCATTAATGCTCAAAATGCACTTCAATATGCGCATTTGAGCGTTTATGTTAAAGGCCCCATTGCTCTATCAGCATGAAAAATTTTATCATGCGGTATCGCTGCAAGCTTCTTACAATAGTTTCGTAATTGTAAATGACCGTGATTAGCCAGCTTTAAAAAATTAAACCATTCTTGAGTTTCAGTTAAAAAGGGTTTGAAAACTTATTTGGGTTATTTTAGTTGGCAACTAAAATGACCTACTTTCGATTTCATAAAATGGTAAAAATACAATGTACAGGCGTGGAGTCCCAATCACTATCCCGCCTATGTTTATATAGCATTGCTAGACGGGAAACCAGAGCAGGAAATTGTATTTTATGAAGCTACTTGTTATTTTTCAAAAACTTATTTTTACTTCTTTTTGCCAGTTAAATGACTCAAAATGTGTACACCAATCCACATTTTAATACCAAACGGAGAGGTTGAACCGCTTTTTAGATTGGTTTGAGTTTAGGCGTTTTTGCAGCTGATAGGACTATGGAGACTTTAATAGTTTTGCCGCCTGTTGGCATATAAAACATTTGACCAACATTAATGCTAACCGCAGAAAGCAAAGACTCAGATCATGCGCAGATGCTTAGACGGGACTGAGGTACTTTTTGATATAAGGCGACTCAAAAAAAGGTAAGTCATCTCTCCAACATTCCCTTCAATGCTTCTGAAATTAGAAAAAGTGTTCAACAGCACGACCAATATTTTATCTAATATATGTTGACTATTATATGGAATATATTATAGACACCTGCATTTATGGTTTATGGCAACCAGAATTATAGCAGTTTTCCGCGACAAGGATGGCCTTCAGGTACATGATTTGTAGATGAAGGATGTAGATGTATGCACCAATCACAAATTTGTTGGCGGTTTTTGCGAACAAGAAACTAGCACACATGTAATAAATATTTACCAACTTACCTGTGGTCCAAAATTCAACAGGTGTTTCAGAAAAGACAGGGTTGTCGCTGTATGAATTGGCTGCCGCCACTGTCAGTTTGTAAAATGTGCTTGGCTCAAGATGATTAACATCGTGTGTGAAACTGTCATTTCTTCCATGGTCCGGAGTTTCGTCGTAAATAAAATTTGAAGCCTAAAATAAGCAATAGAAAAATATAAATAGAGATACCCAGGAAAGGCCGCAATAGCAAGGTAACCTAGGTAAAGAAGCAATTCATTTGCCAAGCCAACCAACAGAGGTCTCAAGAGAAGAACAGATACACAAAACATGCAAATATAAATCATTTTCTCTGCGAAGACAGACGCCTTGGAACGATCATCAATAAGAACATTTGGGCAAACTAATGGAGTACTGTCATGACATTGCATAGACCTTGATTCAAAGTTTTATGAATAATGTTAAAAAAAAAAAAAAAAAAAAAATTCAACAGTTTTGTCATGCAATGAACAAGTCTTCATTGTCTTCTGTGTCACTTTTTTATACCTGTATATACCCTCCTATAGGAAACATCCACTTGAAGACAATAAAGTATTGTTGGGAGCCTCCGTCATATCCCGACCTCCAGTGTAGTCTTACGGTATTATCGCTTACTTCAGAGAATGTGAGATCAGTTGGCTTTTCTGGTGGGCCTGAAAACATTAAACATGTCATTGTCATAAAATGAAAGTTCTTTGTTGTATCACAGTGTTGGCTCCGTAACTGGGAATAGATGCATTTTCAGGAGAAAGCTTTCCTACCGAAATATGGTCAGCCTTTAAAAAATTCCTCTCCTAGACAAAAAATCATTACCGGTTGCCTGTGGGAATATTGTTACATGCGAAACAGTACTGGAGTTCGCTCTTTACCACCATAAGTCGGTATGTAGTCACCCCAAACATGCAAAAAAAACGACATAATTTAGGTTTGCAAAATTCCAAAAAGTTATGTTCAAGCTACTCGGAATCTTTAGGACAAATAGTGTTGATCCAGATAAGGTGATTCATCATAAGCCACCTTATCTGGATCTACGTTTTTTTGTTTTTTTTTTTTTTTGCAAATTCGACTATATTCTTCTCAGGCGTTTCAGTGATACAAATGTAAGAATATAATTGAGCCGCGACACAAGAAAACCAACAAAGTGGCATGTGCGCCCAGAGAAGACTCAGATCAGCCTGAACATCCGCCCAGTCTGATCAGAGTCTTCGCTGTCCGCATGGAGGTAGCGAAGAGTCTGATGCCCAGGCTGATCTGAGTCTGCGTTCGGCGCACAACCATTTTGTTGGTTTTCTCGTGTCGCGGCTCATATACAGTTCCACACTTACCTGGATCAGAAGCAGCACAGAAATAAACCAAATATAAAAGGATTGACAGATAACGTAAGTTTCCCATTCTTGAGTCAGTTGGGATATGTATTAACGAAATAATCCTTTGTCGTACAACAACAATTTTGGTCAATATAAAATAAATTATGAGTGCACATTTCACAACTAGTAATAAAAGATAACAATGTTTACACTGTGGCTTTCTCGTGAGTTAGCATTTTTGGCTTGTGGTTTCGGCCACAAGCCAGTATTCATGTCGTTTAGTGATACCGAGTTATTTTCGGAAGAAATGACGTCACGCTCATTCGGAAAATACCAGGAGAGGTTGGCATATACTAAAATATGGAGTGGGGTCAACCTATGGAGTGGCGTGGTTTTTTGGAGTGGTATTTTGGAGTATTCTGGACAAGAAACCATGCCTCACCATTTTCGGGAAATGACCAGTCGCAAAATGCATAAGGGCATGTTCTAATGAATTACGAACAACTCGCCCCAAAGACAACTCGCCCCAAGACAACTCGCCCCACAAAAATCTCGCCACAAGACAACTCGCTCCACCTTCAGGTGACAACTCGCCCCACATTCTGAGACAACTCGCCTCAAAGTCAACTTGCCCTACCTCGTAAATATGTTAAAACCCTGTCCCGTTAGGCGCTTAAGGGGACAACAAATACTTATAAGCATTAATGAATATTTGTAGCATGCCTCACAGCCACAGTTTGATAACAATTACGCTTCAAATAACAGTGTAATTATCAACATACAAACGATCGCAATGAACGGCTGGAGACATCTACTGTTCGCTATGACGGAACAACTTGAACTACTCAGCATATGTCTCTGTATAGAAAAAAGCCTATTCATAGCTCAAGTGACAGGTCGACTTCCCAGTGTCCAAGTTTAATTTCAGGACGAAGTATACAAAATTGGGGCGACATCTGTTCTGGATCTGGAACAAGAACATAGATATTCAAGTAAGGTGAGTGTCTGAGAATGTGGGGCGAGTTGTCTTCTGAAAGTGGGGCGAGTTGTCTTGGGGCGAGATTTTTGTGGGGCGAGTTGTCTTGGGGCGAGTTGTCTTTGGGGCGAATTGTCCTGATTCCGTTCTAATTTCTCTCCTGGACTAGCCAGATTATGTGAAATAACATAATAGCTTGCTTGAAAGCATAATACTATGAACCAAGCTAGGCCAAGCCAAGTATACTTTGGGGAACAATCACGGGAACAATAATTAAACATTATGGCCATACTGTATATTTATCCGAGTCAGCAGCATTAAGTCTTGGCAGTTTGAAAAAAAACCCACTCCACTCCAAGGCTCCACTTCAAAGGTTGACTCCACTCTATATTTTAGTATTTGCCGGACGATTTTTTATACCTTCGCGTACGTCAATTTTGCCTGTTACTTTGCCTTAGTGCATTTTTTTTTATCCACATCCGACAACAGAAAATGTATAGGATCGCCCATATGGTAATGATCAGACTGCGCAAAATGCAGTCTGATATATAGGTACCTTTGTTGGTCGCATATGGCATAAAGCAGGATTCTTTTATGAATCGCCTATGGCATGTTTCAAGGGAGGTAATACTTATATAATTTGCAACAAGTCTTCGTTAATTGTATTACGCAGTAGACTAGTTGATAATTTTTAAACAACATAATAAATATACGAACGTAAATACATTTGTACATTTGAACGTAAATAATTATATGTCAGAGTGATAGCCAGCAGAATGTATATATTTTTGAAAGCTTGACGTATTACTGTATATTGACCTTTCACTAATAAAAAATTAATAAATTAAATTAAAAAAATTGGATTGAACAAAGTTCAATTTGCTTAACACGTGTTCAGCCCTTGGGGAACGTCGTTAGGAAACTGAACTGAAGTTCAACATACACGTTACCTCCTATCAACATATGCAGAATTACTGCGTCAACAATCTACATGACTTTATGGGCAAAAAATAACCATGTTACATGGAGTAAAATATGATGAAACCTAGAGTCGAAGTCTATTTCCAATATTACATAAGGACATGCTATCTCTCGCCTGTTTGCGCATTGTCACAAAAACCACTTAACCAAAAAACGTTAAGTATACGCCACCGGCACCGACGGTGATAATGCCGCAGACACAGGAACAGTAAAGTAATACACATGTAGATCTACCTAGTTTCTGCTAGTAGCAGGCGAAACTAAAATATTATCTGAATAGAAAATAAATCCGAGCAGATCAGAAATCCATCATTATGATGCATGTTTGTCAAGAACCTGCCCACATGCTTATGACGTATACAATAGTAGCGGAAAGCCAATAAACTATATTCAGCTTCACAACACCGCATAACTCTTATATTAGGCTACCTTTGCTAGTGTCGAGATTCCTGTATATGTGCACAGTTAGGTCTACTGGGCGCAGAAGCTAAATGTGACTGACTTTCACGGCGAATTGATGCTTTGCATCAATGTTTTCTTGTAACAGTCTCTAATGTTGCCTTTTAATTTCACCTATACAAATGTACAGAGAAATATTTACACATGTCGACGATTTCCTTAGATGAACCTTTACTGGGCTGACGAATACAAATACAACTTGAAAAAATGCCTCGTTTTGGATGTCACAACCTACCCCGGGGTCTGGCACAACCAGCCCCGTATGCGGGGTAGGTTGTGCCGTTTGACAAGCCGTCTTTAGAGCCTCATCCTGGTGCAGACCTACAATATATTCGAACCAAAACATTACCAAAAAATGGCGCAAATATGGCCCTCTATGTTCATGTTTAAATTAATGCAATACCTGCAAGGGGGTAAGCTTGAGAGACTAAAATTCAAAAAGTGGCACTTTCATCCCCGGTCTCCCCTACATACATCCATGAACAACACGCAGTCATGCAATGTTACGCTTAAGCGACGTCACGGATTATTCGACGTCATGGATTATTCGATAAGTTGATTGGCCGACGTAACGTTTGATATACGTCATGTCATAGTGAAGATTCCACAGACACAGGTTTTAAACAGTCTTTCATAAAATATTGATTCAAACTAAATGTGACTTAGCAGCCATATAGAACAGACTTGAAATAGGTCCATATAGTAATTTTCCTTGAGACATGCCTAACGGCTTAAACGTTGGAAAAGTCTCTCTCTCTCTCTCTGTGCGCGTGCGTGCGTACGTGTGTGTGTGTATGTGTTTATGTGATTTGTCGCTTAACGTCCACGGTAAACAGCAATGGTCAATTCGAGACGGTCAGTTAACCTAACCACACTATTCCTGGGCAGGCTAAGACCTCTTAAGCGGTTAACCAGTACTAAGACCGGGTTTCGAACCCAGGGCCTCTGACTTATGAGTCAAGTGTCCTACCGATTGCGTAACACGGCCCGTGTGTGTGTGTTTACATATTTCCTCAATCTGTTTTTTTTTTTTTTTTTTTTCAAATAAAGTCTACACTTGTTTTTACCTCACACCTGTAGATAATGCCACCATTCAAGAAGTTAAAGGCTCCATTGCTCTATCAGCATGAAATTTTTTATCAAGAGGTATCGCTGCAAGCTTCTCACTACAGTTTCGTAATTGTAAATGACCGTGATAAGGTAGCTTTAAAAAATAAAACATCCTTGAGTTTCACTTAAAATCGGTTTGAAAACGTATCTGGGTCATTTTAGTTGGCAACTAAAATCACCTACTTTCGATTTCATGAAATGGTAAAAATACAATGTACACGCGTGGAGTCCCAATCACTATCTCGCCTATGTTTATATAGCATGGCTAGACGGGAAACCAGAACAGGAAATTGTATTTTGTGGAGCGTTTTGTTATTTTTCAAAAACTTGTTTTCTCTACTTTTTGCCAGTTATATGACTCAGTATATGCACACCAACCCACAATTTATTACCAAACGTGAAGGTTGAACCGCTTTTTACAATGATTTGAGTTTAGGCGTTTTTACCGCTGATAGGACTATTGAGACTTTAAGAAATTTTACTTTGCTAAATAAAAATTAGCAACCGAAAGTGCACTAACAACTGGGATTACTTGAATAAACAACTCATGAACATTTCACTGGCTTAGCTGGACAAGCCTTCCTTTTAAAAGGAAATTTTATTACCCGATATGATTCTTCATGAAATTATTGACTTATGAGTAAAAATACGCTTCAACGGTTGATAAATTTTGCGGCATAATTTTGAATTCCGAACTTTTCATTTGGTTCCGAACTATTATGTCGATGTGTCATCGTATATCATGTAGCCAATCCTGCAGATAACAATGTTTGAAGTGTTATACTGTAGCAATAAATAGAGGATCTTACATGAGTGCTCATGTATTATTGAATTTATTAAACGAGTTGGGGAAAAAGATAAGATGCGAGGCTTTGCCGAGCATCTTATCGGTTTTCCCCAACGAGTTTAATAAATTCAATAATACAAGAGCACGAATGCAAGATTCTATTTATCATATGAGACTAAAATCGCATTTTATCAGCAGAATTTGCACTAAAACGTCATGATTTCGCCATTAGAAAACGCGACGTTTTATGGACGTCAACGTATAACGTTACGACGTAATTTGCATATTTAATCCACTAGTGGATTAATGCATGGCTTTATTACACTCTCAGATGCGACGTCATATGATAAATAGAGGATCTTACATGAGTGCTCATGTATTATTGAATTTATTAAACGAGTTGGGGAAAAGATAAGATGCGAGGCTTTGCCGAGCATCTTATCGTTTTCACCAACGAGTTTAATAAATTCAATAATACAGGAGCACGTATGCAAGATTCTATTTATCATATGACACTAAAATCGCATTTTATTAGCAAATTGTGCACTAAAACGTCACAATTTCGCCATTAGAAAACGCGACGTTTTATGGACGTTAAGGCATAACGTTACGACGTAATTTGCATATTTAATCCACTAGTGGATTATCACATTTAATGCATGGCTTTATTACACTCTCAGATGCGACGCCATATGATAAAGTGGTTTGTCATATGACGTCGCTGTTATTCAGTGGATAACGTCGTGTCATAAAAATCGTATGACCACACGTGTAATAACACAGGCGCGTACGCGTAACGTTATTGACGAACAGTGCATTTTCTTTTTGAAATAATGTTCAGTTTGACATGTTTGAGGGCGATAAAATTTCATTTTCAAGGGCCATATGATAAACAGAATCTTACATTCGAGGTCATTTCGTATGAAATTTATGAAAATGCCGAAGACTCGTTTCATAAATTTCATATGAAATGGCAACTCGTGTAAGATCCTCTATATCAAGATATATCAAGGACGTTCGAAAATAATAATTGCCAGCTTCGTGTATAACTGTTGATGACACTTTGTAACGAATCTGGTAAAAGCATTGCTTCTTACAAAGTACTGATGCAATCATATATACCTACCCACCTGCAACAAAACATCAAACTGACGTCGAATCAACATTCTGTGCCCGCTGTGTAATAAATTGTTACTATGCAGAATTATTGCAACAGAAAAGCATTTCTGTATTTAAATTCATCAGTGCCATAAAACCCTAATTTGGGGTAAAATGAATAATTGACAAGACATCCAGGCATGTAACAGACATCCCTCTCTGAGCACGCATTAACCGACGAAATGTGCGAAGGCAGATCAACGACGACCGCATACTCACGAGCACTTACTCCCCTTCCTAATTCCGCCCCCCTATAGCATCCCCTCCTCCCCCCCCCCTCCCCGTCTCCAACCCCAACGCCACACACACATTTCACCTTCGTATATACAAACATCAGATCACCTAAACTATGTCCCGAGAAAAATGACGACTACGGATATAAGGCAGGAGGTATCACAGCAAATGGCCAGAATAAATCAGTAAGAGAATCAGCCAAATTCCGCCTGTAGCCTACATTTTTGTTCATATCGAACATAAATTGAATACTTTCGAGGCAATGATATCGGATATCGACGGACAGGGACGCCTTTCAGCATTGAATTTTATTAGTGGCGTCAGCTAAACCTAAAACGTTTGGCAAAATAAAGTAATGGCCAGGTCCCGGGCTCAAAAAAAAAATCCCTACTAACCTCGGCTGAGGATGCAAACTCAAAATAATAGTAGATTAAATAACTCCTGTGCATTTTGCAGAGATTATTATTTCACCTCTCTCTCTCTCTCTCTCTCTCTCTCTCTCTCTGTGTGTGTGTGTGTGTGTGTGTGTGTGTGTGTGTGTGTGTGTGTGTGTGTGTTTCACATAAATTCTCCAATTTGAAAGCCCCAAACAAGCCTTTTCTGGTATCTTGAATTTCATTTAGTGTTTGAATTTGAGCACATTCTCAGCAGGTCTTGGTCTCGGGAGGCAGTGGACATCGTAACCCGGTACACATTAACCGACGTAATCTTGCATATGATTGTAATAGATCTCTGGAAAAGGTTGCCATGTCTTTACAAATTGGTTCTACAAAAACTTTCCACCGGATAAACAGTCGGGTGGTAGTAATGGGTTAATATTGGAGTTTACTACGTCTGGTGCGGTAGCCTAATGCGGTCGTTTCGTTTAAACTGGAAGTATAACAAAGGACTTCTATGGTTAAGGCGTGAATTTTCCCCATGATAAAAAATTATACGGATCACTGACTTCTGCTTTGCATTTTTGACTATGACATGTAACTTGAATGCCAAATGAATTTTCAACTGTTTGTGTGTATGTATAGTACGTTAAACATACGTTGACGTTGACGTCATTGTTGAGATAAATTGTAAATTATCCTCAAACTGATCGTTGAAATAATGAATTATTGTATACATTTCACCCTTTTTTGACTTACATTACTTACATAACAGACAACACTGGATAGTTTTGACTATATATATGTGACCTTGACCTCATTTCAAGGTCATGGTACACAATATAATCCTTGAAGATCACAGTGCTACTGTTGACCATTCTTCTTCTTTGGCTTACTGAGTATCGTTCCCCCCCCCCCCCCCCCCCGTGACCCAGCTTCCCACTCATATATATTGCGTACTTGGATCACATAAGTCCGCTGCATGAAGGAAATGCTGGGTCACGGGGGGGAAAGTACTTGTACCTTAATTATAGTGAAGCGTTCTATTTTGGCCGTTTTGACCGGAAGTGTAACTATGGTTTTGCATGTTTAAATGCCAGTCAGGCGTAACAAGAAGAAAATCATTGCTTTGTATAGTGATATGCGTGTATTTAGCATGCACTTATGACAAAAATGTATGGAATGAATGACTGGTTTCAATACTTTTATTACCTCAAAAGATGAGGTATGCGAAAACCTTGAATTTAGGGTAGGTAGGGTCAGAATGGATTATCTCCCCATGTCTTTGGGTCTGAATCACAAATGATCTGATTTCATACGGTTTACATATTTGTTGAAGCTCTGCTAAGAAAAATTTGCACACTTTATACTTTTGAAAATTCGGACCTGTCGCGCCGGTCTAATGGGGAAAATCCTCGCCTTAATCATAGAAGTCCTTACGATTTTTGCCATATCATCGTTCATTGATTGATCGTCGTTTGTAGGTCATCTTGATAAAATTGTGGTCGATTTAACACAGTTTATTCTTGCTTGTTATCTTCAACAAATATAACAGGGAGAAAGGTTTGAACATCACTACAGCCTTCTTTGTCTATATCGAGAGTCATACTACATTGTCTTTATCGAGATCTCTCTCTCTCTCTCTTTTTTTTTTTTTTTTTTTTTTTTTTGTAAATAGGTAGAAAAGTCCTTGGAAGAGCCTGGATTGTACGCCCAAACGTCAGGTGAAAGGTTATATCTCAGTGTTACAAAAAGTAAGACCTTTTGCGACTTCCTGTTTACTTCCCTCGACAAAAAAAACTTCAAAAGCTGGGGTTTTCCTTACCGGAAAAATTCTCCTAGAGTTGCAAATTTCTTCCTGCATCGGTTGACCCTTATAAGAATGGAGACAAAATTAGAATGACGGAGTTGTTTCCCCTCAAAGTGTACCCATTCACCTTAAATAGAGGATCTTACATGAGTGCTCATGCATTACTGAATTTATTAAACGAGTTGGGGAAAAAGATAAGATGCGAGGCTTTGCCGAGCATCTTATCGTTTTTCCCCAACGAGTTTAATAAATTCAATAATACAGGAGCACGAATGCAAGATTCTATTTATCATATGACACTAAAAGCGCATTTTATTAGCAAATTTTGCACTGAAACGTCATGATTTCCCCATTAGAAAAAGCGACGTTTTTATGGACGTTAACGCATAACGCTACGACGTAATTTGCATATTTAATCCACTAGTGGATTATTGATTTTAATGCATGGCTTTATTACACTCTCAGATGCGACGTCATATGATAAACGTAAATTTAAAGGGTAACTACACTTCAGGAACTGACTGAATCAGATACCAAACCCTAAGTGTGTAAGTCTGTTTCAGTCACAGTCAACTCTCGATATCTCAAAGTCAAAGTATGTCCCAAACTTCAAAGTAAATTTTCTGGTCCCAGAAAATTTACTTTGAGCTATCAGTAGTTTGAAATAAACGGAGTTGAAATGTAAATCAAACTAGGAAACATGTCTAAACTTTATTCATTGATGTATGAGGGTACTTTGAGAGATCAGTATTCGAGATATCGGGTGGGGGTGTTAATATGCTTTCAACCGTCAAGTACAAATATTTAGATATTGTTAGTATGCTTACAACCGTCAAGTACAAATATTTAGATATCAGCATTTTCATATAAAAAATGACGGCTTTATGACACGACGGTTTTAAATTGGGATATATTTGTTAAATATGGTCAATCCTTGTTGTGTGTTTCACATGTAATTTCGCAAGAATATATCCAAGATAAATATGCTTTTGAAATAACACGGCGTTTTTATCTTTCCTCAATTGCGTAGGCTAACACAAATAATGTTACTGATACAACTCTATGTTTATCAAGGTGTTTTAAACCCAGTACGGAAATAGTGTGTCTTCTAGCTCCAAACAAAAAAGATATGGTTAAACTTGTGAATATAGTATCTTGGACAGTAGCATGCATATTTCTGTGTGTAGGACTATCGGCAACCTCGGGTATGGTAATTTTTAGGCTCTAGTGAGCTTTTTCCTTGGGTTGATAATATTTACCTCTTTTCTTTCTGAAAAGTATGTATCTTCCTTTTGTTACCGCAATAGCCAAGGATAAGCTTCTGTCTTAGTAGTCGGTGGTTTTCTTCTAGTTTTCGTTACGACAAATATTGTGAAGGAAAAGATAACTTTGGACTAATGACCATTAAACACTATTTCCACTTTTATAAGATCTTTGACCTTGTAACAAGACATACAGTGGTCCATGCCCTTGCCTTAGCTGCTTTTCGGTGACAGCGTATTCTTTGTAGGCGAAATTGTATAGAAATATGCTGATACCAACGCGAAAGCTTGGAAATTAAAAATCATGGAGGATAAATGATTTTACGCATTCATGCTTAGTTAATTCTTCTACGTTTACCTCATTATCTGCAGGCACACAATGTTGAAACAGCGTTGAATCAACGTTGATTCAACATCTTGATGTTGAATCAATGTTGATTCAAGTCTGTTTTAAGCTTGCCTGCCTTGATGGGTGGTTAAACCAAGTCCATTTAAGGCATTAAGGTAAATGAGTACACCCGCAGGGTTTTCTGCCTTTTTACAAAGACAAAAAACTTTGGTGACTTCCTGTTTGCTGACCTGGACACCGTGGCCCTTCTAAAATGGGGTCTACTCTATACAGAAACATTTACTCCTAGGAGGGGTGTTGCTAAGTCGGAGGCAAATTCTTTGTTTTAAAGTTTTCATTGTCCTATCAGTGGTAAAAACGTCTAAACTCAAATCATTATAAATCGCGGCTGGTAATACAATGTGGGTTGACGTCGCGCTTTTATTGTCATATAACTTGCAAAAAGGAGAGAAAACAAGGAATTGAAAAATAACAATTCACTCTTCAAAATACAATTTCCTGGTCTGGGTTTCCGTCTACCAATGCTATATAAACATAGGCGGGATAGTGACTGGGGTCCACGCCTGTACATTGTATTTTTACCGTTTTATTCATCTTTTTGAAATCGAAAGTAGGTCATCATTTTGGTTGCCAACTAAAATGACTTAAATACTTTTTCATACCTTTTGTGTGAAACTCAAGGATGTTTTATTTGTTTAAAGCTGGCTAATCACGGTCATTTACAACGACGAAACTATAGTGAGAAGCTTGCAGCAATTCCTCATGATTAATTTTTTCAGCAAGATACGCAATGGGGCCTTTAAAGGTAGAACTTTTTCAGAAGACTGCACAAATAAAAATTGCAGAGTTGTTTTCATTGGAAGTGAACACATTGACCTTAATGTGCTGATCATTGTAAGAAAAAAGAGAACGGAATAATGATGGGGACTATATATTAATTATTTTTAAATGTTACAGTTTCCAAAACCAGCATAACACGAGTAAAGCAAGTTGTTGAGGGGGACAATCTTTTGATAGTTTGTAACGCCAATCAAACTGCCATTGTGGAAATATTCTGGACAAAGAATGGTGCAAACAGTACATTTCATCAGAATGGAACACTCCTAACTTTTGTCAAGATAAACAGGAGATCAGCTGGGGAATATGTCTGCTATTCTGTGAACAAAACGGCTGGACATCAGACAGACAACGCTACCGTCGTAGACGTGGTTGACGTTGACGTTCAGTGTAAGATACTACTCTTATTTGGTAGAAGAAATCGCAATGATGTGCCGGTATATGTTTCTTTTCTATTAGGGGTTTTGTCCCTCTTGGAGCAAAGGACCTCTGACATTTTCCATGCAAATTTGCCTATTTTTCGACAAATAACTGCCGCTTTCTTGGGAAGCCAGAAATGAAAATTTTAGCATTGACGGGTAGACTTATTCATTATAAAGAGGTTTTGATATTGCTTTTGAACAATTATTACATCTGCATACTAGCTCTCACTGCTTCTCGCAAGAGGGGTAAGTGAAATTTTCAGTCATCCTAAATACATATATTTTTCGATTTTTCTTATTTAATGAACTTTATTTATTACATATGCTTAAAATGAAGTAAAGCACTATAGCTGATCATAGTATGCAATTATATGTAAATAAAACGAATGCTAGCCTTATTTTTCGACACAGAGGGTCTAATTACCCCACCCACTTTTCAGTTTTTTAACTGTATACTACCTTTCCGCCCCGTGCCTCAGCTCGCCACTCATATATAATGTCTATATTGACAGTACACATATGCATGCAAAGTGGCTTGCTGAGGCACGGTGGCGGGGGAAAGCATCTCTATAAAACTTTTCCTATTTTCCATACATTCAATGGTAAAACTTGCTTTTTACACCAAAAATCTATGTCTACGTGTGATATAATTGAAAAAATATTTTTGTGCCAACTGTAGGGAGTTCAGAGCAACACATTTCAATAAAAATTTTGAAGTATACAGAAAGTTCATTTTTCCCCATATTTATAGGCAAATTTACATTACAACTGTCAGAGGTCCTTAGTTTCTTTAAGAATATCCCGAAATTCTAGAAAGCTTCAAAGCTCCGGTATGTATAACATTTAGATCGGTCTGTATAAAACAATGTATTTTTGAAACGCTTACTTACAGTATATGTAATAGACAGTGCATTCAATATAGGATAAACATAAATTATATTTTTAATGTCCTTTTGCTCTATCAACATGAAAAATTTTAAGTTGCGGTTATTTATTTACCCATAGAAGCACACAGAAAGTCACTTTTTTTCTTTTGGGAAAATGTAGAAATCATGGAAATGAACCCATACACCTTCAATGTATTCTTCATTTCGCCACAGTTCCAGCTGAAGTCACCCACTTTTCGATCACGCCGAGCACAGTGTTAGAGAACAACACCCTAACTATAACATGTACAGTCATTGGTAACCCCGTACCACAATATAAGATAAGCCATGGCTTCTACACAAATACCTCCAAACTCTCAGGCACGGTGACCTTCACATCACGGCCGGCAAGTTGTGAATTCTCTGGACTCTGGGCATGTTTTGCGAAAAATACACTGAAGAATGGTACCACGTTTACAGCATCTCAAGGACAAAATGTCACTGTTCTCTGTAAGTTGTTTTCAAAATCATTCTGACCTATATAAGATGAAAGCCGAGAAATAAATTATCTCTTGTATGTTTTGACCCAGAACAGGCCAGGTAAATTGACCGTCACTAACCAAAATAAGGTCTACTGTAATATTTTACTAAAACAGGTTAATTGACAGACCTTTGTCCAGATGGTGGCCCTCTGATATATAGGATTTAGTCAACTTTATACTACAATTTTTATGCCAATGATTGTTTCCTAGAAATGTACCGTTCAAGGAAATTCTATACAAAAGCAGAAGGAAGCCGGAAAAATGTCGTATGTCAACCTAGAGCCATAATTTAGTAGAACATGAGTACGAGATCATGTATTCCAAGTTTCAGTGACATCAGCCTTTGGTTCTACAGGAGACGTGTTTAGTTTTTTCACCATATATGGGCATAGTTGCCATCTGTACAGTTTTCGTGGTAAGCACAATTTTAATCACCGTGCAAAATTTCACCAACAGAACTTTTTAAACCCACATATAATTCAGGAGATATGTTGCATACATCTGTATGCTATACACTATTTTTGCAAAGGGCAATATTTTTGTGATCTCCTTTTTGCTCTATGGGAGCTTTTTTCCTTTTAGAACTTATCCTTCCTAAAAAAAGGTAGACAAAAAATAAAAATTGAGCCGCAACACGACAAAACCATCAAAGTGGTTGTGCGCCCAGTGCAGACTCAGATCAGCCTGGGCATCCGCCCAGTCTGATCAGAGTCTTCGCTGTCCGCATGGAGGTAGCTTAGACCTTTAGCTACCATTTAAGCGCTTAGCGAAGAGTCTGATCAAACTTGTCGGATGCCCAGGCTGATCTGAGTCTGCGCTGGGCGCACGACCACTTTGATGGTTTTCTCGTGTCGCGGCTCAAATAGCAGAGCTGCTTTCCCTGAAAGTATACTTATTTGAGCCGCGACATGAGAAAACCAACAAAGTGGCTGTGCGCCCAGTGCAGACTCAGATCAAACTGGGTATCCTCCCAGTCTGATCAGACTCTTCTTTAAGCGCTTAATGGATAGGTAAGGGTCTAAGCTACTAACATGAGGACAGCGAAGACTCTGACCAGACTGGGCGGATGAAAATCACTTTGTTGGTTTATTCTTATCGCAGGTCAATTTCATCTTTAGGCATTTACCTTTTTTTTGTATTATTGCAGGTGCCCCTATACCAATCATGCCGTCCACGTACTACAATGTAACCTCAAGACCCGGAGACCAAGCTCGACTGACCATGTATAACGTGGGATACCCTTTCCCAAATTATACCTGGACTCATAACGGAACCGTACTACCAAAGTTTATGCATACAGACTACGTGTCGTATGAGTGGCAGTACTCTATTCTCAACATCTCAAGCGTCAGTTATACAGATTTTGGAAACTACTATGTCACCATGACCAATGACATAGGCAGCTATGTTACTGAATACCGATTGATTCCAATTGGTAAGTTTTTGTGGCCGAAATGAAAACTTGCTTTTCTTCTTTTATGCATTATTTATTATTTGTAAATTTATCTCACAAATTTCGAGCAATATAATATAATATATTAGGTTTGCGAGTGATTTGCTGGAATAAAGATATTTTTAAAATATTTGATAAGTAAGTTCAACTAGGCCATTCACAGTCCGATGTGCCGGCCATGATCAGATTCCTGACAAGTTCATTTAAATTCTTTGGTGATCGGTCCCATTTAATTTTCAGATCGGGTAAACATTCACAGCTACATGTAATCCATATTTATAACAGAATTAAAATTACATACTAAAACGGTACCTCTGCAGAGTTATTTAAGATAAACTGCAAAGAAGCTACAAATCCAGACTCTTTCTAGAGGGCTAAAGTGTTTACATTTGTTAACTCACCATACAAACCTCAAAGGATTAAATAACATTTCCCTTTTCTCGATCAAATGCAAAAGAAAAGTAAACTCAAGTTTCGTTGTTTCCGGTGGCTTTTACAGTCGATAGTATCCGCACGGCGGGTAATCTCGATAAACGGAGCCACTGGCTCCGCACCTGAAATATTATGGAGAACTTCCGCGTCACTGCGTGCGGCTCTGAAGTTACCGTGCGGAAAAGTTTGACAGCAAGAGGTAGGTCTGGCGTTTCTCGATTTTCATCTGTTGTTTCAGGGAAGCAGAATGCCGTTAGATGACTGGCGCTACATGCAGAGAAGGGTGTGTAATATCACTTGGCTTTCTATATTCCGTAGAGAGTCTAATAATTCAGCGGCATGGAGTGCGAGAAAAGTCAGAACATTTTTCTCATAAACAGACGAGCTATGTGGACTTGAAAGGTGAAGTTAAATTGCTTTGCAAGATAAATTTAGTTACCCGATTATCCCGATCACGCAGACTCGCTCAGATACACATGCACAGCAGTTAACATCAATTAAGTTATAGATTGGAGTATGTCATTCTTGGCGTCTTTGCATGCACTACAAGTCTATCACAGTTCAGAAAATGAAATTTCGCTTGTGTATTTGTGTTAGTTCGTTTGTTTTGGTTAAACGTCGCTTTCAACAATCTTTCGGTCATATCAAGACGGTTTCTGGTTGTGACATGGGGGGTTCAATGGTCACTTTTAGAGTGCTGCCTTGCTGAATTACTATACTCAGGACACTTAAACTTACCCCCTTAAACTTACCCCCTTAACCTTAAACTACCCCCTGTCACTACCAGGCCCCGAAGTTATAATACTTTTTTGTGCTCAGCTGAGATTGTGCTCAACTTTCAATATTGAATAAAATTTAAAATCCTAGACAAGGCTTGTTTCGAGCATTATGCTAAGAGCAATTATATCAAAAACAAATGTTGGACACCATAAAAATCTCTGCATGGTGTTCTGAATTTATTTAGTATTAGTTTGAATTTTCATGCTCAGCTGAAAGTTTTCTAACCTCGGGACTAGAAACCGTCATAATATGACAAATGATAATATGACAAAACGATTGTTGAAAGCGACGTTTAACACCAAACGAAAGAGCACACGCACAAAACCACAAGCCAAATTTTTTGTTTCTGAACTGTTATTTCATGCAAAGATGCCAAGAATGACACAGTACTCCAATGTTACTTAATTGGTGTTCATTGGTGTGCATGTATAATAGCGAGCCTGCGTGTGTAGAGTCTGCACGTGACGGACTGTCAGTCTGTTGAGTGCGGGGTAAGAATGAGTTAATATGGTCAAGATGAAACTGAGTTCACAACTTCAGAGCCACATCCCATAAACGGAGCCACTCTATATAAATGGAGCCATACTTTTTTGGTGCAGATTTCGTGCAGTTCCGCTCAGTTTTCGGTACTGATCGGGGTAACGGAAGAACTATATTTACCAAGCAAACACATTAACGTCACCTTTCAAGTCCACAAGCTCGTCGTCCGTTTATAGGACAATATAATGACTTTTCTCGCACTCCATGCCGCTGAATAATTAGACTCGCCTCGAAACAAATATGTTCAAAGAAAGCCAGGTGACATTTACACACCCTTCTCTGAATGTAGTGTCAGATAAATGACCTGGCCATCTAGTAGCATTCTGCTTTTCTTCAGTTAATCCCTGAAAAACAGATAAAAATCCAGAAACGGCAGACCTACCTCTTGCTGTCACACTTTTCGCAGCTACAACTTCAGAGCCGTACGTGACGCGGAAGTTCTTCATAAGATTTAAGTTGCGGAGCCTGAGGCTCCGTTTATCGAGATTACCCACCGCGATCCGGAAAACCGACACAATATTAATAAAAACGTATCCATACCAATTTTAGTGAGACAGACGCGCGTTTGTAATAAACTTCTTCAGTGTCGCTAAACCCCAAAAGTTTGAAAGAAAAGAGATGATAGGCAGGTCTCGGCAGGCAATGAGCATCCCTCTAAAAAGACAATATGTTTCCGATTAAGTAAGTCGCTACCCATGAACTGGGGCCGTATTCATAAAGCCACTTAAGTCGTTGCTATGCTGTTGCTAAGGCTAAATATCTATAAAAAAAGATTCCATACAACTATGAAATTTGTTCTGGAGGAACAGTCTTTGTAAGACTGTTCCTCCCGAGCAAATTTCATAGTTGTAGGGAATCTACTTCTAAGAAATTTAGCCTTAGCAACAGCATAGCAACGACTTAAGTGGCTTTATGAATACGGCCCCAGTTCTCAATTATGCTAAATTGGCTTTAATAGAAAAGTTGAAATTCGATGATAGATGACATAGTTTTAATGCCATAACAACAGTATTTCAGTCATTTCGAGGCAATAGAAGGGGGATAATGAAACGTTGTAGTAGAAAACAATCCCGCCTTCAGAGGGATTTGCATGTGATCCACTAGAATGGCAGGCAAGCGCTCAACACACTAAGCAACCGGAACTTCATATCATGGTTTGGAATTTGTATATCGACTGAGTAAAAAATCTATTATGGTGCAATGTGACGACCTTTTCACATACATGTATAATGAGAATACAATATGACATATGAACATTAGCACCGATTTATTTCATGCTTTTAGGACCTCCTGAGCGACCAACCAATTTAACAGTTTCTGACGTCACTTCCACTGGTGCCACACTACGATGGGTATCCGGATTCGACATGTGGCAAAATCAAACTTTTGTCATTTACAGATATATTAGTGATTCGACATTTGTATCGGTAGGTGAAGTAGGCAATTTTTTGTCAACATTGACGGAATAAACGTATATATGTATCATGTTTTGAAAGCCTAACAGCAGACAACTAATTTTATTGTATAAAATCATCTTAAATTGCCCTTGTGTTGAAATGTTCCGAATGTTGGTTAGTTTGGAAACGGCGGCAACCGAATGAAATGCAGGTGCACGGATTTTTTTTCTTATGAGAACACAAGATTTCCTTTATGAAACCACTTTCTGAGTCCGTGGTGGTAATCGTGAGTAAGTGATATGTGTTTTACGGCACATCAGCACAAGAAAGGCTATTTCGCCCCAAAAGCGCTATAAAAGAATACGTTTGGTGGAAATCGGGATGTCTGTCTTTTTTTTCTTTTTTTTTGCCAAAGTACTCCTGTAGTAGTTTCAAACAATTTCATTCAAACTGTGCGAAGACGGCACATGCTCTCTCTTTCTCTCTCTCTCTGTTTCTCTCTCTCTCTCTCTCTGTATGTGTGTGTTAATTATGTTGCCAAAGTGATGGCCTTAAACGAATTAAGATCTTAAGATAAATCATGGTTTGGCGCCATGACGATTTGGGCCTTTCAGCAAGATAAGATTTAATGTGTGAAGTGCTGTCTCTATTTTACAGGTCGATTCCATTTATCCCAATTATACAGATCACGGCGTAGACCAAGTACTTACTTACAAAGTCAGAGGTCTTGATTCGGGTACTAACTACGCGCTTGAAGTCGCTTCAGAAGTCACTGGATATACTGGCTATACAAATGCAGTGAGATTTAAAACTAAAGGTATTTTATTTATTTATTTTTTTTTTATTTATTCCTTTTTGTTGTTGGTTAAGTAGTTTTGGTTTAGTAGTTATAGTAGTTAGATGTTAGGTCTCAGAGCACGAAGTCATGTTTGAATCTAGTTTAAAGTAAGTAACCCCACCCTTCATAACGCTTATGTGACGTCATTTCTGTATCAACATGGAGCAATGACGAATGCATGTTTGACGGTGATAGTAATTAAACATGACGGTGAATAGCTAAACTTTCAAGGGGAGGAACTTTGAAAGTTTCGGATTGTTTCCCTTCCTTTTCAATTTGGGTAAACTCTATAGGAAAGAAATTGAAACCGTTAACCATTTTCCCCGTTTTCAAAAAATACGGAGACACATAAATACAAAACTATAAAGCAGTAGCCGTATGGCTGGTCTCGGGCTTAGAGATAGAGATTTGAATCAAAACCTCAATTAACCTCATGTCCAAACGTGATCTTCAATACTTGAAAGGTTTGAATAAATGCGTTTAGGTAGGGGTGGGGTGTTTACTGTAACCTCTGCACATACTTTTGTGAGGGAGACTCCAGCCAGTTATTCACCGTTGTGTCTCTCAATGTAACCACATTTCATTTATATTAGGTTCAAAATTAAAGTCAAGTTACGTTTACCAATTATGTGTTACATTCATCGAGTTCCACTGTGTACAAATAGCCTTACTGTTTTTCTATTTCAGGGACCCCACCTACAAGGTCTCCACAAACAAACTCAGCAGAAGTAATTTTGACTTCACCTAATCTACATTTAACTGTCATGATGTTCTTCCTCACTTTGTTATTATTTACAAGGACTTGATGCAAATAAGGAGCTGATATTGAGTATTGAGTTGTTTGGACGGACTTTAGGCCACGGCCACGGCATTTGCACCACCTATGAATACATGTAGATTCTTCTCTTTGCAAATGACATGTTTTTGCAGTATTCTAAAACTGTTCTTGATAACAGGAATACATATTTTTGATTCTCAATGACCAAACAGAGTACATCAGAAGATGCGGGGCAGATGCTGTTCATGTATATATCTATTTGAGTGTTATTGCAGGATGCCACAGACAATGATTAAGCGTAACTAGGCCTATATCATATTTAGTGCGACAGATATGCGTTTCTGTATGTAACTTCTTCCGTCTCGCTTAATTAACCCCACAAGTTTGAAAGAAAACAGTGATGGGCAGGTCTCGACAGGAAACGAGCAGCCCTCTCCGAGCAGCACTTACTGACGCATTCCGCGAGACACAGTTGCTACAGATTACAGGTAAAAGACCCCTAAGTATTTACTCGCGAGCGCAGGCGTCCCGCATCGAACCGTCTCAGCCCCTGTGTTTCGAGAAACGAGACAGACAAGGGCATCAGGAAAGAGATGACCGATGCAGCAAGGACCTACAAAAAGCCAAAATAATCTCCAAAAAGCTTATTTCATCTCCATGTGTTTGTAAAATTGTGCATTTACAAAGCATGATGAAGGCCACTGGCTTCACCGGTACTCCAAGGCTCCATGTGATGATTCTTAATCGTATTTTATTTGTGATGTTGGTGACAAAATTGTATTCATTTTCCATAATGCTAGTCATGTAATTTTATTTTTTAGCTAGAAAATGCATCTGTCTTTTTTTGTTGTTTTTTGTGTTGTTGTTGTTGTAGTTGTGTTTGCTTTCAAATGAATCTTGCGTCTATAGTATGTGTAATTTTATGAAAATGTGATGTTCACATGATATGAAAACAAATAATTTTTTATATTTATTCATCTTCTTTTTTGTTCTTTAAGTCTGTGACAGGAACCCTAAAGTTATATGTCTGTCTGTAAAACTAGCAAGTCATAGCTGATACTGAGGGCTAGATAAGGGAATGCATTGATTATAAAACCAGTTGAGCCGCGACACTAGAAAACCAGCAAATTGGTTGTGCGCCCAGTGCATACTCAGATCAGCCTGGGCATCCCCTTAAGTCTGATGAGAGTCTTCGCTAAGCGCTTAAAGGGTAGCTCAGGATCAAAGCTACATCCATGCGGAAAGCGAAGAGTCTGATCAGACTGGGCGGATGCCCAGGCTGATCTGAGTCTGCGATGGGCACACAACCACTTTGTTTGTTTTCTCGTGTCGCGGCTCAAATTTGTTTTATTCTCCGTAAAATTCATGTTTTAACCCTTGTAAGAATTGCCTCCTTGAGGAGTCACAGCATGCTTTATGGAAAATTAAATCAAGCAAAAGTATCCAGGAAATATTATCAACATTCATACTAACTTACTGGCGTGCGACCAGTGGTGGCCGCGTACTAGTGGTGGCCATTTGCGTTCCGCACTCGCAGTTACGTATTTGTTGTGTCTAAGATTCGGCCATTTTTAAAAGGAAACAAAACAAACGCCCACAAAAAAGATGGGTAAAATTCTCTCTTTGGGAGGCAAGAGGTAAAGAATTTCCCCAAACTACCCTCATATCAACATCATTGCCTTTCCCGGGGACTACAACCCTTGACACGCACATACATAAATACAGAAATAAACATGTACAAATTGCTGTATTATTGTTCACCTAGCACGAAAAAGATATAACCTGCAACCAACCTGCGAAAAAGCAACTAAATTTTTGTAAAATCACAACACACGAGTAACCATTATATATGTTTATTTTCGACGTAATATGTTGCGTGTGCTTACGAAATGGCTACGTCACAGTGTTAAAGTCCGTTTCTGATAAATGTTTCTGTTGCTTATCACGGGTGGGAAACTCCATAATCAGAGCCAATGGCTCTGATATGGAAAGGTTATGGCAGTTTTCCGGAGCACGTGCGGCTACGATTATACCGGTTGAAATTTGAACTAAGAAAAGGTAAGTTTCGCATATGGGGTATAAATTCTTTTGAACCGCGTGGAATCTCAAAAAAAAGAATGTAGTTCAATGCTCAGGTCTTTTAACTTCTTTTCTACGCCAAGGTTAGTCGTCATATGCGTACGATTTTGTCTGAATCATTTGTGTCGTGGGGTGACAGAAGGCTAATTTACAGATAGACAGTTAACAATTGCGTTGAAATTCCTGTTGAAATGATATAAACTTGAGAATTTTGAATTTGAATTCCAAATATCATTATGGCGAGAAAAAGGAGGTTTTAATAAATGCAATAGATTTCAAGTTAATGGATGTTGTTGTCCATAGCATAAATCTTGTACTGCATTATATATCAGTGTAAAGGTTTCCCATAGCCTAGTGGCCGTAGAGGCAGTAGGAATTAGAGACCCACTGAAACAAAAGATGGAGCCCATCTCTCCTTTCGCTGCCTTACTAATCTTTGATTCTAAACAGGTCCTCGTTTACTTTTGCACCATAGCCGTGTCACTCTCACTACTCGACTACGGCGCATTTTGATTGAAGTACATCCGTAGTTAACAACGCTGTGAAACACCCTCATACAAATAGTATCTTGTCATTATTATTTATTGTTATTCCAATTCTCATAACGTTGGTCTCCAAGAGGCTCAGTGGAACGAATCCATGGCTGCATCTCCTGGCACCGAGTCTGTCTGTCCATTTGCCATTATTAAGAATTCTCTTTTATTTAAAAAAAATGTTGCAAAAATTATGAACCTATGATGATGTATAAAAATATAACGTGCATTATGTTCTGAATGCATAGTGATGGACAAGGGAGGTAACCCAAAAAGCTTTAACTTTGGCGGATACTTGAACTTTGTTAACTTTCACATTTGATCGGTAAGCTTGTTTTAAAATTTGAATATGTTGGTTTCATATATGCATTGTAATCGAATATGAAAGCTTTTATTTTTTCTGGAAGGAAAATGACTTCCCTTGATAACAATCGTCCATGCTAAAATCTTAATTCTAACACTGGTAGCCTATATAGCCCATGGTAAAATCTAGTGATATATTGCGTGACAAATAACTGGGCGGACTAGTGTAACATTGCAACTAATTTTGTCGGCCCTTAAAACCAAAATAAACATCAAACACATGTCCCTGAACGTGACGTAGACTACAGTGTTGTTTTACAACGCTCATGCAGTGAATAGCACTACTACAAGACATTTACTTCTTTCAGTAGTAACTGACTCTTACAATAGAAGCCGTCCTACGTCAGAGCCGGCCGATATAATCAGAGCCGCTCGGCATAATCAGAGCCTCGGCTTATTTATTCTCAATTTCACTTATTTGCAAATCAATTCTTACTTTTTGCGAAAGAAAAAGGATCAGACTATCAGTGCACACTCTTCAACCGCGAAAATTCTCAAGTTTATATCATTTCAACAGGAATTTCAAAGCAATTTTAGCTGTCTATCTGTAAATTAGCCTTCTGTAACCCCACGACACAAATGATTCAGACAAAATCGTACGCATATGACGACTAAACTTGGCGTAGAAAAGAAGTTAAAAGACCTGAGCATTGAACTACATTCTCCTTTTTTTTTGAGATTCCACGCGGTTCAAAAGAATTTATACCCCATATGCGAAACTTACCTTTTCTTAGTTCAAATTTCAACCGGTATAATCATAGCCGCACGTGCTCCGGAAAGCCGCCATAACCTTTCCTTATCAGAGCCATTGGCTCTGATTATGGAGTTTCCCACCCGTGTTATATTCTACCTTTGCCGAGCGCGCTAAACTGTTAGAATGTGCCAAAGACCACAGACTAACAACAACATATCATCAAAGTTTAAATCACATCAAGGTTTTGGAAAATGCATCGTTCATCACAGGGCAATCCTGATAGCCACCACTTGTACGCTATGTTCGTATTTTGATGCTCGTTGGTGGCCCAGTTTGAGGGGCTGTCACAGGCACATCTTATAGTCTATTTCAAAAAAATAAATCAGTGTTATAGGCCTAGCGTTTAGAACTCCTAGTTTAGTAAATCAAAATATAGAATCACTTAAACACAATATGTCGGTTGCAAGGTAAAAAAGTGTAATAAAAAATGGCCACCACTGGTAGCCGGCCAGTAGAACTCTGTGGACAGCAACGTAATTGAACAACTTTGACTCTTGAGAAAACAAGAGTTTGCAAGCCGCGCATATTGCACCTGTTTTAATCTCAGAAGAAGTTTCAGAATGAACAAGATTGTTTGTAAAAGGATGGATAGGCAGACAAACAGGGGCAACAACTCTATAAATAATGACAGCAACTATTTAAACAATTAAAACATCAAATACTATGAGTATACCAAAAAATGAGAAGTTGAGTAAAGTCAAACAAGGGCGATAATTCATGAACTATAGTTACCATTCTTGGTTCTAATACATTTCCTTGACAATAAACACATCACAAATTAAGTTGTGTTAGAATATTTTAAGCGGTTAAGGAGTAACAGAGTAAACGAAAAAATATGCAAGGGCAGATAATTCAGATATAAGTAAGCCAGAGTTGTGACTCTTGATCAGGATACTATTCTATTCTATTATACACATTATTATATACATTCCTTTTAAGTTGCATTATAATATTTCAAAAGATTAAGCAGATATGGAGTAAATGGGAACAGCCTAAAATATTAATCAAATGGAAGTTACTCCAAAATTATGTAAGGAAGAGCTCTCATTCTTATTTGTGACACATTGTCTTTTAATCATGCACATTGCAAAAAATTTTCAGCATGATATTCCAAACGGTTGTCAAATTATTGCTTGCACAAGATAAGTATTCGCAAAAATAGCCTTAAAAGTCCAATCAAAGGGATGTAACTCTAAATCGAAGAAGGAGGGAGCAACCATTGTTAAACGCGACACATCGTTGGGACTTCCTACACACTGCTATGAAGTATCATCAAGATTCTACTTATGGCGCGCACAAGACTTGCAGGAAAAAACCAAAGGGACATAACTTGGAAACTAAGGAAGGGGGGGCAACCTTTTTTGTACGCGACACATATTCCTACAAAATTTCATGAAGATATCCCAAACAATTACTGAGTTATGGCATGCACAAGAATGTTTACTGATGGAAGAACAGCGCCATGACATAAAATGTCCGGTTTTCAAAACTTCTTCTTACTATTATTTCAATTAGTCGTTCCGAACATCCGAAGGGGCTCGGCAGAAGGAATCTATGGCCAAACCTTTCGGCATCCCAAGTCTGCTTGTCGTCAAATGTCCGTTTGGTTTTCTCTTCGGCCGTCAGTCCGGCTTTTCAAGTCTCAACAGCTGGATAAAGGTGTACATTAACAGAGTCCCAAAACTTAAGGCGAACGCCAAAAGCCACCCCGCTACTCTCGCACCACATTTGACTCCCCCCCCCCACCCTCCCTCACGCCCCCAGCCCCCACACACATCGAGAATGATCAGTCTTAGTGAAGACTACTGGGAGTTTATTCTGTTTTATGCGTGCAACCTCATCTCTGAATAATATGTAATTTGTCTGCACAGTGCCTCCCAACTCAGCAATGGAAAATGACAGTATAACAAAGCTATCGCATTCATTCCATAACAAAACGGAGGTTTCTCTCTCGAAAGATCCAGATATTTAAATCAGTCTTGTGTAATTCTGCTACTTTTTTCCATTCCAAAACAAGCAAACAGTCTAGCTCCATCTTATAAGATGGATCTAGATCTATGGGTTATTGTGATAGGGAGGAAAATCGTATTATAATTAATTAAATAAGGTATAAAAACACAAAGATGAAAACACAATCACATTCACAAAACTGAGTATTTATTTTTGCATTTGCTAGGGGACCTGTTTACAGTTCAACAATGGCATACATGTAGATATCTTTTGTCTTCTTTTTTGATATTTTAAATCGCCACGCAGGCTCACAATGTTAAGAACTCAATGACAACAATAGGCGCACAATCAGAACTTTTGATAAATGTACAGTAAAAAAATTTAGATCAATTTAAATTATAAATCACATCTTATATCAGAATAAATGTATTCACAAAATTAATGAGAAATGGCTCGGAAAAAAGTTATTTGAAGCGGTCTGTTTTTCGCTATTCTTCTGAACAAGAGAAATAAAAAGAAAATTTTACTTTTTGCGGTAAATACCAAAAATATTTCATCAAATGTGTTGAAAATATCAGCAATTTCAGCTACGCACTCGTGAAATTGCTGATACATGTATTTTCAGCACATTTGATGCAATATAAAAATAAAAAGGTTTAAACATCCTCTATATACGTATAGGTCGGGCGTATGCCTACTATGCTGTTATGCTGTATTGTCACAATATACCGCGCCATGATGGAATAACACTTTTATTTATTATGCTAGAGCCACCTTCTTCATTTCTTCTGTCACACCAAGTTCTAAAGGAGAACTGTTCTTATATTTTGTTGATTTCTCTAGTCTACCTTTTGATGACGTGTCTGCAAAAGAAATATATTTGTACTGGTAATGAAGTTCTCATGAGTCTCAACAAAATCGAGAATTCTGTTGTTGTTGTTTTTGTATTTTTTTTTATTTTTATTTTTTTTTTTTTTTTTTTTTTTTTTGTGTGTGTTTCTTGCTTGAAGCCTTGTTTTAAAGTAACAAAAGATAGACAATGATCAGGAATTCATACAATCAAAGCCCACACCCCGCTCTCAAAACCAATAGGTAAAGAAGCACACACACACTTAAAAATTGACACAAGTTCACGAAAGACGCGCATGGTAAACCGAATGAGCAGCTCTTTCCCAAACAGGTGGTCATTCAGCTACCCTAATCAAAAACAGCATCAACATCTATGTTTATCTATTTAATTTTTAACTTCCAAACCAAAAAGGCAGATTGGGTAGCAAAAGAGGTCACCAAACCGCCAAAGATCATAGACACGTGGACACAGCGCAATGTAACATCAAGGAACCACAACAGAAGTACACCTTTGGAACGGTCGGCAAAAGATAACTGGGGGCTTAAACATGTTTTACTGGATCCAAACCTCGTCCTCTTCTTCTGCAGTGGTTTGAAACATTTAGTCAGCGGTTTGGTCAGCATGATGGCTTCCTAACCCATCAATGAAAAATCATCGGAAACAAACAAATCACGTATAAGACCTTTGATGAATCAGAGATGAAGACTCGACGGAAATAATGTATTGCAACACCAGGAGACCCCTGGGAAGTCAAATAACACCACTGAAATACCGGAGCAAAGCATAACCATCAGTTAGACCCGAATAACTAAACAACAGGCAAGGTAAACTCCGGGCCCAACCAACTTACCTAAGTAGCTTTATATCGGGCACATCATTGAGTCCGATACCTGACCAACCGGCGTGCAATTTAAGAGGGAAGTAAAGTTATTCAACATGATTGGGATAACTATCAAACATGCCGACTGTATCATTATATTTATATTATATCCAGTACGTTTGTAACGAACGACAATTTTTCTGAGCTGATCAAAAAAATCTAAGCTACCTACAATTTTTTTGAATTTGTAACCTAAGTCACCATAAAATTCTTGTACCGATAGGCCCTGTTGCAAAATAAAAGATTGACAATGATCAGGAATTAATACAATCAAAACCCACATTCCGCTCTCAAAACCAATAGGGAAAGAAGCACATACACACAGAAAGTGACACAAGTTTACGAAAGACACGCACAGTAAACCGAATGAGCAGCTCTTTCCCAAACAGATGGTCTTTCAGCTACCCCAATAACAACATCAACATCTTTTTTACCTATTTTTTTATTTTAGTTACAAAACAAAACAGAAAGCAGATTGGGCAGCAATACGGGTGACCAAACCGCCAGAGACCATAGACAAGCGGACACAGCACAATATAACATTAAGGAACCGCAACAGAAGTACCGCCTTGGAACGGTCAGCAAAAGATTACTGTAGGCTTAAACATGTTTTACTGGGCCTAAACCTTTCCCTCTGCTTCTGCAGTGGTTTGAAACATGAAGTTAGCTGTTTGGTCCGCATGAAAGTTTCCTAACTCATCAATGAATCGTCACCGGAAACAAACAAATCACGGATAAGGCCAATGATTAATCAGACTCAATGGAAAGAACGTATTGCGACACCAGAGACCCCTGGGAAGTCAGACAACACCACTGAAATACCGCAGCAAAAGAAAACTATCAGCTGAACCCCGAATAACCAAGCAACAGACAAGGTAAACTCCCGCCCCAACCAACTAAATTAAGTAGCTTTATGTCGGACCCATCATTGAGTCTGATGCCTGACCAACCGGCGTGCAATTAAAGAGGGAAGCAAAGTGTTTAACCATAATTGGGTTAACCACTAAACATGCAGACTGTAGCATTACATTTATATTATATCCAATACGTTTGTAACGAACGATAATGTTCCTGAAATGATCAGAAAAAGCGGACTTGCCTACAATTGTTTTGAATTTATAGACTAAGTCACCATAAAATTCTGGTTCCGATAGCCCTGTTGAAAGACTTTTTAATCCGACATTGAATTTAGAAACCAATTCATAGTGTCGGCAAAAGAATTTTGAAAATGCTTTTCGAAGTTTATGATATCTGTGGCCCTGTTGGAGAAGCTTAGCAGTTAAAATTTTATTACGGGCATTGAAGTCAGTCACATGACTAAACACTAAACCGAATAAGTTGAGAAATGTAAACCCCGTAAGAGGTAGAAGCGGGAGCATCACCATCCCAAAATGGAAAATTTACTATGTCAAAATCAAAGTCATCGCGTTCATAAATTTTGGATGAAACAAATCCATTTGAAACAGATAAATGAAAATCCAAAAACGAGGCTTCAGTATCGGCTGCATTAGCTTTGTTTAACTGTAGCTCAGGTGGATAAATTTGATTCACCATGCCATCAAAGTAAGGATTGTCAATATTTAAAATGTCATCTAGATATCTAGATGTAGAATTAAAAGCTTCAACAATTTCAGATTGTTTATCTTTAGGAAGAGAAGTCATGAAATCTCTTTCGTAGCAAAATAAAAATAAGTCCGCTACAAGAGGAGAACAATTAGTACCCATCGGAATACCAACAATTTGTCTGTATAACTTAGTACCAAATCTAATGTAAATTTTATCTTAAAGGTATGGTAACGCTTCACACATATTTTGACATGACCAAAGTCTAAATTATTTAGTTCAATAAAGATAGCTGAGTTGCCACCTATTTGGGAAAGAGCTGCTGACTCGGCTTATCACTTGTAATTTATTGTTTGTTGGGATGTCTTTGTTAATCTTTCCCTTTGATGTTGGGGATAGGGTTTGGGATTTGATTCAGCCAGTTCCTGAAGTGTAGTTACTCTTTGAATTTATATCGGTTTTGGTGTTCACAAATAAAGAAAGCGTTTCTTTCGTTATATGCAAGAGAAGTTGAACCTTCCCTTTGGAATATCTACTCAATTAAATTAAAAGTTTTTCCTTGATCAAATTATGTGGCAAAGTCGTATAGAGTGTAGAGAAATTATAAGTTGACAAACTGGTCGCACGGAACTCTCTCAACTTCAATGTATTAATTACCTCACAAGAATTTTTAATAGATCAAAACAAATTTTACCTGAGCTTTCATAAACTTTTTCACAGTACCTTATGACATGGTTTTTGACAGCAGTGAGGCAAAGGGTTAATAATTTAGTAAGTTAAGTAGTAGTACAAGAACTAGAATTGGCAATAAATCGTGCTTTATACGGTTTTTACGAAGCTTTGGTAACCAATACATCGTAGGAAGCCAGTCTTGGCGTTCCTTAAAATTAACAGAAAATTTAAGGGGTAAATGGCTACAATGTCCTTCAACTACAGAACTCTCTTCTGCAGACGTCTCTTTCTAGGCCCTTGTACCGCCAAGTTCCTGTTTTAAAGTGTTGATGTAATGTAGCCGTTAAACAACAACAACGTTGTTTGCGGCCTTGTCTGCTGGAACCAAAACATACTTTCTATGAAATTCTTGGATACCTCGCTGTAGATATCAAAAATTTGATTTAGGCTTAGGGGGTAAAAGGTGATGGTTTGCGGATAAAATCTTATATTAAAATCATAAAACCTTCCCTTTGGAACATCCACTCAATTAAATCTTTAAGTTTTTCCTTGATCAAATTATGTGGCAAAGTAGTATAGAGTGTAGAGAAATCATAAGTTGACAAACTGGTCGCACGGAACCCTTTCATCTTTGATTTATAAATTACCTCTCCAGAATTTTAATAGACCAAAAGAATTTTTACCAGACCTTTCATAAACTTTTTCATATTACCTTATAACATGATTTTTGACAGCAGTGAGGCAAGAAGTGAATAATTTAGAAAGTGCAGTAAAAGTACAAGAACTAGAATTGGCAATATACCGTGCTTTATACGTCTTATATGAAGCTAAAGTAACCAATAAATCGTAGGAAGTTTTTCTTGGCGTTAATTAACATTAACAGAAAACTTAAGGGGTGAATGACTGCAATGTCGCTTCACTACAGAAATCTCTTATGTACTCGTAGGTGTCTCTTTGTAGGCCCTTGTAACGCCAAGCTCCCGGTTTAAAGTGCTAATGTAATATAGTCGTCAAACAACAAGTGTGTTTGCGACCTTGTCTGCTGGAAGCAAAACATACCTTTAATGAAATTCTTGGATACCTCGCTGTAGATGTCGAAAAGTAAATGTAGGTTTAGGGGGATAAAAACTGAATGTTTTGTGGATAAAGCTTACAACATAGTGTGAAAGGCAACATACGGGAAATGATTAAAGTAAATTCTACATCCCACCTACGACACCAAACGGAAAATAGTAACACTAAGTAACAACATAAGTAGTAAACGTCGCATCGACGTCAGTACGACGTCATTTCAACGTCATGTGCCTGCTGGGTAGTAAAATGAACCGATAAAATACATTCAGAAGGAAGATCCCTTGGAAGCCAAAAAAAACTTGTCAGAGGGACGAAAATGACAAAGACTGTTTATGTATGCGCTAAATGTTGTTCCCTCAATAAATAACGTCTTTACTTTCCTACCTACTAACTTACATAATTATGTGAGTCTGTTCATGTAGTGCATCATCATTATCAGAAATACATATATTAGTTTGGTGGGATGTGATGAACGGTGGTTTTTATGAGAAGCTACCAAGTTTGCTTTGCACGTGCAAGTAAAGAAGGTATACCCAAGTATCAGAGTTTTCATCAAAATCCATTTTTTTCTGTAGCAAAGAAACAGCATACATGTAAAAGTAAAATAACTTACACGAAATTTTCATATTTCTGTATTTCCCAAGGTAAACGAGGAATGCTATTAGACCTAGAAACGCTAGCCCACCAAATGTTGCTCCCAGAATAACTGACAGGGATGGACCCGCGTATGCCTGCTGTGCTGACTCTTGCTCTGGTGGTGCAACTGTCAAATTGGAATAACTTGATATTATGGGTTACTGATATAAAATTAGGGGATAACTGTTTTCAAAATTGTCATTTGGGGAGGTAAATCGTCGGTTTTATGGTCGGAAATTTCGTTTTATGGCGACGAGCCAGCGGAGCCGTAAAACGCAATTTGCGACCATAAAACCCACAATTTACCTCCACAAATGACAATTTTCAAAAAAGTTATCCCCATTCACATGCACTTTTTCACATTTTCACCTTTCAAACTGTTCTTCTTTGCATCCATTGCAAGCGCTTTCAGCAGCATAAAACCAAACGTCAGCCATTGAGAAGCGACGTTTTATAATGAAGTCGGGTTTGCGACAGTATATCGCAGAATATACAGTCGCAAATTTTTGACGTTATCCAATCAGGTGTGGCGTTACATTTGCAAGTGCATTAGAATTCGAATTATATTAATTCAAATTCAGTTGGGACAATAGTTAATAAATAATGATAATAAATGAACCAGATTTACTTTAGATACACATCCCGTTCAAGGGATAACGCGCAAGGTCCAATGAGCTTGTCCTGGCCAAATCAGCCTTACACTAAGTGCTTCTATAATTCTGTAAAACCTGAACCGCGATGCACGAACACCTCTTATTACGCATACACATGAAATTAAATTATTGAAGAACTGAAATTTCTTTCTTAATTCATTTAAATGTCACTAAAAGCTGCAAGACTATACGAGGAATATCCGCATAGAAATGTCATCCCCACCATTGCCAGATCTAGTGAACCAGCAAGTAAAATTCGATTCAATCTTATTTTTCGTTTGCATCCATAAGAAAACAAAACAAATAATACCAAATGATATTTGATATTAACACTACATACCTTTAGTTCTGAATTCAACAGGGTTATTAGAACGCACTGGTCTGGCAGGGTAAGAGTTTTTGGCAGCTACATCAAATCTATACACAGTGTCAGGCTCTAAATTTCTGACATAGTACTCAAAATGGTCTCCTATGCCTTGGTTGATAGTGTAGTCATAAATATGTCGAGAGTACTGAAATGCGAAATGTCAAAAAGCGGTTATTACTATATGCTGTTAATGTAAAAAATAAGTAGTTATTATACCACCCTTACCAGAAAACGCTAACTTTAACACGAAATATTATGCTATGAGCAAGGTCTGGTATAAAAAAGTTAAACCATGATTTGTCCGCCTGTACGGGAGATAATCCACTCGCTAAAGCTCGTGGATTATCTCCTCGTACAGGCGGACAAACCATGGTATAACTATTAATTAATCGGCATCCTGATGGGTATGCTGGCTTATCAGTAACACATCATCTCATTGTGATGGTGTAGCACTGATAGGCCAGCGACGCCATAAGGAAGTCAATTGCCATCTTGTTACTTTTAAGTGCAGTAGAGTAAGGTTGAGACTGCAGCTACTAACACCAAATGAAATTCTAAGCAGAACTAGAGAATATATTGATTACTTCCCACCAAAAGCACTTCTTTCGTTTTTCTATTTGAATTTCCAGGTAATACCTATGCGCTGTTTCGTCAATGCAATTTTCAAAATAAGGTGATAGAGTGAAGCAGTTAGAAATTGTGGCATTCGGCTTATCGTGACTTAAGGGAGGGTGGTGGCTTTATGTACTCTTATCTCAGTAGGCTAGAGATGGTGATAGTTTCCCTTTCACTGGAAGACAGACCGATAGACTGAAATACTGTGTAAGAAGGCCATTTAACCAAATTAGTTGCCCAACAATGCTTCGCTGTGTTTAAGTGTCCTAACAGCGGACATGAAAAATCACAAGTCCGGTCTTCTGTGCAGGTTTGTCTCAATTGGACAGGACAAAATGGGTCTGCTCTTTTGTATTCCAGTTTTGTACCTCGTAATCAAATCCGTCTTCAATCAATCGTAATATGACGAAGTATTGTGTAGAGCCCATATTAAACCCAGATGACCAGTCCAGTTTTGCACTATTGTGTGTAACTTCAGAATATTGAAGGTTTGAAGGCCTTTCCGGTGGTCCTGTAAGCAAAACAAATACCAAACAATAAAGCAAAACCTTGGTTTGAGGTTAACAAACTTGAGAATAATCTCAAACTCAAAATAAAGCACACTGATTTGCGCATTATTTTGAGTTTCAGAATGTACTCAAGTTTGGGACTAGTGTTGTCAGTTCAGTGGGAACAAAATATTCCCAAAAATGGCGTTTCTTTGTGAGCATACAAAATTGGAACAATCTTACTCTTTAATTTTGAATCATCTAAAATCTACTAACTGTTCCATCGAGGTATGATCTGTTGCAATTTCGCTTTGTTAAAGTGAATGGCTGCACCTCCATATATTTCTATTGTCTTATAAAATAAAACAACCTTCACGAATTTCTGTTTGCTTCCCGGAAAGACAAAAACACTTTCAAAATGGAGTCTATCCTAAAACAGAATTTAGTCATGGGAGAGCAAAGTCCTCCCTTTAGGTACTGACCTCTATTAAAAAAAGGAGGCAATAAGGCATTTATGAAAATGACAACGATGCTTCCCAAGAAATTGTACTCTGCCACTTAAAATATAAGTGTGATGGGTGTCGCAATAATGTTGGTTTCATTTTCTCCCATCATTTATTAACTCTGACTGATTGTGAGGGTCACGGTCTCGCAGTCAAGGCCGAAATGGCCAAAGCAGCTTGTCTGGCGCAACATTAAATGAGCCGCGACACGAGAAAACCAACAAAGTGGTTGTGCGCCTAGCACAGACTAGGATCAGCCTGGGCATCCGCCCAGTCTGATCAGAGTCTTCGCTGTCCGCATGGAGGTAGCTTAGTCCCTTAGCTACCCTTTGAGCACTTAACGACGAGTCTGGTCAAACTTGCGGATACCCAGGCTGATCTGAGTCTACACTGGGCGCACAACCACATTGTTGATTTTCTCGTGTTGCGGCTCAAATCAATTGAGATGTTATTGAAAGCACAGAAAATCATACGTACCAAGTGGAATAAGTTCATATCTTGACCTGAAGCTTCCGTATGCGTTTTTCATATCAAGATAATATGTTCCATAGTCTGGAATTTGGACATTATTTATCTTGAGCAAAGAGGCATAGCCTAGATCAACATGTGTGTCTGCAGATAGAATTTTTCCATTGTGACTCCAGGTATAATTCGGAGAAGGGTTGCCGTAGTTGTTCATTAACAAATTCGGTGACTGCCCCAGTAATGCATAAATGTTGTAGTTGTTGCTTGTCATGGCGTCTGTTGGACTAGGTCCACCTGTATGAAACAATATACAATTATTGACCTTTGTTGAGGTGAATATGCAGTTTTATTGACCTGCAAACATCATATTGACCGACGCGAAGCGGAGGTCAATATGTTATGTTTGCAGGTCAATAAAACTGCATATTTACCGAAATAAAGGTCAACAATTGTTTTATTATATGATAATTCCAAATTCTGTTCCTTAGATATTTATGATTGTACATAATGGTATTATCTCGCGACGTAACACCATTAACATTAACGTAAATCAGACGTTACGTCACGAAAAAATAATGACGTCAGCATAAAAGTAATATTCACTGACAGGCCGGTGAATATCACAAAATATTGACCGGCACGTGACATCACAAGAGCTAATGAAATTACGTGTTGTATCTTGGTCATATAATAAAAAAAATAATGTGTGACACTTTGATTAGGTATTTGTTGCTCATATTGTAATCGCGTTATACGATTGAGCTTTTTACATGTATTAGCTACCCTGCCGTATCCGGTAAATTGATGAAACAAACAAGCTTTGTTTTCTTTTGTGGAGGTAGGGGTAGAGAATTTATCAGTTGCAGTATAGGGACGGGGGGGGGGGGGGGGGTAGAGAATTTATCCCTTGTAGCATTGGGCCGGGGGGGTAGAGAATTTATCACTTGCAGTATGTATAGTCACAGTACAATAAGCTGACAAATAAAAGGGCCAGTATTTACATGTACTATAATGGATTTATTCATTCTGTAGATCTATGGCGAAAAGCTGCACGTGATCTGAAGAGCTGCACGTGATCTGAAGCATAGAGACAGTGCCCTTGTTTGAAGCCTTTCTCGAGACGGCTCAATGGGGGGACGCCTGTGCTTGCGAATTACTACGCAGGCGTCGCTTACCTGATGTTTGCAGCTAATGTGTCTCGCGGAGGACGTCAGTAAATGTGGCTCGAGGGGTGTTGGTTGCTAGCGAGTCCTGCACATAATCTTTTTTTCTTTATTTCATTTTTTTAGTCAAGTTAGCGACCCTGAAGAAGTGAAGATGGCGATTCTAATGGGATGCCAGAATTTATGGTTTAACGTAAAAGTGTAGAAAAATCTACAATACTTATCAAAACCTCCTTCTCTGAACCGTCATTATGCTGTGCTTATGTATATATCTTAAATATATCTTATATTTCTGCGCTCTTTGCCTTAATCGCCTATATCGCCAAAATTCCGTTACCGCAAAGAAAATAACTGAGCCGAAACACGAGAAAACCAATAAAGTGGTTGTGCGCCCAGCGCAAACTTAGATCAGCCTGAGCATCCGCCCAGTCTGATCAGAGTCTTCGCTGTCCGCATGGCGGTAGCTTTGACCCTTAGCTACCACTTAAGCGCTTAGCGAAGACTCTGATCATACTGGTTGGATGCCCAGGCTTACCTGAGTCTGCGCTGGACGCACAACGACTTTGTTGTATTCTTCGTATCGCGGCTCATATTTTACAGTACTCAGTATACATGTACTTACAGAAAACGGTGACATTTCCTGAACGCGTGGCATTTTTTTCCTGATTCAAATAATTTCGTCCTGTGCATATCCAGGTGCCATCTTCCCCGCCAATAGCTTGGATATTTACTTTTACTGAAGTAGATGCTTTTGCTTCTAAGTATACATGTTTAGTTTGGTTATTCATTATGATGAAGTCTGGGATGGGGTTCCCGGTAAAGTTACAGAATACATGAAACCAGTTAGGTTCTACAACCACAGTGGAATTGATATAGAAGCCTGTTATCTCGGCAGGATCTGGAAATAACAAAGAGAACCGTTTCTAAATCAGCTATAAAACACGGCTTTTCCCTTCTCCAGAATGACTCCAAGTATCTAAACCAAGGTTCGAGGTTATAAAACTTGAGAATAATCTCAAACTCAAAATAAAGCACACTGATTGGCTGCTTCCGAGCATGTGCTCGGAAGCAGCCAATCAGTGTGCTTTATTTCGAGTTTGAGAATGTACTAAAGTTTTATAACCGCCAACCCAGTGTTATGAAATTCCGCTATAAAATGGAGTTTTCCTTTCCAAAACAGTCTCAAAAATCTAGATCCATCTTATAAGACGGTCACAGATGTTTGGAATTGTTTGACATTGACCATAAACAAGAGTAATATTGCCATTTACGACATTACCGGTTACATGTACATCGTAGTTTTAAACTTTAATGGACCTATTCTGAAAGAAGAAGAGGTAAACAGAAGAAGAGGTGGGAAAACAATATCAAGGAGTGGACAGGAATGCATTTTGCCAGCGTAACTAGGGCAGCTGAAGACAGGACAAGGTGGAAAGGGATTGTTCCGAAGTCATCTGTGGTGCCCCAACGACCCAGTAATGTTATGGGATAAAATAGAATAGAAAAAAATATTCCGAATACATACAAATATTTGTGCGAATGTATTTATTTAAGGTGCTGCAAAATTGATTCATACGCGTGTTTGAATTTTATACAATTTTGCCAAAAATCTCAGTAAGCTTGGATATATTGGTTGAGCAGCAATTAATTTTTATGTTAATGAGGAGCCCTGTAGCTCAGTGGGTTAAGCGCTGGTCTGCTAAATTAGTGGACCGGAATCAAAGCTAAATGGGTGTCCACAATAAGAGTCTTCAACTGCTATTTCAACAATGAATTGATTAAATACTTTATGTAGTTGTTATCTTTGGGTCTCTCTAATCTTTTCTTTACTTTTTGTTTTTACTTTTATCTATTTTACTTTTTCATCATCTCTTTATTCTTTATTGCCTCCATTCCAAACTATTACTTTACTTTAATTGCTTTCGTATGCACCTGGTCCTTATACAGCAAACGTATTTCTATTTTCAAGACAGTTCTCTGGAAAACTCTAGTATTGTACATGCATGTTTATTTTTCTGTACACTTGTCATTGGTTTGCTTTCCTTTCCGTAGTATTGCTCTTTCATGCCTTTGTGCCTTTTTGTATTTGCACAGACACTTACTTTATTACCGTAATTTTTAACTACTAACAGCATGTACTAACAACAGGATATCTCGAAGTCGAAGATCATTTACTACTGGTATCTTGGGATGACTTTTCTTGAGATGAATAAAACGACTTGGAAGGGTTCATCGAGGTGTCAGTGTGTGAGATGACGAGATCCAATTTTACTTTTCTTTCTTTTTTATGTTTCTACAAATGAATTTCTAATTCAATAATACAGAGATTTTTCATGTTTTGTTTTCTTTTCATTCCTTTATTCTTATTCGCGCTATGTCGTATATTTAATCTTTTATGATTATCTTTATCAATCAGTAGCATAGTATATCTTTCACCATCCCATTCGTTTGAGTCTATGCAGACTGAGCTTTGTGAGTGTGAGGGGTAGCTGGCGTGAGTCTTTTTGTGGTTAAAAAGAGGGGAATGTGTGGAGTGTTCACTCTGCTCTTTATTTTCAGGAGCTGATTGATAAACACACAGCCTTTCATCATTATCCTCCCAACAGCTTGATATGATTGAAATACTTTTAAAAAGACTAAAATCACAAGTCGCCATCCATTCGTCAATATTTATGACAGTTCAGGATATGATATCTGTATCATATTTACTTTGCATATATTTTACTAGTTTTATTTCTCTTTAACATTTTTCACGCGGGTTATCCCGAGACAACGACCGCGACAGAAGACAACTAACGCAGTTCAACAGGTAAGGCAGAAAACAGGTGTGAGTAGCCGTTTTTCCTTATTTTCTCCTTCATTAGACTGAATCGAAATTTCTGGTTTCCATATTAAGAAAAGGGGGAGTTTTCTACATGTCATGGAGAAATCCAGGGTTCTAGCACAATCAACAAAGCGACAAGAAACTTTGAAATGTCAGCGAGGAAGCAAAAACATAATAAATATTTTATTTCAGAGGGTCGTGAACGGTTTACCAAAGGTACACACTTGGAGATTCCGACAGTTTCAATGCTACCATGGATTACAGAAAACATGCCAATTGTAATAAATCATAAATTACTTTGTAGAATGAAATTATAAGCATTTGAAGTTAGGTATTGTCTTTTCTTCTGGCAACAACTTGCCACGGTTCACATTTTAGGCCAGGTAAAAAGAACACGGTTCGCCAGAAACAACCAACGCAGTTTTAAACCAAAGAAAATCTATACCCTACTGTCTCTTACCCATTCCACTCCTATTTTTTATTGTTGTAAGTAACATATTTCGCCTCATGCTTGCAGATGGGCACTACTTGATCCGTGCGGCATTACGTATTGTCTCATTTGATGCACACATCTTGCTGTATCTGAACTGGTCTCTACATACGCGCGTATCTTTTAAGTGATTGAACTATCTCGCCGAAATCGCTTGTCTACTATTCCTGCACTTGCTATTTTATACAAATGAGAAATCAATGCAGTACTAACATCAGTCTAAGAAAAAGCATTTAGTTCTCTGCCACACACAGGTGAAAGACGTTATGATACATCATAAATATTGTTGAAAGGCATTAAAACGTTACATTCACCAGCGCTCTCCAAGCTGAAGAAGCCGTGAGCTCATTCACCATGCAATCACCTAGCAAAATAGCAATATAAGGGTCACATGTTCGATCCATTTCTTCTTTTATATTTTGGGAACGACGTCCCATCTCAAATGCATGATTACTATGTATAAGTGGGTCTGACCCCCAAACTTATATACACTCACACCTGGTTAAATATATTTACATGGATGTAACCAAACGAAAAGGAGCTGTTACGAAACGAAAAAGAGTTATAGTTATCAAACTACCTGGTCATCAGGTCGTTTGGTAACTCCGACTTTTTTTCGTTTCGTAACAGCTCTTTTTAGTGTCACGGACTCTTAAAAAATCTCACGCCCGGGCGAGGATCGAACCCGAGACCTTTCGATCTAAAGTCTCGCACTCTACCAAGTCGCTATAAAAGCCGGCTTGTACCGCAAGGCAGTACAAGTGAATCTTTATACCTAACCTATACCCTGTGACATTCTCCCCCTCCATATTGAATTCGTCCTCGAATTCTCAGGAGTTACAAGAATCACTGGAAATGAGACTTAAGGAGTTCTAATGCACATGTGGGTCATTTACGTTGGGCGCCATTTGTCACGGACTCTTAAAAAAATCTCACGCCCGGGCGAGGATCGAACCCGAGACCTTTCGATCTAAAGTCTCGCACTCTACCACGTCGCTATAAAAGCCGGCTTGTACCGCAAGGCAGTACAAGTGTATCTTTATACCTAACCTATACCCTGTGACATTAGTTTCGTAACCGCCTTTGTATATACATAGTTAACCGGGGGTGACATTTGCGAACGCTTTACTGTGCATGAACGTTTGAATGTCCATGCATAAACTTCACAAGTTTCCTATTTGATGAAAATTGCATGTAAGCCTTATTCCCAGAGCGTTCACTTGAACTTCTGGGAAACCTTATCGAACCAACAAAACCAAGCCCATCTTATCCAAACAGACACACAAACCAACGCCTCATAGTGAAAACAAATGAGCCGGTTCATGGGAAATGGGGTCTTCAGGAGTTCCGACCAGCGTAGACACAAGCCAGAAAAGAGTTACTCATGCTGGTTTGATGCTAGCCTAGCTATTTGGCATGACCCTTCTGGAGACTTTGTTCTATCCATTCAGTGAACAATAAAGACGCTAAGACTATGCGGGTGCGCAGGCTAATTTGTGTCTTCGTTATTCGCATATGGCATAAAGTACGATTTGTTATGTCGCGCCTGAAATGAGATGACTAAGGCGCAGGTGCAAAGTCCAGCAGCCAAGATGGATGGAAGGATAATTTGCTATTTTATATCCTTTTCAACAGTGTTTCAGTCATATCAGGACGATGAAAGGGTGATAATGAAAGGCTGTGTGCAATAGAACCGCGTTTACTGTAGGAAGCAGTCAAGAATGGCCGTCATCGTTTGCATACAGGTCAAACAAGCCTACACTTAGTATAGAGCCAGCTCTCACTCAGTATCAGCATATTGTGCATCTGTGTCAACAAAAAAGAAGTCGTAAGCTGTGTTTAGACGGAAAGAATACACCCGGGTATGTAATTGCACCCTGGTGCAAATTGTCACCCCCGATTTCGCTTAAAACCTTTTTAGATCGACAAAGTACATCCCCAAGATGACTGATTCTACCTAAAAACGCCGTTTACATGGACAGAATATACCCCGGGTGCAATTTTGCACCCCGGGTGCAAATTTACACCCGGGTGTATTTTGTCCATCTAAATGCGGCTTTAAGTGTCAACCTTAGCACGATCTTGTCAACGTAATATTACCAATATGAGATGAGTAATATTACCAAGATGAGTAAGATGGGTTCAGAGCCGGAAGAAGCACCACAGAGCAGATCTTCAACCTTAGAATCCTGTGTGAAAAGTATCTCCAACGTCAGCAGAATCCGTACCACGTCTTCATTGATTTCAAGAAAGCCTTTGATAGGGTATGGCATGCAGTCTTATGGCCCACCATGCGGAAGTACAATATCAGTGCAAATCTAGTTCGCACCATTGAGCAGCTATGCGACAAGTGCAGTCCTGATGAATGGCAGCACAGGAGAATGGTTCAGAACAACAGTTGGAGTAAGGCAAGGATGTCTTCTTTCACCCGCCCTCTTCAACATTTTTCTCGAATGGATCATGTCTGATGCTCTGGAAGAACATGACGGAAAGGTCAGCATAGGCGGTAGAAACATTACCAATCTGCGGTATGTCGAAGACATAGACGCTGTAGCTGAGGAAAAGCAGGAACTAGAAGCCCTAGTTGAAAGTCTCGACAAAACCTGCATAAGGTATAAGATGAAGATCAGTGCTGAGAAAACCACTGATGACAAACAGCGCAGATAGCATCCAGAGGGAGATCACGGTAAAAGGACAGAAACTGGGTACCGTAATAAGCTTCAAATACCTTGGGGCAATTGTCTCAGACGATGGCTCAAAACAGGAGGTTCTCTTAAGGATTGCACAAGCCACTTCAGCTCTTACCAAGCTGAAACCAATTTGAAGCGATAACAACATATCTCTTGGTTCAAAGGGAAACTTATGCGCTCCCTTGTCATTTTAATATTTCTGTATGCCTGTGAATCGTGGACCTTGACAGCAGAGTTAGAGAAAAGAACGCAGGCTTTTGAGATTAGATGCTACCGAAGGTTACTGAACATTACGTACATGGACCATATAATCAATGAGGAGGTTCGCAGAAAGATCCAAGCAGCCATTGGAGAACATGATGAACTCCTGACGCTGGTCAAGAAACGGAAACTAAGGTGGTTTGGCCACGTCTCAAGGTCTTCTAGTTTAGCAAAGATTATTCTACAGGGCACAGTGAAAGGAAAAGGGAGAAGAGGTAGACAGAAGAAGAGGTGGGAAGACAATATTAAAGAGTGGACAGGGATGGATTTTGTCAGCTCAACTAGGACAGCTGAAAACAGGACAACGTGGAAAGGGATTGTTTCGAAGTCATCTGTGGTGCCCCAACGACCTAGTAAGGTTAAGTGGTAGAATAGAATAGAATAGAATAGAGGAGTCAGTTGTTTAGTATACAGCATCTTAAGAATGGAGCACGAGAAATATGTCTAGGCCGTCTTGCAACTGATAGACGAAGAGCGGATTACATGTATTACTCGACAACTCATTGTGAAAGCTGAACATTTTCGGTTCTATCACTTGAAAATGCTGTAATAATATTATGGTTCTCCAATTTACTCCAACTAACCAATCCATCTATTCAGATATCGTAAGTGTAACTAAGCCATATTGCTTATGCCAAATGTCACTCAGTAGTTTATACCCGACAGAGGCGAGTTTAGCAACCCCGGCGCTATCGGGCACTCAGCTGAATAACTCTGACCACCAACAACCACTCACACTGCTGAACTCGCATCTACCATTTAAAGGGTATCTGTTAGGTGTGTGCTGGATATCACAAATATCTGCATCGCAAATAATGCAGTTTCAAGAAAATCGTGAGTGGTAACATCGATTTTTTCCAAGGACTTGATATTTTACAAACTGCGTTCGTTGTTCTCGAAGAATTCTGACGAACCGCGTTCAGTGGTACCATGAACCGTTGTATTTTGTATCCAGGAACAAACTCAAGTGTTCACTGTTCCATGCATTTGAACAATGGACAATGATTTTTCAGACGAATGCTTGCGATGAATTAGAACCATAGACAATATACTATATCTACATAAGAAAAAAATAAGAAATAAGATGTCTTACATAGCCAAAAACTACAGCCGAAATAGAAAGGGATAGGTGAAATTGAATGAAATGAAAAGTTACGAGGTTTATCTCTCAATTAAATGAACAAATCTCCGTGAAACTTCATCGGTTTGTACCAACATTAGTCTGCTTGCCCTCTGCCAAAGAACTTTTAAAAGTATTCATGTTCAAGGTTAAAAATCGCTGTTTTCTTACCTTAGGTAGTCCTATGACGTCACCAAATTGAACTGCGTTAGTTGTCTTCTGTCGCGTCCGTTGTCTCGGGATAACCCGTGTGTTTTTGTTACTAGTAGAACTTACAAAGAACGTCGACAGAAATCACTTTTACTAAGGTTGCGTTGCTTCCCTCTGTCAGGTTGAGACGATAGCAATCATAGTCGCCTGTTGTACTTCTGTGGATTTTGCTAAATTCCAGGACTGTTCCATTCTGGTAAAATTGTGAACCCGTCTCGTTCTTCACCCAGTATATTTCTACATCTTCCGTTTGCTCTGTGCTGCATGTTACATGTAGATCGCCGCCTTCTATAATTTGGTAAACTGTAGGTTTAACTGGAGCTGTCACTGAAAAAGAAGAATAATAATTATTATCCAAAGACAAGTGGTATACAAAGACAGGTGTTATAACAGGTTACTGAAGAAAAGTAACACGGTTATAAAACAAAACGATCTCTTAAACAATTTAATACTTCACGCCACTTTTCAAAAACCGGCTTCGGTATCAGATGAATTTCGTTCATTCGAATATTTTAATTCAAAAGATCAGCAAAATAATTAGGGTCAATATAGACTTCTCCCAGATAGGATATTCGAATAACTAGTTAAAACTTGTTTAGGGTTAATTCATATGATTATGTTCGAATTCATGACATGGTTAGATAGTTCCTTTCCTATAATAGTCCCATTTCAAAGGCCTAAGTGACCTCATTTTTAGCTCATCTGAGCCGAAGGTCACCTGAGCCGAAGGTGAGCTTATATAGAATCGGAGAAACTGTTGTCCGGGCCCTAGCTTCTTCGTTTTTGATCGCAACTTCTTGTAACTTGCAGGTATCCATGACGGCCATAAAATATCAGACCAGTTTGAATTTGAGCCAGGTTGGATCATTCTTTTCCGAGTTAAATGCCCTTGAGCGATAAAATATTTTCCCATAGATATATAATGGAGAAAATGTTGTCCGGTCCTAGCTTCTTCATTTTTGATTGCAACTTCTTGTAACTTATAGGTATCCAGGACAGCCATAAACTATCGGACCAGTTTGAATTTGGGCCAGGTTGGATCCTTCTTTTCAGAGTTACTTGCCCTTGAGCGATAAAATATTTCCCCCTAGACATATAATTGGGAAAATGTTGTCCGGGCCCTAGCTTCTTCATTTTTGATCGCAACTTCTTGTAACTTGCAGGTATCCAGGACAGGTCAAAAATAAGGTCACAATGTCGAATCTTAGATAAACCTTGTGTGCCTTCTAGAGGGCACACTTTTGATCCAGTCTTCGTGAATCTTTGTCAGAATGTTTATCTCTATGAAATCTAGGAGGAGATAGAGATTGGATCATGTCAGGTCAGAAACGAGGTCACTAGGTCAAATTTTAGAAAAATCTTATGTACACTCTAGAGGGCACTGTTTTGATCTAATCTTCATGAAACTTTGCCAGAATGTTTATTTCTAGGGCAAGTTTGAAAGTTGGTCTTGTGACCTCATTTATTAACCAGTTTTGTTATTACCATTATAACTTCACAGCTGTATTGAATTTGTTTGACGTCAAAATCTGCACTCCTCTAAAACCACTGGTTTAAAAATTTGTAACAAATGAGTGAAGTGACAAAACGTGTCTGTTGACAGTAAGATCTCATGTGAGCTATAAGACCATTGGTCCTGTTGTTTAACATCTGTCTGTTAATAATTTATTCCATTATTAATGACAAAAGCGATTACTTTTGTGTGTAGTGTACCATGTGGCAGCCGTAAAATGTCTCCACGTGCATCATCATGTGTAAACTATATCGTTTCTAGTCTTTAGGGATCATTGAGTTAATTCTGTCATTAAAAAAAAGAGTTCTGTTTGAGCCGGTGTTAGGGAGGCGTGGCCAGTGTTGCACATTACACTACCGATCATGAACAGACACACCTGCTGTTCTCATTTATTTGGTTTATTGATCTAAACTATTCAGAACTTATTTAATAATTATCAGTGAATACATAAATGAAATTATCCGCAACACGACAATAACAACAAAGTGGCATGTACGCGCAGCGAAGACTCAGATCAGTCTGGGCATCCGTCCAGTCTGATCAGAGTCTTACCTGTCCGCATGGAGCTAGCTTAGATCCTTAGCTACTCTTTAAGCGCACAGCCAAGGCTCTGATCACACTTGGAGGATGCCCAAGTTCCTCTGTGCCTTCGCTTGGCGCATATGCCACTTTGTCGGTTCTGTCGTGTTGCGGCTCATAAGTCTCCCTCTCTCTCTCTCTCTCTCTCTCTCTCTCTCTCTGTGGCACACAAACTCACCTGACTGTGCTGATACAAGGTATGCAGAAGAGCATAATAGGATAATCCCACTCAGGCATCTAAGATCCATTAAATTATAAGTTCCAGACAGTGTCCAATTTCAGGTGTTAATTGGTTAATGTTTCACAATATGTTTTCAGATTTACGAAAACTGCTATCTAAAAATTACTTTGTCAACTAAGCTTTATATTTTATAAATGGCTACGCAAAGATAACAATATTTGTGTTTCAACATCTGCCTGATATCAAGCCTACATGAAACTCTGTGATAAGGCTATTACGAAATATACACGGGTATTGAAACCACAAGGCGATAACTGGTGTTCAGCTTGTGTTTAGTTTGCTCCCGTATTTCTGTGGTGTTCTTTGACATCCCAGGGTTTTCCAAGTGTTGCAACAAGTAGTGACTGTCGAGTTCTCATCCTTGATATATCATAGTTTTTCATCCGTGATTTGAGCTCCGACACGACCAAGCCAACAATGTGCCATGTGCGCATAGCGAAGAATAAAATCAGCCTAGGCATCCGGCGAGTCTGATCAGAGTCTTGGTTGTCCGCATGGAGCTAGCTTAGACCCTTAGCTACCCTTTAAGCGCAGAGCGAAGGCTCTGATCAGACTGGGCGAATGCCCAGTCTGATCTGAGTCTTCGCTTGGCGCACATGCCACTTTGTTTTCTCGTATCGAGGCCCATTTATTTGTTTCCCTTGGTAGGCTATTTTAGCATGATTAGAAAACTTTCACGCGGAGAGAATCCTTAACCGTTGCAAGATACAAGGGCAAGGGTTGGCATCCCTAAAACCGTTTTAGGCTCCCGGTGGTTAGTTACCGTCTGTTCCAAGTCGGTACTTCTGTTGTGGTTCTTCACTGTTACTTATTCTTGTTAGCCATAGTATTACTTTCGTTCATCTATTTCATGTGAGTGCCTGCCGAGACCTGTCTGTGCCTTTCATCAACTGCTGTAAAGTTATATATACTGAACAAAAAAAGAAACGTTACATAGATAATTCATGAATTTTAAGCTAAAGTACACTATTTTCGCACCTGTTCTCAGAGTAGGCGCGCAATAAATTTATAAAAACGGGAAATTAATTTTTTGGGGGAAATGCAAATTTTCTTTATTTCATGCATCATACTATATCTTAAGAATCATATGTCAAAATATCTGCATTCAGAGTGGATTCTGTAATTAGCTTTCAGCCTCTCAAAAGGCCAGGGGGTACACTAAAGGAGTAAATATTAGGTGCTACCCCTTCGTTAGTAAAACTGCAAATAATGTACATGAGAAAGTGTTAAAAGTAATGTTTGTGAAACAGTTTAGCACATTAAAATGTTGTGCAAAGTAAAACAATAGATACTACTAAACTATCAAACCCCAAACGATTAGAATGTTAAAAAGTACATGTACTCATGCATTAGTTGACTCTAAACAGGCGCAAAGCATTGACTTCCTTTTTCGTCAGAGCAAAACAAAAGAGGCTCTTGTGAATATTCTCATATCAACGAGTTGCAGTACCAATGCGTGTGAAATTATCAAGGAAAGAAATAAGATAATAGAAAAAAGTAACAGCTGTAGAATAAATTTACTTGAGTAACGTAGCTTACATAATAAGTAAGTATAACAAGCAAATAAAAGTTATAAAAATCTAAACATCAATGACATTAAAAATGTATTCTATTTTTACTGAGAATAATATAACTTGTCATTAACAATTTTTAAAACTGCGTAACCAATTTCATTAACTCAAAAACATAAAATTATATCAGAGAAAGGGAACTTGTACTGATTCGTATATTGATAGAAGTATAAATATCTGTGTCACTGTCAACAGCTATAGCCATTTTGCAAAAGTTACACATACTCTTTTAGTGTTTTTGTATAATAGTTTTTTCTATCATTGTTTCAAACAATTTAGATATTTGTATACTACAAGACTACAGTGAATGTGTAGGGTACGCTATCAAATTAAATGAACAAGCCTGCTGTAATTTCCAGGTGATCCCCCACCCACTATTCTTTGTAGTGACGTTAGACCTTTAATTCATATGCATAGGTTTTTATAGTTTATACCAAGTGTAGAAGGAATTGTAGACCAATTTGATATCTGTCCATATTATATTGGTAACATTACTTACACATCAAATGACTAGGCAATAAAGAAGGTCGTATGAAACACGGAATTAAATGATTCGAGAAAAATTATATATTTGAGAAAATTTGAAGTTTCTGTTGAAAGGATTTTATTTTTCAGTGCCATACATTGCCATGCTCAGATACCAATGACGTCTTAGATATTTTACCACAGCGCCTATGGAATAACTCAATGTTGTGCGTCTGCTAGGATACTGGTGTTTTCTCGAAGCGCTGAGCTGGCATACTTGAATTTGTGCAGAGCACTCAGTATAGTGCATCTGCTAGGATACTTGTAGTTTCGAAGAGCACTCAGTAAAGTGCCTCTGCTAGGATACTTGTATTTCCTAAGAGTATTTCCGAAGAGCGCGCAGAATGACGTTTAGAGGACATCAGTATGAACTCTCAGTTGCTATAGTAACAGGTCTATGACGTCACTGGTATCGGAGCATGACAACCGGTGCTTGCCATGCTCCGTCAACTGTTTGCAATGAGAGATAGAGAGAGGGGAATATTGTCACGCCGACACAGAGGCCGACACCAACATGATCCGCACTGCATCAATACTTCCTGGTCCCCGCCCCCTCCCCCCCCCCCCCCCCCCCCCCCCGCCCGCCTGTGCTTGAGGGACATAATGAGAAAAGAATATCCGCTGAGAAAGCAGTTGGTAAGCTATATAACCATGAATAACTAGTGCCTTACTTTGTTTTGACGTTGTCTACTTTAATTCATCGGAGCAATTGTAAGGTGTATGGACATACCTTCAAGTTTTCCGCCACTGTCAAAAAGGGGAACAACCTTTGTGAAATCCTGTTTGTTTCCCTGGACGAAAGATCCATATCCGCATGGAGTCTACTCAAACAAGGGGTAATTTGCTCAAAGGAGCAAATTCTAATAAGAGTGGAACCTTATTAGTGGCTATTCTCTTAAATGAGAGAATTCGCTCCTATTCTATGTTGAATAAATATCACTGCATAAGAAAGCTGGCTTGGCCTTTATAAGCTCGCGAGTTCGTCTTATTTCTTATGAAGTTAGCATATCAGCACATTTAATATAATCATACGATAAATATTTTCATACAAAGTCACAAAGTTATTTTTACTTGTCTAAACTAGGATGCTCAGTGTAACAATAATGGGAATCAGAAAAGCGACAATTATCAGACGGCACATCTGTGTAAACCGGAAGTAGCAAGTTTTAAACAGAGAATATGTAAGATTAAGAACACTAGCTGCTGTATTTTTTATTTGGCATAACTTCAACAGCAGTTCTGGAACAAGGGCAAAATACTCATAACGTAGCTTACATAACGTAGCTTACATCATACGATATAATTATGCATACTTAAATAAACGAAGTAGCAAGTCGAAAGTTTTTGTTAGTTTTGCACTACCCTTGTAAGCATATCGATCATAAATGTACCAACATTCCCAATTTTTCTGTAGTTTTTTCACAATTGCGATAACGTAGCTTACATCCTTATCCATTCTGCTAAACGTGTAATATTCAGAGAAAAAGTGCTTCAAATTTTAAGGGGTCAATGCATCCATGTAGTTGCTATCGAAATTGACAATCATACATGTTTGTTTTAAAGATTTACTTGGATGCGAAACGCTTGTTTGTTACTTGCTAACTAATCAGTATCATGCGGGTAACGTAGCTTACATACAACTTGGCGACAGTGCAGATGAGAAAAAAGTTTTCCGCAGGGAGGTATGATTTATAAAATGGTATGTCAGGTTTGCGTATCTACATATTCTGTTCACTTTAGAAACATAATTTCATTACATTTCACATATATTTTGCGGAAAAGGGGATGCACTTGTTTGTACCATACAGGAAGACATGTGTTTTATGCCATTTTTGGCCTGTTCAAGCATCGAGAATGGAAAAACTTGTCAATGTGATGCTTCCATTCGCAACTGAAAATGAAGAACACATCTTTCAGCTGGAATGGAAGTATGTTTACGCCATGTGAAATGTTTTTGAATAAACGTTTAGCCTATAAGACACCAAATATTAGTACTTGTTTGTCTATTCTGAGAATAGGTGTTCGAATAATGCTACGTTATTCTCCCTCGTGTCAGACGTCAGACAGCCTTATGAACTAATCGGTTTGCGATTTGCATGCATTGTTACAGAATTTTTCCATTTTGACTGAAAATACCATTGACAATGTGAGACGCTCGATGCGCATGCGCAAGCGCTTAAATTTTTGCACTTTCGGATTTGCCTTGTAACCGCCAATAAGACACCCTATGAACCGTATGACACTTAACCAGCAGCTCAAAGAAATAAGATGTTAAAGATAATGTGTCTTTGAAATTGTCTCCCTTGCAATTAGAAGTATAGAAAATCATTTACTCCGATTAACCTGTATGTTTTAATAAGATTTTCAAGTTTAATTCATGGATCTTATTCCAGCTTCTCCAGACAATGGTTCATGATGAAAAAGTTTGATCAAACTGGTTAATTGCCCGTGGTATATCACCTTGCATTGTCTATGGGAGTTTCAGTGCATAGCATGAAAGTCAGAGTCAAGTGTCATGAAAAGCGATATTCCAAGCCTTGTGCTTCACTGATCAACCCTTTGGAAGCGGCGATGGGACCGTTTTCGTAACAACTACATTTGTAATGCCTGATAAACGTCTCAGAAGTGACTTGCTCACATGGGCTGACAACTTGTGTGAAACACGGGTCTTCAAACGGCACCTTAAAACAGCGATTTCAAATTCTGACCCCTCATTGAATCAAACTGATCTGGAGACATTAATCTCACAGCTTATGTTGTGATATTCATTTTCTTAAATACGGATACTTTTTGGCAGTTACATATAAAATAAAATTGGAAAAGTCTTAATTCAGTTCAAAGACAACGCGAATTGAATGTGCATGTAACGTTTCTTTTTTTGTTCAGTATACATACTGCTTTTCCTTTTTGTTTTGAGGGTGGAATATATAGGATCAGGGCCCAGGTTCACAATCATTCTTAAAGTTAAGCACAACCTAAAATTTAAGGTGAAAAATTTCACGCTAAGAAAATGTATATTCAAATCATATTGAGAATCTACGTTTTCGCGTAACTGACAGTGGTTATGGAATTGTAATCAGTAAGAAGAGAACAAATTTTGATTTTGTAATCTTTGATTTACGCATGAAATTTTCGACCTGAAATTTCATAGGTCGTCCTTAAGTTAAAGGAGTGATTTTGAACCTGGGCCCTAATTGTATACCTGTCGTTTTACTTTATGGACTGAGGCAACATGAAATAACCTTTTATCTATTTTGTCTTGTGTCCCATAAAATGGACATTTGAGCCGCGACGCGAGAAAACCAACAAAGTGGTTGTGCGCCCAGCGCAGACTCAGATCAGCCTGGGCATCCGCCCAGTCTGATCAGAGTCTTCGCTGTCCGTATGGAGGTAGCTTAGACTCTTAACTATCCTTTAAGCGCTTAGCAAAGTCTCTGATCAGACTAGGTGGATGCCCAGGTTGGTCTGAGTCTGTGCGGGGCGCACAACCACATTGTTGGTTTTCTCGTGTCGCGGCTCATTTGCAAACAGTGTAGACACATATCAGACGCAGCAACACGAGGCGTCGGATCAGGGTGTACACCGTTAGTATAAAATTTACAGCAGTTTCTATAAAATGTGAGAATGAACAAACCAGAAATCCCTTAAGTGATGAATGGGCGTTCAATTTATAAAGATGGAAGAGTCGAATAAGTATAAAGCTTTGAAATGATTGACTATTGCAGTTAGATGCAGGAAGTGAAGGGAAGAAAATGTTGCTGGCAAATAGGACAGATTTTTATATACCATTTAATACGTAATACTCATTTGAGGGTGTATGCCGAATGAAGAGATAGATAGATGAAACTTTTTTGGTTTTATTTTTTTCTGCAAAATAAAAATTAAACGCATCAAATAACATTGTTCAGATAAACCATTTCAGCATGCATTTAAAAAAAAATAGCCAAACACATATTCAGCCTATCCCTCACATACTTTAAAATGCTATGGACCCCTACATGTTGCCGAGATAATAAAACGTTAGTCATATTTGACATACCTGTTAAAGGAGTAGCTTTCATTTTCTGCAGAGTCATCAATGTTATCAGTGTTATTGAGTGTCCATATCTTACTTAGCTGGGTATAAAAAGGTGACTATGAAATTTCTGTACGAGGGACAGGCAAAAAAAGATCAACAATTTCGAAACGCAGATAAAAAAAATCCACATTTTTTAATCAACTGATCTGAAATCTTATAATCACAAGCCATGACATACTTCGGATAGATTATTGCCCTTCGACTTATTTTGAGCATATCTTTGCAGTTTTTGTTTCTTTCCATGGCAACAAAGGGGGCGGAAAAGTTGGCGTTAACTATCACAAGTATGTTGTGAGCAAAAAAGGCAAATGCAATCAAAACTCCTAATGATAATTATCAATAGCTTAACAATAATTTCGAATATTTTTTTATAATAATGTCATTATGACCACCTTAGCAAAAACGTGGTGTGCTTCTTACGTAATGCGTAAAAATGGTGGATCGGTTTGTGTCAGAAGGACGTGGGAGCACAAAATCATGTGTTTTGGACATAGCAAAGTGAGTGTCAAAACAATCAAAGATATAGCTAACAGAAAATTTAATTTATCAATAAAAGGTCATTTCAAGCTGTATCTCCTTTCATTTTGAAGAGGACAACAAACAATCTGCACATGAATGCCAGAAATTATTTAATCTTGATATTTTCAAAACTTTAGATGAAGTTGGTTCAATTGGAACGCATCTAGGATGTTGCATACGATGCCCGTTTCGGAAACAAAATATTCCTTGAGAAATGCAGTTGATACTAAAGCAGATGCAGACAATTTCAGGATTGTGCCCAATATAGAAAACTGCGCTATCCCTCAGCCAGTTAGAAGGTTTACGATGGAGGCACTTGGCAACCAATAATTGACCCTATGGGCAAACAACATTAAATCAACACTAAATCAAGTTTGATTCGACGTCGTTGGCCTTTTGGGCAGAATCATAGATATAATCTAGATTCAAGGGAATAAAACTTGATTGGCCAGATGTATATGCACTGTTGAAATACAAGCTTTCTCATAATATGTAAACTAATTGAATTTCAGGATAGGTAATGGTCACCTCAATGACCTATAGTTTTATATTATGTGATCTCCAGTGCTGGTGGTATCTGGCCCCGAGCTTATAAAACTTTTTTCGCGCTCAACTCAGCTGAGCATGAAATTTTCTCTGCTGATAAATATGAAAATGCCAACTACTGTTGGCATTTTCATATTCATAAGCAGAGAAAACCTGATACTACGCTAAAATGAGCAAGGAAATACCTGTTCTCATCAATAATTTTCTTTTTATTACAGGTAAAATTTCATGCTCAGCTGAGTTAGTTGAACATGAAAAAAGTTTTATAACCTTGGGGCATGGTTGCTCTTCGACCCATAGAAGCTAAAAGAATCTTGAAAACTGTAGACTGCATAGAATGACTTGTAAGAAGGTCATCGTGATTTTCGATTATCTAGTTCCTGGCATGTAAGCTAGAGCGTTAAGTTTTATGTACTGATGAAATCTTGTGGCTCTGGGACTGATATAAGCCCAAATATGACGAAATCTGAAAATTCTATAGAAGCCTCGGTGACCTACTTTCATGTAAAGCAATTCTAAATGGTCAGATTTGTGCATTGCATAGATATGGGAACAACAGATATCAAGTTAATCCAATCATATAATGTTATATTGAGTGACCATCCCCCAATGTTGCCGTACGTATATGAACTAGAACGCTGTGACCTCATTCCACTTAAAATATTTCTCAGTTTTAGCAGTTTTGAAACCTAGTCCCAATAAAATGGTCCACACGGTTCTGTTGACTTAATTTCGTTTTTTCCCTTTCTTCAAAAGGGGGCTGCCATCTTGGTATGAAAATTGAGATTATCATATGCAGCGGTATATGGAAAAGGTTATTTGCACGAATGTTTACAGGCGGAAGACGACGATGGACGGATGCGGAGAGACCGAGACTTGAATGATGGATGACTTGCGATTTTACATTCTTTTCGACGGTCTTTCGAAGGGAGGGTGACAATGAAGGGCTGTGTGCAATGGAACTTATTTACGGTTGAAAAGATTTCCGTCTCTGGCGGGTCTCAGACCCGGGACCGCTAGATCAGCAGGCCAGCGCTCAGTAACCTATTGAGCTACCGGGATTCCTCGGACACTTGGTCTCGATATGTTAACCAAACATGAATCGATATTGAACCAGCCTTGAATCAAGGTTGATTCAACGTTGTGTTTTTGCTGGGAAACCTTTTGTGCTATGTATACCGTCTACCACCAGGGTATGATCTAAAAAGACGAATCAACTAAAGAAAAACTCAATCTAAAGATCAGTTTTTCCTAACAACAATATCTCTTTATAATTTGGTCAGTATATATTTAAAAGCCATTTGTACGTACGTGGCTTTGCTGAGATAACAGATCCCGAAGAACAGACAATAATTCCAAGCAGAAGGGTTCTTTCCATCTAAAAATACACATTTAACTATCTGGGCCACAATATGTTTTCAGAGTGATAATAATGAATGATAGTCCTACTGTCTTCATTTAACTTTGTATTGATATTATTCTTATCTTTTCTATTTGAATTGCCAGATAACAATATTTCTATTCTTATATTTGAGTAGCATAAAGCTACACATACACGGAATAATATTCATAATCAACTGATGATAATGTGCACAATTCGTGGTGAATGTAGAATAATCAGTTTCTGGTGCCAGAAGGAATGTATGGAAATGAAATTGGTCATTTCTTGTAGAATGATGCATAGTTTTATCAAATAAGAGTTATGAGCAATTTCACTCACTGACTACAGCGGAAGGACAAACAGACTGATGGACTTGCACAGCGATTAAAGTGCACTCCTGTGGGTCGTGCAATACTGTTTAGACTTTCGTCACCGTTTTGCATGCCGGTGGCTGTACAATGTCAAAATATATAAGTATACAAAATTTGAACCATATATACTACGGGGTTCAAGAGTTACGAGCATATTCACTACTTGACCGTAAATTTTCAACTTGTGCTCAGCAAAGCCTCGTCCATCAAAAAGACGGTTATGCATGCGAGTCGTTAGATAATGATAATGTTGACATGTATAAGTATGCAAAATTTTATCAAAATATAGAATGCGGTTCAAGAGTTATAAGCGTTTTCGCTAACTGATAACGGACGGACGGACGGACGGATGGACGAACTCACACAGTGATTATAGTGCAAACCTACGGGTTGTGCAATTGCACCATAGTCCTGTTGAAAAGATGAGCCGATAAAAGTGAGAAATTCTATCTTGAGATCTTGAGACGTACGCGTATATTTTGTTTTTGACGGGGTGGGCAGGGTTGTGATTATTTCTGAAAAATCTTTTTGAGTCTATTGAACATGAACATTTGTACTTGTTTTTTTTTTAAAATCGGCCTTTCTGACCAAAAAGAAAACAAACGCATATCATTTTTTATATAGTTTTTATATTTTTTTAAGCCTCATATAGCGCCAGAACATTACATTACGCCAGAAATCTCAGTAGTGTGTAGTTTTGGTTGAAACTTTATGCCGTTTTCTTCAAACGATTTTACGCATACCGGCATGTCTAGAAAAAGTGCTCTAAACCTTATGGCACACATACACGCAAAAACACACACAAACATACGCAACAAAAGGTCGAATGGTTAGAGGCGCTCCGCTATGGAGTTCGAAAGCCAAGAACCTTTTTCGAATCAGGAAAAGTTAATGACAGAGAAAGAAAGATAGGTCCCGTTTTAACCTTTTTATGCTGTGCCCAGAATATGGCGAGTCTCTAACAACCATGGCTGCTACAGCAAAAAGGCTCCAGAAAAACTAAACCTTTACCAAAGTGTGTATGGATAGATGTTGAAGGGAGACCACCCCTGAATGGAAGTATTTACTCCTTTCTACTTAGAGACTGCTCTGAAAAGGAAAAAAGTAGCTCACTGTAGAGAGCAAATTGTTTCTTTTAAGAGTAGCTCGAAACAATTGCTGTTCAGTTACAGCTGTCTCTCTTTTCAAAATGGTGGATAAGCCATAGATTAGCGTATCCATAATCCGTATTGCCCGTTGACTAATTTTCTCTCAATGTGAATAAAAGTGAATAAAACAAGATAAGAAACTTTTAATTTTTTATAAAATATTTATTGCAATTAATATCTCTATAAAGGGCAATTCTCCGTGTCTGATAAAACAATTGTTTCCAGAAAGACCGTTGGGTTCATTAAAAGTCGCCAGTAAAGAGTATCATCTGACATCTTTGGTGATTTATTCCTGCAAGAAAGTACGTTACAGTTAGTTCAAAGACTTTATATACAACCTAATGCAATATATTTCCACCATATTTACATGGCCGTCGGAACAGGGGCGGCAGGGGAGGCGACCGCCGCCCCAATATTTTCGTCAAGAATATGATTCTGCTTAGCTTAGGAGTAAAATAAAAGAGAAGAACACTTTCACACCTCACACATCGCAATTTTGCCATGTCACAACGGGTGACATGCTAGTCCACGCTGTATAATAATTGCCTGCGGGCGTAAAGGATTAACGGGTGGTAAAGAAGACACACTTTCGCACCTGATTATCATCAATATCACATTAAATTGTTCAGTTGTGTGTAGGGCAAGTCGGATGTCAAGACCAAATTCAATTAATCATGTGAAAATATATCTTACAACATGTGCGAATAGGAGTCATGCAGATCAACCTGCACATCTGTGCAGCCGCGTCCCTTTTCACTTATACCATGTATGAATCCTGGAGCATCTTAATTCTCTGGTCAGTCTGATCTTCTGCGCAGATTAATTTTAATATCATCAATACTTAGACGCCATCCAATTGACTACTGAATCGAACTGCATGAAACTATGAGTCTGTACAAACATATACTCATATTCTTTAGGAGGCCCGGTAGCTCAGTGGTTAAGCGCTGGTCTGTTGATCTGGCGGTACCAGGTTCGATCCCCGCTGTAAACGGGAATCTTTTCAATCGTAAACGGGGTTACATTGCACACAGTCTTTCATTATCATCCACTCATCGTCCTGATATGACTGAAATACCGTTAAAAAGACGTATGACTGAAATACCGTTAAAAGGACGTAATATCGCAAGTCATCCATCCATCCATCCATCCATCAGATTCTTCATTTACTTTCGAGCTAGCCCACTTCGATTCTAAGTGTATCCAGTACTACCTATAGATCTGGGGTTCGAACCCTAGTCACAACGGATTGATTTTCACTGACTTCTGACCGTGAGCACTGATACCGGACTGGCCCAGCGTTGCGTTATATATTGCCTGGGCGGTAGTTAGGGAGGCAGTAGCCACAAGGGCTACGGCGAGCACTCTGGCACGCTGAGCACTAACATTCTGCACAGACATGCGCTTGGCACAGCTTTAATGTTCAAGACTTGTAGTCAAAGGGACAGCGAGGCAAAATAAGCCTGTAAACACCAAGTTTCCAGAATTTGGATACAAATCTTATGCTGTTAACCTTCACAGGTTTACCCAAAGATGGCGGCTGTACTACCATTAAACAATCAAGGTCAATTTCTATCATCATGGGTTTACTTTTTCTTAAAAAAAGAGATCAAGCAACTGAGAAGTCTAATTATGAGTTTAATAATAAAAAATCCATATCGCTAAACTGAAAAGCAACATCGTGTCATTGCAATAACGTGATGCTACATCAAAATTCAACCAACGATTTTTACTTTGGAGAATCAGTGGAGGTGGGGGCGGGGTGGGGGGTGGAGGGTAGAGTTGTGGGTGGGTGGGCGGGTAGTGGTGAGGCGGCATTAAAAATGACTATTAAAAATCCGCCTCCCCAATGTCTAAATCGTTCCGACGCCCCTGTATTTATGATAAGTATTCGAAGTAATGATGGCTCAGAATACAGAATCGTTTCAGATAAAGACAACGGAACTAGCAACTACAGAATTCAAATCTTGGGGTTTCGAAGGGGATGCCAAAACAGCAAGCACAGCCGTTCCAGGTGCTATAGTAATTGAGCTTTGACCATTTCTCTGTCGATTCGGCTTGCAAGTGCATACAGTGTATGCCCTTGTGCAAGGGCATTCAATGTATGCCCTTGCAATCTTTAATCGATAGTGAAATGGCAACATATCCAAAACTGTGTCGCAAATGAATTATCATTGCTAAATTTGTACTGATTTTTTTTTTCTCAAATATGTTGATTCATTTTTAAAAGTATTTAACCTCTACTGCATTTCAGACCATGGAATTTTTGCCTTCGAATCTGGGCTATTCAGTTTTAAAAACGGACAAATATTTACCCTCATAAGACTGGTTCTTACTGTAGAAAAATTTTCTGACAGGGCAAATGAGAAAGGAGCAGGGGCTTCAAACATATAATGATACTGGTGAGACCCTGTTGCACCTGTGGAAAGGTCGGATCCGGTGTATGTTACTGGTCTGTCTATATTATTTTATTTTTTTCTATCTCGACATCACTCGACTTGGTCTGACATACCGTTATATGCTATAATTTAACTTACCTTATTGCTGGGGTTAATAATCGCCTGTATCAGGTTCATAGTCGCTTCCATAACTCTTCTTTCCGCCTCTTCCCCCTCTTCCGAAGAGATTGCCATTACCCAAGAAGGAGAGGATGAAGATTAGAAAGATAACTGAAATGAAGACGGAAAATGCACATTACATAAATATGAAATACTGAAATAGGGTCAAGTCGGGTAACTTCGGACAGCGGGTAAATTCGGACATACCAGTGCAAACAATGAAAATCCAGATGAGACGGCTCTTAATGAGCCGTCTCATCAGGATTTTCACTGTTTGCCCAGTTAATTTTGTTTTAATTCCAAACAACTGACATATAAAGGAACAATGTCACTGTCCGAATTTATCCGCTGTCCGAATTTACCCGAATTTACCCTACTGGAATATAAATACAGCGAAGCTTCCGAAACAATGGTATTGATTATAATGCTATTTAGTTTTCAGAGAACTTATCATAACCTACAGTAGAAAATAAGGCAGAAAAGTTTGTAGTCATGATTCATAGCTCCAAATAAGTCGAATAGTCGTATAGAACTGGTTCAAAGCAGCCCTGGGCGTCCGCTGGGTCAACAGCAACTATTCAACTTATGCCAGTGTGAGCAGTATGCTCAACTCCCTAGGGTGGCCGTCTTAGAAAGACAAAAGAGCAGGGACTCGACTGACCCTCTTCTACAAAATAGTGTACAACCTGGTTGCTGTTCCCCTACCTCAGTATATTAATCATCCTATCAGAATGACAAGGCATATGCACCCTTTTCACTTTTTTTTCAGATGCTAGCCACAGCCAGTTACATGTACTACAAATATTCATTCTTCCCTTTGGTCATTACTTCCCCATCAGATCCCTGTCCTCCCAGACATCGAGTCTAAGGACAGTTACATATTGCATGCCTCAAGCCACAACACTCGTTTTTCTTCTGTAACATAACTTAAGCTTTTTAACATTTCCTGTCTGGCTTTTATATCTTTTCTGTTTCTTGGCGCGACGCCTCTGCCCACCTGCCCGAAAGTACTCTCTATGGGGTTAAGGCAGTATCTATAGATTAATAGACGGGTAAATATTCAGGGGAATCAACTTTGTCATTGTTATTAATGCCTCCCTTCTTAAACGGGGACAGTTATCACAGAAAAGAGCTTTGCTCCACTATGAGACAATTCTTTACTCTAAGACAGGGCTTCACTGAAGAAGAGCTTTATCTTTCAGGGAAGCACAAGAGTTGTTCCCTTCTGTAAAATGACCAAAAAAAAACAAAAAAACAGGTAGATGTATACATATGCCTTAGTTTCGGCATTACGATCGCGATCAAGGTAACGAATCAAATCAATTCTGATTGCTTGACGCTCTGATCGTATCAATATATAGAAACGATGTACTGGATTTCGGCAAACAGTAGAGATCAAGATGGAACTGCACCTTATGCCATTTCTCTACGTTAGCTATTGAATGGTTAGACAAATGTGAGTCGCGGCACGAGAAAACCAACAAAGTGGTTGTGCGCCCAGCGCACTCAGATTAGCCTGGGCCTCCGCCCAGTCTGATAAGACTCTTCGCTAACCGATTAAAGGGTAGCTAAGGTTCTAAGTTACCTCCATGCGGACAGTGAAGACTCTGATCAGACTGGGCGGATGTGTTGGTTTTCTCGTGTCGCGGCTCTAAATGGTTTGACATATTCGTCACTTTTAATAGTGTTTCTATTATCATAACTAACAGAAACTATAAAAAAAATATTTATCATATGACGTTGCTGTTATTCAATGGATAACGTCGTGTCATAAAAATCGTATGACCACACGTGTAATAACACTTTGGCGCGTACACGTAACGTCATTGACAACGTCCATGTCAACAACGCGTTTTCTTATTGACATAATGTTCAGTTTGGAGGCGTTAAAATCCCATTTTGAAGGGTCATATGATAAACAGAATCTGATACTCGTGGTCATTTCATATGAAATTTATGAAGACTCGTTTCATAAATTTCATATGAAATGACCACTCGTGTAAGATGCTCTATATGTCATTGTTTTTACTGTTTACTTGCAAAATGCAGTTTTACTCATGCCTCTTTTGAGGTTCTTTTCAACACGTCCAAGATTCAAGTGCCATTTTCCAGGAGACAACTTCAGCTTCACAGTATCTGCTTTCCATTCTTCGAAGAGGACTCTTCTTGTAGAAAAGTATTGTATCCCCTTTTGAGAGAAAGCCAAATTCTTTCCTACAAGGATAGGCTCCCGACCAGAAGAGGGAAACCTATTTCCATGCCACAGCGACCTGTCTTAAGGAGAATGTGTACACTTTCTGCGGAAGCAACTCTTACGATTTCAGTTTTGCTTCCCCATTTGAATAGGGATGAGCAGTTATTTCCCGTATTGGAAGGGATACGTCGTCCAGGGAAGGCACAAGAAGTCACAAAAATATTGCCATTAGAAAAAAATGCCCTAAAACATGACAGTATAGACACACACCTTAAACTCCACTAGAAACTTACTTGAAAACAGGCCTCCTCCTCCGAATCCGCCTGACCCTCCACCTACACCATAACCTCCGCCACCGTAGTACATCGGTACGTAACTCTGGTAACCAGCGTAACCTCCTGTTGCCATGGGACCGTATGCCGTTGTCAAGGCAACTACACAGACTAGTGAGATAACACTTAAGGTGATGCACTTGTTCATTTTTGGAGTCTGTAATAAAATATCGGGATATGCCAAAAACCTTTGTTCACACCGGCAAAGTTTCTTTGACAAAGTAGATTTGGTAAAGATAATTATGCTTGTGTGAATGAAAATTATATGTCACATTTTCTTTACCCAAAAATTTGTTAGTTCATCTAACAAAATTTGCTACAGAAAAGTCAAATTTTGCTCAAAAAGTATGCTCAAAATTAAATTTGTTTGATTCAAACACAATATATATACTGAACAGAAAAAGAAACGCAACATACTTCATTATCCATTATTAGGAATTCGGGCATGAGTAAATTATTGGAAAATTACATAGAATTCGAATCTATGCATGGGTGAAATTTTGAATTGATTGTGCCCAGCAACAGTTACGTGTAATATATGCAGCGATTTTAACGTCCAGTTTAGATCATTATAATTCAATATTTCTTTTCCTTATACAGTTCAGCAGAAAATATTTAGACTCATAAAACCCCCCAGAGAAATCTGATTAAATAGTAGGGGAAAATAAATTTTATTTCTGATTGGGATTACCGCCTGTATAAGATGGCAAAAATGCTAAATAAAATAACTGAAAGAAACTAAATACATGTACTAGCAAACTGTACTTACCTTTGTTAAGAGGAGGTCTTCTCTTATCACACTGGATGCTAAATAAATCTGAAGAATCTAACATTTCTCTTGTTTTTTTATACCTATAAAAATACATGTTCCATTTCCGATGATGCTCAAGCAGGTTGGACAAAAAGAGCCTTCGAATAAAACCAGCGCAGACTCCAATCAGCGCGGTGCACACGGTTGCAGTATCATTTCACTACATACATACTGGCCAACAACTACAAATATTCTGTATAAGCAGCAAATGTTATGATCATACTGCGCAGAAATACAGGCTGCTCTGAGTCTCCCAAAAGCGCATATATACTAAGGTATTTTTTCTATCCACACACCTAATTATTGAAGGTGTGCTTTAATTTAATAAAATACATTGCCATTTCCGGGTAAACATTCTAGATATTGCCTAAAAATTCAACTTGAAGCTGACCATGTTTGGTTAATATGAGCCTCAACACGACAAAACCAACAATGTGGTTGTGCGCCCAGCGCAGACTCAGATCAGCCTGGGCATCCGCCCAGTCTGATCAGAGTCTTTGCTGTCCGCATGGAGGTAGCTTAGACACTTAGCTACCCTTTAAGTGCTTAGCGAAGAGTCTGATCGGACTGAGCGGATGCCCAGGCTGATCTGAGTCTGCGCTGTGCGCACAACCACATTGTTGGTTTTCTCGTGTCGCGGCTCGTATATATCTGATTCATTTTTGAGGACGTAATTGCACCTCTAAAATGATCTGTTTTATTTCACCTGGAGCAAATGAGAATTTCTTACTCATTTATGTTTATGTGCGAAGGTAAATGAGTTTAAACTGAAATATTGAAAAATTTGAAGAAAAAAAAAAAAGTTAATCACCGAAAACAAAAATCGGCAAAAGACTGAATATCTAGACCCTCCTCCTCCACCACTCACATCCGAACCTAGCCTAGCCACTAGGCGAAGAAGTTATATCAGTCAGCCATTCTATTTTCCCAGTCCTTACAGCTAGTCTATACTTATAGCTCGACTTCGACTTCTGATAATGTATATATCAGAAAAGGAGCAGATTCAAGTTTTATAGACTGGCCAGAGAAAAAAAAAGTTAATTCTTTTCTATTAACGATAACCTTTTCATTATCAGACTAGCGCTAGTCTAATCCGAACCCAATCTCACTACCATTAAAAAGCTAAAACAAGTAATAAGAGTTATGTTGCAGAAGGTCACGGGTTCGACGGGTTGGGCCAGTCACGACTGGAAAACTCTCTCAAGCCAGCAATAAATGGGTGCCGGGAAGGGTAAGGCAGCAAAAGGAGAGGAATGGACTCCGTCTTTCATTTGCTCTGCCCAAAAAACCCGCTGTCCCTACGGCCACTAGGCTTTGAGAAAACTACCTTTATCTATGTTTGCCCTTTCTGGCTTAGCATTTGCGTAGGCTGGGATCTGGTTATGCGGGATTACAACTTATGCTCAAGGCATAGCCCAACAGTGCTTGACTGGCGACAATATTTCAAACAATCAATCCCCCCTGGTTAGCTATGTAAATACAATGATGTTAAGAAACGAAAAAGAGCTGTTATGAAACGAAAAAGTCATAGTTACCAAACGACCTGGTCATCAGGTCGTTTGTAACTATGACTCTTTTTCGTTTCGTAACAACTCTTTTTCGTTTCGTAACATCATCAATAAAGTTTTAAGTTTATAGCGAAGGCATGTTTGATCACTATACTGACTGGAAAGTACAGGAATATGTAAATGCGCTGATGCCCAAGCTGCCTGGGTGATCATTCTTACCATCCAACGTCCAGAAAGCCTTATTGAAAAGTGAGATGTGCGTCAGTGACATAGTTTTTAAAGGTAGGTTCCTGGACTAGCGATAACAATTATGTCCACAAAATAATTTCGTCTTTTTCTGAGCAGTATTGAATTCTCTTATTTTTCTGAATTTGTTGCTACTGAGAAACTCATCAGATGTTGAAGAAAATAGTCGTTTTCCCTTTTGGTTTATTTTCTTTCGTTGGAATTCCAGTTCTAAAAATAACTATGTTTATTATGTCTATAAATGGGCGATTTCTGATACCATTCTCCAAAGGTCAATTTTCCCTTGCCGTGAGCTCTCCTAGAGGTCCTGGCATGGCGGATGGGTTAAAACTATCCCAACATGCAATGCAGCATGACGTCAGCCACGTTATCTATTTTTGGCGCGAACTAAAAATAGCGCTAACTGGTGTGCGAAGCAGTTAGGAAATCCCTTGCAAAACAACTTTTCTAATATTTTTTTTTATTTACACTTTTTAGTGAAACTTATTCATTCCCTTTTATAAGTGCTTTCAAACAACTTGGATGAACGATCATCAATATTATGATGCATTCCAAAGTACAGGAACCTACCTTTAAGGCCCTTAATGTAGAGGTGTCTTTACATTGTTTCCGTACAGCCACTGAGAATTGAAACGGAACAGAACGGTGTCTTTACTGTCTGTGTCTGCGTATGTGTGCGCATAACTCGCCCGCCTGCTGCACAATGCATGGACTCATCGATTTGCAGTGGAGCAACCGATCGACTGATATTAATTGCTGGCCATTCTATTTCTACACACGGGTTTCGTTTATTTTGGGAGAAAAACACTATAGTGATTGGATTATACAACGTGGAGTTCAGTTGTTGCATGCACAGTCACATTTGTTCGACTTTCATCTTATTCTAGGAAAGATGCACTTTGTTTATGCACTTTTATTTCAATAATGAGTCGTTAATTAATGATTTGAGACATTTGAGTGACGTCGCGTCAAATGGACGTGCGGATGCAACAAATACTCTAATCAACCTGCGCAACTGTGTCAGCTGGGCAGTCTTCACTTTTTGTTGCAAGTTTTAGATTCCCACTGATTCCTAGATTAGATCAGACTGCGCGGATTGGCAGGCTGATTTGAGTATTTCCTGTAAGCACATTCATTTGCAACCATTTCACGTGATATCTTCCCTGTATTGATCATAGTATGAAAAAAAAATTTCGACAGCCACAAATGCTGCAAGGCAGTTTCCTGATAAAGGTAGGTCTGCAGTTCACGATATAGCCCCACCCTTCCGTCGGAAGAGGAAAAATGATGTATATATTGTATCTTAATTTGGTATAAAAGCTATCCGAAGTCAGAAATTTCGGCAAACTTGAAACATCAAACTCTACACAGAAAGATATAGACTGTTGGTAAGTGATACAAATGCTATTAAGCTTTTAGTGTTTAACAGTATCCGAGGCGTTTTAAAACACCTGAACTTATAATGGTTTGTCTAAGAATATTAAAAAGAAAAGATTTAAAGTGCATGTACTCCGACAGAAATAAGGGAAAAACCATAACGCAGTTCCGAGATCAACAGAAAACGCCCAAAAGTCGTCACGCCTAAACGAAGTCTCGAGTCAATGATTCGATAGGTCTTCTTCACTATAAAGATCAAGTGCGCTAATAGTTTTGCTAAAACAATGTGAAGAGCCTTTGCTTTTTTTTCTCCGCAAAAAAAAGAGTTTTTGCTTAAATTACTGTTGAAATTTAACGTCTCGTTAACTAACAACATCCCTACTTTTCAACAACAACTGGGCCCAGGGTTTTGGCTCTAAAACATCTTTCAGAAAAGGCCATGAACTGCCTGAAGATTGGCCAACAGTCGGAATCTGGACTAAGGTTTACATAACGCCGGCTCGGAGCTGTCTTTCGACTTGTGTTTCTACCTCTAGCTTTCTAGCAATGAAGTGAAATTTTTGTTTGACTAAATGTCTGAAAATCAGCTCTTTTGGTCAAACAGTTCAAAATTTGGAATTTCAGCCTTAGAATTTCTGATTGATTCCAAATAACTCATCAAATGTATTTGTTTTCAGTATTTGGACACAAACATGAACAAAATTATCCTCAGTATTATTTCTCTGGCCTGTATGGTAGCCATGGCAACCGCCATGTACGGCCACGTCAGCTCAACTTACCATGGCGGTTATGGGTATGCCCCAATGTATTATGGTGGTGCTGGAGGAATTGGGGCAGGAGGGGCCGGCGGACTAATGGGAGGAAACAGCTTCTTCTCAAGTAAGTTTACAATAGACATGCCAGCTTTCTATTTATATGTAGTATCAACCCTAAAGCACGTGGCCATGCATCTTCTGTTTGGTTAGTCTAAGAAAGCAGCTTTCTGTTGAGACTATAAGGAGACTACTTAGCCCAGTATACCTTTGATGCGAGCAATGGCAGGATAGCGGCATAACTAAGAATCATAAGGAGTGACAATATAATAAGAGTTCACTGTATCTCTAACAAGTTGATTTTTCTATCAAGCAATGTTCGTAGATAAAAAATCGGAAGGATGGCAAACTGTTCAGACTTTTATCATTTGTCAGTGCACATGTAAGATCTTCTCCTTCCATGTGACGTAAATTTTGTCCTGTGCTTCAGCTGGCATTCCTGTATTTCCTGGGAAATTGTGATGTCTTGTGTTTCAGTTACAATAGTCCTTTCCTGAGAACAGTAATCTACTGCCTTGTGTTTCTGTTATAGTTATTTGTAATCTCCTGTCTTGTGCTAGAGTGATGATAATTATTCGTAGTCTTATGACACTCTTGCTTATCTTGCCTTTCCTAGAGGATGGTAACCTTTAATCTTGAGTTTCAGATACAATATTTCTTTTTCTCTTTCCTGTGAATAACCTGTCATGTCTAACATTTTTTGTAATATTTCAATGCATCCTTTCCCAAGTAATGGTAACCTATTATTATATTTTTTTTTCAGTAATAATATTCCTGTTCATCCTGTCTTTCCTGGGTAAAGGTAACCTATTTGGTGGTAACAAACACGGAGGAAATTACTAGACTCCTACAAAAGGTAAGTTCTGTCAAAATCTACCATGTCATAGATCAAGACTAAGGTTGGGAGGGGGAGGTGGGGGCAGCCTGTTAATAGAATCTATTATAGACCTGGGCCCAGTTGTTCAAAATTAATGACGTCCTTACTGTTTCATTAAAATTTCAAACGTTAATATCTGAAATATGCCAATATTTTTGTCGAAAAAATGTGAGAAGCTTTTGCACACTGCAAAAGCTTCTCACATTTTTCAACAAAAACATCTGTGTATTTGGTAATAAAGTCATGAAAAATTTAACGAGTTGACCTCTTACTCGTTAGGCTAACGATGCTTTTAACAACTGGGCCCTGTACAGTAGGAAAAGGAGCCTTCTGTATGTGTGAGTTGTGACAACATGCCCATGCTTCTGCAGCCTAAGCACTTCTCTGTTTAGCATCAACAGTTAGTTTATGAATCCTGAGAAATATAGTAAAGCCTATACGACTAGTGAGAACTGATTTACTGAGCTGATTGGGGAGATGGTTGGAGCTTGATGATGCCTATTGGGGTTAAACTCTTGGACATCTTTTGCTATAGCATTTCAGTGTTGTTCTTGCTGTTGAGTGCTCCTCTCGAGGCTCATCTTGTTAAGGGAAGTCCTTCACATGGCACAAATAACTTGAGTCATTAAAGAATCCAAGGCAAGGGCTACATGTGTGTAAAACCAGTTTATCATATGACGTCGCATCTGAGAGTGTAATAAAGCCATGCATTAAAAACGATAATCCACTAGTGGATTAAATATGCAAATTAGGTCGTAAGGTTATGCATTGACGTCCATAAAACGTCGCGTTTTCTAATGGCGAAATTGTGACGTTTTAGTGCAAACTTTGCTCAAAAAATGTGATTTTAGTGTCATATGATAAATAGAATCTTGCATTCCTGCTCCTGTTTTATTGAATTTATTAAACGAGTTGGGGAAAAAGATAAGATGCGAGGCTATGCCGAGCATCTTATCATTTTCCCCAACTCGTTTAATAAATTCAATAATACATGCGCACTCATGTTAGATCCTCTATTTAAGTCCTTCACTTATTGCTGACCATTCTAAGGTGGTGCTTCCATTGGTATTTAGTGATATCATTTGTTGTGTCAGCTTGTCTGTAGTCTTCTAGTCGCGTGGTCACAGATATAGCTGGTCCCATTTTGCTTGCCATTGTGTTTTGTAATTTGAAATAAAATATCAGTAAAATAAAAGATGTTTCATGTGTTTCGAATGATGTATTAATGAGCCGGGACATGAGAAAACCAATAAAGTGGTTGTGCGCCCAGCACAGACTCAGATCAGCCTGGGCAGCCGCCAAGTCTTATCAGAGTTCTCGCTGTCTGCATGAGGCCAGACAGCGAAGACTCTGATAAGACTTGACGGCTGCCCATACGCGAAAATCAATATTGTTGCCCTCTCATCTATACTGTTCACAAAAAGTAAGGGATATTAAGCTACGAAAAATTGTAGCAGCTACAGCAACTGTGATAGGCATATGAAATGGTAAGTGTCCATAAGATAGATATCCATTAAGACACTTTTCATGAAAGCTTGGACTATATATCCTGTCATGTGATCTGCATACAATTTGTTTCTGACAGATTGATTAATTGATTGATTGATTTGTTGCTTAATGTCCTCGGTAAAGTTATGGTCATGTCGGGACGGTCAGTTAACCTAACCACACTATTCCTGGGCAGGCTTAGACCTCCTAAGCGGTTAACCAGTACTAAGTGCACATATTTTCGCCAATTACTGACAACTGCCCTTCTTTAATCAGCAGCAGGAGAAACGAAAGTATGCGGCCAGACAGGAATCGAACCAAGACCTCTGACTTATAAGTCAGGTGCCCTACCGACTGTTTCTGACAGGGGGGTCAGGACTAAAATGTCACAAATTCGAACTAAATTTCCTTCAAATTCTTCAACTAAGCTAATCTTTAAAAGCATTTTTAAGTTTCATATGCTAAAAGATTTTTTCTTCTTCAAAACTGCCATTTTGAGAAGAAAACAAGAAACCAAAACCATGGAGGTACATCCAGTCATCGAAAAATTTAGATCTTAATGGCATGCACTCTTTATTTTGACCGAACAGTGTGTAAAACCAATTTTCAGCTTGTTAAATGAGCCATGGGAAGTGTTTCTATGTAAATTTTCTAATTTGAAAACGATTTGTTGCCATACCAGATCTGTGTGAAATTTGGGTGTCAACCCCGTCTTAAACGAATAGCATGCAGATCACATGACAGGATATACCATCCAAATTGTAATGCACAATGTCTTCTCGAATATTTGTCTGATGAACACTTGCTGTTTCAGATTGATTTGATATTTTCTTCTAATTTATACAATTTTAATAATTCAATATCCCCTACTTTTGTGAACAGTATATTCAACCAGTAGACTGTTGAACAGATCAGTAATGATTACCATGAACTGTATTCAGACTGGTATTAATAGGACCTGTTCAGTTGAACAGATAGGGTAATTTATTTTTCCATTCTTTTTCAGATAATTCTGCAAAACAAGCAAACCAGAACTATGTGGAGAAACCCACTTGTCTTTCACTGCAATAAAGTATTTAAATAATGTATTATGCATTTCCAAAGAAATATAAAACCAACTTAAATACTGTTCTCGTTTTCACTAGTACAATGTAACTGTTACCTTTTCTGGTGCACCCTTTGCATTCAAAAGTAAAATAATCTGATCCTCACATATAAAGATATGGTCTATACTAGCCTGTATTAAAAACAAGAGGGCCAAGAGGCCTTGAATCGCTCACCTGAACAAAAAGGTTAAAGGTCAAACTAGGGTCATAATTTGAACAAACCTGATAGTTTGCAACCTTTTCCAAATGGTTCTGAAGAAGAAGATTTTTGAATGCGTTTCTATGTATTGCTATGATTCAAACCCTTGACCCCCTGGGGTAGGGCCATTTTGGACCCTGGGGCCATCATTTGAATAATCTTGGTAAAGGACCACTAGGCAATGCTAAAAGCTAAATTTCAAGCCTCTGAGCCAAGTGGTTCTGAAGAAGAAGATTTCTGAATATTTTTCTATGTATTTCTATGGTTTAAACCCAGGGCCCCTTGGGCAGGGCCATTTTTGACCGTGGCACCATCATTTGAACAAACTTGGTAAGGGACCACTAGGCAATGCATCATACAAAATTTCAAGCATCTGCACTAAGGGGTTCTGGAGAAGAGGGTTGTTAAGTACATTTTAATTTCGAACCCAAGACTCCCTGCCTCAGGGCCATTTTGGATCTCAGGGCCACCATTTACACAAACTTTGTAGAAGTCTACCAGGTAATGCATCATACCAAATTTCAAGCATATGAGCCAAGTTGTTCTGAAGAAGAAGATTTTTTAATAGTTTCCTATGTATTTCAATGGCTCAAACTCAGGACTCCCTGCCGCAAGGCCATTTTGGACCCTGGGACCATCATTTGAACAAACTTGATAAAGAACAACAAGGAAATGCATCATACCAATTTTCAAGCATCTGAGCCATGTGGTTCTGAAATAGAAGATTTTTGAATATTTTTCTGTGTAGTTCTATGGTTCAAACCCAGGACCCCCTGGGGCGGGGCCATTTTAGACCCTGGGGTCATCATTTGAACAAACTTGGTAAAAAAAGACTACTGGGCAAAGCTACATACCAAATTTAAGCATCTGAGCGAAGTGGTTCTGAAGAAGAGTTTTTTAAATATTTTTCTGTATATTTCTATAATTCAAACCTAGAACTCCCTGTCGCCATTTCGGACCCTGGGGCCACCATTTAAACAAACTTGGTAGAGAACCACTAGGCAATGCTACATACCAAATTTCAAGCATCTGAGCCAAGCAGTTCTGGAGAAGATTTTTAAGTATTTTTTTTAGTTTCGAACCCAAGACCCCCTGCCCCAGAGCCATTTTGGACCCTGGGGCCACCATTTGAACAAACTTGGTAGAGGACCACTAGGCAATGTTACATACCAAATTTCAAGCATCTGAGCCAGGCAGTTCTGGAGAAGAAGATTTTCAAGTATTTTTTAGTTTCAAACCCAAGACCCCCTGCCCCAGGGCCATTTTGGGCCCTGGGGCCACCATTTGAACAAACTTGGTAGAGAACCACTAGACAATGCTACATACCAAATTTCAAGCATCTGAGCCAAGCAGTTCTTAAGAAGAAGATTTCTAAGTATTTTTTAGTTTCCCAAGACCCCCTGCCCCAGGGCCATTTTGGGACCTGGGGCCACCATTTGAACAAACTTGGTGGAGGACCACTAGACAATGCTTCATACCAAATATCAAAGCCCTAGGCCTAGCGGTTTCAGAGAAGATGTCATTTAAAGCAAATTGTTGACGACACACGACGCACAACGCACAACGCACAACGCACGACGGACGACGGACACTGGGTGATCACAATAGCTCACCCTGAGCCTATGGCTCAGGTGAGCTAACAATCTTTAGTAGGCTCCATGCTAGTCCAAATTTTGATTGGCATGAAGATGATAAAAGATTGCTCTAGAAATATACATGCGTGGCTCAGGTGATGACTGATGTTGATCTAATCTGCTTGCATTTGAAAATGGCTGCAGTATTTTTTTTGGTGTTATTTTTCCTGCTCCTGAGGTATGGAATAAACAAGAGGGCCAAGAGGCCCTGAATCGTTCACCTGAGCAAAAAGATTAAAGGTCAAACTAGGATCATCATTTTTACAAACCTGATAGTTTGCAACCATTTCCAAATGGTTCTGAAGAAGAAGATTTTTGAATATTTTTCTATGTATTGCTATGGTTCAAACCCTGGACCCCCTGGGGTGAGGCCATTTTTGGACCCTGGTGCCATCATTTGACTAATCTTGGTAAAGGATCACTAGGCAATGCTACATACTGAATTTCAAGTCTCCGAGCCAAGTGGTTCTGAAGAAGATTTTTGAATATTTTTCTATGTATTTCTATGGGTCAAACCCAGGACCCCCTGTGGTGGGGCCATTTTTGACCCTGGCACAATCATTTGAATAAACTTGGTTAAGGACCACTAGGCAATGCATCATACCATATTTCAAGCATCTGCACTAAGGGGTTCTGGAGAAGATTTTTAAGTATATTTAAATTTTGAACACAAGACTATCCGCCCCAGGGCCATTATAGATCCCAGGGCCACCCTTTACAACAGCTTTGTAGGAGTCCACCAGGCAATGCATCATACCAAATTTCCAGCGTCTGAGCCAAGTGGTTCTGAAGAAGAAGATTATTGAATATTTTTCTATGTACTTCTATGGGTCAAACCCAGGACCCCCTGGACCCTGGGGCAATCATTTGAAGAACCTTGATAAAGGACTACATGCAATGCTACATACCAAATTTCAAGCCTCTGAGCCAAGAGGTTCTGAAGAAGAAGATTTTTGAATTTCTATGGTTCACACCCAGGACCCCCTGGGGTGGGGCTATTTTAGACCCTGGGGTCATCATTTTAACGAACTTGGTAAGAAACCACTAGTCAATGTTACATACCAAATTTCAAGCATCTGAGCCAAATGGTTCTGAAGAAGAAGGCTTTTTAATCTTTTTCTATGTATTTGTATGGTTCAACCCTAGGACTCCTTGCTGCGGGACCATTTTGGACCCTGGGACCACCATTTGAACAAATTTGATTATGGATTACTAGGCAATGCATCATAGCAAATTTCAAGCATCTAAGCCTTGTGGTTCTGAAGAAGAATTTGTTTGAATATTTTTCTTTGCATTTCTATGGTTCTAACCTTGGACTCCATGCCAAACGGCCATTTTGGTGCCTGGGGCTACCATTCAAACAAACTTGGTAAAGGATTATTGGGCAATGCATCATACCAAATTTCAAGCATCTGAGCCTTGCACTTCTGAAGAAGAAGATTTTTGAATATTTTTCTATGTATTTTTATGGCTCAACCCAGGACTCCCTGGGGCAGGGCCATTTTGACACCTGCGGCCATCATTTGAACAAACTTGGTAAAGGACCACTAGGCAATGATACATACCATTTTCAAGCATCTGAGCCTTGTAGTTCTGGAGGAGAAGATTTCTGAATATTTTTCTATGTATTTCTATGGTTCAAACCTGGAACTCCCTGCCCCGGGGCCATTTTAGACCCTAGGGCCACCATTTGAACAAACCTGATAGAGGACCACTAGGCAATGCTACATACCAAATTTGAAGCATCTGAGCCGAGCAGTTCTGGAGAAGAAGATTTTTAAGTATATTTTAGGTTTGAACCTAAGACCCCCTGCCCTAGGACCATTTTGGACCCTGGAGCCACCATTTGAACAAACTTGGTAGAGGTCCATTAGACAATGCTTCATACCAAATATCAAAGCCCTAAGCAAATTGTTGACGACCCACGATGGACACTGGGTGATCACAATAGCTCACCCTGAGCCTATGGCTCAGGTGAGTTAAAAAAAGAGGTATGGATAATTGGATAAAGTCGACTCTTGATATCTCAAAGTCGAAAATCGTTCCAAACTACTGATATCTCAAAGTAAATTTTCTGGTCGCAGAAAATTTACTTTGAAATATTAGTAGTTCGAGTCAACAGTTGAAATGTATATAAAAACAGGAAGTGTGTCCAAATTAAGTTCTTTGATATAAGCAGATACCTTGAAATATCAGTGTTTGAGATACTGCAAGTTGACTGTATCACCAAGAGATTTCTCTCACCATGGAAATATTTTCCTCTCTCCTCATATGGAGCTATTTTTAAAGGAAAAAAATGTTTCTTTATGGAGAAGGGATTCACCTACAAAAGTTCAAATATTTATCTATTTAAGTTGTCTACATTGCATAAAAACATGTGGAAGATGGTGTCATGCCTGTTTGTGCACTGCCATAAAACAGCTAAACCAGAAAATCTATGAAAGTTATGCCCTCGCTCATTTATCCTGCCTGGCTAGAACTCATTCTTGGATCCCTAGAGGTCAATTTATATAGAAACTACCTCTGGATGTCAATTTATATAGAAACTACCCCTCTGGATGGCTGGAACTGCCTTTGGCTGTAACTAATTTTCATGGTCCCAAGCCTGTCTGGGCACCTGAAGTTCTACTGTACCTATGTTTTGCTTCTGCTAGTCTCAGGTGAGACGAAAATGGTGATGGAATCATTAAACATGCACCTTAAAGGTTTACACTACAAGAAAATCTCTCTAGGTTTAATTGAACAGAACACTCAGTATTATAAAACAATATCTTTAATGCTTGTTGTCATAGCACAAGGTAACAGAAGTCCAAAACAGTGAGCACTTATTGCATGTAATTCTACTGTAAATGTGTTTTACAATAATTCCTTCAAGATCTTAAACTATTTTAAGGAATATTGACAAAAAGTATAACGTTACTTAAGTCTGTAATTTCTGAATTGTAATTTTGTTGGTATTTTCCATGAGACAACGGCTTCTTAACATAGCTAATGCACAACAGAGATCTAATAATAGACTTGGTGATATTTTGTCTTATTTTTCAATGAAAACAAATAGGGCAGTGCTCATTTAATGTTACCAAACCATGGGATATTTTTTCAATATCTCAGTTATATGTTGTGACTACCTGTTTGAACGGCATGTCTGTGCCAGTTTTCATTACGCGTCAAAACATATATATTCCATCCAAAGAAAAATTTGAAGATTTTTTTTTTTTCTTTCTTGCATTAAACACTGACAAAAAAGCTTAGATCAGCTTGAAAATAAAGTTTTGTAAGGATTGTATTTAAACCACCAAGTCTCACTTAACAATTCAACAGATCTCACAACTGCAGTCCCAAGTTTATGGTTTGTAAGTCTGTTCATAAATAACTAGTTTATCCCTGTGTCATGACTTTTCATAGTTTTCTGTTTTCATATCAGTAATTCCTAGATCATCATTCTGTTCTTTAGTTCTCTCATAATGCTCGACAGTCATCTCAGGGTCAGGGTCTGGCGCATATATATTCTGTAATCAAATTGGAGATACAGGTAAGGGGTGAATTTCAGCAATGTTAAGTGAAAAATGTGCCTTAGGATGTGTGCCCTGGGAGGACTCAGACCAGCCTGCACATCTGGTCTAATCAGAGTCTTGAATGTCCTTGGATCCTTGTTTATCCACAAACAGCATGGCCATGGCTCCAATCAGTCTATGTAGATGCACAAGCTGATCTGAGCCTTTGCTGGGTGCACTTGCTCAAAGATGTTTTCATTTGATCCAGGCCATTTGAAAAGTCCATATTTTTTTATAAAATCATGTTATGATCCCTTATAAGGACCTTCTCACTGAGGTAGTAGTAGGATAATTACAATATATCTTAGAGTAAGCAACTTTATTTCTGCACCTTTATTTCAGAATAAAATACACGGGAACAGAAAATACTGAAATGTTGTATCAATGATGATGTTGATATCCCTAATGTGCTTATGTATTGGGATACCTAAAACCATTAATTTTCCATTTGTCCCAAATGTAAAAATTAATGGTTTCTAGGTGTCCCTATCCTTAAGCACATTAGTAACATGTCAATGTATGATTTTGCACTGACTGTGTTAATGTTCAGTGCCTGTTTGGTGGTTGTCACTTTAATCTCTCAGCCAGGGTTTAATAGTTGAGAAATCTCTTATTTCCTGAGCCAGTAGAATGTAACTTTTGCTGTAAGTAAGTTTTAGAAGAATATAATGAAGGGAATAATAGATATATCATCCGTGACATATCCTCAAATACTCCCTTCTTGCAGAACTGTACAACAAGCGTAGCTTCAACGTATGTAACTTGTTTATTTCTAAGACTTAACATTACATTAAACTGCAGCCAAGTGTCAAAAGTCCTTCCCCAGAAACATATTTTCCATAGACTTCAATGCATTTTCAAGTGTACAGGAAATTTTGCTGTAGCAATACTGCTTATAGTATGATATCAAATTCTAAGTGATAAGAAAGAGTAATAATTTTGGCAACATCTAATAATTTTGATTTGAACTCTAATTAATTGTTCTTCTTAAATTATTTTAAAGTTGGATGGACACACAGCGCCAAGTGTGTGCAACTATGGTTACGTACCGCTGAGCCACTTGGGGAACGTCATTAGGAGAATTGAACTGAATTGAACTGAATTATTTTAAAGACAACACCAGTATTTTGGACAATGTCACCTTTGACATCAATAGAAATCAGCATTTCTGAATATTTTATTGAAGTTCAAACACTTGTACTTTAATTGTGAGTAGGTTTAGAGCAAAATAAAAATTATTTTAAATTGCAGATTACGTATGCAAAAATTATCATGAGCATTTGAACACGTCTCATAGTAAAATTTCTTGCACACTTGCAAATGCACTAAAGTCAATGGAAAAAATATTTTGGGGAAAGACTTTTGACACTTGGCTGTAAAACAAAGACCTGGTGATTAGAAAAATTTTCTAGCTATACCTGTAAATAGCTGTTCCCTGTAGGATCATCTAGCACCAAGTGAACCCCTAATTCTTCTCCAGACTTAATCTGCAAAACATAAAGTTTGAACAATATAAAACCCATGTATTAAGACAGAATCCCTCGAAAAATGGTCTTCATTCTTTATTTCCTCCACATAGATACTGCTACATCCCCGGGAATATCATAATAATAAATTTAAAGAAAAGAAGAATCTATTGAGTCATAACAAGAATGCATTATGCTGTTCATGGTGAGTATGTAAATGGTAATAGCCCCATATCTTACTGTCCATATTTATTTTATCATCTGTGTAAACTATGCTCCCCACTGGGCTCACAACACTGAATCCACCTTGTTTTAACAGCATGATATTTGAATAAATGCTGAACAATGCTAAATTAATACTGATTTATAATAATGGTAATGGGTAAGGTTAATATCTATGCTTTCCACTGTTTTTCTATAAAGGGACACAACTTTCCAAGTTTAGTATTGGCTTCTCTTGAGAAAAGCCCCTGCTCATAAGGAGTCAACTCTTAAAGCAAAGAATCTCCATCTTATTGAAAGTAACACATTTTTCTACTTACCTTATCAATTTTACCACAGAAACTCCTTATCTTTGCCGCTTTCTCCTCCTCAGAGCTGTCACCAAACATGAAGGGATTGAACCTCCTCAACTGAAATAACATAATCAACCAGAAATGTCAGCATATAAAGGTGATCAAGTGTAGTTTCTACACTATAATAATAAAAGCATCGCGACTGTGTGATACCCTGCCACTGCAAACCAATTTCACTTGTTCATTTTTTGCTGACTTATTTTATACATATATGTGGCCGTGGGGCAGGGCAGATAACCCCAATGGGGCCAAATTTTGATCATCTCAAGAGGTTTTCATTACTTCTATCAATAGTTGCAAGTTTCAGAGAAATCTATTTAAGATCTTCAGATACAGAATAACTGTGTTTTGACTTTGTGAAAACAAATGAGAGTTATTGTTAATGGTGAAATCGATCAACAGTGGAGTATATACCCACACTAACAATGTCTACCGTAAAGATCCTAAGTTTTGGGGCAGATAGGTCTGCACAAACAGTGGAAGCCAAGATCAGACTGTTCCTTAGGAACCAGAATGATCAAGGTCTTCACAGTTTCCATTTCATCTGCGCATTTTTAGGGCAAGGACGGTGTTTGCAGCAGGTACAGAATTTGGGCAGTCTGTTTTGGGCATATTTTTTAACTTAAACATTGTTTTTCTAGGAAACAAAAGGGTGAAATGTTTGTTTTTTTCATTTTATTTGGTATCATACAATGTAAGTTTTACTAAAATAATATGCATAAGCATGCCACATCTTTTTTTTATCAAATTCAATTTTATTGCATTTTTTTAAAAAAATGTAAAAAAAACCTAATTATCAAGATAGCTGCACTTTTTTTTTACCAGTTTGTTTCGAATATCCTATATTATAGATTATATGATTTGCAGAAATGAAAGTGCATTCATGAGCTAGAGACATGAATTTAAATGGAACAAGAACTGTCGCCTGACAGCATAGCTCGCCTGAATTGGTGCTTGACCATCACACAGCCGCTATGATGGTGGTGTGCACTCTATGCATAAAACTTCAGGCAAGCATGTCCATAATGAAAACACATTTATAAACAAAAGCTATCTCAGAAATAAGTCTTAAAAATAAAATTAAAATAAAAAGAAAATGAAATGAAATTTCAAAGTCCATATGAGCTTGAGGTAAAAAAACGGGTGTAGGGGGAAGGGGAGAGGGGGGAGGGGGGTGGGGGGGTTGGGGGGGGGGGCTACTAGGATGTATCAAAACCCTGAACCATTATCTAACATCAGTCCAAGTATTAGTGTCAACTGAGTCCATCATCGTGGCACTGTGAAATTATGGCTTCATAAATATAAAACTTTAACCAAAATCTTTAAGACAAAATTCTAGGTCGATGACCTTGACTTCAAGGTCATCCAGTGGGGTAAGTATAAGGTGTTTTGTAAAAACTCAAAAAAGAGTCTAACATCAGTTCAAGTATAAACTAAATCTCTGCAAAGCATTATGAATCAGTATGCAATTACAAAACTTTAAAAAAGACAAAAAATTCCCAAGTCCCTGACCTTGACATCAAGATCACTGAGCGGGGTTGGGGTAGTACTCTGTAGATCTAACTACAGTGCAAATATAAAAAGAATTCATCTATGGGTTCAGGAGATATGTGTCTTTAAAAAACTTTAACCAAAACATCCAATCAATAAAAAGACAATATTCTAAGTCCATGACCTTGACATCAAGGTCACAGACGGGGGTGGGGGTAGTACCTTCGAAAACTTTAGACCAATATCTAACTTCAGTGCAAGTATCAAAGGAATCCATGCATGGGTTAAGGAGATATTGGGCTTTATAAAACTTTAACCAAAACATCCAGTCAAAAAAAAATACCAATTTTCTAAGTCCATGACCTTGACATCAAGGTCACAGAGTGGGGTGGGGGTGGTATCCTGTTAAACCTTAGACCAATATCTAACTACAGTGCAAGTATCAAAAGAATCCATCCATGGGTTAAGGAGATATAGGTCTTTAATAAAACTTTAACCAAAACATCCAATCCGAACGCCGACGCGGACGCGGACGCTGACGCGGACGCTGACGCTGACGCCGACGCCGTGGTGACAACAATAGCTCTTCCTGAACTTTCGTTCAGGCGAGCTAAAAAGTGTAAAAATGTATGTAGAAATACAAAATTTTGTTTTTTAGGAAAACAAAACGGTTAAAAGTTTGTTTTTTCTTATCCAAAATGTTTTTAGCCCTTTGGGTTATTCAGCTGGTATAATGAAATGAATGCCCCATCAATATTTTTATTCATCATCTGTCTACCTTAAATCATAATTTTATACAGATTTTTTCATTATTTTGTGCATTTGTATTGCCCGGGGGCAGGAGCAGATAACCCACATGGGGTAAAGTTTTAGCATCACAGAAGGCTTTTCTTACTCCTATCATTTGCAGTAAATTTCAGAATGAACACTTTGAACTCTTGATTTTATATAGATTTTTTTCATGATTTTATACATGTACAGTAGAACTTCATTGGCTCGAACACGCTTGGGACCATAAAAATTAGTTCCAGCCAAGGTTAGTTCTAGCCATCCAGGGTTAGTTTCTATGTAAAAAGACTTCTAGGGGCCAAAGAAAGAGTTCTAGCCTGGCAAGGTTGAAGAGCCATCAGGGTTTGAGCCATTGAAGTTCAACTGTATACAGCCCCAGTGTGGGGGCAGACCCCAGTTTCACCATGATATTCCAAATAATGGAGGAACTACAGGGCAAAAACCATTTTTTGTACATAGACAAGAGCCATAACTCTGTCAGAAATAATCGAAATTTGTCCATTAACAATCCCAAGTGAGACATTCTTGGTAAAAATGCAGACCCAAAATCTGAATAAAATCTGTTCATAAATACTTCAGTTATCAAACTGAAACGAAGTGTGGACAGACAGATGGACATACGTATGACAGACAGACAGATGGACTGCCAACGTGAAAACATAATACCCTGCCACTAACATGTGGCCGGGTACAAAAATAAAATTCTTTCCTTGTGTTTATGACCTTAGTTGTGGATCAGCTGTGTCATCATTTTTTACATATGAACCGCGACACGAGAAAACCAACAATGTGGTTGTGCGCCCAGCGCAGACTCAGATCAGCCTGGGCATCCGCCCAGTCTGATCAGAGTCTTCACTGTCCGCATGGAGGTAGCTTAGATCCTTAGCTACCCTTTAAGCGCTTAGCAAAGAGTCTGATCGGACTAGGCGGATGCCCAGGCTGATCTGAGTCTGCGCTGGGCGCATAACCACTTTGTTGGTTTTCTGGTGTCGCGGCTCATTTATGCAAGTGGAGGGTACTAAATCCTCCTGTAACATTAAATCAGTACAACACTTCAAGCCACACCCACCATCAATCCCTCATTTCCTAAAACTGCTTTGGTGCCGGTATGAACACTCAAAACTGACATTTAAAACATTTTACACCTATGATTTTGCAACGAAAAACAACAACAGTATTTGCTTCCTTCGCAGTCATTGAATTTCTCCTCAAATGGTCTCTGCTCATGAAGGGAAAAATTTGCTCACTTAGAGCCGTTGCCCTTACCGAGTTACCAATATCGCCCAGCAATCCTTCCACTGTGGTGAATTTCCCTGGCATAGTGGTGAGTGCAGTGGTGAACTCTAGTTCTGGAACCTTGACTAAGCACAACTCACTCTGAAATAAAATTATGGCAGCTGAGCTAAAATGTTGAGATCCTAGAGAAAAGTGAAGATGAAATTTGTCGCCTAACATTGTCGCCTAACATTGTGCAGACCTATTACAATCACATATTTTTATCCCTTTCTAGATGTTTATTGGCACGGCACTAACTATGCCAACAACTTTACATCACCTCGTACCTAAACATGTCTTTAATCTGCCACTTGCAAGTCACATGCGATGGCAAGGAAATTTCATTGACTGGGTTAATTCTTTTGAGGATTTCAGTGTACAAAATATTATACAGCTGAATGTAAACTTCTTTAATGTATGAATTTAAGATAAACAGTAAGAAATGAGTTTAAATAATTCTATGATTATTATTTGCTGTGAAGACAAAATAATTTTGTGAGTGATACATTTTCCCGCCAAAAATATGACTCATTTGTGGAAACGTTTGTCTGCAAGCAGTGTAAAATTGCAATTATTTCAACAAAATATCTGCTAAACAATGCTAACTTACGGACATTATAAACAAAGGTAGTAGAAAATTCCAAAACTAGTATTAGGGTTTCTGGCAATTCCCTTCAGCGGCGTGGACCTAAGACTATGTTGAGCTGAATAACTGTTTGTAAATGCAGACACGTGCTGATAGGTTTGGAATTCAAGTTTTGGATATGTTGATCATACTGACAGATGGGAGGCTTCTCAAATGTTGATAAGAAATATTGTCTTCAAAAAAGTGGCAAATATGGCATCGGGAATGGCATAATCTTTGATCTTCCGTACGTTTTTGATGCGCAATGTTAGCGGCCATGCAATGTTACCTGACTCGACTGTACGTTTTTCCCCTTCCAAAATGATCCCAAAGATCTAGACCTGGGGCCATATTTATAAAACGACTTAAGTGGTTGCTTTGCTCTTGCTAAGGCTAAATTTCTACAAGGGCTTCGCAAGCGGCGCATAATACGCCCGTTTCAATGTCCTAAAGGAGTTACAGAATGAACAAAATTGTTTACAAAAGGATAGACAGGCAGACAAAGAGAGGCAACCACTCTATAATTAAGTAGAACTGTTGGCGAATCTGACTATACCCCCGCTTAACTGCTTAAATCAAATCGTGTTATTTTCGTAACAAAAAGCATAGAGAGAGAGAGAAATCATTGTTACCATGTATACCAAATATGAATGGTTGCTGTGAAATCTGTTACAAAAATTACATCATTCAAAGTAAAGAGGGAAAGAAAATCGGACAAATACAGGGAAGAAAAAGAGGAGAAGACTGGTTCTCAATCCCACGATACAGTAAGTAATCATTAACCTGCATACCAAATATGACTACTCTAGCTTGCAAGGTTGTGGAGAAATCTTTGACGAAAAAATTCATTATTCAAAGTATGGAAAGAAAGAATATTGGACAAATACATGGAAGAATAAGCAGGAGAAGGCTGGTTCTCAATCCCACGATACAACATGTCGTCATCAACCTGCATACCAAATATGACTACTCTAGCTTGCATGGTTGTAGAGAAATCTTTGACGTAAAATTTCATTATTCAAAGTATGGAAAGAAAGAAAATTGGACAAATATAGGGAAGAATAAGCAGGAGAAGGCTGGTTCTCAATCCCACAGTACAACATGTCGTCATCAACCTTTATGCCAAATATGACCAGTCTAGCTTGTATGGTTGTGAAGAAATCTTTGATGAAAAATTTGATTAAAAGGGGACGGAAGGACAGACGGACAGACGGAAGGACGGACGGACTGACAGATGTAAACCTGTATAACCCCCACTTTTACAAAGGGGGGGTATAATGACTGCAACATTATTTAAAAATTTAAAACACATCAAAGTGGACAAGGGAGATAACCTAATATACTAGATGTACCATTTTTTGCTCTACTATTCTCCCCTGACAATGTATTGTACAAGATAAGCCTGTAACAACTTATGAAAGGGATTAACTCTAAACGAAGAAAGGTAGAGCAGCCATTTTTGAACGCGACACACCGTTGGGACTTCATACACATTGCTATGAAGTTTCATGAAGATATCCTGAACGGTTATTTAGTTGTGGCGCGCACAAGACTTGCAGGGAAAAAACTAATCAAAGGGGCATAACTTGGAAACTAAGGAAGGGGGAGCAACCATTCTTGTACAGGACACGTTCCCCCAACCTAATACATATGCCTACCAAATTTCATGAAGATATCCCAAATGGTTACTGAGTTATGGCGCGCACAAGAATGTTTACGGACAGACGGACGGACGGACAGACGGACAACGCCACGACATAATATGTCCGTTTTTTTAAAACGGGCGTATAATAAAGGAGATTCCCTACAACTATGAAATTTGCTATGGAGGAACAGTCTAAAAAAGACGTTGCTCCAGAGCAAATTTCATAGTTGTAGGAAATCTACTTCATAGAAATTTAGTCTTAGCAACAGCATAGCAACCACTTAAGTTGTTTTATAAATACGGCCCCTGTCTTTTAAGAGACTATTTTGGAAGGGAATAACCTCTGTCTTTAACCAAAGAAAACATGGTAGACAATCTTAAATGAGTGGTTAATTCATACAAATTTTATGAAATCACCCTTCAGTGGGTTGCTGGAAATTCATATCAAAGGCCTAGAACTTTATGATTCTGTTTATCTTAGGTGATTTCAGGCACACAGATGTCTCACATTCTACAGTTGTCAATGACTATGATGGTAGAATAGTGCACCGCAACTATACGTCATATATGAGCCGTGACACGAAAAAAACAACAATGTGGTTGTGCGCCCAGCGCAGACTCAGATCAGCCTGGGCATTCGCCCAGTCCGATCAGACACTTTGCTAAGCGCTTAAAGGGTAGCTAAGGGTCTAAGCTACCTCCATGCAGACAGCGAAGACTCTGATCAGACTGGGCGGATGCCCAGGCTGATCTAAGTCTGCGCTTGGCGCACAAACACATTGTTGGTTTTCTCTAGTCGCGGCTCATATAAGGCTCATATAATTTTGATCATATCAAATTCATGTTATGGCTTCGCATCACTGCATAACAGGGCGGTCACATGATAAACACAATGTACATGTATGTGAACAAGATTTGTCAAAGCTTGTATGTTTGTATAGATCATATCTGAGAATAATTACCTTGAGAACATCCCGAGACAAATCAGTGGGGTCTGTTAACTTCAGAGTGATCCTGGTTCCCTTTTCAGCAATCCCAGAGCCACCTTTCACCTCGTTATCGCGGTAACCACATGCATCACAATTAGTTGCCATGATGACCACTTCTTTGAAGTGAGGTATATCTTCAGCAAGTCAAGGTCAAACCATTTCAAAGCTATCGCTGAGATTAAATTGGATGCACTATTTGAAATATCAGCCTTTCAACAGTATTTCAGTCATTATGGGTCAACAAGCACATGAGTGATATGATAGTCAATATGAAATTATTCATAGTCTAGAGAAGAATCCTGATCTGTAAGACTGAGTCATACTCAAATTTAAAATCTCTATGAGTCTAGAGCATTAAGCCCTCAGCTAATAGCCAAATTCGATCTTGTGCACTGAAGACAATAGTTAGCAGGTACATTGTACTAGGCCTGTATTTTTTCAATAACTTTTCAATAAGCTTCTTTTTTTCATATTGGTGCAAAGGCTCCAGAGCATGCATTTAAAGATACATGTAATTCCAAGAAAATGTAATTTTTTTATTTTTTCATAAAAAGAAAAAGCATAATGTGCCATCTATTTCTGGGACATGATTCCAATGAGAAGCTGCAATGTAAATTTCTATGGAGATATTTGTTACCTAAGTTTTTTCCTCATATGGATCCTGACAATATGAGCCTTCAAGGAGCAACTCTCATTTTGCACCCAACATGCCTAACTCTCAATGACTATGAGAAGTCCCTGACACCAATGAAGCATAATACCAGCACAGCATAGAAGTGCAGTTGAGTCTCATTATCTCAAACACTGATATCTAAAAGCATCCATTTATATCAAAGAATATAGTTCAGACACATCCTATTTTCTTTACATTTCAACTCCTGTCATCTCAAACTAATGGTATCTCAAAGTAAATTTTCTGGAACCAGAAAATTTACTTTGAGATATCAGTAGTTTGAGATAAATTTTGACTTTGAGTTATGGAGAGTAGCTGGAAAGTCTTGCTAGAACAGGATGGCTATTGTGATAAAGGATACCAACAAGTTTCATATTAGTTGTACAAGGAGCATTACAGTTGGGGCAGTTAGCGGGAAACGTTAACACCTGAAACAAGAGAAATGTGTCATAGTGACTGTAATTTTACAATGTCTTTAAAACAACCTCTTTCTACCTTGTCATGGGCATTCATCTTTGAATTATCATCAGATAGTACCTAAGTTGATGATACAGTCAAACACGTCTTAACCAAGCACCCTCAGGAAAGACCAATACTGCTTGCTTAAGGGAGGTGCTTGCTAATTACACTGAAAATGCTACTTTTTGATATGAGATTTTGGCCTTTTAGGATAGGTTTTGCTTAATAGAGGTGGCCAATAAAACAGGTTCAACTGCACACTGTTATGTGCCTACTTGGTGGCTGTCGCTGTAGATTAAATAATTCATGAGTCAAAAACATTGTGAATATTGGCAAAAAACAGAATTCTTATGAATAAGTGAATGGATACACCTTTGTTTAAGTACTATTTTTTGAAAGGCAGTCAACTTTTGCAAGTTTCTCAAGTTTTGTACTAGCTTCCCCATAAGAAGAGCCCCAGCCCAAATTCAAATGGGTCTAGTCTTTATGGAAAATGAACTAATTACTTGCTGCTAGGGAAGCAAACTCTTTCCCATAAGAATTAACTCCCAATGAAAAAGGATTCAAAAACATAAAATGGCAGAGTTGCTTCCTCTGAAAGTGTATCCATGCCATTAAAATGATTAACATACCTCATCTTTAGCATCAAACTGTTCAACTGGTTCTGGTTCCATATCAGTCTGTAAATAAAATAAAACAATTATCACTTTGTGTTTATTCAGCTACAGTCGGTGCACAAAAGTATTCGTCACACAGTGACACTGCCATTTAAATCAATTTATTTACACAAATTTTGTAAAAATTATTATCGCAAAACTACGACAGTAAACATCATACTTTTTTCACCAAACAAATTGATTTCCGCAATAAACAAGCATTACAAGAAATTCGGATATTTTGCAATTTTCTTGTGTCAACAGTTTTAAATGAAAGGAAATAAAAACTTTCATTTTTGAGAGATGTTAACATTAACATCAATAGGAATCAAGATTTTAACTTTTTAATATTCATTTCAATCAGGTCACACTCCTATACTAAACACTGAATCATCTTAATATGTCATTTAATATTGTTATTTTTAATTAGCTTTTGATCCCTGCAGGTTTCATTAAATTGCCTTTAAAAACTTTGCGACAGTATTCATTTTAGAAATGATGGAAATGCATTTATTTAATCGGCAATGTCACTTTGTCAGTAATACTTTTGTCCACCTACTGTAGAAGACGGGGCAATATGCATCTCTAAGATGACAGAAAACGTCAGGGGTCAGCCTAGGATTCTCAGACAGGGAGAAGTTTTGCGATATTTTCTGAATTTCAGGGAGAAGTTCTATCAAAAATTTTGGATTTTCTGTATGTTTTATTATACATATTGACTTCTCCCTCAGCTGAAACTAGGGAGAAGTCAGTCAGCTTTGGCAGACTATTTCTCCCACTTCTCCCTCTAGGTTGACCCCTGAAGGCGAATCAGTCACCAATTTTACTACAGGATTGTTTTTGCCCTTCTTAAAAAGGTAAATGTATAGGTTTCCCATAGCCTAATAGCCGTAGGGACATTGGGTGTTAGAGACCCACTGTATCTTGGGCACTGCTGATTAAAGGTGGAGCCCATCTCTCTCCTTTCACTCCCTTATCCTTCCCTGATTCGAAAAAGGTACCCATTTACTGCTGGGTTGACAGAGTTTTCAAGTTGTCTTATGCTGGTTTGACAGAGAGAGTTTTCCAGTCGTGGTATGGCGACGGTGAGCACAAACTCACAACCTTCCGGTGACTTTCTGCACAATAACCGAGCCACTCTAACCACTCGACTACGGCGCCTCTCTTCTTACACAACCCTAAAAGCCTAGATCTGTCCTTTAAGGTTGTTTTCAAAGGGGAAAAAAGGAAAAAAACAGTCTTATAACCAAATAAATATGACAGATATCTCTTGATAAAGTATTCATAATGATATGAAAGAATCACATTAGCATAGCAAACCTAGTAAGACTCAACTAGGTATGTGGCCTATCGTTTTCTGATATTTTTACAAAGGGAGACATTTTTGTACCTTTCTGTTTGCTTCCCTGCATGACAAAATTTCTCCCCCTTTATATAAATGGAAGAAATGCATAGAAGTGTACCCATTGACCTTAATAATGAAAGCATATCAGAGAAAAATCTGATACCAGCAAATAGTACCTTAATATTACATGTGTAATACTCAGAGCTCCAGATAAAGCAGGGTTTTGAGAGAATTTTTCTAATATATATTGTGACCTTTCACTAGAACTGTCTCAGTGAGATGGTTCCAATCAGGGGTCACAAAGAATGTTTTGATGTTGAAATTTGGAAAATAATCCCTAAAGTATCTTTGTTACCCCCTCTTATCTGGAGCTCTGATAATATTCAAGAAAGTGTAGGGTTTTCTTTTGCATCTTTGGAACTTTACAACTTGGACACAACAGCGAGCAAAATCACGACTGTGTTCTTAATGTGGCATGAAAATTCCTTAGAAAAACAATCCTAATAAATATGTATTAGAGCATGTATGCTTATTATAATAAAAGTATACTAGTGCAGCCAAACTTTCATCCCGTGAAACATATTTTTTTTTTGGGGGGGGGGAGGGGGGGGAGGGGGGGGGAGGGGGGGGGGGTTGGCTTTTGAACAGCCCTGTCAATTTCTGAAATCTACATACCAAACTGCTGCTAAAAAATGTCCCAATCAAATCTCAAGGAATTAATGCTATAAAGCTCACATTGGCGATATTTTTACATCTAATTATTAATTTTAATTCTGTAATTATTTCTCACATGATTGGTTGCATGAATGAATTTATAATTCAATACACAAACTTAAATAATGTGTCACTGTTTCACAATATATGGAAAAATCCATTTCTCTTTATTTCATCATTTTCTGACATAATTCTATTTTTAGATCAATATTATTGTTTGACTTTTCAAAACATAATAAAGCACTGACATAAATAGTATTACCTTTATGTGCTTAAGTACTGGAACACCTAAAGCCTTTAATTTTCCATTTGTCCCCAATGGAAAATTAATGGTTTTAGGTGTCCCAATAATGAAGCACATTAGGATAATCTCTTTGTACTGAAATGAGACATTTAGAAATTCCAGAGCAAAATAGAGTAGACCCAGATTTGGTTCAGAGATGTGGATAAAGGGAAGAAACAAACAGTGGCCGGACTGGAACTTGAACCCAGGAGCTCTCACATACCGTGCAAGCACCCTGCCAACTGAGCTACCAAGCCACATGGTCAAGGTAAAGGGATATGTATCTGATGATATTGCTCTCATAATTTTTCTTATAATGGCTTGTTTGAGAACAAATTAAGTAAAATCATCAACTAATCTCTTTTCAGCTGTCTCAATCTTTACTGCAATTATTGTAGTAAACAGACAACATTTTACCCATCCAGCTATTCTCCTTTTGTAAACTATTTTGAACAGAGCTCCAAATACAGTGGGTTTCTGAAGATAATCAGCGATTTTTTTATATTTTATTTCTTTTTTTCTCTACAGAAACATATGATGAATCCCCTCATTAGAACCATCTAGAAAACGATGGAAAATTACTGTATCCCTAAATTATCCATGTTAACCCTTCTTATCTGCAGCTTTGACATATACATATTAATGGAGATAAATTCCCTAATTCACATGCACAACAAGCAAGTCCTTTTTCTAGTCAGCTTTAAGACACTTTTTTTCCCTGCAAAATGAGCCACAATATTAAAATCAGTTTTGCTTGTATTCTTTCTGCTTTAACATGTTTTTTCTTTTAATAAAACAACCTAAAATGGCTAGATCCATCTTGTAAGGTACATGTAGATCTAGGTATCTGTAGTCAAATGGCTGACTTGTGATTTTATTTCTTTTAAACAGTATTTACCTATATCTCATCTTATAGCCAGATAAATATTGTAATGCATTATGCCAGTCAGTCATTTATGACAATGTAACACTTAGCTACTTTTTCAATATATAGTCAGTCATTTATGACAATGTAACACTTAGCTACTTTTTCAAGATATAGTCAGTCATTTATGACAATGTAACACTTAGCTACTTTTTCAAGATATAGTCAGTCATTTATGACAATGTAACACTTAGCTACTTTTTCAAGATATAACATTGACCCCTTAATGCCTTGTGGAACTGCCTACCAAATAGTTCAGGCAAGTCCGAAAGAAAGGGCATCTGACAAATTTAAATTATGATTGCTGACACTGCATTCTGCTGCATCTGATGTGGTTCTTCAATTTTTGCAAAGATCAGTTTTACTGTGGGCTAAGCATTAACGGCTCAAACACAGAGCTCCAGATAAGAGGGGGTAATGAGGATAATTTGAAGATAATTTTCCTTATTTCTCCATAAAAAAATATGTTGTGACCCCTCATTAGAACGGTCTCTGTGAGGCAGTTCTGATGATGGGTTACAAAATATGTTTTCATGGCAAAATATGCAAAATTATCCCTGTTAGCCCTTTTTATCTGGAGCTCTGAAACACGAGTGCAAACAAGATAAAGCAGTTTACCCAGCTGTATTCAAATAATAGGCAATGAAATACAAACCGTTAATCCTAAAGCTTCTGACTGCTCTTTTGTTCTCCTATAATATGTCACTTTCATCTCAGGATCAGCACTTGGAGCAAATGTTTGTACAGTTAAGGAAGATAAATTTTACATGTACAGATAACCTTACAAGATAGATCACTCTAGCATGGGATAACGATATTTATTTGGCAATAAAACAGTGTTTTTTATCTCTGGACAGATCCTAATTATCTAAATCAGTCTTATGAAATTCTGTTATTGGATAGGTTTTTCCCTTCTAAAAACATTCTGACAAATCTAGATTTTTCAAACTGTTTTCGGAAGGCCCCTGTCTTATATTCAAATAAATATAGTATCTGACTGCCTTCTCAAAGTGTAGGGCTGCTTGTAAAGAAAACTTGCTCTCTAACGAGAAAAGAAAACAGAGAGCTACTTTAAAGAAAATAATTTGCTTTCCAAGGAGCTAACACTTCTCTTTACAAGTACTCCCTTCGAAAGGGATTAACATTTCATGGAAGCAAAAAATGTCCTGTAAACTTGTCTCCCTTATAAACCATACTGAAAAACTTAAACACCTTATAACTACAGATTTCGCAATTTATGACTATATAAGAAGCAGAAGTGGTACGATAAGCATCTGATCATGATTCCAAGACCAATCTACAATATTCCCCATAAAACATCATGACTGTCGCAATAGGTGGTGTTTTGCTTGCCTGTCTGGGCAGTGTCACAAAACAGAGATAAACCAGAAAACTCAATGCAAAGGTTACCCCACTAATGCCGACACCAACATGAAAAATGTTATACCTATGTTTCACTTTTGCATTGCAAATACTCCTTTTTTTTCTTTTTAACACAAATGGCAGTATTTCTGTGTACTTTAAACTTTACAACTTCTCATTAATCAAAGACATTGTTAGTTTTGAATAACTTGGTCCTGAAATACAATATGAATCACAAGTTGCATAAGGATATGGATTCTCAACAAAGCTGTTCCCACTTGGATCATCTATTATCTGAAAAACAGAAACAAAACTTAAGATTTTCATGCATTGCATTTTATGTGTTAGAGCCAAAATAATACCTCTCTAACAGATGTTTGTTGAGTAGTACAGAAGTCCAGATAAGGCAGGTTTTGAGATATTTCTGAGATATTTTTTCTTATACTTCAATGAAAACATGTGTTGCGATCCCTCATTAAAACTGTCAAAGCAAGATAGGAACTTGCAAGAAACTCTGTTTGCGATATGAACTACTCTAGTTACTCTGAAACATCATTATCTTAAAAGGTAAAGGTTTCTCATAGCCTAGTGGCCAATGGGGCAGCGGGGATTAGAGGCCCACTGTATCTAGGGCACAGGATATGGAAGGTGGAGCCTAACCACTCAGCCATGGCGCCACTCACATTATCTTGGTCTAGGCATTAATTGATAGTTCCAAGCCACACCCTGAGTGTCACTGAAAGGTCAACTGAGAGAGTGTAACTGGCCAATCCAATGACCACTTAGCATGTGACATACTCCTGCAGTGTGAGTGAACTCGGGTTTAACGTCCCACCAACAACAAGGTCATATGGAGACGGGACCTCGGTTTAAAGTCTCATCCGAAAGACCCATACTCCTGCAATTAACACTGCATATGCTAAATGTTCCATATAAAGTCGGGTTTTTTTTCTATCCTCTCTGACAGTTAATGAAGATATGCATACCTGTTCAAAATATGTGTGGCTTCTAAATGGTTAAATGCAAAACTTGTAGCTGCCCTCAAATTTCTTTTTGGATTTTCTTTCATTTGAAATAACCCAAAATACAAAACAGAAGCTTAAGAGAGTGTATAAGAACAACGATTCATCAAATTATTTCAGTATGCTATGTTTACTGGACCCTTAGTCAAAGTTACTGATCTCCACTTTGCACAGATTGTTAACATCAACTTTGAGTTGTAACATAATTATGTTAACACCTGAAGTTAACACCTGAACTCTGTGACTGGGTCTTTTTCATACTTACAAAATGGAATGGTGTTTTAACTTCTTTGAGTTCTACCAGTTTGTTAATAAACTGATCAATCTGCGCTGCTATATCAGGGTGCTCAATCTGTAAGAACAAAAGACTAAGAGGTAATTATGGTATGCAATCAAAACAGTTGAACTATTACGATTCTAACACTCAAAAACGCTGAAAAAAAATTCTTTTCATTCAAATTCTCCCAAACTTCCTGCCAGCATGTTCATGCTCCCGCCAATATTCTTTACCGTGCCTAAGATAAATTTATGTTTTATGGCGATTTTAGAAAGAAAAAGAGATGTTACACCGTCTTACGTCTCAAACATCACAAAATTATGTCAGTGTTGCCAGTGATGTCAGCAATAAGACTTACATGCTCCAAAACAGTGAATAGTTGCAGAATAAAACACGGAAACTTTCCATTGCTCCTATAGGCGCAATGTGTTAGAATAACAAACAGAACACTGGGTAATATCAGGATGCATAAGCTGTATTACACCTGTAACTTTTTTGCAGGTTATGCACCCTGATATTACTCAGTGTTTAGAACACTGAGTAAGTGTTGTTGCTGAGTTTGTGAAGAGTGATTTTTTTTCTATTATTTCTCCTTATGATGCATTGTTTTTTTCAACCCTGTACACCCAAAAACTGAGCCATTTAATACTTTTTTCCACTATCCAAATGCATATTCATGTACTGTAATTAACCTAAATATATGCAAATCTTAACGTGAATGTGTACACTTTCAGGTGAAGCAACGGTGTCGTTTTTATTTTTGACCCCCCCCCCCCACCCACCCTCTCTATGAGGGTCAATTTTGAAAGCAAATAATTTGCACTTCTAGTAGATCCATTTTAGAAGGATTTGTCATCATGGGAAGCAAACAGGAGGTATCTTTCATAACCATTTTGCTTTCCATCAGATCCTGTACCATATAATAAAGTGAATTGTTTAGTAACATTGTACTTTATCCAAGGGAAGCAAACAGGGAATCACAAAGTTGCACCCCCCCCCCCCCCCCCTCCCTTTTCACAGAAAGGCAGAACAAGAAAGAAGTGCACTCATTTATCTAGCTCACAACTGAACTGGAAAACTACTGCAAGGGACACGGCAATTTATAGGGACTGCTCTTGAAGTAAAGTCTGTAATATCAGAGCTCTAGATAAGAGGGGTATTTGATGATAATTGAAGGATAATCTTTTTTATTTCTCACTGAAACCATATGTTGTGACCCCTCATCTGAACTGTCTCGTCGAGATGGTTCAGATGAGGGTCACAACATATGTTTTTATACAGGCTTAAAAAAAATTATCCCTAATTATCACATAATACTCCGTCTTATCTAGAGCTCTGCACTGTATAAGTATATTTTTTTTTTCATAAGAGTTGTCATTATTACCAGGAAGAAGCTCCTTGGAAGTGTATCCATTTTGCTAAAAATATCCCATTATCTAGGGTAATTAAGGTATCCTGTTTTGTGTTACCTTTCTTTTATCTTGATCTTGACTCAAACCTTCAATAGCTCTCTGTATCACACCTTCTATATTGATTAGAGCTGAAATATATCACACAAATGGAGATGAAAACATGATAGTATTCATAACACACCACTATCAACTCAGTGTATGTACTTCCAAACACCATAATGGCTTAAGAAATGGGACACCTATTATAATTTCCCATTTGTCCCAGAAGGGTATGTACATCTAAGAGGGCAAAAGGGCTGGCACTGATTGAAGTTGACATGGGGTCAGGAGTCACTAAACAAGTGGCCCAAAGGGCAACAATTGCTCACCTGAGAGACATTGTAAACCTATAGGGATATTTAAGATGCTCAAGGGCAGCTAACTCCACAGTCAGAGGTCCAATCAGGCTGAAAATTAAACTCATCCAAAACATTATGTATGCCCTCATTTAATATATGCAAGTTTTAAAAGTATCCGATCAAGAGCACAATAGACAGAGCTGTCAAGGGCAGCTAACTTCGCAGTGGTTGGCCTGATCTGGCCAAAATTTGAACTTGTTTAAGATATTATGCATTTCCTCATTACCTGCAAGTTTGAAAAGGATCGGATCAGTAGAAACCAAGAAAAAGTGGCGACATTGATTTTTTGGATGCTCAGGGCAGGTACTCCATTGTCAGTGGTGGGATCTAGCCGAAATGCTAACTAATCCAAGCTTTTATGCATATCCTCATTACCTGCAAGTATGAAGAGGATCCGATGAAAAATGAAAATGTGATGACGTTGTTTTCTCCATTATAAGACTAAGGGATTTTTTTCAAACGCTCAAGGGCAGCTAACTCCGTAGTCTGTGCTCGAATCCGGCCAAATTTCGAACTCATCAAAGCTCTTATGTATGTCATCATTACCTGCAAGTATGATAAGGATCTAATCAAAAACCTTGATTGCAGCACCCTGAAAGTCAAACTTGCTCGAGATATTGTCATGCCCTATATTTGTGTGAATTTATTTTAAAATCTGTTGAGAAATGTAGGTGCTAGAGCGATGACAAAGTTTTTCTAAAAATAGCCACAGTGACCTTGACCTTGGGCACAGCATCCTGAAAGTCAAACTTGCTTGAGATATTGTCATACCCTACATTTGTGTGAAGTTATTTCAAAATCCATGGAGAAATGAAGGTGCTAGGGCGATGACAAAGTTTTTCTAAAAATAGCCACAGTGACCTTGACCTTGGGCACAGCACTCTGAAAGTCGAACTTGTTTGAGATATTGTCATGCCCTACATTAGTGTGAATTTATTTTAAAATCCGTTGAGAAATGTAGGTGCTAGAGCGCTGACAAAGTTTTTCTAAAAATAGCCACAGTGACCTTGACCTTGGGCGCAGCACCCTGGAAGTCAAACTTGTTTGAGATATTGTCATGCCCTACATTTGTGTGAAGTTGATTTAAAATCCGTTGAGAAATGTAGGCGCTAGAGCGATGACCAAGTTTTTCTAAAAATAGCCACAGTAACCTTGACCTTGGGTGCAGCACCCTGAAAGTCAAACTTGCTCGAGATATTGTCATGCCCTACATTTGTGTGAAATTATTTTAAAATCTGCTGAGAAATGTAGGTGCTAGAGCGCTGACAAAGTTTTTCTAAAAATAGCCACAGTGACCTTGACCTTGGGCGCAGCATCCTGAAAGTCTAACTTGCTCGAGATATTGTCATGCTCTACATTTGTGTGAAGTTATTTTAAAATCTGCTGAGAAATGTAGGTGCTAGAGCCCTGACAAAGTTTTTCTAAAAATAGCCAGTGACCTTGACCTTGGGCGCAGCATCCTGAAAGTCGAACTTGCTCGAGATATTGTCATGCCCTACATTTGTGTGAAGTTATTTTAAAATCCGTTGAGAAATGTAGGCAATAGAGCGATGACAAAGGTTTTCTAAAAATATGTGATGTTGTTGTTTTCTCCATTATAACACTATGGGATTTTTTTCAAACGCTCAAGGGCAGCTTGCTCCATAGTCTGTACTCGAATCCGGCCAAATTTCGAACTCATCCAAGCTCTTATGCATGTCATTATTACCTGCAAGTATGATAAGGATCTAAGCAAAAACAGTTGAGAAAACGTGATGACGCCATTTTCGCCATTATAACCCTATGGGATTTTTTTCAAATGCTCAAGGGCAGCTAACTCCGTAGTCTGTGCGCGAACCCTGCCAAATTTCGAACTCATCCAAGCTCTTGTGTATGTCATCATTACCTGCAAGTATGATAAGGATCTAATCAAAAACAGTCGAGAAAACATGATGACGCCGTTTTCCCCATTATAACCCTATGGGGGCTATCTGTTGCCATGGAAACCAGAGTTCGGAGCTGATCGGCACCAAAACCTAATGCAGCCTTTCCCCAACCCAAATGATGCTTCAGATAAAACTTGATTGCGATCGGCCCACTGGTTTCTGAGATATTTACGTTTGAAAGTGTTGACGCATGCACGCACGCACCCACCCACGCACCCACCCACGGACGGACGACGGCTCGACTCCCATCCTATAAGCTCACCTCTGAGCCTTCGGCTCAGGTGAGCTAAACAAGAGGGCCATGAGGCCCTGAATCGCTCACCTGAACAATTGGCAAGGTGGCTTATACTTATCATGTCTGAAATTGTCAAAATATGAGTTTTGGGTCAAAAGTCAAAGAATGACCATGACCACTTGTACTCATAAATCTTCATGTACTCATTAGACAACCATATATACCATTTTTAGGCCAAAATCTTCAAAACTTTCCATGAAATCTTATGTTCTAGCATTTTCCCATATTTGACCATGCCGCAAAAAAGGTCAAGGTAAACCCAAGGTCACCATTTGAACAGTCTTGGTGGTACTCTAGTACTCCATGCTATTTACCAAGTTTCAGGGCCATAGGTGTATTGGTTCTGGGGAAGAAAAATATTAAAGATTTATCCCGTAAGTGGTAATGGCGGCCAAGCTGGTCATGTGACCTGGACCGTTTGAACAAATTTTCATTCAATCAACCCCTGGAGGCTCTATATGAAATGTGTTCCCAATTGGCCCTTTGGCTTTTGAGGAAATGGTTGAAAATGTCAAAATATGAGCAATCTGGATCAAAGGTAAAAAAATGACCTTGACCTCTTGTACTCATAATTCTTCATGAACTCATTAAGACAAATGTATATACCAATTTTTTAGGTCAAAATCTTCAAAACTTTCCATGAAATCTTATGTTCTACCATTTTCCCACATTTTACCTTGCTGCAAAAGGTCAAGGTCAACACAATGTCATAATTTGAACAATCTTGATAGTACTCAAGTACCCAATGCTACTTACAAAGTCTCAAGGCCATCGGTCAATTGGTTCTGGAGAAAAAGATTTTTAAAGGTATTTACCATATATGGGCGTGGCGGCCATGTTGGTCATGTGTCCAGGACCGTTAGAAAATATTTTCATTCCATCAACCCCTCGAGGCTCTATATGAAATTTGGTTTCAATTGGCCCAGTGGCTTAGAGCAGATTGTTTGAAATTGTCAAAATTTGAGATTTCTGGGACAAAGGTCAAAGAATGACCTTGACCTTTTGTACTCAAAAATCTTCATGTACTCATTAACATGATTCTAAGTACCAATTTTTAGGCCAAAATCTTCAAAACTTTCCATAAAATCTCATGTTCTAGCATTTTCCCATATTTGACCTTGCCGTAAAAAAGGTCAAGGTCAACCCAGGGTCATAATTTGAATAATCTTGATAGTACTTGAGTACCCAATGCTACATACCGAGTTTCAAGGCCATCGGTCTACTGGTTCTGGAGAAGATTTTTAAAGGTTTTTACCATATATGGGCGTGGTGGCCATGTTGGTCATGTGACCTGGACCGTATGCACAAATTTTCATTCTCTCAACCCCTGGAGGATCTATATGAAATTTGGTTACAATTGGCCTAGTGGTTTTTGAGGAGATTGTTTGATATTGTCAAAATATGAGAGTTCTGGGTCAAAGGTCAAAGAATGACCTTGACCTCTTGTACTCATAAATCTTCATGTAGTCATTAAGATGACTGTAGGTACCAATTTTTAGGCCAAAATTTTCAACAGTTTCCAAGATATTTTATGTTGCAGCATTTTGCCATATAAAAGCATGAATAAGCAAATTTGACCTTAACGTAAAAAAGGTCAAGGTCAACCCAAGGTCATTATTTGAACAATCTTGGTAGTACTCGTGTACCCGATGCTACATACCAAGTTTCAAGACCATCGACCAATTGGTTCTGGAGAAGAAGATTTTTTCAGGTTTTTACCATATATGGGCATGGCGGCCATGTTGGTCATGTGACCAGGACCGTTTGAACAACTTTTCGTTCCTAAGGTCCCAGGAGGCTCTATATGAAATTTGGTTACAATCGGCCCAGCGGTTTCAGAGGAGAAGTCGTTTGAAATTGTGGACGGCCGGACGACGGATGGACGACGGACGACGGACGCCGGAGCCTTACCATCCTATAAGCTCCCCCGGAGCCTCTGGCTCAGGTGAGCTAAAAATGACATCCTGAAATCTACTATAATTTTCATACAATGCGTTTTCTAGATAAATGCTACCAGTTAACATTGTGCTGCAAAGTGAAGATGAGATACAGAGTTGTTATAATCTGTGCTACAGATCTGAGGGTGCACTATGATTTAGTGCATGTGGGCCATTGTGGCTGCCGAAATTCGCCTGACTTTAAAACAAAATATTATACTGTAAATCTTTATTTTCTCGTCGCTCATGAAAAAGAAAAAAATCTCCAATTTATCTTAATTATATCATTAAGCAGGCATACATTAAAGCATATCATGTGACCTCTCATTAGAACCTTCTCACTGGAACAGTTTTAATAAGGGGTCACAGCATGTTCTTTATGAGACTGCAAGGAAAATTATCTCAGAATTATCTCCAAAACTCCATCTGATCTAAATTTCTTAAACCCTATTGCACTCTTTGGAGTTTTGGCTGTTCTGAGTGCAGTAGGAACGGCCAAAACTCAATGGAGTTTTGGCCGTTCTGAGTGCAGTAGGGTAAAAGAACTGTTTCAGAATATTGTTCCTATCTACAGCTCCACTAGAATATTTCTCTTACCTCCCTTGTTTGGTGGCATCTCAAACTCTAGTTCTGGTATAATCACAGTTGCTGTTCCTGTCTGAACCACCTGGCGGTTCAAATCCTACAAGATAAAGTACAGTCGAGACATAGCTCCAGATATGCTGTAATTTTAGAATGTGAAGTATTCCCATACTTTTATTCTCCACCAAAATATTTGTGGCCTATGAGGACCTGTGAAGTGATTTAAACTGACAGTTTAAATCACTTCTCAGGTCCTCATAGGCCACAAATATTCTGTGTTTAAATCACTTCACAGGTCCTCATAGGCCACAAATATTCTGTGTTTAAATCACTTCACAGGTCCTCATAGGCCACAAATATTCTGTGTTTAAATCACTTCTCAGGTCCTCATAGGCCACAAATATTCTGTGTTTAAATCACTTCACAGGTCCTCATAGGCCACAAATATTCTGTGTTTAAATCACTTCTCAGGTCCTCATAGGCCACAAATATTCTGTGTTTAAATCACTTCACAGGTCCTCATAGGCCACAAATATTTTGGTGGAGAAAAAAAGAAAGGGCATACTTTTACTCAGCAGTGATTTATTTACCTGCGAGTCTTGAATGTCTAACTGAAATTTTTATTTTCTTTTGTTTTTCTGTAGACTAACTGTTTTGTGAAGAAAAAAAACAAAGCTCAGCCTAGAGCTTTCAGACATGGAGAAGTTTTGCTACATACTCTGGACTTATAAGTAAGAAGTTTTGGTCCAAATTTTGGATTTCCCTACATGTTCTATACATTTTCACTACTCCCTCAGCTCAAAATAGGAAGAAATCAGCCAGCTTAGGCAGACTGTTTCTACCAAATCGCCCTCTAGGCTGAACCCTGAGAAAAGAAAAATGGTACACTTCTATAGGTTTAAAATAACTGTTTGAATAATATTCGTCCGCATTTCATATTCTTCTCTGAACTGTCAGAAAGTCACTTGTCCACACAGTGCCGATGGAAGGCAGGTTAAAGAGTAAGTAAAGCCTCGAGCAAGTGAATATTTTTGCACAAAATTTTGTCAGTAAACTTAAAATGTATTTTATACTGTTGTCTGAGTACAGTTAGCCTAATGTTATAATGTGACTTTGGATAACACTATCATGCCATGGCCCCTACTGACATTCACCAATAAATGCAAATGAGCATTCAATGCTCATTTCTTGGTGCGCAATTTTATGATTTTAACAAAAAGGATATAGCCTTTTCAGGTAAGTGTATCTTTTCCATTACAGTAGAACTTCATTGGCTCCAACAGGCTTGGGACCATGGAAATTAGTTCCAGCCAAGGGTACTTCTAGCCATCCAGGGTTTGTTTCTATATAAAGTGACCTCTAGGGATCCAGAAAAGAGTTCTAGCCAGGCAGGGTTAACCACTGGGCAGCCATCAGTGTTCGAGCCATTGAAGTTCTACTGTATATACAAAAGAATAATAAACTAAAGAATCAGTGAATTCAGAGAATAAATTCTTTTCTTAAAGAGGTACGTAAATAGTTTAAGCCAGAATCGTCTCCCTTAAAGTTATCGTCATACATGTTAATCCTATTTTGACTAGTGGACTTGTCCATCCCTGTCATCTGGACGAGTCCATTTCTAATTTCAGGGGTTTCTAGTGACTTTTCATATTTGCATGAAATGCCTGTTACCAAACAGTGTAGACTCTGATCAGACACCACAATCTGTGGCACCTGTACTGTGTCTACACTGTTTATGTATGTCCCCAAACAGGGATTCAAGTCTAAAAAGAGTCAAATGAGATATATGTACACAGACTCCATAATCAACCTACCTTGACACGTGTGACCTTGACCTCATATCTAACACCTTTATCTTGGATTCTCCCAGCTGGCTGAAGTTCGGCATTCTTGTTACCACAGTGGTCACATGTGAAGGACGACACAATTACTTCCCGAAAAAATGGAATCTTCGTTAAGAAAAGCCTTGTCATTCCCTGCAATTTATAGCAGACCTCTGCATAGGGGTATGATCTTATGATAATTTTAGCATCTTTTTGTAAACTCTCTACATTAAGGCATTTCTGGTGGGGGGTATTCTGAGTTTTTATGGAGAAAGAAAAATAAAGAAAAATAAAGCACCACACACCACATTCAACATTAACTTTTAAGGCATTTCATTGCATCAGAGTTTTGCTGCCATTTACTGAACCATTTAGAACTATAGAAATAAAAATATATAAACAGAAAATTCTAAGTATTGGGACAAAGCAGGCAGCTCCTTCTTTCAAATGACATGGTTCAATAAATGTTTACTTCAACATCATGGTCAGATTGGGCCGTGCTTTCAATGTCAACAGGTATAACTCACCTGTTGAATACTTTAAAAGTTTTCTTTCACTGTCAGATGTGGTGACTCACCAGAAAGAGATACATGTATTTTGCCATTAATGACAATATCCTGTTATCGTCCCATGAAGTTAATAAAGCTCCCAGATGATATGGAATAAACGGCATGGATATGGATGAAAAGATGATTTTTCTTCTGCAAAGAAGTTGCGCATGCTGATATCTCCAAAACTAATAGAGTTTAAGGAAATATAAAACAACCTCCTCCTATCAGCGTAAACAGTTCCATTCCCAATCTCCTTCATTCCTACTCCCCTTAGTCCCATACCCTCCATCCCGCCATTTATAGCCCCACTCCTTCCCTGCTGTTCTTTCCCCACACCCCAGTAACAAACTACTATATATAATTACACCTAATCTACCTGTAACACTCCATAAAGTCACATTTGGGTGATTTATCAGTGCATAATAGACACATTAACATTTGAAAAGCTGGGACAACTAGAGGTGGCAGTAAGCATGGCTTACTAAATACCCCCCGCGTTTAACAGTTAGGCATGCATGTTATGACAACTACAAGTGCACATCTATATACCAAAATGTGTTCACATATTTCATATCAGTCAAACAAACGGTTTAGGAGAAGTAGCAACAACAAACTCTGTTTTCCACATATTGGTATGAAGATGTACATTAACCCTTTCTCCATGAGTTATGCCTCTTTTTTATATGTTTTGCCCTAGTTTGAAGTTTTTTTATGCCATTTTCACTTCCATTTTATTCAGATTTGGTGCACAGATACAGTGGAAGAAAGAGTTGGCACATATTGCTCTGTTTTTCTCATAAGGGTTTTCCAGCTTTGTTGTGCCCCTTATTTTTTTTCCTAGAAAAATTGAAAAATACGTATCCACTATTTTCTTATGCTGCATCCATGGACAAAATTTGAAACAAATTGGAGCAAATTTAATGCAAAAACCCTCTAAAATAGGGCAAAAATTATCAAAAAGGGGCATAACTCAGGCAAAAAGGGGCAGAATTTAAAATCAAAACCCTAATGCACATCTTCATACCAATATGTATTCACATACTTAATTTCAAGAAAATCCGTCAAACCATCTAGGAGGAGTTGCGATAACAATCTTATTTCACGAAAAATACAAACGGGCATAACTCCACAATAAAAACTTTCCAGGAAAAAATGAAAAATATGTATCCACTATTTTCTTATGCTGCATCCATGGACAAAATCTGAAACAAATGCGAGCAAATTTAAGGCGTTGCGGATGGACGGACAGATGGACGGACGGAAGGACAATGTCAAAACAGTATACCCCCCACAAACACAGTTTGCGGGGGGGTATAATAACAGGGTTATGCTGATACTTTTATGACTCAAAATCTTCATTTAAATACCACAAAATATGCTCAATAATATGGAAGCAAAGTGACCAGTAGTAACATTCAGTAGAGGCATAACATTAGAGGCCAAACAGCCTGGGGGGATAGCTCAGTCAGCAGCGAGGTTTACCTATACACCGTAGACTGGCTACATACCTCTGCCGGGTAGGTTCAAACCTAGGAATTACAGACAACTCGCCCCAAAACAACTCGCCCCACAAAACTTTCACCTCAAGACAACTCGCCCCACATTCTAAGACCACTCACCCTTCTAAAGAATTCTGCCCCTGACGCCACCCACCCCCTTCCATAAGGCATCTCACCAAAAGTTCAAAACACAACTTGTCCTACCTCATAAATCTGTCAAAACCCTGTTTTGGGGGACAACAAATACTAATAAGCATTAATGAATGTTTGTAGCATCCTTACAGCCACAGTTTGATAATAATCACATTTCAAATAACAGTGTAATTATCAACATAAAAACTATCAAGTCATTTTCAACAATGAACAGAATCTGATGAACTTTAAAAATTATGAGTTTGGAGGGACACACTTATCTATCTCAAAACAAAAAGTTTTATAGATATTATAAAAGGTTTCACTTTCATCTGGGACAAGATATTCTAGTGTCTGAGAATGTGGGGCGAGTTGTCTTCTGAATGTGGGGCGACTTATCTTCTGAAAGTGGGGCGAGTTGTCTTGGGGCGAGATGTCCTGATTCCAAACCATGCACTGGTAAGTATAATTGGTTGGCTGCTCCCTTCGGGATTGCTGTGGCTCTAGGCTTGTAAAGACAATCTCTGTGGTTTCACAGAGTATTTCCCAGCCCCTACTACTGAGAACTACATCTGGCTTTCTTCTACCACATAACAGTCCTCTGATATAACAATCACCTGATCTAATCAGAGTATATTAAGGAAGGAGATCATAGTTGTAGTCATGGAATTCCATCAATCTAGGAGTACAGACCTGTATGTCTACCCACAGCTTTCCTTAACTGGGGACAGAGTGGATTTCCCCTTGGATTTGTGCATATACCCTCAGAATAACCTAACTGAGAATGTGGGATGAGTTGTCTTCTGAATTGTGGGGTGAGTTGTCTTCTGAAAGTGGGGCGAGTTGTCTTGGGGCGAGATTTTTGTGGGTCTTTCCACCGACTGTGATTCCATGGAACCAACTCCCTTGATCCATAACCAACCTTCAGAGCCTGGACAGCTTCAAGCTGGCTGTCCAGCCCACATCAAGAGTGTAAGCCAAGGTAGATATGTATGCACGATTTACCAGTTATCGGTGGTCTTATACTTCACTTACAATCTAACTTTTGAATAATAACAAAGTATGAAAATGAAAGCTTCAAACAAGTTATTTGGGTATTGTCTTTAAATTTATCAACTAAATTTTAGCTGCCGATGACTATTAATACAGAAGCAGAGAAGACATTATGCTCTGGGGCACATCTGACTACGCTCGACTGATGTACCAGTTATCCGTGCAGTAGTAAATACAGACTAATTATCCATGCTAAAATTTATGGTAGCACCGTTTATTGCCATATTCTGACGTAACAGGACCTCTAATTTAGGGAAACTGGGTTTGCAGCAGACGACTTTAAGCATCACAATGCTAATTTTATGTTTGTTTGCAGGGATCTCGGGGACGCCGAATTCGGCGTCCCTGGACGCGAAAATTCCGACCCGGACGCCAATAATTGCCTTCCGAGGATTCCCGCGGACGCGGTATTTTTCCGGCTGTACTCCTTTAAAATCTCTTAAAATTCACAAGTTGTAAAGAAGACACACGTTGCTAACACCTTTGACAGAACTATAGAGGAGCCATTTATCTGAACCGAAAATCAATTAAGTCATCGTAAATGCTACCTGTTATTTACCTGGAATTTCACACCTTCTTAATCCCCACTACCGTAGCAGGGCACGTGTCAGTATTACTTTCTTAAACGCTAATAACCGGTGATCTTTCGATCAATATAAACAAATTGGGTCAACATGGTATCTTTGTCTTAGATCTACCGCCTCGCATGATTGGTCAGTTTACATCTTTAGAAGTACCGCATGGCATTAATTGACAGAAGGTGGGACTTTTACAGTGGCTGTGTCAGCAAATTAAAATTACAATATATTACTCTCGCCAATGGGATGAGAGTCCGAGAGGGGCAACTGCCGTCTCATAAAAGAGAATCTTTCACGAGAACAGTTTGATTTTCAGGTAGATCTAGCCTGCCGAAGTATGAGCCTTTTCTATTTCCCGACTGTTTGTAGTAGATCTACGCTCGTGCGATGTGCTTGATGGGCGTTACAAGTGTGTATTAAATCAGTTTTTTTTTTTTTAACTTGGAAAATGCAATCGGTAATTTCAAGTTGCTAAAAGCGGCCGTCAGAGGTAATTATACTGTATTTTAGCAAGGCCAGTTGTTGCAATTCCCGGAAGCTGGTGACTTTTTAGATCTTCGGTTCGTGCACTTTAAAATTCTTTCCCGCCGTTTTTAGCCTGTTTCCCGCCATATCTCGCGCACCACGTACTGAACAAGTACCAGCGTAGATCTATAAATAATGCTTTGGGAAATCTGCGAGTTCTAAACAGACATTTCAACACGCGGCATAGGAACTCTCATTGATACAGATATGCGCAGATATTCGCAGTTAATGTATAATTCAATAAACAAAGGAAGATTTAACGACAGGTATGCATTCATTCAAGTGTAAATCAAACTCGATTTGGACATAAACAATCAGTCTGTGTCTCAAATTAAGAAAGGCAAAATAGATCTACATGTAAACGGATTTCTGCGTTTGATGTCAGCGGGTTGGGTAAGGTGCCTCGATGTGGGAGGGGGTAGGGGTAGGGGCAGATGGTTGAGATAAGTTGTAATTATTACTGAAAGCAATGTTGCAGTGGACTGGATATCACTGAATAGTAATAGTAGCTATTACATGTTACTGAAGGGAAAAGTAAATTAATACCTTTGACTTAAAATGGAAGATTTACTGAATAATTGTCAATGTCATATCTTTTTTACGTTTCTATAACATAATCATATGATGTCTGATCACAGAAGCGTTGCCCTTTCCCCGTCCAGTCCTGTACAGGCCCTTTTCATCTTTTGTATCCCTCTGGGACAATATCAAAGACAGTTTTAACTAGATAAATAAGATTATTTATAGGCTAAATTTTATGTTAAAACATATGGGACTCCAATTTTTCAGGATGGGACTCCTACTTTTCAGATGGGACTCCTATTTTTGGAAAAGGAGGAGTCCCGGACTCCTATTTTTAAAATCCAAGTGAGAACCCTGGTTTGTAGATACATGAAATTTATGTGTGCTTGGATTAGTTTAGATAAGATTGGTAAATATTTATGCTCTTGGTCTGAAACATCAATCACCATTACGTACCTTACTTTCAACAAGTTCTTAGTTTGAAATAGAGCAGGAGTTTCTTGTTCATGTTTATGTCTATTATAGTGGAAGAAAACCAAACTGAACTCAAGAAATTCAGATTATTTCTGATCGCACCAATAACTGATAATCACCGATAACTGGGTGATTGGCCATACAGTGTAAATACATGTTGGACATTTTTTACTTAACATTCACACCCGAGTTTCTTTTATTTGAATTGGAACCGTCTGACATTGCGCGTGCACAAATTCTAACCCTTGTCGAGATGTCTGCCTAGCGTATTTTGACAAGAATCCACATTGAAATGAAATTGAAACTGTCGAAATAATGTTACCTGCTCCTCGCAATTAACGCACAAACTCTCGATTTCGGTGACCTCAGGATCAGCATCATCAGCGTTAATGTCACGAAACAATGGTCTGTTATCTTCTGTGGTTGTCATGTTTACAGCTGTGGGCAAGTTTTTTAAAGTGGTATAAATATTTGGGTTGTCTTCAACTGCTGTAATTTTCCAGCATTTTCTGCAACTTTCCCGTTTAGGGGAGATAACTCTAACGTGGAGTTGGTGAAAGTGTTGTGACGAATGGTTAAGTACCGTTCCGGCTAAGAATCAGGCAGAATGCATTAATAGGGTGGCATATCGAGGTCTTCAGATTTTGACCAAAACTTGTGTATAAGTCCATTGGGTGACCAAACCTGCACATGCAAAATCTTAGGTCAATCAGTCAACGGTTGCTATGGAAACCAGGAGATAATTGTTTTCCTTAGCAACACGCAAATTATGCAGGAACATTGATGTAAAATGCAACATTTTTGGGAGCCTAAAACTGTATACAAAGCAAAAATAGTCCTTCTTGTAATGTGTTCACTAACACAATGTACATTATTGGTATCAAATTCTGTTTGAATGTTTCTGAAATAAACATCAACATGTATGCTATTTGGGGGCAAAGGTCACCTGGGTCATCGTTTTTTCAGAATTTGTGAAAATAATAAAAAATGACCGAAATCCAGCCCAAATATTTTCTATAGTATAAAAAATTGAAATATACCAGCATTCAATGATTAAAGCACTGCTATGGGGCTTTCAAAATCTGGAATAAAATTACTGTATAAATTTCTCCTTAGCAACCAGTTTAACTCCATAGCAACCATCTCTTAGGTGATCTGTACATTTTGACTGAATTGGAAACAGTATATCTTCGATGTATTGCAATATAAGAAGACAATAGTAAGAAAAGTTTAAAGCACATGTATTGGACTTTAACACTTTGTTGAGAAACATGTGCATATATTTTATCTTAGCAACCAGTTAGAGCCCATAGCAACCAACCGTTAAGAAATTTGAGACTTTTGGCCGAACTCCAAGAGGAATATCTTTGATATACAAGTAAGAATAACCATACTTTTATTGAAATGTTTAAACTACAGCTGCCTGTCCTTTTAATGTTGTTGTGAAACATGTGTATATATTTGCTCTTAGCAACCAGTTTGTGCCCTTAGCAACCACCCATCAACAAATTCAGAATTTTTTTAGTAAAGTCCAAATCTGATGCCTTCTGATTGTTGTGTACTATGTAGACAATGGTAAGGAATGATTGAAGCAAGAGTGCTGGACTTAACCAGATTGTTGAAAAAACTTGTGTATATAATTGTCCTTAGCAACCAGTCTGAGCCCATAGCAACCACCTCTAAACTGATTTGAGAATTTGGTTTAAATTCCATACACAATACCTTTCATGAGCAGCAATCTATGAAGACGGTTGCAGTAATTTTTTAAACATATTTAACTTACTTTTAAAAATCACGAAAGAAAAAAATCACTTGTGCATGTATATGTCCATAGCAACAATTTTTAGTCCTTGGCAACCACATGATTTTAACTATATTTTAACAGATTTGGAGCATGTGAGTGAATTATTATCAAACTATTCTCTCTTTGCAACATAACAAAGTATTTTGTTATAAGTAATATCTAAAGCACCTCTGACCTGAACTTTAACCATCTGATTAAAAACATGTGCATGCAATTGTCCTTAGAAACCAGATTGGGGCATCGGCAACCACCTTTTTTAGATGTGAGACTATTGTCGGAATTCAGGACAGAGCAGTTTTATTAGCAACAAACTGTTATGACAAGTGTAAGTGATGTCTGGATCAAACGGTTAGACAAGATCTAAAACCTGTTGAAGAAAATGCGCATGTGCTTGTCCTTAGTAACCAGCCGAAGCTCTTAGCAACCATTTCTTGGAAGACTTAGAATGTTACCAGAGAAACTGACAGCCCCTGAAGAAGACGAATTTTCTGCTGAAGTCCAAAAAAAGAATGTCTGTTTTTGCCCTACAAGTAATTAAGGCAGTTATAAAAAGGTTTTAGTACCGTTGCCTGACTTTTGAGATATGTTGAAAACATGTACAAGCAATACGTATGAGCCCTTAATCAACCACCTCTTAAGGTTTTTACTGAATTTCAAACACATTATCTCACATTGTCTGACTTGGGTCTACATTGTTTCCATATGTCCCCAGAACTGGTTGCCAGTCTATAGGCACAGATAAATGAAAAAGAAGAGACAGGCGAAGAACAAAACAATAATGTTTTCTTCTTCATCTGCTATTCTTTTGCCTTCAGAAAAGCCTTTGATAAGCCAGAAGACATTGACATGACTGAATCACCTAAGTTTCTGTTACTTGACCATGTTCAGCAAAAATCCTCATCAGTTACATTGTCTTTATACAAAATTTCAGTAACATATGGTAGCATCTCGTCTCTATGGCCTGCATTCTTTTCTCAAACTGCTGTAAAGGTCCATGACACTCAGGTATACAGAATGTGAATATGACAAGGGACAGCACACATTTCACTTTTGATCCAAGAGATATTTTGTTGTCTCTCAAAATTACCTTTAGCTTTAATGGAGCTGCAGTAGCTTGTGCAATCCTTGAGAGTCTAAATTTCTGGCTTTGATCCATTATCTAAGACAACTGCTTCAAGGCATTTGAAGTTTGTTATCATGCCTAACTTCTGTCCTTTCACTTATATCTCCCACTGGATGCTATTGGTGCTGTTTGACATCAGTTTGGTCTCATCAATACTAATCTCTGTTTTATGTTCTTTATAAAATGAATTTATATATGATCACGTTGACTCAGGTCTTTGATCACGAATCAAGGCTTTTACAATGACTGTTCTGACGGCTGACGCATTGGAATAAACTGAATTATTCAATTTCAAAGCATAAAGAAAACAAAAAGGATAGACTATTTCAGTGTCAGGTTGATTTTTATTTCACTCATGAACACCAAAAATTGTATTTTCTCTTGTGGCTTTGCCACTAGTGATATTACTGCTTTTGGTGTTTATTCGGTGAAATAAAAATTTATCTTTCACTGTTCACTTGTTGCTTGACTACTCCTGAAAATACTGCTTTTGGTGTTTATTCCATGAAGTAAAAAGTGATCTTACACTGAAAAAGTCAACTAACCTGTATATCTTAATTTCTCTGCCATATTTACAAATGGAAGCAACTTTTTTTTATTTCTTGTTTCCTCCTGGACAAATAGCTTCTCAAATATCAAATCACCCACAATCTGCATTATTTGTTAAAAAATAAAACAATTTGCTCAAGAGATACCAGTTCTTTCATTTTAGAATTCACTCCCTTTAAATGAAAATGGTGAGTTGCTTCCACTGCAGGTATGTCATTCACTTTAATATACCCTTAGGAGGCATCTTAATATTTGATTGGTGCTCCAAGATTTTTTCTGTCAATGCGAAATGAACATCGCTAGGGAACCATGTTAGCTTTTTAATAGAATAATCTAACCTATTTATAAGGAAGTCCATGAGTGCATTTACACATGCGAGTCAAAGGACAGGACACAGGCCAGGCTGCTGAATGTTGTTTTGATGAGCATGTTCACAAAACGTTAACTATATTTCTAATATATTAAAATAAGATTGATGTGGAATGAAAAGGTACACTTTCAGGGGAGACAACACTGCCATTGTCATAAATGCCTACCTTCTGTGTAAAAGTCAACCGATAAAGGATAGAATTAGCCCCTGCAGGAGCAGATTAATCCCGTTAGCACTAGATCCCACTTTGAAAAGATATTTTCAGCTGGAGAATTAAACAAGAATTCACAAAAGTTGTATCCCTTGGCAAAAATGGTGGAAAAACGTGTACCCCGGAGTCTGATTTAACCTACCTTGCACCCCCAGGACAATTTCTCATTGGTGCCAAATTGTTCATTGGGACCTCCTGAATGCGAAACAAAGTTGTCCTCAAAAAATGTTTGGTATGGGCTATGTGAAAATGCTTTTACCAACTTGACCTGTGCATATGCAAATAGAATTAAGGAAGGCCTCAAATAATATTTGATTCTTATAACATGATACCAAGTCGATTCACATTCATAAAAACTTGGATCGGTGTCAAATTACGACCAACAACAAAGGTTTTTGTTTGAAATAAGATCACATATACGTATTTTCCACGATTTTCCCTCATTTTTAAATGTTTTCATGAATATTCATGAATATGCAAATTAGATAATTTGCATATACTATAATGGGATAAACGGCTTATGCCTAAGCTTTAATTTGGTACCAAGTTTAGTTGTCTAGAATTAGTAGCAGCTGAGATATGAGTACTTTTGTAGGTACACCCCCATTCTTGAGAAATGCATTATGGGTTGCCATGGAAACCATGCATTTTCACATAGCCCATACCAAAAAATTTTTGAGGACAACTTTGTTTCGCATTCAGGAGGTCCCAATGAACAATTTGGCACCCATGAGAAATTGTCCTGGGGGGATGCAAGGTAGGTTAAATCAGACGCCGGGTAATGGGAGTGTACGCATCTTAAGCCATAATATGAATACTGTAATCAGTCTGTACATCTGCTTAGATAAGAGGCGTCACTATTCACTTTCCCCAGTATTCATAAAAAGGAAAACTGATCAGACTGCAAAGAAGAGCAGGCTAATATAAGACTTTCCCTTTTGCAAATTTTCATAAAAAGGAATATTTATAAGCACAATAATGCTCCTCACATCATTGGAATTCCTATATATATGTATTGTATTAGGATATGGATTAATTCTGCTAAGATAATAAAGATAATAACAACTGTTACAACCACAGGTCTTGTGATCAATTTCTACAAAATCTTTCTAATATACATGGCCTACTGGATAAGAGCACTGACTCTTAAACATTATGTCTCTCACTGCTGTGTGTTCAAGCCTCGGGCTTGCACATGTGATGAAGCCAAGTTCTGCTTACGGATTTCGGAAGGGCAGATGTATTTTTGCCTGGGAGCTCTGGTTTTTGACAACCTCTGCCTTATGATCAGCTCAACATAGGGCTCAGACTGGTTACTAAGAACCAAAGTATATAAGTCAAACCCTGTCCTAAGGGGTCACCCAAGGGAGACATAGAAATTGGTTGCTACAGACAGATGACCCCTTATACTTTTTTATATCAAGAAATTATCCACTCCCCCCCCCTCCCCCCCCCCGCATTACAGGCGACCACAATTAGAGGTGACCACATAAGCAGGCTCGACTGTTCACACATTACAGTGTATACACAGTATACTGCAAATAGAACAGAGTATATTTAGAATGCACTTAAAAGTTCTAAATCTGTTTTAAAGGTGGTTGCTAAGGGATCAAATTGGATGCTAAGGAAGAAAATAGACAATTTTCAACAAATTTTTGAAAGCCAGTCAGCTGTGCTTCTAGAATCATTTAAACTCTCTTCTTAATTTGCGTATAAAGGATATTCCGTATGGAAACCAGTCAAAGCAATCACATGTCTAAATTTAGAGCTTGTTGCTATGGACTCAGATTGGTTGCTAAGAACAAAATTTACACAGCTCTTGCAGTATATTGTAAAAGTCAGCTCTTGTGGTTCATACATTACACACAATTGTTTATTAAATATGTTACAAAAAGAAATTTCCCTCAAAATCAAAATTAGTAAACAGTTGGTTGCTAAGGTCTAAAATTGGTTACTAAGGACAAATATATACACACACATTGTTCAACAGAATTTAAAAGTCAGTAACTAGTGTTGTAATGTTACTTGCAATTATTTTCATACTTTGTTAGTTATAAAAGATATTTCATATGAAACTCAGTTAAAAGTCTTCTGTTAAAAGATGGTTGCTAGGGCTTTAGACTGGTTGCTAAGGGCAACAATATGCACAAGGTTGTCAAAAGATCTTAAAAAAGCCCAGTAATTCTTTTCAGTCATTGATTACATTCCTCTGCATAGTACTCTGTAAATAGAAGATTTTTGGTGTTGAATTCACTGAAAAGTTATCTGTTAGAATGTGGTTGCTAAGGGCCCAAAATGGTTGCTAAGCACAAATATATGCACACATGTTTCAACAGATTTAAATATCTGTCTGCTTTTAAGCCAATATGTGTTGGCATAGTTTGTCACATATCAAATATATTGCTTGTTGAAGTCCACCAAATGTTTCATATCTGTTAATAGTTGGTTGCTAAGGGCACATATTTGTTGCTAAGGAGAAAATTGTGCATAGGTTTTTCAACAAATTGCAAAAGTTCAATACCTGTGCTTGAAACATAACTAACTATTGTCTACCTGCATTGCATAATGTCAAAAATATACTGTTACCAATTCAGTCAAAATTTACAGATCACCTAAGGGGTGGTTGCTAAGGTGTTGAACTGGTTGCTAAGGAGAAATTTATACAGTAATTTTATAACAGATTTTGAAAGCTCCATAGCTGTGCTTTAATCATTGAATGCTGGCATCTTTCGATTTTTTATACTATAGAAAATATTTGGGTTGGATTTCAGTCATTTTTGACCATTTTCACAAATTCTTAAAAAACGCTGACCCAGGTGACCTTTGACCCCAAATAGCACACATGCTGATGTTTATTTCATAAACCTTCAAGCAGAGTTCGATACCAATAATGTGCATTGTGTTAGTGAACACATTACTAGAAGGGCTATTTTTGCTTTGTGTACAGTTTTAGCCTCCCAAAAACGTTGTATTTTATATAAATGTTCAAGCATCATTTGCTTGTTGCTAAGGAAAACAATTATCCCCTGGTTTCCATAGCAACCGTTGACTGACTGACCTAAGATTTTGCATGTGCAGGTTTGGTCACCTAAAGGACTTATACACAAGTTTTGGTCAAAATCTGAAGACCTCGATATGCCACCACTTGCCTGATTCTTAGCCGGAATGGTACTTAAAAACTATGAAGAAGCGTTGTAATCGCCGGGAAGACCGGGAAGAAAAAGCCGGTAAGATGGTAGGTAGTTGTCTATCGGACTAAATATCTATCTTTCTGTACAAGGTATCTAAACAAATTAGGCAACATTTTAAAGAAGAGGCTCTAATCAAAATACTGAATATAAATTAAATAGTTTTTGTTGAGTTTTTGATGACTTTTTGGTACCTTGAAAATTCCGGGAAGAGCAGGAAGGCTGAAGGGAAGATAGGAGTAGTTGTCTTTCGGATTCAATATCTGTCTTTCTGTATAAGCTATCTAAAAAAAAATAGGCATTATTTTAAAGAAAAGACTCTAATTTAAATATTGAATACAAGATAAAAAGTTTTTATTGAGTTTTTGATGACTTTTTGGTACTTAAAAAATTCCGGGAAGGCAGCGGGGAAGATAGGGGTAGTTGTCTTTCGGATTCAATATATCTCTTTCTGCATAAGCTATCGAACCAAATTAGGCATAATTTTGAAGGAGAGACTCTTGTCTAAATGATAAATATGAAAATAAATAGTTATGTTTGAAGTTTGCTGTTGAAGTTTGCTGACGTTTTGGTGCTTTAAAATTTCCGGGAAGACAAATCTTGGACATTTATTTGTACATATTCATCTTCATATCAGGTGACATAAAGTGCACTTGTCCAACCATATTATTTGGATGAGTCCATTGATAGTCATAAGAGTCATGAATGTTGTTCCCTCTTTGTTAAATGGTGGATAACATGGAGGTGCACCCTCTAGAAAAAATGTTCATTTATTGGGTCATGTAAAGGTTTTACCACTTCAGAAACTGAGGGTGAGGTTGGGCATGTAAAATCGATTTTACCACTTCAGAAACTGAGGGTGAGGTTGGGCCTGTAAAATCGATTTAAGCCCCCCAGTAATTCATTACTGACCGTTCCAAGGCGGTAGTTCTGTTGTGGTTCTCTGTTGCCTGTTTTTGGTGTCAGAGTTTCTGTGATGTTTTACCTTATGTATGTTCTTATTATTTTTGGTTCGGTTTGGGTTGCTGAGTGGCTACCTTTTGGGAACAAGCTGCTCACTTGGTTGGCCTTATGTTCTCTGTATCTTGATTATTTGTGATCTTAGTTGTTTCCAACTATGGTTTGAGGGCTGGATTTGGATTTTGATTGTTTCAGTTCCTGGTCTTTGCATACTTTTTACTTTCTTTTATTGAAGCACTACGCTGCTAGGTCAGCATATGTACCATATTTTGAAATATACAAATAATCAGGATTGCAATTATCTTCTTAAGAAGCACCAGATGAGGTGTGATTATGATAATAGTTCTGGGATAATGTTTCTTATTTCTCAATGTAAACATGTTATGACCCTTCATTAGAACCTTTGAACTGTCTTGGCGATGCGGTTCTGATGAGACGTGTTACGCAGAAGGTTTTACACTCGGTCGACACGGGTGTAGAGCCTTATGCGTCGCCAGGACGGCGGAGGGTGACTTCCGGTTAAAGGGTTATCTACCAGTGTATTACACTAACAAGGAAACTCTAACAACGTTAGAAGTTTTGAAGTTTATATATAATGTAAATTCTATATACAACAATACAATTTACAACTGTCACAATTACAATAATATACAACACATATCAGTTCATGTCGCTGGCCCAAGTAAGGTGTTTGTTTCAAATCTGTAATCGATTTGCGTACAATACGCAAATAGATTACCGTCTAACGTCAACACCGTACTCGGCTCAGCGCCATGAACTAAAGGAAAACACAAAGAACAAAAAAACGTCAGTTTGAGCTCATACAAAAAAAAAACCAAGGCCTTATGTTGGTAGACTTCACTTTGTCGTTCCCTGGATCATGTCATGGGCCAGTCCATATATCATGAGGAACACCAACTTATATTAACACGTGCACGATTATATACAGGTCGCTCCCTGGATCGTACCAGGGACCAGTCTAAATATAATATGACACGCTTTAGTGGACGAACACTGTCCCACTTTCACCTCCGCAGTAATTACATCGATTTCGCCAATATTTTGTGCTTCCCGCCTCTGCTAGGATATCATGCACAAGGGCGTTGTAAGTGCTCTACCCGGGTTGGTATTAACCTGGAGACGTATATCGAATCTCCAGGTGAGACGTGGCTCTAAGCCCTAACAGCTGACTGCCGGACTTGATGTGCCTAAAAATAACGAACTTACACTTAATACATTGTAACTACATAATAACAATACGTAAGACTTGGGCCTGTCTTGGAAATACCATACAACGCCCTCGGCGAATGCCGAGCATAACGTGCACACGCCAGCCGTGTCACTAGACACGACTCGCGCTCACGATGTAAAGCTAAAAGTGTGCTTACCACTTCCGCCAATGAAGAAACGTAGATCCTACCACGCATGTGCGTCGAAGGATCTGACGTCAAACATTGTCAAGAAGTATACTGACGTCAACAGGCATTACCATGACATACCCCACATAAAACATGAATAATCTAAACAATGACCTATTTACATTAAATTGATTGACCAAAATCTAACTCGCATATGTATTAATTCATTTCTTTAAACTAAGCGTAATACCATTTGCCATAGAATATAATAGCTGATAAGCGTTTCTAACACATTTGGGATCATAACGTTTGATCTGACATCATGACATCAATGATGTTATACCATATGACGCCGTCTAATGAAGGCAAATCAAACGCATGACGACCAAATGTTAGCATTATAACTTATGGAAAAAACCCTTAATGCGGTGCATGCTATGGCGTCAATTGACGTCACGAGTATATAAATTAGTTCCATTACAAATCAATCTACTTCTATAGGCCACGTATACGTGAAACTAACATAAAAAGTGCTGACGTCGCAATAACATGAATGCAACTGACGTCACATGAATAACATGAATGCAACTGACGTCACTGGACGTCAAATAGACGCACACCATTGCAACCAACATCAGTGATATAAACTATTTCCGTAATTTACAAAACTTCCTAATATACAAATACCATGCGCAGCATGGTCAGTATAAACAAAATTGGTCGACATATGCACAGCCTGATCACTGTCAACAAAATCAAATCAGTCGACACATATAATCATACCATATCAATCAGGAGTCACATTTTTCATTCTTAGCCAAACTATTCTAAATAAATATAATAAAATCTTACCATTCAGGTCTAAACTCAGAATCTGGGCACACAACAATATAACATCCTTATTATTAGAATTTAACAGCCACGTCTAACTTTTCAATAAAAGATAGGCGTATAAATACTATGCATCTCACTTTTAAATCATGGAACTCGAACCTAAGCGTGCTGGTATTCACATTAAAATCATGCAACACGCTGTCCACAATCAAAAGACTCGTGCAGGTATTCACCTTAAAATCATGCAATACGCTGTCCACGAGAGGTATTCACAAACAACCCATGCATAACGTAGCCACAATTTCCGTAAATGTTTATTACCACAGTTGCCCTAAAAACTGTAGCCCTACTGATTGAAAGGATTAAAATAATTTTGACGACATAGTCGACGATCGGATCCATTTCGTAACAAGACGTCACAACATGTTTTAATGGAGAATTACAGAAAATTATCCCTATGTTATCCCTCTTATCCTTTCTTATCTGGAACACTGAATTCTTCTCACATTTATTTTTGATCAGTTACCATTTATGAAATTCCTTGGAGTATTAGACATGCCAGCCATTTCTATGATGGCTCCATTGTTGAAACGAAATGCTGGTAAATAATTTATTTCTGAAATCATGAAACACAGGATAGACCAATCATGGCTGGGGACCAATTTTAATTATAACTGACTTGTTTACAGCCTTATTCAACTGGTGACCTTCTTTTGCTTCAGATTTCCAGTGGGGTTGTTTGGCAGGACAGGGATCTCCACCTGTCAGACGGCCCGTTGTATCTGTTGAGTCCTCGTCTTTGCTACTTCATGGTGTTGAAATTTGATTTATGTGTTTACCGTGATGATTCATTGACGAGTTAGAGGGTTATCATGCGAACCGAACAACCAACTAAATGTTTTGTACCACTTCAGAAACTGAGGGTGAGGTTGGGCCTGTAAAATCGATTTAAGCCCCCCAGTAATTCATTACTGACCGTTCCAAGGCGGTAGTTCTGTTGTGGTTCTCTGTTGCCTGTTTTTGGTGTCAGAGTTTCTGTGATGTTTTACCTTATGTATGTTCTTATTATTTTTGGTTCGGTTTGGGTTGCTGAGTGGCCACCTTTTGGGAACAAGCTGCTCACTCGGTTGGCCATATGTTCTCTGTATCTTGATTATTTGTAATCTTAGTTGTTTCCAACTATGGTTTGAGGGCTGGATTTGGATTTTGATTGTTTCAGTTCCTGGTCTTTGCATACTTTTTACTTTCATTCTTGAAGGAACTGGGGGTTTAGATTTATGATCGAGATAGCTCTTTAAGTCTTTCAGTTCTCACAAAATCAATCGCAGTAATATTTTTTTTTTCTTTTTACTAAAAAATTGTGAACAGCCTTTCCACTGCCAAAACTCTTCACATTTTTGACAAAAATGGCAGTGTTTTGAGGCTCAAGCTGTTAGTTTTGAACAACTGGGCTGGTTATAAAATGTACCATATTTCTTCAAGTAAATGCCCCGACGGGGGTGGGGTGTAATTTAAGAGTCTTATAAATGACCTTCTTTAGACAAAATTTGGGCCGGATATGACAAAATTAGGGATGTAAAGACAATCCTATCGGAGTCTCGCCACTCTTTTTTACAGTAACAAATAAATAGGGGCATTCATTGGACAGAGAGCATTTATTAGAAGAAATACAGCATATTGAAACTAGCTAGGGACATAAATGTTTGATTAAGAAGTCTTGAATGAGAGAGAGAGAGAGAATTTAAACTATTGTTCGCAATTTCCTAAGCCCATATAAGCTTATCATCTATTTGTTTGTTTCTATCTTTCTTTCTTTCTTTCTTTGAGCGATGAACGCATCGTTAACATCAATCGAATGTACTTTAAATCTATCATAGATACATGTACGATGCAATTAAGTGATTATGGATTTAACGACCCGTGAATGAGTAAAATCAGACCGATACTGATGTCCCTTTTCGTAAAATTATCGTCTAACATTAACTTAAATAAATAAATATACTTCAACATCTAAAATCTCTATTGCCTTGCTAGGTACCGTTCTGAGAAGCATAACCTTACCATCTTGTCCAGGTATGCATGGTTCAGAAGGAGGGAGGGGACGGGGCGGGGATGAATTGACCAAAATAATGATAATAAAATCATATATCCACAGCCTTCCCGAGACAAAGCAAAGCGTGCGACAAGTTAACCAAAAAAAACAAAGCCCGACTGTCCTCTTTGCGGAGTTTAGGCAGTAGGGGAGACCGGGGCTAGCTGGTCCGAAGGCGTTTTCTCATTTGATAGGATAATAGCAAAGGATGGGAAAATAGTATTATTTACGTCACTTTCGACAATACAAAAATTCAGAACGACCCGGCATGCATCTAAAAAAAAATATAAAAAAAATGTGCAGCCTCATGATAATACCAACAAGTTGGCATGGGCGCCCAGCAAAGGCACAGGCCAGTCCGCCCATTGATATCTGAGTCTTCGCTGGGCGCTAAATAGGTAGCTAAAGATCTAAACCTTACTCATGCGGACAGCGAAGACTCTGACCAAACTGGGTGGATGCCCAGGCTGAGCTGAATCCTCGCTGAGTGTACGTCATTTTGTTGGTTTTGTCATGAGACGGCTATATTGTTTTCTCGCATTACTACGCATAAAGTATCTACTGCAACACACATCCTTCTAAAGGCAATGAAAATCTGTTACGGTCAACTGTCAGATCAAACATTCCGTCGAAAAACTGATTTCTTTGATTCAATTATAACTGTATTAAACCCGCTCAGTAAAGGGCGCGGTAACTAGATTTGTGGCGTGAACCGCTAGCTAGCAAAGTGACCGCCGCGGAAATCGTTATAATGTAGCTGACAGGTACCGTTATAAATAAATTTTGTGACAACGATCAACTGAGCCGCCGTCTGTGAAGAAAATACTTTGATCCTTTGTCTTTTTATTATTTTGAGATAACGGAACGTTTCTGACTCTCCTCCAACAACGAAATGTTGCAGTAGTAGATTGACCCGTAGTAAAAGTAAATTCCTTCATAGTTTCTCAGTTTCAGGGCAGAAAAATAACTAGACATATATCAAACTATGGTTTGAGGGCTGGATTTGGATTTTGATTGTTTCAGTTCCTGGTCTTTGCATACTTTTTACTTATAATATACCATTATAGAAACGTATTACAAACGAAAAGCCTTGGTCTCCCCTACCTATAGATAGCTAAGACGGGAACAAATCAAAAGACTTTCTTAAATTCGGACCAAACTGCAATTAAATCTAAATTGGGTGATGATCAAAGTAAGTACAAGCATACAGCGACCATGATTGTCGTTTTATATATATAAAAACAAGTCGAGAAAAAATAGATAAGAAATAAAGAAATAAATAAATAATAAAAAAAACGACAGAATCCAAAAAATTTAAGGATTTTTAGTAAAAAGTATGCAAAGACCAGGAACTGAAACAATCAAAATCCAAATCCAGCCCTCAAAGCTGAATAAATGGAGAACATTTCTAAATTATCCGTATGTTTATTATACATACCGTTATTCCTGCCTTTCCAGGAGCGGCTGTAGTGTAGTGGATAACACTCCGGACTACCAATCCAGGGGTCGCAAGTTCGATCCCCCGCTTCTCCGGTCTTTCGGATGAGACTTTAAACCGAGGTCCCGTCTCCATATGACCTCGTTGTTGGTGGGACGTTAAACCCGAGTTCACTCACTCACTCATTTCCAGCTGCGCTTCCTTAGCTTCTCCGAATTTTTAGAGCAACATAAGGTCATCATTATTTTCCAGGAAGCACTTGTCTTATAATCGAAATTTAGCTTAGAGACTGTTTTTAAAGGGTACAAAAATCACACCATTAAATATTGCAAAAAGGAGATATTGGGTCTCATAGACTACAATCCCTCTCTTCCCGGCTGCGTTCCTGGCTCATCCCGGAAATTTAAAATCACCACGTCTTCAAACTTTCAACATAACTATTCATTTTTATTCACCATTTAGATAAAAGTCTCTTCTTTAAAATAATGTCTAATCTGCTTAAATAGCTTATACAGAAAGATAGTTATTGAATCCGAAAGACAACTACCCCTATCTTCCCGGCTGCATTCCTGGCTCTTCCCGGAATTTTCAAAGTACCAAAAAGTCATCAAAAATTCAACAAAACCATTTATTTTATATTCAATAATTAGATTAAAGTCTCTTCTTTAAAATGATTTCTAATTTGTTTAGATAGCTTATACAGAAATATAGATATTGAGTCCGAATGACAACTACCCCTATCTTCCCGGCTGCCTTCCCGGCTCATCCCGGAATTTTTAAAAAACCAGAAAGCCACCAAAAACTCACGAAAAACTATTTACATTATATTCAATATTAAGATTAGAGTCTCTTCTTCAAAATGATGTCTAATTCGTTTAGATATCTTAAACAGAAAGATAGATATTGAATCCGATAGACAACTACTCCCAATCTTCCCGGCTTTTTCTTCCCGGAGTTCCCGGCGATTAGTGTACGCCGTTGACCGATTATCAGGGAGCATTGAAATATTGCAAACCGCCGCAAACTACCGAAAACCATCATAACCCCCAAAAAAATCTCCACATACCACCACAAACCAGTTAAATGCATTTTAACCACTTTTAAAGTGACTAATTTAAAGAGTAATTACACTTCAGGAACTGACTGAATCAGATCCAACATCAAAGGGAAAGATTGACAAAGACATCCCAACAAACAATAAATTACAAGTGAAAAGCCAAGTCAGCAGCTCTTTCCCAAATAGGTGGCGACTCAGCTATCTTTATTGAACCAAATAATTTAGACCAACAGAAGGGTGACAACAGACTAAGCAAATTATACGAAAAACATTTAACAATTATTTTTACCTATTTTCTATTTTTATTATAGAGGGTTAAAATGAGAACACAATAAATTAAACAGCACCGAACATAAAACAAATGCAACCGCAACGAAAGTACCGCCTTGGGACGGTCAGTAATAACTACTTGGTGGTGTGGGGGGGGGGGGGGGGGGGGGGGTTAAAGTTCATAACGTATGGTCATCTCTAGTGTCAATAGTCTCTGATGTTAGAAAGGGCATTGTCAAATGTAGATTGCTAATTGGTACGTATCTATTCCAGTCAAATAAAAGCAAGTTCAGTCGTTCAGAAGTTAGTGCTACATGTAGAAGCTGTGGCCTTGAAAATGAAGACATTTCACATATGTTTTTATATTGCTCATCTCTTTTTAATCAAAGACAGCAGTTTTACTCAAAGGTGAACTCAACAGTTATATCATATATTTGACCAAATCAATGGAATTTCAATTTAGCAATACACAGAATACTATAAAACTACTTCTGGATATCAGTTGGTTTGATAACCTGAACAGGACAGATTGGCGTAAAACATTGGAAAGAATGACCACAGATTTGTGTTACAAGCTTCATACAGAGAGGATACTGAATAGTTCAGAAGTACATAGCTAGCCCCCACCAGCCAACTTTGTGTAAATAGTTATGTGTACAGGACTTTTATTACTGTTTTGAGCGCCCCCTTAACGTGATGGCTGCGGGACGTTTCGCGCCAGAGACGTTTCGTCCCAGGACGTTTCGCCCCAGACGTTTCGTCCCATTTTCCTTCTTGGGACGTTTCGTCCCATAATTCCGGGACGATTCGTCCCATATTTTCTTGGAAGCCCCATTATACAGGGTGCCTAAAAACCCCTAAAATCTTTAATATTATTTGATGTATGTAGCATCAAGAAGTAGTTACTTTTTTTCATTTCTGACATAAATATTAGCTTTCCTCAGTCCTTACTATTATTTTATGTATATTTAGTATCAAGAAGTTGTTACAAATGTGCTACCGTGTAATATAAGAAAGAAAGCGCATTTAAGCATATGTTATGCCTTTTTAGCCATGTATGATAAAAGTCTGCAAAAAAGATCAGTTTAATTTTTCTATGACAAAGACCTTTTCAAGACTATGCAGCAATTGTGTAGCAGCAGGAAGATGCAGAGAAGAGGCAAATAGACCCACAAGACAAACGAAAATTGCATAGACACAGCAAAGAGATCCATTAAGTTAGGGAAAAAAAACTAACCGAATTATGTTAAAGTGAAGGAAAAGTGTTATAAATCAATCAAATATTTACCAATATCAGTCTTTATTCTTTGTGGCAGCAAAAAGTATATATTTCTAAAATATTTTGATCGTTATTTTTTTTTTTTTTTTTTACATCTTTAATAACATAATAATGGGACGAAACGTCCTGGGACGAATCGTCCCGGATTTTAGGCCTGTTTGGGACGAAACGTCCTGGGACGAAACGTCCCTGGCGCGAAACGTCCCGATACCAACGTGATTTTAAGTATATAAGTCATAACGTATTGTGCTCAAGAAGATACTTTTACAAGCTACATATGCTTGGTGATCCATAATTGGATGCAGATACCAAAGAAAGAAGAAGTTCCATTTTTTCTCTTTCTCATCCTAAATTGTCATTGTAATTATCTCGAAAATTGTTTATGGTAATATTATGCGAGTTTCAATATTCGATTGCACATCAAACGCTTTATAGCCTGTTTACCTATATCATTGTATCTTCGTGCATGATATTTAATGTACCGGAAATCGCAGTTCATTGCGCATGTTCCGAAAAGGGCACATGGCGGCGATCTCAATGTGACAACGCAAGATCATTCGCATTTTCCAAAAATAACTGTACAAAGCAATTATTTTAACGATTTAAGACCTGGTTGAAGTACAGCGACATGGGAAATAAACCGTCCTCCCCTACCCCAAGCCCCGTTGCAACTGTCAGTCCCCCAGCACCACCCTCAGAACCAAGTTCAGCCGTTGCTGCCCCACCACCCCCATTACAGGCACCAGGTCCTACATACACCCAGGAACAGCAGCCACAGCCACAAGTTCAGACACAAACGCCGACACCAGAGCCATCAACAAACCCAGGAACTTTTGAAGAGTTTCACAAACGATGCAAAGGTTTGTTTTTTTTCTTATGCAATCGGTTTAATATGACTGGGAGTATGACTGTGTTACCGAATAGGCTTGTGGGACCGACCTTGGGAAGTTTCCAGCTGCGGGTCAACATGTCCAAGGGTTTGGATTCAAACCCAGGCTCCTTGAACTAAGTTCAAGTAGGGTAGCGATAACAGAGCATTTCTTAAAATTGCGATTTTTCCAAAAATAAAAACAGTATGAGAAAGTTCAATTCATTAGAAAAATAAAGATGTTTAAATTTTCAAAATCCGTATAGAAATAAAAAAGTTATGTTATGTCAAACTACACAACCCCTCAAGTTTTGTCTGACAATTTTATCGATCGATCAATTCAATTTACACATCGCTCAGTTAAGTATTTTTATGTTTTACCTGTCGCGGTGTATCAGATTTTCTGTAGCGCCATTGCCGACTGTGTAAACAGTGGGTGTGTTTTAATGCTTTGCGCACAGATGCGCTAATGTTTACACTTCTAAAATTAACTCCAGTTTGTAGAGGAAACCCTCAGCTTCATTAGGGTACCTTTCGTTTGCTTTCGGATGCATAAATAGCGAAGATATTCGCTTCTGAAAATTGACCAATCTTTGCAGCCCATTTTTTCACGGAAATATACGGAAATTCTAAAAATAAAAATAACCATGAGATTCATTGATCAATTCTACGTCATACTGAATAAATTAAAAAATTTGTAATTTGATTGGTTATGCAAATGAGCTACGTCAAAACAACAAGGGGTCATGACATGACTGAACCAATCAAATTGGGGAAAAAAATGGCTGCCGCTATGCGGTAAAATTTCACATATAGGTACTCGCTTTGAATATTTGTTTCTCCGCTGTTCGATTATACTTCATTTAACAAATATGGAATAATGAAGGACAAAGGTTATATTTACATCAAAATAATTTTCTTTTTTTGAAAATAACAAAATTTCATGAGAAAATGTTAATTTGTAAATGACCGATTTTGCACTGTTGTCAGAAGGGAAGCTGTAAATTTGCCGATACTCTGTTATCGCTAAGTAGGGTACCGAACGTTTGCACAAGTTCAATGCCTGGGCTTTCCTGACCCAGAGCTCCAGATAAGAAGGAGTAACAGGGATAATTTAAAGACAATTTTCCTAATTTTTCCATTAAAACATACATTGTGACCCATCATTAGAACCGTCTCACTGAGACTGAGACGGTTCTAATGATGGGTCACAATGTATGTTTTCATTGAGAAATAAGAAAAACTATCTTTTAATTATCCCTGTTACCCCTTCTTATCTAGAGCTCTGCTGACCTCTACACAATCCCAACTATCTACACAATTAACTAATACAATCACAAGATCTTGCCAATAGAGCGTCGGTAAAATGGTCTTAGGCAGTCTGACCCAGAACCAGTGGGTCAGGCGGCGTGCTCTTGTTTCCTACCCTGGAGCTGGTCACAAACTCCCTCTTATCTCTCAATACTGGGAGATAGTACCCTCCAGAGCTGGGGTAGTTGTAACCTGTAATTGTGATTACTTGTAACCGATTACAATTTCTGAGTAATCATGAAGTAATCTGTAATAATGCTTTTTTATGATTACAAGTAATCGTAATGTAATCAATTACGGTAAATTCTCTATTAGTTCGAACACCCTAGCAGTTTGAACACCAAAATTCATCTTCAAACCGCTCCTCAAAACTTTCTCATTTAGTTTGAACAGTGGTTTTTTCTATGCATTTGACTTTTTAATACTTTGAACACCATAAAAAGAGTCTTGAATTCACAAAATGCACGCCAAACTTTTCAGGTGTTTTCAGTTTTGTTTTCCCGATGCGTAGCAGAGTTCACGAAAGTCTGCCAGAGTTTACAGGACCGAATCTGGTAAAATGATTAAAATGCACTTGAAATTTCTGAATATTTTTACCAGACCGAATGAATTTTTACCAGACATGTCAGGCGGTCAGACGGGGTTTCGTGAAGACTGGCGTAGGGCTTCTACGTTTACAAAACATTGTAAACGTTTACACGAGCGCTAGAAAATGAAACGATTCCGTTTAAACGACCATTACCGTTGAAATGTTATTCTTAGTATCGGACATCTATGAGATGCCCCCCATACCTTATAATTATTATGCCCCCAATTTCGGAGAAATTGTGGGGGCATATTGGTTTGGGCCTGTCCGTCTGTCCGTCTGTCATATCAAGAACCGTAAGAGCTAGGAGCTTGAAACTTTATACACATGATCAGTATGAAAAATAAGCGAACACGTGTTTTTTCTTTTTTCCGCGGGTCACATATTTCAAGAGTTATGCCCCTTTTTCGACTTAGCCTGCGGAACCTTGTGAACAAAATATCTCAAGAATCCCTGATGCTAGGATCATGAGGTTTTGCAGGATGAGAATGCCCAAGGTGTAGATGACCTGATTGAAACAAATTCGTGAATTTTTGACCGAGTTATGCCCCTTTTTCGACTTAGTGCATTGTAAGCCTATGGAACCTTGTGAACAAAATATCTCAAGAACCCCTGAAGCTAGGAGCATGATAATGTGCAGGAAGATACTGCCTGTGGTGTAGATGACCTGATTAACTTTTGAAAAAAATTCGTGAATTTTTGATCGAGTTATTCCCCTTTTTCGACTTAGTGCATTGAGGCCTATGGTACAAAGGTACCTTTACATATAGTCAAGAACAATAAGAGCTAGGAACTTGAAACTTTATACACATGATCAGTATGGAAAATAAGCAGACCCGTATTTTTTTATTTTTCCGCCGGCAATGTATTTCCAGAGTAATGCCCCTTTTTCGACTTAGCCTGTGGAACCTTGTGAACAAAATATTCAAGAACCCCTGAAGCTAGGATCATGAGGTTATGCAGGATGAGAATGCCCAAGGTGTAGATGACCTGATTAACTTTTGAAACAAATTCTTGAATTTTTGACAAAGTTATGCCCCTTTTTCGACTAAGTGCATTGTAAGCCTATGGAACCTTGTGAACAAAATATCTCAAGAACCCCTGATGTTAGGAGCATGATCTTTTGCAGGAAGATACTGCCTGTGGTGTAGATTGATTAACTTTTGAAAAGAAATCATGAATTTTTGATTGAGTTATGCCCCTTTTTCGACTTAGTGCATTGTAAGCCTATGGAACCTTGTGAACAAAATATCTCAAGAACACCTGATGCTAGGAGCATGATTTTATGCAGGAAGATACTGCCTGTGGTGTAGATGACCTGATTAACTTTTGAAAATAATTTGAAAATTTTGGATTGAGTTATGCCCCTTTTTCAACTTAGTGCATTATTTGCCTATGGAAGCTTGTGAACAAAATATCTGGAGAACCCCTGATGCTAGGATCATGATTTTTGCAGGTTGATATTGCCCAAGGTGTAGATGACCTGATTAACTTTCAAAAACAATTCGTAAATTTTTGACTGAGTTAAGCCCCTTTTTCGACTTAGTGCATTGTAAGCCTATGGTACAAAGGTACAAGCATTATTGGATGAACCTTCTCTAGAGACAAGCATATGGTTGGGGGCATAGTGTTTCATAAACACATTTTCTAGTTATAATTATGTTACCACAGTGTGATCCAATAATGCGCTTTCATTTTCGGGGGTCAACTCGAAGTTTACAGTAACCGACGGTATTAAAAAAAACATATTTACAACTGACCAATTTCCAATGGCAGCAATTATTTCCACGTGATAATTACATGGATTAGATTTATAAAACATCGGACATAATTATCCTGTTAATTGATACTTACTGTCAACGTTACAAGCTGCAATTATCTCACCTCCGCGGTAAGCTTATCCTGTGAAACACAGGTACCGAGGTAGTCCTAATTTTTTCTATTGCACAACACGTGTTGTCCGCAGACATTACCTTGCCTTTGATCTGTACCTTACAAAATTAGTTGCCGATTATGACGTTACAATTTTCTGGCAAAACGTGTACAGGTCATGCTTTGCGTAAGGTACACAGAAGTTAGAAAATAAAGATTTTAATATTAGACGTTTCCGAGGACGCCGTCAAGTATATTAAGATTGACTACTGACGACTGTATAAGATATTATAACTTGTTGGTGGTTTCCGGGTGCTCAGGTTCGGTTAAACGATGTGTGAATTTTGTAAACGTTTAGCACATGTACACGAACCGTTACCGTTTATCCGTGTAAACGTAGAAGCCCTACCGACGCGATGTGCGAAGAGAGCAACTCTGTCGGTCTAAATGTCAATCGGGCATCCCCGCCGATATTTATGGAGTTGGCTGAAGTGTTATGATGTGTACGAGTGTGAACAGCGAAGACTCGGATCAGCCTACACATCTGCGTCATCTGATTAGCGTCTTCTCTATGTGCATCAACAATGGGAACATGTACTTGTTGACCCGAGAAAGATCGAACTTAAGAAGCTTCGAGGTTGCGGGGATGCGCAGGCTGAACTGAGTCTTTGCTTTTCATACGTGCGAAAAGGCGCCATTACTCAGAGCAATTCTTGTCATGTATAGCGATAATGTGCACGTGCGCTAAAGATACATGAACGACAGATGAGAAACCCGGGTTGCAAAGGAAATAAATTGTCATAACGACAAACTCTTTCTTTCCTGACAAAATCAGACTAAATACAGGCCAACTTCGTTGTGTCAAACTTGCTTATCTCGAAAACCCTGCTAGTCTCGAAGTGATCTCCTATTCCCGAACCTTCCCCCCTATATAATATTGCATTTCGACCTCCGTTGTGTCGAACTCGCTTATAACGAAAACACTGCTGTATCGAAGTGATTTTTGATTCCCCTCCGACACTTTCCATGTGTTTTACCACTGTTTGTGTCGAAGTCAAAATGTGTATTCAGAAAAAGATCGCCGACACGACGGAAAGAAAATGACGGCCATTTTGTGTAGATGTTTTGCGGTAATGAAAAACCTGCATATTTATGTCTTTAAGCAAATTGGTACAAACATCGAACAATAACAATGAAAAAGAACGATTTACCGAACAATTGTCTTTAATTGATCGCAGTTCAATCAATTATCCCAAATTATCCAATAATTATCCAATGATTGCGTGAAACGATGCAGACATTGTTTTGTTGATCAGCTGTTTTTGTGTGTAAGTTAATTGACCTTGAACCGCGTATACGTCACAGTTCAGGTGCGTACGATTGGAAAGTTCGGTCAATTAGGCGCCTTTGAAATTTAATTGATTGAACAGTATTGAGCGGCGCTCTTTGATGCGGGCTATTAGTAACATTCTTTAAGCTGTCCCAAATCGTCTCATTCTTGTCTTTATTTCAATCCCGTTTTCAGTAGAAACAGTTTTACTACGTTCGTGCTGCACACGTTTTGTAGAAATACTGACACTACGAAAGTTAAGATATTGTACATGTATAGAACAAAAATTTTGATGACGTCACAATTTGCCTATCTCGAACTTCGGAAATCTCGAAGTGGGTTCTCCATTCCCTTGGAATTCGAGATATCGAAGTTGGCCTGTACATGCGCAAACTGAAAGCAGCGACGAGCCTGCGCATATGCATGGTCTGTGCATTTAAACAAAGCTTGCGGTAGCCGTAGGATAGGTTTATCACTGGCATAGCTGGCCCGTGGGTCTCAAAAGGGCCTCAGGACACATCCGATCGGCCAACACCCGCATCATACCGTGCATTTGCGAACATTGACCAGTCTAACAAATCTCCAGGATTCGCTGATAGTTTGCAAAATAATTGTTTTTAAGATGCGCCGACTGGTCTAAGGCTTTGCTGTTTGCACATGTAATATGGTACCTTTCTCATGTGTTATGAATATGGTGTTTAATTTGGTGCAAATATTTTCTTTTACCATGATTTTGCAGTTTTAGATGTTTACTAGGTTTGAAATAAACAAGTTGTTTACATTGTACTTTAGAACATTCTGGAAAATTGGGGAATCTTTAGAACGTTCCTGAAACAGAAAGAATTGTCTAGAAAGTTCTGGAATTTGCTCCCCATTGTCAAAAGAATGTTGTGGAAGCTTCAGGAAACTTTGAGAACTTTCAAGATGTTTCGAGAATTTTCAAGAATATCTAATTTTAGTAATGTAGAAAATAATAGAAATTTCTGTTGTAAACATTAAGAATCTTCTGGTATAAAATTATGTCAGAATTGAGAACTGTCTGGTAAAATCTATCACTGGTTAATTCCTGAATGTTCCTAGCTAATATATAAACACCACACATTTTCTTTTAGTTATCTTTGTAAACACTTTCACCAGTCTATAGTTAAATAAGTTATACTTTAATTTAAATATATTGGATTACTATGTGACTTTCATTCTGGGTTTATTGGAAATATTCTGCTGACTTTAATATTTGGGATCAGAAACTGTGAAAGGACTTGTGTTTTAAACAGGACATTTTGAGGGACATTCAGGATAATTTAAGGTATCATAAATTACATATTTTCTTGATTGATTAATGACTGTTTTAATTTTGATGTACATCTAAATAAATTTTGTTAAATTTTAAAACAGGCTTGTTGCTGGTTTACTTCCATCTTTTTGTTACCTCCGCCAGGTCGTAACAAATTGGGGGCTCGAGTCCGGGATTGAAATTTCTTGTGCACCAAATAATTTTGAATAAAAAAAAAGTTTTCACTGTTTGCTGCTGAAATAAGCAAATAAGTAAAGCCAGCAAAAAGCAATCATGTCTTTTGATCTTGATAAATTTATTGCTGCGCCTTCTCAGGAGCTGCTGAACTTAGCCAAAAAGACAGATTTATTGGATATTGCAGCACATTATGAATTAACCTCAGTCAAAAGATCCATGTTGAAACATGAAATCAAGAATATTTTGATACAGTTCTTTGTTGATGAGGAAATTTTTGATTCCTCTGCAACCTCTCACATTCTCGTCACTCAAACTGATTTGCAGATGAGGGAATTAGAAATTCAAAGACAAATTGAAATGGAAAAATTAAGATTGGAGCATGAAGAAAGAGTAAGGATTGAAAAAGCTGAACGTGAGGAAAGAATTAGGCTTGAAACATTAGAACGAGAAGAAAGGTTGCAGAAACAAACATTAGAACATGAAAAATTAAGGTTAGAAATGGAAGAACGAGAAAAAGAAAAAGAAAGAGAAATGCAAAAAGAAAAATTAGAAAAAGAAAGAGAAATGCAAAAAGAAAAATTAGAAAAAGAAGAAAGAATTGAAATAGAAAAGGAAAAATTGAAATTTGAAAAAGAAGAAAAAGAAAGAGAAAGACAATTTCAAATTAGAATGAAAGAAATGGAAATGCATGAAAAGACCCCATCAAAATCTTCACCTTCAGACTCTAAAAAAGTTTTTGATGTTACCAAACATATCAGACTCGTTCCTCCATTTCAAGAAAAAGAGGTAGACAAATATTTTCTTCACTTTGAAAAAGTTGCGGAAAATTTAAAATGGCCAAAAGAGCATTGGACTTTGCTTCTGCAGAGCGTTGTGATCGGCAAGGCTCGCGAAATTTATACTCAACTTTCTCTTCAGCAGAGCTCAGATTATGACAAAGTCAAAGAACTTATTCTTAAGGCTTATGAGTTGGTCCCTGAGGCTTACAGGCAGAAATTTAGGAACTGCAGAAAAGAAAATGACCAGACTTATGTTGAATTTGCTAGGACAAAAGAGCAGTTATTTGATAGGTGGAGCTCGTCAAAGAAAGTAGGCTCTGATCATAGTAAACTGAGACAGCTCATGCTTGTTGAAGAATTTAAAAGGTGCATTAATTCTGACATTAAGTCATTTTTAGATGAAAAGCAGGTCGAAACGTTAGAGGCAGCAGCTCGTTTGGCTGATGATTATGCTTTAACTCATAAGACTTCTTTTGTGCACAAGCCTTTTCCTAAAAAGACCTTTTCCCCTCAGTCAGGTCCAAAATTCAGTCCCAGTAATCCATCTGGCTATTCCAGTCCCTCATATACTCCAAAACCAAAACCCCCTGGTGAAAACAAAGGTCAAAATCCCTTATCACAGCCTATTTGTAATTATTGTAAGCAATCAGGACATATAATTTCTGAATGTTTACTTTTAAAGAGGAAGAGAGAAAAACAAGAGGGCCCAAAACCCACAGGTCTAACCTCTTTACGGTCAACACCACAGTCTTGTGTTGAGGATCAAATTCCTATTAAGACCAAAATTTCTGAGACTGATTCTGTTATGGAGATTTATGAACCATTCTTATCAGAAGGTTTTGTGTCACTAAATTGTGACTTTGCCCAGTCTACCCCTATTACTATCTTACGAGATACTGGAGCTTCTCAATCCCTTATTTTGGCAGATACCCTGCCATTTTCCGAGAAGACTTCTTCTAGGACAAGTGTCCTTATTCAGGGTGTAGAATGTGGATTTGTTAATGTACCGCTTCATAACATTTATTTGTCCTCAGACTTAATTTCTGGTCCAGTGGCTGTTGGTATTAGACCTTCATTACCTTTTAAAGGTGTTCACTTATTGTTAGGCAATGACCTAGCAGGAGATAAGGTTGTGGTTAATCCACTTTTGACCAACACACCTTGTGTTGATCAACCGCCTGACCCCATTGAGCAGGAAATTCCTGACCTTTACCCTTCGTGTGCTGTCACTAGGGCTATGGCAAAGAAAGCCATATTGAATGATGGGAATCAGGACATTGATTTAACTGATACTTTGATCGGTCAGTCTTTTAATGATGAGATTTCAAAATCTCTTTCACCCAGCCTGTCTGACATGCAGACAGACTTTACACACAACTCATCTGTGTCCAACCCAGACCACTCCTCTTCATTTTCAAATGACCAAGGTCATGACCTTCTGTCAAGGTCACAGCTTTGCAAAGAACAACACAGTGATCCTGAGATCTCACCTTTATTTGAAAGGGTTTTAGATGAAAATGACATGTCCCAGGTTCCTGTTTGCTATTATGTCAAAAATGACATTTTGATGAGAAAATGGCGTCCTCCTGATGTCTCAGCAGAAGACGAGTGGACTGTTAACCACCAAATTGTGGTTCCAAGGGTTTATCGCCCTGAAATTTTAAACTTGGCCCATGAAACTCCCATGTCCGGTCATTTAGGTGTAAACAAGACCTATCACAAGATTCTTAATCATTTCTACTGGCCAGGGTTAAAATCTGATGTTTCTAAACATTGCCAATCTTGCCATACATGTCAAATGGTAGGAAAACCTAATCAAACCATCCCTAAAGCCCATTTGCAGCCAATTCCTGCATTTGAGGAACCTTTTAGCAGAATAATTATTGATTGTGTAGGTCCTCTACCCAAAACAAAGTCAGGTTGTGAATATCTTTTGACCATAATGTGTGCTTCCACACGTTTCCCAGAAGCAATTCCACTTAGGAATATTAAGACAAAGACCATAGTTAAGGCTCTTGTGAAGTTTTTCACATTTGTAGGCCTCCCTAAATCTGTTCAGTCAGATCAAGGCTCTAATTTTATGTCAGGAATATTTCAGCAAGTAATGCATGAATTAGGCATTAAGCAATATCGGTCATCAGCATATCATCCTGAAAGTCAAGGTGCCTTAGAACGATTTCATCAAACACTGAAAAACATGATCAGATCTTACTGCTTTGACACTGAAAAGGATTGGGATGAAGGCATTCATTTCCTGTTATTTGCTGCTAGGGAATCCGTACAAGAATCCCTTGGTTTCAGCCCATTTGAGCTTGTATTTGGTCACACAGTTCGTGGACCACTAAAACTTTTGAAAGAGAAATTTCTTTCTGATGATAACAGTTCTTTAAATTTACTTCAGTATGTCTCTGACTTCAATAACAGACTGTCAAAAGCCTGTGAAGCTGCTCGGTCCAATCTCAAATCAGCTCAAAGCAAAATGAAATTACAGTATGATGAAAATGCCAGGGAAAGAAATTTTACACCTGGAGAGAAGGTACTTGCTCTTTTGCCAATTCCTGGCAGACCTCTGCAGGCCAGATATTATGGCCCTTACACTGTTGACAAAAAGCTCAGTGATGTAAATTACATTATCAACACACCTGGGAGGCGCAAGCAAAAACAAATGTGTCATATTAATATGTTGAAAAAGTACATTGATAGGGATAATTCAGTTGTTTCACCAATAACTGTAGTAAATTCTGTCCCTCAAGAGCAATCTGAAATGGACTCTGAGGAAGTGAACTTTATAAAATCTGATCCCTCATCATCAAAACTCCAGAACTCTGACATCTTAAAGGATCTCGACCAGAAACTGTCACACCTGGATCCAGTCAAGCGACTTGAACTCAAGCAGTTAATTCTTGAATATGAGCACTTATTTCCGGACATTCCAACCAGGACTGACAAAATCTTTCATGATGTTGACATTGATGGTGCAAAGCCTGTAAAGCAACATCCATATCGAATGAACCCTGTGAAACAACAGTATCTCAGGGAAGAGATTCAATATTTGCTGGACAATGACTTTATTGAACCAAGTCAAAGTGACTGGAGTTCTCCTTGTATTCTTGTGCCAAAGCCTGATGGAACTTTTCGCATGTGTACAGACTATCGAAAAGTAAATTCTGTGACTAAAACGGATACATTTCCAATCCCACGTATTGATGACTGTATTGATCAAATTGGACAAGCAAAATATGTTACTAAATTTGATCTTCTGAAAGGATTTTGGCAAATTCCTTTGACAGACAGAGCTAAGGAGATTTCAGCATTTGTTACACCAGATGGACTCTATCAGTATAAGGTTATGCCATTTGGTATGAAAAACTCTGCAGCAACATTTCAGAGACTTATAAATAGCTTGACATCTGATCTGGATGGCTGTAAAGCATACATCGACGATGCAATCATCTTCAACGATGAATGGAAACTACATCTACAGACTATCAGAGAGTTCTTTCAAAGACTTAGTGATGCAAAATTGACAATCAATTTAGCAAAAAGTGAATTCTGTCATGCAAATTTGACATTTCTAGGGCATGTTGTGGGTCAAGGTCAGGTAAAACCTGTAGAAGCTAAAGTGGAGGCTATCTCGGATTTTCCTGTTCCTATATGCAAGAGACAACTGATGCGCTTTCTTGGTATGGCAGGATATTATAGGAAGTTCTGTAATAACTTCTCTGTAATTGCAGAACCCTTGACAAATTTGCTAGGTAAAGGAAAGAAATATATTTGGAATGAAGACTGTCAAAAGTCCTTTGATAAGCTAAAGGCCATACTAAAGAGTGCTCCAGTTCTCTTAGCACCGAACTTTAATAAATCATTTAAGATGGCGGTAGATGCCAGTGATGTTGGCGCAGGCAGTGTTTTGATTCAAGAAGATGATAATGGTGTGGATCACCCTGTTTGTTACTTTTCTAAAAAGTTTAACAAACATCAGAGAAATTACTCCACTATTGAGAAAGAGTGTTTATCTCTCATCCTTGCACTTCAGCAATTTGAAGTGTACTTATCTTCTTCAGCCACACCGATTGTTGTCTTTAGTGATCACAATCCACTGACCTTCATTCATAAAATGAAGAACAAGAATCAGCGGTTACTCAGGTGGAGTCTCATGTTGCAGGAGTACAATCTTGACATCAGACATATCAGAGGAAAAGATAATATTATCCCAGATGCACTTTCAAGAGCCTAAATTTGGCTATTACTACATGATGTCTGGATTAGTACTGATATATGTACAGTGTATAAGCATTAAACTTAATTTTGTTTCATAATAATTGGTTATATGGCAAAAGAAAGCTTTATTTCATAAAACTTTCTTTTCCTTGAAGAGGGGAAGTGTTATGAATATGGTGTTTAATTTGGTGCAAATATTTTCTTTTACCATGATTTTGCAGTTTTAGATGTTTACTAGGTTTGAAATAAACAAGTTGTTTACATTGTACTTTAGAACATTCTGGAAAATTGGGGAATCTTTAGAACGTTCCTGAAACAGAAAGAATTGTCTAGAAAGTTCTGGAATTTGCTCCCCATTGTCAAAAGAATGTTGTGGAAGCTTCAGGAAACTTTGAGAACTTTCAAGATGTTTCGAGAATTTTCAAGAATATCTAATTTTAGTAATGTAGAAAATAATAGAAATTTCTGTTGTAAACATTAAGAATCTTCTGGTATAAAATTATGTCAGAATTGAGAACTGTCTGGTAAAATCTATCACTGGTTAATTCCTGAATGTTCCTAGCTAATATATAAACACCACACATTTTCTTTTAGTTATCTTTGTAAACACTTTCACCAGTCTATAGTTAAATAAGTTATACTTTAATTTAAATATATTGGATTACTTTGTGACTTTCATTCTGGGTTTATTGGAAATATTCTGCTGACTTTAATATTTGGGATCAGAAACTGTGAAAGGACTTGTGTTTTAAACAGGACATTTTGAGGGACATTCAGGATAATTTAAGGTATCATAAATTACATATTTTCTTGATTGATTAATGACTGTTTTAATTTTGATGTACATCTAAATAAATTTTGTTAAATTTTAAAACAGGCTTGTTGCTGGTTTACTTCCATCTTTTTGTTACCTCCGCCAGGTCGTAACACATGACACGTTGCCAATATTTCTGCACCCTTTGACGTAATATAGGACAGACAGAAATAGGGAAGATCAAAAGGACCGCATCCTCCAGAATTTATTAGAATGAGTGTGCTATTAATAGAAGCCCGTGAATTTAAAGCAGACCACTTGCAGTGAATGAATAGCCAGAGCACTGACAAACTTACATGACGTGTTTAAACAATCACATACATGTATTAGGTCATCGTAAATGTGTTGAAATACTTCCCTTTCTTTTGGAATATTTATTTGGAATATTGAAAAAGGATGAAGATAATGAAATACATGCATAATACTGAGAGGTATGAGATATACATGTAATTTGCGACATGACATGAGATCGTTTTTCTCCCGGAAATGGGCAATTCAGATAGTTCGAACACTAAATATTTTCATGACTGGCAATTTCTAATACTTCGAACACCCCGATCAGTATATATTTTTTAACTGTTCGAACTAAATGAGAATTTACCGTACATTCCAAAATGGGCTGTAATCATGATTACTTTATAATTACATTTTGATTACTTTTGTTCATTTTCAAAAATGAGAAAGGAAAAAAAAATTCTTGCTCTTCTTTTAATTAAAAGAAGGAACTTGTGCAAAATAATACAGAAAGCAGTTGATTATTCAAAGTGTCTTCAAACTGAATAAGACAAACTGATCTAAATTGTGTACATAAGGCAGCAGACCAAATTTAGAAACTGACAGAATTCCTCTATATACTCTTTTGGGAAGTAAAATTTAAGCAGTATCATAGGTATTACTATACACTTTTTTTCCCATTTATGTCTGGTGGACTCTCCTACCCTCTTAAACTGGATGAGTCCATTTGACAGTTAAGGGTGACTGCCATATTTTTTTTTTTTTTACACCTTTTTATACAAACTGTTCAAATTTATATGCAAACAGTGAAGATCCTGATCATCCAGAGGCTGAGAGCATTTGATTTGGGTCTGCACTGTTTAAGTGTTTAAGTGAGGGAGAAAAAAGTATTCAAGTGTGTGTTTTAGGACCTGACACATTTCTCAAACTTCATAAAAAGCATACAGTCATTGTATGCACATCACATGTAACTGCAGAATGCTAAATAAATTTAGTTCAGGCTAACATGACAAGCTCTTCAGAAGTTATTTAAGTAGTTACAGTGTATTTTACCTATTAGCAGACATGTAAGCCACCAGTTATTTGAATTAGTCTTTTCTTGAATATAGACTTTTTGCACTGTCTTAGTCATGATCATTCTGTACTCTTGTATAATGTAATCACGTAATCATAAAGTAATCATGATAACTTTACAAAGTAATTGTAATTGTAATCAATTACATTGAGAGAAAAAAATGTAATTGTAATTGTAATCTGTAATCATGATTTTAAAAAGTAATTGTAATTGTAATTGATTACATTTGCATGTAATCGGCCCCAGGTCTGGTACCCTCAGATTGTTACGCTGGGTGTGGGAATTTCCAGTGTTCTGAATCAATAAGATGTACCAGAGCACACACCAGCATGAGTACAAAAGTTTTAATGGGTATTCTTAAAGTGTAAATAGGGTGATGGTTTGATGTCATTTTAACCCCCACATATTCAACAACAACAAGTCTGCGAAGAGGTGTACCTTGACTGGCAGAAATTATACAACTACTACTACTAAGACTAGAGGTGCGCGGTAAAACCGGTATACCGGTAAACCCCTGTATTTAGTCCTGGCGATACGAACTGTGGTACTTTTGGGCAGTACCGGTACTTCGTGACCAAGCTTTACATGGAAATCGCCGAGTTCATCCGTATCCTTAATTCTAATTTTAGGTCATAGAAAACAATGAAAATAATCAGTCAAAGGTTAAATTCTGATGTTTGTATTAATATTTATATAAAAAATTTCCACCACTATGTCTGTGCACTAAAGCAACTCAAATTGGCGGACAGCTACAGTGGTGTGAAAAAAATCTGCGAGGAAAGGCACACATTTGGCATCACTTCGGGTTGAAAAAGAACTCCGACAGTAGTATGGAGCTGAATGTAGCCATCTGTAGAGCCTGTGGTAGGGTTGTGAAGTGCACAGGTGGTGGCACTCCAAATTTAACAGTCCACATGACGGTTGTGAAACGAAACCGAAAGTAGAACAACAACAGAATGGCAGTCATTGTATACCGCGGTACTTTATTTTCTGCAGTACCCAGCTCTAACTAAGACACAAGATATTTTGTATGATAAATAACTATTTAATGAAATACGAAAATTCTTTGTGGATTTTTAAACAGTGTAGAAATTAATAAGAGTAGCTTACCTTGAAGGAAGTATTACTTCCCCAAAAGGAAGCCCTTCAGAGAAAAATCAGTCTTAGTAATTAATTGCTCAGGGATCAAGCTAGACTCAAAGTTTAGGGAGAAGTGACTTCTCCCTCCAGCTGAAATAGGGAGAAGTGACAGCCGTGAAGGGAGAAGTGGTTTTGCGCGATTATGACATTTTTCATTCAGTTTTAAAGAAAAATAGCTATTATGCATACTATTAACATTAAATTGAAAGATTAATAAGCTGCAATGAGTTTATAGGGTAAATTGTCATAACAGCTTGTTTGTGGAATGATTTGATGAAAATTCTACCAAAAAAAAAAAAAAAAAAAAAAATTTTTTTTTTTTTTTTTTTTTTTTCTAGGGAGACTCCCACTTCTCCCTAAGCCCAATTTAGGGCGAAATTTCGGCCCCTAGGGCGATTATTTCGCCCAAATCGCCCCCTAGCTTGATCCCTGATTGCTGTACTTACAAAAAAGAAAGCTTTAAGAGAAAAAGAAAGAAATGCAAAACCCCAGCAACATTTCATACGAAATGTGAGAGTGGGGATTTGCTATACCCAGGGGACAAAATAACCACCCATACAGGCAGTGTTTATTCGTTCCCTTAGTGCTTTAGCTGATCAGAGCCAAGCCAAAATCCAATCCTACTCAACAGTAACTGCCTATAATTAATATACCTAATATTGGATGACTAAAACTGGTAAGCGGTGAGAATTTCATTAAATGATGTCTTACACCCACAAAAATTATTTGGAACAACTCAGGAACAAAAATGAGTCTAAATTTATGAATGTTAAAATACATCAAAAAACATTTTCCTAAAAAGATGTACCCCTAATGCAGAAAATATCTACAATTTCGCTTATGGGAACTCACAGTATTAAGAAACTAGTACCAGTTTTAAAAGACAGAAACCAAACCCATCTGATGGATCATCTGTGTGGAAAATCATGAATAGCATATGCATTTTCCGTAAATATTGCCGTATTTACCTAAAATACTGTTGTATTGCTGAATGACATTTGAAAAGCACACCAAACTTAAACTACATTATAACAATTATCATAATTGCCCTAAAAATGGAAAAGTTAAGGTTTATAAAGTAGTAAACAAGTGTATCCGAAAGATGCAGACAGAGAGGCAAACAGTGAAGGCCCTGATCAGACCGCTCCTCTTAGGCTTATTGTGTCTGCAGGGGTCAGCCTAGAGCTTTCAGACAGGGAGAAGTTTTGCGACATTTTCTTATTTTTAGGGAGAAATTTTGGCTTTCCCTATATGTACATTTTCACTTCTCCCTCAGCTCAAAACAGGAAGAAGTCAGCCGGCTTAGAGAGACTATTTCTCCCAAATAGTCCTCTAGGCTGAGCCCTGGTCTGCCCTAATTTCTTACATTTTTACGGTATTTTATTTACACTGTAATTATTTATTTATTTTCTTTATATATTTTTTGCAGATGTCTTTCCTCAGCCATTTGAAGGAGCAAAAGTTGTCATTAGTAAACCTTTGAGTAGCCACTTCCAAGTGAGCCACAATGTGACGATGAGCCAACTACAACCTTCAGGGTATAGATTTGGTGCCACATACATAGGATCTAAACAGTTGTCTCCCATAGAGGTAATACGAGCCGCCACATGTCAAAACCAACAAAGTGGCATGTGCACCCAGCAAAGACCCAGCTCAGCCTGGGCATCCACCCAGACTGATTAGAGTCTTTGTTGTCCGCATGAAGGTAGTGTAGACCCCAAGCTACCATTCAAGCACACAGTGAAGACTGATCAGAGTGAGCGGATGCCCAGGCTGATCTAAGTCTGCTGCCCGCACATGCCACTTTGTTGGTTTTGTCATGTCCTGGCTCACATGTTTAGTAGTGATGGGCAGTTAGTTTAAAATCACAACAAATTTTCGGTTTATAATCAGGAAGCCTAACCAACTAGCTATCAGTCGTACAATCAGGCTCCATTGTGTTGACAGGCTTTATCAGGTTTGAGCCTTTATCCTTTGAAAGAGTCTACAATAATTCATGTAATTTCCATTCGTCTGTACTCTAATTTTATATGTTTTAAAGTAAATATTTATTTCAGATGATAATAAATCAATAATTTTACAGGTATTGATTGGAATCGGTTGCATAAAGCAACTGATTTTCAATTTTAGTCAGTCATGGGCGGCATGATGGGCCTACCACTAATGTTAGAGGCTTGCAAAAAATACACATATTTTGGGGTTAGTTAAAACCTATCCCATAATTGTCGTAGCAGTCAGTAGGGCATCTGACTTATAAGCCAGAGGTCCTGGGTTCCATACCCGGTCCGGCCACCTACTTTCATTTCCCCTTCCGCTGATTCAAGAAGGGCAGTTGTCGGTTACTGGTGAAAGTAAGTGCACTTAGTACTGCTTAACCGCTTAGGAGGTCTAGGCCTGCCCAAGAATAGTGTGGTTAGGTTACCATAGCTGTTTACCATGGATGTTAAACAATAACACAACAACAACATTTGATCAGTGATACCAAACATATTAAGTGAGATCATGACATTCTGTAACTGAATTGTGATAAGAGGTCTTCTACAGTTTTAAATTAAAGCGAATATATCCATTATTTAGGAAAAATAATACACATTTAATTAATTCAGGATAGACGGTTGAACAGGAATTAAAACAGCAGGCAAACTTGAAATACTGTATTTATTTGATTATAAATCGGTAAATATTTCCTCCAAAACAATCCCAAAAATCTAGGCATCCCTTACAAGAATTGGCTATCATGGTCAGAAGCTTGTAGGGATAGCCAGAGCCCTAGATAAGAGGGAGTATTTGGAGATAATTAGGGATAATTTTTGTCAATTCTGCATAAAAACATAGGTTGTGACCCTCATCTGAACCGTCTCGACGAGACAGTTCAGATGAGGGGTCACAACATATGGTTTCAAGGAGAAATAAAGAAAATTATCCCTCAATTATCATCAAACACCCCTCTTATCTGGAGCTCTGGATACCTCACAATGAAATATTTCATGAATTTATACCACTGATGAAGCAATTAGGTCTTTAAGGCCTACCCGCATTGCATGTTATATGAAACAGATTGCAGGTTGGGAGATTTGAACAAAAAAGTCACAGATAAAATTGCCTACATGTTTTCCTCTGACAATAGAAAAATAATTTGATTTATCTTGTTGCAGGTGTTCCCAATATTTCAAGGTGATATGGATGTTAGTGGAAATCTCAATGCTTACATGTGTCATGCTTTTACAGATAATCTTAGATCAAAACTCATTGCCCAGGTAAGATAAAAAAGCATTTAAGTGCCTTGTATTCCAATACAGCAAACGGATGTATTGAATACAATACAGTGTACTGTCCAAGACTGTATTGCAATACCCCACAGTGTTCCAGCTATATTGGAGTAGCCGTAGGATTTAATGACACTATAAACTACTAATTACTCACTTATTGAGTTAATATAGGGAAGAACTTTAATTTTACAACCATTTGTGGAGCAACATTGACCTGCAATACAAATATCTTTCTATAAATGTGCACTGTTATTTTTATGTGATATAAAAAAAATCACCTCAACAAGTACAATGACAAGTCACTTTAAAACTGACTCTTAAACATTGTACATGCAAATCCATTAAACATTGTACATGCAAACTCCAGTGAAAGTCTTCTATAAATGGCAAAACATATACCAGAAAGTTATTTCAGAATAATAGTATTTAAATCAGTACATTATTCAGACAAGCACATTTCAGTCATGGTTTGGACAAGTGAGAGAAAGCGTTTCACAGAATTAACTTTTCCAGTGACACACCTTTAAACCTGTATTCATATCTTCATTAACTATAAGGTAAAATCACAGACTTAATGAGGGCATTTTACATGTTTGTTTGTGGGACTATGTCACATGCTAAGATGGCGTTGCATTGGTCAGTTATACACTATCAGCTTATCAGGTGACTTTTGAGTAACATTATGTTGTAGTTTGGAAAAGTGTATTCTTGTTACACTATAGGTAATAACGTGTATTTTGTGTACTCAGTTTCAGGGTAACAAAACGTCTACACAGATCTCCACAGATTATAAGGGCAGCTCATATACTGCCTCTGCCACTGCTGCTCAGGTAGATCTTCTTGGAAATTCAGGTATGCAACTTCATTTGAGCTGCAGCACAACAAAACAAATAAAAGTGGCATGTGCGCCAAGCAAAGACTCAAATCAGCCTGGGCATCCACCTAGTCTGATAGTCTTCGCTGTGGGCTTTAAGGGTCTACACTGGCTCTGTGTGGATGGCAAAGACTGATCAGACTGGGTGAAATAGAGCCATTGTAGACACGTAGTTAGCCTAAAATCCCACAGCTAAGACTCTGATCAGAGTGGGTGAATGCTCAGGCTGATCTGAGTTCACTGGGAGCACATGCCATTTTGTTATCCCCCGCCGAAGGCGGAGGGATATAGGTTTCTCCATGTCCGTCCGTCCATCCTTCCGTCCGTCCATCCGTCTGTCCGTCAGGAGTCATAACTATGTAATCACTGAACGGAATTTCATGAAACTTAAAATAAATATATATTACTATAACCCGCTGATGCACGTCAAGTTTCATCAGACTGGCTTCAGTTATGCAGGAGTTATTGCCCTTGAATTGTTTTAAAATCAACAAAATGAGCCATAACTAAGTAACAACCAGATGGAATTTCATGAAACTTAAAATAAATATATATCACTATAACCTGCTGATGCATGTCAAATTTCATCACACTGGTTTAAGTTGTGCATGAGTTATTGCCCTTGAATTGACTTAAGATCAATAAAACGAGCCATAACTAAGTAACCAATTATCGAAACTTCATGAAACTTAAACTTAACATGTATCACCATAAGGCGGTTATGCACATAAAGTATCATCAAAATTGCATCAGAAGTACATGAGTTATTGCCCTTGAATCAATTTAAAATTGACAAATTTAGCTATAACTTAGCAATCAATCGATAGAATTCTATGAAACTTTTACTAAATATGTATCACTGTAACACATTGGTGCATCTTACATTCTGTCCAAATTGCTTCAGTTAGCAATGACTTATTGCCCTTGACTTGGAAAAAATCAACAAATTGAGTCATAACTTAGTAACCCATGAATGGAATTTCATGAAACTTAAAATATTTATGTATTGTCTTGACATACCAGTGAACATTAAGTTTGATCATAATCCCATTAGTAGTGCATGATTTAATTGAATTGATTTAAAATCCACAAATTAGCCATAACTTAGATATTGGACTGCACAAAATATCTTGAAACTGAATTAAAAACGTATCATCATAGTGCAGAGATGCTGAGACAAGTGTTTAAGAAAGCTTCAGCTTATGCCTCACTTATGCCAGAGTAATAGTTCTTTCAGCCCAGTGAACAAAATTATATGAAACTTAATGAAAAAAAACATAATTAATAAACAAATCAGGGCAACTTTGGCGGGGGATATAAATTCACCAAATTTGCTTGTTGGTTCTGTGGTGTCCCCGGCTCAAATTTTCTTGTCAGAAATCTTAAGATTCTGCAAGTTTTAAACTAACGCCTGAATTAAAATCTGATTCACAGAACCAGTCCAAACCGGGAGAAGTTGGTCCTGCCTGCTTAACTCATGGTCTTCAGTATTTCCGGTTCAGATCACCCAGAAAAATTAATTGGTTTTAAGTACCAGCTACATGTAAACTCAGCTAGTCCAGCATAAAATCCCATGATCCCAGATCAAAGGCTTAGTGCATATATTAACCCCTGATCCAAAAAAGTAAAAATAACAGCAGTGATTTTTTTACCCCTGCGTCCTGCGTCTCAGACGCATAATTTTCCCAGAGGACGCAAAATATTTCCTTGGCTGCGTTCCGGGACGCATAAAAATAGCCGATCGGTAGTCCAACTTCCGATTTTGGCTTCGTTTACAAAGCTACTTTCGTTTTAAGAATATAGCAACGGTGCATTAGCAGATTGTTATATTACTGGTAAAAAACAGTACCATAGTCTTTCCTACTCCCGCTAAATACTGAAGTCTACCTGTAATACCAATAATCAATAGTAGTTGTCCAGTACCGGAGGAACATAGTATTATCGACCACGGTGATGACGTTTACCTAAGTGCAAACTTTTATTAATACACCGGGTCAATAAGTAATCATGCCTCCGAAAAACAAGAAAAAGATCAAACTTGATTCAAAGCAGCAAACATTATTTGGTCTTCTTGGGCAAGACAAACACGCAAGGCCAGATGTTGCAGATCATGATGCAACCGATCAAACTTCGAATCCGAAATGACAACGGATGTCTCCAAATCCAATACGCTGTCTGACAATGAGACAACAGGTGATTTATTTTATTCCTGTGACCACAGGAGCTTGACGTTGGTTATTTTTTACTTATAGGGCTTGTCCTTTGAAGCCCTTTAAGTTTGGGATGCAGAGAAAATATTGCTTTTGCATCCCAGTAAAGATGCAAACCCTTGAGCTTGGGATGCAAAGATTTTAGGTCTTGTGAGTCCTGGGACTCAAAGAAGGAGATTTGTAAAAAAATCACTGTAACAGACATGGTTATATTGAATCTGATCATGAGTAGTAATGAAATTTGCACCACATGACCATGATTTGTATACAGTATGGATGCACTTCCAGGAGAAATCACTGACATAATGTTTTCCTCCCTGTTCATAGTTAGAATTTTTTTGCCTTTTGAGCTCACATATTTTCCTTGGAGAATAACAAGAACAGAATCAACTACTAGGGAAGCAAATACTGTTGTTATACTGCTACTAATACAGTTGTCTGCTCTGTAAAGGGGGATTAGTCTTCAAGGAAAAAAATCTCAAATCAGTTAATTCATTGCTATAAGAGTTGTCCCCCTTTTAGAAGAGAGAAGCAAATACTATTTGGATATAGTTGTCATGTATTCAGTTACTGTTAAAATACAAAGACTCTAGAGAGCAAACCCATTCCTTTAAGAGTTTTCTCCCTTTGGGCAGGGGTTACTTCAAATGTGAGCAAATACTAATTTTGATAAAGTGTCTCCATTATAATATGAGCTGCAACATTACAAAACCAACAAAGTGGCATGTGCTCCCAGCCAAGACTCAGATCAGCCTGGGCATCCATCCAGTCTGATCAGAGTCTTCACTATCCGCATGGAGCTAGCTTAGATCCCAAGCTACCCTCTAAGCACAAGCGATGATTCTGATCAGACTGGGAGGTTACCCAGGATGAGTTGAGTGTTTGCGGGTGCACATGCCACTTTATTGGTTTTGTCGTGTCGTGGCTCATATAGAGTTGTATCCACACACCTTAAAGAGATGCCTTATGACATATTTTTCTTTGTTTTAGGTATATTAATAGGACAATATTTACAAAGGGTAAACAGTAGATTAGATGTTGGTTCAGAGTTAGTTTACCAGTACGGTCCTCAGATACCGGGAGAACAAGTCGCCATTCTTTCATTAGCTGCTAGACTTAATGGTAAGTACAGTCAAACCTGTATTAAGGGGTCATCCAAGGGAAAGATAAAAAGTGGCTGCTTAAGACAAGTGACCCCTTAATATAGGTTCATTTACACTGTATTGTGGTTCAAGGAATCCAGAAAAATGTGGCTGCTTAAGACAGGTGTTCCCTTAATAGAGGTGACTGCATAAGCAGATTTGACTCTAAATAGGAGTCATGATTGGATTATTTCCCTTGACTAGATGGAAGTTTTGAATACTTTGTAGAAAGAGGCATCTAAAATTAGTTCTTATATCATTGTACATAATATTAACTGAGTGAAGGAGTGCACTCGGGTATAATTTCTCACCAGCACATAAATTGTACAAAGATGGAAAGATTTACTGAAAGGCTAGCAAATAATAGGCAGTGGGAGGCAATTTGAATTACCTGCCTTTGCAAAATATCTGCTATCCTTCCCATACCTATATTTGTCTCCCTTTGAGAATAGGTTACTTTTGGTACCTGGATTGATCAAGAATGTCTCACAGTAGATAATATTTCATGTGAAACCTAACCATATGGCATGTTAAAGCATTCATGAGGCCAAAAGTCAGGTTTTTCCAGTCTTTACATCTTTCGTCATGGCACTAATTAATTTTTAATGCTCTGAGCATTAGACAAGTTTATGGATATGTTGTGAACTGAAGTAAGGTTTCAGTTAAAATCGACACCATACCAATAAGTCTCCAGGCCATGTTGTTTGAGACGTTACACTCTGGACTTATAATCTGGAAGTTGCTGGTTTAATTACAGCCGAGCTTGGTATGTCTCCATAGTCTCTTGATTACATGTATATCATTCACATCATCATAATGCCAATTTCATCCATATGTCCAGAAGCTGCACCCAAAGACATCTCATAAAAAGCTGTTATGCTTAAATGTAACTGCTGTGAACAAAATTCAGATATGTGTAACAAGTTTAGGGAATTCTTTACCTCTTCAAGAATTTGATTTACGTAAGATGTAAACAAATCCTCTGTGGGCCTCTTTGGCCTAATGAATAAGAGTGCTGACTCTAAAACAAGCCCCAGCCACACACGTGAGATAGCCAAGTTCTGGGCATGGAAGGTGAGGTGTTTTTTCCCCCAGGGAGCACCAGTTTTGCCCACCTCTTCTTAAGAATCAGCTTAACTTAAGTGACATATTCTTGAAAGGGCCATAAAATGCATATAAAAAAGATGAAAGAAAAAACGGTACTTTGTGTAAAATAATTATTCATTGTAAAGAAATAATTTTTTTAAAAAAATGCCAAAATGTGAGATAGAATTAAGTTTATATCAGTGCTCCAGATAAGAAGGGATAACAAAGATATTAGGGATAATTATCCATATTTTTCCATTAAAACATATTTTGTGACCCATCATTAGAACCGTCTCATCGAGACGGTTCTAATGAGGGGTCACAACATATGTTTTCATGGAGAAATAAGAAAAATTATCTTCAAATTATCCTCAATACCCCCTCTTATCTGGAGATCTGTTATATTGATCCAGATAAGCATAAGTTACAAGGCTGTACTGTACTACAGAGCTCCAGATATGAGGGGAGTTTTGAGGATAATTCAAAGATAATTTCTTATTCCTCATCAAAAACATGTGACTCCTCATTAGAACAGTCTCAGCAGGAAAGTTCTAATGGAGGGTAACAACATCGGTTTTTATGGAAAAATATAGAAAATTATCTATAAACTATCCCGCCGGGCCGCGTAGCGCAATCGGTAGGGCACCTGACTCATAAGTCAGAGGTCCTGGATTCGAAACCCGGTCTGGCCACATACTTTCGTTTCTCCTTCCGCTGATTTAAGAAGGACAGTTGTCAGTTACTGGGGAAAGTATGTGCACTTAGTACTGGTTAACCGCTTAGGAGGTCTGAGCCTGCCCAGGAATAGTGTGGTTAGGTTAACTGACCGTCCCGACATGACCATAGATGTTTACCGTGGACGTTAAGCAATAAATCAATCAATCAATCAATCCCTGTTTCCCCTTCTTATCTGGAGCACTGTACAGTACCATGAGATGTGTTGTTGTTTTTTGCAGGTGAAAAATGGCAGTTGAGTGGTAATGTGAGCCCATTGGCTGGAAATATGCATGTTTGTTTTTACCAATCTTTATATGACAAAGTTCAAATAGGTGCTGAATTAGAGACGAGTTTACAAATGAAAGAAAGTACAGCCACTATAGGCTACCAAGTAGATAATCCAAATATAGGACTTACTTTTAGAGGTAAGTAGAAAGAAGAAAAACTTTGCATAATAGTCTTATTTTCTTGAATTGGAGTTTAATAAAAGAAATGTTCACTTTGTTTTAAATTCACAATTGTCAGCATTCTTTGCTTTGATACAGAAAATAATAACTTGACAATAGTTTGATATTTATATGAGCCACGACATGTGATTTCCAACGATGTGAATTGGTGACATAAGAGTAGTCTGATCAGGGCCTTTGCGTGTCACATCAGCCATCTGTGGAAGTGACCCAAGCAGAGCTCTAGATAAGAGGGGTATTTGATGATAATTGAGGGATAATTTTTTTATTTCTCATTCAAACCACATATTGTGACCCCTCATCTGAACCGTCTTGACCAGACAGTTCAGATGAGGGACCACAACATGTTTTTATTCAAAATTCACAAAAATTATCTTTAATTGTCACCAAACACTCCCTCTTATCTAGTGCTTTGGACCCAAGCCATAGAGCCAACAGTGAGGTCTGACTACCCTGTGTAAATGAGAAAGATGATCTGAATATCACATAAATAAACCATTTATTTATAGTCCCTGATTTATCATATTGAATACGATCTACAGCAATGAGCATGTAAAGTACTAAAACTAATGTATACTGACTCAGAGCTCTAGATAAGAGGGGTATTTGATGATAATTGAGGGATAATTATTTTATTTCTCATTGAAACCATATGTTGTGACCCCTCATCTGAATTGTCTCATCGAGACGGTTCAGATGAGGGGTCACAACATATGTTTTTATGCAGAATTAACAAAAATTATCCCTTATTATCACCAAATACTCCCTCTTATCTAGAGCTCTGAAGTCTGTTGTGCTAGAGTTGTTTTGGACCAAATAATAGTGGTGTAGCTGTTAACTTTGGTTTAAACATATTTATTTTGAAAAATCTATGTACAACACATATTGTGACAATATCTATATAAGGATACGAACGGAATAGTTCTTCTCCCTTAACTTTAAGTAACTATGTGACAGATTTAATCCTGTATGGATCTATTTCTATCTTTTTCAGGTCAGTTTGATACAAACTGGATTCTCCAAGCCACTTTAGAGAAGAAAATATCAGAAATACCATTGCCAATTGTATTTAGTTTATCTGCAATGGCTAACCAGTCAAAGTCAGACTATAAATTTGGAGTCGGTTTACAGATGGGATGATGAAAGATTGCTTTAATTAGATATGAGAAATAAGTCATGTTTTATATATGAATATAACAGATGTACCTGGGGTACTATGCAGTGTAACGAACAGCTAAAGGCATGTGTATTGTGAGAAACAGTGACATGCTTACAATATTCTGCATGCTAACAGGCCAAAAGCTCACTGATAGAACTCCTGATAAGATGAGTAAACAACAAAGGTCTGCTTCAAGAGGGGCAACAAAATGTCAGTACTAGAGTGGCCAAACTTCTGAGGGAAAAAATAATTTTTATGCCCCTCCAGGGAAACTACTGTAAAAGTTCTATGTCTTGGGACAGATAGGTCTGAGCAAACAGTGCAGATCCAGATCAGACTGCTCATATGTGAGCCAAGCACATTAGGGAATGAGGACTGCTCATATGTGAGTAGTCTGATCAATGTCTACTCTATTTTCCATTTCATCTGCATGGTTTGGACACATTTAATTTACTGGATTGAAAAATTTTCCAGTGCGTTGGACAGAGACTGTGTTAATTTCTGATGTCCCAGTTTTAGAATTTGCACAGTAAGAGAAGATTCTGTGGAGATCTACTGCAGCAGAGCAGCATTATAGCGCTTCTCAATATAACAATATTCATCAATTTGTACATGTATACTGCTATTTATACATGTATACCGCTGCTCATTGTATCACAATTTAGGAAATAATCGCCCCTGGTTAACTATATATATTCAAGGGCTGTTACGAAACAAAGTGAGCTGTTACAAAACGAAAAAGAGTCATAGTTACCAAACGACCTGATGATCAGGTTGTTTGGTAATTGTGACTCTTTTTCGTTTCATAACAGCTCTTTTTCGTTTCGCAACTTCTTTGAAAACATAGTTAACCTGGCCCCAAGGTTATAAAACTTTTTTCATGCTCAACTCAGTTGAGCATGAAATTTTTTCTGCTTATAAATTTTAAAATGCCAACAATTGTTGCATTTGAGCAGAAAAAATAGCCTTCTTGGCTTATCTGAGCCTGAAAAATGCTGAATTTCTTGGTATTTTATATTGATGGGCATTTTAAATTTCATGCTCAGCTGAGTTGAGCATGAAAAAAGTTTTATAACCTTGGGGCCAAGTGTGATAATAGTATATTGTCATGACTGCCATTGAGACTAAACTACAAAGGAATATATGTGAATTAGGGGATAACTGTATTCAAAATTGTCATTTGGGGAGGTAAATCGTCGGTTTTATGGTCGAAAATTTTGTTTTACGGCGACACGCCAGCGGAGCCGTAAAAAGGAATTTGCGACCATAAAACCGACGATTTACCTCCCCAAATGACAATTTTGAATACAGTTATCCCCATTCTAATGCACTTTTTCACATTTTCACCTTTCAAAGTGTACTTCTTTGCACCCATTGCAAGCGCTTTCAGCAGCATAAAACCAATGAGAATCGGCATTTTATAATGACGTTGGGTTTGCGACAGTATATCGCAGAATATACTGTCGCAAATTTTTGACGCTATCCAATCAGACGTTATATTTGTAAGTGCATTAGAATTGACATTTAATGCCCATTTACCTGATATTCCTTTGTAATAGTCTCAGTATTCACAGCATTCACTTACAATGCATGCCATTCTATGTGCGAAGCTCTTAATGTTAAAGTAGTTTGTTGACAAATTAAATGATGATCATAAGTGGCACTTGTTTAGTCTACACTTGTGTTTTCCGAAGTAAATGATCTTTTGCTCAGACATGGGACAAAAGCCCTAAAAGCTATTATCTGGCATCCATCAACAACTGAAATACATTACATTGTATTCTAGCAGTTTCTTCAAAACTATGGCACCCATGATTCTCAAATTTCATGTGATATGTTCGAACTATCTGCTTGAAGATCATGAAACTAGTTTTGACTAACTTGTGAAGCTGGTTACCCATACTAGAAATAGTAGTAGAACAAATGAGCTCTGCGGAACAGCAATATATTTTTGTCATATTTAATGTTTGACATTGGCCTTTGTTCTCAAAACTGAAAAAGAGATTGCTGTCTAAACATTATATGAGGTGGCTTTGTCATGATATTTAACTGTGTGCCAACCATGGAATATTCAAATTGATACATATTTACAATAAATGGTTAGGCTGATGCAATTCAGTAACCAGTTATCATGATGTCATTAATTGGGGAATGAGGAATTTTATGCCATTCAACATTGTTTCAGTCATTTATAGTCAGTAATGATTTATGATAGGTGTTCATTTGAGATGATGCACAAATGTGAATGGAACCTGATGCAGCTAATCTACAACCGCCAAGCCAATTGTAAAGTGTCTGTCTTTCCCTTTGTTTCTCTGATACAGATGGCTCATCTTAAATATCAGCCTAGAGATGATTTACTGTGACCTCGGATTTATGCATGAACAGGTTTCATGAATTAAACTTAAGCTGTATGGGTACACCCTCAATTTTTCTCACCATTTTTACAAAAGGGGATTCACTGTTTAAGAAAATTTGTTTCTTTTAAGAGTTGTCCCTCATTGAGAAGGGAGCAGAACTGAAAATGACTGAGTTACTTCTCCTGGAAGTGTATACATTCACCTTAAGAATTTTACAAAAGTTGTGAATTCATAATTTTCATGATAGTTTGTTGCAGTTTCAAAGGCCATCACTATTTTGTGACAGTCTTATTTTCAATGAAACTTGGCAAGTAACCAAGTTTCACTAAAATTAGACTGTTACAAATACTCACCAGTCCACATCATTGAAAGTGGTCTTGTTTGTATCAGGAGATGATAAAGCATGTGTTCTTTGTGTATTTTAAACTGAGCGGCACCATGGAAATAGTACTTTATGGCACATGTTATCACAGAAGATTCATGTCAGCCTGCACATTTGTGTAGTTATTATATCAGTCTTTCCAGTTCTGGGGCCGTATTCATAAAACGACTTAAGTGGTTGCTATGCTGTTGCTAAGGCTAATTTTTTTTGAAGGAGATTCCCTACAACTATGAAATTTGCTCTGGAGGAACAGTCTTACAAAGACTGTTCCTCCAGACCAAATTTCATAGTTGTAGGGAATCTCCTTTATAGATATTTAGCCTTAGCAACTGCATAGCAACAACTTAAGTGGCTTTATGAATACGGCCCCAAACTGCAGGTGGATAGGCTGTTAGATTTAGAGTTGTCAGCATGTGTCGTAAGTCCTGTTTTCTCATGGTGTGGCTAAAATGATATTTCATGAAGCAGGTGAAACTAGGTGAAATATCTAGTACTGCTCCATGAGCTGGTTTGTGATTTAGAGGTGTAGAAAATTTTTTTATGTGATATTGAAAAACAAAAAATATTAAAGAGACATGATACAATTTGTGTGTTTCTTGTGAATAATAAATCCTGTAGGGCTGTTCCAGCAGGCACACACAGTGGAAACAATATCATTCCAGCACTGATTCAGCATCATAACATTGATCAACATTGTTACAGTATTGTTTCAACATTGTGTTCCCCCTCAAGTGACATGTATAAGTAAGTAAGTATAAAGGTTTCTTTGTCTGTTTCTGCTTGGGTGATGTGTAAAGGTTTGTCCTGATGATCTGATCTTGCCTTGTTACTGAGCAAGTATGCTACTGTGAACCAAACTCCGTTGCGGCTTACAGAAAGTGTCACAATATTAACTTGTCTCATTTCCAGAACACAGTTACAAGTTTAGTGACATTTTACACTTTAACAGTGCTGTGCATTTAGAATACCATTTTTGTGCAATAAACAAAATTGTTTCAAGACAAGTATGTCATGTGGCTCTGTGTACTACACCTGGTTACAAACAGACCAAATAATGATAGACATACTCAAAAAAAAAATAATAAAACATTTCTGAATTTTGACTTACATTTTTTCAGATGACAGAAATTGACATAAAAATATGAAAAAAAAAAGTTAATTTTTTTTTTTGTACTCAGCAGAGTTTGTTTTGCTCTTTTGCCAGTATACTGATATGCCTTTGGTAAAGTGAAACAGAACTGACAGAATTAAGAATGTGAAGCAATTTAAAAGAGAAAGGCAAAAGCCTAACCAGATCACAGTTATGTGGATGGTCACATTTACATTTATCTGTGCATTAGTCAAGATAAAGCTGTGGTTCAGATGGTATGATTAACATGTATGGACCCTCAGTCCAAAAAAAACGAGCCTAATGTATACACTTTGCAGTCAACATACCATAATAAAAATACAGTTCGTTTGAACATTTCAAAATCTATAACGGCTTATAGAATACCGTAAACCTCTCTAAACTGAATACTGATTATAGACTGTAAATTAAAATAGAGGATCTTACATGAGTGCTCATGTATTATTGAATTTATTAAACGAGTTGGGGAAAACGATAAGATGCGAGGCTCTGCCGTGCACCTTATCATTTTCGCCGAGTTTAATAAATTCAATAATACATGAGCACGAATGCAAGATTCTATTTATCATATGACACTAAAATCGCATTTTATATATAGGTTAGAGGCTATGAAGAGAAATCTTCGCAATTAAGAACCTGAAGCGAGCGTAGCGAGCGGAAGGTTCTTAATTGCGAAGATTTCTCTTCATAGCCTCTAACCGGCTTAGTGTTTGCCCCAGATAATAAACTGATCCTGGTCTGCCCTGTTTCCAACATCTTTCAGATAATCTTTATTTGAGAGATATTTTGTGTTTAAAAAAAATAAAAATAAAGAAAAAATAATGATAAATTAAAAAATCTCAAAATGACCACTCTCCAATGTACTTTGATTATAGTAATGATGCAACGTCAAAACATGATGCAATATCATGACAGTCCCAAAATAGCTTGGAGAGGAGGGACTTAATTAGAATAGTGCTTTTCACGTTTTTGTCATGCTGTCATTTAGCTTGGAGAGGAGGAGCATAATTAGAATACTGCTTCTAGAGTGAGTGTCATGCTGCCATTTATGATTTGTGTTCAGATGACTTTGCACATACCCATTCATTCAGTTTTTGGAGCTCAAACATGGCTGGTCACTTTGATTTTCCTTTGTTGAATGAGGAGTATGTACTTCTCTTTACACAAATCATAGTTATTTGATTTGTGTTACGAGATGCATCTTATTACAGAGGAACATATAAGAGGAGTATTTTGTGATAATTTGGGATTATTTTTATTTCTCCATGAAAAATGTATGTTGTGGATATTCATTAGAACTGCCTTTTCGAGGCAATTCTAACAAATATCTACAACATGCTTTAAAACAATGCTGTGGGTACCCATAGAACTGCCTCGTCGAGGCGATTCTTATAAGTATCCTCATGTTTTTACAATATTATGTGTTTATTTTAAAAATGTTATGGATTGCCATAGAACCGCCTCGTCGAGGTGGTTCTAATTAGTAACCATAAAATACTTTTTATGGAGAATATTGCCAAATACTCCCTTCATCTGTTCCTCTGTAATTAGAAAAAAACGCTCATTCGAGAAATCTACATTTGACTTCTAAATCAATTTGACCTGTCATGTTGAAGCTATTTTTAGACGTGACAAGCCACAGAAGACTGTACATTTCTGATCACTTGAATTTTCAAGTCTTCAGTAGATTTATTGGTGAAGACTCTCTTCATGGATAAGTGTTGAGTCTACACCAATAAATCTATTGAAAATTTGAAAATTCGGGTGATCTGATTGGTTCATTATCTGGGGCAAACACTAAAAGGAAATTTAGCACTAAAACGTCACGATTTCGCCATTAGAAAAAGCAACGTTTTAATGGACGTCAACGTCTAACGTTACGGCGTAATTTGCATATTTAATCCACTAGTGGATTATTGTTTTTAATGCATGGCTTTATTACACTCTCAGATGCGACGTCATATGATAAATAAAGTTAAGGAATGAATGTTAAGGAATGAATGTTATTTCATCTGGCAGAATATTCGTATTTGACACTAACCATTGATTTCTTACAGCTATACAGGTAGAATCTCCGGATAACCTTCGGCAGTTCTCCGAAACTAGACGACAACAGGCGATAATCGCAGGTGTCAAATTAATCCCTAAGGCTAAATACTCTTATCTCCGTCATGATAAAAATTTGAACTTTATGGCTTTAACTGAATTTCATTCCCGAGTCAGTTGATGAAAAATCTACTTTCGGTAGAATGGGTTGTTTTAAAACATGAGTCAGTCTTACAACTCAACTTCTTTTTTTTTTTTTTTTTTGAGATAATTCTAAAACTATACGATAAAAGACAACTTATATACTGTGATTAAAGGATTAGTTCATTATTTGAGTCTCTATTTCGTATCGTAGGTGAAATTTCAAACCGACCGAACGAACAAACAAACAATATGATTTCTTTAAGTTTGTACTTCGGTGAAAAAAGAAATAAAGAAATAAATCGAAGAGTATATGAAAGTAACCAGGTGATGAATAAATTAACCCATTAATGCCCGGCGTCCCATATATAGAGCATAGGCAAACAGTGCAGACCAAGATTAGACGCAGGGAAACACGGCGTCTTAACAGGCTCTACACTTTTTGCATTACACAAATGGTTATTCATCCTATAAAAATGATAAGAATAAACTAAACCAGACACCCCTTAACTGACATATGGACCCATTCATTTGATAGGAATATTCCACTGGGCAAAAATAGGTTAATCAATGAAATAAACAATGTTATATCTTTGATGTCTTAATTTAAGGAATGAATTTCATTTTTCTGAGGTTTATCGAAGTGTAAACTACATTGGGTCACGTGCAAAGTGAATGAACCCCGAAGGGGTTCATGTAAACTTTGCTAGTGACCCAATGTAGTTTACACTTCGATAAACGAAGGGGTTCATTCACTTTGCACGTGACCCAATGTAGTTTACACTTCGATAAACATCAGAAAAATTAAGTTCATTGCTTATATTTACATTCGTTTCAATCAAATTTTTTATGAAAAATCTTATATAAGCGCTAAAATTGAAGCAGTTTAACATGTACACGCAGAGTTTTCTGCTAACAGCAGAACGGCATGCATGACGTCATGACGTTGCTGACGTCCAATCAGGTTGTAGAGAGCCATTGTTTATTTTTACGTCATTGACGTCGCGTGTCTCAATGTAATTATTGGAATGTAAACTACATTACGTTCCAATGGTTTTCTATAGGGGTTTTCAGTAAAAACACCAAGAATGTAAATATTTCAAAGTAAATAGATAAAAATTCTGTATTTTAATTCCTTCATTTCAACTTAAAACAGATATTTGAGAGTATTCCCAGTTGCTCAGTGGGTTAGGCGCTGGCTTACTGATCAAGCGGACCCGCGTTCGAGCCCCGCTTGAGGCGAGAATCTTTTCTACCATAAAAGGGGTTCCATTGCACACAGCCTTTCATAATCACTCTGCCGTCGTCTTGATATGACTGAAATACTGTTGAACATGACGTAAAATCACAAATCATCCATCCATCATCAGTTATTTCATGATCTTTTTCTACGCGCTCTCACATATAGTTTCAAGTATTATATATTAATCTCAAGCCATTCACACTATTAATTTCAGTGTAATAATAAGAAAATAAAAGGTAAATCATCATTCGTTTCATCCATTTATCGAGATAAGACGCGTTATTTGAGCGTTAGGCGCATGGGCGAAAACAATGAGAAAAAGGTCTTTTCCCATATTGCCTTCGTCGTCTTTAGACAATATATATTTGATCGAGACAAAACACAATATACAAAGTGGCATGTGCGCTAAGCGAAGACTCAGATCAGTCTGGGCATCCGCCAAGTATGATGAGTCTTCGCTGTCGGCATGTAGGTAGCTTAAACCCTGAGCTATCTTTTAAGCGCATAGCGGAGACTCTAAACAGAATGGGCGAAGGTCCAGGCGGGTCTGAGTCTTCGCTGGTCGCACATGTCACTTTGTTTGTTTTGTCATGTCATGGCTCATTTATTGCGACACGGTACTGTGGACGCGTGCCGTGTCATTTATATTGTTTATTTAACGATGAATACCCCAGTTACATAAATCGACAAAGAGTAATAATCGAATTTGAGCATTGTTGAAGTATGATAAAACAAAAACGTGTTAATATGCCGTCTGTGAAAAAAAAAAAAAAAAAGCCAACGAACAAAAATAATTTAACGCTACAAAAGTATAGTTTTCTGGTTCTTACGAAGAAACTATACTACATCTAAAGTCCGCCGAATTTCTTCTTATGTACCGAAGCAATCCATTGCAAAGAAATTGAGAAATAAAAATAAATTTCAAAAAAAGATACTGAAAAATAACATTACAAAAATAAAAAATAAGAAATAAAAAATCAGAAAATAAATGACAATAAATAAATCATTAGCTTGTTAATGTAAAGACAACTAGATAATACAATTTCATAAAGTTAATTATAAACACAAGTAGTAAAACTGTTTTGCTAACATACTACTGATTTTAAGGCGCATTCAGCCAAATGATTACAGATACATGGAGAGAGAGAGAGAGAGAGAGAGAGAGAGAGAGATGGAATGAGAGAGAGAGAGATACTTAGTGTGGCTCTTTGCCTCGCAAAAACAATCGTTAATGAGCAACTACTGAGCAAAAGCTAAATTTCGAAACACACCGAAATTAATTTACTAATTGGCATTATACAATCATAAGATAACTGTCTTTCTATTCGGCACCTGCGATATAAATTATTTCACAAGTTAGAAGAAGTTTGCCGATCGACATTTCGTCTTAATGTAAAGCTAATTAGACCGGATCAAAGACTGAAATTTGAATATGTTTGCATCAATTATTTTTCAGACGCACGGCTTCAATTTCATTCTTACATCAGAAAACTTTGGTCTACATTATAGGGCAGCTCTGGACCAGAAAAAAATAATATTCTTTCACCTTTTAGTTTCAACAGTGACCTATATATAGATATATATGTATTTATAGGTCACTGGTTTCAAGCAGGCTGGATGAACCTACATTTGCATAATTTAGCTACTTGAAAATTCATTACTACAAATGTGTATCATACTCTTCATACACATAATCTTCGCCCAAGGCTATTACCTAAAGCCGCGTCGTCTATCGCCGAAGTTTTGACGGAAACGCACGGAAACGACCGGCATATAAAAATCGTAAATTAAAATTTGAACAAATAATGAAAAAAGACCATTTCATCATTTAGCTAGACTTATAAAAATTACATCAGATAAAAATATATTCTTTCTTCTTATCTGATCCATTTGTGATGCATAACATTTTGTTTCAATTTGATTCTAAATAAGCGGTCGAATTCGTGTGCCCTAGTTGTTTTGCGCAGATTTTGTTATTTGTTTAATTAAATTATATACCTCTAGATAATCACCCCAAAAAGACCATTTTGTACTAGTGCTAGAATCAAAATTAAAACACTATATTAAAGATGAAGAATTTTACTTTCTGAGACCGTTTGTGATGCAAAAATATATTAAGAATAATAAAAGTTATTAAGCGATAATGAAATTTCCCCATATTACCCGTGTATACTAAATTGGTTCACACCTGTAGAAGTACAAGTACGCAGTTTCTTCACTATGCTTAAACGTTTACTGAAGTATAAACTACATTGGGTCACAAGCAAAGTAACTGAGCCCGAAGGGGTTTATGTAAACTTTGCTCGTAACTCGTTACTTAAGTAAACGTTAAAAAATAACGCTTATTCCTTATAGTTATATTGTCAGACGACGCTTTCCATCAATAGAAAAACAAAAATATGAAAAAACATATTTTAGAGTCGTTTTAAAAACTTTAATAGCTGAATTTTGCTATAATTTGGAACAGCGGCATTGCCACTGCCTACAAGTAATATCCATCCCCTGCTGTAGATTTCACATGCAAGTAGGTGTAGTGAGTTGTCACTCACTGATTGTAAGCCACTAAAGTACAAGGCATGTTGTAGATTCCATGTGCTAGTTAGTGAGGTGAACTGTCACTCAAAATAAGGGATAGTTTCCAATTCAGAATCATGTCAAATGTACAATGTAATTATTGGCTTGTAAACAAATTGACTCCTGCTTCACTTAAATGGGTTTACCGAGAGCTTTGCACAGAAAATGTAAATATTGTCAAATTTAGCCCCATGTCAATTAATTGCATTGTATTTTATCAAAGGGGCTAGAAGGAAGGGTAGGTATTTAGAGCCAGACGAGTGGTAAATCAGATACTGTCTAAATACTTGTAATAAACTGTATAACAGTATTAGGATAAACAGACATACTTTCAGACGAGGCACATCTACTGTTTTCTATTTTGCCTCCCTTCTCAATAGGAGTCAACTCTTGAAGGAAAGAATTTGCTCCTCTAGGAGCAAATTCGTTCCTTTACAGAGTAGACCCTATTTGGAAGAGCTATGTCTTGCAGAGAACCAAACAGGAATTCATGAAAGTTGTTCCATTTGTACAGCTGGTGGAAAACAGTAGTTATACACTGTAGGGAACAAAATTTTAACATCTCAGAAAAGAGGTAGAGGGCTTTATTAGAGCAGGGACATTTCTTAGGATTAATACAGATGATGTGTACCCCACTAAATGATATGGCATATTTCAGACAGTACTGAGATCATACACGTACATGGTACTCTGATTATGAAGTTAAGGCTAAGATGTGTTCAGACTAACGAGAGCCAAAAAGTGTTGATATAATCTTTGAATAGATCAATTTTTCAATAAGTCATATATATGTCTCAATATTTTACACCTTATACACTGCAGCTATACTAGGATTTTGGTGGTGTGGCACTACAACCTGATCAGAGAAAATCCCCAAAAGAGGGGTCCTTATATGGGGAAACTGCTAGTATCCTTTATGTGCATCCATTTTAAATCAAAGTTATAAGTAAGGCAAAAATAAACGATTCATGAAAAACAAAACAAACAAAAAATTAAAGTACATTCATTTAAGTCTTTATTTTATTTATTTATAAGTTGATTATTTGTGAAAGAAAATATAAAAAAAGAAGACATTGTCTAGAAGCTAACGTTTGAAATTTCTGGCTTTATACTACAGTGAGGCACTTTTTTGTCAGACATTTGTAAAAAAACAATAACAAAAAACATCATATAGTTTGTTAATAAGTCAAGGAAACGATTATTTTATTTTCATTTTCTAACTCCATATAATATAAAACAAATAAACATAGACACGTATATGCCTAAAAATTCGAAAACGTGAAAATGAAGACTAATCAGTCTGCACAGATGTGCATGTCTTTAGCTGTGCAGGCTGATTTAAATACTGTCAACTTTTATGTGAACAGTAAATATTCAAATAAGCTGTCACATCTGTTTAGACTGATCAAAGTCTTCATACTTTTGCTGTTTGACTTTCTAGGTAGTATAGACTGCTCATGCAAACAGGGATGACTCTGATTAGACTGCGCAAGCTGATCTGAGTCTGAGGATGTAATGTACAAGTACCTATTTACATGACCATGTTTTTATCATCACATGGTATATAAAAGAAATTTTGAGCAAATAATGGTAACATTTTTCAACACTTCAAGAGTACAGTCTGATGTAATTATAATCTATTTATAACCATATTCTCTGTTTTTCCTTGACAGTTCCTTTTATCTGGGCCCTACTTCTGTTTCAGTCACAAGTCTTCTAGGATGTCTTATATCTCAGTAGCATGTTTCAATAAATGGTCATTAGGGTATTATGTAATCAAAAATGTGTCTAAGGAAAACCATATGTAAAGTTGGTGTGGATGGGTGTTTTGAGGTGTATTTTGTGGGACAAGTATTATGTTCCAAGCAAATAATTTTCTAAGAAATGGCATAAAAACTGAAACAAATTCCTAAGTTCAAATCATAAAATTTTCCAATGTAGAAGCAAGCCTCAGCTTAGAAGGATATGTATTTAGGAGAAACCTGTTCCTCTCAACTTCGAAATGTATAGTACCGATAGGAAACTAATAATTGCATGAATACTTCAAAAAATTGCATTAATACTTGTTTCTGATATTTTGGAAATATTTTGACACTTCTTGCTGTTGAAAAGTTCTAGGTTGAACCCCCCGAAAGGCTGCTTACAGATTCTCTAGGCCAGACTAAGTTGAATTGGATAATTCTTGGGAAAATAACGGATATTTTGCCACCTTTTCCAATGGAGGTCAACTCCAAACAGAAGAAAATGCTTCCAGGGAATTGGCTTTCCTTAGAGCAAATTCCTTTTTTGACGTGTAGAGGGATCTTTGCACATGTAAGCAAGCAGGAATTTATAAAAGTTGTTGCCCTTTGTAAACAAACATGTAAGCATACACGTACACATTAATGAAGGTACAGAGTACACATCATGAAGAACTTGATCACATAAAAGACAAGGATGATGATAAATGGAAACAGTGTGCAGTGTGATATGCTTATCATCAAAGTCCCGGTATGATTATTTATTCGTATTTTTTTCTGCTTTTTGGTTAGCAAGTTGAAAATCTATCTTCAATGCAGCTTATCTGATTCTATTTACACGCCTGACAATCAGTCTCATGCGGTACCGGCGGTTAAGCATAGCAATCCGTTAGATCGCTTTCCGGTGACGTAGAAGAGGAGCCGAAAAAGGTAAACAATACTTACTCAGTCAGATTTTAGAATGTTTTTTCAGAATGATAGGAAAGATATCCAAAATCTAAGAATGCTATTTTGTTCCTTAAACACTGCTCCTTCAACACACCAAATAATTCTATAATTGGTTTCGCGGTTTTCTTTATATTTGTTCCCTCCTCCGAAATGTCTGTTCAACACGTTCAAGGTCAGACAAAACAGGAGATAAAATAACAACATTTTCTACTCGATCTCAAAAACGAGCAAAAAGCATCCGAATTCATCATTGCATATTAATGTAATAATTAATATCTGTCATCAACAACGATGTTTCAGTGACCAGGTATCAAGCATTGTTCTGAAATCATTGGTGAAAGGGGTGAAATGTTTTGGTTCAGCATTTAATCATTAAAAATAGAAGGAAATGTGTCAACATCAATCTGCTTATTTTAGTCTGTTTGATGACATAAATTTTATGCTGGATTTTTTTAACATTTGTTAGATGTCAGCTGAGACTTGTAGGGTCTGTGCAGTTGGAGATTTAACAAAAAAAAAAGCAGAACAAAGTTTATCCCATTCCCTAAAGTACTTGGTGTTTACTGTTTTAATGGTAATGCATGCTGAATTAAAATGTCTAAGATTACATTTGAATAATTAACACGATTTCACAAAATTTTGATTTTTGCATTGGAATCGGAGGCTCCTGTCAAAAATTTTGTGGTTGCGCATGAGAATATTCGGTTGAGCATTGGAATGTATGGAATATCAAATGAGCTTGGGTGCCTGATTTAGCTGCGAGGCAGCCTGACTTATATATGAACCACGAAAACATCGGTCAACCTGCGACTTCACACAGTTTGGTCTGCTCGTTTAGCACTGAAAAGCTGTTGTATCATTAAACCTACAACTCTAAGGATCTTCTCTCGCAGATAATCTAGTTTTGTCTGACCTGGTAATGTAGCCAGGAAGACATGTTTTTCTTACGACAACCATTTGAATAAAATCGTTTATGAGACTAGCCACTCTTAAAAGTTTATAAGGGCCTAAAATTTAACTGGCGGATGGATGACTTGCGATTTTACGTTTTTCAGCAGTATTTCAGTCATATCAGATTTTTCTCTCAAGAAAAGGTATTGCAAAAAAATGGAGAATGTCATGCTATCAGTTGTTTACAATTGTACGTTGAGACCAAGTGATATGAACAGTTTTAAGTGGTTTTTGGTATATTACATTTATTCTCCAAGTTCAGTACCGAAAGAAGGAAATAGTCCTGCACAGATAAATCGGCCCTGTGCGTGCATTTGCAGATTTTTCTGTGAAATCTTATCGACACTTCACTTATATAACCGCAATGAAAATTCACTTTCAAGAAAATGCATGCTTTTGTTAATACGCCCTCAACGAATATTTATCGGTGGTCAATTTGAAAACCACGAGGTCAATAGTATTGAAATTGACAAGGAGACAATTATATTCTGCTCAAAAGGGATTGAGCACTTGAATTTAAAAGCACGTTTAAATACTTCTAGACATATGCCAGATAATTTTGGTCAAGTAAGATGATCTTGGTCTCAGTATATCCATAGTAACCCTTTACCTGCCACATAAGTTATTCATGGGACCCTAAACATGCGGGAACCCATACCTCAGAAGCCACAAACTCTGATCGATTTGACTGATATATCCACTCAGCTGCAACAAGGTGTGTGCTGCCGTTCTGGAAGTTATCAAGGTCCATCGACGTCCATGCTCGGACCTAGCACAATCAACCGGAGACCGACCAAGACGCTTAAAAAAGAATACAAGTTATCAGCCCCATGTATATGTTTCAGAAATGGAAAGTGACTGCTTGTCTGAGACCCGGTGTTGTTGCCGAACATTTATCAACAGAAAAAGTTTAGATGGATGAGGTCTACTTTCCAGAAAATCGGATCAACTGGTGCCACTTGAAAAGATGTATTGAAAAAAAATCTTAAAAATTTTAACGTTTTTTCAGTGTTTGCAAACTACAAACCAGTGATGTAGGCAAAACATTGCTCTAGTAAAAAAACAGTTTCCCTTCTGCATATGACAGCCTCAAAAAGTGGGGTTTCCTGACAGGCTACCCCTTAAAACTGACATTTCGCGCGATCGTGGGGTTAAGGGTTAATCTCAGTTAGACTTTCTCCTAAGTTTCAAATTGACTATTAATATTTTAGATTCGGTAAAGATGAAGCAACGAAAGCTGGACGGATGAACGGTTCCCAGTTGCTGAGGCTATGAATTCGTTCCGCTGGGGTGTGTGGTTTAACGTCATTACGAGAATTTAAATACACACACAGTAATGAAAGCATTAAGTTTTATAAATATATTATTTGAAACTGTGTATGATATGGGCACGCCTTATCGCATTACTAAGACTTTTAAGGAAAGCCTACAAATGCATTCACAGAGCCGAAATACCTGTGCAAGACTCAAAAATCTTACCCGTGACCCATCTATAGACCACGAAAACAGCAAACTGACTACTGGAAAATAGTCAAATATTTCAGCGGAGGTCAGTCTGAAACATTACCTTCGATGTTAATACTCAATGAAATTTCGTGCGGTGAAGAGCGGATACCTCCTGGCTTTTGTAGCAAGCCATTATATAAGAACATTTCGATGTACGCCGTATTTTCCATATTGCTTCGAGCAAAGTCAAAAAGTCATTGCTCGAGGTGTTGCCGAAAACTACAGCGAGTAGCATTAAAAACTTAAATAGTCGTTTGCTACGAAAGAGGACAAGGTGCACCGTAATTTTGCTATATTGCCTCCAACAAAGTCAAAAAGTCATTGCTCGAGGTGATGTCGAAAACTACAACGCGTAGCATTAAACACTTAAATATTATTATGATACTGAAGCAGGACATATGAATGTTTTCGAGGGTTATTTTTATCAAAAGACAAATCAGAAAAAAATAGTATTGGCATAACTAATTTAATAGTGGTCCATGTATAGCTTGAGACGTTTATAGCTTCGTTTAAGCAAAAGAAATTGTGAAGTTTGAAAGAAGTCAAATGCTGAACCGAGCTATCGCATGCGAAACTAGGAAAAAATGACATGGGGACTTACCTTAAAAATAGGCAAACCAAAAGTGTTGAAATAAGCTAAACAGATATTATATGGAGTCATTTGATATTCCAATGACGTAATCAATTCATAATGTTCAACATATAATGGCTCAAAGCAGTGTTCCTTGATTTCCCTTGCAGTCTGGTTTCAAGCAAATATTAGCCGCCAGACCTGCATTTGTCAACTTTAGAAACTCCAGAATTATACTGGGCACAGTTTTACTGCACATATTAGGTTGAAAATAAAATTATCTGTGAAATTATTTTCTTCTTATTTTTAATGATTACATGCGGAACCAAGCTTTCGAGACCAATTATGCATGCATTTCAAAAGAATTCTTGGTTCTAGCAAAGTGTAAAGGTATCACATACCTCACTTTCTGTTCAAAATATCCGCACACCGTCTAATTTGCAGATCATATGTACACAAATGTCAGATTTAGCGGATAAATGTGTTGCTTACCTCATGTATAATCCAGTACGAACAGGTGTTTCGGAGGAGGGAATAAAAATGACAAAAACAAGACAACGCATCAGCAAATCCTTCGGCATACAAAGAAAACAATGTGTTAGCAGCAAAATAGCATTCTCATATTTTAAAGAGCATACTTTCTGAGAAAATAAATCGTCTTCTTACACGAACGATTATCGTTTGTTTACCTTTTTCGGCTCCTCTTCTGCGTCACCGGAAAGTGATCTAACGGATTGCTTTGCTTAACCGCCGGTTCCGCATGAGACTGATTGTCAGGCGTGATTTAGAGAGGTTTTATGGCATTCAACAAATACCAGTGCAGAATGATTTAAGTTTTATTTCAACATTTTTAAATACAGTATAAATTTATACTGGTGTTGGCACCAAAGAACCACTAATTAATACTGGTCACGGCACCAAATCTGGCAGCTTCTTAGGAACTTGCCCATTAATGGTCTTCTTCACTACTGATAAACTTCTTGTCTTCATTGCACTCCTTTCCCACGACGAGTAGTCATACCGTTTCTTTGTAATTGTTTCGTTTCTGCATATCAAATCATTCTTGTTGGTAGCGTTTATGGCTGGAAGGCTGAATTTGGATTTAGACAACTCACTTTTGTTTCTTGCTTTCTGTATTTGTTTTGATTTGACTGGTTTGACGGCGTGTATCGGAGGGAATTTTATACCACACTCGCTCCTCATTCTGTCTTTGCTACTAGAAAATGGGACTTTGACACCACCTTGCTTTAGCGTTGATGTGTATGACTTTCTATTCACTGACCGCCTGTCTACTCTTCTTTCTGGTCTGATGGTTGTTGATGATTTAGATAAGTCATTCAATATGCTGTTGCAGTTACCTCGCCCTTTAGGGCTGGTATGTCTTGATGTGTAGTCATACTGATTAAAGTGAGCTGGCATTTTAATTTTCTTGCCATAACTTGCTAGACACCTTGCTAAAGTATTATGTATCGTCCTCGGGCTAACTGACGAGGCGTCGGACTCCGACTCCACTGATGACTCCGAATTCTGCGTAAAAGAACTTTCACTACCACTGCTAGACAGAGATTCACTGCTGGGTAGAGATGTTTCCGATTCAGATGATGCTGCTGAGACTTCTGGTAATGATGAGCTGCTGGATGATGAGTATCTTTTCCTGTTTGGTGCGATAGCATTAATGTTTGCTGCTATGAAGTTTTTTCTGGGTTTTTGTGTGACTAAAGTCTTCTTTTTAGAAACAACAGTTGCAGGGATGCCAGACTTTGGTTTCTTGTGAGGCCATTCATCTGAAGTCTTCGTTATTGCTGCCTTGTTTCGGTTATTCCTCATCTGTCAAAAACTTTTATTTTTAAGATGATTGAGAACACTTTCAGAAAATAAGACTTTCCCAGTAGGTACATGACGTCAAAATGATGTCTTCCTGACGTCGATGAGACGTGATGACGTTGCATTGACATTTCGACGTCATGTGCCCGCTGGATACATTTTCATTTCTGCTTCCATTCTAAATATACTGGTGAATGATTGCCCTTGGTCGTATCACCATTAAACAATTCTGATTCTAAATGGGAGCCAACTCTTTTTCTGTATGAGTAGACACCATTTAGGAAAGACTTTACATCTAGGAACCTTTACCAACGGGACACAACGCTGAATACTGAACATGGGCACACAACGGTGAATCAACATTGAATTGATTAATTTTGATTCAACGTCATTCGGATTCAACGTTCTAAAACTGCGGAAATGAAACTGTTTCCGTTTGTAAGAATAACAAATATACTCTATATTTCATTGCTCATAAAGTCAAATGCAAGCAAATGGTTCGGGTTGCACGTTCTAGCAACAATAGTTATGGCCCTTCCCGCATACAATATATTTATATATAAGCAAACTCGTTTTTGAAATTCTTGACATGATCTCTTTCTGAAACACTTACTTCTCCGGATAATAAGAACTGACTTTGTTGTATCCGTATACCTTTAAAACAAAGCAATTACGTTTTTTAGAAAATGCTCTGTTTGTAGTATGTAAGGGCTAAAATTTGCCTACATATCCTAATCAACCATCAAAAAACTTTTTAAGCGCGGTATCTCAGTGGGTTAGCACACTTGCCTCTGACGCTTAAAGTCCCCTATAGCCATGAGCGGCGCTAGAATATGCTTTACTGGTGTCGTTTTCACACTTGCATGACAATTAAAAGTGTGCTGACAGTGATGTCTTCCGGATCGAGACGTTATAATAGCCGGCCCCTGTGCATGGACAGACAACCCCTGTGCAGGCTATAGATCCAGCAAAAAACTAGGGTGTATACGGGGTTGTAATCCTCGGGATAGGATGTAGGATCATGTAGCAATATGCTTACAGAAGTACTAGCACTGCAAACACGCAGAATTATGCCAAGCTACCATTAAGATATCTTGTTTCTTTATTTATATATCTTTATATTCTATATAAGATTAATAATTTGACAATGAGGTATCTCTCTTATAAAGTTTAAAAGATATCTAATAAAGCATATCAGATATCTTATATAGTATAAAAGATATCTTAATTAATTTCATATACAAGATACCTAAAATGTTAATTAAGATATCTTGTATATTATAAGTAATATCTATCAAATACCTTATATAATAAATAAAATATCTGATAGAAAATATAATATTTCTGTTAAATCCAAGAATATGAGATATCTGATTGAACATATAAAGTATCTTATATCTAAATTAGATATCTGATGTGTTAAACTGAATATTTTATAAAGCTTCTTAGCTATCAGATATAGTATATAAGATATCTAAAATAATTCATCAGATATCTACATCGAGATATCTTATATACATAATATAATTTTACATATTATATAGCTCATATATTGAATAAGATACCTTATGCAGCATATAATATATCTTCTTTGAGAAATAAGATGTAAAATTAGATAGCCTTCATCGTATATAAGAAATCTAGTATGTCATTTAAGATATATAATATAATATATTAGATAGCTGATATATTAAATAAGATAGCTTATATATTCTGATATATAAGCTATCTAATTTAAGATATTATCTATCTTCTTTCTTATAAAAGATATCTTAAATCCTTTATAGAACAACTTATTTAATAAGTAAGTCACATTTGTTTGAATGTTAATATATTATATCAGGGCCCAGGTTCACAATCATTCCTTAGGTAGAACTTAACTATTTAAGGTCCAAGTCATACCTTTACTAAGGAGTGTATTTACAACACTTTCAACATCACCTTAAGGTCAAGAATACGTAAATGGCACATACATAGAATTTTTTTAAATTTTGCATAGGGGTGCATTTTCATGTATTACATCGGATTGTGCAATAAAAAAGATTGGTCACCGAGCTCGTTTAGTCGCTACATCAGATTGAAAAACATGAAATTTTTAGCCCGTTTCCATTGACGGCAGTGGGAATGTGATGAAAAAGCTCAGATTTTAAAATTTAAACGTACACAGCTTGTTTACCACTACTTAGATTTTGTTCAAAAACTGATATTTTATGTCACAGGATCTGTCGATTAAAATGAGGTAATAAAAGTCCTTGACTACCGAGCTCGTTTTTCAAGTAGCGCTTGATGAGCAAGCATAGGTATGTATAAAATTACGCCATTCCGCAACGTCATTTATAAGCGACGTTGTGGTCGTTTACTGGCGACGTTATAAGACATGCTATGACCGTTATGAGAATACGGAAAGATGAGGGCTATTAGGGTTCCCATGATGAATGCCTTAAGCATCGTTCACACGGGTAAAATTTCTGTGACAAAGTCGGTTTGGAAAAGAAAAATTTGCTCGTGTGAATGAAAAAATATGCCACATTTTCATTGCCAAATTTATATGGTAAAGTTTTAATGACAAACAAAATTTGTCCGTGTGAACATAAAATTTGCCAAAGAATGTGTAACAAAGAAACTAGCTATGGAGATAAGCACAGAAAACTTTGCTCATAATCAAACCGGTTTGATTTTGAACAAAGTATATTTAACAAAGAAAATGTGGCATGGTTGGCCGTTCACACGAGCAAAGTTTATTTGTCCAGGTAACCTTGACGAATAATGTTCGATCGTGTGAAAAGATTTTACATATGAAAATAGCCCAGTGGTATGACTGGGGCCTAATAAAATGCGTTGTAAGTCAATATGGAAAGGTGTCTTTGTACAGCGTTTGGTATCATTGTAAATATTTCCTTGCCAAAGTTTATTTGACAAAGATTCCATGCCACATTTTTCTTTAACAAATAATTTGCTCCGTGTTAACGCAAAATGTTTGACAAACTTTCTTTGTTAAATATTCTGTGACAAAGAAACTTTGGAAGCGTGAACGAGGCTTAAGTGAAAGAATTTATTTTTCAGACTCTTGTAAAAATATAGTAAAATTGCAAGCTTACTTCTAACAGTAATATGGTAACTGCAGCCGACACGACTGAGCCGCACATAAAAACTGCGTTACCCTAAACCACAAAATGTGCCGTGCCATGATAAAATAGGTTCTTTGGGGCATATACGGTCAGCGGAAGCTCAGATCAGTGTGCGCAGTCGTCCAACCTGACCGGAGCCTTTGTTGTCCTCTGGTACAATGATTCCGTGAGGAACAGCGAAGAGATTTATTAGTCTGTGCGTATGCGCAGACTGATCTGTGTGCATGTATCATATTACTGACGACTCGTGTTCTGTCGGTTTGGCTCATGGTAGTCAGATACAATTGACTTTAGGACAGTATTTTCAGTCATATAGAGATGATGGTAAGTTACAAGGTCAACTTCCAAATCCACCGTCGGCGGGATAGGTAAAGGTAAAGACTTCTTGTAGCGTAGTGGCCGTAGGGGCGGTGTGAGTAAGAGGCCCGCTATACCTTTGCCAACGGAAGAAATATTGTATCATTCTTATTTTGTAATCAAAATAAAATTTTCGATGTTCAGAAAGGATATGTGTATTAAAATCGCGGCATTTTAATAAATATTACATTCCGATCCCATAAAGCTCTAAAATCAGCTGGTATACATTTACTTAGTTTATTAATTATTTCGGATGCGCAATCTCACCGGCGCCGCGGGTGTTCGGTTATGACGCAGACGGTTGCGGGTTCGAATCTGGATTCGGCCAGCTAATGACTGGAATAGTCTCTTTGTCAAGCCAGCAGTAAATGGGTAGCTTTTTCAAATCAGGGAAGGGTTAGGCAGCGACAGGAGAAAGATGGGCTCCGCCTTTCATATGTGTGTCTGAAAAGTCCTGTGAGCCCTGAAAGCAGGGAGTGAACATGTATTCCGGCCTACACACATGAAACTCTGTCTGTCTGTCAGCTCTCTCTCTCTCTCTCTCTCTCTCTCTCTCTCTTATTAATTTAGTACAGTAAACCATGTATGAATACACTTATGTTGATGAAATAACTTCAAACATACAGGGAAAAAAGAACATTGCAATATCAGCAAAGGGCTTGAATAAACAATGACAACAACTCCCGTTTTCCCCATGTTTGACGTTATTATTGCATTGTGAGTGAGTGAGTGAACTCGGGTTTAACGTCCCACCAACAACGAGGTCATATGGAGACGGGACCTCGGTTTAAAGTCTCATCCGAAAGACCGGAGAAGCGGGGGATCGATCTTGCGACCCCTGGATTGGTAGTCCGACGTTATTATTGAATGTCCGACGGGGCCGCCATATTGAAAATTACACTGACTAGGAAGTATTTCGTGACGTAACGTCCTTCGTGACGCACGTAATAAATTGTGCCAGTCATTTACGTATTCTTGACCTTAACTAACTAAGGTGGCGTCTTTGGAATATTTTACGGAGTCATACGGAAACTCTGACGGAATTGAGCGAGAGATTAAGTATTTTATGCTTGATGTAAGCGGCAAATAATGTTCCCGCGTACTGTCAAACCTAACGTTTCAGTCCCTTCTTTGCATATTCGGTATTAAAACGCTGAAAATCGAATTCTTACTCAAAGACTGATATAATGGCAAGTAAAGATCAACAGATCAGTTATAGAGAGCAGTGCTTGGACGTTATTCTCTCTCTCTCTCTCTCTCTCTCTTACATTGTGAAGACGTTGCTGAAAACTTTCAACGTTGTTAGATGTATTCTCGCTAGACAGAGGAACAAAATAATAATAAAAAAAAACAAATAAAAAAAATAAAATAAAACTTATTTTCATGCAGTTTGTACAGGAGCTGGAGAGGATTTGTTTTGACAGTTTCATGCTTCAGACAAAACGAAGGTGGGCGAATGCCATGGGAAAGCCACGACAACTGCCTTATACATGTGCGAATGTATGTAGCCTACTTGCAGCTTTACTTGCGGCTTATCCCTCTAGTGCCCTATGTATCATATATGACGCATTGTTCCGATGACTAGGATAATCTTGATATATTTTAAAATGATATAATAAAACTGTAATCATGTAGCAGGCCTAACATGCTTATTAGTAAACTAAAACACGAAATAACACAACCCTCAGCCTCAATTTCAAAGTCGGTCATGTATCATATATGATATATGGCGTATCTCGGGTCCTAGTTGGAATTTTAATTTCATCTTTTCAGCTGTGAAAACTATGCCTTTAATGCTTTTCAGGCACAAACTAGTATCTGTAACATCAATTTTTATGCTTGATATTGATGCTCAAATGCTCAATGTATAATATATGATACATGACCTTTCAGGTGACCGTGACCTTCGAAATCACAAGAATTCTTATCAGTGCCTCATACCTAGCAACATATGTCAAAGTCTAAGATTTTCTACAAATCTTTCTTGTCTTGGACACTAGAGGGTTATTACAACATTTTAGAACTGGGTGCGGGGTGTTTCTTATATTTCAAGCTGTAGTTTTACTAGTTTCAAGAGGTCGAGCCACCTATTGGTTAGATAATCCAGATCTGGTTCCGATCAACACCGACGGGTCGCAAAAACATACATCTGACCAACAGTATATCCGATCGAGCTCGGCTAACGTATTCTGAGTATGAAGATGCCTGGGCCGCACTTTCAAGTGTGAACATGAGAATTGCGATGACAATGCTGTAATAATGAATGTATACACCATGCATATACCGACGTAATGATCCTGCTGGTTTCGTAATCTGGGACCGTGGTCTCATAGCTGAATGATTTTCTATTAAGGAGGCTCTATCTTTCAACATTAAAATCTTTTCATGTGCAATAATAAAAAACACTAGAGAGAGAGAGAGAGAGAGAGAGAGAGTTTGTCAAAGTTTACAAACTATCCATACCCTTTTAAGAACTCGAAATACCCAAGAGCATGCTATAGATGGATTTTTTGGCAATTCCATTCTTATAATTTTCACCACTATACGCCAAAGTATACATATTTTAAGTAGCAATATGTTTATACACCAGGCATACGAAGTATGACGAGGGGCATGTAGACTCTGCCAGTTGTCATTTCGTCCATTAGTCCGTCTGTCAATCCTGTAAGTCAACATTTGCGTTGAAGTTTTTGAGTTCCACATTCATTCTTGGATTTGGATTATATTTTGCATAATGATAGAAGTAGGTCCAAATTCTATACCACCCCACACATGCCTATGACCTAGTGATCATGGTCTCGGACTTTGAGTGTGTCATCAGTTAAAGTTGTGCGGATGTTAAAGATACTAGTTCAAACTTTTTAATGAATTGGGTTAATATTTGGGTTTATATTTGTCCGAAGTTTATTCTGTACCACCCACACATGCCTGTGACCTAGCTGTCAAGGTAACGGGCTTTGGCTTTTTCATGTTAAAGTTTTGTGTTAAAGATTTTGAGATTTAATATCATCCAAACCCTTTGTTGGGCTTGATTATATTTGGCATGATAAAAGATGTTGGTCTGAAAATTTATTCTATACTCTCTTCGCACTTGCCTTCAGTTAAAGGTCAAGATCACAGACATTGGCTTTTCCGTGTTTTAAGATAAGCTTATGTATCCCATATTTTTGGGTGAAACCTTATGATATGCGTTTTGTTTTACATTTGGGTTGGAACAGGTTTCATCACCTGGATGCTGCTGACATAAGGTCTAGGTTACATACGAAAAAAAACACTTATTTTTGGCGGTTACTGAATTTTGGCGATATTGGCGGTTAAGGCAAAGAGCGCTAAAATATAAGTCGTCAATATTACATAGATTTAATACATACATATGCACAGCATAACAGAGGTCTACATAAAAGGAGTATTTGATGAGTATTTTAGATTTCTTTTACCTTTCCGTCAAGGTAAACTATACATTGTGGCATCCCATTAGAATCGCCTCATCGGGCATCCCATTAGAATCGCCTCGATGAGGCGATTCTAATAGATGCCACAATGTATAGTTAAAACAATAATAAGAAAATTGTCAAAAATTTACATCAGTTTTCCTTTTTTTTATTTGGAGCCATGGTACATTAAGGCCGCCAAAATTAACATGCGCCAATATGTCATTTTCTTTTAACCGCGAAATTTTGATACTGCAGATATTAAGTGTTTTACAGTACTTAAACATCTATATCAAAGTTCTGCTTTAAGTTTTTTATGTTTCTTATATTTCCAATATCCTTCAATTGAACCGTTTGATTAGTTAAATATTAGGTTTATTGGTAGGTTGCAGAAGATAAGTCGACATCCTCTAGATGCTGTTGCACATACTAAAAATTTATATCATGTTTGTGTAAAAGTGTGTTTAAAGTTTGGTGTTATTAGGCTATGGCCATGGCCGGTGTAACGAAGTAAAGTGACCCCCATAGAATAACGACCCCCCCCCCCCCCCCCTCCCCGGTCATTATTCTTCAGAAAAAGTGACCCCTTTTCTATAAAATACTGACTCCCTTTGAAAAATAATGACCCCCTGATGATATCTATAAAATAGTGACCCCCGGTCATTTTTCTTTAAAGAAAAGTGACCCCCACCTCGGTCATAATATTATGACTCCCCATGAAGCAATGGAGTTTTTCATAAACGCTTATGGCATACAGAATGTTGTGTCCGGTTCTGGTTTGATGATGGATTTTAAAATGACTTGGCACAAGTGTCAAAAGACAATGTATCGCGTGCAAGATATAGGTCCCAAACTAAAAAAATCAAAGTCAATATCACAAATTAAGATAAATGACAATGTGGTAGATTGACTACTGGTGTTAATTTTATTTAAGATTTTAATATTAACGGGTAGACTTATGCAGCATACAGAGGTTTTGCTGTTGATTTTGAAAAAAAATATCACGTTGGGGGTAGTATCTCTATAAAACTTTGCTTATTTTCAATACATTCAACTATAATAACACCAAAAGTCTTAATCTATCTGCTTGATAATGAAGAAAGTGTTATTTATAGGAAATTCAGAGCAACACCTTTTGAAATAAAATTTAAAAGTAAAATGAAAACTAATTGTTGACCCCTCAATAAGCAATGTCTTCGAGCACTGTCATTTAAATTCGCGTAGAGGAGTCATACTATTATGACCAGGATACTTTTCTTTAAAAATAATCGCCGGGGTCAACTTTTTGAGAAAAAGTGACGGTGGTCGTTATTCTAGGCGGTCACAATTTTTCGTGAGGAGTCGTTTATCTTCGCGTGGGAAGGGTGTATGTGTGTGGAGGTGGTGGTGGTGGTGGGGGTGTCATAATATTATAATGTTATGACCGGGAAGTCATAATATTATGACTGGGGGTCGCTGTTCTTTAAAGAATAATGACCGGGGTCGTTATTCTATTGGGAACCCATAGAATAACGACTCCCGGTCATTATTCCATAGAAAAAATAACTCTGTTTCTAAAACATACTGACTCCCGTTTACCCCCTTGATGATACCTATAAAATATTAATCCCCACCTAATCGACCACTAACCGACTATTCACTTCTGTAAGTTTTTTTATCTGGTAATACTTGATGATGTTGTTGGGGAGATTGGTTGATAGATTGTTTGGGTTTAACGGCCCTTTAAGACAGTATTTCAGTCTATATCGATCCGTCTCCCAGAGAGAGGGAGAAAGAAGAGAAATGATAGACGAGAGAAAATATGTCCAAAACAACCCTCACCCGCACCTACTGCAAGCACAGAAGGCCCTGGCCCTACAATGTTCCAAATCAGTAGGACGCCCCGGTACTGTAAGTTATACACAACACCATCGCACCACCCCGTTGTTGGGAAGGATGTGTGTGTGTGTGTGTGTGTGTGTGTGTGTGTGTGTGTGTGTGTTGAAGGAGAGAGTGGGGGCGTTATTATATTATAATGTCATGACCGCGGAGTCATAATATTATGATGGCGTAGGAGGGTCACTATTCTTTAAAGAATAATGACCGGGGGTCGTTATTCTATGGGGGAACCCATAGAATAACGACCCCCCCCCCTGTCATTATTATATAGAAAAAGGACTCCGTTTGTAGAAAATACTGACACCCGTTAACCCCTCGATGATAGCTATAAAATGATAATCCCCACCTAATCGGCCACTAATTGACTATTTACTACTGCAAGTTTTGTTATTAGTAATACTTGTTGATTTTGTTGTTATTAATGCAGCTGCTTCTGCTATCGCAGCAGTAGTAGTGCTTACAAATTTTAATAAGAAAATTTGTTTTTGCGCTACTCAGGGAAATTTCCCCACAGAATAACGACCCCCGGTCATTATTCTTTAAAGAATAGTGACCCCCAACCCGTCATAATAGTATGACTCTGCGGTCATAATATTATAATCTCATGACGCCCCCCCCCCCCCCCCCCCACGCCCAACACACACACATACACCAAAATAAATCCCCCAACACACCGCACATCCTTCCCACTCAAAACTTAATCACTCCTCACGAAGAATTGTGACCGCCTGGAATAATGACCCCCGACACCTTATCGTCATTTTGTAAGACAACACCCGGCCATAAGTTTCTAAAGAAAAATACATTGAGTAGAATGATACTTACTCACTAACTAATCGAAATGACATGTGTGTGGTCCTTTTCCGGGTTGAAGATTTTGTCAAATTTCCTTGAGTAGCACGAAAACAAATTTTCTTCATGAAATTTTTAAGCACTACTACTGCTACGATAGCAGAAGCAGTTGCAGTAGCAACAACAACATCTACAAGTATTACCAATAATAAAAGGATAGTAGATGGTGATATTGCATTGACCTTGACCTTTTTTACAACAAGGTCAAATTTTCTTTATATTAGAAAATGTCATAACATATTTTTGAAGACTTTGGTAAAGCCAATCAACTAAACGAGTACTTGAAGAATTTTAGAACCAAAGATAAGACCTTTCTTTGATCTTATTTCAACAGCTTCAGACATCTCTGTTAAGCGAAACGACTGAGCTGATTGAAGCAAAATGTCACATGGAACCTCCATGAGTCAGGGAAACAACAGTTTGTTTGAACGGTTCTGGTCACATGACCGACATGTCCATTATGCCCATGTTTTATAAACCTTTAAAATTCTTCTTCTCCCCAAAATGTAATGATATTGAAAATATGATATCCATCATTTTGGGATCCATATAGTACAGCTGGGGATAATTCTCAAATATGGAGACAATCTCCATTTTTAGCGACTGTCTCTGTTTCAGGAGACAAGTTCTGTTATAAAATACGCACATCCTGAAACAAACAAATGTCTCTCGATCGGAGAAATGTCTCTCGTTATGGAGACAAAAATGTCTCCGATTTGGAGGACATTCTCCTCATTGGGAGACAATGTGATAAATGACATATTTATAGACCGCCCTACGCAGTTTATTTTCAAAAAGCGCATATTAAAACCAGATTGGGAGACACCAGTCCAACAAAATCTAATTTTTATCCGTTGCTTCAAAAAAGTGCACCGTTGCGATTAGTACAGAAATGCGTGACATACCCGGTCTAGATTTCAAACTTGTAAGAATTGTTAAGTTTCTTGGTGGTTTTATTCTTAAGCATTGCTTGTTGTGCGATAAATTTGCAAGCAGAAGATCTGAAACACTGTATTGAGGCCATTTCCTGTCTCCCGATCGGGAGACAGAATTTTTACACTTCGTGCAAAAAATGGCCAAAATACATTTGAGAATATGGCAATGTTTCCCGCTGCAGAGAATGTCTCCATTTTTTAGAATTATCCCCAGCTGTAGTATGTTTGTTCAACCGATGACACCAGTTTGATCTTTGACCTTTTTTTACTCTGCTGAGCGATTCAGGACCTCACGGCCCTCTTGTATTCTTGTATTTCATTTTATAGAAATTGCTGTAAACTTTATGCTAACAATGAAAATGATCAGATGCGCATTTCTGCTGCGTCTGATCTTGGTCTGAAAGTTTGCCTCTATGCTAGGCTTAAATGGGTTAATGAAATCATATCAGCCATAGGAGCGTACACTATACTCGGAATTACTTTATTTTTTATTCCGAGTATGACTTTATTTTTTATATTTATTTATTTGTTTATTTCATGTATTTGTTTATTTCTTGTATTTGTTTATCATTTTTTGTACGGGGTGTTTGTGGGGAAGGCGATGAGTGAGTGTGTGTTGATAGGGGGAAACGGGGGTTACGTTCTTTTCTTTTTCGCTAATTGCCACTTAACTTCGCGTAGAGGGACAATAGTATTATTACCGGCAGGGGACGCTTTTTTAAAAGAATAATGACCGGGGGTCATTATTCTATGGGGGTCAAAATACTTCGCGAGGGGTCGATTTATTTCGTGTATGGGGGTCATAATATTATGACCGGGGAGTCATAATATTAAGACCGGGGAGTCACTATTCTTTAAAGAATAATGACCGGGGGGTCGTTATTCTATGGGGGTCACTTTACTTCGTTACACCGGCGGTATACGAAAACCCCTGCTCATTTGTTCTAGTTCAACATAAAGTATAGGCCTACGTTAATAAAATAAATGCAACGATCGCTTTTAATATATATTCTAGAGTATAAAGGGCTCTGATGTATTACATATTCATTTATTTTTACAGCTAAAAGGGTCGTTCGCCATAGTTTACATATATATAAAAAGAGTTAAGGAGTTCCTTAAAAAGTTAAAGTTGATACGGACCAACCTTCAAAAATTTAAGATTTTTCCTGTCAATATGCTGTCAAGATTCACGTTTAACCACTTAAGGTAAAACCTTACTGTAAGGTATTCCTTATCTCTTAAGGCGTGATTGTGAACCTGGGCCCAGATATCAGATATACAATATAAGATATCTTATTTCTTAAAGCAGATATCTTATATGCTATATAAGATATCTGATAAAATAAAAAAAGATAATATACAATATAAGATATCTTATTTCTGAAAGCAGGTGTCTTAAATAAATATAATTATTCTAATTAGTCTCAATCTTATACTCCAAACCATTGCTATTACTGTATTGAACAGCAAATAATGTTTATATTGATGTGATTGTTTTTTGTGTGCGCATGCGTGTATGTGTGTGTGTTTTTGTGTGTGTGTGTGTGTGTGTGTGTGTGTGTGTGTTTTTGTTGTTGTTGTTGTTAAATGTTACCATCATTGTTGTATAGTCATTTGCCTATAACCCATGATTAGGGTATATCTGTGCAATAAAATTTTATTCCTTATTCCTTATATGCTATATAAGATATCTTCGTTGATATATTAGATATCTTATTAAGCATATAAGATATTTAATATAATATATAAGATTTCTTATTTAATGTAGATATCTGATATTCTGTATTAGACAGCATATATATAATATTATATTATATACTTTATAAGATATCTACTTAAGAAGCTAAATTGTAAAAGGGCTTGCAATACAAAATGGTTCTTATGAGACAACAAAAGTCATTTTTTAATAAATCTAATGGTATAATAATAAGGGAAGTAGATTGCTAAAAATAGTACTTCCCTGTAACCAGAGAATAATGCCAACTATGAATGTAGAATTCTTAAATTCGAGACTGACGGATTATATAAGGAACAGTCAAAAATAATTTGCGGCATAAAAAACACTAAAAAAATAAATGAATAAATAAATAAATAAATAAATAAAAATAAATAACAACAATATTGAAAATGTATTCAGGTATGAAGTTATGCATAAAGTCATTGTAAATAACGAAAACGTAATATAAAATGCATATGCTACGTTTTAGTACAAGTGATAGTTTTTCTGGAAGTTCTGAGGCATTTTCTACGTTTTATAGCTTTACATTTTTTTTTTCACAAAGATTTATTTACAATCGAGAATTAATCTTTTGCGAAAATATTTGCAACTTTTCTTGCACAAAGAGGCATAAAAAAGGCACTTACTTATCTGCCTCTGATTACCAAGTGACTAGCTCCAACATTACTCTTTTCTTCAGAATGACGTTACGTTAGCGTTATGGCAACGTTTATGACGTTACTGTTACGGTAGCGTCATAGTGTACTACATAGTACAAAGTGGCATAATCCAGCGTGGACACTAAGCATCATCTTGCATATTTTCTTTCTTCCGACACTGCGCTCGGTCAAACTATGACCTTGATGGCAGGTTTGTGGTGTGGCACATAAGTTATCAAAAAAAAAATTAATAAATAAAGTTGTGACATAGCCACCCACCAACAGATTAAAGCTATTTACAAGAAGTCCTCAGGGGCAGGTATTCCATGTCTAACCCCTGCTCTACCATAGCATATTACATTTTGGCCTTAAACCCATAAACTGTCTCCGAAGAGACAGCTTCGGTTGTAATTCCATTCCAAGATGCACTTGACCTGGGGAAGACCGTCCGTGTAAGCATTTGGACGGTGATACTGGAATGGATGGGACCTGATTCTCCTGCTCCCTCCACCGACCTCAGATAGGTACCTATTCTTATCTACGACAGCAAGATTATTGTGAATTTTGTAGAATAGAGACAGAGAAGCCTGCAGTCGTCTTTCCTTTCGAGAGAATGTGCCGAATGTTGCATTCTTTCTTTCTTCCGATACTGCATGCGCTCGGTCAAACTATGACCATGATGGCAGGTTTGCGGTGTGGCACATAAGTTATCAAAAAATACCGAACTGCTGGGCGCGTTTTCGTTAACTTCCAACATATTACTTTATACAGTTGACTCACTGATATCTATACTAAAAGTACCCTCTTATATTAAGAGTATGTTGGATATAATTTTGTTTCTTTACATTTCAATTCCTGTTATCTCAAAATACTGGTAACACAAAGTAAGTTTGAGATATCAGTTGTTTGAGTTGAACTTCGATTTTGATATATCGAGAGTTGACTGCATGTATTATAATCGTCATTTCGTATGCAAAAATGATTTGATTCAAGACCCTATGGAAGCACCCAAAAAGTTCCAGGCAACGAATCCATATCATCTAGTGTCTGTACGTAGTAGTTCGTCCGTTAGCTTTCTATCAGTTCGTCGACAAACTAACTGCCTGCACGGAGAGCGGAAATTACACCAGCTGGGTCCAGGGAACTCAATTCTCAACCTAGCAAGGAAAGTAATTTTTTTTTTAAGTTAGGCCTAAATGTTGAAAAAAATGTCAGCCTGTAAATTGATGGTACCCTAATGTATTTTCGATGTTCACGTGAGACCATTCCTTTATTTGCTGTTGCAGTGTGTCGCCTTTTCTAAAATCCCATTGGCTTCGTATTTTTAGTGTGCAAGAAATTCAACTGCGATGCTTCTTCTCAGCAGGATAAATGAATAAGATAACAATAGCTTGGAGTCTTTTAGTTATAAAAAGAGACGTTTGTTTTTACGGTTTAAGCGCTGTATAATTTTCCATTGACATCAAATCTGACAAAGTAGAGAGCCAACTACCAGGCTGTAATAAAACGTTTTAATAGCTATAATAATTAAGCTTTCTAACAGTATGTTTGTAGGGAAAGCAGGTACCGTTTTGCCAGAAGGTTAGCACCATGTAGAGCTGCTGCCCTCAGCGCTTGCGAATCCATGGTCCGCGCAATTCCTTGACAAGAGATTTGTTTAACCTGTCAGTGGGCCTTTGGTACTATCTTGTCCGACTCACAAAAGTTTAGAGTGCAAAATGCCTTGTCAGACTTATAAGATTTAGAATGCAAAATACGCCGGTGGTATATTTCGATTTTTGTTAATTTGACAAAATTTCACTATCCATCTACGTATTGCGTAAAAGCAGCTACGCCCTTGATACGTCAAGCTATTTGCAAGTTAGTACTTTTTGGGCCAGCCTGGCATACTAACAATTTGACTAACTGTTTGACTACCACAGGTATGTTTGTACGGAAATTGATTTGCACTAACGGTCTATTTTCAGAGCATGCGCAAAGTGACTGTTGACACAAATTTAAATGAAATATAATCGGGTATTATAGTTAAGTCATATCTTGTGTTCAGGCAGGACGTGTGTGTGTGTCCGTGTGAAAGCATTTAGAAATGTCAACAAGGCTTTATCTCTGTGTCTTTGTTTTGACCTTCTTTATTGCGATTTCTTATAACGAAGGTAAAATTAGTTTTAGTATTTTTATGTGAATATTTGGACACCTAAAACATATCTCTTATGGTTTCTGCCATGTTCAAGTTTGGACTCGTCCATGTGTTCAGTCTATTAAAGTTTTACAAAACTGTCTGCAAACAGCGTAGACCCAGATCAGACTGCTCCATAGCAGTCTGATCTGGGTGTACACTATTTGCTTAAGTATTACTGTCCGAATATTTACAGTAACCTAGTTTGAAAGACAATGTACCTCAGTTTGAAAGTCACCTTTACCTATTTTATGACGGTAAAATGGTACGTTCCACATTAAGTACAAACGCTTGAAAAATACAGAACCAAGCGAAAAAAGCAGTTATATTTAAAATTTTATTTACCCGTTTTTTAGGCTTAAAAAGGGGTCGCACCGAAGAAAAATCTAGCAAACGGGCATTTTCACGTAGATGTACAAAGTGAAGGAAAAGAGAACCAATTAAACCGCAAAGCAACAAGAACATGGGGCTGATAAAACAAACTCTAGGACCCGTGAAATGAGAGATAAAACCATTCACCTGCTTACCGAGGCGAATTTAAAGGCACCCATTGCTTTAAATGATCTCTTTATGGGCAATGATGGTCCGGTACAAACAGCCTGTGCGTTACCGCATTGAGTCTTTGTTCATACGTCATCTAGCCCATTGAGATTTTACTGACAGCTAGAGACCCGAGACCCGCTGGTGTCGGAAATATTTCCAGCCGTAAACGGAGTTCCATTAATCACAGGCTTTAATTATTAGCCTACCATTGTCCTGATATGACTGAAATACAGTTAAAAAGGACGTAAATCGCAGCTCATCCATCATAAAGACAGACAGAAGTGTTGTTTGTTTTATTTTGTTTTTATTTACTATTTTATTATTTATTATGTTGTTGTTTAAATGAGAAATTTAACATTGCAGTCTATGGTTGTGCCAACTGACCTGAGTCCACTGTTCTTACTGATGACATTTTTGACATGCGCGCATCTGATTCTGACATGCGCGGTTTGCATATGACAAATGATAGTGTTGCGGGTTCAAGTTCCGCTGCAAGCGAGATTCTGCCCGAAAGCAGTCACCCTCCTAATACTGTTGAGAAGGACGTAAAACCGCCCAAGTCACCCACCCATCCGTAAACACATCATGCGGTTCAAATAAACAAGTAAAATTCACCCCGATTTCTTGTGTATAATAAAACACTATTCATGCATATTACGAAATACAGACAGATCTTAATTTACATTGTGTATTGCGTAAAACTTATCAAATGTAATGTTGAAATAACCAAAATTGCAGAAATGTTATAATATTATTATTAGTGTTATTATTATGTCACAGTATACGAGTGGCAGTATAATAACTTCAGGAATGAGAGCTCACAAGTTTTATTCTATCTCGAGTTCTGAATTAAAGGAAAATGTGAACTTTGTTTTTCTTTAATTTGACAGATTATTTTTCCAGATTTGATATAAAAGTTTAAACAATTTAAAAAGTTTATGCAGTTTTTGAAGCATATTTCATATCTAAAATTACTGGCATTTGTGGGGAAATTCCCTCGCAAGAAGATGGGAGTCAAAGAATAAAGTTGCAGATCGCAAATTCGGCCATTTACAGATAATGAAATTTAAGGTGCATGTGTACACCTCGATGTTTTTTCTGTCAGTTTTATGAAGGGACACAACTTGTGTGGTTTCCTGTTTGCTTCACTGGAGGATGAAGCCCTTCTCAGTGAAAAGGCCTCTACTCTGGAAGGAAAGAAATTGCTTCTTTTTCCTTTGAAAGTTGATCCGCATCAAGAAGGGGGACAAAAATGAAAATGGTAGAATTACTTCCCTTGAAAAATGTACCTGTTCGCCTTAAATTAACGAAAGCTGAAGTGCACACTTTCTTTAATCTCAAGGTAACGGTGTTATTATAATCCAGATTATAAACTTTACTGAAAGGGTCTACATTGTATACGCAAAGTACGATCAATGTAAATACTCATATCAGCATGCGCGTTTGCGCAAACTTCCCAGGGTCTACAATAATCTCAAACTCTCAATCTCAAGCTTCATATCCTTTTATATGAACAGGGAACATTCTGATTTGACTGCGTGTGGGCGGAAGCTGATCTGTATTTTCCTTTTTCACACATGCCATAAGGTACATTTTCGCGTCATGAAGCCTTTCCGTATTAGTGAAAGTTCAAAATAACAGAGCAAGATGTAACAAATGTGGATTCTCCCTTTGTCAAGACAAAAATCAAATAAAAGTAAGATATAGGCTATACAAATAAATCCTTTTAATGTATGTGCCCAAACCCAACATGGCTTGAAAATGCTGTGCCACCAGTATTACTATTTTCCATGCTATCATTTTTGTGAAGCCGTTTGCTTTTCCGTGAGATTTACGAAGACAAACACATTTTTATACATTCCTGGTTGCTTCCTTGGCTGGTGAAATCCTGTCAAAAAGGCCTTTGCTGTTAAAGGAAAACAATTTGTTTCCTCAAATTCACCTCAATATTGAATAGAGGCAAAACAAAATTGGCAGAGTTGCTTCTCCTGAAAATGTCTCTATTCACGTTAGCCAAGCTTATGTTGTGTTGAGGCAGTCTACTGAGGCAAAAAAGAAAATGACTTTCTGATCTTGGCATATATTCATGTTTTGTCCAGTATAGCACCTGTATGTTCATGCTAAGGCTGTCCACATGTAATCACCTTCTAGCCACATTGTTAAGGTGGTGATAATCACTTATTTGGGACAAAGACAAAAATCTGCATAAAATACTCAAAATAACACTGATCTTTCCAAAACTTAGCAGATGCCTTCTTTATGTTGTTTCTCATAATTTAGAATCCCAAAATGCAGCATTTGTTAATGTTAAAAAGTGTTTTTATAAGAGAAGATCAAAGGGTAATTTTCTGCGAATAAATCTGAAAAAATAATATCATTATTGAAAATATACTTAGTGCTTAGAGTACCTTGTTGCATAATGGAGAGCGTCCTAGCAATTATTTTTATGCCCCCGCCACGAAGTGGGGAGGGGCATATAGTTTTGCCCTTGTCCGTCCGTGCATACGTACGTACGTCCGTCCGTCACACTTTGTAGTACCGTTCTTGTCTCCGCAACTCCTCCTACAGTATTCGATGCAGGGAGTTGAAACTTGCAACACAGTTCAGACATGCATTGAACATGTGCATAAAGGAAACAGAACTTTGATTATGGTCCTGGTTGCAGAAGTATGTCCCCTTGAATAATATACATATTATAACCATATTTCACATTTGAGTACTGTTCTTGTCTCCGCAACTCCTCCTACAGTATTTAATGTAGGGAGTTGAAACTTGCAACACAGTTCAGACATGCATTGAACATGTGCATAAAGGAAACAGAACTTTAAGGTCTTTATTGCAGAATTATGTCCCCTTGAATAATATACATATTATAACCATATTTCACACTTTGTAGTACTGTTCTTGTCTCTGCAACTCCTTCAATTGTATTTGATGTAGGGATTTGAAACTTGTAACACAGTTCATACATGCATTGAACATGTGCATAAAGGAAACAAAACTTTGATCCAGGTCATTATGGCAGAATTACATCCCCTTGAATGACATGTATATTTTGACCATATTTCACACTTTGTAGTACTGTTCTTGTCTCTGCAACTCCTCCAATAGTATTTGATGTAGGGATTTGAAACTTGCAACACAGTTCAGACATGCATTGAACATGTGCATAAAGGAAACAGAACTTTCAGTCAGGTCTTTATTGCAGAATTATGTCCCCTTGAATAACATACATATTTGGACCATATTTCCATAGCTTAAATACAATCTCACCTTTTATCGTCGCTCTAGCGACCTCATTTATTAACATATTTTGGTATTACATCACAGCTTTATTGGGTATGACAGTACCTCGAACAACTTTGCGTTTCAGGTTTGTAGGATGAAGGTCAAGGTCACAGTTGCTATTTTCAGAAAAACTAGGGCATTGCTCCAGCGCTTTCATTTATAGATCGATTTTGATGTAGCTTCACATAAATGTTAAGCATAACAATATCTTGAATAAATTACTGTTTCAGTACCGCAGGTCCAAGGTCAAGGTCACAGTTGCTATTTTTAGAAAAAAAACTTTATCATTCCTCTACTCCTCTATTAATTGACAATTTTGATGTAACTTCACTCAAATGTTTAGTGTGACAATATTTTGGACAAGTTCGTGATCCAGAATTTCAGGGTAAAGGTCAAGGTCATATTTGCTATTTTAGAAAATATGCTGTCATCCCTCTGGAATGATTTTGGCATAACTTGACACAAATATTTAGCTTGACAATATCTGGGACAAATTTACGTTTCATCATTGTAGGTCCAAGGTCAAGATCACAGATGCTATTATAGGTACATGTAAATCTTTGTCATGGTTCTAGAGCCTTTATTTATTAACTGATTTTGATAGAACTTCACACATATATTAAGTATGACAATATCTTGGACAAGTAAACCTTTCAGGGTTGTAGTTCCAAGGTCAAGGTCACAGTTGCTATTTTTAAGAAAAACTCAGTCATCCCTCTAGCACCTTTATTTATCGACAGATTTTGATGTAACTTCACACAAATATGTTTTAACACATTACTTTTCTAGTGAGGCATATGGCGGGGCATTCATCACCTTTAGTGATTGTCTAATTTCAAACTCTTTCACACATTATCAGGCTGAGCAGATGAAAAAAGATGCAGTCTGTGTCCATTTTTTTGGGTCAAAACACACAGGTGAGACAGGTAATACTATTTTGACATGGTTGAACAATTTCATCTACACACCACTGATCATGTCAGTAATGTATTATTTATATTGTAGGTGTTAACATAGGTATGCTTGCCTACCCTATATTTAATAAATGCGTCCAGTGTACATTTACTTTGTACATGGTTGAACATTTGAGAAAAAGCTACCGTTTTCATCTGGTCTACATTACAATTTGAGAAAGAGTTGGAATAAATAATTGCTAGGACGCTCTTCATTATGCAATAATGCACCTTCAGCACTACGTAAATTTTCAATAACGATATTATTTTTTCAGATTTATTCGCAGAAAATTACCCTTTGATCTTTCCTTATAAAAACACTTTTTTAAGCAGCATGTACGTCTATTTTGTATTCTGAACTGTAAAGACCAACAAAAATAAGAAGTCTGCTAACTTTCAGGGAGATACGTTACTTTTTTATGGTTTTATGCAGATTTTTACATTTAACATAAATCACCACCTTAAGAGAACTTTACCCAATAGTAATATATACTTGAGGACAAAAGTTCTGCGCGGATGTTAAATTAACATCCGTGCAGAACTTTCGTCCTTAAGTATTGTAATGTAGCGTGCAATGAGAGTATCATGACTGTAAATGCATGTAAATCTTTACCTTAGTTTTTGAACAGAAACTGTGGTTGGTTGGTTGGTTGGTTGGTTGTTTTTGGTTTAACGGCTCTTTGAGACAGTATTTCAGTCATTATCGAGCCGTTATTATTGAGGGAGGGCGAAAGAAAATATATGTGACAGGGGAGAGAAAAAAAACGTCTAAACAACTACCGCCCTCACAGCAAGCACAGTAAGTCCATGTCTTACTAGTATCCAAATAAGTAGGACGCCCCGGCACGGAAAGTCCGCGCTGCAACTGTGTAAACCTTTGAAGCGCCTAAAAGCAGACGACAAAATTTTCGTCTGCAAAATTTCTAAAAATGCTTTGTATAAGCTATATCATACGCTGTTTAGTTCAAATTCAACTTTTTTTTAATGTCTGACACTTTTGGGGTTAAAATCAACTAAATGAGCTGCGACGCGACAAACCAACAAAAAGGTTGTGCGCACAGCGCAGACTCAGATTAGTCTGGGAGCCCGCCCAGTCTGGTCAGTCTTCGCTTACCCTTAACTATTCTGTAAGTACACAGCCAAGACTCTAATCAGACTAGGCGGACGCCCAGGCTAATCTGAATCTGCGCTGGGCGCACAACCACTTTGTTTTCTCGTCAAAACTACCGAAGCAAATTTGATGAAACTTCACAGAAAGATAAAGCATAATGAGAAGGTGTGTCGCGCATAAGACTCAGGTACCCACGCCCAATGCAAGGCCACAGTTGGGTCAAAAGTCAAATTGTGTCTCAAAATTGGGTCTCAGCGACTTATAAACTACTGAAGCAAATTTAATGAAACTTCACGGAAAGATGAAACATAATGAGAAGGTGTGTTGCACATAAGATTTGGGTTGCCAAGTTTAAGGTCAAGGTCACAATTAGGGGTCAATGGTCAAATCTCGCCTCTGTGATAACTTAAAAACTGATGAAGTGAATGTCATCAAACTTCACAGAAAGGTAAATCATGAGAAGGTATCCTAAACACAATATTTATGATCCCAAATCCAAGGTCAGAGGTCAATTATGTCTCGGCAATTACTCAGAAAAGTATCAAAGCAAACTTTAAAGAAAGATAAAGTCTAATGAGAAGATTTGTCATGCACAAGCCCCACACCCAAGGTCAAGGACACAACACAGTTTGGTTAGTGGTTGAATTAAGTCTCCTTAACTTCTCTTAAACTTCCAAAGTGCATTCAAACAGTAAAGTAAAATGAAATGAGAATTTATATCATGTGCAAGACTCGGGTTCTATGCCCAAGGTCAAGGTCACAACTAGGGCTCAAAGGTCAGTTGAAGGGGCCTTCGGGGGCATTTGTTACACACTTTAACAGTTCTTGTTTGTAAAAATTATCGTCAACGATATCTCCAAAGCCATATAAGCTAGAATGCCCATATTTGGTATGCTGGTTAACAATGACTTATTGTATTGTGGATTGAGATTCAGCTGTCTCCTGCTTATTTTTCCTGTTTTTGTACATTTTCCTTTCGAGTCAAAATTTTGGTCAAAGATTTCTCCACAACCATATACTGTAAAACGCTTAATATCTGTGGCATCAAAATTTCGCGGTTTAATAAAAATGACATATTGGCGCGTTTTAATTTTGGCGTTCATGATACACCATAGCTTCATATATGAAGAAAATTTGAAGTAAAATTGAAACATTTTTTTCTTATTTTTCTATTAAACTATACATTGTGGCATCCTATTGGAATCGCCTCTTTGAGGCGATTCCAATAGGATGCCACAATGTATAGTTTTACAGAACGGTATAAAATATCTCAAATATTCATCAGGTCCTCCATTCTATCTGAGCCTCGGTTGGGCTGTGCCTACGTACGTAAGTGTATTGAAAATCAAATATTGGCGGACTGATATTTTGGCGCTCTTTGCCTTAACCGCCAATATCGCCAAAATTTAGTAGCCGCCAAATATAAGTGTTTTACAGTAAGCTAGAATGTTCATAATTGGTATACTGATAGACAATTTGTTGTATCGTGGGCTCTCCTACATATGCTTTCTTGTATTTGTTAATTTATCTTGAATAGTGGAAATTTTCGTCAAAAATGTCTTCATAACCATATAAGCTAGAGTCTTCATATTTATTATACAGGTAGACAACGACCGGTTGAATCGTGGGATAGAGAACGGGCTTTCTCCTCTTTTCTTCTTGTTTCTTTCTTTTTCTCCGTGCATTCAATACTTTAAGTTTTCATAACAGATTTCTCAGCAGCTGTTCATGGTAGAAAGTTCATAGTTGGTAAATGAGTTAACAATGACGATGTTGCATATTTCTTCTAGTATTTTGTTTATTTTTCTTTCTCTCCACGCATTTAATGATGAACTTTTGTAATAGATTTTCAGCAACTTTTTAAGGTAGAAATATTAAATTTTGGTTTACGAGCTGACAATGAATGACCTGTTGTATGGTGAGGTACAGACCTGACCTTCTCTTGCTTATTTTTCCCAGAGGTTGTTCATTTTCCTGTCTGTCCATGCATTTAATATTTTTTCATAACAGATATCTCAGCAACAGTTCAAGGCAGAAAGTGCATATTTGTTGTATATGATTTGACAGTTGCCTATTGCCGCCCAGTCTGACCAAAGTCTTCGCTGTCCGTATGGAGGCAGCTGAGGCCCTTAGCTGAGCTCTTAGCGAAGTGTCTGATCAGACTTGGTAGATACCCAGGTTGATCTGAGTTTGCGCTGAGCGCACAACCACTTTGTTGGTTTTGTCGTGTCGTGGCTCATTTGTATGAAGATCTGTATATTCTTTATTCATAGTCACACACAACTGTTTTTGTTTTATCACACAAGACGAAACTTATCATGCCAAAAATGGGTCTTAGGGGAGAGTCGGGTAACTTCGGACAGCTTGGTAACTTCGGACAGTGACATTGTTTCTTTTAAATGTCAGTTATTTGGAACTAAAACAAAATTAACCGGGCAAACAGTGAAAATCCTGATGAGACGGCTCATCATGAGCCGTCTCATCTGGATTTTCACGGTTTGCCATGATATGTCCGAATTTACCCGCTTGTCCGAAGTTACCAGTCTAGTATAGTTAACGAAACCTGCGTACTTAATATTAAGTGAGAAATGAAAATTTCACATACAGGCATTTGATTAGGGGTTTTTTATCTCACTTATCAAATCTCACTTAGTGAGATGTGGCGTGTATGAAGTATGAAAAATCCGAACAGGGATGACTCTGACCAGACCGTGCCGGATTATGACGTACATATAAAATAATTATATGAAGCAAGCAAAGATTCGGTAGCGCAGTCTGATCAGAGATTTTGTTTACAACTTAGAGGCTTGGGCTGCATCATGAATTGTGAAGGCTCTGATCAGGACCCGGTGATTCGAAAACTAACGACATTGTAGTCAGCAAGACGTTATTTACCTTCAAAGACTTTGTCTGCAAAATCACTGCCGTTTTTTTGTTGTTGTTTTTTTGTTGTTGTTTTTTGTTATTGTTTTTTTTTTTTTTTTGGAAAGGAAACTCCTAAAGAGGAACAACACGTCCCATAGCCGAATTTCAAGACTTCTTTTGATATTTGGGGCCAAGTTCCAGAGATGGAAAAACATCATTTTATAGCCGAATAATTGTTCGCCGTACATATATTTCAGTTCATGGTTTGCAATGCTACCAGTGCTCAAGCCTGGAAAATGTGAATTGCGGTGACGAGTTCGATACTGAGGCGGGCAGAGACTTCATCGTAGACTGCGCCGAGACTGACACGGGGTGCAAAAAGCTGAAATATGCAGAGAGTATCAAAGGTAAATCTCACATTAAGGTGGTGATAATCACTGATTTGGGACAAAGACAAAAATCTGCATAAAATACTCAAAATAACACTGATCTTTCCAAAACTTAGCAGATGCCTTCTTTATGTTGTTTCTAATAATTTAGAATCCCAAAATGCAGCATTTGTTAATGTTAAAAAGTATTTTTATACAGAAAGATCAAAGGGTAATTTTCTGCGAATAAATCTGAAAAAATAATATCGTTATTGAAAATATACTTAGTGCTGAGAGTTCCTTGTTGCATAATGGAGAGCGAGCTAGCAATTATTTTTTCAAACTCTTTCACACATTATCAGGCTGAGCAGATGAAAAAAGATGTGGTCTGTGTCCAAATTTTTTTTTCAAAACACACAGGTGAAACAGGTGAGACTATTTTAACAAGGTTGAACAATTTCATCTACACACCAGTGATCATGTAAGTAATGTATTATTTATACTGTAGGTGTTACATAGGTATGCTTGCCTACCCTATATTTAATAAATGCATCCAGTGTACATTACCTTGTTCATGGTTGAACATTTGAGAAAAAGCTACCGTTTTCATCTGGTCTACATTACAATTTGAGAAAGAGTTTGAATAAATAATTGCTAGGTCGCTCTTCATTATGCAATAACGCACCTTCAGTACTACGTAAATTTTCAATAACGATGTTAATTTTTTTGATTATTGCGCAGAAAACTATCCTTTGATCTTTCCTTATAAAAACACTTTTTTAAGCAGCATGTACGTCTATTTTGTATTCTAAACTGTAAAGAACAACAAAAATAGGAAGTCTGCTAACTTTCAGGGAGATACATCACTTGTTATGGTTTTATGCAGATTTTTACCTTTACCACAAATCACCACCTTAAAACGTAGAAGGATGTGAAATCCTGTTCGTCCGTAGGATCCAAGCGATCTATAAACGAAAAGGTGATGTTTCCATAGCGGAAACGACGCTTTCAAGTCCATTAACAAATTTCATGATTGTTCAGCAGGTGAAAAAAAAATGCGGAATCAAGTTTTTCTTCCTTTTCTTCTTCTTTAACGAACCTGGTTCAGCAAGCTGCACTATAGCGGTATGATTTTCCGTCTGTCCTATTGTCAATCAGTCGTTATCTACGTCAGACCGTCTGGCCCTATGTTTGCAATACATCTGCCTCATTTATCCAACGTTTGTGCTAGAGCAAATTAAGGGCCTCAAAGTACAGCAGCTCTGACTTTAGCCAATTTGATTATGTAGGTACAATAGTTAAGGTAAATTGATCACACCTGCGCCTTCCCATAGAGGCTAGTCTTGCTCCAACGCGTGTGTGTGTGGGGGGGGGGATTTCCCCCTCTGCCCCAACCCCCTTCCTATATATGACAATGGTTTCAAGACCCAGGGAATGAAAGCTTTTCCTGCTTAGGCAAATAATTCACATTTTATCCATATACATGTACTTTTTTTTCCACAAAACCTGATTTTGAGTTTGTGTTTGCATTATCACATGATCAAAACATTATCGCTGATAGGTAGCATTAAAATAATGACTATCTTCGAAGAATATGACGTACGCAAGGCAATGATAATCAAAGTGCAATTGCTCCCCGCGGGCCTGCGCAAATGACGAAGCACAAGGTCGGTGCAACGTCACTTCAGCGTTGTGTGGCCTCTGGGGCCATATTCATGAAACGACTTAAGTGGTTGCTATGCTGTTGCTAAGGCTAAATTTCTTTGACGGAGATTCCCTACAACTATGAAATTTGCTCTGGAGGAACAGTCTTACTGTTCCTCCAGAGCAAATTTCATAGTTGTAGGGAATCTTCTTTATAGATATTTAGCCTTAGCAACAGCATAGCAACGACTTAAGTGGCTTTATGAATACGGCCCCTGGGATCATAGTCTCACAATTTTTCAGGGGAACACTGGGTAACAAGAAGTTGTCACAATTCTAAAACTGTGAGTGAAGAAGACTCCCCAGATGGGTGCTACGAGCTTCCTAATGACGGAAAGAGCTGCTACTGTTATGACGCCAGCAAACCGTGCAATGGTCAAGAATCAAGAGTTGCTTCACTTGTATTACTATCCATCGGACTGTTACTGTGTTGGTTTTGTTAATAAGAATTCAATAAGTAGGAAGCATGCACGAGACAAAACATCTTTCTGTCAGTCTGTTTGTCTGTCTGTCTGTCTTTTTTTTCTTTCTCTCTGACCTTGGTTTACTTGTTTGCAATATTGGTTTGATATTCTTTGTAACTTGCCATTCACATATACTGTAATTTTCAAATTGCTTCAGGAGATGACTTTTATATAAGCACTTTGCTTACTGTCAAATCCTGTACTATTATTTATTTTTGTATTACATATATGTAATTTCCATGAACAAAAAATATTGTTCAAACCAAAATATCAAAAGGGAAATCAATTGTTCTTCGGATTAGGCTCATGCTAACGTTACCAACCCGGAGTGTTTTTTTATCAAGGAAATCTTAACTTAGTCACTTAACTAAATAGTGCATTATTTTGAAGTATTCTGTTGAAAAAAGGGCTAGGAACATATTTGAAGAACCACTTTCCTTAAATTGTGCACGATTTTTAAGCATTTTGTCAAAAATAGGTGACCTTCTTGCAACTCAACCCACCTTAAACAGGTCTGGAGTATGATGAGTTTTCCTGAAATGAGCCGCGACGCGAGAAAACCAACAATGTGGTTGTGCGCCCAGCGCAGACTCAGATCAGCCTGGGCATCCGCCCAGTCTGACCAGGGTCTCCACTTGGCGCTCAAAGGGTAGCTAAGGGTCTAAGCTACCTTTATGCGGACAGCGAAGACTCTGATCAGACATTGTTGGTTTTCTCGTGTCGCGGCTCAAATATATACTGAATCTTTCTAGTTTTTATAATGGTTAAAAGTTCTCCTTGAATATATTAAATGAAAGCTACCTCATATCAGTGAGGCTCTGTGAATATGTTGTCTTAAGATGTATGCGTACATCTAAATGTTTTTATGTTAATCATTTTCACATTTTACAAAGGAAAACAACAATTGTTACTTCCTTTTTGCTTCCCTGGAATACAAAGACCCCCTAAAGAGGTCTACTCTGGAGGAAATAATTTGTTCAGATGGGAGCAAATTCTTATATAAGTCAGTGACCCAAACTGGGAAGGGAGGACAACTGAAAATGGCAGCATTGTTTCCCCTGAAAGTGTATCTTTACGCCTTAAGTCAAGTGCAAGAGGAGAAATCTTAGATTAGCTTGCACCTTTTAATGAGGCATCGTTACCATTCACCTTAAACAATCATGGGGCAGCTATAAATTGAAAAGTGATGATCTTAATCACTTTGCAAAGATTCGCAGGCTGCCTTAAGTATTCCCTGCATGCTCCTTTTTATGTAACATAATTTTGTACAAACTGTATTTCATCTAGAACAGAGCATTCCTGGTACCTAAGTGGGTTATTCGCTGGCATGTTAAACCAGTAACTGCCAGTCGCACTGAAAGCAGAGTTCTTTTCAAATGTAAACAGGGTTCCATTGCCCAAGGGTTTGAAATACTGTTAAAAGGGCCTGAACACCACAAGTCATCCATCCTTACATCCATTGTTCGAATATAATGGACAGCTGCAATATTTCTGTACTTGAGTTTTCACTCTCCAGCTTTATGATCAGACCACTCCCAAGAAGTAGTTTGATTTTGATCTAAAATGTTTTGCTCAAGGATTCTGTCTGTATGTATATATATGTGGGCAGTAGGCAATCAGTCACTCACTTTTGGCTGTACATGTTATATGGGACACTTGCTTGGTGTGTTTGATGTCTTTGGTTCTATATGGTCATTAAAGGCAATATGTGTTTTACCGTTGGTTGCATATGATACATAGGCCTTCTGTGTTGTATTTTTGTAATCTCATTAGCTATTAACATTTTTAGCATAACTAGTATTTGTTGGTGTGTTTGTTTCTATAAGTAGGATATTAACGCTGTCATGCAAAAAAGGTTGCTTCTAAAATGCTTCTGTGGAAAAACAAAGACTCAAATCAGTCTTACCCCCAGAAGGCACATGGCATAGAAATGACGTCGATGCGACGTCATCACGTCACATCGACATCAACACGACGTCATTTCAACGCCGTGTGCCAGCTGGGACAGTTTCTGCAGTGGCTATCTAGCCTTTATTTTGTGCCTGTAGAGTTCATACAGATGAAACATGTTGTGTAAACAGCAAAGACACTGATGAGACTGTGCAATTGCACAAACTGGTCTGTAGTTTGCAGTTTGCATATGCCGAAAGCATCCTTTTTACAGGTTTGCAGTTTGCATATGGCGAAAGCATCCTTTTTACACATTTGCAGTTTGCATATGCCGAAAGCATCCTTTTTACAGGTTTGCAGTTTGCATACGCCAAAAGCATCCTTCTTGCACATTTGCCGTTTGTATGTGCCGAAAGCATCCTTTTTACAGGTTTGCAGTATGCATATGCCGAAAGCATCATTTTTACATGTTTGCAGTTTGCATATGCCGAAAGCATCCCTTTTACACATTTGCCGTTTGTATATGTCGAAAGCATCCTTTCTACAGGTTTGCAGTTTGCATATGCCGAAAGCATCCTTTTTACATGTTTGCTGTTTGTATATGCCAAAAGCATCCTTTTAATAGGTTCGCAGTTTGCATATGCCAAAACCATCCTTTTCACATGTTTGCTGTTTGTATGTGCCAAAAGCATCCTTTTTATAGGTCTGCAGTTTGCATATGCCGAAAGCATCCTATTTACAGGTTTGCTGTTTGTATATGCCGAAAGCATCCTTTTTACAGGTTTGCAGTTTGGTTATGCCATAAGCAACCTTTTTACACGTTTGCTGTTTGTATATGCCGAAAGACTCCTTTTCATAGGTTTGCAGTTTGTATTTGCCGAAAGCATCTTTTTTACTCGTTCACGGTTTGTATATGCCAAAAGCATCCTATTTACAGGTTTGCAGTTTGTATATGCCGAAAGCATCCTTTTTATAGGTTTGCAGTTTGTATTTGCCAAAAGCATCCTTTTTACATGTTTGCATATACCAAAAGCATCCTTTGTACATGTTATTATTCTCTCTTTTTTCGCCATTTTTTCCAAGGGAGAGAACTTTTGACTGTGACTTACTGTTGCTTGCCTTGACAAGGATACCCTTTCGAATATATGGTCAACCCTTAAATGAAAGTATTTGCTCTTTAAGAGTTGACCCCAACTGAGAAGGGAGGCAAAATGAAAATGGCAGAGTTGCTTCCCTTAAAAGTGAACTCATTCACCTAAAACTTTAACTCGCATTTCTTGTTTGAGTATTTTTATATAATAGGTTCTTACCCAGAAAAGCAAACATTAGAATTAATCTACACTACTTTGTGTATTCTAGAACTAATAAACAAATAAAATCCCAGCAGACTTATTTTTACACCTCCAGAATCAGCCAGTGTAGCACAGCCCCGGATCCTGGGGGTAGGCTTTGCGGCTTCAGCCCCGCCACCTGGGGCTCTGTGTCCAATATAATGCCGGAATGTAGGGACTAAGGAGCACCTGATGATAATTTGAGATGATTTTTCTAAGGTTAGTTGTGACATTTCACTGGAATCGCCTCGCCGTGGCGATTCCAATGTTATGTCATAACATATATTCAAATGTAAGATCGATATTGTATTGATTTTACATAGAATACTCTATTTTATCTTGAACCCTGAATATGGCCTCTTTCTTTGGGCCCTTAGCCCCACCAGTTGTCCAGTGAGAGCCCCGCCAGCTAGTTCTGATCTGGATCCAGGCCTGGTAGCGGTTTGGAGCTATTCTTCTCTTTGAAGTAAAAGAGACCTTGCAAAAGATGTCAAGGAAAAAAAAGAAATATGGGCCAAACAAACGACAAATAGATGAGAGACTGTCATGTATAAGGAAAAAATATCCATGAAAAGGAAATCCTTACTGTTTACCCACTTGATATTCTGTGGTACCCTTGCTGAAAGTCAGCGCATATCCCACTGTCTGTTGCAATTCAGACACTTTTTTATCAAGCAGAAGATGAGAGTACATAGTACGGTAATGACCCTAAAATTTCAGACACCCAAAAGTCGGACATTTGTTGTTCAAAAATTCTTAGAAAGTGGATCTTACTCGTTAATGCATCCAAATGATGCTCAGTGAATGGCAAACCTTGTAGATCCTGATCAAACTGCTCCAGCAAACCTGTCCGTCCAAATATTTAGGGTCATTACGGTATACACTGAAATTCTGTGTCTTAAAGTCTGGCTATAGCCATTTCTAAACCATCATTTGATCCAAGAATCATAATTGAGCCATGACACGACAAAAACAACAATGTGGTTGTGTGCCCACCGCAGACTCAGATCAGCCTGGGCATCTGCCCAGTCTGATCAGTCTCCGCTGTCCGTATGGAACTAGATTAGACCCTTAGCTACTCTTTGAACACTTAATGAAGAGTCTGATCAAACTGGGCTGATGCCCAGGCTGATCGGAGTCTTTGCTGGCTGCACAACCACATTGTTGGTTTTGTCATGTCACGGCTCATATATCACAAGATTAAGTGTTCAATTAAAACATTAAAACTTTATTTTATCTGGTTTAATATTCCAACATACATTATTTAACAAACTTTAACAACTTGAAATAAACATAATAAAAAATATATCACAATAACAGAAGTAAAAAGTTTGTTAAAACAAGGTGTATGGATACATCTCCAAGGAAGAGCACTATGATTTGAAAGCAGCTGTCTCCCCACAGGGGCCTACTCTTAAAGGAAAGAATTTGCTCTCTGAGAGAGCAAATTCTTTCCCTTACGAGTAGGCCACTCTGGAGAAAAGACTCCCATACAGGGAAGCAAATACTATACTGTTAAAGTTGTCTCTCTAAGAAAAGTAGTAGACAAACTGTATGGATGAATCAAAACACCTTACTGACCACTATACATGTAGTATCCATGAACTCACAAGTCTCTGAGATCCATACCTGCAGCACGTAAAATTCTCATATCTGTGTATCATTTGTCTACAATGAAAAGGTTACCCAAGCATAGCCAGGGTAAATGATCTTGTTTGTTTGAAAAAGATAAACATGTGAACAGTACCTGCTTTGACCAGCCTGTGCAACTACTCAGTCTGGTTAGGGAGCCTCAAGTTCAAGGCTGCATTTCAGTTGCCTCTTATGGCAAAATATTTACCTCTCTTTCTAATATGGTGAAATGGTTAGGTGAGATAATACAGTGCCACCTGCCTCCCACAAGATACAGGGGCGGATCCAGGAATTTTGGATAGGGGGTTCAAACTAACTGAGGGGGTTCGATTTATGCAAATTCACCAATTTTTCCTGAAATTCCCCATGAAAATAAGATAATTTGGGCTGAGAAGGGGGTTCGTTTGAACCCCCGAACCCCCTATGGATCCGCCACTGAGATAATCATGACTGGAAAGTGTCACAGAATATGTCTAAATTAAAAGTACCACCAAATGAATTTCATGAATTTCAGATGCTGTAAAGCTATCCAGTTATGCAGTGGAAAATTAAATACTGTATCCTCTCCTTAAAGTAGCCCAAATTATGTAAATCAGTCGTGTGTAATTGGACTATTAGATAGGTTTTTCTATTTGAAAACAATCCCTAAACATTGGACTTCTATTTGAAAACAATCCCAAAACCTTGATCTGTGTATTGTAAGATGGATCTAAATTTTTTGGGATTGTTTTGGAAGGGAACACCCTCTGTCTTATAACTGTAGGCTGAATTCCTCCGGGCAATCGTGCAATCACCACTCTAAGGCAAAATTACTATTAAGTGCATAGTGGCACCCAAAAAGTGGTCAAAACAGCTAATACTAAACAAGCAGTTTATAAATGATAAAACATATCACAGTTGCATAGATTTGTAAAATGTAAATAACACTGAACCACTGGCTTACAACAATAGTTAAAACATATCACAGTATCATTGATTTGTATAATTCAATTAACAAAAGAAACATTAGGATTTACTTATTTTGAAATTTCTTTGAACATTTCCAGCAGACAAAAACAAACAAATGAGCCACATCATGTGATTTCAAACACTGTGGCATTGATGACAAGAAAAGGCTCTGATCAGACTGCACTTGAGTGCAGTCTGATCAGAGCCTTCACTTGTCACATCAGTCATCTATGGAATTGGCCCAAACCATACAGCCAACAGTAAGGCCTCTATAGACCAGGTGTATACAATAAGGATGATCTGAATGATCTCAAATAGCAGGGAATCAATGCCACTGCTATGCTAAACAAAGTCATTATCTACATCAATGCAATGTCATACTTTAGCATCAATGATAATGTAATGATTATGCATCAATTACAACATATCCATGTTGATATGATGTTGTTTCAACAATGTGTGCATACTGGAGATATTTAACAAATTTTAACATAATTAAGATTTGGCTGTTCTTTACCAGTCATAACAAACATACAATTACTATCTTCGCCAGTCATAACAAACACACAATTACAATCTTATGTCGATTCTGCAAACATTAACCTCACACTCAACTGCCCCAGGGCAGGGGCAAATAATCCTTGAGGACACAATTTTTGTGGTAACACAAAGCTGCCAACATGAAAACATAATATCCCTCCACAAACGTACGGTAGGGTATAAAAAAAATATTGCACTATGGCTCTTATGGAAGTCAATGGAGAAAACAAGCATGGCACATATACAGTTACAAAATTCATCTCAATTCATCTCAATCTGGGAAGCAAGACCCTAAAACATATGACAACAATCCCCAGTAACTGACAACTGCCCTTCTTGAATCAGCAGAAGGAGAAACAAAAGTATGTGGCCAGACCGGGTATCGAAACCAGGACCTCTGACTTATGCGTCAGGTGCCCTACCGATTGCGCTACGTGGCCCGGCTCAACAAACCCATAATTCATGTAATTGTCCAAATCATACACAATGTACCAGTGAAGGGTCTGCATTGTTTCCCTCTCTGTCAGAATATTTTAGACAAATTGTCCATTGGTAAAATCCACTTGCTGAAATTTTGGATAATGCAGATTAAAGTTAAAGTGTCTAATTATTTAGAACTTTCATTACTAATTTATGACTAATCTCTGTTACTCTGTTTCTTTCTCCATATAACATATGTTGTGAGCCCTCATAAGAACTGCATTTGTCCATCTCGCAAACACTTTAACTGTGCATGCCAATGCAGACAACAACACTGAAATGGCAACAATAGGCACCTGGTTTCAAAAGTATGTAGTCCAATGCTTTATTTAATTCATTACAAGGCAGAACACTCACCATTTTCTTTGGCAATGGAAGTAACAGACTAGTTACTGAATGTCTCATTGATGACATGTATTTTGCTTTGCTTGTGCACCAACAGCCATGTCAAAAATTGGTGAAACAAGATTTTCTAAGATCCATTTTTTTGAACTTAATTTACAATAAATTTTGAACCAGGTTTTTATATTCTGTTGCACCATAGTTTGATATGGCTATTGGTGCTTCAGTGAAGCAAATAGTCATGAAACATTCAGAAACCAATCTAATATGAAATAGGCGCCACCTAAATTGCAACCAACCTGCATTATGACTCCAGTAAAAAACGGAAACAAGGAAATTTTAGCACAAGCTCTGCATGGATAGCTCCTTTTGTAATGAGATTGATTAATTGATTGATTGATTGATTGATTGATTTATTGATTGATTGGTTTTTACCATTTTCGGTCGACATCTGAACAACACATTCGTATCACGAGATATTAAATAAATGATAATGAAATGAGAATAAAATAGTAGGCCTAGGCAAGAGACAGAACAGGGGACATGCGATTTGAACAGACAGACAGACAGAGAGAGAGAAAGAATTGTACCACTGGCAACCGTAAAACCCTGCATAGTATCGGCAGCCAATGGTGCCTTGGCAACCGTTGGCACCACTGGCAAAATTGACAATGTCACCACTGGCAGTTCTTTGGTAGAGCCAATGGCGCCAATGGTACCATTGGTAGAGCCGATGGCGCCTACAGCACCATTGCAGAGCCAATATTTTTCTGTGCTTAGAAATTATTTTCTTTCATTACTCAGAGTATTGTGGGGAAAAATTCTCCTGTGTCAACTCGAGTGTTTATGATGGGTTAAATAAATTGCTATATTGAATGACGCAAATTTCTAGCCATGGTAATTTTTCCCACGCCCTAAATTGTCTGCAGTATTGGCAGCCAATGGTCGGCAACGCTGGTTTCAATGGTAGAGCCAATGGTGCCAATATTGAAACTCAGAGCGTCATTGGCATGTCAATAGTGACACTGGCAAAACCCCGAACGCAACCAGTATTGGTTTTGACGTCACACATAAAAGATGCAACGTCACACTGGGGCTTCATCCAATCGATTTCTAGATTATTTATATAACTGAGGGAAAATCGATAGGCCTAGTGGAAGTCATAAGCTGTTTTGCAGAAAGACTCCGTCTCTCCGTCAGCCTTTGTCGTTTCTAGACAGTTGTAAAGCTTGCTAGCTACATCATGTGTGCATCTGCCTGCTGCCGACCTAGAAATATAATGCGTGTCACCAATAAACAGATGCCGAGAAGCCGCAGTTAAAAGGTAATGGTTGTTTTTTTCTTCGAGCTGTACGGTCTTCTAGCCGAATATTCTGATGGCCATCATAGAATTTTTTTTGGAATTCAGACGCGTGTTGCCAGGGAAGTGGCGGCGGAAGTTCAGGAATTTATTTTCGTCCAATAAAAATACCAGCGTCTCGTTTCTCCATAGAAAGAAAAACGCCGACCGGAAATTCAGTGACACAAAATTTCGAAGCCTTAGTGGTACGGGACAGAATAGAATAGAACAGAAATACGCCTTAATCGTAAAGCAACCAACACTCGTTGTTTGCCGCCTTCGGCGGCAAACATCTTGTTGGTTGGTTGCTATTACTTTCGTTGTGAAAGAAAATAGCAAGTACCCTACCTTGTAATTAATTAAATAACATGTTGGATTTCATACATTTGAAACCAGGTGCCTATGATGGCAATGATGGCTCTTCCATCTGTACAGGCATGCTAAAATGAATTGGCTTCTACATGTACAATTTTCTTGTCTCTAAACTGATCACTCCCTGAGAATGACTGTTAATACAAGAAATAAATTATCACATTTCTAGTCTATAAGTCCCTGAAAATAATATTCATGCACCATAAAAGTTATAAGAACATATAACTTGTAAAGTTTTACAAAGTTCTCTTAATGAAAATGATCATCCCTGACAATACTGTACATACTGTAACAAGAATTCCGGGGAATGCTATGTCGCACCTGCTATGTACCTTCACAAGAAGAACTCAATGAAAGCATCAGTTTGATACATATTTGGTCAAAATCCGTTTAGTAGTTCATGAGAGATTGTCCGTTTCATACTTTTCCTGTTTTTAGTAACGGCCAATTGGCAGCCATTTTGGATGATTGATTTGCAAAAAATTGAAATAGCTTCATTCGAGGATCATTCTGACACACAGCTGGTCCAAATTCATTAAGAGGTTCTTGAGAATTGTCATTTTCATGTTTTTGCTATTTAAGTAACAGCAGCCGATGGTAATCTTAGATGGCCCAGTCAGATAAATTTGAAAGAACTCCATGTGTGGATCATTCTGATTCAATTTGACTGATATCTGTTCTGCATTTCTTGAGATATAGGCATTTCATCAAAACTGGACTCGTAAATAGAAATTTTCAGTTAATATACCAAGTGGTTGTGGAGAAAAACTTGATTTTATTGGTTTTGCTATTTTTAGTAACTGCACCCATCTTGGATTCTTGACCTGGCTGAATTTTACTATTCTGAAGCCCTGCAGTCTGATCATGCTAAGTCATTATGCTAGGGTCGACAAACATTATGATAGGGTTGACGTAAGGTCACTGCAACCTAATTCCGCAAAGTTTTTTTTATTTTGATACTTCTGAATACCAAGGTCCCACTAATACTTCACACAAAATTTCAGTCAAATATACCAAGTGGTTGTGGAGAAAAGGTTGATTTTATTGGTTTTGTTATTTTTATAACTGTGGCCATCTTGGATTAGTGACCCAGCTGAATTTTACCATTCTGAAGCCCTGCAGTCTGATTATGCTGCATGTGAAATTTGAGAACCATGGATGCAGTGGTTTAAAAAAATAAGCCATTTGAATGGACTTAAATGATAGGGTTTTACGTAAATGATGCTAGGGTCAACGTAAGGTCACTGCGACCTAATTCCATTACAGCCTTTTTTCATTTTGATAATTCCACTTATTCCACTTATGCTTCATACAAAATTTCAGCCAAATATACCAAGCGGTTCTGGAGAAAAAGTTGATTTTGTTGGTTTTGCTATTTTAAGTAATGGCGGCCATCTTGGATTCTCGACTATGCTGCATGTGAAATTTTGAGAACCATGGATGCTGTGGTTCTGGAGAATAAGTCTTTTGAATGGACTTAAATGCTAGGGTCGACGTAAATTGTGAACGGATGGAGGGACGGACTGACGGACGGAAAACCTGACGCCTATATCGCACCTTGCTAAAGCAGGTGCAACAAAAATGCTATATATCTAAATATATAGGTATGAGGAAAGACAGCAGACCAAGATCAGACTGCTCCTGAGGAGCAGTCTGATCAGGGTCTACACTGTTTGCCATTCCACTGCATGTTTTAGATGCATTACAACATTGGAAAAACAATCTATTTAATTTTTAGGACAGTCACAGTAACTATTTTAAATGTACCATTTTTTTTTTATTTAAACAGCTTCTGTAGCTCTGCCTGATATTCAAATCATCCTAAATGTTGACCTCCACAGCCACTGGCTTGCTTGACTCATCAATCGTAAGTCTGTTATAGTTCTCCCTGAGTAACAGAAGAAATGGAACACAAGCAAATGTAGCACCAAGCAAAGCCCAATTCTCCCACATTGTCCCTGCAATAGAGATAAAGAACCATTTTACCCAAACTTTTACCCTTAAAGCATCAGAACAGCTGAATTACAAACAGTATAAATCCAGATGAGGCATCTCATAATGAGCTGCTTAATCTGGATCTGCACTATCTGAATTTTGTTCTTTGAATTCTCAATATGAAATACCGTCAACTCTCGATATCTCAAAGTCAAATTTCAGCCAAAACTACTGATATCTCAAAGTAAATTTTCTGGTGCCAGAAAATTTGCTTTGATATATCAGTAGTTTGAGATAACAGGAGTTAAAATGTAAATAAAAATAGGAAATATATTTTTTGATATAAGAAGACCTTTTGAGGATATCTGGAGTTGACTGTAGCTTAAATGAAACAATTTTCATAATTATGCAGATGTACACTTTGCCCAGATTTGCAAAACCCTGAATTTTTGCCTCTGTGTACATAAATACAATTACAGTAGTCTGAAAAAAATGATATGCATTTCCTTTTCTGGATGAGCGCAGACCCAGTTTGCAACTAGAAACATGGTAACTAATAGGGCCCCGCCTTTATGAAACTGTTGATGACATTTAAGTCATATGTGCCCAACCAGAAATAACAATACCAGCTTTCTATTATCATGTTGTTCCTTCATATTCAATATGTTGTTTGAAATTAAGCCTCTGGTAGTGTCATTAAGATATGGGCAAAATACACAATCATGACTGATTAAAACATGGGCAACAACTCTGTGAAACAGGAAACTGATGTTACCATTCTTGCATTCTGCACACCTTCAGATCATCTAATGATGCTTTATATTTGTCCAAGCTTTATAAAAATATCTTCAAAGGCTTTAAAGTTATACAGCGGACAAGATCTTCATACCTAAAATAACAGAGGGAAGGTGTAGTTATGGTTCCTTTTCTCTGCACATTGTCTGATGATGTTTATATTTGTACCAAGTTGTGTGAAAATATCTTAAACAGTTTTAAAGTTAGACAGCAAACACGTTTTCTAGACTGTAAACTACCAAGGGGAAATTTAGATGAAGTTAAGTTCTTATTCTCTGCTCACTGTCTGATGATACTTTATATTATGTACAAGTTTTATGAAAATATCTTTGATGGTTTTAAAGCTATAGAGCAGACATGATTTCTATATTTAAAATTACAAAGGGGCATAATTCAGTAAAAAAATGTAGGCAGAGTTTGGATTCTTGTTCTCTGCACATCGCCTGAAGATGTTTTACACTTGTACCAAGTCTTGTGAAAATATCTCTAATGGTTTCAGAGTTAAAGAGCTGACACGATTTCTGTTTTCAAAATTTCAAAGGGGCATAATTTAGTAAATAATGTAGGCAGAGTTATGGTTTTTGTTCTCTGCATATTGACTGATAATGCTTGACATTTTTACCAAGTCACATGAAAATACCTCTTAACGGTTTCAGAGTTATGAAGCAAACACGATTTCTGTACTCAAAATAACAAAGGGGTATAATTCAGTAAATAATGAAAGGGGTATAATACAGTAAATAACGTAGGCAGAGTTATGGTTCTTGTTCTCTGCACATCGTCTGAAGATGCTTTACATTTGTACCAAGTCTTGTGAAAATATCTTTATTGGTTTCAGAGTTATAGAGCAGACACAATTTCTGCACTCAAAATTTCAAAGGGGCATCATTCAGTAAAAATTGTAGGCAGAGTTATAATTCTTAATCTCTGCACATCGTCTGATGATGCTTTACATTTGTACTAAGTCTCGTGAAAACATCTTTGTCGGTTTCAGAGTTATGGAGCGGACATGATTTCTGTACTCAAAATTACAAAGGGGCATAATTCAGTTAATACTGTAGGCAGAGTTATGGTTCTTGTTCTCTGCACATCGTCTGATGATGCTTTACATTTGTACCAAGTCTCGTGAAAATATTTTTAACGGTTTCAGAGTTATGGAGCGGACACGATTTTTTTACTCAAAATTACAAAGCGGCATAATTCAGTAAATACTGTAGGCAGATTTATGGTTCTTGTTCTCAGCACATGGTCTGATGATGCTTTACATTTGTACCAAGTCTCATGAAAATATCTTTAACGCTTTCAGAGTTATGGAGCGGACACGATTTCTGTTCTCAAAATTACAAAGGGGCATAATTCACTTAATACTATAGGCAGAGTTGTGGTTCTTGTTCTCTGCACATCGTCTGATGATGCTTTACATTTATACCAAGTCTCATGAAAATATCTTTAACGGTTTCAGAGTTATGGAGCGGACACGATTTTTGTACTAAAAATTTCAAAGGGGCATAATTCAGTAAAAATTGTAGGCAGATTTATGATTTTTGTTCTCTGCACATCGTCTGATGATGCTTTACATTTGTACCAAGTCTCGTGAAAATATCTTTAACGGTTTCAGAGTTATGGAGCGGACACGATTTTTTCTCAAAATTTCAAAGGGGCATAATTCAGTAAAAATTGTAGGCAGAGTTATGGTTCTTGTTCTCTGCACATCGTCTGATGATGCTTTACATTTGTACCAAGTCTCGTGAAAATATCTTTATCGGTTTCAGAGTTATTGAGCGGACACGAAATGATGACAGACGGACGGACGGACGGACGGACAAGGTGATTACTATAGGGCCTCCGCAGACTTCGTCTGGCGGGGCCCTAATAACATCTGTAAATTTTGGATGCAGTACTGCATTGTAAAGAACAAACTGTTCTATTTCTATTACCTTTACCTTTTAAGATATTTGTTTGGCTATAAGATTCTCTCTCTCAAAAAGTACCCAAAATAAATAAATTATATAAATCAGTTGTGTGTAATCTGGCTATTACTAATAGGCAGGCTAAACAACCCCAAAAATCTAGATCCATCTTTTTAGACTGATTTGCAGGGAAAAACAACCCTTCTTATAACAGAAGAAATATGGTACAGACTCACCAATATGAGGAATCATCTGTATAAACAAGAAAATGAGACCAAAAATATTGTTCGCTAGTGTCAGTACCAGGTTTGTAACTCCTTCAGCGACAGGGTACGTCACCTCACAGGCTGTCTCAAAGAACAGAGGTATTGTGGCATACATTATCACATTGCCCATGATGTACGATATGTATATGATTACTGAAAAGAAATGAAGTAGTCATTCACTCAGTATTTATATTTGTGGGAATGAAAGTATATCTTTTTAACAGGTATATGTTTTGTCGAGTTTCCATAAGTCCTTAAAAGACGTCTAAGTTCAGGCATGGGTATTTGTTTTTGTCTTAAGATAAACGGCAACATCTAAAGATCAAAAGAAATTACAAATTTGCAAACTTGCTTTATCAAAGGATATTTCAGGGGCTGACAAATCCATTGCCCGGACGCCCGGGACAAGCTCCAAATCTGCCCGGACAAGTGCTATTTCCAGCTCGACGCGCGGCCGGGCAAGTAAAAGAAAATCCCCAACACATAAAAATTTGGAAAGAATAACTGTAAGCGTGTTCAAAAAGACAGCCGCACTGCTGTTTATAGCTATAATTATCATGATTTTCTCACCTTTAGTTTCTGAAAGTTTGTTTATTGTCACCTAATAGTTAATCCACTGTAATGGTTACTGACGGTGTTTGTGACACCTGTCAATCATTTAGCGAAATTTCACAACTAGATGTGGACCGTTGACCAATGAGTTTTCTTCTCGGGTGCATGATGAGCTTGAGTCAAAATACAGAGTCTAGACAGGTCGGTACTGTTTGATCTACAAAGCGATCTTTATTCTAAAAATTGGGACAACCGAACAGTTAAAAAATCAATAAATTTTTTATTGGGTCTAACAGATGAAAGCAGAATGGCAAAACAATGTAGACTTTGATCAGACTGCTCATATTCAGGAGCAGTCTGATCAAAGTCTACACTGTTTGCTCAGACATATGTCTCAATATTCAGAACTTTTATGGTAATCTATTTGGTATACCGGTACTCTTTGATGTAAAGTGCAAACGACCTGAGTCAACCAGTACAAAGCATGCTTTTTTCCTGCCAAATGTCACCTGGACAGAGTATGCTATAAAGATAAAAGGAAAGGCTTCCACAGTTACCTTACCTATTTGGATCACAGTGTAATATTGCTTGGCAACCAGAGTTGTCCCTGATCAGACTGCTCCTAACGTATTTAGGTCAAGGTGTAGTAATGCTTGGCAGTAAGAGTAGACCCTGATCAGACTGCTCCTACCATATTTGGATCAAAGTGTATTTATACTTGGCAGTCAGAGTTGACACTGATCAGACTGCTCCTATGCGATTTGAGCAGGTTCTACACTATCTGCCAACATCTTTGTCTACTAATGGTCTATACTCTTTGCTCAGACAAGATTTCCAAATTTTAGGGAATGTATGATTGTACAGAACACAGGAGCTAAGCTGCTTGACCTTGAATATTTTTTCTTAAAGGGCTTGTCCCTACGATGATAATATTGATAATTATTACTATATTCTGTAAGCTGGAGGCGACCCCTTTAATAAATATAACCAACGTCAAGCTCCTGTGGTACAGAAGGGTAACTTTTTGTTTTTGTGTATGTGTGAAAAATCTGGGCAAGCAATTTTTTTGCCGGACAAGTGAATTTTGTTTTTACTTGTCCTGTGGGCAAGTGGATTTTTTTTTGATTTGTCAGCCCCTGATATTTCAACATATTTGCAAAAACATAGTTTTTTTGGTTTTTGCAAACTTCATTTACAATAGAATATTTCAACATATTTGCAACCATTTACAGTTTTGTTTGTTGTTGTTTTTTTGTCTCTTTTTTTTTGTTTTGTATCTCCTGCCAATGATAACGAGGACCACACACCAAAATTAATGCTATCTTGCTGTGTGCAACTGGAGAAACTAAGTGGGAGCTTCAGCATACCCCAACCAGCACCACTTCCAAACTAAGTTCTAATCTCTGAGCCCTGACCCTATCCAGGTGCCTGACACCAGTGCGTAGATATGTTATATCAAAGGCAATGAAGATGCAAATAAAAGCATCGCAAACGACTGCATGATACCCCGCCACTGCATAATTTTTTCACACACCGATTTTTCCAGATTTATGCATGTATATAGCCCGGGGGCAGGGGGAAATAACTCCCATGGGGTAAATTTGAGCATCACTGGAGGCTTTCATCACTCTGATCAATTGCTGAAAGTTTCAGAATAATTGCTTCAAACTCTGATTTTTTATGGGATTTTTCATGATTTTATACATGTATATAGTCTCAGGGCAGGGGCAGATAACCCCCGATGATAAAATTTCTGTGCTCATAAAAAGCTTTCGTTACTTTAATCATGTTTGTGAAGTTTCATCATGATACTCCAAGTAGTAAAGGAACTGGAGGCCAAAAACCATTTTTTGTACATTGACAAGTGCCATAACTCTGTCAGAAATTAACGAAATTTGCCCATTAACAATCCCAAGCGAGACATTCTTGATACAAATGCATATGCAAAATTTGAAGGAAATCCGTTGATAGATACTTAAGTTATCGAACGGAAACGAAGTGCGGACGGACAGACTGACGGACGGACGGATGGACAGACGTACATACTACGGACGGACAGACACATGGATGGCCAACGTGAAAACATAATACCCCGCCACTAACGTGTGGCGGGGTATAAAAACATGACTCTCATGCAATTACAAAGATATGAGCAGTCAGAAAAGTTCAAGCAAAACTTTGATCAACACTAAGTGGTATAGTCAGTTGCTACTTTATTGCAGGTTCTGTGTTTCCCTGGCACTGACAGATCTCGTGAATTTCAACATACTACATTTTTTGTAAATGGAGATAAATGTTGCATATCATGATCTAGGAGTGACTTCGATGACGCATAAAAATTGTCAGTATAGTTCCCATTTTAAAAGGGCTTCATTGTCCAGCAAAGCAAACATTAAGTCACAAAAATTGTTTCCCTACAAAAGAATGGCAGATAAACATGGCAACATACCCATATACCTTAACTGATGTCAGGCAGTATTAAGCGCAACAACATATTTTTTTCTATAACTGAATCAGCCCCAATACCATTTTCACTCCAGCCCCCTTACCTATAGCAGAAATAAAACTGCAATACCTTTTAGATCTGGGACTATTCCAATGAGAGATAAAGCAAACACAAGAAAACAGCCACCACCCAGAATAAATAGTGATACCAAAAACCATTTCATGTGCTTAGAAAACTTGTCAGCAGACCTGAAAGATTAAAAAAAAAAATTGTAAGGAAGCAAAATACATACAGGTGAAATGTTTAGTTAAAGAAATAATTAAGACATACCAAAACAATTATCAACTAAAGGGGTTTACCCCTTAAGGTGAATGGGTATACTTTCAGGGGAGGAAACTCTGCAATTTTCATTTCTGTCACCCTTCCACACTGGGGTCAATTCTTAAAGAAAAGAATTTGCCCCTTGCTCCAAGAAAATTCCAATTTCCTTCACTCATTTTGAAAGGGCTATGTCATCCAGGGAAGCAAAAAGATGCAAAAGTTGTTTCCCTTTGTAAAAAGTAGCAGCACAAAATGGCAGTGTACCCACACATCTTAAACAAGAAATGTCAGAATACAACAAAGTGCACCTCATGGGTGCCTGATTCTCACAATCACTGAACCATGAAATGTAGGTCACAGTGAATAGTGAGAGGCCATTCGCAATGTCAGACTGATCCATTATGTCAGGTATCATGTTAATCCATCAAACAGTGGTGGAAATATAAGGCAAAAATCACTGGACCATGAATAAAGGTCAAGGGCACAGGAGTCAGCATGGATGCTTTGCAGCTGCTGCAATTATAGGGATATGCTATTTAACCAAGTATCAACTCTCTTGTCTCAAAGGTATCTTCAAAACTAAAAAAATTACCTTAAAAACAGTGCCAAACATCAGTCAACCGTGACATACAGGTGTCAAGGACATACAATTGTGTGATGCAGCTGCTGCAGTCATATGGATGTTTACATGTACCAAGTATGATGATCACAGCTGCTGTAGTTTGTAAAATACAGAGTTGAACATTGAGTTAAACGTAATTGTTAATATTGGTTAACCTGATCACAGTCGCCGAGGAGGATGTTGACGCTAACGGTAACACAAATGCTAATGCTAACGGTACGCTAACGCATACTCGAACTGCCATGCCGGGGGTAAAGCATAAGATCTTCCTTTGCATTCCCAACGGCGGGCTAAAACAACTATTTTCTGACGTGTTGCATAGTTACAAAATTTCTGTTTACTTACATGGCAATAACAAGTGATGACAGACATCCTCCAACAGTACCATAAAACCCCAGCCAACCAGCTTCATTCTGAAAATAGACAGACTAATTAGTCACCAATCACTCAAAACATAAAATGCCCAATTGAAGTCCCAAAACATTTTATCACATCAAGGCTTGGAGTTCAGCTGTCTTTGTTGCCAATACTTTTACCAATGGTTACCAATATTTTTTGCGAACTTCAAAAAGTTTATCACTTGGTTCCTGTATATGCTGTTTCAGTTCAATTTCTATTGTGGTTTTGGAAAAGATACGCTCACATCCTCTACCAAGTATGGTAGCAGAAGCCTTCACAGTTGTATAATCTTTATTATTTTTCACTAACTATACACTTCATTCAGAAAAATTGAATAAGGGGTTGTGGAAAAGTTGTTTAAAGAATTACACCATACATGTATATAGTCAAATGCTGCTTCCTACCTTTTCTTCAGTACATGAAAGATCAAGCCTTTGAGATGTTCCATAGACACTTTCACTGTATCAGAGAAGAGGGGTAGAGGTGGGGAGTATGTGAGAAACCTTTGTAAGTTTTGAGTTCATCTTAAAAGATATTTTCACCTAACTGAACTTTCATCAAACTCATCTGATCTCGCAGAATTGCAGTCCAGAGCTTAAAGCATGTATCCTCAACAATGGCTTCTCCTACCTGATAAAGGCATCACAATATCTAGGTTAGGCTATGTTCATTAAGGTGAATGGGTATACTTCAGGGGAAGCAAATACTCCACCAATTTCAATTTTGCCTCCCTTTTCAATAAGGGTCAACTATTATATGGAAGAATTTGTCTTTTTTCCAAAGTATGCCTCATCTGGGAAGGGCTTCATCATCCTGGGAAGCTAACAGGTATTTACAAAAAGTTGTGCCTCTTCGTAAAAATGGTGGAAAAAACACGAAGGTGTACCCATATATCTTAAATGCCAGGCAGTCCATAAGCTATCCCTGAATACCTACTGGTGTTATACTGTGGTCCTTCAAATTTACATCAAGAACTCCATTGAAACATCCCATAATGCCAAGTGCTGACCCATAGGTTAAACATATCAACCAAAATGTTGGATTGCTGAAAAACAGAAAATAGTATTAGTGTTTGTTTGTTTTTCTGTTGTTCTTCATATTTCAGCACCAACTGCTAACAGTGTGGTTTCTCATGAATACTAAAACACAATAACAATTCCAAGCCACAAAATTTGCAAAATGAAGACATGCCAAATTAATGTGTATGGGTACACCTCTATGTTTTCCACCATTTTACAAGGAACTTCTTTGTGTCTGCTTCACCAGACCCTTTCAAAAATGGATTTCAGAAGAGGAAAAGGAGGAAAAAGAGAAAATGACAGAGCTCCTTCCCCTAAATTTGTACCCATTCACCTTAGTGATTTTATTATGTCCATGCATTATCCATACAGGATGGTCTCAGACTTGGCTGTATGCAAGTCTTATGACATGGCTCATTTTAACCTTTAAAGCATCCAAAAAGCAAATGAGCTGCAACACGACAAAACAAGCAATTAGGCATGTACACCAGCAAAGACAGATTAGCCTAGGCATCTGCACAATCTGATCAGAGTATTCGCTATACACTTAAAGGGTAGCTAAGGGTATAAGCTATCTCCATGCAGGCAGCGAAAACTGATCAAACAAGGTGTATGCCCAGGCTGATCTGAGTCTTCGCTGGGTGCACTTTCCACTTTGTTGGTTTTCTCGTGTAGCAGCTCATATATGGTGTCTTACCATGCAAGTTTCAGTAATCCCTGTTTAAACTGAGTCCTCTCTATAGAAGCTGTTGGACTTGGAGGAAGTGGCGGCTTGGACGGAAAATATATGAAGAAGAGAAGAAAACAAAGGACTGACCAACCAAACTCTGAAATACATGCAAGGCAAAATGTCCAGATAAGAATAGCTTTTGAGAATACCTATGACATAATTTCTAAAATTCTTGAACAACAGATTCCTATAAATGAAAACAGAATTCTATATCAGAGTCAAATTAACTCCAGAGTTTGATCACTTTTGGTCTGTCACTGTCTACAAACCAAAGGAACAAAAATTTCTTTTGTTTCTACATTAAACAAAATTTGTTAAAGTGTAAAATAACAACCAAAGAGGTTTTTGTTTTGTTTTTATTGTTCTTTTGTATATTTTTTAGATAAAAAGTGCAATAATTTACAAGACCCCCCCCACCCATCACCTCCTGCAACCCCTCAAAAAATACATTTAGGATAACAGAACACATACCATAATACATAAGTCTCATTATAGATGCCCTTTCAGCAGCTATGTCATAACCTGGAATTAAATGAAACAAATGAGTCACTGTATAAGAAAAGGATTCAGATCTGCCTGCAGAATAATGTCTAGGCATACTCAAACTACTCTAACTACCGTAAAGTGCTTAAGTATTGGGACACCTAAAACCATTAGTTTTCCATTTGTCTGAAATTGGAAATTTAATGGTTGTTAGGTGTCCCAATATTTAAGCACATTAGAGTAAATGAAAATGTACCTATCTGAACTGCCCTAAACCTTTCTTGCCTGTTACCTAGTGATCCCACTGAAAATGACCTCAAATACGTAAATATATTAGCAGTACTATATAACTGTAAAGATGTTTTTTCTCCTTCAAAAACAGTCTCAACAAGCATACAGTGCATAATACGCCCGTTTTAGTGTCATGAAGGAGTTGTAGAATGAACAAGATTGTTTTCAAAAGGATGGACAGGCAGACAAACAGGGGCAACAACTCTATAAATAATGATAACAACATTATTTAAACATTTAACACATCAAATACTACTAGTATACCAAAAATCAGCTTCCAAGGTGAAGTGGCTCAGATGTTGAGTAATGCCAAAGTCAAACTAGGGAGATAATACATAAACTAAATATACCAAAATTATCATTCTTGGTTACAATATTTTAAATGGTAAAGGAGTTACTGAGTAAACAGGAAATTTATGCAAGGGCAGATAATTCAGTAAGTAAGTATGCCATAGCTGTGGTTCTTGCTCAGTTCCTGCAAAGTTTCATAATAATATTTCAAACGATATGGAGTGAATAGGAATAGCCTAAAAATACTAACCAAGGGGATTTACTCCAAAATTAAGTAAGGCGGAGCAACCATTCTTGTATGTGACACATCTTTCTGTGATGATTCACAATGCTATGAAGTTTCATCACGACATTCCAAAAGTTTACCGAATTATGATATGTATACATAAAAACAGCTAATCAAAGGGGTGTAACTCTAAAACAAAGTAAGGGAGTGTAGCCATTGTTGTACGCAACACATCCTTGTGACTTCATACACATTGCTATGAAGTTTCATCAAGATATCCCAAACGGTTATCTAGTTATGGCATGCACAAGACTTGCAGTGAAAAAATAACTGAAGGGGCATAACTTGGGAACTAAGGAAGTGGGAGCAACCATTCTTGTACGCGACACTTTCCCCAAACCTAATATATATTCCTACAAAATTTCATGAAGATATCCAAAATGGTTACTGTGTTATTGCGCGCAAAAGAATGTTTACTGAAGAACAGACAGACAGCACAAGGACATAATATGTCCGTTTTAAAACGGGCATATAAAAATCTATATATATCTTGTACGACCCATCAAGATTTTTTTTAATGTTTTGGAGGAGAATATTTCCTTCAAAAACACTCCCTAAAATCTAGATCCTTGTAAGAAAGATCTAGACTTTTTGGGGTTGTTTTGGAAGGAAATAATCCACCTTACAGCCAAGAAGAAGAGATAGAAAGACAATATTAAAGAGTGGAAGGACTATGGGATAGACTAGAGCAGCTGAATTCAGGATTATGTGGAAAAGGATTATTGTAAAGTCCTCTGTGGTGCCCCAATGACTTTGCAAGGTAAGTGGATAGACTAGATTAGACTAGACAGCCAAATAAATTTGTACTGATATTATTACCTGCATTACTGCTGTTAGAGGAGCCTGCAGAATCAAAAACACTCTGGTTTGCCAGCACACTGAAACAAAATAGAGATACAACACTTGAACAGATAAAAGGAGTATGTGGTGATTTTAAATAAATTTCTCCAATTCTTCATTAAAAACATATGTTGTGGGTGCTCATTAGAACTTCCTCCCTTGAAGGGATAAATTTTTCCTAAAACTGTTTCAAGAATCCTGAACAGACTGTTCCTTCAGCTATGGATGAACAATGTTCGCTAAGGCATTTCTGTCCAGGGCCCTGTTTCAAAACTAATGACCTAGTTAATTAACGGTATGTTATATTTGCAAATGTACTGTATGCAAAAATACTGCCATTTTTGCCAAAAATATGTAAAGGTTTTTTTGCAGTGCAAAACTCCTCACAATTTCTCAGAAAAATGATATCAGCACACTTGATTTTACAGATACTAGAAGACTTACTGGAGCCTTGACTAACAATTTTGTTAAGCTACCAATGCTTTGAACAACTGGGCTCCCTGGCGCTCACGTACAAATAGTGCCAAGCTTTGCATCAGACCTAAATCAAAGAAATGTGTATGGCAGAAACCAACTTCTTTATTTGCTCATTTAAACATACCATTTTCTTTCTCAAATTAGCCAAAGTATCAAAGTTCAAGCAGTACTAAGATAGAAATGTCTATTTATTCAATATTACAATAGAAATATTTTTTTCCTACCTTGAGTTTACAATTTTGGAATCATTTCTATTTAGTCTATGTACAGGAACTAAGTATGGCACTGTAAGCAGAAACAAGAGTACCATTATGACCTTAAATCACTCCCCAAGGCTTTATGCTTCAGGACTGGAAAATTCTTAAAACTGCCACTCGTCCTACAAGACCAGAGAAATGGTGATTTCAATTGTTTGCTTTAGGGATAGTAAAAAATTTCACTCGTCCTCCAGCAAGAGCCACTCGTCATAGCGGGCAGACGAGTGGAATTTTCAAGCCCTGTGCTTAAAAGGATATTAATGTGATGTTTTCATTAACTGCATCCATAGAAAATAAGGTTCACAGAAGCTGACGTTATATTTGTATGGTTTTTCATGGATACTCTCAATGTTTCAAAACTGAAGCTTTAACATTCTTGGTGCAAGGTCAACCAAGGAATATTTCTGTCAAATTATTTTGAAATCAAGTTAGCATGTCTTAGTAGAAACTTTATATAAAAACATGGCTTGAAAATAGACATTAAGCCAAGGAACATTCCTGTCCAATAAGTTTGAAATTACGGTTCTGAAGACAAGACATTCAGAGGTTTCAGTAGAATGAGGCTGACTAGAGGCCATGATATTTCATAAAAGTTTATAGCTTTAGCAATCTTGATGCCTCTAATACTGGTTGACAATGACTCCTTCAGTACTTTTCATACAGGTGAGCAAACAATTCCCGAACATGCTAAACTAAGTGGCATACAAAAACCATAATGTCTTGTTAACCTCTCTTTTACCAGAGCTCTGTCAAAAGGGGTCTACTATTAAATGACAGAATTTGCTCCTCCAGGAGCAAATTCTTTCCTTTAAGTGTAGACTCCTTTTAGAAAGGAGGTAAAAAAGAAAAATGGCAGAGTGCTTCCCTCATAAAGTACCCATTTACCTACATAGTCCACTGTCCTACCACAGGATGTGTTATCAAACTGCTGGCAACCAGAGCAGACCTTGAAAAACTGTTCCTGAGTATCAGATGCAGACTGATCTGAGTCTACACTCAGACACTTGCTTGACACTTATGAGTTTTGTCAAAAGATTTAGGCTTTCTGTGACTAGCACCACAAAGTTCTTCAGATTTAAACATAATCTTATCAGGACAGCTGCTAGGTGCCGTGGCCACAACCATGAGGGTTCAAATCCCATCAGCAGAATTGAAAATGCTACAACCATGAGGGTTCAAATCCCATCAGCAGAATTGAAAATGCTTATCATAAATTATCTTTTCACTGTGGTTGAAAAGACAAAAACTGCCCCCATTGCTCAATTTGGAAGAGTAATTTTGGGTGAGGAATTAATTTCTTACAAAGTAAAAATGACACAGCATTTCCCATAGTATTAGAGATGGATGAGATTGCAGTAGCGGTGGTCCTCTGTTCAGGGGGAAACCACTCTGCTGAGATGGCTGGTGGTGCTCCCATGGCAATTGGGCCACCTAAACCATTGAGAAACTGTCCAATGTGGATTAATCTAGAAAAAAAAAAAAAAAGATAACTATAATTTACAGCTTTTATAATAAAAAGCTAGAATTTTAGAAACACTAATTTATTCTCAGTAACATGATCTTCATTCTTTCTTTTCCACCTAATTTTTTCTGAGCATGGTTCAATTTTGAATTTTTACCTGATATATGTACCAAGTATTAAATTTTGATACATCTGATTTTTGTGACCAAATTTTTAAGTGATGCCTGGTGGGCACTAGATGGCTCTTGGGACATCTGGCTACCAAGGAAAAATATGATAGGCAGGTTACAGTAATTACTGGATACTCTCAATACTAAGAAGCCATATCTGTGTATAGTTACAGCAACAGCCCTATAGTATTTACAAGTTTATCTTATTATCCTGATGTTCAAAGAAAATCTGAATGAATGGCAACCACTGCAGACCATGATCAAAATGCACCTTTAGCAATCCTGGCCCAGTTGTTCAAAGCATTGTTATCTTAACGAAGTAAAAAAAAAATCAAGTATGCTAATAGTTGAAAAAAAAAGAGAGCTTTTGCACTGAAAACGCTTCTCAATTTTATTATCATTACTATTTTTTTTAAATCAGTGTTTTTTTTGTTCTGTTATTTTGTTGTTGTTTTTTTTGTTTTGTTTTGTTTTTTCTTCATTGAATGTGTCTGGTAGTGTAATGTCTCTTTAACACATGGCATCATTAACTTTGAATAACTGGGCTGTGATATGTGATAATGTCTATAATATCTGCTATGGCAAGTATGTCCCAATACTTGGGGTCATTATGGTATGTACCTACGGAGTTGCCACCCTTGGATTTGAGGTTATACATCTTAGCCCTGTTCCTACGGCTACCAGGAAGGCACTCAAGACACATGCTGGTCTTAGCCCTGAAAAGATAAACTTATGGTATACAGTTGGAACGCAAACCCTCGAAAAGCGGTGATTGTATTTACAACGGTGGATCCTTCCACATAAAAAATAGGTCCAAAAAATGGCGAACATGGTTCTTGACGAAATTTCCAATTATTCTCAAATGTATTTAGAGGTATTGGCTATATTAAAATGATTAAACACATAAAAATGTTTTGCTAACTAGTATTAAGCAGGCTTTCTCAACGAAATTCAGGGCCAAAATTGCTCGAAATGCTAAAATATTCATTGTCAAATGACAATACTCTATTTTGATTCTACCAAAAACTTGAATCAACATAAAACATAATTTACAGAAAGCTGAGACTTTCTCCAATGCGCACACCCATGCCATCGAAAACTTTATTATTTCATCTTTTTGCATGTGAAATTTCAAGCAATATCGTTTTGGAACATTTTTAAATTGCAAAATAAAAGATGGCATCTGTAGTTTTAACGCTCAGGAAATGGCCTTGCACGTGACATGAGCACCAGCAATACTTGCCGGACAGCCACAATTTAGACAGAAAATTGAGGTCGACAGCTTGTCAAACATTAGCTCAGATTGCTAAATACCTGAAGAGGAGAAAAATTACGGAGTTTAGTTAGCTAAAATAGACTACAAACTGGTAGAATGTACCTTACCTGACTGCTGACCTGATTGGCATTGTACAAATCTGAGGTTCTGCCACTCGAATTTGTGAAAATAATATCCTTTTCTAATATTATTTATCTTTCAAACAGTCATCTGTTTTCTGTCAAATAAGTTATTAGGTCACTGTTGTGACGTAATAAAAGAAATGACGTATATTGCCTCGAGCTAGATTGCCAGTCCGCATGCCATGTAAACAGATTATACTTCGAACCTGAAATGCCCTAGTACGAAGTAAAGAGTTTCTTTCTTGTCATTTTGTTTGTCTAGTTTTCGAAAAATTTACGATCTGATTTTATAATTTGCTCAACAATTACAGAGAACATATGAGCCGCGACACGAGAAAATCAACAAAGTGGTTGTGCGCCCAGCGCAGACTCAGATCAGCATCGGCATCCGCCTAGTCTACACAGAGTCTTCCCTAAGCACTTTAAGGGTAGCTAAGGGTCTATGCTACCTGCAGATAGCGAAGACTCTGGTCAGACTGGACAGATGCCCAGGATTATCTTAGTCTGCGCTGGGCGCACAACTGCGTAGTTGGTTTTCTCGCGTCGTGGCTCAAGTTACTTAGAAAGAAACAAGCCAGGTGGGGATGGAAGGAGGCGGCTGTGACAAGGGTGGGGGTGGGTGGGGGCCAGGGAAGTGGGGGAATTCATCTTGACTGATGCCTGGAGTGATGTATAGGTCCCAAACATGACTTGAGCAGTCGTTGCTGTGACAGCGTATTCTCTCTCTCTCTCTCTCTTTCTCTCTCTCTCTCTGCCCGATTTGGCTTCATTGTTGTTACACATACTGAGATTTATTACAATCATTTGAATCTTACCAACAGCTGAGTTGCAACAGGGAAAGGGGAATCTTGTCGGATATGATAACAGCAAAATCTGCTTAGTCTATTAAGACTGCTTCAAGATACAAAACTGTATATATAACGAATAGCAAAACCCTGATTGGCTTGCAAGCAAACTCTTTCCGTTCCGAATTAAGTTACGAAGAGCATTTCGTGTGTTCGATGATCAGCATGAAAATGTGTTGGGGTGTGCGGATGTGGGAGGTGTGGGGAAAATTTGGAGGCTTGCTACGTGCCATCCGACGTTTGGCACGTGGCACAAAAACGGCCATTTATTCTGTGGAAGCAAAGTACTGTACATGAACTTAAACTGTATACCAATCACTCCACTTTGGCAAATTCCACATCCCGAATAAGCGTAAAGACCATTGACAGTATACTTAAACAATCTGCTTGAAAGTTGAAAATAGCGGGCGTGTGAGAAACTGTTGAAATACGCATGAACTTTGTATACTTATTCATTCAACCCATCATTGCCTTCATTTAGCAAAAGGTGCATGAACAAAACAGCTACCAACCAAGATCCATAATAGAATGCACACATGCAAGCTGTTCATCTTAACTTTTTAACATTTGTGGAGCAAGCTATCTTAGTCTTTGCTTGTTGCAGGTCACCCGTGTACTTACTGACCCTCAGAAAATACTACAGTAAGGGAAAAAGTGAAAACCTTCCCGCACGTGACCACATTTGGTAGCTTAGAGTGTTCAGATGAAAATCTGAAGGTCGTTAGCTCAATTCCTATCATTGCCTAATGAATGTATTTCGACTGTTGTCCTATTCGATTCGGAAATCAACTGCCCAATTATTTAATTTCAGGATGCAGAGTATAAAGAATAATGATTAAGCCCATGAGTATAAAGTATATTGGATTGCCCTTTACATGTGCCTTCGCGACGATTCGTAAATGCAAAAATATCATATCTTCTGGTGACCTGCAAGATACCCGGGCCTGCTAGTCAACCGGACAATTACAATGTTACAATTTTAGTCGGCATACAAATAAAGAATGAACATGTTAAGCATTGGAAGGAACTGAAAAGAAATTGAGAGTGTATATGTAAATGTGTGGGCCTAGGGCAACCGGGTACACTTTCGGGAGAAGCATCTCGGCAATAATATTTTTGATTTATCCTACCTTTCCAATGGGAGTAAACTCTTTAAGGAAAGCATTTGCTCCTTTGGTAGCAAAGAATTTTTGAAGAGTCTCCCAGTTCAGGAAAACTAACAGGAAATTGATAAACTTGTGTATTGATAATAAGTCTACGATAATTTGTGCCAGTTATCCATGAAAACGCGTTGCGGCTGTATATAGAACTGCCTCGCCAAGACTACTCTAATGTGAGGCAACATCAGTCATTTTAATAGAGAAATAGGAAAATACAATCTGAATTATTAGTAAATGTTTTTGTTGTTTGTTTATATGTTGTGACTGCATAACCGAAAGGGTTCGTAATTGGAGAAATAAATGTTCTATTCTATTCTATGTAGATCTACCCGTGTACCTGCAGATTTGTAAATATTGCCCCCCCCCCCCCCCCCCCCCCCCCCCCCCCCCCCCCCCCCCCCCGCCCCCCTCAGATGCCTGGCGAGTTTCTCAAACTTATACAGGCAATGCAAAAACATCGCATGCATACAGTGCACTGCTAACCCTTCTCAAAGGCATAACTGCCTGTACGCTAATAGCCAGGTGTGTATTGTAATTTTGTCAAATGGACAAAATTTCAACAGGTATTGCCATATTTGATGATGCTGGTATTTGTAAATTGAACAAGATTTCAATAGTAGCGGCAATATAAAGTATCTTTGGGGCCCACCTCTTATTCTTGCTCTCAAAGGATAAACATAATTGTGCGTAAAGTGTAATAATCCCTACACTCCTGCTTCTAACCGCAGTGTTTGACACTCCCTAGATTAATGTGGTGGCCCAAAAGTTCAGCAGGCCACATTTTCAGTCGCCCACTAGCTGAATATCCGATGCATTTATTATTGCCAGACAGGTAAATTTGGGCCACTAAAGTTCACAATTTGAAACCATTTGGTGGCCCCAGACAAAATTTAGGCGCATTTGGCCACTGGGCCACTGGCTGTTTCCAGCACTGTAACCGTCCCACGAAGGGGGGGGGGGGGGGGGAGCATTTCTCATCCCTCCCAGGTTACTCACATACAACCATTTATTTGACTTTTGAAATCAAGCGCGTGATCTGCTAATTAAAAAAGAAATAACCGTTAAATTACCGTTCAATTATGAGGGACAGGCTAATCCTGAACGATAGCATAAACTGTACCCAAAAGAAACTTCAACTGCTAATTAAGTCCATCTTTTTAAGCCATGATTATACAAACTTCTAATCGATTCAAAATCACGTCATAAGCTTGTGGAGCATAGAGGTGAGAGTTGACATTATTGTATCTGACAATAAAATATGAATAAAATGTATTTGCTTGACTGTTTTATTCTGTCCTGGTTGAAGATTAATCAGTGAGAGGTGTTACGTTTCTACGGACAGGCCGAATTGTGAGTTTGTTAACTTAGCGCGTAAGGCTGGCATGATTTCGATGCTATTTTCGGTTTGTTTTCAAACCGGGTGGTCATATGTTATTTAGCAATTTTAAAATGTTCCAAAACCAAATTTTCTGAAATTTCACATGATAGTAGAATATATATCAATATTTATCATGGCATAGGTCTGCGTTTTGGAGAAAGTCGAATAAGCTGTAAATCGTAATTTTTTGTTCACGTTTGACGCTGACGTAAAGGGCACTGTTTCCTCAATAATTACACAGGCGGAAAAGGATGTCCTAGAATTATTTTAACAGAAAAATTCAATGGAAGTCAGAAAAGTGCTCTTAAAATTTCAACCGATGGGGCGATTTGATTAATCTGTATGGTGGCGTTAAATTACTATGGGGTTCGTCGATAGCCATTTTGATGGCGACAATTTCGAACAAAAATTTGTTGCTATGGGCTTGATTATATCCCTACTCCTTGGAGCTGCATTCCAACTGATAGGAATACACTTTATAAAACTCTGACAAAAAATATTTGTCTCCCATCTCATAGGGACTACTTTTACAAACAATGAGCCGCAACTCCAGAAAACCAAACAAAGTGGCACTGTGCCACGCAAAGACTCGGATCAGCCTAGGCATTTACTCAGTCTGGTCAAAGTCTTTGCTTTGCACTTAAAGGGTAGATTAGGTCTAAGCTAGCTCCATGTGCACAGCAAAGACTGATCAGACTGGGCGGATGCCCAGGCTGATCTGAGTCTTTGCTGGGTGCACATGCTACTTTGATGGTTTTTCTAATGTCACAGCTCAAATATTTGCTCTCTAGAAAGAGCATTTTTCCTGTAAGAAGAGTCCTTTGGGAGAAGGGATTCAACACCAGGGAAGCAAATATATTTCCACTAAAATTGTCTCCCTAGTGAAGGAGTCAATATTATAATAATATATAATATAGGAGGAAATATTCACAAATGTTTATTTTCTACAAGTTTCTAAAAAAAATAAAACTTGGCAATATCAATGAAAAATGTAAATTCTGAGCTTGTTCAATATTTCCTTTTCACACTTATACCGAAAAAATAATATCTTTAAAAATAGGAGAATTGAAACAGAACAGTCATGTACCCACCTTTAACATCTAGGATCCATGAGAAGACAAATGTTCCAACAAGATAAGAGATAGGACCCCAGTTAGTTAACAGAGAAATGTCTCCATCATTCCAGCCAAATACTCTCTCACTCACTTCTGTGATAGGTCCAAATGTGTTCCACACTGAACACTGTGTCATTGCCATCAAACCATAAACCAGTAAAATATACCATCTCCTCTTGTAAACCTGATTAAAAGATGGAGCAATACAGTTCCAAAGCTCTTAACAACACAGGGTATAATCGATTCTGCCAATTTTCGCTTCCTGCAGAGACTGTCCTTCATATTTGGCTTCTGCTGAGACTGTCCACGAACTCTTGCTTCCTGCAGAGACTACTATCCTCGAAAAATGGCTTCCTGCCGAGACTGTTCGCGTGATTCTGCCGAGAGCCTCGGCAGGAAGCAGAATCATGCAGACAGTCTCTGCAGGAAGCCATTTATCATGTACAGAAGTCTCGGCAGGAAGCAAGAGCTCGCGGACAGTCTCAGCAGAAGCCAAATATGATGTACAGTCTCTGCAGGAAGCGAAAATTAGCGGAATCGATTATACCCTGTGAACAATGAGCGCCTTAGTCTGATCACTCTGTACATTTCAACAGATTTACTTCATATCTTGAACACATGACTTTTACTGTTCCTATTAAAGGTGTGCATGTTGAACCAAACAAGAGGGCCATGATGGCCCTGGATCGCTCACCTGAGTATCCTGTGAACTTAACCTCAGAGACATCCCTGACAGTCAGAGTTTCACAAAGATTAAAGGAAAATGAACCCTTCATTGTGTACCTAAGGTTTTTATAAGATTTAACCTAATGACCTAGATTTTGACCCCACATGACCCAGTTTCAAACCTGGTCTAGATTTCTTGGATATGAACATTCTGACAAAGTTATCAAAACTGTGCCCTCTAGAATGTACACAATGTTTTTCTAAGGTTTAACCTAGTGACCTACTTTTTGACCCAACATGACCAAGTTTCAAACCTGGATCCAGATTTGTTGAAGACAAACATTCTGACAAAGTCTCATGAAGATTAGAACAAAACTGTGTCCTCTAAAGCGTTCACACTGTTTTTCTAAGAACTGACCTAGTGACCTAGTTTTTGACCTGACATGGCCCAGTTTCAAATCTGGTATAGATTTCATGAAAATAATCATTCTGACAATGTTTCACATAGATTGGATCATAACTGTGCCCTCTAGAGTGTACACAAGGTTTTATTAAGATTTGACCTAGTGACCTAGTTTTTGACCCCACAAGACTCAGATTCAAATTTGGCCTAGATTTTATATAAATAAACATTCTGACAAAGTTTCATGAAGATTGGATCATAAACGTGCCCTCTAGAGTGTGCAGAAGGTTTTTCTAAGATTTGACCCAGTGACCTAGTTTTTGACCCCACATGACCCAGTTTCAAACATGGTCTAGATTTCATTTAGATAAACATTCTGACAAAGTTTCATGATGATTGGATCATAACTGTGCCCTCTGTGTCATTCTAAGAGTTATTTCTATTTTTAGCTCTGGCGGCCATTTTGTTCAGCGAAGTGGAACCGTTTTAGCAATTTTTGTTCAGAGCCATGAGTAAAACATTTCTGTGAAATTTTTTTGAAATCGAGCAATTGGCTTCAGAGACGATGATGTGTAAAGCTTTTTTCTATTTTTAGCTCTGGTGGCCATACTGTTCAGCTGAGTGGAACCGTTTGAGCAATTTTGGTAGAGGGTCTCCTAAGGACCATTTCTGTGAAATTATTTCAAAATCGGCCCAGCAGTTTTGGAGGAGAAGTCGTTTAAAGGTTTTTCTATTTTTAGCTCTGGCGGCCATATTGTTCAGCAGAGCAGAACAGTTTGAGCAATTTTGGTAGAGGGTCTCCTAAGGAACATTTCTGTGAAATTATTTCAAAATCGGCCCAGCAGTTTTGGAGGAGAAGTCGTTTAAAGGTTTTTCTATTTTTAGCTCTGGCGGCCATATTGTTCAGCGGAGCGGAACGGTTTGAGCAATTTTGGTAGAGGGTCTCCTAAGGAACATTTCTATGACATTATTTTAAAATCGGCCTAGCAGTTTTGGAGGAGAAGTCGTGTAAAGGTTTTTCTTTTTTTAGCTCTGGCGGCCATATTGTTCAGCGGAGCGGAACGGTTTGAGCAATTTTGGTAGAGGGTCTCATAAGGAACATTTCTGTGAAATTATTTCAAAATCGGCCCAGCATTTTGGAGGAGAAGTCGTTTAAAGGTTTTTCTATTTTTAGCTCTGGCGGCCATATTGTTTAGCGGAGCAGAAAGGTTTGAGCAATTTTGGTAGAGGGTTTCCTAAGGAACATTCCTGTGAAATTATTTATAAAATCGGCCCAGCAGTTTTGGAGGAGAAGTCGTTTAAAGGTTTTTCTATTTTTAGCTCTGGCGGCCATATTGTTCAGCGGAGTGGAACCATTTGAGCAATTTTGGTAGAGAGTCCCCCAAGGAACATTTCTGTGAAATTATTTCAAAGTCTGTCCAGCAGGTTTGGAGAAGAAGTCGTTTAAAGCAAAAGTTGACGCCGGACGACGGACGACGGACAAAGACCGATCACAATACCTCACCTTGAGCACTTCGTGCTCAGGTGAGCTAAAAAAGCCACAGTGACCTTGACCTTGGGCGCAGCACCCTGAGAGTCGAAATTGCTCGAGATATTGTCATACCCTACATTTGTGTGAAGTTATTTCAAAATCCATGGAGAAATGTAGGTGCTAGAGCCATGACAAAGTTTTTCTAAAATTAGCCACAGTGACCTTGACCTTGGGTGCAGCACCCTGAAAGTCGAACTTGCTCGAGATATTGTCATACCCTACATTTGTGTGAAGTTATTTTAAAATCTATTGAGAAATGTAGGCGCTAGAGCGATGACAAAGTTTTTCTAAAAATAGCCACAGTGACCTTGACCTTGGGCGCAGCACCCTGAAAGTCAAACTTGTTCGAGATATTGTCATGCCCTACATTTGTGTGAATTTGATTTAAAATCGGTTGAAAAATGTAGGCGCTAGAGTGATGACAAAGATTTTCTAAAAATAGCCACAGTGACCTTGACCTTGGGCGCAGCACCCTGAAAGTCAAACTTGCTCGAGATATTGTCATGCCCTACATTTGTGTGAAGTTATTTTAAAATCCATGGAGAAATGTAGGTGCTAGAGCGATGACAAAGATTTTCTAAAAATAGCCACAGTGACCTTGACCTTGGGCACAGCACCCTGAAAGTCAAACTTGCTCAAGATATTGTCATGCCCTACATTTGTGTCAAGTTATTTCAAAATCCATTGAGAAATGTAGGTGCTAGAGCGCTGACAAAGTTTTTCTAAAAATAGCCACAGTGACCTTGACCTTGGGCGCAGCATCCTGAAAGTCGAAGTTGCTCGAGATATTGTCATGCCCTACATTTGTGTGAAGTTATTTCAAAATCCGTTGAGAAATGTAGGCAATAGAGCGATGACAAAGTTTTTCTCAAAATATGTGATGACGTTGTTTTCTCCATTATAACACTATGGGATTTTTTTCAAACGCTCAAGGGCAGCTAACTCAGTAGTCTGTGCTCTAATCCGGCCAAATTTCGAACTCATCCAAGCTCTTATGTATGTCATCATTACCTGCAAGTATGATAAGGATCTAAGCAAAAACAGTTGAGAAAACGTGATGACGCCATTTTCCCCATTATAACCCTATGGGATTTTTTTCAAACGCTCAAGGGCAGCTAACTCCGTAGTCTGTGCTCGAATCCAACCAAATTTCGAACTCATCCAAGCTCTTGTGTATGTCATCATTACCTGCAAGTCTGATAAGGATCTAATCAAAAACAGTCGAGAAAACGTGATGACGCCGTTTTCCCCATTTTAACCCTATGAGGGCTATCTGTTGCCATGGAAACCAAAGTTCTGAGCTGATCGGCACCAAAACCTAATGCAGCCTTTCCCCCACCCCAATGATGCTTCAGATAAAATTTGATTGCGATCAGCCCACTGGTTTCTGAGATATTCATGACTGAAAGTGTTGACGCACGGACGGACGACGGCTCGACTCCCATCCTATAAGCTCACCTCTGAGCCTTCGGCTCAGGTGAGCTAAACAAGTAGCCCAAAGGGCAACAATTGCTCACCTGAGAGACACTGTACACCTATAGGGATATTTAAGATGCTCAAGGGCAGCTAACTCCACAGTCAGTGGTCCAATCAGGCTGAAAATTAAACTCATCCAAAACATTATGTATGCCCTCATTTAATATATGCAAGTTTAAAAAGTATCCGATCAAGAGCACAATAGACAGAGCTGTCAAGGGCAGCTAACTTCGGAGTGGTTGGCCTGATCTGGCCAAAATTTGAACTTGTTTAAGATATTATGCATTTCCTCATTACCTCAGGCCTCATACTGACAAAGCTTTTCCAAGCCTGAAATGCCTGCTTTCGAAGCCTAAAATAGCCCTTTTTAAGCAGAAAAAACACTGAAAACTTAAAAATCAAAGCCTGAAATCCAGTAAAATTCAAGAAATGAAAGCCTGAAATCCTGCAAAAGCCTGAAAAGTATGAGGCCTGTTACCTGCAAGTTTGAAAAGGATCGGATCAGTAGAAACCAAGACCAGAGGACCATTGGTCCTGTAGCTCACCTGAGTCCATTCATCCTTAGCACTCAAGTGTAAGAAACACTGAAGTAAGTTGTACAATTCCGCCTAATTTCAACTTTGACTGAGTTGTTATGCTTGTCCTAGTAAATATTAGCAAGTTTGATGAAGTTACAATAAAAACAAGAGGGCCATGAGGCCCTGAATCGCTCACCTGAACAATTGGCAAGGTGGCTTATACTTATCATGTCTGAAATTGTCAAAATATGAGTTTTGGGTCAAAAGTCAAAGAATGACCATGACCACTTGTACTCATAAATCTTCATGTACTCATTAGACAACCATATATACCATTTTTAGGCCAAAATCTCCAAAACTTTCCATGAAATCTTATGTTCTAGCATTTTCCCATATTTGACCATGCCGCAAAAAAGGTCAAGGTAAACCCAAGGTCACCATTTGAACAGTCTTGGTGGTACTCTAGTACTTCATGCTATTTACCAAGTTTCAGGGCCATAGGTGTATTGGTTCTGGGGAAGAAAAATATTAAAGATTTATCCCGTAAGCGGTAATGGCGGCCAAGTTGGTCATGTGACCTGGACCGTTTGAACAAATTTTCATTCAATCAACCCCTAGAGGGTCTATATGAAATGTGTTCACAACTGGCCCTTTGGCTTTTGAGGAAATGGTTGAAAATGTCAAAATATGAGCAATCTGGATCAAAGGTAAAAAAATGACCTTGACCTCTAAGTCTTGTACTCATAATTCTTCATGAACTCATTAAGACAACTGTATATACCAATTTTTTAGGTCAAAATCTTTAAAACTTTCCATGAAATCTTATGTTCTACCATTTTCCCATATTTGACCTTGCTGCAAAAGGTCAAGGTCAACACAAGGTCATAATTTGAACAATCTTGATAGTACTCAAGTACCCAATGCTACTTACAAAGTCTCAAGGCCATCGGTCAATTGGTTCTGGAGAAGAAGATTTTTAAAGGTTTTTACCATATATGGGCATGGCGGCCATGTTGGTCATGTGTCCAGGACCATTAGAAAATATTTTCATTCCATCAACCCCTCGAGGCTCTATATGAAATTTGGTTTCAATTGGCACAGTGGTTTTAGAGCAGATTGTTTGAAATTGTCAAAATTTGAGATTTCTGGGTCAAAGGTCAAAGAATGACCTTGACCTCTTGTACTCAAAAATCTTCATGTACTCATTAAGATGATTCTATGTACCAATTTTTAGGCCAAAATCTTCAAAACTTTCCATGAAATCTCATGTTCTAGCATTTTCCCATATTTGACCTTGCAGTAAAATGGTCAAGGTCAACCCAAGGTCATAATTTGAACAATCTTGGTAGTACTCGAGTACCCAATGCTACATATCAAGTTTCAAGGCCATGGTTCAATTGGTTCTGGAGAAGAAGATTTTTAAAGGTTTTTACCATATATGGGCGTGGCCACCATGTTGGTCATGTGACCTGGACAGTATGAATACATTTTTGTTCCCTCAACCCCTGGAGGCTCTATATGAAATTTGGTTTCAATTGGCTCAGTGGCTGTTGAGGAGATTGTTCGAAATTGTCAAAATATGAGAGTTCTGGGTCAAAGGTCAAAGAATGACCTTGACCTCTTAAAGTCATAAATCTTCACGTACTCATTAAGATGACTGTAGATACTGGTTTTTAGCCCAAAATCTGCAACAGTTTCCAAGATATCTTATGTTCTAGCATTTTGCCATATAAAAGCACAAGGAAGCAAATTTGACCTTGCCGTAAAAAAGGTCAAGGTCAACCCAAGGTCATAATTTGAACAATCTTGGTAGTACTCGCGTACCCGATGCTACATACCAAGTTTCAAGGCCATCGGCCTATTGGTTCTGGAGAAGAAGATTTTTAAAGGTTTTTACCATATATGGGCGTGGCGGCCATGTTGGTCATGTGACCAGGACCGTTTGAACAACTTTTCGTTCCTAAGGTCCCAGGAGGCTCTATATGAAATTTGGTTACAATTGGCCCAGCGGTTTCAGAGGAGAAGTCGTTTGAAATTGTGGACGGACGGACGACGGACGGACGACGGACGACGGACGCCGGACGCCGGAGCCTTACCATCCTATAAGCTCCCCCGGAGCCGCTGGCTCAGGTGAGCTAAAAACATACACATGTATTTGTAAAACTTTTTGCCTAAATATTGCAGTAACACAGAAATAAATGCCAATTTGCACTTTTCCCAATACAAGTCTATGGAAACTAAAAAATGCCATAGTAATGAAACCATGTGGGCAAGAATAATAAAAAACAATATTTACGTAGCGGCTAATGTCATGAACATGTATGCAAAGAATCAGCTTCATCCCCCTATATGGTTTTTAAGAAAAAGATTTTTAAATATTTTTTTCAAAAATATTTCCTTAATATTGCCATGGCAACAAATCAAATTCTGCAATTTGGACAAAATTAATAGGAATCATAGAGGACTACTCAAGCAACATTTCTGTAGATAAAAAATCCAAAAATAACTGCAGGGAGATAGCAAAAACTGCAGCTTTCCATTTTTCCCATTATATTTCAATGGAAACTATAAGTTGCCATACCAACCTAACCGCTGAAGCAATTGCCATAAAAAAAAACTGTAATTATATAGAAGCTTGTACAAAGATCTGTTCTGTAAAGTTTGAGCTTGATAGGCCACATAGTTTCTGCAAAAATGATATTTCAATATTTTTTTCTATTTTTAACCATTCGGTTGCAATGGCAATCAGCCTAATTGTGCAATTTACATAAATTTCATATGGTTGATAGAGGACTACTCAAGGAACATTTCTGTAAAAGTTTGGTCAAAATATCTGAATTCACATAGCAATAAATGCAAATTTTCAATTTTCCCATTATAAGTCAATGGCAACTTTATGTTGCCATAGCAACCAAACTGCTGGAGCAATTGCCAAGAATAACAGTAATTTTATAGACGGTAGTACCTAGATCCTTTCTGTGAAGTTTGAGCTTTATTGAGTGTATAGTTTCTGAGGAGATGATTTTTGAATATCTTTTCTATTTTTAACCATTTGGTTGCCATGGCAACCAGCCTAATTGTGCAATTTACATAAATTTCATGTGGTTGATAGAGGACTACTCAAGGAACATTTCTGTAAAAGTTTGGTCAAAATATCTGCAGTCACATAGCAATAAATGCAAATTTTCAATTTTCCCATTATAAGTCAATGGCAACTTTAAGCTGCCATAGCAACCAAACTGCTGGAGCAATTACCATGAAAAAACTGTATTTTATAGACGGTAGTACCTAGATCCTTTCTGTGAAGTTTGAGCTTTATTGGTTGTATAGTTTCTGAGGAGATGATTTTTGAATATCTTTCCTATTTTTAACCATTCGGTTGCCATGGCAACCAGCCTAATTGTGCAATTTACATAAATTTCATGTGGTTGATAGAGGACTACTCAAGGAACATTTCTGTAAAAGTTTTGTCAGAATATCTGCAGTGACATAGCAATAAATGCAAATTTTCAATTTTCCCATTATAAGTCAATGGCAAATTTAAGTTGCCATAGCAACCAAACTGCTGAAGCGATTTAGATAAAAAACAGTATTATTGGTTCCCCCTGCCTATAGATGCTGTATATGAAATTTGGTAACAATGGGCCTTGTAGTTTCAGAGGAGATGTCGTTTGAAAACATTGACAGACGGACGACGGACGACGGACGACGGACGGCGGATGCCTGCCTATACTATAAGCTCACCTGTGAGCCTTCGGCTCAGGTGAGCTAAAAAAGTGGTGACATTGATTTTTTGGATGCTCAGGGCAGGTACTCCATAGTCAGTAGTGAGATCTAGCCGAAATGCTAACTAATCCAAGCTTTTATGCATATCCTCATTACCTGCAAGTATGAAGAGGATCCGATGAAAAATGAAAATTTTATGTGATGACGTTGTTTTCTCCATTAAAGGACTATGGGATTTTTTTCAAACGCTCAAGGGCAGCTAACTCCGTAGTCTGTGCTCGAATCCAGCCAAATTTCAAACTCACCCAAGCTCTTATGTATGTCATCATTACCTGCAAGTATGATAAGGATCTAAACAAAAACCTTGATTGCAGCACCCTGAAAGTCAAACTTGCTCGAGATATTGTCATGCCCTACATTTGTGTGAAATTATTTTAGAATCCGTTGAGAAATGTAGGTGCTAGAGTGATGACAAAGTTTTTTCTAAAAATAGCCACAGTGACCTTGACCTTGGGCACAGCATCCTGAAAGTCAAACTTGCTCGAGATATTGTCATGCCCTACATTTGAGTGAATTTATTTTAAAATCCATTTAGAAATGTAGGTGCTAGAGCGCTGACAAAGGTTTTCTAAAAATAGCCACAGTGACCTTGACCTTGGGCGCAGCACCCTGGAAGTCGAACTTGCTTGAGATATTGTCATACCCTACATTTGTGTCAAGTTATTTCAAAATCCATGGAGAAATGAAGGTCCTAGGGCGATGACAAAGTTTTTCTAAAAATAGCCACAGTGACCTTGACCTTGGGTGCAGCACCCTGAGAGTCAAACTTGCTCAAGATATTGTCATGCCCTACATTTGTGTGAAGTTATTTTAAAATCCATTGAGAAATGTAGGTGCTAGAGTGATGACAAAGTTTTTTCTAAAAATAGCCACAGTGACCTTGACCTTGGGCACAGCATCCTGAAAGTCAAACTTGCTCGAGATATTGTCATGCCCTACATTTGAGTGAATTTATTTTAAAATCCATTTAGAAATGTAGGTGCTAGAGCGCTGACAAAGGTTTTCTAAAAAAAGCCACAGTGACCTTGACCTTGGGCGCAGCACCCTGAAAGTCGAATTTGCTCGAGATATTGTCATGCCCTACATTTGTGTGAAGCTATTTCAAAATCCATGGAGAAATGTAGGTGCTAGAGCCATGACAAAGTTTTTCTAAAATTAGCCACAGTGACCTTGACCTTGGGTGCAGCACCCTGAAAGTCGAACTTGCTTGAGATATTGTCATGCCGTACATTTGTGTGAAGTTATTTCAAAATCCGTTGAGAAATGTAGGCGCTAGAGCGATGACAAAGTTTTTCTAAAAATAGCCACAAAGACCTTGACCTTGGGCGCAGCACCCTGAAAGTCAAACTTGCTCGAGATATTGTCATGCCCTACATTTGTGTGAAGTTATTTCAAAATCCGTTGAGAAATGTAGGCCTTAGAGCGATGACAAAGTTTTTCTAAAAATAGCCACAGTGACCTTGACCTTGGGCGCAGCACCCTGAAAGTCGAACTTGCTTGAGATATTGTCATGCCCTACATTTGTGTGAAGTTATTTCAAAATCCATTGAGAAATGTAGGCGCTAGAGCGATGACAAAGATTTTCTAAAAATAGCCAAAGTGACCTTGACCTTGGGCACAGCACCCTGAAAGTCAAACTTGCTCGAGATATTGTCATGCCCTACATTTGTGTGAAGTTATTTTAAAATCCATTGAGAAATGTAGGTGCTAGAGCGCTGACAAAGTTTTTCTAAAATTAGCCACAGTGACCTTGACCTTGGGCGCAGCATCCTGAAAGTTGAACTTGCTCGAGATATTGTCACGCCCTACATTTGTGTGAAGTTATTTTAAAATCCGTTGAGAAATGTAGGCAATAAAGCGATGACAAAGTTTTTCTAAAAATATGTGATGACGTTGTTTTCTCCATTATAACACTATGGGATTTTTTTCAAACGCTCAAGGGCAGCTAACTCCGTAGTCTGTACTCGAATCCGGCCAAATTTCGAACTCATCCAAGCTCTTATGTATGTCATCATTACCTGCAAGTATGATAAGGATCTAAGCAAAAACAGTTGAGAAAAGGTGATGACGCCATTTTCCCCATTATAACCCTATGGGATTTTTTTCAAACACTCAAGGGCAGCTTACTCCGTAGTCTGTGCTCGAATCCGACCAAATTTCGAACTCATCCAAGCTCTTGTGTATGTCATCATTACCTGCAAGTATGATAAGGATCTGATCAAAAACAGTCGAGAAAACGTGATGACGCCATTTTCCCCATTATAACCCTATGGGGGCTATCTGTTGCCATGGAAACCAGAGTTCTGAGCTGATCGGCACCAAAACCTAATGCAGCCTTTCCCCCACCCAAATAATGCTTCAGATAAAATTTGATTGCGATCGGCCCACTGGTCTCTGAGATATTTATGTTTGAAAGTGTTGACGCACGCACCCACCCACGGACGGACGGACGACGGCTCGACTCCCATCCTATAAGCTCACCTCTGAGCCTTCGGCTCAGGTGAGCTAAAAAGCCATAGTGACCTTGACCTTGGGCGCAGCACCCTGAAAGTCGAGCTTGCTCCAGATATTGTCATACCCTACATTTGTGAGAAGTTATTTCAAAATCCATTTAGAAATGTAGGTGCTAGAGCCATGACAAAGTTTTTCTAAAATTAGCCACAGTGACCTTGACCTTGGGTGCAACACCCTGAAAGTCGAACTTGCTTGAGATATTGTCATACCCTACATTTGTGTGAAGTTATTTTATAATCTATTGAGAAATGTAGGCGCTAGAGCGATGACAAAGTTTTTCTAAAAATAGCCACAGTGACCTTGACCTTGGGCGCAGCACCCTGAAAGTCAAAAATGTTCGAGATATTGTCATGCCCTACATTTGTGTGAATTTGATTTAAAATCGGTTGAAAAATGTAGGCGCTAGAGTGATGACAAAGTTTTTCTTAAAATAGCCACAGTGACCTTGACCTTGGGTGCAGCACCCTGAAAGTCAAACTTGCTCGAGATATTGTCATGCCCTACATTTGTGTGAAGTTATTTTAAAATCCATGGAGAAATGTAGGTGCTAGAGCGATGACAAAGATTTTCTAAAAATAGCCACAGTGACCTTGAACACCCTGAAAGTCAAACTTGCTCGAGATATTGTCATGCCCTACATTTGTGTGAAGTTATTTTAAAATCCATTGAGAAATGTAGGTGCTAGAGCGCTGACAAAGTTTTTCTAAAAATAGCCACAGTGACCTTGACCTTGGGCGCAGCATCCTGAAAGTCGAACTTGCTCGAGCTATTGTAATGCCCTACATTTGTGTGAAGTTATTTTAAAATCCGTTGAGAAATGTAGGCAATAGAGCGATGACAAAGTTTTTCTAAAAATATGTGATGACGTCGTTTTCTCCATTATAACACTATGGGATTTTTTTTCAAACGCTCAAGGGCAGCTAACTCAGTAGTCTGTGCTCGAATCCGGCCAAATTTCGAACTCATCCAAGCTCTTATGTATGTCATCATTACCTGCAAGTATGATAAGGATCTAAGCAAAAACAGTTGAGAAAACGTGATGACGCCATTTTCCCCATTATAACCCTATGGGATTTTGTTCAAACGCTCAAGGGCAGCTAACTCCGTAGTCTGTGCTTGAATCCGACCAAATTTCGAACTCATCCAAGCTCTTGTGTATGTCATCATTACCTGAAAGTATGATAAGGATCTAATCAAAAACAGTCGAGAAAACGTGATGACGCCGTTTTCCCCATTATAACCCTATGGGGGCTATATGTTGCCATGAAAACCAGAGTTCTGAGCTGATCGGCACCAAAACCTAATGCAGCCTTTCCCCCACCCAAATGATGCTTCAGATAAAATTTGATTGCGATCGGCCCACTGGTCTCTGAGATATTTATGTTTGAAAGTGCTGACGCACCCACCCACGCACCCACCCACGCACGGACGGATGACGGCTCGACTCCCATCCTATAAGCTCACCTCTGAGCCTTCGGCTCAGGTGAGCTAAAAAGCACCAGTTCCCTATTGATTTTCCAGTTATAATGTGAACTGTTAGAATACTATGTTAACCTTAAATTTTTTAACAGTACCTCCTGAGGAAATGAAGACTGCTCCTAGTCACTCAGAAGAAGGTAAAATGATTTTTTCTTCCATTAGTTAAAATCAACATGTCTCATGATAAGATAAACTGCAAGTGCTCCAGGTTAGGTAGGTATCTCAAGATAATCCAGGGATCTTTTATTACCTCTCTATGAAAACAAAATGTTGTGATCTCCACTACAATCACCTCACCTATGCATCTCTGGATTAAGTCACAACATATGACTCCATTGAAAAATAAAAAAAAATCCAGAATCAAGTTACAATAAAAGCATGTTAAAAAAGATGCTTTCATTACGACATCAGGAATTTCTTAAAATCAATTCTCCATAACAAAAACATATGTGACCCCTCATTAGAAATATCTTGGCATGCAGTTCTATTGAGAGCCCATGAAAAATGAGCCGCGACATGACAAAACCAACAAAGTAGCATACGCACCAAGCAAAGACTCAGATCAGCCTGGGCATCTGCCCAATCTGACCAGAGTCTTCGCTGTCTGCATGGACCTAGCTTAGACCTTTAGCTACACTTTAAAGACAGGGGTTGTACTATTTCAGTAGGATTAACTTCTTCAGTGTCACCCTTACCTGTACAGGTAATATATGCTATTGCTGGCAACCAGATTCCCTGGCAGAGAAGTTCTGTCTTTAAATGCACAGCAAAGACTCTGATCAGACTTCATGGATCATGCCACTTTGTTGGTCTGTGATAATGCCGCTCAAATGTATTCAAGGGAAATAATAAATATTATCCCAGAATTATCAGTAAACCTGGAATGAAATGGACTCAGATGTATTCTATCAGACAATCTACATTCCAATGACTAAAATTTGCTATCACAGCCTTAAATGGTGAACCTTACAAGAAAGAATTTGCTCCCTCAACAGAAGCAGAAACATTCACTAAAAATGATCAAAATGTGCTTATATCTAAAGGATTAAACAAAGTAACTCTGCATTAAAGACAATCTTTATGCACAAAAATTTACAAACCTTTATCATAAGTACACTGTCTTGTATCAGTCCAGCTGATTTTGATGAAACTTCATTCCTGGAATCACCAGAGACTGAACTGAAACCAGTATTGTCATGATTCTGTAACAGAGGTTGTCTTTCTGGAGCCCCACTCATCCTAATAACAGATAAAGAGTAAAAGTATGTCAAATCTATGGCCTGGCTGCCTGTAGTCCAATAAATTGATTTAACTCCTACTTCGTCGCCAGGTATTACAAAAAAAAAAAAAAAAAAAAAAAAGACAATAAGACAAAATAATAAAAAAACAAAAGGGCCATGATGGCCCGGGATCGCTCACCTGATCTATATTGTATAAATAAAATGGCAGGTAATATAAAGGTGCATTCCCCTGGTTGTCCTGTTTATCTACCTACCAAGATAGGATTAACAAACTTACAAGTTAGTCAAGGGTCACACAAAAATCATCTTTATGAAGTAGTTCAAATTTGTAGAGGATGATAGTTCTAAGGAATGTTTCTGTGAAATTATTTAAAAAATGCTGCCCACCTTTTAGGGGGGAGAAGTGGTTTTTATACTTTAAGCTGTTCAGCAGAGCTAAACAGTTTGAGTAATTTTGGTACAGGGTTACCCAAGGAACATTTTTGTGAAATTAATTCAAAATCCTTTCAACCATTTAAAAGCAGAAGTCATTTAAAGCTTTTTCTATTTTTAGCTCTGGTGGCCATCTTATTAAGCAAAGTGGATACGTTCAAGCAATTTTGGTAGAAGATCACCCAAGGAAATTTCCTCAGTGTCTATTCTAGGATTGAAAAAATAGGGGGGATTTTCGACCGAGAAAAGGTATCACTCATACTTGTAACTCTAAAATTTGGCTTAAACTACATAAAAACAATTGTACCTAGTATTTTAGCTATAATTTAGTATGAATGAGTACACACAATGCTTTTAGGTATCTTTTAAATCTATTTAGATGAATAAAATAAAGAAAATAATTCCCCCCTTCTTCTAAGAATTAGGGGGGAATTGTCAGAAATGTGGGTGAATCCCCCCATCCCCCTCTCTAGAATAGACACTGTTTCCTGTGAGATTATTTCAAAATCCTTCCACCTGTTCATGAGGAGTTGTTTAAAGTTTTTACTTTTTTTTAGCTCTGGTGGCCATATTGTTCATCAGAGCCGAACCATTTGAGCATTTTTGGTAAAGGGTTTCCCAAGGAACATTTCTGTGAAATAATTTCAAAATCTTTACACCAGTTTAGGAGTAGAAGTCATTTAAAGGTTTTTCTATTTTCAGCTCTGGCAGCCATATTGTTCAAGGGAGTGGAACTGTTTGGACAATTTTGGTAGAAGGTCTCCCAAGGAACATTCCTGTGGAATTATTTCAAATACTTAGATGAGTTTAGGAGAAGAAGTTGTTTAAAAGATTTTTCTATTTTTAGCTCTGGTGGCCATTTTGTTCAGCGGGGTGAAACTGTTTGAGCAATTTTGGTAGAGGGTTTCCCAAGGATAGGATAGGATGCCATTTTACCGTTTGAGAAATTAGGATGGGGATGGGGATGGGATGGGATGGGATGGGATGGGAGGGGATGGGGATGGGGATGGGGATGGGATTTTTCTGTTTTTAGCTCTGGTGGCCATTTTGTTCAGCGGAGTGAAACCGTTTGAGCAATTTTGGTAGAGGGTTTCCCAAGGATAGGATAGGATGCCATTTTACCGTTTGAGAAATTAGGATGGGATGGGGATGGGGATGGGATGAGATTTTTCTATTTTTAGCTCTGGTGGCCATTTTGTTCAGCGGAGTGAAACCGTTTGAGCAATTTTGGTAGAGGGTTTCTTCCAAGGATAGGATAGGATGCCATTATACCGTTTGAGAAATTAGGATGGGATGGGGATGGGGATGGGGATGAGGACGGGACGGGACGGGACGGGAAGGGACGGGACGGGGCGGGGCGGGGCGGGCGGGGCGGGGCGGGGCGGGGCGGGGCAGGGCAGGGCAGGGCAGGGCAGGGCAGGGCAGGGCAGGGCAGGGCAGGGCAGGGCAGGGCAGGGCAGGGCAGGGCAGACAGACAGACAGACAGATAAGAAATGATATACAATATCATATTTTACATGCATCAAGCTGCTCAAGCATGTAAGAATCTGAGAATCCTGTAAGAGGCATACAGGCTTTTAGATTTATTTTATTAGTTGGTTGGTTGATTTGATGCTTAACGTCCACAGAAAACAGCTAAGGTCATGTCGGGACGGTCAATTAACCTAACCACACTATTCCTGGGCAGGCTTAGACCTCCTAAGCGGTTAACCAGTACTAAGTGCACATACTTTCGCCAGTAACTGACAACTGTCCTTCTTGAATCAGCGGAAGGAGAAACGAAAGTATGTGGCTAGACCCATACATGTGATGTCTCCCGGATCATCCGGGAGTCTCCCGGAAATGGAGCCCATCTCCCGCGCTCCCGGAAAGTATTCAGAATCTCCCGGATGCTGAATTTTCCTGTCATAATTTTTTCTGAACAGTCCATTTTGCGGTAACTACTTAGCCGGCGGCTGTCAAAAGGATTAACTGTCCGTGACCTAATTACCTAACAGGGTGCAATATAGGACGTGTCATTCCGAAGGGTATTCGCTGATCAGACGCAGCGAGGTGTTAAATTGGCTAGCGCACCAGTAAAGGTACCTGTTCTAAATGTAATAGCAGGTAACTTTTACCGAGAGCAAATAACTTTTATTGCGTCGCGGCTTTATGCATCGGTCATTGTTTATGTCATTGAATTGCACGAATGCAATAGATGGAAGTGCCGCCAATCGACAATGATTCCATATCGATTTTTTTCAGTAAACATGTCAGATACGTAATGTACAGTCATTATAAATATCGATCATGCAAAATTTGCGCAGGCTGATCAGATCATACTCACGGTGCCAGCATTTTTTTTTTTTTTTGTTTTATTTAAGTCGGTTCGTTCACTTTAAGAACAGTTTCCCGCGTTTTTCTATCCAGTTCCCGCCGGTTCAGATGCATCGTATGCGAAATGAGAACCAGTGTGAATTTATAAATAAAACATGGGAAATCCGCGATCTTCAGCATCTGACTGACTGAGACAGAAATATGCCATTCTACAAGTTTACTGACCCAAATATGCAGCTATATTTGTTCTTAATCTAATATTCAACGAAAATAGACAGCTGTAATGACAGGTATGTTCATTAAAGTGTAGAATATAACTCGGGTTTGAGATAAACAGATTTTGAGTTTTTAACAAGTATCAGCTTTCATCATAGTAACTGGAGCAAATCGGACCCATCAATGGCATCATCCAAGATGCAATTTTGGACTTATATTGAGGGAGGGTTAGGAAAAAGTGGGGAGGGGTGATGGTTTGAGAATGCCAGATTATCAGATTGTTTCTTAGCAATGGAATGGTCAGCACTAACACTATGAACAGTACTGTTCAATTACACTGTAAATTAAACTTAGGATGGTAGTGTTACTGCACTGAAATGGCATACTTTTGAGGTTATATTTGAAGTATTGGGTAACTCAAAAGTAAAGAAGTTAAACAAACTATACAACTGTACTTTAGTTCATGTTGTTTTATTTTAAAACAAGAAGCCCCCCCCCCTGCCCCCACCACCAAAAAAAAACAACAACAAAAAAAAAAAAACAGTTAAGTACTCGAAACAACGCGTCAAAGTTGCCGTCAAAAAGTCTCCCTGATGAGGAACTCAATCTCCCTGAAATGAAATCCAGATCTCCCACATGGTTCTCAAGAGTTCATCACATGTATGTAGACCGGGTTTCGAACCCAGGACCTCTGACTTATGAGTCAGGTGCCCTACCGATTGCGCTACTCGGCCCAGCTTATTTTATTAGTGTATACACAGGAGTAGGACAGATAGAATCAATGGCCCATGTTATCTGATGTTTATAAGCTGGTCTTTCATATGCTCTGTTGTCTTACCACTAACTCAATAACTAGCACTTGTAGCAGTCGAGGTGTGGAAATTCGGATACTGCCGAAATTGAAATACTTGCCTGACTATATTCATAGATCGGCGTCACATGTGAGTATTTTGCTGTTAATATACGATCATATGAGTGAGTAAAGTATGGACATTTTACCCAGTCGTTCTAGCATCAACAACACTTCATAATGTGAAGAAAATATGTTGTATGCAGCTAAGTTGTAAAGTTTAATAAAACGAAACTGCACATCAACCATCTTTTGATCATGTGCCAAATCATATGATTTGAACAGGTCTGACTAAACACTGAAAACAAGTCCAGTGCACAGCAGGCACATGACGTCGCACTAACGTCGATGTGGCGTTGTTACGTCGCATCGGCGTCAGTACGACGTCATTACGACGTCATGTGCCCGCTGGGTAGATATGTCACTTTTTTGAGTTTCTCGACGTTATCGATCTTTTGGGATGATCTAAATCACCGAAATATCCATTTATTGTGACACTGGACTAATAATGCTGTCAAGGAACTCTAAGTGACATTCTTGTTTGATTGTAGTTGAAGTTCAGTTTAGCTCAGTTCAATTTTCAGAACGACGTTAACGACGTTCCCCAAGTGGCTCAGCGGTACGTAACCATAGTTGCACGCACATGGCGCCTTGTGTCCGTCCAAGAACGAGGATTATAGCTTCACTGCGTCATTATTGTAGGCCCTAAATAAGCCCAAAAGTTTGTACAGGTAACTACTCACGCCTACCAATCGCTCTCATGCGAAACCACGGTTCAGAACGTCAATCCATGAGAGGAGTTGCCGGTTTTGCAGTAGGGGAGCCAAAATCGTAAACAAATCTGACATCAGTACAAAGTTTGAGGTATTTATTTTCTTTGAAAACTATAAATGCAAAATATAAGAATGCTATTTTGTCACATATAGATTGTTTCTTCGGCACATGAAAGGATTAGACACATGGTCTTGCATTTTTCCAGATATGCATTTAGTACGGCGGAGCATGGGTTGAAAGTCAATCTCGGCGATATGTACATGTAGGGAAAAGTCGCATTCTCTTGCTTGATTTTGAGTCTCTGACCTTGTCAGTCGCAAAAAGTGACCAGAACTACAGTATGCGTGAATCAAAACGTTTAAAGAAAGCTTTTTGCGTTGGACAGTCTAGTTTTTAGAAAATATCCACAAAAACTTGGCGTCGTCAGCCTGGTTCCGCATGAGATGATAGAAAATATAAGGAATTTTTATCAAACACAAAAACAGCTTCTGAACAATAACTGGATCAAAACTAACATGAACTCTGTAATATATCATTATTTATACATTGCAAATGACCTTCTGGCTGTTTTAATCCCTGTTTGTCTGTTTTTGAGGCATGCAAGAGGGTTTGAAAGAGGGTTGTAAAATGCCTAAAAAAAGACAAACTGGAAATTATAACAGCGTAAAAGTAGTCATCTGCAATGTATAAAATAATGATTTATCACAGAGTTCAGGTTAGTTTTGATTCCATTATTGTTCAGAAACTGTTTTTGTTTCTCATAAAAATTCCTTATATTTTCTATTATCTCATGCGGAACCGGGCTGACGATGCCAAGTTTTTGCATATATTTTCTATATGCGAAACTGTCCATTACGGAAAGCTTACTTCCTACGTTTGGATTCACGCATACAGTAGTTCTGTTTACTTCTTTGCGACTGACAAGGTCAGAGACTCAAAATCAAGCAAGAGAATGAGACTTTTCCCTACATGTATGTATCGCCGAGATTGACCTTGAACACATTCTCCGTCGTACTTAATGCATATCTGGAAAAATGCAAGACAATGTGCCTAATCCTTTCATGTGCCGAAGAAACAATCTATATGTGACAAAATAGCATTCTTATATTTTGCATAAATAGTTTCCAGAGAAAACAAATACCTCAAACCTTGTGCCGATGTCAAATTTGTTTACGATTTTGGCTCCCCTACTGCAAAACCGGCAACTCCTCTCATGGATTGACGTTCTGAACCGTGGTTCCGCATGAGAGCGATTGGTAGGCGTGACTACTGCCCGACAGGAAAATCTCAGACAGGACTTCTCTGCCGGGGGGTCTGGTTCCCAGCACTTAACTATGTTACCTGTACAGGTAAAGGTGTAAAAATATAGTCAACCAATCAGTGGCCCAGAATTAACAGTTATGATGATTTTATTGGCTGACTGGAGGTGTTGACACTGTGAGATCAAGAGACAGAATGACACTTCAGAAGTTAATCCTCCTTTTATAGTCCCATCCCTGTCTTTAAAGATTTACATCCTCAATATTTCTAATAACTTTTAAATTGTTCACAAAGGATTATATCCTAGGCATGCTACTGATTGCTGAACAGAACAGAATATACCTTTATTAAATCACGATAATGATTGCTATTAAAAGTACATTAATCTGCCAAATTTATGGTTTGTGATTGTACCTGAAAATATGAGAATTTAAGAAAATACACAAAAAGTGCGCCAATCCCGCCAAAAATGAAGACTGGATACGCCCAGCAATCATACTTAATCAGGTTAAAGTTATATCATGAATAATTTTAAGCCTTTTCTTTAATCCACTTCAGACAGTTATTGGCTGAAAACAACTCACGTGCACAGATTAGAGGTTAATGCTATTGTAAAGTTATTTACCCTGAGTCCACCAATAATAAAATTCAAAAATGCTTGCAGAAACGCCTGTGGGAGTCAATTAATTTATGACGACAAAATATTCGTGAATATTCAAGAAGGACATGCATTGATATATCGTCTCTGCCTCCGTAACAAAGATATTTTCGCTGAAGATTTTTTAAAACAAATCTCAGTTATGTTGCATACAACTAACTAGTTTCATAATTTTGTGATTATTTCGTAATAAAATACGAGGGAGTATACCTTTGATTATCAAAAGATTAACCTCATAAAAAACAACTTGAGCAACAACGGACAACTGTGACGAGTAGCATTTAAGATTTGTATTTTTGTATTTTTTTTTTTTTTTTTTTTTTTTTGTATTTAAGAAATAGATCAGCTCTGGCAGTAATAATTCACTGTTTGGAAGTCAGTTGTAAAGTAGATCATATCACGAGCGCGAATGCTAGAACTGAACTATTTCGATTCTAACGCTCAAAAACGCGCTGAAAAAAGGTATTCTTGTCATTCAAACTCTTCCATCCTTCCTGCCAGCGCGTTCATGCTCCCGCCAATATTCTTAACTGTATCTAAGGTAAATGTACGTTTTATGGCGATTTTAGAAAGAAAAAGGGACGTTACACCGTCTAACGTTTTAAAACGTCACAAAATTAAGTCAGTAATGCAAGGGACGTCAGCAATTAGACTCACGTGCTTCGAGACAGTGAATTGTTGCAGAATAAAACACGGAAACTTTCCAATGCTTCTATATGCGCACTGTGTTAGAATGTATATCTAAAAAAAATGCAAAGACAAGCTGTCAAAGACTTCTTTAACTGATTGTTACCCATTTTGCCATTACTAGTCTATCACACAACCTTGTACGGTCTAAGGGGCACCACAGACGATTTTGTACCTTGCCTATATGCCTACATTTGTGCTGTAAAAATCCATCCCTTTCCACTCTTTAATATTGTCTTCCCACCTCTTCCGTCTGGGCTGTCGTCGGCGGTTCGGAAGGTCCGGCGAGCGCCAGTCCATTTTTTTGGCCGAACAGTCTATCGGCCGTATTTTTTTTTTTTTTTTTTTATTTCAGCGATCCTTTTGCGCTTACAGGTGTGTTTCATTGCATTAATGAAAGTGTCGAGCTCTAATGGTGCGATTAGGATACCGCTCGTGGCTCGTGTCATCAGTGGACCTCCCCAAGGTGTGAACACAAGCAGCCACGCGTCAATGCAATCATTATAATTGTTATTATTATCGTTACAAAAGGCTTATTATCATTGGATGATAGATCAAAGACATGATGGTTGGTTAGTGGAGTGCTTGGGGTTTAACGGCTTTGAGACAGTATTTCAGTATCTAAAAAAAAAAAACGAAAGAACTTTATTCAGCAGGCAAAATACATTGCTTCTGGTCTACAATAGTGGTGAATTGACATAGGCATTTTTCATAACTAAAACATAATATGACATAACATTATGTTATGTTCTAGAACAATAGTAGTGAAATTAAAGGTAGGTTCCTGGCCTAGCGATAACAATTATGTTCACAAAATAATTTTGTCTTTTTCTGGGTAGTATTGAATTCTCTTATTTTTTGCTACTGAGAAAATTGTCAGATGTTGTAGAAAATAGTCGTTTTCCCTTTGGTTTATTTTTCTTTTGTTGGAATTCCAGTTCTAAAAATAAATATGTATATATGTCTACAAGTCTGCAGTTTCTGATGTCATTTGCCAACGGTTAATTTGCTCTTGCCGTGAGCTCTTCCAGAGGTCCCGGCATGGCGGATGGGTTAAACCTATCCCGAAATGCAATGCAGCATGACGTCAGCTATGTTATCTATTTTTGGCGCGAACTAAAAATAGCGCTAACTGGTGTGCGAAGCAGAATTAGGAAATCCCTTGCAAAACGACTTTTCTACGATTTTTTGATTTACACTTTTTAGTGAAACTTATTCATTTCCTCTTTATAACTGCTTTCCAACAACTTGGATAAAAAAAATCATCAAAATTATGATGTATTCCAAAGTACAGGAACCTACCTTTAACATAGACATTTCTTGTAACTAAAAGAGAAACTTTGGTTGCAACTGACTTTCGGGAAAAACAGCTTTTACATGTATTACTCATCCAATTCGTATATATCGAGCCTTTTCACACAGAGAGAGCGAAAGAAAAAATATATGATGGAGAGAGAAAAATGTCCAAAAATCTTCATCCGCAGCCCCTGCAAGCACAGGAGGCCCTTGCCCTTCTTTTATCCAAATTAGTAGGGCGTCGCGGCACAGAAAGTTACCCAGCACCATCGCCCGACCATTTCCACCAAAGTTGTTTAGCTTTGATCAGACTCTATTAAAGAACGTCTTCATTTGATTTTATTTAAAAAAAAAAAAAAAAAAATAACAGCGGCATGTTTTTCTCGGTGCAACAGAAGAAACTTTTGCACCCCGCCCCCAACCCGTCGCCCTCCTCCGCCCCCTGTCCCTCAGTCTATTTTTTAATCATTCTAAATCAAAATACATGTCGGTCGGCAAGTGATATATGAAACTTTCTTAATTTGCATTTAATCTTTGCATTTATTATGATGTAAATATTCGGGAATTTTGCTTGTTCTGTTGTTTTGTATTTTATTCATTTCCTAAACATTAATTTGTAGAAAAAAGATTGAACTACGCTTTTAAGTTCAAGTGAATATTCATATGTGTTTGTTTATCAGATTGAGAACTTTTAACATGTCTTTTGTTTGACATAAGTTTTAGCTCCTTCTGAGACGCGGAAATGTGCTTACCCGTGAATGCCATATCAAACATGAAAGAAGCGTCGAGTAAATTTAGAATTTGGCATATTTCTTCGTTGCAAAATTTGAAAATTATTATCAAAGTTAACTTTATTGGTTAAAATGTTAAATAACTAAAACATAAATTACAATTTTAGCATCTATGTTTCATTACGCACAATCTGATACCAAACAGAGTTATTATGATGTAAATATTCGGGAATTTTGCTTGTTCTGTTGTTTTGTATTTTATTCATTTCCTAAACATTAATTTGTAGAAAAAAGATTGAACTACGTGTTTAAGTTCAAGTGAATATTCATATGTGTTTGGTATCAGATTGTTCGTAATGAAACATAGATGCTAAAATTGTAATTTATGTTTTAGTTGTTTAACATTTTAACCAATAAAGTTAACTTTGATAATAATTTTCAAATTTTGCAACGAAGAAATATGCCAAATTCTAAATTTACTCGACGCTTCTTTCATGTTTTGATATGGCATTGGTAAGCACATTTCCGCGTCTCAGAAGGAGCTAAAACTTATGTCAAACAAAAGACCTGTTAAAAGTTCTCAATCTGATAAACAAACACGTTGATGAATATCGAGATTAACCTGCTACTCAAGGTGTGATTGTGGCAGCGTAAATGCATTGTTGTTATAAGTAAAATGATTGGCCAGCATAATTCATATTTTGTTGATTAGGGGGCGTGCCTAATGTTTGTTTTACAAATTTTAATTATTTTGAAGAAATTTATAGTGAGTTAGGATTTACCACCTGTAAAGTAAAGACATCATAGTTTGGACTTACCAACTGTTATCTACTAAAAATTGTTATATTTGGAAACTTCCAAATACAGACTTTGTGATTATAAATGTTTTTAGAACTTGAATACCAAGTTCTCAAGGAAACTGGAATACCAATATTTTCTTTTATGAAAACTGTAACTAACTGTGAAATTTAGAACTGCAAAATAAAACTGGACATCAACCTTGTTTCTTCCTTCTTACTTTAGCTTATAGTTCAAAGACACGTAAATCCTCATCATTATAATCATGTACATCATGTTCTTCTGAAGTGTCAGACTCAATCATTTCGAGGAAGATGTTGTAAAGGGTGGGTGACAGAAACCATCCTTGCCTAACACCAACTGTTGTTCTGGATCATGCTCTCTGTTGCCATTCATCTAGACCTCACTTGGAGCCGTGTCGTAGAGGCGCTCGATGATGCGAACTAGATTTGCATTGATATTTTACACATTGGGCTGTATTCTTTACTCTGCTAAATGTGTTTTAAAACTTAAAGAAGAGTCGGTAAGGATTCTTCTGGTGTTGAAAAAACTTTTCACAAAGGGTTTTGAGATTGAAAATCTGGATTGTGTGCTCCTTGACTGAACGGCAGTATATGCGTTTTTGTTGCATCTCGTGTTGTTATCTCCTTCTTCTCCTCCTTCTTTTTCTCTTTTTTTTACGATTGCCGAGAAAAATATATGGTTTCCGGCCAAATTACAGTACTTAATGGGAATTCAAAGATATGAAAGAACAGTGCGCACATTTTGCTTTAGACTTTAAAAATGTTCAAAACCTTCGCGCACAGAAACTGTTTGTTATGGAAGCACTGGAGGTTCACCTGACCTTCGACCCAGCGGGCACACAACGTCAAAACGACGTCGTATTGACGTCGAAGCGAGGTCATCACGTCGAATCCACGTCAATACGACGTCATGCCTACTGGGTCTCACTTCCTATTTCTATCTCCCTTCCCCTGACTTCTTACCTCTGACCTCATGACTTTTTTCTTCCGTAGTTTGTCGGGATATTGTTTGATTTAAAACATCCAAGGTTAGCATGTAGCATCTGAATTACTTAAGTCTCGATTACTCCGAGAAAACATCATTTTTCATACGTACATCAATTTTTGTCTAAAAATCTTGGAGGTTGGTCTTAAATTAAAACGAGATTTAAGAACACCAAGCCGTGTTTTTGATGCCTCAATTGTAAAATTAAATCGCATTGTTAACAGTTTTGACACCATGTGTGTCTTTTTTATTTATTTATTTATTTATTTTTACTGACATTCTGCGGGCAGGCATGTCGATGAAAGTTTATCAAAAGTTGCATGCAAGAACTAATAGATACAGCGCCGGACGAAAATTATACAAATATATATACATGTAAATAAAAAAAATATAGGATGAAGGACAAAAAATATGGTGCCACCGAAAAAGCGGTCTTCAGCTCGTATGTTCAGTATGAAGCTGTTGTTTAATATGTAAAATCGGAAGATTCTCCATCCAATTCAGAAAAAGGTAAATAATAATAATAAAAAAAATACTAATAATAAAGACTAAGAAAAATAACAATAAGATAAAAACTATGGATAAAATAATAAATGAAACAAAAATGAAATAAAACAAATAAATAGTTAAATAAAACGAATAAATATGTTAATTAATTGATGAAATAGAAACTAGTAAAAAATGAATCATGCACAAAGAGACCATTCCTCTTTCCAATTAAAGTACACACTCTCTCTCGTGAGTTTCATGGGAAAATAATTGAAAACAGTGCACCCCAGCATGTACTGCGGAAGTTAATTGATTCATAATTGGCGTTAATTGATTATTTACGTCATTACTTTGTCGGCATTATGACCTATTTTGGAACAGGCCGTCTGTCTGACCCAGTTACCTTAATTGAAGGTCGGTAACCTATGCGCATGCGTCACAACATCGGGTAAACAAAATGGCGGAGGAAAAGTCGGGAGGGAAAGGGCCTACCAGTAATGGGGGCCTTGTTAGGGTTGGTTATTATGTGATGGAACGAACAATTGGTAAAGGAAACTACGCAGTTGTTAAATTAGCAACTCACATTGCTACAAAAACGAAGGTACGTTAATTAGGGCGATAAATAACACGTTCTTTCCGAATGTCAACACAAACAACTTGTGTCAAAAAAATAAATAAATAAGATAACTACACCACTTTTGTATGTTCGTGTATGAAATCTGGTTAAATGGTAATTTCTCTTTGGCGTCATCATGTATCATATGACATCCATGCAACTATATTAGATAAAGGTAAGCTGATTTGATGTTACCCGTGTTCATTGCAGGGTCTTGTATCAAGCTGTGAACAACTGAAGAAAATACATGATAAGCTTCAGTGCCTTGCACAGTATTCTGTATACACATAAGGTGACTTGTTTCAGGTGAAAAGGGCCCATTCTGCAGCCCCCTTTCATGCAACTGTTGCCACGCTTTCTTTAAGACCGCAGATATGGATTATATGGATTTGGCTGTTAATACTCAGCTAGCCATCAGCTCGGACTGATCAGAGTTGTTGTTGTTTAGAATCTTCAGTAACCATAGATTGTTCATGTGAGCTTGAAAGACTGATCAGACTGCATGGATAATGCACAGGCTGGTCTGAGTGAGTCATTCCTGTTTGCATATTCTCTCCCTGTGAAGTACATTTTATTGTGAAGCTAATCATACGAAAACCCATTGGGCACACACCATTGAATCAGTGAATCACAGAATCTTGTTGATTCAATTTTTATGCAACAGTGTCGGCTGCAGGATAGGTACCTTACAGATGGCAAACAGAGGAGACTCATATGGGAAAACCCCGACTTATAGCAGACTTATGTACACAATACAGGTCAACTATAGAAAGGGAAAATCTCATCTTATAAGTATTAAGTTATAGCTAAATATATAAACAGTGGCGGATCCAGAGGGGGTTCGGGGGGTTCAAACGAACCCCCTCTTCAGCCTACATTATTTCATTTTCATGGGAAAATTCAGGAAAAATTGGTCAAATGCACAAACCAAACCCCCTTTGAAGCTAATTTGAACCCCCATATCCAAAATTCTTGTATCCGCCCCTGATAAAGTATAACAGTACTTCGTGCCATAAGGTGTCTTTTCAGGTTGTGCCACTTACATATTTTGTGACCCGGACTACTCATTAATTAACTGGTCGCAACATTTTCCCTCAGACTTGAGGAGACTTGCTTTAATTGCCAGATGCGCCATTTATTTATAAATGACCTTCCTAAAGTCAGCCTGATAGCCCTGTAGCGATACCAGGGATACAGTGATAGCTCTAGATGATACAGATTACAGTATCAAGATACATTAATATTGTTTGGATTGCTTCCCTGATGTTGTAAGGGGGCATTACATAATGCAAAAAACACTTCTCAAAGTGCTTCCATTTAACAGTTTACTGTTATGCTAATTGACTTTTAGAATTAAGGGTTTGACTTTGCGACCATGAACAAAAGACAGCTTGTAACTTGTATAAATTGTTTTTTTCATCCCTCATAGAACAACTGCTGATTCAGCATTGATAAAACTGGTACTTGATTATTTTTAGCGCATCAACCACATATATTTTGCTATGAGGTACTGTGTATTATAAACCTAACTTTATATTGCATTTGACAGCCCCTTTTCTCAAAACTTAAGGAGTAGGGGTAGTGTAGTGGATGTTGCAGTTGGACTGCTAATACAGGAGTCTCAGGTTTGAACCCCTGCTTCTCGGGTCTTTCAGATAAGACTTTAAATCAAAGTCTCGTCCCTATGACCTATGTATTGATGAGATGTTAAACCAAACTTCACTCACTCACTAAAATGTCATTCCGAGTATCATTTCCAAAGATTTGGAGGTCCTTGCTTCCATGCGATAAAGTGGGTAAGACACTTTAGCCACAGACTGTTCAAATGGCTGTCCACTGATCGCCATCAGATTAAATGCTGGAAACTTTGATTGTTGATTAATGTGGTGGCTTAAATTCATAACAGTCCAAACTTCAGCAATTTGAATTGCCCACTAAATGAAGATCTCATTAGTTTCTTGTTGCCAGAAACATGTAATTAGTTCTGACCACATAAGTTCGTATTTTCACAGGAGCTTGAAGTTCTAGCTTAGAAACTTTTCTAAACCTTGTCATCCAAAGTGCCCAATACAACACTGTACAATAATATTTTTAAATGACATATGGTCTTTCCGATTTTTGACATTTTGATGAGTCTTGCGGTCTAAACTTCAAGCGCCTGTGGTATTTTTGAGGTTTCTGTGGTCCAAGACAAAAGTCCACATGGTCCGGTTTGGTCACTGAGGCTCCTATCCTGGTTCTCAAAGCTTCAGTCATGTTTCAAGTGGTGATTTGTGGTAAATACAAAAATTCAAATAAAACCATAAAAAATTACTGATAATGCATTTCCCAGAAAGTGAGCAGACTTCTTATTTTTGCTGCTCTCTATTTTTGCTTAGAGTTCAATATAGCAACATGCTGATTTAAATTAAATAATGTTGTTGTAAGAAAATATAAGGGGCCATTTCATAAAGCCACTTAGGTCGTTGCTATGCGGTTGCTAAGGCCAAATATCTATAAAGGAGATTCCCTACAAGTATGAAATTTGGTCTTCAGAGCAAATTTCATAGTTGTAGGGAATCTCCTTCAAAGAAATTTAGCCTTAGCAACAGCATAGCAACCACTTAAGTCGTTTTATGAATACGGCCCCAGAGGATAATTTTCTGGGCAAAAAAATAAAAATTTACAATGTTATTGAAAATGCATTTCGGTCTGAAGGTACCTCAATACATTGAGAGTAACAAAGAGTAAAGATCAAGCAATTATTTGTTAAAAAAATAATCATACTTAGCTGATACTCAGATTGTAGGGTAGAACAGATAAAAACAAGTGTTAATTCAGTATAAAAACTGCAGTGCTGAGACCAAGACAGGTGTGTAAGTGAAAGTATTCAGTTTTGAAGAAGTAGACTTGCCTGTGTTTTCTTCATAATTCTGACAAAAATTTGGAAGAATTTGTTTTCCCTGTAAACTGTATTCTTTCGCCTTAATATTCTAAGGAGACACCTTGGCCTGGTTGTTCAAAGCATCGTTAGCTAAACAAAATAGTTAAAGATTTGTTAAGTCTTACAGCACTCACATAATCAATTGCAGTTTTATTTTTTGCAGAAAAACTGTGAGTAAATTTTGCACTGCAAAAGTTCCTCACATTTTTAGCTCACCAGAGCCGAAGGCTCCGGGGGAGCTTATAGGATAGGCAGTTGTCCGTCGTCGTCGCCTGTCGTCGTCTGTCTGGTGTCGTCCGTCAACACTTTTAAACGACATCTCCTCTGAAGCCACCAGGCCGATTGGGCCCAATTTTCATCTATAGCATCCTTGGGCTGGGGGATTGAAAGTTTGTGTTTTTTATGAAAATCTACTCTTTGGTTTGGTTGCTATGGCAACTTAGAGTTCCCATAGACTTATAATGGGGAAAATTGAAAAATGGCATTTACTGCCAAGCCATTGCAGATATGTTGACAAAACTTTTATAGAAATGTTCCTTGAGAAGTCTTCTACCAGCTGTATGGTTCTTTTTGCCCACTGCTCCTTTAATTGGTTGCCATGGAAACCAAAATGCAAAAAAATGGAAAAAATACATAAAAAAATTATCTCTTCTGAAGCCACTGGGCTGATTAGGACCAGATTTCACCTGTAGTAGCCTTAGGCTAGGGAAATGAAAGTTTGTGTTTTTTATGAAAATCGGCTCTTTAGTTTGGTTGCTATGGTAACTTAGAGTTGCATTGATTTATAATGGGGAAAATTGAAAAATGGCATTTACTGCCAAGCCATTGTAGATATGTTGACAAAACATTTATAAACATGCTCCTTGAGAAGTCATCTATCAGCTATATGTTTTTGGCCCACTGCTGCTTTTATTGGTTGCCATGGAAACCAAAATGCAAAAAAAAAATATTAATGGAAAAAAAAAAACTTAAGAACCACTGGGCTGATCAGGCCCAGATTTCATCTGTAGTATCCTTAGGCTGGGGGATTGAAAGTTTGAGTTTTTTATGAAATTGTGTTTTCAATTTGGTTGCTATGGTAACTTGGAGCTGCAATGACTTATAATGGGGAAAATTTAAAAAAGGCATTTACTGCCAAGCCATTGCAGATAAGTTGACAAAAGGTTTATAGAAATGTCCCTTGAGAAGTCTTCTATCAGCTATATGTTTTTGGCCCACTGCACTTTTTTATTGGTTTTCATGGAAGCCAAAATGCAGAAAATGGGGGAAAATGCTTAAAAATGATCTCTTCTGAAGCCACAAGGCCGATTGGGCTCAGATTTTATCTTTAGTATCCAAGTGCTGGGGAATTGATAATTTGTATTTTCTAATGAAAATCGGCGCTTTCCTTTGTTTGCTATGGCAAATTAGAGTTGCATTGACATGATGGGGAAAATTACTGCAATCAAAATATGGTAAATAGTTATATATTTGTTATCAGCTCAACAGGCTGTCCAACTGGGACTTTATAGTTGTATATTTTGTATTAGCTTGATAAAATGTGACAGCAACTTTTAGTCTATGCAAATTTGATAGCAATTTTGAGTTAGAGATCTGGTGAGCTTTGTGGCCCGTGGGCCTCTTGTTTTTTTTTGTAAAAAATTGTATTTTTTTTACATTTGAAAATTTAACATCTTGTTAACTAAAGAGGTTGTTAGTTTTGAACAATCAGGCCCTGATCACAGCATAGACTTTGCCTACAGAGCAGTCTGATCAGAGTCTTCTGAAGGTTTCAATTAACTGTCATTTCCTGTTTTTCAGGTTGCAATAAAAATAATAGACAAAACACAATTAGACGAGGAGAACCTCCAGAAAATTTTCCGAGAAATACAGATAATGAAACTGCTGCGTCATCCAAACATAATTAGACTTTATCAGGTGAGTATTGTAACAGTTATTTCTCAAATTGTGTGGTTACTAATGAAGGCAATGGTTTTGTGTTCTATAGTAACTAATTGTGTTTTTAGCTGATTTTGGATCAGAATAATTGCCACTGAATGGAAGAACTTGATTTTAAACTATGTTTTATTATTAAACTATAAATAACACACATACAGTGGACTCTCTTTACAACAACGGCATTTGTTCCCAAATATTTTGGTGTTAAACTGAATTTGCTGTTATGAAGAATACATATTTGGAACAATAAAACCATTCCATGCAAAACAAAATGACGTTATAAAGAATTTTGCTGTTGTAATAAGTGGCGTTGTAAAGAGGGTTGACTGTATACATTTACTGCTGGCCAAGGATCGAACTGAGGACCCTTGGATCTAAAGGTGAATACTCTACTACCACGTCCCTATAAAAGCCAAATGGTACAAGGCAGTACAAGTGTATACCGTAACTTTTCTTTATTTCTCTCAGATATGAGGTATCCAGATAACAGACCTGTTTACAACTACGATTTTGGCGTAGTTTCTACGCTTTTTGGCTTAAAAGTACGCTCTACGTTTTAACCATCTAAAACTACGCAAGATTGCAAATCCAGTTTTTAGTCCTTTTCCTGTGATTTTGGGCCATTTTTGGGACATATTGGCACCTATTTGAAGCGTCTATTCGGTACTCGGACAAAACGGACAATGGACAAAACGGACCAGACAAAACGGACCACGGTTAGGACAAAACGGACCACGTTTCAGGACAAAACGGACCACGTTTCAGGACAAAACGGACTGGTTAACGGCTTAGGAGGTCTAAGCCTGCCCAGGAATAGTGTGGTTAGGTTAACTGACCGTCCCGACATGACCTTAGTTGTTTACCGTGGACGTTAAGCATCAAATCAACCAACCAAACCAACCACGTTTCAGGACAAACTGGACCACGTTTCAGGACCAGACGGACCACGCTAGAAAACAAACCAGACTATTAATTGGTGTCAATTAGAAGATTAAGGAGTATATAATTACCACAGACAATGTTAAATGGTCACGGACGCCCGGCGCCCCGTTACTGCGGCTATGGATTCGTTCCGCTGAGGTGCGGGGGCAACGTCGATATGAGAATTGAATTACTACTACTTAAATGGTCACAATTATTTGACAACTGTTCATGATCTCAACTATTTTTGGTTGTCGCAACTATCTAATTAATTTAATGGTAAGATTTTTATATCTTTTAAGCATGCAAATTTCTGTATTAGTGTTCAACTAAAATAAAACATGCTTTCTCAAGGTTAACAGAAGGTCTGAACATGGTCCATTTTGACCTTAAACGTGGTCCGTTTTGTCCTGAACATGGTCCGTTTCGTCCTGAACGTGGTCCGTTTTGTCCCAAGCGTGGTCCGTTATGTCCGTTTTGTCCGTGGTCCGTTATGTCACTAATTCGTCTAATCAACACAGATAACTGTAAATAGTGCAATTACCTGATTGCCGCTAACAAACAATCAAATTACGTCAGGCTGCATGTGTAATTTGCTACTCAACAACCTTCAAGAGAAATCAACATTGGCAATATTAGTCATGGTCTATTGATTTTATATCAACTCATGATGTCAAAAAGGTTTTGTCGGCTACACTGCATTGTCATGTGTTTTCGCGATCAAAAGTTGATTAAACAGTCAACAGATTAACTGAGTTAAAAGCTGCAATGAAGAAGTCAGAATTTTATTATTTATCATCATAACAGATGTATTATTTTTCCTGAGAAAATAAATACTTCAATTGACAGAAATTATTGGGGTTCACTACTTCTATAAGGATGGAAAATAACTTGGTATTTTGAATGCTGGCTCTTGCCAAGGATGAAACATAGTTGCCATCCCCAGCTCTTTTCCTCATTTCTGCCTTACCCATACCTATAAAAGAGCTGATTTTAAAAAGAGAGAAACAGCCCAGGCTTGAAACCACTATGTCAATGTTTTAGAAAAAGTCAAAATACTCCCTCCATCCCACACACACCCAAACACACATGATGTTTGGACTACACATGAGTACTGTAAAATACGCTTAGCTGCCTTCCTGACTACACATGGCAAAGTTCGAGAGTAAACAGGTCTGAGATAAAGCATATATACAGTGAGACACACAAAAAGTTTATACATGTAAACCGCAAGGCAGTACAAGTGTATAATAAACCTAAACTATACACATGGCATACTGTGTTTTTTCTTTATTTCTCTTAGATATGAGGTTTTCAGTTATAGCATATATACAATGATACTCTGAAAGTTTATAAAACCTCTAAAGCTCACTGATATGACATTCTTCAGCTTGCAAAAACTGTAAAGCTACGCTATTAGCTTGTTAATATGCACATGCAGTTCTTAAGCTCTGCTATTAGCTTAACAAGCAATTAAAAATTTAGCTGTTCAATATACGTGAAATACTACTGTTTTAATATAACTCCTGTATATTTACTTCAATTTATATTTTCAGGTGATGGAAAGTGAAAGAATGCTTTATCTAGTCACAGAATATGCCAGTGGAGGAGAAATCTTTGGTGAGTTATTCTCTCTTCTCGCATCTTAGTTTTCAACTGTAGCCCCATATCTCCCTTTTCATAGGCCCCAGAACATTGAAACTTCATCAGTACATGCACCTTACCACTCCAGGTCACCCCCAACTAAACTAGGTCACTGTGACCTACTTTCACAAAAAAGTACCACATATTTAGTTTTCGAGGTCAGCCCAATATCTTTCTTTTCATTGGGCCCAGAACATTGAAACTCCTTCAGTGCCTGCATCTTACCACTCCAGGTCACCCTCAACAAAAGTAGGTCACTTTCACGAAAAAGTACCACATACATGTATTTATATAGTTTTGGAGGTCAGCACCATACCTCCCTTTTCATAGGCCCAGCTCTTTGAAACTCGTTGAGGTGTCTCTTTATTTTGTAAAGTAGTATATGACTAAACCTTCAAACCTGTTTCATCTAAACAGCACTTCATTGCGCAGAGCTTTTTAGCTCACCTGAGCCAGAGGCTCCGGGGGAGCTTATAGGATGGTAAGGCTCGGGCGTCCGTCCGTCGTCCGTCGTCCGTCCGTCCGTCCACAATTTCAAATGACTTCTCCTCTGAAACCGCTGGGCCGATTGTAACCAAATTTCATATAGAGCCTCCTGGGACCTTAGGAACGAAAAGTTGTTCAAACGGTCCTGGTCACATGACCAACATGGCCGCCATGCCCATATATGGTAAAAACCTGAAAAAATCTTCTTCTCCAGAACCAATAGGTCGATGGTCTTGAAACTTGGTATGTAGCATCGGGTACAGGAGTACTACCAAGATTGTTCAAATTATGACCTTGGGTTGACCGTGACCTTTTTTACGGTAAGGTCAAATTTGCTTACTCATGCTTTTATATGGCAAAATGCTGCAACATAAGATATCTTGGAAACTGTTGAAGATTTTGGCCTAAAAATTGGTACATACAGTCATCTTAATGACTACATGAAGATTTATGAGTACAAGAGGTCAAGGTCATTCTTTGACCATTGACCCAGAACTCTCATATTTTGACAATATCAAACAATCTCCTCAAAAACCACTAGGCCAATTGTAAACAAATTTCATATAGATCCTTCAGGGGTTGAGGGAATGAAAATTTGTGCATACGGTCCAGGTCACATGACCAACATGGCCACCACGCCCATATATGGTAAAAACCTTTAAAAATGTTCTTCTCCAGAACCAGTAGAACGATGGCCTTGAAACTTGGTATGTAGCATTGGGTACTCAAGTACTATCAAGATTGTTCAAATTATTACCCTGGGTTGACCTTGACCTTTTTTTACGGCAAGGTCAAATATGGGAAAATGCTAGAACATGAGATTTCATTGTAAGTTTTGAAGATTTTGGCCTAAAAATTGGTACATAGAATCATCTTAATGAGTACATGAAGATTTTTGAGTACAAGAGGTCAAGGTCATTCTTTGACCTTTGACCCAGAAATCTCAAATTTTGACAATTTCAAACAATCTGCTCTAAAACCACTGGGCCAATTGAAACCAAATTTCATATAGAGCCTCGAGGGGTTGATGGAATGAAAATATTTGCTAACTGTCCTGGACACATGACCAACATGGCCGCCACGCCCATATATGGTAAATACCTTTAAAAATCTTCTTCTCCAGAACCAATTGACCGATGGCATTGAGACTTTGTAAGTAGCATTGGGTACTTGAGTACTATCAAGATTGTTCAAATTATGACCTTGTGTTGACCTTGACCTTTTGCAGCAAGGTCAAATATGGGAAAACGGTAGAACATAAGATTTCATGGAAAGTTTTGAAGAATTTGACCTAAAAATTGGTCTATACAGTTGTCCTAATGAGTTCATGAAGAATTATGAGTACAAGAGGTCAAGGTCATTTTTTTACCTTTGATCCAGAGTGCTCATATTTTGACATTTTCAACCATTTCCTCAAAATCCAAAGGGCCAATTGTGAACACATTTCATATAGAGCCTCCAGGGGTTGATTGAATGAAAATTTGTTCAAACGGTCCAGGTCACATGACCAGCTTGGCTGCCATTACCACTTACGGGATAAATCTTTAATATTTTTCTTCCCCAGAACCAATACACCTATGGCCCTGAAACTTGGTAAATAGCATGGAGTACTAGAGTACCACCAAGACTGTTCAAATGGTGACCTTGGGTTTACCTTGACCTTTTTTGCGGCATGGTCAAATATGGGAAAAAGATTTCATGGAAAGTTTTGGAGATTTTGGCCTAAAAATGGTATTATATGGTTGTCTAATAAGTACATGAAGATTTATGAGTACAAGTGGTCAAACTCATATTTTGACAATTTCAGACATGATAAGTATAAGCCACCTTGCCAATTGTTCAGGTGAGCGATTCAGGGCCTCACGGCCCTCTTGTTCATAATCCCTCTCCCATCATCCTGATATGACTGAAATATTATTGGAAAGGACATTAAATCAAAAGTCTTCCATCTGTCCATCTTTCTGTAACATTCACTCTCCTGGTTCTGTGGATGATATGGCCATAGCTGCAGATTAAGAGAGTAGTCAATACTGCATGGGTCATTGGCTCGCTTGAGCAAATGGACAAGTTTTGAGTAGATGTGATAGAGCACCATCTTTTATATCCTTTAAAAGATACATGTACCTCTAAAACCTGTGAGCAGTGTTCTCCCCAGACCATTAAGGCATGTCACTTGCAACATGCCTTCCTGTTTAAATTACCTTTGCAACATGCCTTAATTTCCAGTGAAAATTTATAAAAATTTCATTTCTTAGCCAGTAAAGTTGTTTTAAATGCATTAAACCTAAGGATCATCAATAAAATATCTAGGCTAATTTTGATAAAGGATTGCTATTTTAAGGATTTTAAAAATTGATCAACAGGTAAAAATCTGATTTTTGTGTTGAAAGCGACATGCCTTCTGAAATTTCTGGGGGGAACACTGTGTGAGTCAAAGTTGTTTACAATTATCATGTTGTCCTTTACTAGAAGGTCCTTTGTTCAAATGAAATAGATCCAATTGGAACTTTAGAACTGTGGAAACCTTAAGAAATTCTTTAATTATGTCTCCCCCCTTCAGGGTCGGGAGACATATTGTTTTTCCCCGGGCGTCTGTCCGTCCGTCTGTCTGTCTGTCCGTCTGTCTGTCACAAATCGTGTCCGTTCTATAACTTGAAAACCACTCAAGCTATATTCGCGAAACTTCATATAAATATCAATCAACATGAGACGACGTGCAGAGTGCAAGAATGGTAACTCTGGCATTTATACTTTTTGAGTTATTTCCCTTGGAACTTAGTCCATCACAAAATTGTGTTTCAATCGTGTCCGTTCTATAACTTGAAAACCGCTCAAGCTATATTCGCGAAACTTCATATAAATATCAATCAACATGAGACGACGTGCAGAGTGCAAGAATGTTAACTCTGGCATTTATACTTTTTGAGTTATTTCCCTTGGAACTTAGTCCATCACAAAATTGTGCTTCAATCTTGTCCGTTCTATAACTTGACAACCGCTCAAGCTATATTCGCGAAACTTCATATAAATATCAATCAACATGAGACGACGTGCAGAGTGCAAGAATGGTAACTCTGGCATTTCACTCTATCACCTATTGCTAGAAATTCTCCCGGTTTGGGAAGCAATAAATCCTTGATATAATCTTGTGGTTTTCAGCTAGCTGTCATCATTATCTAATACCACTTTCCACAGTTAATTATTCTCCAGATGTCCCAGTATCAAATTTAACACTTTATGCATCCAGAAAATTCCATTTCATTCTTTATGTCTTTATGTCTGTGTATCTATAATATTCCGGAATTGTCTATGTTTAAATGACCTACGAGTTCGGACTTATGATTTGGGTACCTTGACAACTATCATTTATAAAAAAAAATAAAAAGGCAGGTATTTTTGTCACCCGACTTAGGTGTAGGGGGACTATAGTAATGGCCTATGTCTATCCGTGCGTGTGCGCATCCCTTGGTAAATGTGAATCCGTACGTGTGTCCATCTGTGCATCAGTCCATCCCAAATCTTATGTCTGCGACTCCTCCTACACACCTCATCCGATTTTCTTGAAACTTTGCAGGGTTTCTTGCTCTGATATGAAGATGCGCTGCAGCGCATGTGGTTTTGGATTTTCAATCATTTTGACAGAGTTAAAGCCCTTTTGGACTTTCCATATAAAAAATTTGTGTCTGCCTCCTCCTCGACGCCTCTTCCAATTTTTTTAAACTTTGCAGGGTTTCTTGCTCTGGTATGAAGATGCACATGTGGTTTTGGATGTGGTTTTGGATGTTTGATTCAATCCTTTTTGATGGAGTCACAGCCCTTTTGGACCTAGAATTTGTGTTTGCAACCCCTTCTGAACGCCTTTTTTAAATCTTTGCAGGTTTTCAAGAGCAATAAGAGCAACGAACCCGCTTTTCAATCCCACGATACGTATACTATGTTCGAGATTCTAGTTTTATTAATCTCACACAAACTTCCAATGTTTACATGCATTTCAATGTTAACATGCAACATAGGGAAAGAAAGAAAAATGAATAAAAATTAGAAGAATAATAGCAATGAGCCTGAGTCTCAATCCCACAACACAATCACTCATTCTGCATATATATATACATATACCAAACTTGAAGATTCGACAAAGCTTGCACAGTTCCTGAGAAAACTGTGACACAAATTTACCCTGAAAAGACAGAAAAATGGACAAACGAAGGGGAGAATAAGAGCATCGAGTGTACAACTCATTGTTCATATGTATACCAAGGTTCAACAGTTCCTGAGGAAACTGTGACCGAAAAAGTCTTGCAGAATTATGAAGTTACAGAATTACGGACAGACCAAATCCAGTATAGCCCCATTTTTTCAAATCCGGGCTATAAATACTGATCTACCATATTTCTTCTATAAGCATATCTGGGCATTGCAATTTACAAGTCCTATAAACAGAATTCTGGAGACACAGTTTGGACCAAAAAAGCTAGTCTAATGGTCTAAAGCAAGCTCTGTTAGAATTTGGCCATTCTTTTTACTGAAAAAGTGAGTGGGGTGTTTATTAGAGAGAAGCGTTTATTAGAAAAAAAATATGGTATGCATAGCAAGCATTTTTGTCTCTTAAAATTGTAACATAAATATCATTTCTAAGAATAGTGACATCATTCTGCAATAAAATTATAATTTCGTATACCATATTCATCCTATTAAAGGCCCCGGGGGCGTTGCATTTTAAGAAAGGGGGCTGGGTGTGTATTTAGAGCCTAAAAAGTAGTAAACAACCACTGCCCAAATACATCTAATAAATACAATTATTGGGAATGGATATGCATTCAGATAAAGAGGTACTGTTATTTTTCTTTTTTGCCCCTTCTCACTATGGGTCAACTCTTAAAAGGAAAGAATTTGCTTCTATAGGAGCAAATTCTTTCCTTAAAAAGTGAACCCCATTTGGCAGAGCTGCGTCCTCCAGAGAAACTATTAGGAATTCATGTAATTCTCCTTTGTAAAATTGATGGAAAATATGGAGAGTTGCAATTCAACACAGTATAACATTATTTTTGGAAAAGACGCAGGGGGCATTTATTAGTATAACTTTCTTAAAGGTAGGTTCCTGGGCTAGCGATGTCAATTATGTTCACAAAATAATTTCGTCTTTTTCTGAGCAGTATTGAATTCTCTTTTTTTTTTTTTTTTTTTTTTGCTACTGAGAAACTCGTCAGATGTTGAAGAAAATAGTCGTTTTCCCTTTTGGTTTATTGTCTTTCGTTGGAATTCCAGTTCTAAAAATAACTACGTCTATTATGCCTATAAGTGCACGATTTCTGATGCCATTCTCCAAAGGTCAATTTTCCCTTGACGTGAGCTCTCCTAGAGGTCCTGGCATGGCGGATGGGTTAAAACTATCCCAAAATGCAATGCAGCATGACATCAGCTGCGTTATCTATTTTTGGCGCGAACTAAAAATAGCGCTAACTGGTGTGCGCAGCAGAGTTAAGAAATCCCTTGCAAAACAACTTTTCTAATATTTTTTTGATTTGCACTTTTTAGCGAAACTTATTTATTCCGTTTTATAAGTGCTTTCCAACAACTTGGATGAAAGTTCATCAAAATTATGATGCATTTCAAAGTACAGGAACCTACACATTGTACCTTTAACCCATTTATGCCCAGTGAAATGCACTGTCCTAATTAAATAGATGAATCAATTTGTCAATTAAAGGCTGTCTGGTCAAGTTTATTTCTATCATTTTATTTCATTTTAAGGAAAAATACCCATTTGTATTATGCGAATGGTATAGACCTGTTATGCAGAAGCTGATCTGGGTCAGCACGAGGGTGACAACATATGTATTGAGAAGAAATTAGAAACATATCTCACACTTACATATCTACAGCTCCAAAGTTAATACTGAAAAAATCCTTGCTGAAAATGTGTACAAAACGTTAATTGAAACAGACAGGACATATGCCTTTTAATCTTTCACTATCTTCTTTTGCGGTTACAGTCAAGTTTTAATGATAATTTATTTGACATGCTAACAGATTGTAGAAAAGGGGTTTTCTTATGAAATCTTTGCAATGGGTGATAGAGTGATTTATACTTTTTGAGTTATTTCCCTTGGAACTTATTCCATCAGAAAATTGTGTTTCAATTTTGTCCGCTGTGTAACTTGAAAACTGCTCAAGCTTTATTCACGAAACTTCATACAAATATCAATCAACATGAGGCAATGTGCAGAGTGCACAAATGGTAACTCTGGCATTTATACTTTTTGAGTTATTTCCCTTGGAACTTTGTCCATCACAAAATTGCGTCTCAGTCGAGTCCATCTATAACTTTAAAACCATTCAAGCTACATGTATATTCATGAAAGTTCATACAACTCTCTGTCAACATCAGACGACGTGCAGAATGCACTCTGGCGTTTATACTTTTTGAGTTATTTCCCTTGGAACTTTGTCCATCACAAAATCGGGTCTCAGTCGAGTCCGTCTATAACTTTAAAACCATTCAAGCTATATTCATGAAAGTTCATACAAATATCAATCAACATCAGACGACGTGCACAATGCAAGAACCATAACTTTAGCATTTATACTATTTGAGTTATTTCCCTTAAAACTTTGTCAGTCACAAAATCGTGTCTCAGTTGTGTCTGCTCTATAACTTGAAAACCATTCAAGCTATATTCACGAAACTTCATACAGATATCAATCAACATTAGAAGAATTGCATAGTGCAAGAACCATTACTCTTGCATTTATACTTCCTGAGTTATTTCCCTTGGACCTTTGTCAGTCACAAAATCGTGTCTCAATCGCTTTATTACTTGAAAACCGGACAAGCTATATTCACGAAACTTCATACAAATGTCAGTCAACACTAGACAACCTGCAGAGCACAGCATTTATACTATTTGAGTTATTTCCCTTGGAACTTTGTCATTCACAAAATCGTGTCTCAATCGTCTAAGCTCTATAACTTGAAAACCGTTTAAGCTATATTCATGAAACTTCATACAAATATCAGTCAACATATAAATAGACGACGTGCAGAGCACTGTAACTCTTGCATTTATATTTTTTGACAAAAACTAAATGTGAATATCAGTCAACATTACATGACATGCACAGCATAACAACTATAACTCTGGCATTTATACTCTTTACTTATTATGAATCCCTGCTTCAGGGTAGGGAAACATATTGTTTTTCCCTTGGCGTCTTAATGACTGATCCTTTTGACATCAAAAAGGGGGGAGACATCTGTTTTTTCGTAGGAAAACAATTCTAGTAAGAAACTGCTTTCCGGAATAACCAGTATTAGTAGGTATTTTAGTATGAACTATTTTGTTAGTTTGACAAGAGAGTGTGAACACATGAACTTGGCAATGTTAACTTTTTGTGACCTTTTAGTTACATAATATACAAAAGATACAGAAGCAGTGGCATTATTTTTTGTCTTTTAGGAAATTACATGAAGTTTTTTGTAAACAAGTTCTCATATGACACGGCTGTTTTGCATTGGATGTATCATAAAAATTAAATGACCACACTTGTAATGACATTTTTGGCATTACACCTTCTTATCTCGAGCACTGATATTGAGATGCACAGAATTAGTTAATCCACAGTAATAGAGGTGATGTTGTAAATGTATTCTAGCAGATTGGCTGAGCAGAGCAACCATTGTGGACCCACATCAGGCTGTGATCAAGCTATTCCTTGGGGCCAGTCTGATGTAAATCTACTCTCTATACCAATAGTTTTATGAAATCTCACTTGATAGGACCAATGAAATGAACATGAAGGTGATAGACTCTGTCTCCATTTCAGAAATAGTTGAGGTGTCTCTATATGACTAAAGTGTCAGAGATCTAGGTAAAAGGGAGTATTTGGTGATAATTAGGGATAATTTTTGTTATTTCCACATAAAAACATATGTCATACCCCTCATCTGAACCGTCTGGATGAGACGGTTCAGATGAGGGGTCACAACATATGGTTTGAATGAGAGATAAAAAAAATTATCCTTAATTATCATCAAATACTCCCTCTTCTCTAGAGCCCTGAAGTGTCAAACCTGTTTTATCTAAACAGCACTTCACTGCATGGAGCTTTTTCATAATCCCTCTCCCATCATCCTGATATGACTGAAATATTATTGGAAAGGACATTAAATCAAAAGCCTTCCATCCGTCCATCTTTCTGTAACATGCACTCTCCTGGTTCTGCGGATGATATGGCCTTAGCTGCAGATTAAGAGAGTAGTCAGTACTGCTTGGGTCTTCAGCTTGCTTGCCCAAACAGACAGGTGTTCAGCAGTTGTGATAGTTCACCGTCTGTCACATCTTTCAAAGGACACCTCAAAAAACCTGTAAATCAAATTTGATGAAACTCCATGTTTATAATTATCATGTTGTCCTTTACTAAAAGGTCCTTTGTTAGAATGAAATAGATCCAAGTAGAACTTAAGAACTATGGAAATTGTTAGCAAATTCTTTCAGAAGAAAGTGCTTTCTGGTGTAACTGGTTTTAGTAGATGTTTTCATATGAACTATACTCAAAAAAAATATTAAAGGGTCAAACTTTTACCCTGCGATTGCTGGAACATTTCAAACATTTGGTAAAATAAATCATTTCTACCTTCCATTTTATTCATTTTACAAGTTTTATACACATGAAGCTTGAACCTAAAGCCTTTGTCTTGACCAAGGTCAAGCTTTAAGTCAAACTACCCCTAAAATGAAAGTTGTTTGAATTCCCATAGAGAATTGATAGTGTGTCAGTTTGGTCGGGAATGAATTTTAAAATTGCTATGAGTTTTAAACTTCTTATAGCTTGCTGACCCTAAAAATGATTAAACTTGATGAGTATCGAGCAATTTTTCAAAAAATTCATGAATTGGCGAAATCGAAAATTTTGGTGAATTTGTTCCCTATGGACTTCAAACAACTCTGATTTTGAGGGTAGTGTGAATTGAAGTCTGGACTTGGTGAAGATATAGGCTATATTTTCAAACTTCATGTGTACAAAACTTGTAAAATGAATGAAATGGAAGGTGGAAATGATTTATTCTACCAAATGTTTGAAATGTTCCAGAAATCGCGGGGTAAAAGTTTGACCCTTTAATATTTTTTTCGAGTATATTTGGTTAGTTTGACAAGAGAGTGTGAACACATTAACTTGGAAATGTTTATGTTTTGTTTCCTATAAGTTCTTTCTGTATTCTATCCCATAACTTTACAAGGTTGTTGGGGCACCACAGACGACTTCTAAACAATCCCTTTCCACCTTGTCCTGTTTTCAGCTGCCCTCCTGGCAAAGTCCATCCCTGTCCACTCTTTATTATTGTCTTCCCCCCTCTTCTTCTGTCTACCTCTTCTTCTTTTTCCTTTCACTGTGCCCTGTAGAATTGTCTGTGCTAAATCAGAAAACCTTGAGACGTGGCCAAACCACTTGAGTTTCCATTTTGTGACCAGGGTCAGGAGTTCAACATATTCTTCAGTGGCTGCTTGGATCTTCTTGCGAACCGCCTCATTGGTTATATGGTCCTTGTACGAAATGTTTAGTAACCTTTGGTAGCATCTCATCTCAAAGGCCTGCATTCTTTTCTGTAACTCTGCTGTGAAGGTCCACGATTCATAGGCATACAGAAATATGGAAATAACAAGGGAGAGCATCAGTTTCACCTTTGATCCAAGAGATATGTTGTTATCTCTTCAAATCTCCAAATTGGTTGCAGCTTTGTAAGAGCTGAAGTGGCTTGTGCAATCCTTGAGAGAACCTCCTGTTGCAGGTGTTACATATATACAAAAGATAAGAAGCAGTGGCATTATTTTGTCTTTTTTAAAACCACGCCTCATGAAATTACATGAACTTCACTGTAAACAAGTTTTCATGACTTGGCTGATATTTATTGGATGTATCATAAAAATTAAATCACCACACATGTAATGACATTTTGGCACATACATGTAGTGTCATTGATAACCACTGTGATCACAATGTGTTTTTTTTATGGAAATGATGTTTATTTTGAAGGCAATAAAATTCATTTTCAAGGGCCACCTGATATAAACAGAACCTTACACTTGTGGTCGTATTTCATACAAATTTTATGAAACTAGCCAAAGGCTTGTTTCATAAGTTTCATATGAAATGACCACCCATGTAAGATCCCCTATATTGCAGCCAGCGGTTGCATTACTGTATTAGAGTCAGACTGACTGTAGACAAAGTCACAGAGTGTTTATTGTTGTTTTTGAAAGGTGTTCTAGTGAACCTAAGTTCAAAGATAACCATATCAATCACACTTGAAAACATTGTCAAATCAAATAAACAACAGAAGGTTAAGGAGGATAATGTGATTACCATAGAGAATAGGGCACCATAATATGAGCCGTGACACGAGAAAACCAACAAAGTGGTTGTGCGCCCAGTGCAGACTCAGATCAGCCTGGGCATCCGCCCAGTCTGATCAGATTCTTCGCTGTCCGCTTTTAGGTAGCTTAGACCCTTAGCTACCCTTAGAGTGCTTAGCAAAGAGTCTGATCGGACTTGGTGGGTGCCCAGGCTCACCTGTGTCTGCGCTGGACGCACAACCACTTTGTTGGTTTTCTCGTGTCGTGGCTCATATATCATTGTAATTATCCCATACAACAACAGTCATGACACAAGCCATGTCAGTCCATTTCCCATACAATCTTTATTCTGATACACTTCATGGCAGTCCAAACATTAAACAAGCATGGAGTGTATAGAATAGGAGCCCTGGTGGCTCAGTAGGTAAAGTACTGGCCTGCTGATCAAGCAGTCCCAGGGTCAAGCCCTGCTTTCTGACCATAAACATGATTCCAGTGCACACATCCTTTCATTACCACCTTGCCATTGTCTTAATATGACTGAAATTCTTTTAAAGGATGTAAAATTGCAAGTCTTCCACCTGTCTAAGGTAGACTGGTTTGATGTACCCATGACTGGTGAGGCTTATCTCTGCTTACATTCAAATGTAAAGGGTGATATGGCAGTATGTCAAGAATAAGCAGTAGAAATGCCAGACAGTACAGACCTTGATCCTACACTGATTGAATAGGCGCTCAGGGTCATTACCATACAATTTTAGTCACATCATGCAAAAATGTGTTTCAAAGAAAGACCTCAGCCAGCTTTTGTATCCATAACTAGAGCAGATGTTTTTTGTCTGTAGAGTCATTAGGACCCATACAAAGCAGCAATGAACAGCAAATGCTCTGACCAGACTGCACGGACATGCAGTCTGGTCTGAGCTTTTGCTGTTCACACATGCCTTCAGAACCCTTTTTAATTGTCGGACCTCATTTTTTTATGGCAAGTCATTGTTTATGTATTTTGCATGAATATTAATTACAATTACTATAGCTGCAGGCTATTAAAATTGAGCTGATGTGAATTCAAAAAGAAAGACAATCTGAGTGTAGGTTCATTTGAAAAGGTGCCTTTTAGCACATTCAAAGAGCCAAAAACTCAAATCAGCTCATGCATCTGTGCAGATTAATCCTGATACTCACCAGGGTTCAAAGACACTTCATGTTGGTAAGGATTACCTGATATTAATCATGAGATAGCAGGCACCTAGTGAAATGACTTCTGAGTTCATCAAGCCAACCCAGACAAGACTGAGATTGGGGGGACCCCGATATGACCTGCAAGTCAAGCAAAAATTTGCACCGCTCATTGGTCATGAACATATATACCATGATTACCATGGTAACAACATGTCATAATATAAATTGTAACTGGGGTTAAGATTTATATGGACAGACGAACAGCGTCCTGTTACTGCGGCTATGAATACATTCCACTGAGGTGGGAGGGAGCGGGGGGAGTCCGAGGGTGTTAAATGCTTATGAGAATTGAAATACACAAACAGTTAAGATTTATGTGACTTAAATCATCTCATATCTCATACATCATCCTTAAAACACGGGGCCCACCATGTTTTGTGGTCACCCACTTTGAGTATGCATATTTGGGCGATAAAGTAATTAAAAGGTTTTTTCAAAGTGTCAATATGTAATTGTAATTAACTAAAGGCATAATGCCACTATATGCAAATTGCACAATATGCACATTCAAAAATCAAAATCAAGTTAAAATTTCAAGTTGAATTATTTCATTATACTCTCATTATTCAGAGGCCCTCATAAGATAAATATCTGAACAGAATTCCAAAGTAATTTCAGTTTATTCTAAAAATAAATGCTCTGACCTGTAAAGGACTCTCAAAAAAGATGGTTCTAATGAGATCACAACATAGAATTTTTTCTTTTTGAGAAATGAGAAAAAAATATCTCAGAAATGTCATCAAATACCCTAATGTGCTGAAATATTGGGACACCTAAGAACCATTAATTTTCCATTTGTTCCAAATGGTTTTTAAGTGTTCCAATACTTAAGCAAACTAGGGTACTCATATTGTCTCGGCTTCTGCATCCTTGCAATACAGAGAGACAACTGGTAACCTAAGGCAGAGTGAATACACAATTCCGAGCCACACCCAGAATGTCACTCAGTCACCTGATAGTGTATAACTGGACAATGCACCTAGCACGTGACATAGTCTCACAAACAAACTTGCATAAGTCCTTACAGATATTGGAAAGATAAATACCATTTTTAGGTGTGGTTGTCTCTTGTCTAGGCTTCTGCATCCTTGCAATAGAGACACCTAAGGCAGAGAATTGTCGTAAAATTTGAACAGTTTAGTATTTCTTTGAATTATTCAGAAAAATTCTGATAGAATGGCTATCAGTGCAGACCTTGCTAAGGCTGCCATTTTTCCTACCGGTGTTTCAAAGAGAGACAACTTTTAGGGCTTCCTGTATGCTTCCTAGGGTGGTGTAGCCCTTCCCAAATAGGATCTACTCTTGCTCCTAAGGGAAGAAAGCCTTTCCTTTAAGAGTTTATCTCCCCACAGTGGGCACATACCATTGAAATGGCGCCATATTGACATTAATGCAACCTCATTAGGTCACATCAACGTCAATATGAGGTTATTATGATGTCATGTGCCTGCTGGGCTTATAGAAGGAAGGCAAAAATAAAAAATTGCAGAAACTGAACCCGTTCATCTTAATTAGTGTTTCATAGCAAACTCATTTTTTACAACGTGATTATGTAATTAAAAGGATAAAGAATATACTGTACCCACATGGTGATTGAAGGGGTCTTTGATCCCATGGTGAAAGTGAAGACTTAGATCTTCTGGAATATCAGTCTTCCTTTGCTGAGCTAACCTTTGGAATATACTAAGAACAATGCAAAGACTGGTCAGTCTACATGGATGCAGACGCTAATCTGAGTGTTAATTGTTATATGGGGCAGGTAAGGTTTCTTCTCCTATGACTCAGATAGCTTGTAGGAGGGCATGTTATGTTCCACTGTGCATGTTAATGAAATTAAATTAATGAGTCATCTTTGTAGATACATGTTTGTTATTTACACATCTAACGAGTGGTCCCACATGAAATGGGCCTTAGCCGTGCACATGTATGTTCTGTAAATACTCATATCTGCCTTTACATCTACAGTGCTCCAGAAAAGAAGAGGTAACACTGATAATTAAGGGAAAATTTTCTATATTTCTCCATAAAACATATTTGGTTACCCATCATTAGATCTGGCTCACTGAGACGGTTCTAATGAGGGGTCACAACATATGTTTCCGTTCAGAAATAAGAAAAATAATCTTTGACTATCCCCTCATATCCAGAGGTCTGCATAATCTGCTCACTCAAAATTATACTGTAGGTATTTCCTGATGATGACCCCCAAGGCCATGTGGTTGAGAGCCCTGACCACTAGGACTCACTCCGCTGTTGTTTGAGCCCCTGTAGCTCGGTGGATTAAGCACTGTTCTGCTAAGGTAGCAATCTGGTTCAAATTCTGCTAGAGGGAGAATTCTGTTCAAAGGAAAACAAGGTTCAATTGCACACAGCCATTCAGTGTCACCCTTCCATGGACATAAAATGACTGAACTACTGTTGGAATCTTTGATCTTCCATCACCATACAGGCTCTGCCCAGTTCTTAGAGCATCTACTTGAATTGTTGGGGGTGTTGGGTTTGACTCGTGGAATACCAGATCTAAATATAGTTCTAGCTGCTCTGTCAGTTGTGCATTGTAATGCTATGTCAGTGTGTCCATGCCATGAGGCAGAAACTGAGATTGTTGTCACTTCCAGATAAAATCGTAGCATGGTAATATCCCAGTTTCTTGGAAAGTACATGTATGATGTCATTAACCCATTCCATGCGGGATACCCCTTTAGGGGTATCTGGGCAAACAGTTTGGATCCAGATCAGGCCCCACAAACATGGGGCCTGATCTGAGATCCAAACTGTTTGCTGCCTAGACATCATTTCTACAAAAGTTAGTTAGACAAATAGTGTCAAAATATTCTTGATTTTTGATGCAGACGACAATTTCAGCAGACGACAAAAAATACCCAGAATGCAATGGGTTAATTTCCACCTTGTTATGACAATGACTCTGCTCAGAAAATGATTGTTTTGATACAGTGTTTTGATGAACTGGGGATAAAGATAGCATTGGATTTGCTGCGTTGTATTGGATTTGCATTGTATTGGTTTTGCAGCACTGGTAATGATTGTAGTACAGTAAACCTGATTGACACACTGACATTTAACCGTACCATAATGACATTACATACTGAGACAGAAATGAGTGGGTGAACATTCAGGATCTCAGGGCAGTCTGATCAGAGTCTGCAGTGTTTGCCTATTCTACCAGATAGTTTGCCTCTCAGACTGACAGTTTAAAGAAGTTTGTTGATATATTAATTTAACTCTTTCACTACCAAAAAGCAGACGACAAAATTTACGTCTGCAAAAATTAAAAAAATGCCTTGTCCAATACTTTTTATATTGAGAATTCAGAGACTAGAGGGCAAACAGTGTAGATCTAGATGAGGCGGCTCATTATGAGCCGCCTCATAGGATCTACGCTGTTTGCAAATTTTGCTAATTGCGTCACTGGGGCTTAAAGAGTTAAGAGCTTTGACTATAGTATCTGTGTGAAAACAGTGAAATTCTGGAGAAGTAAATTTTGTCATCTTTTTTGGTGCTTTAAAGGTTATTATCTTTTGAACCTGTGGGTGGATTTTCTCCAGCATTTACCAGACTGCATTACCAAAGCTCCTAGATACATAATCCGAGCCTTCTCTGACTGAAAAAGCCTATTTATAATTTTGATTGGCGGCTTATTGCAAGACCCAATTTTGCAGCCAGAGAAGACTCGGGTTACAAGACCCAATTTTGCAGCCAGAGAAGACTCAGGTTACTAGATACAGTGAGACGGATGACTTGCAATTTTACATCCTTTTTAACAGCATTTAGGTCATATCAAGGGGATGGGTGGATGATAATGAAAGGCTGTGTACAGGGAACCCAGTTTACAATTAAAAAGATTCTTGCCTCTGGCAGGGCTCGAACCCGTGACTGCTAGATCAGCAGGCCAGCGCATAGCCTACTGAACTGCTTCTAGATAGATATAGTGGGAGTCTTTGAAGTAATATTTTAATGAGATTCAGTAACATGATAAGTACCATTAAAATTCTAACTATTGGGAGACCTAAAAGAATTACCGAAACTGTCCTAAAAATGGACCAGTTGTTTTTTTTCAATGCAGTAATGCATCCAAAAGATGCAGATGTACTGGCAAACAGTGAAGACTCTGATCAGACTGCTCCTCTGAGCACTGTTTGCTCAGACCTGTCTGTCTCAATATTTAGAAATTTAATGGTAATTATATTATAAAGAGACTAAAGAAAACTGTATATGATAAAAATCTGACACCTAAACTCTGGCTTTTATGCATTAATTGATTGCATAAACAGCATTAATTGAATCAATTGAAAAAGTTGATAGAATCCAACCTACTGTACGTGGTATGATTCAACCGTGCATTGTTGGTTAAGACCAATGCAAAGCCTCATATAGTTCATTTCCTGGTTTGTGACCGAAAAGCGATAATAATATTTTAGTAGTTATTTCTCATATGGGCGGTAGAAAATATGACATTATTGAATTTACATTGAGAACTGCCTGTTGCATAACTCAAGGTAAAGGTGGGTGGTTGAGGATAATTCTTCTTTTGTGACCCCTCATTAGTTCATTCATCAATTAAAAGCCTTGTCCCACAGAACGACTATGGCGCAACCTCTCCACAACTAAGAAAACTGACAATCGCAAAAGAGGTTGCAGAAGTTGCAGTGAGGTTTATGAAGTCGCAACAAGGGCTTGAGCGGTCAACGATCAAATTTGGTCACAGCCAGTCTTTTGAGCATGCACAAAAGACTAGCCCCAACTGATTTTGGTCACAGGCTTGTTGCAATGATTTCTTGGAAACTGCAGATTGTATTAGTCGCCAATTGGTGTCCACTGTGTGGTGATCGGTTTCATCAAAAGTTCGGCTGTGAAATGTCCACAACTTTGCAACAACCTATCAGCAACAGGTCGGCAAACCAGTTTGCAACTGATCACTAATGAGATGGTGACTGATCGATGCTTCGTTGGTGATTGATCCGTGACTGGTTGGTGTTTTATTGGTGACTTGTTTGTTGACAGATTGTTAGGAAGTTTCAAGTTTTCGCTGATAGATCACAATGCCACCTTAAATGAAAAGCTGTTTTGATTGCAGAACAGTTGCCCACGAGTCTACAACAGTTACTGTCCTGGTTATTTGCAATCAGTTGCAAAAGAGTCTCACATTGGTTGCTGACTGGTAGCTGATCACTCTAAACTGGTTGCAAATCTGCTGCCGATCCTACGGTAAGCAGTTGCAGAAAGGTCGCTGATCAATTGCTTACTACTTATAAAACCTATTGCTGATCATGCAGCGATAGTTTAGTGACCATTGGAAGAGGAAAAGTAGTTGCAATGGTCGTGGAGGTGGCCAGTCAGTTGCAGATTAAATCATTGGCAAAGCGGTTGCATTGCAGCTGTGAGCTCTGTGGGACCAAGCCTTCAGGAACTTTTTAGCTGAGAAAAAAGAAAGAAGAATCATTTAAATTCTGGTCAAAGTGACTGCTGTTTGATTAGATTTGCTGTTGTTGCCAAACCTGTCTGAACATATAAAGTCTGGTCCATGGGTTATAAAACTTCAGTACATTCTCAAACTCAAAATAAAGTACACTGATTGGCTGCTTCCAAGCACATGCTTGGAAGCAGCCAATTATTGTGCTTTATTTTGAGTTTGAGATTATTCTCAAGTTTCATAACCTCAAACCCTGGTTTAAACAGTTCTTATCAACACCACTGACCAGTCCTGCAAGTCCATGCCAATCTGTATTTTACGAGTTGTCCTTTGTTTGCTCATTGCCATTCCAGTGGTATAAATGGTTACTTATAAAAGACACAAGGGGTGGGGTGGACAGGGTATGGAATTTGTTTTCTTTCAAAAATGGAGGCTGTATCTGTTCATCTCAAGTTAGTGGATATTCAGTTCCCACAAGTCATGAACTTCAAATTATCAGTCATTAGCACATGAATATGCCAAGAGCAAAGACTTTCTAGAGCTTTCACACATACTGTATTGATCATGCAGGGCTAATTGTCTGTTAAAAGAACTGATGATTTTATAGCTTTTATGATGAGCTAGAGCTTTAGTGGAGCACTTGACATATGAAAACCTGTCAGTCAAAATATGCATTGATCAGTCAAATAAGATAAGAAGCTCGGCCTGCTTGGATTAACAAATGTACATTTGTTTATGTGACAACAGTTCCTGTCCCAAGACATGAAAATTTAGCGAGTGCACTCTGGTTTAACATCTCACCAACAGGACAGGATCTCATTATAAAGTCTCATCCAAAAGAACAGAGATGTAGGGCAATGAATTTTCAGACAAATTTGAAAGGCAGACTGTTCTAGTCTGACTTATAACTTTATCTTGTTCTATAACTTTGCAAGGTTCTTTGGGCACCACAAACGCCGGGCCGGGTAGCGCAGTCGGTAGGGCATCTAATTCAAGAGCCAGAGGTGCGGGTTTGATACCCGGTCTGGCCACATACTTTCGTTTCTCCTTAAGCCTGATTCAAGAAGAGCAGTTGTCAGTTATTGGTGAGAGAGTATGTGCAGTTAGTGCTGGTTAACCGCTCAGGAGATCTGAGCCTGCCCAGGAATAGTGTGGTGTGGGTAACTGACCGTCCTGACATGACCATAGCTGTTTACCGTGGATGTAAAACAATAAAAAACAAACAAACAAACCCATCTGTCCTTATGCAACTACATGCACCAGTAATGGGTTTTGAATGACCTTACTGTGGCTGCTCTTACCTTATTACATAGATGCGTAGGCTTGTTTGAATCTTTGCTGGTTGTATAAAAGCTGAAGACCTTTTGGGCATGTCATTGTTCTTGGACAGTGTAAAGTGCCTTGCTTAAAACATGTATTAAGGTAGTCCAGCTCCGGACCGAAATTATTTCAGAAACAAAGTTTCTAATTTAGAAAATTGAAACTTGTTTCTGGGCATTTTCCGGCCAAGAGCTGGGCTAGTATTAAGGTGAATGTGTACAGGGGAAGCAACCCATGTTTTGTCATTACATCACAAAGTATGACTAAACAATTGCACTTGCTATTGCATCACCAAAACACAAAGTGGTTCAGTATTCAGAAATGTTAGGCACAGTGCAATGCAGAAGGTGTTAGAGTTATGGCAAACTACCCTAAACATGATATATGCAAACTGGTTGCATATTCACATGAAAATTTTAGACTAGAAATTCTCAGCAATAATGAGATACTGAGTATAGAATGTTGTGTCATTTTATATTTTAATTTTCCCGTCAACAAATATGAAATAAAGATCAAAGTGCATACTTTGAAATCAGAGCTGTTCAGGAAAGAAAAAGTAATGACGACTTCCAGGCTATCGTAGTTGCCCAGAATATTTAGACAACCATTTCTTTGACCCGTCCAATTTGGAAAAAGTCTGGTATCATCTCCGAACTCCAGACACATTTCATAAATATATTGGCAAACAGTGCAGACCCAGATCAGACTGCTCCTAAAGAGCATTCTGATCTGGGTCTACATGTTTACCCAAGCACTTTTTTCCAAAAGTTAAAATTAACTTGGTAAGTGTTGTATTATTTCTGGAACAGTTCTTGGTTTTATGTCTGTCACATTGCAGGACTCATGATGCCCTGTTTAACTGTTTGAACTGAAGGTCACTGAAAAATCTTAATTGCTATTGGACTTTCATTATTGTGTTTTGATGGTAATAATGAGTTAGTGTAAAAAAATTGTTGTGGCCCCTTATCAGGAGATAGCTGTTAGGGACCACACTTAATTTAGCCTCACTGTGGCATGAACTGTGTTAACTATTAGTGTTGACATATATTTACTGGTTCAGAGACATCAGTTTCCTGGTTTAGCTCTGTTTCTATGAATGTGGGCAGAATATTCAGGATAAAGCACACTGCAGGATTTTTTCTTCTTCAGTATTTGTTCAAATAAATACACTAGTAGTCGTTGCAGTTCATAAGTCCTAAAACGACAACTTGGGACAATGTTATAGCAAATTTGGCAATAAAATTGAGCCACATCATATTACTCCAACAGTGTGGCGTTGGTGACAAGCAAAGCCTCTGATCAGACTGCACTTGTTTGCAGTCTGATCATCTATGATACTGGCCCAAACCATACAGCCAACAATGAAGCCTCCATAGACATGGTGTAAATGATAAGGATGATCTGAATATCACATGAAAAAACTATCACATTGTTGGAAGTCACATGATGTGGCTCATATAATAAATTTCCATAGTCTAAAGCCAATCTGGGTGGAACTTGGCCACTTCTTCACAGGAAAAAGTGAGTGAAGGCATTTATTTGAGAATTAATCATTTATTTTTAATGTTTACTTTTGTATTTTTCAGATCACCTGGTTGCTCATGGTCGTATGAATGAGAAAGATGCAAGAAAAAAATTTAAACAGATTGTTGCTGCAGTGTCATATTGTCACAGTCGTCATGTCGTACATCGAGATTTAAAAGCTGAAAATTTACTCCTAGATGCCGCATTAAATATTAAAATAGCAGGTAAATAGAGTCTTATAGTGAAAGAAAAATACCATATGTGCTTGCAGAAACCAGAATTTCAGGGGGGGGGGGGGGGGGGGGGGGTAAACACACAAAAAAAACACATAGAACTGAACAAAAAAGAGAATGTAAGTCTTATTAGTTTTGCTTTCTGAAAATTAAGGAGCAAATTTTGAACTGGCAAAATAAAAAGTTTTTCAAACATTGATATTAGTTGCAATAATGCACTTGTGCAGATGTTGTTTTTGTCTTCCCAGTCCTGCTTGTTTTTATGAGACCACAGTTCCAGGCCACAAAACCATATCAGGCATATTACCTCTATGTTGTATTTTGCGTTCATATACAGTTTGCTAGATGCTACTGCCAACGGTAGTGACACTGCCACCCTGATACTGTTTTCAAGCTAAGAGAGCTGCATGCTGATTCCTTATGTATTGAATGGTCTAATGTCATCATGCAAAAGCATTTAACACCTCTGTCAGTATCTAACTGGCTTGGTGTTGATGTTCATAATGATGTCAGCATTTACGCAATTACACCATAGCTTAAATTACACAATTACACGCAAAGTCACACAGTTACACCATAGATTAAATGTGACTTCATTAAATTCAGTTTAAATGATTGTTACCTTGATCTCTTATGTTGAAAGGAGTAGAATCTAATTTTGGATCCATAGATAGTTTGAATACATAATGACAGTTGAATGAATAAACATCCCCAGATTGAAAAAGAGAAAATATTCATTGTCAAATTTAATGAGTGGTGAAGGAATGTCCCAGTTCCAAAAACTTTCCTATATTTGGATATTCTTCTAATGTACCATCTGTTTCTCATGTTTCAGATTTTGGTTTTAGCAATCTCTTTTCTCCTGACTCCAAATTAAAGACCTGGTGTGGTAGTCCGCCCTATGCTGCTCCAGAGCTCTTTGAGGGCAAGGAATACGATGCCCCCAAAGTTGATATATGGGTAAGTGTCAGTGAAGGAAACAGGTAAAATGCAAATAAAGTCCTGAATGACACTTACAGAATTAAAGAAGAACAATATCATATGTACTCATGTCAGTGCACTGGTTGTATAAGAGGTCACATAACCTTGGTTGAACAGATGATGTGCACCAATGATGTCATATTATGTTCGGTCAGACATCTTAAAGAACCAAACATCAGTTAATGATTACATCTGTTTCTTTCAAAATTTGAAGAGGATTGCAAAATAATACTTCATGACAGTGAATTGTCATGATTAACACAGGCGGTTGGAGAGTTCACAGTTTGTTATCCAAACTTACAATCATGTTAATCATAATGATTGATCTTTGTGATAGAAATGGTTTTGTTTTTGAACCGCAACGTGACAAAATCAACAAAGTGGTATGTGCCCCATGCAAAGACGCAGTCAGATCAGCATAGGCAGCCACCCAGTTTTATCAAAGTCTTTGCTGTGCGCTTAAAGAGTAGCCAAGGGTCTGCGCTAGCTCCGTGTTGACAGTGAAAACTATGATCAGACTGGGTGCACTTGCCACTTTGTTGGTTTCGTCGTGTGGTGCCTCATTTATCAGATACGCTTTGTAAAAATGGCACTCTATTGTGAATAATGCCAAAGGTGTATTGAAGTGCATAAATAAAATAACGTGTTGTCATGTTGAGCATGAAATCTGGTTTTCACACAAGCATCTCAGTTCATGGTTGTAGCAGTAAACTGTGCTATGCAAAATCATGATGAATAAAGAACCTGCAAAACAGGGGGTGCAGCAAGGACATTAAGAATAAAACACTTGCCAAAGGGGTGAGAGCCAAAGAGGGAGCTATTCTTCTCTTATAGCTGGGCTTCTCTGCTTTCAAAAGGGGGATGCAGGCATCTTTCTCAAGAAAATTCTGAATTTTAGGATCTCTTCCCCTGAGGAAGTTATGAGTTTAAGGATTCATGTAGATGCCTTCTGAGCTTTTCCTGAGGTATGTTGTCTGTCTCCAGGCATCAGAGCTGTAGATAAGGGAATTAATTGAAATATTCATGAGAATGTTTTTGTTAAGTTTGCATAAGAACATATTTTGTGGCCCCTCATCAGAACTACCTCAGTGAGGCAGTTCTTTTGAGGGGTCACAACATATGTTTTATGGAGAATGATCAGAAACTATTTAAGAATTTTCTCCATAACCACACCCTAGTTGGAGATCAGATAATCCTCTTTTCTATAGCCTCAGACATGACATAGCCGGATAAGTAATTATTTTATGGTATATTTTTTTCAGAGTCTTGGTGTAGTATTATATGTGCTAGTTTGTGGTGCTTTACCTTTTGATGGCAGTACACTTCCTAGTCTAAGGGCTCGGGTGCTAGGTGGGAAATTCAGAGTTCCTTTTTTCATGTCTACAGGTAAATATTACATATTGACACGTTGAGTATGCTGCAAGACTGGACAATACATGTATTTGCTACAGATTTGTGTAAAAGTCTTTTTGTAAGCTATAATATCCCAGAATTTAAACTGATGGGTGACTAGCATTGAAATAAATGATGATTTGGCAACAGCTATCTTTAATTGTAGTCTTCATAGTCATAATATGAAAATACATAATTCATATTTATCATATGATGTCACTGTTATCCAGTGGATAATGTTGTGTCATAAAAATCATATGACCACAAGTGTAATAACACTGGAGCAAACATGTACATAAAGCCATAGACAACGTCCGTGGCAAAAATGCCATTTCTTACTGAATAATTTTAGTCTTGAAGGTGATTAAATCCCATTTTAAAGGATTATTTGCTAAACAAAATGTGACACTCGTCATTTTTAGGAAATTTTTATGAAACTTACCGAAGGCTCATTTCATAAATTTCATATGAAATGACCACTCGTGTAAGTTGCTCTATTTAGATCACCTGTACTAAAGCAAAGAAAGCCTATTACTGTCACCATGGCTTATCCTTGGCATCAGCGTCTGCACTGTTGTCCAAAGGATGTTTTGATTGAAATTTTTGTCTTGCCCCAAAATACTGCCACCACAACCACAAACACACACTCTGAGAAACAAAAAAATATTTGGATTTTGTTTCAGAATGTGAAGATCTCATTAAACATGTGCTGATGGTTGATTGTAAAAAACGGTTCACAATGGATCAAATAATTAGCCATCGGTGGATGCAGATGGGTGAGGAAGATCCCGACTTTGAGCGGGTGATTCACGAATATAACAGAACAGTGCAATATGACCCTGAAGTAGAGAATCTCAGTGAAACAGTGCTAGAGCATATGGAAAATGTACATAAACTGGATAGGGAATTGACTATCAAGGTAAGAAATGCTCCATGAGATTGTACAGTCAGGCCTCAAGGTTATCTTTTCATGCTCAACTCAGCTGAGCATGAAGTTTTACCTGCTAATCAGCAGCAAATTGCTAATAAGTACAGCTGTTTTCTTGCTCAGTTTAGCTGAGTATGAAATTTTCTCTGCTTATGAATATGAAAATGCCAACATTAGTTGGCATTTTCATATTTATCAGCAGAGAAAAGTTCTTGCTCAGCTGAGTTGAGCATGAAAAAAGTTTTATAACGTTGGGGCCAGCTCTCATTGACATATCTCAAAGTATCTCATATCAAAGAATATAGTTTGGACACATTTCCTATTTTGTTTACATTTCAACTCCCTGTTATCTCAAACTACTGATATCTCTAAGTAAAAATTCTGGGACCAGAAAATTTACTTTGAGATACCAGTAGTTTGGGATGGACTTGGACTTTGAGATTTCGCGAGTTGACAATATGTAGGATGGAGGGGGGCTGTTGATGGAAATTTTGTGTTAAAATTTAGCTTGCCTGGCTGAAGTCAAATCTGTTGTCATGTATTACGTCTTCGGACAGCAACAGTTACTGAAGATAAATTTTTCAGACAATTTCTTCTTTTGAATTACTTTACACTTGGCTCTCAAATTTCATATGGAGCATGACTTAGATATCAGCTTTCAGATGATCACTTCTCAGTAAAGTAGCCAGCTGAAGTGGCTCAAATGAGAGAACTTAGCAGGGTTTTTTTTCAAAGCTTCACCAAGGTTTGGCAAGGCAGGCTTAGGCTTTGGTTTGTTTCCACTTTTTCAAAGAGATTGAATTGGACATGGTCCAGTTGTTCAGAGCATCGTTAGCTTAACAAAATTGTTAATCAGGGATTCATTAACTCTTATATTACTCGTAAAATCAGGTGTGCTAACATTTTTTGCTTCAAAAAATGAGAGAAGCATTTGTACTGCAAAAGCTCCTTACATTTTTCTGGCAAAATTGCAGGGTTTCTCCGTATTATACATTTGAAAATTCAACTGCTCGTTAACTTAAGACATCATTAGTTAACTAAAGACGTCATTAGTTTTGAAAATCAGGGCCCTGATTTCTCAATTAAAATCTTTTAATTGTATCCAGGTCAGGCAGGTCTATTAGGTGAAATATCATATTTCCAATTAAGTTCTTGATAAAATTATTGCTTGTGAAGCAAGAATAAGGAGTTGGGCATTTTTGAGTTGTTAAGAGGTTAAAAGTGTTTTGATTTCATCACTCAAATCACCAGCCTATTGGATAGGACAATTTGGGGCATGGGAGACCTAGATGGGGAAGGTCAGTGTCATGGAATATTAGATGTGACTCGGCTTGATATGAAGTGGTGTGCTTTTCTGATGATAGCATTACCATTGCACTACTTACTGTAAAACACTTAATATCTGCGGTATCAAAATTTCGCGGTTTAAAGAAAATGACATATTGGCGCATGTTAATTTTGGCGGTCTTGATGTAAATGTACCATGGCTCCAGATGATAAAGAAAATCTTATGTAAATTTCTGACAATTTTTTCTGGTTTTTCTATTTAACTATACATTGTGGCATCTATTAGAATCACCTCATCGAGGCGATTCTAATGTGATGCCACAATGTATAGTTTAATGGAAACGTATAACAAAATTCTAAAATACTCGTCAAATGAACCTCCCCTATGCTTTGCATATGTATGAGTATTATGTAATATTGGCGGACCTCTATTTTAGCGCTCTTTGCCTTGACAGCCAATATCGCCAAAATTCAGTAACCGCCAAAAATAAGTGTTTTACAGTAGTTACTTGTGTCTGGGCTATGTTGGATAATGGTAAAAGCTATAGAATTTTTCAATACTGTAAAACACTTATATTTGGCGGGTACTGAATTTTGGCGATATTGGCGGTCAGGGTTCAGAGTGCTAAAATATGTCCGCCAATATTTCATGCATTAAATACATAAACATATGCACACCGTAGTGGAGGTTTAGGTGAAGAGGAGTATTTGATGAGTATTTTACATTTTTCTACACCTTTCCATTAAACTATATATTGTGGCATTCATTAGAATTGCCTCGAGGAGGTATAGTTAAAAAGAAAAGTAAGAAAATTGTTACAAAGTTACATCAAATATGCTTTATTATCTTGAGCCTTGGTATATCATGACCGCCAACCAAATTTAATATTCTCCAATATGTCATTTTCGTAAAACCGCAAAATTTTGATACCACAAATATTAAGTGTTTAATTTTACAGTATGTAAACAGATCTTAATTACAATTACTGCCAATATGAAATGAAAAAAAGAACTGTGCATGCAGCTTTGCTGCAATTTTCTTGGTATGGAGAATGAACTGAAATGACTTCACACTTGGCATGGATAGCACACAAGTTTGTGTCCTTGAATAGACCAACCAAGTAAGCTTGGCTAGCCTCCTGAAGAGCCATGACTGCAGAGCTCTGGAACCTGAGATAAGTCTTGAAGGTAGGGAGGGAACATGTATTGCGGCCAGCCTTAAATTGTTAAACACACGAAACTCTGTCTGTCTTACTAATTTTGTATGAATACGTTTATGTTGTAAATACAGGAAAAAAGAACATTGCAATATCAGCAGAGGGCTTGAATAAACAATGACAAAGATTGGTCATCGTGACGGCACCTTATTTTTGACCTCCTTTTCATTTCAGTCAGTAAAGAATTCAGCATACGATCATCATAGTGCCATTTATCATCTGTTGTTGGACAAATTAAAGAAACATCCAAAGACAGTAATGAACAAACTACCAAATATAGAAGGTGTGCCAAATTTGCCCATGGCAACTAGAACAGAGAGAAGATCCAGCATTACTACGGGTGTTGGTAAGTTGCTTTATTGTTGTTTCATAAATTCTACCAGCTTCAGATATGAAGGAGTAACAGGGATAATTCACAGATAATTTTTCTATCTCTCAATGAAAACATATCTTGTGACCCCTCATTAGAATCGTCTCGGCAAGACGGTTCTAATGAGGGGTCTCAATATATGTTTCTATGGAGAAATACAGAAAATTAACCCTGTTACCCCTTCTTATCTAGAGCACTTCTAGTTTCTATAAAAAAATGAACCTGTCTCCCCTTACTTGTCTACAGTGACCTGCAAAAATCTTCACAGAAACTGTTAGCTAGATTTCAATATAATCGGACAGGAATATATCTTGTATGCCCCCTTCCAAAGCTGTTCAAGGCGGTGACAGGGATATCAGGGAATGATCTTGAAATCACATTAAAGCATCCGTAGTCCTATCAGTGGTTAACACATCTGAACTCAAATCATTGTAAAAAGCGGTTTTACCTTCACGTTCGGTAATAAAATGTGGGTTGATGTGCATAATTGAGTCATTCAAGTGGCAAAAAGTAGAGAAAACAATTTTTTGAAAAAAAAAAAAAAAAAAAAAATTGCTTCACAAAATACTATTTTCCTGTTCTGGTTTCCCATCTAGCAATGCTATATAAACATAGACGGGATAGTGATTGGAGCTCCACACCTGTACATTGTAGTTTTACCATTTTATTCAACTTAACAAATCGAAAGTAGGTCATTTTAGTTCCCAGCTAAAATGACCCAAATAAGTTTTCAAACCCTTTTTATGTGAAACTCAAGGAAGTTTTATTTGTTTAAAGCTGGCTCACCACGGTCATTTACAACGACGAAAATTTAGTGAGAAGGTTGCAACAATACCTCATGATAAAATTTTTCATGCTGATAGAGTAATGAGGCCTTTAAAGATACATCTCAACACTATACATTTGATTTCAAAGAGTAAAATGCAAAATCCTTGAAAAACAAATCAAACAAATGTTACATAATATGCAGGTTCATTGTCCAAGGTTTTTAACAATTAGTACAATAACAGCTGTGTGATAATTGCCACCAAAATATTTAGACAGTACTGTAATGACAGTAAATATTTGGACAAACAGGTCTGAGCAAACATTGTAGACCCAGATCAAACTGCTCCTAAAGGAGCAGTTTGATCAGGGTCTACAACCTTTGCCGTTGTCTAAGCATCATTTGGATGCATTAATGTGTATAAAATTCATTGTCTAAGAATTTTAGAACAATAATTGTCCAACTTTGGGTCTCCAAAATTTACGGGTCATTACAGCAATAAAAAAAACAAACAGTGTAGACTCAGATCAGACTGTAGGAGCAGTCTAATCTGGAGCTACACTGTTTTCCAAAGTTTCATAAATGACCCCTTGATATGACAAATGGACTAGTTGAAAGTTTTAGATGGAAGAGTCCATTAGAGAGAAATCGGTTGAGCTGCCCCAATGATTAGGATCATATTGTAAACAGAGTGTTATTGATCTATTTTTCTTAGAAATTTAAGAATAACTTGGTTAGTGCAGATTCTGAAAGCCACCAGTATCATGTTACTAATGCATATTTAACATTGCATCACTACTCAGCTGGAAAGCGGGAGTCAGCTGTTATGTAACCACAAATGACACACTTTTGCAAGCACTGCCGTATTTCATCATATAAATGCCCGAGGATATTCTGGAGTCAAAATTTGGACATTTACTCTTTAAGTTCCAGTGACAAAATTAGCAAAATTTGCAAACAGCGTAGATCCTGATGAGGTGGCTCATAATGAGCCTCATCTAGATCTACACTGTTTGCCCTCTAGTCACTGAAATCTCAATGCGAAATATCTTAGACAAGGCATTTTTTTAATTTTTGCATACGTAAATTTTGTTGTCTGCTTTTTGGTACTTAAAGAGTTAAGTAACAAAGTTTGGTGGTCTATAGCCAATCTTTGAAGATTGGACACTTTTTTTTTTTTTTGCAAAAAATTGAGTGGGGCCGTTATTTGAGAGGGGACATTTTTTAAAAGAAATATACATGTATATTTACTGTGGATTGAGATATAGTACTATAGGTCATGCCCAATAAGCTTGTTTGTTAATCATTACAAATCGCAATTAGCAAAAATTATTTCCAAATTCGAACTTTGAATACATGTTTTACCTGAAGCTTCAAAATTGTGTCTTAATGAGCATTGCTGGAATGCTAGAAGCCAGGACTACCATCATAACTCTGTGTGTTGGCACATCTTGCACAGTCATGTTAACTATATTTTCTCAGAAATCTGTTAATAAGCTTTTTTAATTTTTGAATTTTGACAAGGCCATATATATTCTCTGTCAACTTATGCTGTCTGAAAAAAATGAATGAATAGCAAACAGTGCAGAACCAGATCATCTGGGTCTACTTTGTAAAATGCTGTAAAAATATTTAGAGTAAAGACAGAAATGATTGTGGTTGGAATTCTAGAAGCTTTGACTGGGAATAAAAATGAGCCGCGACAAGACAAAACCAACAATGTGGTTGTTCGACCAGCGCAGATTCAGATCGGCCTGGGCATTCGCCCAATTTGATCAGAATCTTCGTGAAGTGCTCAAAGGGTAGCGAAGGGTCTAAGCTATCACCGTGTGGACAGCGAAGACTCTGATCAGACTGGGCGGATGCCCAGGCTGATCTGAGTCTGTGCTGGGCGCACAACCACATTGTTGGTTTTCTCGTGTCGCGGCTCAAATATGGTTTGTCTAGTGACTGAGGTAATATGAAGAAGGTAATTGAGCCAGGGCATGAAAAATTGCCTTATTGCATTATTTTTATTTACAGAGCTCTAGATAGTGGGAATATTTGTGATGACTTTATGCTATAAAATCATCTGCGTTAAAACATTATATTGTGAGGCCCCTTAATATTGAAACTGTACGTACCAGGCATAATTCTTTGTACTGTAAATATTTCTCAAGGTCCATGGCATAGATTATACCTGTAAGCAACAAATATCTTGATTTGCAAGTATGGATCAGGGGCTAATCTGGGTCTTTGCAGCAAGCGTTTGCTGTAAAATTCAGTTTCTATGAACTGGCCTAGCAAAAAAGCGGCATATGTGAAAGTGTGGAATGGGATGGATTATTAGGGAACTTCATTCTGATGATTTGGGAAGGCTGTCTTACAGGATAGCATTTGCTCCCACTGAGGGAGCAAATTCTGTAAGAGTGCCATGGAAGGCTCTGTGAGCAAACTGTAGCCAATGAAGTGTTACTAGCCAGCATTGTCCATGCCATTGAAGCCCATTTCCCTCCAGGTTTTAGACTATGCCTGTAATAAACTAATACTGTTGTATTACCTGCATTCTCAGGTTCCATGAGGAAATTAAACATTGCCATAAAGACCCAAATATAATAGTTCTATGGCAAACATTGTAGACCCAGACCAGACAGATCTCGGTCTTCCACCAGCAGGGTTAGATAATAAAATTAACATACCCATAAAAATTCTAAATATTGGGACACCAAAAATAATTACCATAATTGTCCTAAAATTGGAACAGTTTGGTTTTACAGTGCAGTAATGTGTCCAGAAAATGCAAATGGGATGGCAAATAGTGTAAACCCTGATCAGACTGAGGAGCAGTCTGATCTGAGTTTGCACTTTTGCTCAGACCTAACTGTCCCAATATGTAGAGTTTTTATGGTATTCAAACCCTTGGTGGCATTGCAGTACTTGCTGAAGGTAAAGGTGCTGAAACTCAATTATCATGTAGAGGATGATAATCTTTGAACAGCTGTTTTTAGGGCGCCTTTGGGAAGCAAAGGAGGGCTTATGGTATACCCCCGGCGTTGTAGTCAGGGCTAGCATTAATAGGGTAGCAGTAGAATTATGGTGAAGGTGTCGGATACATGCAGTAACAACATTTGTAACCTATATACTGTATTAATCCTATTAAACGCCCCGGGTGTTGCATTTCATGAAAGGGGGGCGTTATCTAGAGCTTTAAATGTAGTAAATCGGCCACTACCAAAATACCTCTAATAAACAGTATTAAGGTGAATAGGTATACTTTCAGAGGAAGCAGCTTTACTATTTTGCCTCCCTTCTCAGTAGGGGTCAACTCTTAAAGGAAAGAATTTGCTCCTCTAGGAGCAAATTCTTTTCTTTAAGAGTAGACATCATTTCAAAGAGCAATCTCATCTGTAGAAGCAAAACAGGAATTCATTCAAGTTAATATAACATCAATTACAGAAAGAGGCACGGGGCATTTACTAGAACAGGGGCATGTATTAGGATCAATACGGTACTCCTAGCTTACCTTCTAATTGCTGTCAGATACTGCTAACAGTGGAGATACTGCTAACAGTGGATTTTCACCTGTTGACTACAGAATCAATAAAACTTTGTTTCCTGCTGTAACATAAAATTTCTTAACATTGTGACACTCCAGTGATGAAATTAGCAAATTTGCAAACAGTGTAGATCCTGATGAGGCGGCTCATAATGAGCCGCCTCATCTAGATCTACACTGTTCGCCCTCTAATCTTTGAACTCTCAATATGCAATGACTTGGACAAGGCATTTTTGAAATTTTGCAGACGTAAATTTTGTCGTCTGCTTTTTGGTGCTTAACGAGTTAAAAATTACCGTAATTGTCATAAAATGGAAAATTTTAGTTTTACAAGGCAATAGTGCTTTCAAAAGATGCAGATGAATGGCAGACATTGTAGACCCCAATCAGACTGCTCCTATATCCCAACTGGGTCAGCACTATTTGCTCAGACCTATCTGTCCCAAATGGTATTTACTTTTGCACTGGAACAGAAATGGCCAGGCCATGTAGCACAGTCCGTAGCACGTCTGACTTATAAGCCAGAGGTCCTTGGTTCGACACCCGGTCCGGCCATTTAATTTTATTTCCCCTTCGGCTGATTCAAGAAGGGCATGTGTCAGTTACTTTGAAAGTAAGTGCACTTAGTACTGGTCAACTGCTTAGGAGGTCTGAGCCTGCCCAGGGATAGTGTCGTTAGGTTAACTGATCGTCCCTACATGACCATAGCTGTTTACCGTTGACGTTAAACGATAACACAACAACAACCAAGAGAATAAACTCAGATGAGACTGCTCTTATAGGTCTGCAGTGTTTTCTCACCTGTTATATGCTGTACCCAAGAAATAGTGGGCCTCCAACCACCACTGCCCATAAAGGAAAACTTTACCTTTTTATCTAGACTTCAACATTCTATACAGATATACAGTCAACTCTTGATATTTCAAAGTCAAAAGTGATGCCAAACTACTGATATCTCAAAGTAAATTTTCTGGTCCCAGAAAATTTACTTTGAGATAGCAGCAGTTTGAGATAACAGGAGTTGAAATGTAAAGAAAGTCATGAAATGTGTTTAGACAACGTTCTTTGACATAAGCAGGTACTTTGAGATGAGTGTTTGAGATATTGAGAGTTGACTGTACCTATGTCTGTGATTTCAGTTGAGCATGTGGAAGTTCCGGTTGAAGTGGAAGGCTCGAACCCTTCACCCCCATTACTACCTCCCTCATCACAGACGGCTATACCACAAGTCCACTTCTTTGATGAAAATAACCAGCTAACAGAGGTATGTACCCAATTTTTTGGGCTATATGTTTCCTAAGATCCATCTTGTGGGATATATGTGACTTATGTACATATTTGAGGTACTTTAAGCAGAAAGAAAACACCCCATCTTGTTGCTGAATGAATATGGTACTAGAATATCGTACCCTATTTGTACAACTATCCCCAGAAAACTCCAAAAATTGGGACATCTTAAATATTTGCTGTGTTGTAAAAATGGACCAGTTTGGTATTACAATGTGGTAAGGCATAGGCATCCATAAGATGCAGATAGAATGTAAAACACTGTAGGCTCTGATCAGATTTCTCCTTTAAGGAGACTTTCTGTTATTAATCACACTTATTTCTAATGGCTGTATAATTCACCTTACATTCTGGCACTTGATTTTGACTGTAGCTTTCTCCAGTTTCTGAGAATTTAAGTTCCCTTGTAGACATTTGCAGGACTTAAACTGTATTCTCATATCAGCTTATTTTGTATTTTATTTCAGCCTGAAGATATTAGCCAGTCTGATTCTGATGAGGAGCCTTCTCCCGAGGCCTTGGCAAGATATCTCGCCATGCGTCGGCACACAGTCGGTGTTGGCGACAGTCGGCACGAGGTTCCTGAAGATGTCCGAGTAAAACTTGCCCATCACCAGCCAATCATAGCCATGCCACAGCCTAATTTGTTTATGCCACTAGGGTTTTCTCCATACACAAACTTGCCACTTAATATGCCGATGATGCCAAATCCTTATAACATGACCTTTGGAGGTCAACATTTGCTGCAATTGCCACAGATGTATGCACAAGGTAAGGGTCAAGTAGGACATGTGTCACTTAAACAGGATATTAAATAGTTTGAGGAATTATTTGCTTGTGAAAATTTCTTTTTGATGTTGTGAATGTCACATGTTGCACTAGGAATTACATGGATACCATACTATTGCAGCTATGGGTGTTATCATATGTCATGTGAGTATGTCTAAATCAAGTTCTTGAAAAGTGGGATGCACTTCATTAGGAATTATGAAATTTGAGTTTAAACATGATTTTTTTTTTCAAGAAAATTTTTATCACATGCAGCAGATTTATGAAATATTTTGTCTGAAAAGGGGATGTACTTTCAACCTCTGTTTATGGGCCAGCTTAAATATCATGAAATTAGGGTCAAGCCACGTAAATTGGGACAGCAGGTAAATTCGGACGGTGAATTGTTTTGTTTATCTGTCAGTTGTTTGGAATAAAAACAAAAATAACAAACAATGAAAATCCTGATGAGACGGCTGATTTATAATACGAGCCGACTCATCTGGATTTTTAGCTCACCTGAGCACGAAGTGCTCATGGTGAGGTATTGTGATCGGTCTTTGTCCGTCGTCCGGTCGTGCGTCCATCGTCAACTTTTGCTTTAAACGACTTCTTCTCCAAAACTACTGGACGGATTTTGAAATAATTTCACAGAAATGTTCCTTGGGGGACTCTTTACCAAAATTGCTCAAACGGTTCCGCTCCACTGAACAATATGGCCGCCAGAGCTAAAAATAGTAAAACCTTTAAACGACTTCTCCTCCAAAACTGCTGCGTAGATTTTGAAATAATTTCACAGAAATGTTCCTTGGGAGGCCCTTTACCAAAATTGCTCAAACGGTTCCGCTCCGCTGAACAATATTGCCGCCAGACCTAAAAATAGAAAAACCTTTAAACAACTTCTCCTCCAAAACTGCTGGACGGATTTTGAAATAATTTCACAGAAATGTTCCTTGGGGGACTCTTTACCAAAATTGCTCAAACGGTTCCGCTCCACTGAACAATATGGCCGCCAGAGCTAAAAATAGTAAAACCTTTAAACGACTTCTCCTCCAAAACTGCTGCGTAGATTTTGAAATAATTTCACAGAAATGTTCCTTGGGAGGCCCTTTACCAAAATTGCTCAAACGGTTCCACTCCGCTGAACAATATTGCCGCCAGACCTAAAATTAGAAAAACCTTTAAACGACTTCTCCTCCAAAACTGCTGGGCAGATTTTGAAATAATTTCACAGAAATGTTTCTTAGGAGACCCTCTACCAAAATTGCTAAAACAGTTCTGCTCCGCTGAACAAAATGGCCGCCAGTGCTAAAAATAGAAAAACCTTTAAACGACTTCGCCTCCAAAAGTGCTGGGCAGATTTTATAATAATTTCACAGAAATGTTCCTTAGGAGGCCCTTTACCAAAATTGCTCAAACGGTTCCGCTCCGCTGAACAATATGGCCGCCAGAGCTAAAAAATAGAAAAACCTTTAAACAACTTCTCCTCCTAAACTGCTCGGCAGATTTTCAAATAGTTTCACAGAAATGTTTCTTAGGAGACCCTCTACCAAAATTGCTAAAACGGTTCCACTCAGCTGAACAAAATGGCCGCCAGAGCTAAAAATAGAAAAACCTTTAAATGACTTCGCCTCCAAAAGTGCTGGGCAGATTTTGAAATAATTTCACAGAAAATGTTCCTTAGGAGGCCCTTTACCAAAATTGCTCAAACGGTTCCGCTCCGCTGAATAATATGGCCGCCAGTGCTAAAAATAGAAAAACCTTTAAACGACTTCTTCTCCAAAAGTGCTGGGGAGATTTTGAAATAATTTCACAGAAATGTTTCTTAGGAGACCCTCTACCAAAATTGCTAAAACGATTCCGCTCCACTGAACAAAAAGGCCGCCAGAGCTAAAAATAGAAAAACCTTTAAATGAGTTCTCCTCCAAAACTGCTGGGCAGATTTTGAAATAATTTCACAGAAATGTTTCTTAGGAGACCCTCTACCAAAATTGCTAAAACGGTTCCGCTCCGCTGAACAAAATGGCCGCCAGAGCTATAAATAGAAAAACCTTGAAACAACTTCGCCTCCAAAAGTGCTGGGCAGATTTTGAAATAATTTCACAGAAATGCTCCCTAGGAGTCCCGCTACCAAAATTGCTCTACCGGTTCCGCTCCGCTGAACAATATGGCCACCAGACCTAAAAATAGAAAAACCTTGAAACGACTTCGTCTCCAAAAATGCTGGGAAGATTTTGAAATAATTTCACAGAAATGTTCCTTAGGAGACCCTCTACCAAAATTGCTGAAATGGTTCAGCTCTGCTGTACAAAATGGCCGCCAGAGCTAAATATAGAAAAACCTTTAAACGACATCTCCTCTGAAGCCAATGGCTCGATTTCAAAATAATTTCACAGAAGTGTTTGACTCATGGGTCTTAACAAAAATTGCTCTATCGGTTCCACTCCGCTGTACAAAATGGCCTTCAGAGCTTAAAATAGAAATAAATCTTAGAATGACTCAGAGGGCACAGTTACGATCCAATCATCATGAAACCTGGTCAGAAGGTTTATCTTAATGAAATCTAGACCAACTTTGATACTGGGTCATGTGGGGTCAAAAACTAGGTCACTAGGTCAGATCTTAGAAAAACGTTGTGTACACTCTTGAGGGCACAGTTATTATATCATCTACATGAAACTTTGTCAGAATGTGTATTTTTATGAAATCTAGACCTGATTTGAAACTGGGCCATGTCAGGTCAAAAACTACGTCACTAGGTCAGTTCTTAGAAAAACCATATGAACGCTTTAGAGGACACAGTTTTGTAATAATCTTCATGAGACTTTGTCAAAATGTTTATCTCCAACAAATCTGGACCAAGGGTGCAACTTGGTCATGTAGGGTCAAAAACTAGGTCAAACCTTAGAAAAACATTGTTTGCGCTCTAGAGGGCACAGTTTTGATCCGATATTCATGAAACTTTGTCAGAATGTTTATATCCAAGAAATCTAGACCAGGTTTGAAACTGGGTCATGTGGGGTCAAAAACAAGGTCATTAGGTTAAATCTTATAAAAACCTAAGGTACACAATAAAGGGTTCATTTTCCATTGAATCTTTGTGAAACTCTGTCTGTTGGACGTATGGATGTTTCTGAGGTTAAGTTCACAGGATACTCAGGTGAGCGATCCAGGGCCATCATGGCCCTCTTGTTACTGTTTGCAATGGTATGTCGGAATTTACCCACTGTCCGAAGTTACCTGACTCGACCCGTCTTCTTTTATCCTTTAGAATGTATGAACAGAAGGGCCTCTGATGGTGGTGCTAACTTACACAGATTTTTCCGTAATGTGGCGGGAAATAGTCAGACAGGCAGCGGAAGTGTTGAGGGATTAGCCTCTGTAAGTATTATACCTGGAATTATTAACGTAATATTTCACTGTAGTTGTGCAAATATCGCCAGTATATTAATGTTTGTGGTCTTAGCTGTCATATAGACTTGGCTAACTTAAATATCCATTGACAAGAATTTAGTGACGCTTGGTTATGGTGGAGAAGGTTGAGGGTACAAATTCAGATTTGGCCCTCCAGCGACTGGAAAACTCTCAACCCAGCAGTGAATGAGTATCATTTTCAAAATGGGGAAGGATAAGAAAGCGAAAGGAAAGGAATGGGGTGCACCTTCATACAGTGAGCCTATACAGCCTCTAGGTCATAAGAAACATTTACCTTTTGCAAAGTTTTAACAAAGGATTGATTGGGAAAATCCTTAAAGTTGCAATTTTAAATGCCTGTGATCTTGTCTAAATTTGGACCGGGCCACGTAGCGCAATCGGTAGGGCACTTGACTCATAAGTCAGAGGTCCTGGGTTCGAAACCCGGTCTGGGCACATACTTCGTTTCTCCTTCCGCTGATTCAAGAAGGGCAGTTGTCAGTTACTGGCAAAAGTATGTGCACTTAGTACTGGTTAATCGCTTAGGAGGTCTAAGCCTGCCCAGGAATAGTGTGGTTAGGTTAACTGACTGTCTCGACATGACCATAGCTGTTTACCTTGGACGTTAAGCATCAAATCAATCAATCAGTTGTCTAAATTTGTGAAACAGTGAACTTTCGTCCCTTCTAAAAATAAGTATAATTAAGGTATCGACTGCTAATATTTTATGACATTGGTCATCAGCAAGCTGTTTTAGACTTTAATATATTATTGCCTGGCATATCATAAACAGGGACTTGGCAAGTAGTGGAGATCTAGAGTTGATAATGCAAAATGCTACAGCCTTCAGGGCCTTCACTATTTGCATTCTTTCATGCATGTGGACAGAGCTCTAGATAAGAGGGAGTATTTGTTGATAATTAAGGATAATTTTTCTTATTTCTCATTGAAACCATATGTTGTGACCCCTCATCTGAACCGTCTCGCTGAGACGGTTCAGATGAGGGGTCACAACATATGGCTTTATGCAGAATTAACAAAAATTATCCCTAATTATCATCAAATACTCCCCCTTATCTAGAGCTCTGTGTGGAGATAAGAAAAAAAGAACTGAAATCGGAGCTCATTCTCAGAGGAGGTAAACAGGATTACCATTATCCTCTTGTTATTACCTGTTGCAGCCATCGTTGTCCCCGACTGGCTTGCCCCTGCCCACTCCTCACCTGAAGGGGTCAGTCACTGTAGAGGAAGGAGGGGATGGCAATATATCAGATCAAGAGCCTGACCAGGAAGCTGTTCAGAGGTGAGTGAAATTACATGTAATTAGCTATACCTAAAAAGTTGGAGCTTTCTAAAAACCATATGTTACTTTTCATAAGAAAAATCACATTGAAGTGGTTCTAATTAGGGGTAACAACACATTTGCATGGAGCTGAAGTGAGTTGTTATCCTCTTATGAGGGTTATAACTGTTTAGATGGAATTGGAAGTTGCAAGTTGGAAGAGAATTATCTTATAACTATTGTCAGAACTCATAAACGTGACCTCCTTTAGTATATGAAAATGACTCTCCAGTATCCAATTTTCAAGAAGAATATTTGAGACAAACTCAAACAGAATGATGAATCTTAGGTCGTGTTCAACATGAGTGACCTAGTATCAGGGCTGGGGAAAACCGGATTTCTTTCGGTCCCAGACCAAAGTTCAGAAATTGGGACAGATTGGAAACAGCCCAAAGCCAAAAAAAAATCGGTCCCATACTGGCCCAATACTTAGGAAATTTTCTCCGATTCGTCCGATAATTGTTACATACGGCCGTTTGATCTTGTCGCGACGTATGAAATATCGCCACTGTCTTTAAAATTCTAGCACGTGTCATAACTAATCGGATTACCGCAGGTGTTAGCCAGGCGAAAAGACCGCCTACGGGCCAATCAAGATTGTCCGTATGCAGCACTGAACCACATGTCGGACCCCCTACCTGTCAATAACGAGTGTCATAATGACGCGCACTCTTACGACAGTCTGCAAAACAACTTATCAAAATCACGATGACTGAGCTTTGGGATGAAAGGTGTCCATCTTTTTTCACGATCGCGAGAATGTAACTTACCTGTATGTGTAGGGCGTATGCCGACATCGAAAGTTTGTGAATGTATCCATAACAGATGAATACCGACGAATGTATTGACAAAGTCTGTCCGAAGTTCATTCATATTTGCATTTGCCCTTACAACGGATAGTCTTTCATGTTCCATACTGTCTGCAATGGAGTTTATAGGAATACGAACCTATTCCGCGAAAAGTGTAGATTCAAAACGAAGATACATTGTTAATATTAATAGTCACTATTTCCGACACGTTATGGTCTACGCTCTGGTAAAAATATACAATGTTTTGAATAATGGAACTATGGAAACATCCATTTCACCGATTTCCTAGTTGTATCGTCATATCGTCATGCAGACCAGTGCGAAAATAATGCCGCTCAGTGCACAAAAATAGCAAATTTTGGTCAGGGTCTACGCAATTATATATTAGGTATAATACTACTGATATGCAATTACCCTCTCGTTTATGGGTCAAGCACGTTTTGTCTTTGATGTAAAGATAAAAGACGCCGCTGTGAGTATAAACACAGTGTCATTTTAACTGTATGACGGCTAAAGGTACCTAAGTACACACACAGATTACTAACAATCATATCAGCCACCGCAACTAAGCAGTCAGACCGGTCTTTCTTGTTTGCATCTAACATGAATAATAATGAACGTCGACCTAGCGACAACCGAATACTTCGGTGGAAGCTAGTCAATATACACGTTCCGTAAGTCACCATTTCCCACGCGGCCCATCCGGCAGCAGTGAAGGGGAAATTATGCGATTTGGGTACGTTAAACAGTACAATCATCATAACTTGGGCAAGTTAATGCTCCGGACTTACGTATTGTTCACAAACAAACAGGAATGACTGTCAATTTTAATGCAATGGGATTGAACAGGTTGTCTCCCCTGTCCACCTGTCAATCAAGTGAGATGTCTTCTATCACGTACTCTTTGCCTACGAACACGTTCTAGTCTTATATTTGCTTTTACATGCATAGCTATACATCTTAAAATGTTTGAAACCAAGAACTCCACCAAACACAACAATGTACGACCATTGTACAGAAATCGGGATTAATTCATAGGACTTCGCTTGTTGTCATTAGTTTTCGTGACAGGTATCAAGTATTTTCCAATGGAAATTAGTTAGGTGATGTCGTCATCGGCTGGACCGATTCATTTTTCAATATTTCCCGAGCCCTGCCTAGTATGATGAGCTTTCACATCTGGATCTGCAACATTTGTAGCGGTATGCAACTTAAGTTCTACAGCAAAGAGAAAGGAATTCACACAACACACAGTCCATTCAGAGTCTTACTGTTTGCTGTATAATGCTTAAACTATAATATATAATGTTGCTCATTATAATGCTGTTTTGAGTATAACACAGTCAGACAATGACTACCATAGAGACAAAACTAGGTTAGTAGTAGATACATTATAATGAGGCTCTTCTGTCAGTGGTTTACATGTACACTATCTCTTTCTTGTGGACATATGCTCAAGCAAAGTCATATACATGTAAATATATTTCAGATATCTAGCTAGTCGTGGGAGGGTGAAACGTCACACACTTGCTGTATCTAATCCAATACACGAGGTGCCGGAAGAACTCCAAATGAGACTCCAGCCAATCAGAACATCTCGTAGACCTGCCGAGAGAGGAGCATGTGAGTATACTTGTAAGTGCTAAAGGGCAAGGATGTCTTTGGAATGATGCAATGTCCTACATTACTTTGTTTATTGTTACCAACACTGATACATGTATCTGTAAAACTCTTAAAATAATAAAAGATGTGCTGTCTAATGAAGGAAAAACAAGTCATTATTACTTTAAGGTGATTGGAGATACTTGCAGGGGAAGCAACTGCTATTTTCATTGTTGCTTCTCTTCTCAGTGTGTTCTAAAATTGAGATTTTTGCTTCCTTCAGAGCAAATACTAAAGTATTCCCTTTTGAGTGGTAGCTTTTCATATAGGAAAGCCAATAATGCATGAATTCTCTCTCTTTTGAAGAAATGGCAGAAAAATATTTAGGTATATATGTTCACCTTTATCCCTATACTTTGTAGTGAATACAGAATATTCTGTCCTGTCAGAGGTAACAAACCAAGAACATACAAAGTTAAAGTAATTTATTATCAGTTTTGCTAATAATTGCAAAGGCAAGTATTCATGACATTATCATAATGTAAAGGTTCATAAGAATATCTGATCATTGAGAGAAAAACACGAACAGCAGATAAGCTCATTTGCAAAAAGATAACTATTTCTGGGATAAGTAGAATATCATTGGTGCCCAGTGGGGTTAAGGAGATCCCAACCCATGAGTCTACCATTCAGGTGAGAAATGAGGCTCTGCCAAGTTTCCAACTTGAATGGTAGACCTGAGGGTTGGGATCCCTATCCCCACTGGACACCAATGATTGATTATTTTTCTCACCTATCAATATTAGAAAAATTATTTGGCTGACTGTTTGCTTTTACCTTAAAATGAGCTTTTCTGACGTCATTTATTGAGTGACTTAGAGAGTGATGTCATAAATCTCACTTGATTACCTCTGGAAGAAACAAAGCCAAAGAACTAGTACAATAGCTGTTAAGCTAGAAGCAGATTATTTGATGACAGTTATTATGTAAAATGAATGTTTCTAAATCCTGTCTGGGAAGCCATTGAGCAAAGAAATCTGAACAAATTCACTTGTAGCTTATCCCACATGGCTATAGATGCTTGGGATAAGATTTTCTACTGTCTTGAAAGCACATGGATGACTCTATCTTGTATGCTGTGGTAAGTGAGAAAATTCTTTGACACTTGTTTCTCTGTTGGAAGCTCTTCTGTGACTATTCAGGGGTGTACAAATTGTGTAACAATTATCCAGTGAATAATGAACTATACGAGGGATGATCAAAAAGTTCCCGGAAAAGTTCTGTATTCTCTTTACTGTTTCACTTTCTTCAATGAAATTTCACACTATCCGACTTTAATGTATTTGTGATTCATATCATACAAAACAAGTGACTAATATCTAACCAGTTTCATGCACGCGCCACCAACGTAACGTCCGGTAACGTGACCCGGCCCAGCTAACGTTACGTTGCATTTTTATCGTTTCTAATAACAATTTCTTAACGTTGTGTATCTATGAAATGTATGTAGTAATGTTTATTCATTCACCTAAACTTAGAAATATATATCTTATCTATATTTTCATAACAATTTTTGTAAGTTGTTTTAATCTTTTTAACGAAATGATGTCAAATTCCATTGTGCCCTATAAAAAAACAAAAGTGTGGTGGTGGGGTAATTCAAGAGCAGATAATTTGCATTACGTTTGAAAATGGAATTGTTATGATCAAGTTTCATGAACCTTAGATAATGGCAATTCGTTAGATATGTGATGTACTCTTTCAGCCGATCTATTCCAGCAATACAACAACGCAATCTGATATCTGCACCAGCATTTGCTGTCTATCAAAAATCTTAAATCAAGCAGCAGCAAGGCTACATCAGCAAGCTTTGTCATAATTCGGCCATAGGCTTAAGATAAGTCATTTTGTATAAGTATCTTCATGTACCACACTCTTCTAAATGCTGCACAAAGTAATAAATTAATATGATCTTAATTTTGACCAAGATGGTCGATACATCGTCTCTGCTGGGTGAGATGGGCATTTGCTGGAATTTCATTATGCTGCCGATTTCATAAATCATATATCTAACGAATGGCCATCATCTCTAGTTTATGAAACCTTATCATAACACTTCCGTATTATAAGGTAAAATAAGTTATCTGCCCTTGAATTACCTCACCCCTACATATATACTGATTAAAGGTCACGTTGGACTTAGCAATCATTTCGTTGAAAGAATCAAAACAACTTATTAAATTTGTAATGAACATCAAGATATAATATACCGTATTTGTTTGTGGATAACGCGCTAGCATGTACAACGCGCACCCCTTTTTCGGCCGTTCTGGAGCTGGAAAAAAGCTAGTTCTGCTGTAAAACGCGCATACAGCCCTCTGAATTACAGACTGACATTTCTAAAACTCGTCCGACGCCATGTTGTCTACGGGTCCTACTAAAGACAGAAAAGGACTTTTGCCACCGAAAAGGACCGAAATGAACTTTTGGGCACCGAAAAGGACTTTTTGAATGCCATTTTATGCTATAAAAACGTTTGAAAAAATTTATAGGGGGTAAAATATTCTATTTATAAACACAATTTTCTAGAATATCAAGTGAAAAATGCCCTTTTCGGTGCCCGAAATTCGGCATTTGCGATGTCCTTTTCGGTACATGGCAAGAAGTGGAGTCCTATTCGGTGCTGTAATATTTTTGTGCATTTTTAAAATGAAGATACTACAATTCATAAAATTATTATTCAAGCGCTGATTAATATCATGATGATATTAAAATTTCTAAAACATATGTTTTATATGGCATTTAATGGCAAATAAAAGTCCTTTTCGGTGCCCGAAAGTTCTTTTCGGTCCTTTTCGGTGGGGTAAGTCCTTTTCTGTCTTTAGTAGGACCGGTTGTCTACATGTGACAGTACCGATTCGCTGATTGGTCCGCATCTTTAGACCGGTTTTATATTTTTTTACTCGGGCGAATTCGGCTGGACCTCTATTAGTAACAACAGTCAAGGTTGAATTCGGCTGGTCCTCTATTAACCAATGGTCAAGGTTAATGTAAGCAACAAATAAACACTCGTTGAGAACTATGACACTTCTCAATTAAATAGCTTGAGTCTTCTCACTGTCACTTAAGTTAATTGGATCCTTTTGTGTTGCTATCACCTAGATAATTGACGCTAATTGACATCTTTAATTCCAATGACTGGTTCTCTTTGATCGGTACTAACATCAAAGTTTTCACACCAATTATCGATACTTAATGTAATAATTACATCTTTGTCGCAAACAAACTTAGATTGAAAAGAAGAAAAAAAACATATCAAAGCGAAAATTATACATATTTTTACATTTTGTTATCTTTGTTATTATTTTATTTCTGTTTATGGAATATTTTTATATGTTATTTTAATTAATACTTGCAAAGCTAGATACAGTCATTATCATTTACAGATTTATTTCATCTTAGTTTTAATTCAGATATCTTATTCTGTTAGTATATTTCTTTTCATTGCAGTATTTAGTTTAAACACACTGTGAGTCCGATATTTGTAGGTATTTGTTCTATTCTGTTCTATGCGGGGAAAAACACTGCATGCCAGTCTACCTATTTTTACTTCGATCTGTTTCCGGCTAAAAAAAATGTCAACAAATGCACGTTTCGCGTGTTTTGGGGCGTATTTTAATCTAGTTGACGCATTTTGGAGATAGAATTGAATAAATACGGCCAAGATCAAGTTGTTATCGATGTGTGAAAAGCATCGGCTTTGCCACGCATCGAAAATGGCCGTAAAAACGATGTTTGGCTTTGGGGAAAAAATCTAGGAAATTTTGTTCTCATGTACAACGCGCACCGGTATTTCGGATAAAGATTTTGATGGGGAAATGTGCGCGGTATCTATAGCAACTAACGGTATATATTTTTAAGTTCATGTAAAGTAATTGATGTTTACATTAATAATTTGTGAGTAAGCAATGTTCGAATTTTGCTATTAGAAAAGATAAAATTAAATGTAACGTTAGCTGGGCCGGGTCACGTTACCGGTCGTTACGTTGGTAGCGCGTGCAATAAACTGGTTAGACATAAGTCAATTGCTTTGTATGACATGAATCACAATTACATTAAGGTTGCCTGGGATAAAATTTTATTAAAGAAAGTTAAATAATAAAGGGCGTACAGAACTTTTCCGGGAACTTTTTGATCATCCCTCGTACATTTCAGTGCGAGATTCCTACAAAGATGTGAGTTCCCTCCATTTACCAAACGAGCGTTACTCTCCGACAAGACGAGCCAGTGACAGTCTGGCAGCCAGCAATCTACACAAATATCAGTTATCGAATCTGGAAAAGTTATACAACCAGACTGTGACATCACAACAGTCTGGTACCCGGCAGAGCAGTCAGAATAGTCTCAAACATCTACAGCAAGAATGTCACGAGCTGCAGGTAATGTTAATGACAGATTTATATGAGCCGTGACACGAGAAAACCAACAAAGTGGTTGTGCCCAGTGCAGACTCAGATCAGCCTGGACACCAGCCAAGTTTGACCAGACTCTTTGTTAAGTGCTCAAAACGTAGCTAAGGGTCTAAACTAAGGCCATGCGGACAGCGAAGACTCTGATCAGACTGGGCGGATGCCCAGGCTGATCTGAGTCTGCGCTGGGCGCACAACCACATTGTTGGTTTTGTCGTGTCTCGGCTCATATTAATCAAGAATTGCAGATGGAGAGGGTTTTAGGTGATAATTTGGAGAAGTTTCTATTCATTTTTCAAGAAACAATGTTGAAGACAGTTCTAATGAGCGGTCACAGTGTATATTTTAATACAGATAGTAATGATTAGGCGAAATCTCACCCCACTCTCCATGAAAACATGTTGTGACCCTTCATTTGGAACACCTCTGTTAAGCAGTTCCTATGAGGGGTCTCCTATCACATGAATTAGAAACAGTGTTTTGAAAATTACCGTCAAAACTCTATCTTATATAGAGTGTTAATCACTTCAGTCTCATAGTTTTCTTTAGAGCTGCTTCACCATTTTATTGTTGGCATTTGTGTGCTTTTAAAGAAGCTGTGCAATGCAAATTATGTACCTTGCATGATCAAGAAATTCCTGAACTGTAGATAATGTTAACAGCAAGTGTTTGTTGCTTTAGTTTGGTATGTCCTCTTTTAATAGTAATTTCATGTAGACATTTATTTGGCCCAGATATGGGTGGGGTTTGAGTGTGATTATTCATTCTCTATGATTATAGAGATAACTTGTAACCTGAAAAATTAGGCAGTTCTTAATGAGGTGTCACAACATATGTTCTGGTTTGAATTTAGGAAAATCATCCCAGAATTATCCTTAAAAACATAGCTACTCTTGAGCACTGGCATATACTGCATTTTCAAATGAGATGATCAAGAAAATAAGAAAAGGCCAGCTATTAATACATGAGAATGTTGCAAAAGATTTTGTCATGAAATCCTATCCCCTTGAAAAATAAAACAAAACAAAACAAAACAAAAACAAAACATATCTGAAGAAAAAAACATATCTGGGCCTATCTAAGAGCTTTAATCAGTACAATGTATGAAAGCTATAATCCCTTAGGATTTCTCAAACAAGAAATGTTTCAGTTTTTTAAATACAAACAACTCTCATTATCTCGAACACTGATATCTCAAAGTAACCTCTTATATCAAAAAATATAGTCCTGGCACATTTCCTATTTTTAGTTACATTTCAACTCCAATTATCTCAAACTACTGATATCTCAAAGTAAATTTTCTGGGACCAGAAAAATTAATTTGAGATATCAGTAGTCTGAAATGAATTTCAACTTTGAGATATCGAGAGTTGATTGTATTTATGGTAAATATATTTTTTTCGATCTGACCCAGGGGTTATTACTTGAGTACATTCTCAAACTCAAAATAAAGCACACTGATTGGCTGCTTCTGAGCACATGCTTGGAAGCAGCCAATCAGTGTGCTTTATTTTGAGTTTGAGATTATTCTCAAGTTTTATAACCTTGAACCCTGAGTGCTTTCATTTAAGGTGAAACTGAAGTTGAATTAAGATATACAGATAATAAATAAAGGTATCGAAAATGCACTGTTTGTCAGTGGCCCATGTACTGTTTAAAATCTGAAAAGGCACCCAGTGTCACTTTTTCCCATTGTTCCATGTGGTGCACAAAAATAAATAAAGAGGTTATTGTCATTTCCATGTGCTTTGTATAAAAATTAATGACACCACCAGTGTCAGTTTTGCATGTAAGCTGGTGATGAAACCATTGTTATATTGTCCCATGTGCTGCATAAAAATCAAAAATAAATTAAAAAAAAAAAATTTTAATGCTCCATATGTGAAACCAACCAGTGCTAGAGCCCAATCTGTGGAAACAGGAAAAGCACCACATGTCATGTAAAATTATAAAGCAGATGTTATCAGTCCCCTTTGTGCTGCATAAAGCAGGAAGAGCACACATGGCCCCGAGGTTATAAAACTTTTTTCATGCTCAACTCAGCTGAGCATGAAATTTAAAATGCCCATTAATATAAAAATACCAAGAAATTCAGCATTTTTCAGGCTCAGATAAGCCAAGAAGGCTATTTTTTCTACTCATAAATATTAAAATGCCAACAATTGTTGGAATTTTAAAATTTATGAGCAGAAAAAATTTCATGCTCAGCTGAGTTGAGCATGAAAAAAGTTTTATAACCTCGGTGCCTGGTCATTGCTATACATGACTTTGCTTCTGTGTAAAAAAAAGAAAGAAATGTAACTTGTTTTCCCAATGGCTGTATTAGTTAAAACATATTTATTGTATCATAAACTGTACATGATTACAATATAAACATGATACAAACATTAGGATCAGAACGGAAGCATAAATGCTTATTTAGTTCTTCTGAATGGCTGTATTTTCATGGTTCAAATTCTTAAATCAAATTTGGTTTGAATGCTGTGTTAAATGTATCACTTGTTTATACATGTACTTTGTGATATTACATGTAGTATGTGACCATATTTCAGACCCAATTTCAGAAGTTGGTATTATTAAGTTTTAGCTATCTTCTGTATAAGCTGGGCCATGCCAAGCTGGTACCTGTTGTCTCCCGGCTGCTAGCAGCTAGCCTACTCATACCTGCTGATCAGTTTTCTTGCTATTCTACTGAAAAAATACTTGTCTTGGGGTTGTCTTTACTTTCAAATTTCTCATCTCAGAATAATTTGCATGTTCCTGAATTTGCAGTTAATTACCCAGTAGGCACACAGCATTGAATCATGCACACAACATTGAAATAGTGCTGCTTCTGATTAAAGATTTTTTGTCTGTGTTACAAGTAGCAACAAGCAAACTCATTGAATTTATATCCCCCAGCAGAAAAAGCTTTTGATTTGTGAATGTTTTATATTCAGTTTCAAGAAATTTCATTCCTTGGTTACTTAGTTATAGCTTAACTTTTGGATTTCAAATTAAACCAAGGGCAATAAATCAGGAATAAAATAGGCCATTCCAAGAAAACTTGCCTGAACATCACATTTATATAATGATACATATTTACATTCAGTTTCAAGAAATTTCATTCAAAGGTACATTAGTTAAAGCTGATTTATGGTTATAAACTCAATTTAGGGGCAATAACTCATGCATTACTAATGCCATTATGACAAAACTTGATGTGCACTGCCCTATAATGACATTATACCATGGTTTTAAGTTTCATGACATTCCATTCAGTGGTAACGGACGGATGGATGCTTGCACGCACGGACAGACAGACAGACATAGACAAAACAATATCCCTCCATCTTCAGCGGGGAATAAAAGCTGAGACAAAAGTATTTAGGGGATAACTGTTTTGAAAATTGTCATTTGGGGAGGTAAATCATCGGTTTTATGGTCGGAAATTTCATTTTACGGCGGCGCGCCAGGGGGGCCATAAAACGCAATTTGCGACCATAAACCAATGATTTACCTCCCCCAAATGACAATTTTCAATACAGTTATCCCCATTCTAATGCATCCTTCTACATTTCACCTTTTCGTAATGTTCTAGTTTGCATCTATTTCAAGCGCTGTCAGCAACGTAAAACCAAACATCAGCCAATGAGAAGCAATGTTATTTAATGACTTCGGGTTATATATCGCAGAATATACTGTCGCAAATTTTTGACGTTATCCAATCAGACGTGGTGTTGTATTTGTAAGTGCATGAGAATGCCTTTCATTGTTAACTTTTGTCATGTTTTCTGGTTCAGCTTTGTTTTGTGACATGGTACATACAGGGGAACTCAATATTACACAGAAATTTGGCTGATTTTGCTGGTCTATGTCAGCTGAAGTCCAATTTGAGCATTTGCTTTAGTTTGTTCTTTCAGTGGATGTTTAAAAAACTGTTGATTCTAATTTGACTGCTTCTGAGCTGAACCTGCATTGTTCATTTTAGCAATTCTGTGTAAATAATTAAAATATGGTCCGTATTTGGGTACACCTCTATGTTTTCCCACCATTTTTATGAAGGGGATCAACTTTTGTGGCTTCCTGTTTGCTTCCATAGAGGTTGTCTTCTCCTAGAGAAGTAAATTTTTTACTTTTAAGAGTTGATCCTCATTGAAAAGGGAGGAATAAGAAAATGATAGAGTTACTTCCCCTGAGAGTATATCTGTATGGCACAGATTGTGTATTAGAATAGCAGTGAAACCGATCAGCCACCTTAGATTTTGGTCTGTGCTGTTACTATGGGGGATAAAAAAAACTTTGGCATGGTCCAGGTCTCAGCACACAGCATGCTGCCTTGTGTGATTGGGAGTCATAACTGGGTCAGTCATTTAGCTTTAACATAGGACTGGATACAATACTTGCAGAGAAGGGTGTAAGGCTGTGAAAAAGAGGTATTTGATTAAACTGACATCAGATAAGAATGCTGTTGTTTTTTTTCACCAAACTCACAACACTTAAAGATTTACTCCCTTTATATTTATAACAAAAATGATTTGCTAAAATATTTCATGCAATACCTCTGACATAGTCTCACTATACATTTGAAATAGAGTTTAGTTAATAATATTTGATAAAAGTGACTTAAAACAAAAAATAAGAATTTTTTTTAAACAATCGCGGACCGCGGCTGAAATCGCATTATTAGACAAAAATAATTTATTCATACGTCACAATCCCGTGCACGAATAAGAAAAATACCTGTACATGATCACATGACACGCGTGGTCAAGAATCGATATTCTTACAGGCCGTGAGGAAATAGGTAATTTGCTTATCGATTTGAAGATTATTTTTTATTCCACATTTATCGAAAAAACATGCATTTTCTCAAAACGTGTTAATTCTGAGACTACTTCATATTGTCTAACGAAATTTTTTTAAAATATTTGTTTCTGAATACATGAAATAAACGAGGGAGACAATCTTTAATGATTCAATTAAAAAAAAAAACAGAAAAATACTATAGATTAAAAGAGGTATTAAAATATGAGGTTAGTTTTTGCAGCAGTCTTAAAGTTATGAAGCTCTTAAATGCACAAAATGTGGGAAGTGAAACATTCATTATCTCTGGGTAGTGACTGATCTTGAACTGATCTTAAGAAAAATTGTTTATCAAGGATCTGCTATACCAAGCACAGTTTGACCTAATTGCCAGGAGAAATCAGGAGTCTCTCAACTAAGTGTGAAATAATGTTTTATTATCAGTTGAGAGACAAACTGAACTGTTTTGCCTAAGGTTTTCTAATGGCTACAACTGTTTTGAGCATGCTTCATGTTTGTTGGGTTAAAGATATGCACTATTTTTTACTTTTTCTTTTACAAAGCTTCATGACTCGGGTAGTCTTGCACAATGATGGGGGAGGAGATGGGATGGGAGGGGATACTGATCTGTGAAATCATTTTATTTATCTGCCCTTTTTACAGAAGAAAATAGGGAATGATTTTGCTCTGGGGAATTTTGTCTCAACATTTTTGTCATAGTTTTGTTTCTGAGGAGTTGCACAAGGGTTGACAGTCACTTAAAGTTTCTAAATGGTGTTACTTCCTTCCTTTATTCTCCTCAAACTTCCTTAAAGTGTGTTTGGTTTTTAATTTCATAATTTTTTTTTATGAATTCATGACTTTAAAAGATGATAGAAAATTAAAATTGTGGTATGTCTTTTGTAAATATTGATTTGCATGCAATGATCTAGATCATACTTTTACAGGATGTGGATAGTTATTAACTTGGGGAGAGGGGAGGGGGGAATCATACACATACCATGTATGGGTAGTTGCATACATACAGTGTATGGGTAGTTGCATTAACCATGGGTAAAGCCAGTCTTAGAGTAACCAAAGTTGGATGCATGGATGCAAATATGATAGTCAGGGTTTCAGCTTCAAGTTGATACAGCTAAGAGGTGGTAAATTAGGCACTAATTGCAGGGACATGTTCAATGGATCTCTGATAAGCTGTTTGAGGGTATTATTATCTTATGTATGTTTGCTTAGCAAAACATGTCACAGTTTTAGTTTGTCAGAAAGTAGATAAAAGGTGATTTTCTTACTAATTTTCCATGTTTATTTTATCAGAGGCCCAGTTGGGATGAGTATTTTACAATAATTTTGGAATGATTTTTCTTATTTTCCTTTAAAACATATGTTGTGACCCCTCATTAGAACCAGCTCACCAAGACAGTTCTAATGAGGGGTACCAACATATGTTTTATGGAGAATTAACTTAAATTATCTTGGAATTATCTTCAACTACTGGCCTTATTGCCTTATCTGAGGCTCTTTTCTTGAAAACACCTCTTGTTAGAAATTCAGAAGTAAGTTGGTTCTAATGAAGTGATACAGTGCAAGGTTCAGGAGAGATAAGGAAGATTATCCTGAAATCACCTATAGAATTCGAATTATCCAGAGTTGCAATGGTTCTGAGTTTACAGAAGTGGAGGTGTTATCAGTATAGCAAATCTCTAGATAATGGGAGTATTTGTTGATAATTGAGGGATAATTCTTCTTATTTCTCACTGAAACCATATGTTGTGACCCCTCATCTGAACAGTCTCATTGAGATGGTTCAGATGAGGGGTCACAGCATATGTTTTTATGCAGATTCAACAAAAATTATCCCTAATTATCACCAAATATTCCCTCTTACCTAGAGCTCTGAGCACAGTCACCTTGGATTTCAATATTTCAAAGCTCTAGTTTTGAAGAGGCTTCGGTAGTTTCTGTAATAATTTCTGTTCTTATTGATTAAAAGTATATATGTACCAGTGCATTGTACATCATTTATTGTAAAAATTAGCTGCATAAAGATCATATTATCTATAGAAACTCTCTGGCACATGTCAGTTTTCCAGGAGTTTGGTTTGTTTAATTAACATCATATCTATTCTGTGCAGAAAGAGTAAAACAGTTGGTTTAGATCATAGTGGGAGCAGTGAAGATTATACACAATTTTTTTTCTTTTTTTCAGAAACAAGTGAACAATGAGCATCATTCCATGCATCGACTCCAGAATCGTCCCTCATCTGTAGCATCCTCCCGCATTCCGTCCCCGCCCCAACCTCCCGCATCTCCCGTTTTCCAGCAACGCAGTCCGTCAAGCCCAGAGTCTCAGACAGCTAGTCTGTATCAACATTTACAGAGGCTCCACCTACATCAGAGCAACTCGGCTTCTCCCAACTTCCGACGTGGGAGCCCACCAAATTTAGTTCAAGTTTACTCAGCTCAGAGGTCAGAATCTCCGCCACAGTCTTACCCAAACTTGCTGCAGAACTTCCCTGCCGGCCATCAGAGGAGTAGCCCTCCTCCAAACTTTCAAAATTTACAAATTATCAAAGAGGACTCTGTGGATATGCAGGAGAAAAGTTCTCAGTCCGACAGTGATGAGGAGATGGTTGTGCAGGACAGTTCTGCAGCAGGTGGCTCAAAAACTAGTCCATCATCGTCGAAAAAGTTTGCCGCAAAGCCACAAATTAGCATCACAGATACTCAAGGTCATGTTACTGCTGTTACTTCTGATGGTGACTCGGAATCGGAAAAGGGTGATCGTGATAGTGCAGCTGTTACTCCGAGTACTCCTACTACAACGACGTCCGCTCCAGCGCCGTTCACCTATAGCTATACCTTACCATACAGCACATATGTAAACACAAATTTAACAAACATTCCTGCAGAGGATTATGTGACTTCAGCTCAAAATCAACAGCATTTTCCGCAATATGACCCATCGTTTGCCAATATTTCATGGAATAATCCTCAACTTGCATATTTGCAACATTTGCAAAGACTGCAAGGTTTTAATGGTTCAGATTTGGCTAAATATAGAACGTTTAATAATATAGGTCAATACACAAACACTCCGTCGGGTTGGGACACATATAACGATGGAATAATGGGGTTGTACAATAATTACCGTGATAGTAGATCCTACGCAGGAAGTGATTTAGTTTTTGCAAGACATACACAAAGTTCGAGTCCTACACAATTCGGAATGCAAGCTAATAGTACCCCAACTTTGGGCTTAGATGGGAACTCAGAACTTCGGAAAGCAGGTTCTTCTGTTAATGTCTCTTCAAAGCGTTCTGTGACAGACATCTTAAATGATATTAAAAAAATTCTTGATGACAGTGGACCTAACATTGTTTACACGTGTTGTGACAATGGATTTCAGTTAGAAAACTCGGACGTTGCAATGGAAGTCGAAGTAATGGAGGGCATTGATATGAATAAGTTGCAAGTTCGTCGAATCTCAGGGGATCGCGGACATTATCAGCAATTGTGCCAGGAATTATTGGAGGGAATTAATATATGATAATGTGATGTTGTGATTGTTGGGGTCAGGATAAGCCAAAAAAATTGGAGATTATTAGGTAGGCTGTCATTAGAATACCATTAAAGTGATAACATATTCTTTCAGGGGAGCAAGTTTACTATTTTCTTTTTTGCCTCCCTTCTCAGTGGGGTTCAACTCTTAAAGGAAAGAAGTAGGAGTTGGTTCTTTCCTTCAAGAGTAGACCCCTTTTATAAACAGTTGTGTTACCCTGGGAAGCAAACAAAAGTCACAAAAGTTTTCTCCCTTTGAAAAAAAAATGACAGAAAAACATGGTCACAAAGCCATACTCATAAACACTCTTGGGGCATTGGATTTTAAGAAAAGGGGGTTTTAATAGCTATTTGAAGGCCATATATAAAATATTCCATTAAAAGCTGATACTAAAAAGATGCACTTTGCCTTCTTGGAAAAACAGACAAAAATGTCATGAAATATCTCACAGGTTCTGCAGTTGTAATGAATATTCTGGATCGGAAAAATTTTATGCCTGAGGGGTAGTGGGGGTGGGGAGGGGGTGGGGGAGGTGTGCATTTATTAAAATGAATATGGTATTTGGTTTCCAACAGTTTGGTTTATCTTGACCTTCAGATGGTGTCTACGGTTGATCTATATTTTGTTGTGCCTAGTGAGGGTTTGTGAAATTTCTTTAATGCTGAATATTATGTGAGGCATGACATGGGAAACAGTATCTTTATATTGTTCTTATTGTATGTGAAAACATTGATTACCCAGATCAGCCAGCACATTCAAAAAAGGAAGATTCTGACCAGACTGTATGGATTTGAGGTCTGATCAGAGTTTTCCTGTTTTCATCAACATGAAATCCTGAGGATCTGTATAGTGAGACCGGGCAAAAAAGCTAATATTAAGTCATTATAGCTGAAAGCCAAAAATTTGATGTTGGCAAACTGAAGATGCCACTTTGATTTGCAAACTTTGATTTTTTATACCCTGCCACACTGTAGTGGCGGGGTATTATGTTATACCTTTCGGTGTCCGTCCGTCCGTCCGTGCTCACCATTTCCGATCGATAACTTGAGTATTTATTCACGGAATTTCTTCAAATTTTGCATACATATTGTTATCGGCGATGAGTGGTATGGGATTGTTAATGGGCAAAATCCGTCCATTTTTAACGGAGTTACTGCCCTTTTTCGTATTGGAAAAATGGTTTCTGGCCTGTTATTCCTTTACTGTTCATGATATCTGAATGAAACTTCACAGATATGTTGCACATCAAAGGTTACATATTGTGACTAAGGACCGTCACTCTGACCTTCCCAGTTTGTGAGTTATCCGCCCTTGATAGGTCTGAAAAAAGGTTTTTGACCTATTGTTCCTTTACTATATGGAATATCTGAATATAACTTCACAGATATGTTTCACATCAAAGGTAACATATTGTGACTAAGAACCGTCACTCTTACCTTTCCCGTTTGTGAGTTATCCGCCCTTGATTGAATTAAAAAATGTTTTTTACCCGTAGCTCCTTTACTATGTGGAATATTTAAATGAAACTTTACAGATATGTTTCACATCAAAGGTTACATACTGTGACAAAGAACCATCACTCTTACCTTTCCAGTTCATGAGTTATCTGCCCTTGATAGGTCTGATAAATGGTTTTTGACCTGTAGTTCCCTTTCTATATGGAATATCTGAATAAAACTTCACAGATATGTTTCACATCAAAGGCTTCATATAGTGACTAGGAACTGTCACTCTGATCTTTCCGGTTTGTGAGTTATCCGCCCTTGATTGATCTGAAAAACGTTTTTTTATCTGTAGTTCCTTTACTATATGGAATATCTGAACGAAACTTCATAGGTATGTTTCACATCAAAGGTTACATATTGTGACAAAGAACCATCACTCTTACCTTTCCAGTTAATGAGTATTCCCCCTTGATAGATCTGAAAAATGTTTTTTGACTTGTAGTTCCTATACTATATGGAATATTTGAATGAAACTTCACTGATATGTTTAACACCATAGAATAGGAAACAGAGTCTCTCAGCTCAAAGAAATGCTTTACAGCCTGATCTAAATCTACACTGGTCAGAATGCTCCATGTTGTTGGGTGGTTTATATTAATATTTATTTACAGTAAGGACATCATATCTCTGTCTATCTCAGTTCTGTGGCTCTTTAGCTATTATATATCTCAAAAATTAAGTTAGGATGCACAGCAGTGGCGGGGTATCATGCAGTGCCTGCGGTGCTTTTATTGGCTGTTGGCATAATTCTTGCTTATCTAACAAAAATTTATTCTCCAGTGGATAAGGAAACCAATCAGTTGGCATAAATTAGCAGGTTGATATAATACTTAGTATTCACTTCACATATTGTAGTAAGATACTTTTTCTAATGTCATGTTTCATTTGATTGATTTAAAACTATTATTCTGTAGTGTCTTTTGTTTGTTTCAAAAGGTTTTGTGTGATAAACTCATTATATGCTGTCAGATCAAGAAAAACGAAAAAGTACAGCATTGGTATTATGCTCTGTAGTCACTGAATCCGGTGTTTTTAAGAAGTGCACATCTGGATTATGCATCAAGTACACAAGTTACCTCTCAACAATTCACAGAAGATGCATAGAAGAGAGGTACTATCAGTTTCTTGGTTATGATAGATAGCAACCATTTGAAGGTATCTAAAGTTTTTTTTGTGTTATCATTAAATGCAACCATTTGTCATGTTTGCTGAGCAAAATTTTGCAATTAAAGCGGTCACCATTTTGAAATTATTTGGCTTGTAATGGAAGGAATTTGTGAAACAGAAATTGCAAGAAAATAACTTCAGGTGTATGGGGAATGCAGGACACACAAGTAGTTATGTGAAGTTACCATATTTAACTATTTCCCAGTTCATCATCTGCTAATGTGAGTTGCGGAAAATCTTAACATTTATCAACTGTGCCTGTCAAAACCAGCCTGCACGTTTGCACAAGTCTGGTCAGAGTGTACCCGTTTCAGTTTTTAAAGTGAATGGGTTCACCTTCAGGAGAAGCAGTTCTGATGTTTGTAGCACACCTTTGCCAATTCAAAGGAGGGCTTATGCAATACCCCCAGCGTGGTAGTCAGAGTATCCGTTAGTATTTGCATTAACATTAGTGTCCTCGTTGGCCTCCATGATCAGGTTACAGTTAACTTAACAATTGCGTTCAGGTTTATGTTTAGCACAGTTCTCACAAACTATAAAGGCTACAATCATTATACTTGGTACATATTTATATCTATATTTATATCTGCATGACTGCAGCAGCTGCATAACAATATTATGTGTCCTTGACCGATATGTTACGGCTGACTGCTTTGAGGAACCATTTTTACTAAGGTTAAAGTACTGGAATACATTTACTTCTTTGCTTCTTTTTCATTGCTATTTTGTCAGATAGCTACAAAGCATCACTGCAGACTCCTGTGTCCTTAACCTTCAGTCATGGTCCAGTGATTTTGCGCTGTATTCCAACACTGGATTTAATCGCGTTTGACTCTATGTTTAACTAACTATAAAGGTTACAATCATAATACTTGGTAGTTGAAGTTGGTACATATATACATCTCTATGACTACAGAGGGGTATATAGCTTTATGTCTCTCTGTTTGTCTGTGCGTATGTTTGTTGTTCATTACTTTCTGTCACGTTAGTGGAATTTACATCTCTGAGTGGATATCTCTCTCCAACCACTCATCTGAAAACATTCATATTTGGACCATATGTAGGGTACACTATGTATGCTGTGACTAGACTTCCCTGTGAATAGAGTTTACTTGTGTACAGACTGGTTTGACATTATGCCTAAAAAGTGTTTTTCTCACAAATCAGATTATCTAATGCTTGTTATGCCATATGCACAGTTATATATCAGTATTACTGCTTCTAGATTTGCAAAACATCTACATGTACTGTAAATGTAAAGGTGTCCCATTGCCTAATGCATCGTAGACTCAGCATAGAGCTGTCTTATAATTGAATTGAGTTCTCTGTCAAGGCTACATAATATAAGCAGCAACACGAGAAAACCAACAAAGTGGTTGTGCGCCTAGCGCAGACTCTGATCAGTGTGAGCATCCACCCAATCTGATCAGAGTCTTTGCTTTGCGCTTAAAGGGTAGCTCAGGGTCTAAGCTAGTTCCATGCGGACAGCGAAGACTCTGATCAGACTGGGCGGATGCCCAGGCTGATCTGAGTCTGCACTGGGCGCACAACCACTTTGTTGGTTTTCTCGTGTCGCAGCTCATATACACTTTCTGCACTCAAACAGAATCTCAAAAGTGTAACACAATCCCCAAGGTTTTAGAGAAATCGGAGTGCTGTGCAAAAAGTAGCTATGCATAACATGATGCTTTAAGAATACACATACCACTGCCCCTGCAGCAATACTGGAGTAATTAGGCCTTCAGGTTAGGAGAGTATTTGACTGGTCCGTAATTATTGTAAATGTCTGATCTAACAGTGTAGACCAGAGCCCTATCTGATGATAATTGAGGATAATTTTTCTAATTTCTCATTGAAACTATATGTTGTGACCCCTCATCTGAACTGTCTTGTCGAGACGGTTCAGATGAGGGGTCATAACATAAGTTTTCATACAGAATTAACAAAAGTTATCCCTAATTATCTGCAAATACTCCATTTTATCTAGGGTTCTAGTACACACAAATCAGATGCCTAGAGGAGCAGTCTGATTAAGTTCTGCATTGTTTGCCATTTACACAGGATTATGATCAAAATAGGTTCCTGCCGGAAAAAAAATCAGAGAAGGAAAAAATTAGTGTTCAGTTATTCTAGGATGAGTTTTGTTATTTCGCAGTTTCAACATTGAATCTCGTTAAAGTTGTCTTGCCTAGGCTGTTCTGCATAAATGTGAAAACATACAATTTTATAGAGAGATACAAATACATTGGAATTCATACCAAATACTCTCCGGATCTGGAGTTTTGAATAAATACACATATTAATTTGTTATTTTGTTAAGTTTATCATCTCTAATATATGCGCATGTTTATATCTGTCGTTGAGTGTTGACAGTGTTGAAAATTACAGTTTGTTTGAAATTGAAATATATGGTAATGCGCTTAAGTATTGGGACACCTAAAAATAATTAATTTTCCATTTGTCCCAAATGCAAAATTTATTATTTTGGGGTGTTCTAAAATTGAAGCAAATTATAGTACATTATAGAACCAGAAAAGGTGGATTTTTGATGATAATTTGAAGATCGTTTTTGTTCATTTGCATTAAAGAGAATGGGTACATCTCCATGCTTTCTGCCATTTTTTCAAAGGGGAACAACTTTTGTGACTTTCTGTTAGCTTCTCTGGACAGTGTAGCCCTTCCAGAATGGGGCCTACTGTTAAAGGAAAGAATTGGCTTAAAGAGGAGCAAATTACTGCCTGTGAGTTGCCCCCACTGAATGGGAAACAAAAATGAAACTGGCAAAGTTGCTTCCCCTAAAAGTGTATCTGTATACCTTAATGTTGTGCCCACTTACTAGAACTGCCTTGCCAATGTGCTTCTAATGAGTTGGAATAACATAATTTGAGCCACGACACAACAACCAACAAAGCAGAATGTGTGCCCAGCAAAGACTCTGATCACCCTGGACAGCTGCCTTGTCTGATCACTTCGCTATGCGTATAATGGGTAGCTAAGGTTCTAAGCTAGATCCATGCAGACAGCGAAGACGCTGATTAGACTGAGTCTTCACTGTCCACACATGTCACTTTGTTGGTTTTGTTGTCATGGCACATATGGAGAGGTAAGCCAAATGTATAGTAGAAATATCATCATTAACAGCATCTTAACTGGAGCTGTGTGTATTATTATGAATTTATTGTGCGACTATGATCAAATGGTGCTATTAATAGAAATACTTAAGCTACTGCATAGAAAAGGGGATTTTGTAGGACAATTCTCAGATAATTTCTCCAGTGAAGTATAATGTTGGCTGTCATGTTGTCTCATTAGCATCATGTTGGCTTTACTTGTGTTTCTATATGGAAACATAATTTTTTCCTTTGGAGGAACACAAATGAGCCAAAACACGAAAAAACCAACAAAGTGGTGCGCCCAGCGCAGACTCAGATCAGCCTGGGCTACCCTTTAAGCACTTAGCAAAGAGTCTGATCAGACTGGGCTGAGGCCCAGACTGAGACTGATCTGAGTCTGCGCTGATTTCTTGTGTCACGGCTCATTAATATAGCCAGTGATTAGATTTAGATGGCACAACATATATCTACAAGGTAATAAATGTATAACAAAAATGAGCAGCAACACGACGAAATCAACAAAATGACGAGTGTACCTAACAATCATATCAGCCTGGGCATCTGCCCAGTCTGATCAGAGTCTTTGCTGTCCACATGGCGGTAGCTTAGATGTTTAGCTACTAGGGGTGCGCGATATTACCGGTATACCGGTAAATCGTGATTCAAAATTGTCACGATACGAATCGCGATATATTTTGGCCATACCGGTACGCTCGGTAAATTTCGGAAGTTTCCGGACATTCTCTTGAAAACGTTCTATATGCTTGTAATTAACAGTTTCCTTTTCATTTTGTTAGTATTTTTCTCCAAATATTCGTTTTTCATGAAACGGATCTAGGTAGTGGAGTCAATTAAAGCCAATATAGTCTTTAAAAACAAGGTTTGTTTATTTACTTTTGCCGGAGACTCGCTTCCTCTTATGTCTTTCGTTTCCGTAATCTTCACACACAAAGACAGATGTAAACAAAAATTACCGTGATTGTAGGTAATAATTTCCAGTGTAATCCTTTTCAGCAGGGCTTCCGTTAACGGATGTATGGCCGTATATTACGCCCTGGATATGCTCTCCTACGTCGAGAAATTGGACCTCAGGCGTCGTCCGATAATTGTTTCATACGGCCGTTTGATCTTGTCCCGACATATAAAATATCGCCACCGTCTTTAAAATTCTAGCACGTGTCATAAATAATCGGATTAACGCAGGTGTTAGCCTGAAGAAAAGACCGCCTACGGGCCAATCGAGATTGTCCGTATGGAGCACTGAAGCAATTGAGACGCATGTCGGACCGCCTACCTGTCAAATAACGCGCACTCATATATTCAACCTCTGACGGCAGTTTGCAAAACAACTTATGAAATATTACGAACACTGGGCTTTTGGATGAAAGGTGTCCATCTTTTTTTATACGATCGCGAGAATGTAACTGACCTGTATGCAGACTTAAAAAGTTCGTGAATGTATCCATAACAGATGAATATTGAAGAATATACTGACAAAATCTATCTTAACCTTTTAGGAACACAACATTTGCCCTCTCTACGGATGGTCTTGTCATGATCTATACTGTCGGCAATGGAGTTTTTAGGAATACAAACCTATTCTGCGAAAAGCGTAGATTCAAAGCGAAGATAAACTGTTAATATCAATAGTCACTATTCCGAAGCGTTATGGGTCTACGCTATGGTAATAGTTATGAATGACGGACATTCTAAAATACGAAAACGGAAACGTCCATTTCACCGATTTCCTAGTTGTATCGTCCTTCAATAATGCCGAACAGTGCACAAAAATAGCGCATTCCGATCAGGGTATACGCGATTATATATTGGGTATAAAACGGTAGCGTTTATATGCAATTCATTTATGGGTCAAGCACGTTTTGTCTTTGATGTAAAGTTCAAGATGCCGCAGTGAGTATATACACGTGCCGTACGCAGTGTCATTTTAACCGTGAGACGGCTAAAGGTACCTCAGTACACACACTGATAACTAACAATCGTATCAGCCAGCGCAACTAAGCAGTCAGACCGGTCTTTCTTGTTCGCATCTAACATGCATAATAATGAATGTCGACCTAACGGCAACCAGATACTTCGATGGAAGCTAGTCAATATACGCTCTTCACACGTTCCGTAAGTCATCGTATTTCCGACGCGGCCCATTCGGCGGCAGTGAAGGAAAATTATGCGATTTGGTAACCGTTAATTTAAACAGACACTGCAACCATCGTAACTTGGGTGGGTCAGAGCAGAATCATGCACTAAATGCATGGTCACTAGGGTCATGTCAGTAAGTCAATTAGTAAAATAAAATGAGATGGCAGACTTGTAACAGTTGCATCTTAATAAAGTACAGGAGCTGTTTTGTTTTGTTTTTGGTGTTAAAATAAACAGGATAAGAATGGGATGTTCATTTTTTATTACAATCATTTAATAAAAGACAGAAGCAAACAACACAGTAATTTTTAAGCAAGCAACATAGAAGTACGAACAGAAAAAGAAGTCGCGATATATCGTGATACATATCCCGATACAGAGCAGTGTATCGTGATATATCGCGATACGGTTTTCAGTGGCGATACCCACCCCTATTAGCTACACCTCAAGTGCTTAGCGAAGAGTCTGATCAGACTGAGTGGAGGCCCAGGCTGATCTGAGTCTGCGCTGGGTGCACAACCACTTCGTTTGTTTTCTCATGTCGCAGCTCATTTATATAGCCAATGATTAGATTTAGACGAAACAACATGTATCTACAAGGTAATAAATGTTTAACAAAAATGAGCAGCAACACAGCAAAACCAACAAAATGGCATGTGCACCCAACGAACAATCATATCAGCCTTGGCATCTGCCCAGTCTGATTAGAGTCTTCACTGTCCACATGGAGCTAGCTTAGATCATTAGCTACCTTGTACGTGCATATTGCAGACTCTTATCGGACTGGGCAGCTGCCCAGGCTGATCTGAGTCTTTGCTGTGCACTCATGCCACTTTGTTAGTTATGTTGTGTCGTGGCTCAAGTTGTCTCAGAATTGTCATCAGATTTTCTCCTAACCAGGTGGGCATGCTTGTGTAGCGGCTTTGTTAGAAAATGAAAAATTATAGGGATAGGGCTCAGACGGTCAAATTGCTTGAGTTTTAAAATGACACAAAAACACTATTGCCATATAGAGGATGAGTAGTATCATGTGTAAGGAGCCATAAACACATACATGTTAACAGCAAATACTCAATACAGGCTGTAAAAACTAATCAGTCTGCACTTAACCCTTTAGATGGATGGATTGTTCAGGGGAAGCAACTAGGCTATCATTTTTGAATCGCTTCTCAATGAAGCGGGATGGGTCAGTTCTTTAAGAAAGTAATTTGTATTTTTTTGGAGAAAATTCTTTCCTTTAACCCTTAAAGCGCCAAAAAATTAAAATTGTTGAATTGGCAAACAGTGTAGATTCTGATGAGGTGTGGCTCATGGCTCATAATGAGCCACCTCATCAGAATCTACACTGTTTGCCCTCAATTGTTAAAATTCTCAATATGATATCGCTTGAATGAAACATTTATTGAAATTCTGCAGATGTAAATTTTGTCCTCGCTTTTTGGCGCATTAAGGGTTAAAAGTGGATCCCATATTCAATAGACTTTGTCATCCAGGGAAGCAAACAGAAAGTCACAAAAGTTGTCTTCCTTCGAAAATGACAGAAAAACAGGGGCGTACCCCTTTACCTTAACCCATTGCATTCTGGGTATTTTTACCGTCTGCTGAAATTGTAGTCTGCATCAAAAATCAAGAATATTCTGACAATATTGGTCTAACTAACTCTTGCAGAAATGGTGTCTAAGCAACAAACAGTTTGGATCTCAGATCTTTGTGGGGCCTGATCTCACAGTGTCCGAACTCTCTGTACCTGCTCTCCCGGTTTACATAGCTTCGAATCGAGAGTACAAACATTCGCTTATAACCAGTAGTCGGAAATCATTATGTTTTGGGATTTTAACCGGCATGTGCTGCGTCATTTATAGTTATCCAGCTTAGAAAATGTAAAGAGGTAAGTTTAATATAATTGGCTCTTCGGTCTTTTACCTTATTGTTCTGTACAATGTCGTGTATGGGTGGGTAGTAAACGGTACAATATTCAAGTGGCCCCTGGCATGATTCTAATTCCATTTTCAGCCTTTTCTTACGTGTTTTATAAAAAATCTTTAAAATAAACGGAAGGCGTTATCAATCTACAGTTTGTTAGTTTTGATAATAGGATGATAGCTAGGTTTTGTACGACACAAACTCGTGTTAAATTAAGCTGTTCGGAATAAAATTTCTGTGACGGCCATGAGGTTTTCATTGTACAGGGTAATAAAGTAAAAGACCGAAGAGCAAATTATATCAAACTTACCTCTTTACATCTTCGAAGCTGAAAAACTATAAATGACGCAGCAGATTCCGGATAAAATCTCAAAACATAATGATTTCCGACTACTGGTTATAAGCGAACTCTGTACCCTCGATTCAACAATATGAAAACCGGAAGAGATGGTAGAGTCAGTTCGGATACTGTGGATCTGGATCCAAACTGTTTGTCCGGGTATCCAGAATGGAATGGGTTAAGTGCTCACCAGTTTCCTTATGATAATGCTTGCATAAAAAGTGCATGTAGATTAATGAAATTATTTACTTCATCCTCACACATATATTTACATTGCTTTTAATGTAGATTATCTATTTACATATCAACAGGATATTAAATAATTTATGACATCATTATCTGGTGACATCATAGTGACGTCATGATGACATCACTGTCTCGTAACTGAAAAGGTATGCTGTGCTTGTTAAGGTCAGTGGGTACACTTTCAGGGGAAACAACTCTGTCATTTGCATTTTTGTCTCCCTTCTCAGTTGGGATGAACTCTTAAAGGAAAGAATTACCTTTAAGAGTAGACCCCTTTTTGCTTTTTTGGAGAGAAGAAACAGGAAGTCACACGAGTTGTTCTCCTTTGTTAAAATGACAGAAAAACATGGAGGTGTGCCCATGCATCCAAAAAGGAAAAAAAAATTAGTCTCAAAATTATTTAAAATCCTGTTAAAATATAATTGTACAGAAAGCATAAGACTACAAGTAATTCAGCTTGTATGTTTCTTGTTAAATGCATTTATACATACATATTTGAGCTGCATTGTTTCAGAACACTTTGTTGGGGATTTACAAACTCTGTGGCCAGAGTAGCATATGCACAAGCCTAGTCTATTCAGAGCATATGTGAGTCACTCTTACGATAAATGGAACTAGTATAATATGAAAACTGAAATTCTTATTGTACACAGTTTGGCTTAAGTGTTTCCAATAGAATCCATGCATTGGTAGCTCATGATAATATCCATGGCAACACAGTAAGCTCCCACCTTGTAACTGAAGAGTATCATAAGTATACCTCATGGAGGAGTTTTTTGACAACGCAGCTCATTTGAAGTGTGAAATTTTTACTTTGTTTATACTGTAAGTATAGAAATTTATTTACATATTTAAAAATCATGTTCATAGTTAATTTTATTGTCATTTCATTATTTTTAATATCAAGGTCATAAATGAGCAATCATACATACATGCTATAAACTCTTGACTGTTTTTTGTTGGAGCTGATTAGTTATTCCTATGTCCGAATTTTCTGCCATAATAAGAAAGGGGAGGGGGTTGGGGGTTAGGGTTCCGTCCCAAAATAATCCCAAAAACCTAGATCCATCTAGATTCTTGGGATTAAGAAGGGAAAAACCATCTCATAAATGAATTTCACAATACTGAGTTACCTATTTGCAGTGATTTTTAAAGGGTTAATGCCAGTCTTATAACCAAATAAATTTAATACGGTATATTTCTTGGGTACCAAATTTATCCAAAATGTTGGGAGAGAATTCATGAGCAGACAGGTCAAGGGTAGACCTATATCAAAGCAGTTGGGTTGGATGGTATATTTATTTTGGAAATTAAGGGCAAGCTTATCAAAATTATTAAGGGGAGAAAATGGGAGGGTGAGGGCTGATGAGTCTGAATAGTTTGTGAAAAGGTTTTCATTAAAGCTTCCTTTAAATGAACAAAGTGATTGATGTCACAGAATCTGTAAAAAGGACTGAATGTAAACAATTTGCATTTACAAGGAGCAAATCCTGTGAAAGCCATGATTTTTGTTCCACATGCAGTTTCTTCTGACACTGAAAAGTAGGAGAATTTGATTATAAGGTGTACGTTTATACTTTCAAGGGACATAACACTGTCATTGATATTTTTGCCTACCTTCTCATTAGAGGTCAATTCTTAGAGGGAGACCTAGTTATTTCCTTTGAAAATAGACCCATTTCTAGTAGGGGACAGTCGGACTCTTCTTAATTGAAGCCAGTTCTAAACCCCTTAAGTTAACATTTGAAAATGACATGGAGGTGTGTACAGTCACCTTAAGTTGAATAGGTACACTTTCAGGGAAAGCAACTCTACTACATTCATTTTTGCCTCATCTCATTGAGGGTCAACTCTTAAAGGAGAGAATTTGCTCTAGGGGAGCAAATTCTTTCCTTTAAGAGTTGACCTCATTTTGAAAGGCCTACAATGTCCAGGGAAGCAATTAGAAAGTCATAAAAAATTGTATACTTTTGTAAAAATGGCAGAAAAACCTAGAAGTATACCCATACACCTTGGCAAGAGAAAGTCTAGTTTTCAAAATCTGCAGTTCATATCTAAACAAAAACATTGGTTTGAATGGAAGTAAAACTCATTTTATTTAGTATACATGTATATCTCTTGTTACCATAGCAGCATAGTGACCTTGACCTATTGTTACCTGTGCCATGATAGCAGCCTACGTGTGAATGTTTTATTATTGATATATATGCTGTTGAAACATATTGTTGAATATTTGTGTTTGATTAGGACTTTGTTGTTGAGTTATGGTGATGCATGATTATTTTATCTATATGGCTGTCATTTGGCTCAAAATAAATTCTTGATTTTTATATTTTTGTGTTGTTGTCTCAGTTTTATTTGCCTTCAGGTTTTGTTTTAAACATGCATCTGTAACATCAGTATGACAAACAACACCTTCCAGCATACAGGATAATTCGCCTGACATAGCCTTTCCCATCACATAAAAACTTCAGTGTAAAACTTTAATATTTTGCTAACGCAGACACCAATGCAGATGCCAGGGTAGTGCAATAGCTCTTCCTGTACAATTGAACAGGTGAGCTTAAAATGTGTTGGACATTAAACCCATCTTATCAATGTGTTGGACAGTAATCCCATCTTATCTGGGTCTGCACTGTTCACTCAGACCTATCTGTTCCAATATTTTATGGTAACCCTGTTTCACCCTGTAATTACCATAGCAGGGTTGACACTTATCCTCCACTTCAAAATTCCCTTAGTTTTTCCCAGATTTTTCCTGGCATTTTACAATTTCCAATATTTTTTTGTGGACCCAAAATTTATTTTACTCTTTACTTCACCAGTGCAAAATGTATCACTTGGAAACAAGAGCATGTGAGCGGGGGCTCACGTATACCCCCGGCCAGCGCCAGCGCCTTATATAAACAGACTTAATACAAAATTTTAAAGCAAATGTTAAATAACAGACAGATGAATGGACAATCATTTACAAATACAGTGAAAGGCCTATAGACAAATACACAATGGTTTCATTAAAATATGCAAATTATGTAATCAAAAGAAAATACAAATTTAACACAAAACTTCAACACAAGTTTACATAAACTTCTATGTCAGTGACACTGACCTAAAGTCAGCAACAGCATCCAGATGATGTCAACTTGTCAGTTTTAATATATAACTAAACCTAGTTACATGGCAATCTGGGAAATCTTTGACATAAATTTTTCCATTTATTCCATTTGAGATCAGCCGGGCCGGGTAGCGCAATCGGTAGGGCACCTGACTTGTAAGTCAGAGGTCCTGGGTTCGAATCCCGGTCTGGCCACATACTTTCGTTTCTCCTTCAGCTGATTCAAGAAGGGCAGTTGTCAGTTACTGGTGAAAGTATGTGCACTTAGTACTGGTTAGCCGCTTAGGAGGTCTAAGCCTGCCCAGGAATAGTGTGGTTAGGTTAACTGACCGTCCCGACATGACCTTAGTTGTTTACCGTGGACGTTAAGCATCAAATCAACCAACCAACCATTTGAGATCAAGATGGAAAAACAGAAAAAATGCAAAAGAAGGCAAAAAAAAAAAAATTTAGCGTTTTGATTTTCTTTCCAACAATAAACTTGGCCATTCTCAAGATGTATACAAAATTTGAAGACTGTGGCTCTCTTAGGAACAGAGAAAACTGTGACAAAAATAAATTGGAGAGAAAGAAAAATGGACAAACAAAGGGAATGATATGCAGAAGGAAGCTGATACTCTCTTACATGACACAACCAGTCATTTCCAACATTTGCACCCAATTTCAAAATCCTAGCAGTTGTGGTTCCTGAAAAATCTTGGACAGGAAAAAAAAGTAAATTTTATAGGAGAGAATGAAAAACTGAATAAAGGGAATGATAAGCAAGAGAAGGCTAATTGTCTCTTACACTGTACAACTAGTCATATCCAACGTTTGTACCAAATTTCAAAATCCTAGCTGTTGTGGTTCTGAGAAATCTGTGACAAATTTATTTGGAGAGAAAGAAAAAATGGACAAACAAAGGGAATGATAAGCAAGAGAAGGCTGATTGTCTCTTACACGGTACAACTAGTCATTTCCAATGTTTGTACCAAATTTCAAAATCCTAGCTATTGTGGTTCCTGAGAAATCTGTGACAGAAATTTTAATGGAGAGAGAAAAAAATGGACAAACAAAGGGAATGATAAGCAGGAGAAGGCTGATTGTCTCTTACACTGTACAACTAGTCATACCCAACGTTTGTACCAAATTTCAAGATCCTAGCTATCATGGTTCCTGAGAAATCTGTGACAGAAATTTTATTGGAGAGAGAAAAAATGGACAAACAAAGGGAATGATAAGAGGAGAAGGCTGATTGTCTCTTACAGGGTACAACTAGTCATACCCAATGTTTGTACCAAATTTCAAGATCCTAGCTATCATGGTTCCTGAGAAATCTGTGACAGAAATTTTATTGGAGAGAAAGAACAAATGAACAAACAAAGGGAATGATAAGCAGGAGAAGGCTGATTGTCTCTTACACAGTACATCTAGTCATACCCAACGTTGGTACCAAATTTCAAGATCCTAGCTATTGTGGTTCCTGAGAAATCTGTGACAGAAATTTTAATGGAGAGAAAGAAAAAATGGACAAACAAAGAGAATGATAAGCAGGAGAAGGCTGATTGTCTCTTACACGGTACAACTAGTCATACCCAACGTTTGTACCAAATTTCAAGATCCTAGCTATCATGGTTCCTGAGAAATCTGTGACAGAAATTTTAATGGAGAGAAAGAAAAAATGGACAAACAAAGGGAATGGTAAGCAGGAGAAGGTTGATTGTCTCTTACACGGTACAACTAGTCATACCCAATGTTTGTACCAAATTTCAAGATCCTAGCTATCATGGTTCCTGAGAAATCTGTGACAGAAATTATATTGGAGAGAAAGAAAAAATGAACAAACAAAAGGAAAGATAAGCAGGAGAAGGCTGATTGTCTCTTACAGGGTACAACTAGTCATACCCAATGTTTGTACCAAATTTCAAGATCCTAGCTATCGCGGTTCCTGAGAAATTTAATGGAGAGAAAGAAAAAATGGACAAACAAAGGGAATGATAAGCAAGAGAAGGCTGATTGTCTCTTACACGGTACAACTAGTCATACCCAACGTTTGTACCAAATTTCAAGATCCTAGCTATCATGGTTCCTGAGAAATCTGTGACAGAAATTTTAATGGAGAGAAAGAAAAAATGGACAAACAAAGGGAATGATAAGAGGAGAAGGCTGATTGTCTCTTACATGGTACAACTAGTCATACCAAACGTTTGTACCAAATTTCAAGATCCTAGCTATTGTGGTTCCTGAGAAAACTTTGACAGAAAAAATGTTAACATACACACACACACACACACACACAAACATATTAACGGAACAAGAGGGCCATGGTGGCCCTGAATCGCTCACCCGAGCATTAATCAGTTCACTGGCTCTGGTGAAGATTTATAAGAGTTTTTACCATACTAACATTTGACCTAGTTTTTTAACCGACATGACCAAGTTTCAAACTTGGCCTGGATATTGTAAGAATAAACATTCTGACACAGTTTCATTGAGATTGGATCAAAACTGTGCCCTCTGGAGCGTATACAAGGTCCTTCTTATATTTGACCTAGTGACCAAGTTTTTGACCCAACATGACCCAGTTTCAAACTTTACCTAGATTTCATTAAGATAAACATTCTGACAGAGTTTCATGAAGATTGGATCAAAACTGTGCCCTCTAGGGTGTACACAAAGTTTTTCTAAGATTTGACCTTGAGCCGACGTGACTCAGTCTCATAGGGGGCTTAGATATACGGACAATAAACATTTTGACATAGTTTCATGAAGATTGGATCAAAACTATGCCTTCTAGTGCTTACACAACGTTTTTCTAAGATTTGACGTAGTGACCTAGATTTTACCCGACATGACCTACTTTCAAACTTGGCCGAGAGTTTATGAAGATAAACATTCTGACAAAGTTTCATAAAGATTAGATCAAAACTGTGTCCTCTAGAGCGTACACAAGGTTTTTCTATGATTTGACCTAGTGACCTAGTTTTTGACCCGCCATGACCCAGTTTCAAACTTGTCCTACATATTATGAGGATAAACATTCTGACAAAGTTTCATGAACTTTGGATGAAAACTGTGCCTTCTAGAGCGCACACAAGGTTTTTCTAAGATTTGACCTAGTGACCTAGTTTTTGATCTGACATGACCCAGATTCGAACTTGGCCTAGAGTTTATGGAGATAAACATTCTGACAATGTTTCATAAAGATTCGATCAAAACTGTGTCCTCTAGAGCATACACAAAAGGTTTTTCTATGATTTGACCTAGTGACCTAGTTTTTGACCCGACGTGACCCAAGTTCAATCTTATTCTAGATATTATGAGGATAAAAATTCTGACAAAGTTTCATGAACTTTGGATGAAAACTGTGCCTTCTAGAGCGTACACAAGGTTTTTCTAAGATTTGACCTAGTGACCAAGTTCTTGACCCGACATGACCCAGTTTCAAACTTGTCCTAAATACTATGAGGATAAACATTCTGACAAAGTTTCATGAACTTTGGATCAAAACTGTGCCTTCTAGAGCGCACACAAGGTTTTTCTAAGATTTGACCTAGTGACCTAGTTTTTGACCTGACATGACCCAGTTTCGAACTTGGCATAGAGTTTATGGAGATAAACATTCTGACAATGTTTCATAAAGATTCGATCAAAACTGTGTCCTCTAGAGCATACACAAAAGGTTTTTCTATGATTTGACCTAGTTTTTGACCCGACGTGACCCAAGTTCGATCTTATTCTAGATATTATGAGGATAAACATTCTGACAAAGTTTCATGAACTTTGGATGAAAACTGTGGTTCTAGAGCGTACACAAGGTTTTTCTAAGATTTGCCCTAGTGACCAAGTTCTTGACCCGACATGACCCAGTTTCAAACTTGTCCTAATTACTATGAGGATAAACATTCTGACAAAGTTTCATGAACTTTGGATAAAAACTGTGTCCTCTAGAGCATACACAAGGTTTTTCTATGATTTGACCTAGTGACCTTGATTTTGACCCGACATGACCTACTTTCAAACTTGGCCGAGAGTTTATGGAAGTAAAGATTCTGACAAAGTTTCATAAAGATTAGATCAAAACTGTGTCCTCTAGAGCGTACACAAGGTTTTTTTTATGATTTGACCTAGTGACCTAGTTTTTGACCCGACATGACCCAGTTTCAAACTTGTCCTACATATTATGAGGATAAACATTCTGACAAAGTTTCATGAACTTTGGATCAAAACTGTGCCTTCTAGAGCGTACACAAGGCTTTTCTAAGATTTGACATAGTGACCTAGTTTTTGACCCAACAAGACCCAGTTTCGAACTTGGCCTAGAGTTTATAGAAATAAACATTCTGACAATGTTTCATAAAGATTGGATCAAAACTGTGTCCTCTAGAGCATATACAAGGTTTTTTCTATGATTTGGCCTAGTGACCTAGTTTTTGACCCGATGTGACCCAGTTTCAAACTTTTCCTAGATATTATAAGGATAAACTTTCTGATTAAGTTTCATGAACTTTGGATCAAAACTGTGCCTTCTAGAGCGTACACAAGGTTTTTCTAAGATTTGACCTAGTGACCAAGTTTTTGACCCGACATGACCAAGTTTCGAACTTGGCCTAGAGTTTATGGAGATAAACATTCTGACAAAGTTTCATAAAGATTGGATCAAAACTGTGTCCTCTAGAGCGTACAAAAGGTTTTTCTATGATTTGACCTAGTGACCTAGTTTTAGACCCGACATGACCCAGTTTCAAACTTGTCCTAGATACAATGAGGATAAACATTCTGACAAAGTTTCATGAACTTTGGATGAAAACTGTGCCCTCTAGAGCATACACAAGGTTTTTCTAAGATTTGACCTAGTGACCTAGTTTTTGACCCGACATGACCCAGTTTCGAACTTGGCCTAGATTTTATGGAGATAAATATTCTGACAAAGTTTCATAAAGATTAGATCAAAACTGTGTCCTCTAGAGCGTACACAAGGTTTTTCTATGATTTGACCTAGTGACCTAGTTTTAGACCCGACATGACCCAGTTTCAAACTTGTCCTAAATACTATGAGGATAAACATTCTGACAAAGTTTCATGAACTTTGGATGAAAACTGTGCCCTCTAGAGGGTACACAAGGTTTTTCTAAGATTTGACCTAGTGACCTAGTTTTTGACCCGACATGACCCAGTTTAGAACTTGGCCTAGATTTTATAAAGATTAACATTCTGACAAAGTTTCATAAAGATTGGATCGAAACTGTGCCCGCTAGAGTGTACACAAGCAAAAGTTGAAGGATGTCCGGACGTCCAGACGGGCGTCCACACGTACGACGGACGACGGACATCACAGTATCCCAAAAGCTCACCCTGAGCACTTCGTGCTCAGGTGAGCTAAAAACCAAAAACTATATACCCCCTATATACTTCGTATACCGGGGGTATAACTATATACTTCGTATACCGGGGGTATAATAAGGTGTTAGGTGTTACTCTCAAGGGAAAGAATTTGCTCCCCCAGGGTTCAAATTCTTTTCTTAAAGAGTAAACCCCGATGAGGAGAGAGATGAGCCTGGCTTATCTGTCTAGAAAGTACATCCTTTCCCTTAAAACAGAAAAAGTATATTTCTGAACACTGCTGTAGCCATTTCTTTTCGAACTCCCTGACTTTTGAAGTCCTTTCCAAATTTCTCTGACCAACCACAAAATTCCCTCACTTTTCCCTGACCTGGAAAAAAATCATTTTCCAAATGTCTTTCCCTGACTGTTGCAACCCACTTACAGAGCTCTAGATAAGAGGGGGTATTTAGTGATAATTAGGGATAATTTTTGTTAATTCTGCATAAAATAATATGTTGTGACCCCTCATCTGAACCGTCTTGTCGAGACGGTTCAGATGAGGGGTCACAACATATGGTTTCAATGAGAAATGAAAAAATTATCCTTCAATTATCATCAAATACCCCTCTTATCTAGAGCTCTGCACTTAGCACTCCATAATAACCGTAACACCTGAGAATACTAAGGATCTAGGCTGGACTCACACCCATGACTTCTGATATGCCCTTTGAGTTAACCCTTCAGCCCAAACTGGACACACTTTGGCAAAACACAACAACATGCAGAGCTTTATGCTTTTATTTTGTTCTATAGTTTTGTAACCGTAAAACAAGGGTCCAAGTAAGATGGATTTTTTGGGATAATAAATATTTTTTCTTCTCTCCTAAAATATGTTCTTACCCCTTAAAAGAACTGCCAGTGAGGGGTAATGACATATGTTCTGATGGAGTATGAACGGAAATTGTCTAAAAATTATCCCGAAAAACCAATGACACCTAAAATCATTTGAGACCAATGGAAAATTGTTTTAGATGTCCCAATACTTGCTTATATATCGAGACACCTATCAAATGGAAAATTAATGGTTTTAGGTGTCCCAATACTTAAGCACATAAGGGTATCTAAACCTCAGAAACATAGCTACATAATATATTACTACATTTAAACATAATTAAATTTTAGGTGCCCCAATACTTAAGCACATTAGGGTATCTGGACCCTCTGAAACATAGCTACACATTAATACATTACTACATTTAATAAAATAATTATAAGTTATTGAGCAAGAAATTTACCATACTTGCCCTAAACATTGTGCCACCCAAATCAATCACTGCAGGTATCATAAATTTTGAACAAGTGTATTACCCTAATGTGCTTAGATATTGGGACACCTAAAAACCATTAATTTTCCATTTGGAACAAATGATTTCAGGTGTCATGTTACTTAACCACATTATGATATACTGTGTCAAAACAAGTGCATGTGAAACGGCAAATAGTGCAGACCCAGAGAGTCACCACTGTCCCCTCACTTGACATCGCAATATATAGGGTAAATATGGTATGTGGTCCATTCATGGTAAATACACTGATTCTTGTGTCCATTTTGCGCGAAAATCTGTAGTTACAAAAACACTTTGTTTCTAAATATTATAAAATAACAAAATAATACAGAATACAAATATCTTTGAAGTAATTCTTCAAATAATATTTCAGCCTTTTGTTAGGAAAGTAGAACAGAAAATTTCGTTCAGCTACTTCAGCTTGTCAGTCAAAGTAGAACAGAACATTTCGTTCAGCTTGTCAGTGTAGCCGATTGAAAATTTCATGCTTTTTTTTTTTCTTGAAAAACAAGGACTTCAACATATACTGAAGATACTGTGAAGAATTACTTTAAACACATCTGTTTATCTTGTTCCCAATGGAATATCTATGAAAAAAAAAAACAGTATAATAGTATATTTACAATCAATAAATAATCAAGAATAAAATATGCATCTTGACAAAAGAAGATTATATCATTGAGATGGATTTCAAATATCAGTCTTGCCAATAAAAATACATGTATAATGCAAAACATCAAGAAATGGCCTACAAGAATAACTTTTATAAAGTAGTATACATGCTTAACTATTTTCAGACTGGAAACCTATTTTGGGGACATACAAACTGTGCAGACCCAGATACTATATCTGGTTGGGGTCTACACTGTTTGCTTATAAGATTTTCTAAGCAAAATACAAGAATTGTCAGACGAAAATGAAGCATGACTTATGGGAGCTTGATTTACCAATGGACAATACCGGCTAAGTGAAATGAGATCAACTGAGAGTCAGAAAAAACAGTTATCCTAAGACTTATATAAATCCCCAAAATATTGCAAGAGATATAACAATATAATTTAACTGTGAAATATAGGTCACAGTGACCTAGAAAGGATATGTGGTCAATCACTGTATATGAATGTACCATTATACAATCCTTTAACATTAAAATGTAAGCGCCCTTTCCCATGATTTAGTATTAACATGAAGGGTCAACAGAAATGTGGGGTGACAGGTAATTTAAGGGCACTGAATACATCTATACTGATCAGACAGAAATAAACCAAGAATCAATATTCATTATATGCTAACATCTAAACAGATGGAGGAATGTTTCTTTGGTAAACTTGTACCAAGTAAATACTTCATACCTGATAAATCTGACTACTGATGAATGAATGTTTAAGTTATTTATAGACGCTCAACCCTGGTAAGGGCATATAACATCTAACTGACTACTGATATCTCATTCAAACATGAATTTTAATCTCCACCCAAATTTGGGATTGGTAATCCTCACACTCACATTTTCAAAAGGCTAGAATGAGCTGAGCCAAGCCTTAAACTCTGCAGTTCTCCTTGTACCCCAAATCATTAGAGAAGGCATCATAGTATAGAAAGTTGAGGTGACTATTTCACTTTTAGGGGAAGCTACTCTATCATCTTCATTGCTGCCTCCACTTTTAATCAGGGTCCACTCTTAAATAGACAGAATTTGCTCCTTTGGGAGCAAATTCTTTCCTTTAAGAGTAGACCTCATTTTGGATGGGGTTCATTTTCCAGACATGTAAAAGTTCTTTAGGTCACAAATGTTGGGTCCCATTGTTAAAATGGCATAAAAACAAGAAGGCATATCCACTGCCATTAAATCAGCAAAGACTCAGATCAGCCTACCTATCTAAGCAGTTGATGCAGAATCAGTACACTGCTGTTCAAACATACCAATAGCTCTCCTACCAATACAGCAAATATATAATAACTAACCCTTTGAAGAACCAAACAAAATGACAACGAATTTCCTCTGAAAAAAAAAATGAAAAGATGTCCATGCTGGACCATATTAAGATTTCAAAGACTAGATGGCAAATAGTGTAGATTCAGATGAGGCCGCTCATTATAAGTCACCTCATCTGGCTGGATCTATGCTGTTTGCAAATTCAACTTTTTTTTCAATTTTGGTGCTTTAAATGCTAACAACAGGACTTTGCACATGTAATGCTAAAAAGTAAAGAAATGAAATTAAATTTTACAGTACAGTAAATCAGAAATTAGCTAAAACAACAAACAACAACAAAGCTATATGGATACAGTAACAGAGCACAAACAGGAATTTTTGAATAGTTCAAAATAGAGAAAGTAATTAAGGAACACATAAATCACAATAATTATATTTCTTATTATGCTTAATCAATGATTTTCTTTCTTTAGGCATCAAACCAATAATCTAAACATAATCGAAGGAACAAATGGAACTACAGTACAGGAAATCAAAAACTTATGTCACCACGTAAAACAATATACATTATGGACAAGATAACACAATATAAACTGGAACTTAAAACAATGTAAAAAAAAAACATAATTAGGAATCAATCTCAAAATAATAATAATTATTTCTGATTATGACTGAAAAGATATTGAACTCTTTAGGCATGCGGTCAATTATCTTCGACATAATCTTATTTATTGTATATATATAAATGGCAAAATTTTATACCACACACCTCTATACATGTAAGGTATAATAGTGGATTACACAGTGTCCAGGTTAATACACCACCTTTTAAAGATATCTTCATTCTACAAACAATTTCATGCTGAACAAATCTGCTGAAAGCTGCAAGAAAACAAAACTTTTTTGCCCTTTAAAATCATCAGAGTATATTTGACACAACAAAACTAACAAAGTGGCATGTGAGCCCAGCAAAGATGCAGATCAGCTTGGGCATCCACCCAGTCTGATCGAATCCATGACATTTCGTCTAAAACCATTTCGTCTAAATGCCATTTCGTCTAAAAGCCATTTTGTCTAATGACCATTTCGTCTAATGACCATTCCGTCTAAATGCCATTTCGTCTAATAGACATTTCGTCGACTACGACAAGTCATCTAAATTTCGTCTAAAAATGTCTAAAAACATCTAAAATTTGTCTAAATTTCGTCTAAAATATAATTTATACGGCAAATATTTTTGGAACATCAGTTTTATTCACATTTAAATTTAAAGACATTAAAACGTCTGAAATGTCCAGTAGTTTAGTAGCTCAAGTTATAGCCAATCCCATGCAGGTAACCAGTCACAACGCCATGTATTGTATATAGTTGATAGAAGTGTACTGGTGCTATAGAGAAGGTTCCGTCACCATACCATAGTGTACTCTCTGCCAAATACTTAAAAACCTGAATCAGTGCCAAGAATAATGACTCGAATCTTTTCATATGCATCAAAAGTTTTGTCGCTCAAAATAAAGCTCTCCCATTTAACAGTCTTACAAAATGACAAGTCCAGGTCAAGAAGACTTTTCGGTAACTCTGGTAGTTGCTTTCTACGCTGCCTTTGAATTTTTCTTTCAGGTGCGACATTTCGTCTAAAAAATCTTAATTGTTTTTCGACCAAATGTCGCACCCGGCCGATTCTTTAGACGAATTGTCCATTAGACAAATTGTCCATTCGACGAAATGTCTATTCGACAAAATGTCATTTAGACATGTCATTTAGATGAAATGGTCGATAGATGAAATGGCCTTTAGACAAAATGACATTTAGATGAAATGGGTTTAGACGAAATGTCATGCACCCGTCTGATCAGAGCCTTTGCTGTCTGCATGGAGCTAGCTTTAACCATTAGCTACCTTTTAAGCGCATAGCGAAAACTCTGATCAGACTTCGGCAGATGTCCAGGCAAATCTGAGTCTTCACTAAGCACACACGGCACTCTGTTGGTTTTGTCATGTTGTGGCTCATTTAGTCTTTCCTTAGATTTTATACTTTTTTGGTTTATCTGTGCATCTGGAATTTAATTAGACTGCTTGTTTGTGGTGGTGAAATCCACTACACTTCTGGGTCAAACTGTAACTTACTGAGAATAAGCAGGTTTTATAATTTAACGAAAGACATAATTAAAGCAAAAACAAGTCGCCCAAGGGCAACGATCGCTCACCTGTCAGTATATGCTCAATTTATATAAAATTGGTAGTACTACAGTCCCAGTTGCTAGATACCAAGTTTCAAGGCAATTGGCCCAGTGGTTCTGGAGAAGAAGATTTTTCAAGGTTTTTGCCATTATATGGGCATGGTGGCCATCTTGGTCATGTGAGTGGACCGAATATATAAACTTTGTTTCCCGCTTTGCCTGAAGGCTGCATTTGAAACTAAATTGAAATCTGCCCTGTAGTTTCAGAGGAGAAGTCCTTTAAAAATGTTGACACATTACAGACAAACGACCTTTAGCCAAGATAACTAGATCCATATATGGGCATGGTGGCCATCTTGGTCATGTGACCCAGACCCCGGGTATAAACTTTCGTTCCCCCATCCCACTGAGACTCCATATGAAATTTGGCTTCAATCGGCCCAGTGGTTTCAGAGGAGAAGATGTTTGAAAATCTTGACGACGGATGGTCCCTCAGAATGACTTTGACCTTTAGTGACATAATATCTTCATCTGGTCATTTAGTCGACCATGTATACCAAATATTGTACCTAATACTTAAATAGTTTCTGAGAAATCCACTGTTTAAGCGTTTTCCCATATAATAGCCTAACGTACCAAAGTTGACCATCCCATAAATTAGGTCAAGGTCAACGCAAGATCATGATTTGTATAAAATATGATGGGCCCGCATGCCCGATGCTACACACCAAGTTTCAAGGTCATAGGCCTTTTGGTTCTGGAGAAGAAGATTTTTGAAGGGTTTTTACCATATATGGGCGTGGCGGCCATCTTGGTCATGTGACCTGGACCAAATATATAAACTTTCGTTCCCCCATCCTGTTAAGGCTCCACATGAAATTTGGCTTCAATCCACCCAGTGGTTTCTGAGAAGAAAGTTGACCATCCCATAAATTAGGTCAAGGTCAACGCAAGATCATGATTTGTATAAAATATGATGGACCCGCATGCCCAATTCTACATACCAAGTTTCAAGGTCATAGGCCTTTTGGTTCTGGAGAAGAAGATTTTTGAAGGGTTTTTACCATATATGGGCATGGCGGCCATCTTGGTCATGTGACCTGGACCAAATATATAAACTTTCGTTCCCCAATCCCACTGAGACTCCATATGAAATTTGGCTTCAATCGGCCTAGTGGTTTCAGAGGAGAAGATGTTTGAAAATCTTGACGACGGATGGTCCGACGGAATGACCTTGACCTTTAATGACATAATATCTTCATCTGGTCATTTAGTCGACCATATATACCAAGTATTGTACCTTAGACTTAAATAGTTTCTGAGAAATCCACTGTTTAAGCGTTTTCCAATATAAAAGCCTAACGTACCAAAGTTGACCATGCCGTAAATTAGGTCAAGGTCAACGCAAGGTCATGATTTGTATAAATTATGATGGGCCCGCATGCCCGATGCTACACACCAAGTTTCAAGGTCATAGGCCTTTTGGTTCTGGAGAAGAAGATTTTTGAAGGGTTTTTACCAAATATGGGCATGACGGCCATCTTGGTCATGTGACCTGGACCAAATATATAAACTTTCGTTCCCCCATCCCACTGAGACTCCATATGAAATTTGGCTTCAATCAGCCCAGTGGTTTCAGAGGAGAAGATGTTTGAAAATCTTGACGACGGATGGTCCGACGGAATGACCTTGACCTTTAGTGACATAATATCTTCATCTGGTCATTTAGTCAACCATGTATACCAAGTATTGTACCTTAGACTTAAATAGTTTCTGAGAAATCCACTGTTTAAGCGTTTTCCAATATAAAAGCCTAACGTACCAAAGTTGACCATGCCGTAAATTAGGTCAAGGTCAACGCAAGGTCATGATTTGTATAAATTATGATGGGCCCGCATGCCCGATGCTACACACCAAGTTTCAAGGTCATAGGCCTTTTGGTTCTGGAGAAGAAGATTTTTGAAGGGTTTTTACCATATATGGGCGTGGCGGCCATCTTGGTCATGTGACCTGGACCAAATATATAAACTTTCGTTCCCCCATCCTGTTAAGGCTCCACATGAAATTTGGCTTCAATCCACCCAGTGGTTTCTGAGAAGAAGATGTTTAAAAGTGTGGACGACGCCGACGACGCAGACGCCGACGACGCCGACGACGGACGACGGACCAAGTCTATACTATAAGCTCACCTTCACAGGTGAGCTAAAAAGGACAGAAAATGATGATAAACTGTCCTAATATGATAAGCTAGTAGGGATAAGGTATTAGAGACATTGCCGAGCAGCTCCATTTTAAGCACAAGAACTACAATGAAACAGAGAAATGAAGCCAATCAAGGCATCCCTTTTGGTTGAAAGCTCCAAACCCTGCATATTCCTTTTCTATGGAATAAACTCTAAAAGAAAAGAATTTGCTCACCTGGGAGTATATTCTTTCTTTCAAGAGTATACCCAATTGAAATGTGGTGCTTCTCACAGGGAAGCACATACTAACCACAAGAGTTGTCTCCCTTTGTAAAACTGGAGGCAAAACATGCATGTGTATCCATTCACCTTTTTTCATTTAAAATATATTTGAACAGAAAGTGCAAAGAACAAACAAACGAAGAAAATGCATTTTTATGTATTACAATAAATTCTATGTAAAAGGGATATAATAGTATACAATAAGATCAGATTAAATTCACAATCATGTATATCATTAAAACAATTGAGCATTATTGTAAATTATGCTCATATGTATATCTGAACCATACTTGCCAGGTATGATAAGTACACACACTTTGACATATACAGCACAAGTATCAAAGTAGCATAGCAGGGCTATAATCAGGAACTGATGCAATCACATTTCACAATCACACCCTTAATACCAAATGGAAAATAGTTACACAAAGCAACAACACTCAGAAACAACACGATAAACAGAATAAATGGACAACTCTTTCCCATGTGATTGTCATAAAGCTTACATGAAACAAATGAGCCGCGACATGAGAAAACCAACAATGTGGCTGTGCACACAGGGCAGACTCAGATCAGCCTGGGCATCCACTCAGTCCGATCAGACTCTTTGCTAAGCGCTAAAAGGGTAGCTAAGGGTCTAAGCTACATCCATGCGTACAGCGAAGACTCTGATCAGACTGGGCGGACGCACAACCACTTTGTTGGTTTTTTTGTGTCGCCGCTCAAATATAAATATATCAGGCACCATAAGAAAACATTTATTCTTACTTATTTTCTATAATCTGTATCTACATGCAAATTTTAATGAGAATAAAAGATAGCACATACAAAAACATAAAAGAGAACAAACATACACAACCAAAAAATTGTTAAAAGACTGCATATATATGGACACAACAAAAATAACCTTGATAAATCACAACCTCAAGCCTTATTGCTGTAGTATTTAAATAACTGCAAAAGTGACAAAACAAATGAAAAAGTGTAAATTTGCTCAAAATCTGCCATTACTGTTATGAAGATATAGAAGTGTAAACCTTGTGATTAATAAAACCAAATGTGTTATGCAGAATAAAAAATACTCTGTATTTCTGTATATAAAAGAATTTTGAGACAACTTGGTAAGAATGAAAAGGCTAGTTGCCCTTTTTATGGCAAATACAATATATATTACACAAGTAGGCCAAATTCACATGTGGACCTAGAAATTATCAGTTTGTAAGATTTACAGACCCTGATTTCCCTGTCCTTAGCACTCATACCAGTATAAAATTTTTATGAAATCACATTTTGTGTAATAAGAAAAGTAAAAGGTTCATGTAAATTTATAAACAAACTCTGAACTCTGCATTTCATATATGAAACTATAACAACAAAAAACATTAAATATACTACTGTATACAAAAGTGAATTTAGACCACTGACTAAAACTAAACAATTCAAAATCTCACACACAGCATAACAATCAAGACTACGAGTATACCAGAAAAAGGGAATACTTTCATTCAAATTTGCCTCATATCAGTAAAAAACTATTGTGCAATGGTTTGCACCTTTAATTGCACTTAATATTGTTGTCAAATAGTCTTATTTAAAGAAATGGAATGTTCCAAAATTTACAATGGTAAAATTCACTTCATATTTTCAGCTATTTTCAGAAAACTTTTCTCTGTTAAAATATATAATGTAAAATATTCACTCATAATACAAGCAGGCTAAAGAAATAAAAATCCTTCACCATACTTGTCCCAGAGATGGCTGCTGAAATAACTGAGCAAAGAGTGTACTGTAAAACAACTAATTAAAGAGACATTTAGGTCCAAGTAAACAGCGCAGACCCAGATCAGACTGAACCTGAAGGATGCAGCCTGATCTGGGTCTGCGCTGTTTACTTGCCGTTCCATCAGCATTTTCTGGACACATTACTGCATTTACTGCACTGTAAAACAAACTGTTTAATTTTCAGGACAATTACAGTAATTATTTCAGTGTCCCACTTTTTAGAATTTTCATGTAGACCCATATGAGACAGCTGTTACATGTTAAATCTTCTATAACGCATCATTAAATCAAGAATGCTGTTATTTTTTCTACTGAAAAAAGGGCCAGTTTTTTAGCATAAATTTGAAAGGTCACAAGTGGTTTACTAATGATGTTAGTTTTGAATAACTAGGTCCAGTTTGTCCAAATTATAGAATGATTTCAATATCTGGATAACTTCCCCAGTGTTTAGTAAAAAAAACAATGGCACTTACAGTAAAAGAATATTTATTGTAAATATACCCTGTATACATAAATCAATATTGCTCTTAAACTCTATTTCATGCCATATTTCACCAGACAACAAACAGATATTTAAGACTCAAGGATTTTTTTAAGATGCAGATCAGCCTGTGCACCTATGCAGCCTGATCAGACTGTTTCCTTCGTATCAACAATTCATGGTACCTTATGAACGTATATCATGAAAAGGGGATGCTCTGACAGGTCTGTGCATATGTACAGGCTGATCTGGGTCTTAGCCCCAAGTCACAGTTTCTTGTGATGGGGCTGATCCAGAACTTATCAACCATAGACATAAACTCAAAATACATACAAAGTAACAACCACTCTATATCAAAAGATGTAAACCAGTATACCCCCCACTTTTTCAAAGCTGGGGTATAATTAACAAAAGCACTAATATAATATGATTATATGAAATATATCACATATCAAATGCTCAGTAAACTATCAGCAGACACAATTACTGCTTCTCCATTCAGCATAGTAACTATAATGAATTTCTGATGACCATTTTGTTCATTCTTGTAAAACAAATATCCCTCAGCAGACTACCAAACATTATAAATGAATAACAATTAGAACCTGTGGAACTAAGAGCGATTCATGTAAAGAATGTACATGTAAAACATTAATCTTATGTTGGTGCATGGTCAAGGACAGTGCCTATAAGCTGTATGTACACACTTCTGTGGTTTGGCTGCCATTAATACACAAGGCAGGCAAGTAAATTCTATAAGCTGTATGGATTACTTTTGTGGTTTGGCTGCCATTTATATGCAAGGGAGGCAAGTTTTACAGACTAATATTTCCTTCCTGTTCAGATATCACTTCTCTTATGGGGGCTACTCTTAGATGAAAGAATTTGCTCAAAGAGCAAATTCTTTCTTTTAAGAGCAGCCACACATACAAATTCTTTAAGAACAGTCACCCATGCAAAGGGAGACAACAACTTCCTTATTAAAGTGATCTCCCTTGGAGGTGTATACATACACCTAAAGATAGGCTTTATCAGATCAAAGCTCTAATGTTGAACACAAATATTCTGCCCCCTTTGTACAAACCAATTTAAGGTGAATAGATACACTTTCATGTTTTCCAGCCATTTATACAAAAGGAAGCAACTTTTGTGACTTCCTATTTGATTCCCTGGACAACTAAGCCTTCCATAATGGGATCTACTCTTACAGGAAAGTGTTTCTACAACAGCAAATCCTTAAGAGCTGACACCCATTAAGGGAGGCAAATATGAAAAAGGCAGAGTTGCTTCCCCTGAAAGTGCATCCAATGGCCTGAAGTCCTAAACTTACTGTTCATTGTGTTATATCGACGATAAACTGTATTGTTCAAGTTGAAATAATTCTTCTTTTGCATTAACAGTTTTTCTCTAATTACATGAACCTGACTAATTGCAGACAGACTGTATAATGAAGAGACACAATATCAAAACTACACATACTCATATCACAGAAACTATATGGCTTGAACAATCTGCTTGTTGCATTTAGAAAGAACAAAATAATATCAGGGCATATTAAGTGAATACAGGAGACTTGTCAGCTGAAATAGCCGTCTATACCTCCCTGAGGTGTCACTTGTCCCAGGGTCCTGCAACATATTTAAAATAAGAAACAGGGGCCGTATTCATAAAACGACTTAAGTGGTTGCTATGCTGTTGCTAAGGCTAAATTTCTTTGAAGGAGATTCCCTACAACTATGAAATTTGCTCTGGAGGAACAGTCTTTGTAAGACTGTTCCTCCAGACCAAATTTCATAGTTGTAGGGAATCTCCTTTATAGATAGTTAGCCTTAGCAACCGCATAGCAACGACTTAAGTGGCTTTATGAATACGGCCCCTGATAAGCTTATGCATCCCTATGCTCTAATTAAGGAGTAAACCATACATGGAAATAAGAAAGACTCTCGTCAGTCCGCAGAGATGTTTCAGCTGATCTGAGTCTTGGCTGGTCAGCTATATCCTTGAGCAACTTTTTCTCTTGTGATTTGGCTTCAGTACTGCAATGCATTTATCAGTGTTTGTTCTGAGAGGGGAGACCATCTCCACCTGGCCCTGGAGAAAAACACTGACAGATGCGTACATAAACTAAAAGCCTGCGGGTGTTCCACCTTTCCTGAAATCGGAGTTGGCGTAAAGTTCTGACCCTACTCTTGTAACACCTTGAACTATAGATTTTCCCACAGCAACTTTTGAAACATTATGTCCTTTAGCTTCTAAACCATCTATAATAGCCTGAAATGAAATAAAACAGAGTTTTAATACACATAATTGGCAATTATTTCTGCTATAATCAGTTTAAGTATACTGTATGCCACAATACATCTGTGACAATTTCTGAGAATAATTTTTAATATTGAAAGTGAAAAATACCTGGTACCACAACACTGACTTTCTTCTCCATATCAGCACAAAATTATAACATTGCAGTGGCATTAATTTAAAAGTGTTTAAATTGTGCGGTCAGTTGGGAATCTCAATGTTAACAAACCTTTTCATCAGCATTTCAGATTATAACATGCATCCTCTGAGAAAGAGGGAGGTAGAAAAGAAAGGTAAGCTAAACATGAGTGACAAAATAAAAACAGCCACACACTATCCTGCACCTGCTTCACGCCCTGTGGACTCTTGTCCTACCATATATAAACCAAGATCCACTAAACTTTGTGAGACTGAGTCTGTATTTTTGAATGGCAACTATACTTACCATGTCTATTCCTCTTTCATAGCTGATTTCTGGAGGCAGTAGCTGATGATGTATCCTTAAAGCATCTATAGCTTGTTTTATATTCTCTCCGAACCACAGTACTCTAGCAGCCACCTGAATCATATACATACCACTATTTACCTACCGTTTATCAGAATATATACAAGATAGTTCTATTACACAACAAGACCTGTCACCTGGACAGGATAGCTCACCTGACAGCACCTTGCCCATCACCTAAAAAACTTTAACGTAAAACTTTAACATTTTGCTAAGGCCAATGCTCCCACTTATGTCGACACCAACGCCAACGCCAGGGGTAGTACAAAAGCTCTTCCTGAACTTCGTTCAGGCCAGCTAAAAATTTAAGAATGTCAGGTTTTACCGAAATAATGCATTGTGAAATGCATACCAGTTTAGAGTGAATAAAAAATATGCAACAAAGAATGTTTAAATATATCTATCTTTTAAAGCTACTAAAATATGCAGCTTATGCAAGGAAATGGCACAGAAAAGTGCCACAGTAGCATTTTTCAACATAAGTTCTTTTTCACAACTAAGGATCACTTGTTGTCAGTTTGGGTGTATATCTGCAAACATTTAACAAACACATGTTTGACTGTATAAACTTCAATGTTGAATAAACAGATTTCATGCCATCATTTCACTGTAAATATTAGACAGCAAGGCCAAAACTACAATAGTTCTTGAGTTATAAGACAGAGGTTTTCCCCTTCAAAACCAATCGCAGAACTCTAGATCATCTTTTAAGATGGCTCTAGATTTTCAGGATTATTTCGGATGGGAAAAACCCATCTTATAGCTGAATTTCAAAAGACTTATTTAGATATTTGAGGTTATTTTAGAGAGTGGAAAAAACACATTTTATAGCTGAATAAATACAGTAAGCCATTGTAGAACCAAATCTATCTTGAAATCGTCCAGCATTTGTGAGTTTCAGATTTGCTACTTTGACATTCTCTATACAATTAGGAATGATACGCCATTCCTGGCTGCCCAGGATGCAACAATTTTTTTCAGGATGCAAACTTCCGTGAAAATTTTAAGTAGTGGGACAGACAGGTTTGAGCAAACCATGCAGACTCAGATCAGACTGCTCCTGAAGTCTGATCAGGTTCTACACTGTTAGTCATACCATCTACATATTTTGGACATATAACTGCACTGCAAAACCAACCTCAATTATGGTATTTATTTTTGGGATCCCAATATTAGTAAGTTTTATTGTACATACAGGTATGAGCCATGACACAACAAAGTGACCTGTGTGCTCAGCAAAGACCCAGATCAGCCTAGGCATCTGCCCAGTCTGATCAGAGTCTTTGCTGTGCTGGTAACTAAGGACCTAAACTACCACCATGCCGACACAGAAGATTCTGATCATACTGGGCAGATGCCCAGGCTGATCTGAGTCTTCCTAGGTACACATGCCACTTTGTTGGTTTTCTCCTGTTGTGGCTCATATAAGAGAAACATACAAAAGCTGTTGCTGTAGTAATCCTGGATCCCCCTGCTGCTCCAACAACCATTCTAGCATCACCATCTGTATCTACGAATACTGCAGGGCACATTGACGATAGAGGGCGCTTTCCAGGCTCAATCTGATTGGCTGGTGAAGGCCAGACTCCAAAATCATTTGGTTTATTGGAGGTAGCAAAGTCATCCATCTCATCATTGTATATTATCCCAGTTTTGCTTCCAAATACTTCAGACCCAAATCTGAAAGAGGAAAATTTATTTCCAACAGTATTAACAATGTAGTGACAAATTTGGCCAAATCAGAGTACATAAACTCTTACCTCGACCCTTTATTACATCTAAAGCAAATGAGCATTAAATGCTCATTTGCAGCATACTCCTTTGTACTCATAGCTTGGAGCCCTGGTAGATCAGTGGGTCAAGTGCTGGCTTTATAAGCTAACAATCCAGAATAGAATCTCGCTGGCGGTGGGGATCTTTTCAATTTTAATTTCAATTGTAAAGTGGGTTCCATTTCACATAGCCATTTATTATCATACGGCCATGGTCTAGATTGTCTGAGATGCTGTTTAAAGGCATGTAAAATGGCTTGTCATTCAAATCCATCTTTTCTATCTTAGTTTAACTTAACAGGAGACAAGATATGATAATGCTGTATCCAAGGCAGTATATTTATGGGTACCATTATTATAAGGCCATTGCAGAAGATCTTATATAAATTTAAAAAAAAAGAATAGCTTCATGCACTAAGAATAAACTACAGCATACCATGTGACCATTGCAAGGGCAAAGTGTGGCTGACATTCGCTTATTTATTACAGTGCTGTCTTTTTACAACATCATTCTTGAGGTCCATAGGAATAAACTGCATTACAAGTGAAGTGAGGGGCAATTCTTTTGTAAACTCTTGAATTGATATAGTCTTACCTGGTGTTGACAGTGCTAGTTACAGCAACTGCATTTCCATGCTGGTCAACCAGTGACAAGTGGGCGGTGCTAGTTTTGGTGTGGTTGTAATATGTGGGGCCATAATAGTTGTAGGGGTGTGTCTGATTGTCCCAGATCTGAGATCGGATGTAATCTGCATAGTCTCTGGATGTCAGGTTCTGTAGTAACTGAAACGAATGGAACAAAACATATTCTTAAGGTGCATGTCATCTTTGGTACTACCATAAGTATCCTACTTATTATGTCACCTTATCAAGTAACTGTACTCATCTAAAATTTTAGACAGGCTTGCATTATCTTTAAGAGTAGAACCCCATGAGAAAGGAGGAAAAAAAATTTCCAGATCAGAGTTATCTCCCTTGATGGTATAATTATTATATACCTAAAACATTCCCAACTCACTTCACACTGGAGTAATTGTGCTATAGTTTTCTACATATTGCACAGAGTAAAGTGCATATTGCACAGAGTTAAGAAGTCAAGTTTGCCAGAACTACTTTTGTTTTAAGTTAAAAAAAGTTTGGTCGCTATTTTGTCGTCAACTGCAATTGAAAGACGAGTAAATTTATGACACTAGTGTCAGTACAGCTGTATAAATTGCATAAAAGATAATTAAATATGATTTGCCTCTGATCTGTCACACCTTTAAAACATATTTTGTGAATAAAAATGGAGATTTTCATAACAGCCGTAGCTTGTAAGACTGGAAAATGGTGCCCAGTTCCTGTAAATGTCAGCATTTGTTTGCTGACATCCTACATGATTCAAAAACATCATTCACACTTTCGCCAAATGGCATAATGTACAGGCCAACTTCGTTATGTCAAACTTGCTTATCTCGAAAACCCTGCTAGTGTCGAAGTGATCTCCCATTCCCGAACATTCCCCCCCATATACTATTGCATTTCGACCTCTGTTGTGTTGAACTCGCTTATAACGAAAACACTGCTATATCGAAGTATTTTTGATTCCCCTCCGACACTTTCCATGTTTTTTACCACTGTTTGTGTCGAAGTCAAAATGTGTATTCAGAAAAAGATCGAAACGATGGAAAGAAATTTTGTGTAGACGTTTTGCGGTAATGAAAAACCTGCATATTTTTGTCTTAAAGCAAATTGGTACAAACATCGAACAATAACAATGAAAAAGAACGATTTACCGAACAATTGTCTTTAATTGATCGCAGTTCAATCAATTATCTAAAATAAACAATAATTATCCAATGATTGCGTGAAACGATGCAGACATTGTTTTGTTGATCAGCTGTTTTTGTGTGTAAGTTAACTGACCTTGAACCGCTATACGTCACAGGTAAGGTGCGTTCGATTGGAAAGTTCGGTCAATTAGGCGCCTTTGAAATTTAATTGATTGAACAGTATTGAGCGGCGCTCTTTGATGCAGGCTATTAGTAACATTCTTTAAGCTGTCCCAAATCGTCTCATAATTAGTGTCATAAAATGAGTACCTCAGATCGAGGATATTTAAAGCCCTTTACTTTGTCTACTCAATATTCAAACCTTTATGATGTCTATGCTGTCTTATGCCGAGAAATCTAATGAAGGACCCAGATCAGAGTCTGGGGGGATAGTTAGATCGGTGGACTTTACCTCTGTTGCTGAGCAACCCAGCCAAGGACCCGTCTCCGGGGGGATAACTGGGTCAGCAAAGAAGGGGGTGAAGCGTAAATTAGACAACAAGTCCCTCGAGATGAAATATGAAGTGCTGATGGAGGTAGAGAAGGGTACCAGATCAAAGAAACAGATCGCCGACCACTACGGACTGGCCCAGAGCACCTTATCTACGTGGCTGAAGAAAGCAGACGATATCAAGAACGCCTTCCTGAATGGTGATTACAGCGCCAAACAAAAAAAGCTTCGAGCGGCTGGGTATCCCGAGGTAGAGGCCGCACTTCTCAAATGGTTTAAGACTGCTCGGGATCACAATGTTCCCATATCCGGTCCTTTCATGTTACAACGGGCCGAAGAGCTTGCTGAGAAATTGGGGGTACCCAAGGAAGAATTCAAATGCTCCACGGGCTGGCTCGACCGTTTTAAAGAAAGGCATGGCATTTCTTTCAAGCGCGTGTGCGGGGAAGAAAATGCAGTTGACACGGGTAGTACCGAAATGGAAGAGTGGCACCGAACTCTTTCCATAATTTTGAAAGAATATACCCCAGATAATGTTTATAATGCCGACGAAACGGGTGTCTTCTTCCGCTGCTTGCCAGACAAGACACTCGAGTTCAAGAACAAAGACTGCCACGGTGGCAAACAGAGTAAAGAACGGATAACAGCGATGGTGTGTGCTAACATGTCCGGCACAGACAAGCGTCCTCTGTTGATCCTCGGCAAATCTGCGAAACCCAGGTGCTTCAACAACGTCAAGTCCTTCCCAACTGAGTATGATGCCAACAAGAAAGCCTGGATGACAAGCGAAATCTTCATAAAGTGGGTAACCAAGTTCGACAAGACATGTCAGAGACAGAGACGAAAGTGTGCGCTCATCGTTGACAACTGCCCTGCTCATCCAAAAGTGAAAGGCTTGAAGAATGTGACCTTGTTTTTCTTGCCTCCGAACAAGACCAGTAAGACCCAGCCGATGGACCAGGGTGTGATTCGGAACCTGAAGCACTACTACAGAAAACTCGTCATCGCCCGTCATCTCCGAGCCATCGACAGAAAGAGAGAAATGGAGAAGATAACGGTTCTCGATGCCATGCACTTCATTCAACAAGCATGGAACGACGTGAAAGAAACCACCATCGCCAACTGCTACAAGAAAGCTGGCTTCAAGGTATCCGACAACACCGACATCGACGCCGAGATCGACGATGACCCACTCGACGATCTACCCCTAGCTAGACTGGTAGGGGCTAACTTCACCATGAGCAACTACGTCAACGTCGACGACGATGTTCCGACTTGTGAAGAGTTGTCCGACGACGCTATTGTCGACGATATCATCGCCGCTAGAGATGCCACGCCCGACGACGATGACAACGACCAGACTGATGATCTCGACGTTTCGACGTGAAACCTCCGACAGTTGACATGGCCCTGCAGGCATGTGACACCCTACGACTTTTTCTGCAGCAACAACCGAATGTGACCGACGTTCTTGAGAAACTCTGCCACGTGGACAAATGCATTACGCATATTGACTTGAGCAAAAAGTGTGCCAAACAATCTGTGATTACCGACTTTTTTAGGATGTAAAATGTGTATGTGACTTTCGAGGACTAGTGATAAAATCAGTGCTTAACGGACAAATCTTCTGTGCTAATCGGACCATGTTTTATTGAGCGAAACCACGAACATTCTTAAATGTACATGTACAAGTGCGCCCAGCCAAGACTGTGTTCAGCCTGTGCATGTGCACAGTTTAAATATGGTCATGGCATGCGGCCAACTGCATTTGCATTTTGTAAGATTTTTAGTGGTTCAACTCTGACAAAATGGGGTTTTCAGTGACATGTGCTACAACGACGATTTCTATGTTTTATGAACTTTGTTGTTTCTTTACAAACTGTCATACGAATATAAACTTGTTTGTTGTTTGCCAAACTGTTTCAATTTAAAATGTAAATAAAACGAAGTAAAGTGATTTTTCTTGTCTTTATTTCAATCCCGTTTTCAGTAGAAACAGTTTTACTACGTTCGTGCTGCACACGTTTTGTAGAAATACTGACTCTACGAAAGTTAAGATATTGTACATGTATAGAACAAAAATTTTGGTGACGTCACAATTTGCCTATCTCGTACTTCGGAAAACTCGAAGTGGGTTCTCCATTCCCTTGGAATTCGAGATATCGAAGTTGGCCTGTAATTTCAAATTTAAAGCAATTTGTGAATTGATATACCTATATTATATTTTGATTTCTTATGTAGAGAACATTGATGAAGCTGGCAGATTAATGTCAAAGGTGTATAATAAACAAGAGGACCATTGGTCCTGTAGCTCACCCGAGTCCAATCAGCCTCAGTACTCTAGGGTAAGTTACTCTAAGGCCATCGGTCAACTGGTTCGGGTGAAAAAGATTTTTAAAGGTTTTAACCATATATGGGCATGGAGGACATGTTGGTCATGTGACCTGGACATTTGAAATTTTTTTCTTTCCCTCAACCCCCTGGAGGCTCTATATGAAGTTTGGTTTCAAAACTGGCCCAGGGACTTTTGAGGAGATGGTTTGATATTGTCAAAATCACAGAGTTCTGGGTCAAAAGTCAAAGAATGACCTTGATCTCTTGTACTCAAAAATCTTCATGTACTCATTAAGATGACAGTAGATATCAATTTTTAGGCATAAATCTTCAAAACTTTCCATGAAATCTTATGTTCTAGCATTTTCCCACATTTGACCTTGCCGTAAAATAGTCAAGGTCAACCCAAGGTCATCATTTTGAACAATCTAGATAGTACTGGAGATCCCAATGCTACATACCAAGCTTCAAGGCCATCGGTCAATTGGTTCTGGAGAAGAAGATTTTTAAAGGTTTTTACCATATATGGAGCCTGGCAGCCATGTTGGTCATGTGACCTGGACCGTTTGAACTAATTTTCATTCCCTCAAACCCCTGGAGGCTCTATATGAAATTTGGTTACAATTGGCTCAGTTGCTTTTGAGGAGATTGTTTGATATTGTCGAAATATGAGAGTTCTGGGTCAAAGGTCAAAGAATGACCTTGACCTCTTGTACTCAAAAATCTTCATGTACTCATTAAGATAAGTGTATATACCAATTTTTAGGCATAAATCTTCAAAACTTTCCATGAAATCTTATGTTCTAGCATTTTCCCATATTTGACCTTGCCGTAAAAATGATCAAGGTCAACCAAAGGTCATAATTTGAACAATCTTGATAGTACTCGAGTACCCAAAGCTACATACCAAGTTTCAAGGCCATCGGTCAATTGGTTCTGGAGAAGAAGATTTTCAAAGGTTTTTACTATATATGGGCGTGGCAGCCATATTGGTCATGTGACCTGGACCGTATGAATATTTTTTTGTTCCCTCAACTCCTGGAGGCTCTTTATGAAATTTGGTTTCAATTGGCCAAGGGCTTTTGAGGAGATTGTTTGGAATTGTCAAAATATGAGAGTTCTGGGTCAAAGGTCAAAGAATGACCTTGACCTCTTGTACTCATAAATCTTCATGTACTAATTAAGATGACTGTAGATACCAATTTTTAGCCCAAAATTTTCAACAGTTTCCAAGATATCTTATGTTCTAGCATTTTGCCATAGAAAAGCACAAGGATGAAAACTTGACCTTACCGTAAAAAAGGTCAAGGTCAACCTAAGGTCATAATTTGAACAATCTTGGTAGTACTCGCGTACCCGATGCTACATACCAAGTTTCAAGGCCATCGGCCTACTGGTTCTGGAGAAGAAGATTTTTTTAGGTTTTTACCATATATGGGCATGGCGGCCATGTTGGTCATGTGACCAGGACCGTTTGAACAACTTTTCGTTCCTAAGGTCCCAGGAGGCTACATATGAAATTTGGTTACAATTGGCCCAGCGGTTTCAGAGGAAAAGTTGTTTGAAATTGTTGACGGACGACGGACGGACGGACGGACGACGACGGACGACGGAGCCTGACCATACTATAAGCTCCCCCGGAGCCTCTGGCTCAGGTGAGCTAAAAAGTTACTGAATTTATATTGTGAAATACTCAGCACTCTTTCATATGGCAGAGACACACTGGCAAGCTCGTGCGCCCTTGGCCATATGAACTCATGCCAATATTCCACACTGTAAATTCAATAACCTACAAACCTTAAACTGAAAATGCAAAATGACAAAAGATGTTTGGACATCAATATGGGGGTGTTTGCCAACTTTTCTGAGAAATGAAAAGTGCTAATATCCATTCTGTAACAATTTACCTGCTCAATATCAATAAATTTTGGATCTCCTAGGGCTGTTCTTTTGGCATAAGCAAACTTAAAAGCTTCAGTGATTCTATGGTAGGCTAAAACTGTCCCTTCAGTTGATTTCAACATCTCAGCAGTCATGTTAAATCCTGAGGAAACAATATATAGTAGAGTGCCATTTCAATTGCTGTATTTAACTGAGAAATTTTCTTGAAGCATGAGTATGCTCCCCACACCTGAGCAATGACCAAAGTTGCTTTGTGATTTTGTGCCAGTGCACAACATTGTATATCTACTTCCAGTAATGATATCAACAACAAAACTGAAAATGAAAAATGTACCACTTTCAGTTTTACACATTTTAAAAACTTCACCTATTGAGAAAGGAGATAAGTAGCAAATTATAAGAGGCCCAAATGGGCCTCATATCCCTCACCTAGGTACTGTATTTGCCACAATGTATCAAAGTCTTCTAACAGATGGTCAGTGGTATAAATATACATGGCCATGCAAACTACAGGGGGTCTTAAAATTTGTCTTGTGATATTTAGTAATACATGTACTTGGTGGACATCTTGGATGGTCCATTTTTGCATATTATTAAAGGATCAATCTCACATTTCATCAAAATCTGTTCAGTAGTGCACAACACAGTGTGAATTTTTCCCTATTTATATACTAGTCAAAGGTGCTAACCGACCACTTATTTTTTATCATTTTTCCTCAGTGCTATTCGCAATCTCACAATTCAATTTACAGCCACAGATAGGCAAATATGTCGGAAAATCATACAAGCAAAAAATTAAGCATTATTCAGTGCACTGTATCCAGGAGTCACAGTTGATTACGGGTGCCCCCATTTTCAAAATTAACAAGAATTTGCATTGAGTGGTGGGGTAATTTTTAACATTTAGCCCCAAAGCGGCAGCTGTCATGCAGAAAGATTGTTCATTTCTGCATAAATCTGTTTATTGAGTCATTTGCTTTAGTAATGAGGTGGTTTTACTCACGTAAATTGGATATTTCAAAAAGTAATTTTTCACAAATTGTAGCGAAATGCTTAATTTTGTGAATTTTAAAAATGGGTGTACTTCTAAACATCGGCACATCCTGGATGTAATGTTCAGAATTTTGTGAAACCTTTTGATGGCTGAGTTGGCTGACATGTCTGCCTGATTGGGGACGTAAATAGAACTGTAAGATTGTTTTGGGTTCTGAAGAAAATCGATTAAATGTGAGTGGCCGGTTAGAACTTTTGGCTAGTATAGTAACAGTGGATGGTGGCCATCTCAATCTGCATAAATGTTACAAAATGCCCATGCAAAGAATGGTTCTGATCAAATTTGGTATAAAGCCATTTAGGGGTTCTTGACATGTCATTGTCAAGATTGATACTTTATAAAACCTTTCATGGTATGGCAGACATTCTTCTCTTCTTTTTCTCCTCTTCTTCTTCTTCTTTTCCTTCTTTTTCTTCTTCTTATTATTACCATAATCGTTTCCTTCTATCTCTTCAAATTTTCTATTGCATATTCTTGAACACATATACTTTTTTGAAGATATATACTCAAAATATGTGCTTAACTTTTTGATACAATAATTGACATGTGATGTAATACATGTACATGTTTTGCAAATTCATATTATTCGTATAATTATTATACATGTATAATTTGTACATTTACAGTACCGTCTAGGAGAGGATAAATATAGGCCTAGCCTACATCCAATCCTTAGACATCTATATATATGTTTGTAATCACAAATGTATGTATTTATGTCAGAAATTTATTATACACAAATAAAACATGTCCTTGTTATCATATTTTGCAATTATAGTAATACAGTGGACCCTCTTTACAGTGACAGCATTTGTTCCAAAATATTCTGATGTTAAACTAAATTGGATTTTATAAAGATACATAATTTGAACAATAGCACCATTATATACATGTATATTATGTTATAAAGAGGACTGACTGTAATGGACATTTTGCTTGATCATTTTTTGTGTAATTCTAAAGAACTCAGTCATTGGATCATTTTGACACAAATCAGGGAGAAATTCATTACGAGATTCACAAGAGAATTTTTGCTATTGTAAGTAACTTGGCCATTTTGGATATTCAGTTAGCATAAATTTGCATTATGTCCATGCAAGGTTGATTCTGCCTTATCCGGTTAAATTCTATTCACAGTTGCTTCCCCTGAAAGTGTTCCCATTCATCTTATGATGTCGAGTACTAAGAGTAATAGCAATCAGACTGAGTAACTCACCTTCCAGAATATTAAGTATAAACATCAGTATAACCCCACCAGAGGGGGCTTCGGGGGTGTGAATGGTCAGACCATTTCTTAATGTGACACTCATAGCCTCAGAGATGTTTGGCTTGTACTTCAAAAGATCCTCTGCTGTGATAATGGCACCTGAAATAAATGCTGGACCTCGTGAGAAAACATACTTTGAGGTGTATGGGTATACCTCTATGCTTTTCTGCCATTTTTTAAAAGGGGAACAACTTCTGTGAGTTCACATTTGCAACCCTAGATAACACAGGCCTTCTGAAATAGAGTCTACTCATAAAGGAAACAACATGCTCTTAGAAGAGCTAATTCTTTTCTTTAGGAGTTGACCCTCACCGAAAAGGGAGCCAAAAATATGAGGTACAGTTGCTGCTCCTGGATGTATTCAAAATCACCTTAAATATAATTCTTGGATCAATTTCTCATCTTGCCACACAAAAAACAAGCATGTGTGTTTTAGCCTAAGAAGTTTTAGCGGAGAATAAACACAAATCTGTACAAATTACTCTTATTATCATTAATAATGGTTATTGAGTTAGTTAGTAAAAACAAAGTCTGCATTTTTTTTCAGAATATTTTTTATCTTTTAAATCTTCCAACACTACTGAGAACAAAATGTGTGTGCCTAATATAATACAATGAATGCCACAAAGACAACTCTCGATATCTCGCAGTAGCAGCTAGTCTCAAGTTACTGATATCTCAAAGTAAAATTTTTGGTCTCAGAAAATTTACTTTGAGATACCAGTCTTTTGAGATAACAGGTGTTGAAATGCAATGAGAAATAGGAAATGCATTCCAACTATATTCTTTGACATAGGAGAATACTTTGAGATATCAGTGTTTGAGATATCAAGAACTGTATTTCATAAGCATTTTAGGTCTGTGAGTAAATTATTTTACAAACTATCAAAAAAATAAAACCGTTTGGTAGAATACAAAAAGACTCACGTTATGGCGGAATATACCTGAATCATTTTCCTTCATTTCTTCAATAACTGTTTTTGTAAGACTACCATTGTAAAATGCTGTGGCCCCTTCTTTTGATAGAGTTTGCAATGTTTTTGCAATCAGAGGTAATTTGATTGTCTCTTTTTCCTTGTACAGTTTACCTGTGTCTTTATTCACATACATTTCACTGTAAAAGAAAATACTTTATTACAGTCAACTCTCGACATCATAAAGTTAAAGTTACCTCAAACTACACTGGAGGGCCGTTATATTGCAGACCGATATACCGCGGAAACCAGTATAACGGGGTTGTCCTGTGTCGCCAATTATTATTTAACAGATCGCGGATTTTTCGGCGATTTTCGTCGGTGTTTGCGACATTGGAATAGAAAATAACCATTAAAAGTTAACTGGGTTGTTTACATAATTTTAATCCACAGCGTGTCAAAAATTATCACAGACAATCAAAGCCTCGGTAGTCTTGCCAAGGTGTGAACAGTGGTCATGTTTTCAGTAGACTTCGGTAATTAGCGCATATCACGTGTCACCAATTTAGCCAGCGGCGAAGGTCACCTCATATACACAATACACAGGCCAACGCTCCGGAAAAAGGCTGTGCGAAGCAGTCACTGATTACTTCCAAAGAAAACAATATAAAAGGATTTTACAAATGGAAAAAAACAACAACAAAAGAGCTTAAACCCGATTTGATTATCTGTAGGCTAATTCGAGTTTTTTAGGTGACGTCAGTACTCGCGCAAATAAGTATATTTTTTTTTTGTCCGAAGGTACCTTTTTGCTAGTGTATATACAAGGGAATTAACTCGAACAAACCAAACAAACACATGTAGGTTACCAGCTCAAAAGTGTATTGGCCCATATGAACCGCCAGTAATACGAATCATGTTTTTCCGGCATGTTCTGTTCTGTTCTGTTATAAATTCTGCCATTGTAGGCACACCTCATTGAACAACGAGTAGGGTATCCGCCACCAGTTATGTAATAAAAAATTTTCACATTATTCACAGGGACCAACCGTAACGCCGGAAAAGCGGTCGAAACGCAGGATTTGCGGTGTTTTCACGCCGGATTGCGGTATTTTTCGTAGGATTCGCCGCCATTTTTGTTGACAGTTTCCGAGGTGGGTTGAAAAAAAATCTAGTTATAAAGTAAGGAGATTTTGTGTGAGCGTTAGAACTAGCCTATCCGGATCTACATAGATGCCTTTAATCGCCAGATCTTCTGTTGGTACATAGATATTGTTGAAATATGCAATCAGTCAAGGAGAAAATTGTTTTGCATGTTCGGCCAAACGCTCAGACAGCATTTGAAGCAAGAGGGTTCGTACTTTTTTTTCAGTTTCCTTAATTTTTGACCAACTGGTGGATGAATTTGCATTTTTTAATATAACTACATAGTAAACAGCCGATTGCTCATGATTTTCTGTCCGAGGAAGCACAGATCGAAACACAATATGTGAAATTCAAAGTAACGCCGGATAAAGTGGCAACTTCTGGTTTCTCATCTGGCCAGTATTTTCACAGATAAACACATTTAAAAGGGTAAAACGCAGGTAAAATTCTTATGCAAATACAATTTAGCCTGAAGACCGCTCCTGACCACCCACAAGTAGAACTTGACTAGTCCCACATGTGACCCGAGCTGGCGGTAAGATTACCATTTTATCACTCGGCCAATGAAGCCGCCATATATTGTAAGCTCCAGTGAGGTCAGCTAAGTGGTTATCTGTTTAATAAAAAGCTGTTCACATACTTGCCACATTTGCAATGAGGTGTTTGGTGTCATTTTTGTGTTATTATTCCTTTACTGAATGCTACAATATAAGTTTGAAAGGTAATTATGTCGGTGACAAATAAAAGTCATTTCACTTTACTTAGTTATTAACTGGAAAATGGGCTAGCATAAGCTTTGGTATACTGTTGTGGGATTCGCAGAGGGTACCTATTTCCCTATTTTCCTGACAGACTAAGACTACAATATTATCTAAGTTTGCACCAAAATAAATATCTTAATTTCTGATGCCCGTTGTTGTCCAAAAATGACCATGTCTCATATACATGTACCAAGTTGTACCCCCTAAAATATCCTTGTTCCAAGACTTCTTCCAAAATTATTTGGAGATCTCACTGTTAGCTGATGGTTCTCACGATCGCGGTAGCATTGTGCGTCTGGATACTTCAAGTGACCGATATATCTGATTTGACAATCGAGTTGCACACTTGTGAACATTCTGATTGAAACTATGTCCTTCATGTGCAACCGTATTTCTGTATCACTTTTGAGCTTTTACACAGAAATGTGTTATATATTATAACCTCAAAAGCCAATGTTCCTTTTGCAGCTCTATTAAAATCGTGTCTTCATAATACCATTTCTGTCAACATGTTCTCTGAAGTTGTATTTTGGGTCGTTGGTGGCTGTATGTCGCGATGGTGCTAGGTAGCTTCTAGTGCAGGGGCGTGCTACTGAATTGGAATATAGTAGGACAAGGGGTTGTTGTGCTTGCAGCAGATGTGGGAAGGGTGTGCCAGGTTTTTAATGTGTGCGTCTTCTTCTTCACGTCAATCCTATCTTTCATTTTCTAATGCATAATCTCTTGGAATGGTAGTTGTCAGATACTACTAGCGCGAGCTTGTTTGGTACTGGTTAACCGCTTAAAAGGTTTAAGCCTGCCCAGGAACGGTGTTGACGAATGACCTACTGGCTCAACATGACCTAAGCTGTCGACTGAGTAGTAACACCTGACAAACCGTACAAACAAAAGTTTTGGGTCGCAGATAGTTAGTAGCAGATCAGGAACCGAACAAGGCACCAAGCAGAAAAGAAAAGAAGGCTCTGTAGCTATATTTTATGGCTATCTTCATGGTATCTGTGCTGAATCAATGTTTAAACATTGTAATGACCTAATATGGCAAAGAAAGAGCTGACTGCCTTGCATTCAAGGCTTATATTATGTTTAGTGACTCGTACTTCATTTTAAATGTTCTGTTTCCTGTCGGTGCAATTTGGATTGATTTACTGATTGACTGACTGATTGATGGATTAATACTTGCCAGCCAAAAGACACTGCTGAAGCTAACTCTGCAAATAAAGGTTTCACAACATTAGCATATACCGTATAATGGAAAATTTTCGCGTCGCCAAATTTTCGTGGATTTGCCCTAAAAACATAAGGATTCATTTTCGCGGTTTTTATTTTTCGCGGATGTGAATATCCACGAAAATAAAAATTGCGTTTGTCCTGTAAAATATTGGTTTGACTGAAAAGTCAAGACGTAAAAGGAGAGAGAAACGTAAAGAAACTGTAATCGCTTCACACTGAACACATTTGTTAAGATAGAATCGGCTCCTTTTGGGTGGATACCAATCCTTATTTCACACAAAAAACGTACGATAACCATATGTACAAATCAATGTTTAGTACACAGAAACAGTCCACTGAAATATGCGAGCAATTGATAGAATGGCTATTGTTCAGGATAAAAGTAAACGGAACTCACAGTCGGTTAAAAGTAATTCAATTGTACTTGCACAATCAGGGACAAGTGACCGTTAATCAAGTGAAAAAAATGACAGCAAGTTCAAATTATAATTACCTGCTGATTACCAGCTAACGTAATTGCGCCGAAAATAATAGCTCTATATCTACCTACTTTTAATGTTTTGTGAGGCGCTTTGAATACGGCAAACCATATGTTTGGACGATTCAAATTTCTTATTACTATTTTGTAGAAACTTGGAAAATATTTTGCGGAGTCCGACCGCGAAATTCCGCGAAAATTAGGCGACGCGAAAATTTTCCATTATACGGTAGTCTTATGCAGCAATATATAATCTCTGGCATGTCTCCTTTAACTAGAGACTGTGTTTGTGAAAGACTATGCCTTCAATCTTAAGCGTGAACTAAAGGAGCAAAGCTTTACAATGTCTAAATCTGAAAAGGGACACAGTGATATTAATTTTATGAAATTTTCTCAGAAATTAATCAGATTATCTACATATTGATTCCAAGCTGTATGCCACATCTCACAATCCCATCTCAAATGGTTCTCTAGATGTTTTGTTATAATTTTGTTTAATCTAAATATGTAAGTCCAAAAGTCAAAAAACGCAATAATATTTTCCTCACCTTTACCAAAATATATGACACATTTCGGACTAATAATATACCAAAAAACAAAAAAAAAAACAGCTTCCTAGAAGTTGGGAAATTATCAAATTCAAGCAAGGGGCATCTCTCCATCATTTTCAAATGAATTTTGCCCAAATGTTAATAAATTCTTCTATATCTGATATTAAAGCTAAATGTTAACATCCTTTCGCAAAGTATTATTCAGATATTGTGCTAATAAGATTTCGATTTTATATTGATAAAGGGAGGTAACTCTAAAAGTACAAGTTCGACGGCTGAAAAAATGAGCGTTCACTTTTTTCATGACCTAAACATATATAAATTGAAGGGGATAGTGCAACAAGGTACCTATCTCCATTTTTCATAATTTCGAGAAAAACGCAAAAACATCATTTTTTTCTAGAAACTCGAAATAATTGATTTTTTTATTGCACAGTTAGTCAATGTATGTTGAAAAACATTGATTTCAAGTGGTGTTGCGAATATTTCACTAGTTTTGAAGAAATAAATTGAGAAAAACTGGATTTTAGTGATTTTCTTCGTGCAAGAAAGGGCCTAACTCCATATTTCATAAAACTGAAAATCGCATTTTAAAAGTTAATGTGGCCATATCATTAGCCAAAAAGGTACATAACATGGTGAGGATAACTTATTTCTAGCTAATATGAATAGGTCCCATATTAAGCAAGATTATCGCTAAAGAGTTAAGATGGTTATACAACAAAGGTCCTAACTCCAACATGTAATTTTGAGATCAATTTTTAACAGTTTAAAAAAGATAAAATTTAGTTGAAACTGACTTTTGTCACCAAAAAGTCTTAATATAAAAATATTTAGATACTTATATTCACTCTAAACTGATATCTTGATGAAATATAATGAAGAAACAAATTTGATGGATTTAGGTCTTTTGTTGCATAATAAGTCCAAAATGGAGATAGGACCTTTGTAAAAATTTTGCAACCTCGTTAAAAATCATTTTTTGGCTGATTCTATGGTCAGAAGGGAGATAAATAGGTGAGGAAACATGTTTTCTGCATGATAGAGTGGTAAACTCATTTTTGGCCAAATTTGGAGATAGGTCCCTTGATGCACTGACCCCTTCAATTTCAACTTCTACAGCCAGTGGTTCTTGAGCCCATATTTGGTTCGGGGCATACCAAATACTCCGTAATTAATGAACACATTTATTTATCTTTGCCAAAACTTTTTGTACATCAAGGACTACTTGTTTCCCAAAACTGGGCAACTGGTTCAGAAGTCGGAAAAATTGCAAATTTGAATACTGAGGGGCCTAACTCAGTCATTTTCAACCAAATTTGCCCAAAGATTAATCAGATCTTGTACATCTCACCCCAAAACTGTATACTAAATATCATTATCCTAGCTTAAATACTTCTTTAGATATTATGGTAACGCGACTTTATCTTAATTCTAAGAAAGGGGAGGTAACTATAATAAAAGTACAGATCTGACAGAGGAAAACAACATGGGTCCCCTCAGTTTTCATGACATATTGGTATATGGGATTGCGAAACCCTAGGCACAATGGTTCTTGAGCCTAGTAGCTACATCAGTAATGATTGTCAGGGAAATAACTTTCAATTTCCTAGGCGCAATGGTTCTCTAGCCCAGTAGCTGCATCAGGCGTTAAGGACGACAGGAAGAACTGACGAACACATAAGGCGACAGCAACTTGCCCTTTCAACTTCTTTGAAGTTCGGGGCATACCAAACGGAAATAAGATATGCCAGGGGATTTAACCTGGGGTGAACCGGGTTCAGAGCAGAAAGGAGTACCACAGAACAGCTCTTCAACCTTAGAATCTTGTGTGAAAAGTATCTTAAAAATCAATAAAATCTGTACCATGTCTTCATTAATATCAAAAAAGCCTCTGGAAGAGTATGGCATGCAGCCTCATGGGCCACAATGCGGAAGTACAATATCAGTGCAAATCTAGTTTGCACCGTTGAGCAGCTCTACGTAAAGGCTACAAGTGCATTCCTGATGAATGACAGCGCGAAAGAATGATTCAGAACAACAGTTAGAGTAAGACAAGGATGTCCTTTGTCACCCACCCTGTTCAACATTTTTTCTCGAACTCATCGTGTCTGATGCTCTGGAAGAACATGACGAAAGGTTAGCAAAGGCGGCAGAAATATTACGTATCTGCAGTTTGCAGATGACAAAGACGCTCTAGCTGTGATAGAGCAGGAACTAGAAGCCCCAGTTGAAGGTCTCTCCAACCGTTCACAAGGTTTAAGATGGAGATCAGTGCTAAGAAGACTAAACGGATGACAAACAGCGCCAATGACATCCAGAGGGAGATCAAGATAAAAGGGCAGAAGCTGGGTACTGTAACACGCTTCATATACCTTAGAGCAGTTGTCTCAGATGATGGGTCTTAACAGGAGGTTCTCTCAAGGATTGAACAGGCCACTTCAGCTTTTATAAAGCTGAAGCCAATTAGGAGAAACAACGGCATATCTCTTGGATCAAAGGTAAAACTTATGCGCTCCCTTGTAATTTCCATATTTCTGTATGCCTGTGAATAGTGAATCTTGACAGCAGAGTCAGAGAAACGTAGGCCTTTGAAATGGGATGCTACCGAAGATTACTAAACATTTCGTACAAGTACCATATAACCCATGAAGAGGTTCGCAGAAAGATCAAAGCAGCCATTGAAGAATATAATGAACTTCTGGCCCTGGTCAAGAAACGGAAACCAAGGTGGTTTGTCCTCGTCTCAAGGTCTTCTGGTTTGGCAAAGACGTTTCTACTGGGCGCAATGAAAGAAGAAGAGGTAGACAGAAGAAGAGGTGATGACAATGATATTAAACAGTGGACAAGAATGGATTTCGCCAGCTCAGCTAGTACAGCTGAAAACAGATCAAGGTGGAAGGGATAGTTTTGAAGTCATCTGTGGTGCCCAAACGACCTTGTAAGGTTAAGGGATAGAATAGAATAGAACCATATATTTGTAATTATTCACAGCTTGGTGAATATATTTCCATCACCTGGCCTTTCAACCTAAAAGGAATATGAAACATGCCAGAAGAAGACATGTCTTACTTTAAAAACTGGCGAAAACAAAAATACTCCTGGAAATTTCCACAATTTTTGGGTTGGTTGGTTGATTTGATGCTTAACGTCCACGGTAAACAACTAAGGTCATGTCGGGACGGTCAGTTAACCTAACCACACTATTCCTGGACAGGCTTAGATCTCCTAAGCGGTTAACCAGTACTAAGTGCACATACTTTCGCCAGTAACTGACAACTGCCCTTCTTGAATCAGCGAAAGGAGAAACGAAAGTATGTGGCCAGACCGGGATTCGAACCCAGGACCTCTGACTTACGAGTCAGGTGCCCTACCGATTGCGCTACCCGGCCCGGCTAAATTTCCACAAAGAAAATATTGAAAATTCATTGTGTCTCTCATGGAATGCTGAAGGGAGCAGTCTTACGCCTAAACTGCATTAACATAAGTATTTTGCCTGTGTTTTACCCTTTCAGATATGTTTATCTGTGAAAATACTGGCCAAATGAGAAACCTGAAGTTACCACATTATCCGGCGTTACTTTGAATTTCGCATATTGTGTCTCAGTCTATGCCTCCTCAGGCAAAAGATCCTATGCAATGGGCTGTTTAAGATGTAGTTTTATTTAAAAATGCTAATTCATCCACCAGTTGGTCAAGAATTTAAGGAAACTGAAGAAAGTACGAACCCTCTGGCTTCAAATGCTGATTGAGCGTTTGGCCGAACATGCAAAACAATTTTCTCCTTGACTGATTGCATATTTCAACAATATCTATGTACCAACAGAAGATCTGGCGATTAAAGGCATCTATGTAGATCCGGATAGGCTAGTTCTAATGCTCACACAAAATCTCCTTACGTTATAAATAAATAGTTTTTTCAACCCACCTCGGAAACTGTCAACAAAAATGGCGGCGAATCCTACGAAAAATACCACAATCCGGCGTGAAAACACCGCAAATCCTGCGTTTCGACCACTTTTCCGGCGTTACGGTTGGTCCCTGTGTTATTAGAATAAGGTAAAAAGTTAATCTATTATAAAAATCTATGAAACTTCCAGCATCAGTTAAAACATCACACCACAATACACACATTTCTCTATGCGTGTAGTAATTACAGGTAAAATTGCTGCAGGCTATATGTACATTACATCACTGTTTTCGGGCTTTTAAAGGGCCCTTCAGGCTCCCCATCACTGTCCTCGGGCCCCCGACAGATCCAAGGGCCAGGCTCACCACCACTGCCTTCGGGCCATCGACCAACCCAAGTTATCTGATCCAACTACAAGTTCCTGTGCTACAGGTAAGCAGAAGGTCAGATTTACCCCTGTCAATCTAAAACTGCTCTGAACCGAAACACTTCTAACAAAAATTTATTCCATTTCCACCAATTTACAGGTAAATGTGCCCTTCATCAATAAACATTGGAGCAGTTTGAAGAAACTGATACATGAATGTCTTAATTTTTAATTTTGGATCGATGTATGCCTGAGTAGAAGGGGAAAATCCCTGCCTCCCGCCTCTATATAATGACACCCCCTGTACAAATGTCTACCATGTCTACTTTCACTTTGTAAATGGTTTTCAACCGTTTTGCAGCGGATTTTTCACAATAAGTAAGAACATAGGGACTGAAAGGCTACTTCAGCGTTTACTTTCGTTGCGTCAGGTAAGCAGTAAACATGTCTATCTACCTGGTTAGGGCTAAATAAGCGCCATGAACATGTAAACATGGGGTTTATCATTATTGGGTAGGGTATTTCCGCGAAGATCGTTATACTGCGAGATCACTTATAATGCGGTTTGATTTTATGTCTCCCGGCACCCGCGTTATAATGGCGCTCCAGTGTATTGATTTCTGAAAGTAAATTTTCTGGAATCAGAAAATTTACTTTGCAATATCAGATGTTTGAGATCTCAAGAGCTGAAATGCCCAAACTACGTTTTTTGATATAAGAAAGAACTTCCAGATATCAGTGTTTGAGATAGAGTCAACTGTAATACACATACATATCGATGATCCATTCTTTGAACTGTGTTTTTTCTCGCCATCTGATACAGAAATCCAGATATTAGAACTGATGTTTTCTGAATCTATGCCACTATGCCTTAAAATGAGGCTGTGTCTGAGCTTGTGCATCAGAAGTGACTTTTTTTATGCCTATTGTAGATGTACAGACCAGAACAATGAAACTGTAGACATAATGTCAACATGCAAGATACCATGTAACGTTGCGGTGTGTTATGTTGTTGTTGTTGTGTTATTGTTTTACATCCACGGTAAACAGCTAAGGTCATGTCGGGACAGTCAACACTACTCCTGGGCAGGCTTAAACCTCCTAAGCAGTTAACCAGTACTAGGTGCACTTACTTTCACCAGTAACTGACAACTGCCCTTCTTGAATCAGCGGAAGGAGAAATGAAAGTAAGTGGCCTGACTGGGTATTGAACCCAGGACCTCTGGCTTATAAGTCAGGAGCCCTGCAAGCCCTACAGATTGCGCTACGCGGTGTTAAGTGCTTCATATCTGAATCAATGAACTAAAAGATTGGAAACTGAATCAGATATAAAGATACAAAATAAAGATATTATTACAACAGTAACTTCACGTAACCATAGATCCAGATAAGAATAGGTAACAGGGTTATGGGATAATTTTCCTATTTTCCATAAATACATACTTTGTGACCCCTCATTAGAACCATCTCAGTGAGATGGTTCTAATGAGGGGTCACAATCTATGAATGCAACTACACTTAACACAAGCCACTTGTTTAATCCTATGATCTGAGCACATCCACTCAAAGGCGGACTCAGAGGAGGTTCGGGGGTTCAAACGAACCCCCTCTTCAGCCTAAATTATTTCATTTTCATGGGGAATTTCAGCAAAAATTGGTTGAACTGCGCAAATCGAACCCCCCTCAGCTAATTTGAACCCCCTATCCAAAATTCCTGGATGCTCCTCTGCCACTCAATGTGACTCAGATGGTCTATGCCTGGCACCTTAAAACTAATGATCAACTAGAAATGTTTTTCAGAGAAAAACTGATGTCCCCCCACCAGCCCATTTCCCATCCCCTCTAATGAATAAAAAGCCTGAACAAGTAAAATATCTACGCAAGTTTGGAGAAAATCCATCCACTGGTTCTGAAGATATCCAACATAGATGACTATGACCTTGAAAATGAGGTCAAGGTCACCAAAATCAGATCACCTCTTAAACATGTCCAAATGATGTATCCATGCAAGTTTGGTAAAATTCCATCCATTGGTTCAGGAGATATAGTGGGTACAAGAAAATGTCATGTAAGTCCTCCAGTGACCTTGAATATGAGATCAAGGTCACCAAAATCTAATCAGCTCTTAAACTTGTCCCAATGATGTATGCATGCAAGTTTGGTGAAATTCCATCCATTGGTTCAGGAGATTTGGTGGGTACAAGAAATTGTCATCTAAGTCCTCCAGTGACCTTGCAAATGAGGTCAAGGTCACCAAAATCTAACCAGCTCTTAAATTTGTCGCAAAGATGTATCCCTGAAAGTTTGGTGAAATTTCATCTATTGGTTCAGGAGATATAGTGGTTACAAGAAATTGTCATCTAAGTCCTCCAGTGACCTTGAAAATGAGGACAAGGTCACCAAAACCTAATCAGCTATTAAACTTGTCCCAATAATGAATCCATGCCAGTTTGGTAAAATTTCATCCATTGGTTCAGGAGATATAGTGGGTACAAGAAATTGTCATCTAAGTCTTCCAGTGGCCTTGAAAATGAGGTCAAGGTCACCAAAATCTGACCAGCTCTTTAAGTTGCTCCAATGATGTATCCATGCAAGTTTGGTGAAATTCCATCCATTGGTTCATGAGATATCACTGGTACAAGGAATTTTCATCTACGTCCTCCAGTGACCTTGAAAATGAGGTCAAGGTCACCAAAATCTAAACAGCTTTTAAACTTGTCCCAATGATGTATCCATGCCAGTTTGGTGAAATTCCATCAATTGGTTCATGAGATATCGCGCATACAAGAAATTGTCATCTATGTCCTCCAGTGACCTTGAAAATGTGGTCAAGGTCACCAAAATCTAATCAGCTCTTAAACTTGTCCCAATAATGTATCCATGCCAGTTTGGTGAAATTCCATCCATTGGTTCAAGAGATATCGCGCATACAAGAAATCTGTCACAGGGACGCCGACGCTGACGCCGACGCCCGGGATCCGCACTGAAAACAATATGTCCCCCCTCACCTTTGGTGGGGGGACATAACTAAGTTAGTAAGACCTTAAATTTTCGAATGTAATGGAAGCAAAAATATTGCCTTTTTTTTTTTGCAAAAAAAATATTGAATGCTTTTGTCCTGCAAAATTCATAATTTTTTTCAGCAAAGACTATTAGCACACTTGATTTTCTGGGAACTAGATGACCTAACAAATCTTTGACTAATGACTTTGTTAGGCCAATGATGCTTTGGAAGACTCGGCCCAGTGAAGTAATAATGTATACCATACAAGTTTTCCATATTGGGACAGATAGACTTCAGTCTGATCAGGGTCTATGCTGCCTACCATTCCATCTGCATCTGCAAGGCTATTCTAAGGATGAGTTGCAGTCAACATTTTTTGAAGAAACTAGAAAATTATCAAAGAATTACCATCAAACCCCACCTACATTTGGAGCTTAATTGTTGTTCAAAACTAACAATGCTGTTAGTTAACAAGACATTAAATACTTCCAACTTAGTGCATGCAAAAACATACTGCTTGCAAAAACACTGTGATTTTTTTGGCATTCTTGTTTTTGCAGTGATACAGCTCCTCATATTTTTTGGCAAAAAAATATTTGCACAGTTGATTGTATTGGTACGATGACTTAAAAAATCCTTAGCAACTTGGTTGTGAGATAATTATGTTTTTAACATCTGGGCCCTGGCCTACTTAGATCCTTTATAATAGTCCCCTCAGTAACTGCTGGTGTATATTTCAGACTTTATTTTACCTGAAAATTGGAAATTTCTTTTTCAGTTCTTCAATACTCTTAACTTTATGTGACTTGTAAAAGGTATCCAAAGCATCTGCTAAGGACTTGGGAACCTACAAACAGAATAAGCAAATAAAAAATGTGTTAATCCATAAAGTGCTTCTAACATTATGAGCTGCGACACGACAAAACAAACAAAGTGCCATTGGCGCCCAGCAACGACTCAAATCAGCCTGGGCATCCACCCAGTCTGAGTAGAGTCTTCACTGTCAGCATGGAAGTAGTTTAGCTACCCTTCAAGCACACAGCAAAGACTCTGATCAGACTGGACAGAGGCCTAGGCTGATCTGAATCTTTGCTGGGTGTACCTGTCAGTTGTGTCCCGGCTCCTATAACAATTGAATTTCCAAATACTGACTATTCAGCTGATGAGGCTCATAACGAGCCCCTTATCCAAATATACACTGTTTGCTCTATAGTAATTTAATTCTCCATATGATAAAGCTTGGAAGTTTTTTATTGAAATTGTGCAAAGTAATTTTTTATCATCTGAGTATCTGATGCTATAAAGGTTAAGACAAGTGCAAATTCTGCATACACAGGCCAGCCTGCACAATATGTACAGTCTGGTCTGGCATGTACTCTTTTCTTTTAGAAATCTGCAATGATTAATTATGGATGGAAGATTTATGGTCTGAATGCCCTTTCAACAGCATTTTAGTCATGTCAAGCTGATTGGGAATGTGTGAGATAATGACCTAGATAAATAATCCAGAGGCTTGAGAAGAACTGACCTGGACTAGACGCACATAGCAGTAACTAGGTTCTATCTACATAATTTATGTAAAACACAGGCTCAAAACATTGAATAAAGTCTATGGCACAGAACTGTCATTATCAAGTTATAATTATTCTTTATAATAATATTTATTATTTCAGTTTGCTCCCAGTGTGGGGAAAGGATTGTATTTGCTGTGATGGCCCTACAGAATTACCTTAAATCCATTCTTGGCCATATCAATTGCTGGCTGGAACAATTCTTCCCAGGGCCTAGTACCATACCTCTCATGAGCCATCTGATAACCCTTTAGCTCACCAGGAACTGCTATGGACAGACCACCTGCAAGAGAACATGGTTATAAATAACTGTGCAAACAGTCTGATCAAAGTCGTAACTGTTTGCATCAAAACTCTATGGATCCTGAAGTATCTATTGTATTTATTTGGTTATAGGATAGGAGTTTACCCCTGCAAAATTAAAGTAAATATGTAAATCAGTTTTGTGTAATTCAGCTACAAAATGGGTTTATCTCTTCCAAAACCACAAGATGAATCTAGATCTTTGGGACTGTTTTGATTATTTTGGATGGGCAAAACCTGTATTATAACTGAAGAAAAACAGTACATGTGCATTGGCTAAAAAAAAAAGCCCCGGATCCAGGGGGTGGGCTCTGGGGCTTCAGCCCCGCCACCTGGACCCGGTAAGATTAAAATATATGTTGTGAGATCTCATTCAAATCGCCTCGGTGAGGCGATTCTAATGAGATCTCACAAGATATATTTCAAGGCAAAAAGACACCAAAAATTCTCATCAAATGGATCCCTTATTATGTCATATATTTTCAAGCCTCACCCCCTCCCCTTCGCCCAACCATCCCTTCCCCTCCCACTTCCCAAATATATCTCGGCTCTCGGCACCTCTCAGCCCCGCCAGTTATCAGTTATCCACAGCCCCACCAGTATGTTATGGTCTGGATCCGGGCCTGAAAAAACACACTTACCTTTCTGAGTAGCCAGCCAGGCTGGTAGTAAAAACTGGCTTTTGTGAAGAATGAACAAGCAATATGTTATGTATACTTGAAAATGCAAAAGAAATTAGAGAAAAATTCCACCTAAAGCAGACTTTTGAATCTGAATGCCGAAGTTAGCAACCACTGAGGGTCTGTTCAAATTATGTGATGTTATATTTGATACCGCCTACATATCAAACAGTCAACAACTTATACTATAATGACTCTTTACAATTTTAACAAAATCTGTCCACCTATAAGACATCTTGTCACAGTCCATCTTTTCCATCATATAAAAACTTTAACCAAAATATCCTTTTTAATGCATAATATACTGATACAGATATCAGAGTGATAACAACAGCACTTACAGTACTTCCATGCTGGTATGCTAAAACAGCTATTATGATCAAGAACATAGTATGACGTGAAAACTTTAAGCAAGTGTAAAAGAATGTGTTCCACTGCATGTGTCTTAGTAAGCACTAAATAACATTAAGAAATCATCAAACACTGTTAGCTTTTCAAATTAAATGGCTCAGCACACAGTCAGTGCAGCCTCGTTTTTACATGTTTACAGTCCACAGAAAGGCAATGTGACATGAATAGCAGTACATCAAGACTATGCTACAATGGAATATAAAAGCATTAAAAATTCCTTTGCTTTATATTCCTTTGTAGTTTAGTCCCAATGGAAGCCATGGTATATTAGCATCATATCCAAAATAGCGTTATGTGTAGCATTGTATTGATGAAGACACAAAAACCATAAAGAAGCTTACGTACCATAAGCTCTGAACTGGATTGAATGATATACAAATATTGATGTGAGATTTGATCAAATAACAGATATCCTCATAGAATTTTCTACCAAGCTATTGAAAGGAGTTTAAAACCTTTGTTTTTTGTAAATTCGGTTGGCAAGAAACAATCATTATGATACTAGACCTATGTATTTTTCATGCAGTACTTTATTTCTTCATAAAATGTAACAACAGATGGAGCCTTTGAAAATTTTATGGGAAACAGCTCCCAAAATGGTCAAATTATGAGATATCACCTCAGTGAGAGGTTACATGACTGTTTCTACAGCTAAAACACATTAAAACATGATACAAGTGCTGTGTTAATGTTTCTGCAAAGACCTGAAAATTACCTTGCTCTCCATTTGAAAACTCAAATTTTTCAACAGACTAATTGCAGAACAGTAAGGAGACTGAGGTCTCCTTACTGTATTACTTCTTCAATAAGTTAATGAAAATATTTTTTCACAAACAATTCTTACTCAAGAGTATTCAAATGACATGCAACCAGTCTAAACTGACCTTTACTGGAGCTGGTTCCATTGTAGAACATGCCCTTAGTGGCGGCCAGGGGAGCCACCTCTCTTGCATCAATAGCAAAACTTTCTCCTGTGGTTCTGAAATATACATATACAAATCACATGATAATCATAACATTGCGAAAGAGAGGAAGAAAGAAGAGCAATTCTAATTACCATATAATGTGCACAAATATTGGGACACCTAAAATAATTAATTTTCCATTTGTCCCAAATGGAAAATTAATTATTTTAGGTGTCCCAAAATTTAGGCACATTACAATAATGTAGTGTCTTGCCTGTCTTCACACTGTCACTACACAAAGCTAAACTGGAAACTTTGGTGAATGTCAGTGACACCAAAGGACAAAGACACAGCCACTGCAGATCAATACCTAGGTCACACACTCTACTAGTTGCAGGTAAGCAAAAGGTAATGACTCCAGACCTCTAGCAGAACGTATGTTTATGGTAATCACTTATTGTCATGATAACTCTTACCTCCTGAATTGCTTCATGCTGAAAAGCACTAAATTGCTAAGCCTTAACACAGGGTATAATTGGTGATCCTAACAATCCTAAGGAACTCTGATATGGTTGGCACTGTTGGCTTATATATAATTCAGTCCAAATAGTCAGAGCACATTTAGTATGTATTACTATGAAATACATGTACTTACCGTATTCTACCTAATTAGCGCACATGCCCCTATAAGCGCACACCATGGCAATTTGTGAGACATAGGACTATAAATGCACATATTTTTTACTGGTTTATTCCTTTGTTTGCTTGTTTACAAGAGCTGAAAATGCAACAGAATATATCATTTTTTATTTCTAAAGCTTCTCTATGAATTTAAAGGTTAAGCATCAGAGAAAAGCTGCGTATAAGCAGCTTTTCTCTGATGCTTTACCTTTAAATTTGTTCCTTTCAATATATAATAACCTATTAAAATGTGCGCTTATAAGAAAGAAAGTTTACTACAAGTATTTGCCACCATTTTGAAAAAGTTAAGCGCACAGGGCGCTTATAAGGTCGATTACGGTATCTGGCATATGCTTACTTGTTATAGATAGTCATAAAGAAACCACCTCCTATGCCCATACTCTGTGGGTCAGCAAGGCCCATACACAACAATGCTGCTATTGCTGCATCAACAGCATTACCCCCAGACTTCTCCAATACATCCCTGTAATAGATATGGTGAGATTTTTTATCATACAGAAAAAATTGAAGTATCGGGACAAACAGATCTGAGCAAACAGTGCAGACCCTAATCAGTCTGCTCTTAAAAGGAGCAGTCTGATCAGAGTTGACACTGTTTGCAGTTCCATCTGTATCTTTTGAAGGCATTACTTCATTGTAAAATCAAACTGTTACATTTTTAGGAGTTATGGTAATTATTTTACAAGTGCCAATCTTTAGGATTTTTATAGTACTTCGAATTTACCCCCGCTTCTCCAGTCTTTCACATGAAACTTTAAGCGAGGTCCTATTTCCATATGACCTAGTTGTTGGTGGGATGTTAAACCCAAGTTCACTCACTCACTTCAGATTTAGTTTCATGGCATCTGACATGATGTAGTTAGATGTGTACATTGACAAAGTTTGAATGCCACTATGCTTACGGAAGCTGAGATATGTGTATGCAACCAAACTGAATCAGTTGTGCTAGTCAGCCAAGTCATGGTGATCTACTTTCATAGCAGCTGATAAAAATATCTTGATCTACTTTAAAGGGCATGAGGCCGACAGAAACCAAGATATCCATGAAATTCCTGTTTCTGAATAAGAGGTACATTTCAGCTAGATTTTGTCACTATGATAATGACCTAGTTTCATGGCAGATGACAGAATGGAAAAGGCAAGCACTGGTAAGTGATGAAGTTTGAAGAGCATGGAGCTCACCATAATTCAAATTATGGATATTTAACATGATTTATGGATATCCATAATTTGATTTATGGATATTCATAATTTGATTTATGAATATCCATAAATGGATTTATAGATATCTATAATTTGAATTATGGATATCCAATATTCACCCTGATTTATGGATATCAATAATTTGCATAATGGATATCCATACCGTAATTCGAATTATGGATATCAATAAATAAAGAATATATAGTAAAATGGCACCCTATATTCGAATTATGGATTTCTATAATTTGAATTATGGATATCCACAAATTGAATTCTGGATATCCATAAATCATGTTGAATTATAGATATCAATAAATCAAATTATGGATATCCATAATTCGAATTTTAGGTAACCATAATTTGAATTATGGATATCTATAACTCAACATGATTTATGGATATCCATAATTTGATTTATGGATATCCATAATTTGATTTATAGACATCTATAATTCGAATTATGGCTATCCAATATTAACCCTGATTGCTGGATATCAATAATTTGTATAATGGATATCCATAATTTGAATTATGGATACCAATAAATAAGAAATATATGGTAAAATGGCACCCCATACAAATGGCGCTTCAACAGCCTACACAGACAGACAAACAGACAAACAGACACCAAACAAGAAACAATGCCTTGCCAACCTAAAGTTGCTTCACAGAAATATACAGAATGCTGAGGCTCCTCACTGAGACAATTCTAATCACAGCCTATGTTTTATACCGGGTATACAACAATTAAAAACTGTTTCAAATTATCCTTGAACACCAAACTTATCTCCTTACCTAAAATTATCAGTTAAAACTGAAACTGTTAAGATATCACTTGTACCTGCCAATCTGTGAGCACTGTGTGACATCTGAAGCAACAGCAGCATGCTTGTATTTCCCGAGAACTGGATTACTTCCCTTGTGAGTAGTGTTCACTGCGTGGGTACTAAAGTAGACTGCTACACCAACTAGTGCCACTAGAAATACTCCCACAGTTATCCAGGCACACAGTCTAATTCTGCAACAAATAGAGTGAACAGAGAAATGCCTTTTTTCAGAAGGCATCATGTAAATTGAAACGCAATATCAAAATGAATGCAATGTCGTTGACATTGATATACAACATTATTTATACATTGTGTGTCCACCAGGGTGTTACATCGCCATGTTTTCTGCCATTTTTACAAAGAGAAATAACTTTTGTTCACTTCCCTGAAAGATAAACCTTTAAATCAAACTGAAAAGCATTCGGAAACCAGCCAAGATAGTGCAAGTCTCAGCCTAATACACATAGCTAAAAAGTTTCATCATAATATTCAAAACAGTAACCCAGTTAATAGGAAAAAAAAATAGTCAAATGGATGTAACTTCAAAACTAAGTAAGGGGAAGGAGATTAGATATGCTGTCTCAACTTCATATACATCATTTTTATGCTTCATAAATATATTCCAATGGGTAAAGTAGCTATGGTAAGTACACGAATTGTCTTACCAAATGCCACAGTCTATTCTATCAAAAGGCAGTAACTCTGCTAAAAATCATTAGTGCATAAGCTGGATAAAATATGGGATTTCCAACGTCTTAGCCTTACTATTTACCAAGTTTCAGCTAAACTGAATAAAAATGTCCATGGTAACGTGTTGTTTCAGTCCTATTCTCGTTCGCCCCCCTGGTCATTTCAGTCCTATTTCCTTTCGGTCAGGTCATTTCCGCTTGTTTCAGTCCTATTCTCGTTCAGCCCCCTGGTCATTTCAGTCCTATTTCCTTTCGGTCAGGTCATTTCCGCCCGATTTCAGGGGTGGGTCGTTTCTGCCAAAGTTTGGAGGGTCATTTCGGCCCTATTTATTTTATACAGTTTTAATCCATCCATCCATCCATCCATCCATCCATCCATCCATACCTACCTATCCTGCCTACCTACCCAACTACCTACCTACCCTACATCCTACCTACCCACCTACCTACCTACCTACTTACCTACATGCATACATACCTACCTACCCACTCCTACCTATCTACCTACCGACCAACCCTACCTACCCTTCCAACCTACCCTACCTACCTACCCCACCTACCCTGGCTACATATTATTACCTACCTACCCACCTACCTACCTTCCTACCTACCTACCTACCTACCCACCAATCTACCTACCTACCTAGAATGCTGTGACACGCGAGACATACATCCTGCGATCTGCTAGATCATTCATTTTCCTTCTGATTTCTGATTTTCTTTTGATGCCTGATTATCTTTATCGATTGCCAATCAATAATAATTACTGGGTTGTGTTTTTTTAATTGCCTATATAACTGTAAACTGTATAATCAATTTTGTTTGCTAATTAATTTGGAGGTGTAAAACTATATTTACCATAATCGATTAACAAAAGGTAAAGCAAACAGGTGTTATACGAGGGTTGATCCAGAAGTAATGTCACTGTAGCTATAAAATCGCCAAGAATAGGAAGAAAGCAACAAAATTTCGTATCCGAGAACCTTATTCTATTTGTAGCAAGGTCTGAAAATGTCATAAAAATATACTGCATTGTTATCGAGATATCGAGATAGACAGAAGGCATGGTAACGACACGCGCCACACGTTATTGACGTTGGTGACGTTCAAGACGAAGTTTCGATATTCTGTCATGTCTAAAGTAGCTTCTTTGCTGTTCTAGCATAGCAGTAATGTCTGTTCATCTATGTTTATCTCATCTTTGAATATTATTTGAGCAGTCCCGCAGCTAATGTTCAAGAATGTACACACTATTCGAATTGCAGAACATCGATCTTCATATATGGGGTCTAAATAAGAGCGACGTTATTGTCTGACATTGCAGATAAAGGTCTTTCGGTTTTCAGATGATCATCTAGCGAATCATCTGTATCACTATAACGCTGGTTGCACATTTACACAAATTTAATAATCACTGATATATCGCCCCATGTTTAATTTAATCGCTCTTGGGTCTCTAATGGTGATGTTTTTAATTTGTGGCAAACCCGTATAAATATGCGCTGAGGCGATTGTCAGAAATCAACATTTTTTCCACTCGGTAGTAACAGATATTAGCACTTACTAGCGAACTTCAAACTGCAATGACGTTATCAAAGTTTCAACAGTAGAAAGCAGATATATATTTCGTTATCGTAATCAAGTTTTCACCTGATTTCACGCGTTAGTTCGATTTTGATATGTAATTACCTTTGAAAATAATGTTCATGTAATCAACGTTATTTTAAGGTGCGGCACGATGGCGTCGGTGGCGAACTTTGAACGTCTGTATAACTGGAACCGAAAAAGATTCCAACTTCATATTTATTTTATTAAATCGGAATTGAATTACAGTGTAGTTTGATATAATTTTTATAATAATGCTACATTGAATAAGCGCGCAATGGACACAGTGACATTACTTCTGGATCACCCCTTGTACTTATCATACCTGCAGTCACACCCTTAAGAGCAGGGCTTAACTTGGGGCAATTCAGTCTTTGAAAACCCTACCAATATTTACTATCCGTTAATGTATGTCAATGGTGCTTTGAAACGACCTGACCAAAAGGGTATAAGACCGAAACGACCTGGATTTAATCAAAACTGTGGGAGAAGTTATCCCAAAATAAACACATTAACAAATACAAGCAAAGGGCTCTAACTCTGCAAAAATCATTGGAGCTTAACCTTGAAACAATGTGCACTGGTCCACCTCAACATAGTCTATACCATATATACCAAGTTTCAGCTCAATCAGATATGAACATCTGGAGATGAAAAGTTATGATGATGATACCTTAGCTGCAGGACAAATGGACAGACAGATGGATGAATGCCAGTGCCATAGAATTATAGGTCCCATTTTTTCATATGGACATATCAAAATGTCAGAATGTTAACCCAACGATTAGAGAGATCCTATATGCATGACTGAATTAAAGATGGGTATTACCTGTTATTACCTGTCCTACAAAAGATAGGTATGGACAGACAGATGGAATCATACAGGCCCGACCAGTATGGGGACACTTTTAATGGTGTTTTATGTAATGTTTGAGACTCAAACGTGTTCCAGAATACCAGATGGGCATGCAATTTTAGGAATATCCTTGTGCTAGATATAGACAAAAGGTGCACATGAAAAAATTCATCTGCGCATGCGCAACATAACTCTATTTAGGCCATGCTATTTGCTATATCAAATAGGCTTATCATACCAGTATGCGGACACCTTAGAATCTGAGTAAACTAAGATGACATTTATAGTCTGCAATACTAATTAAATTATTGATACATGTAGTTAACAAAAATGTATAAACATCGGAATAGGGTTGTTCTTATTTCATATTGACACGGTTGTTTGCTTTGCCTGTTTGCGTGTTTTCCATAGCCAAGATGAAGCATCGATCGAGATATCAGTCTGCATCAGCCCTGCAAATTCGTCAATGTGTTGTGTAAGTGTAAAAGCGAATGGCAAAAGATATAGAAATGACGCATTGAAAAAATGTTACAAAGTCAGTAGAATCTGGAAAGTATCTTAGCTGACGCGGCGTGACGCCAAACACAAAAGTGTCCGCGTACTGGCAGTGTCCGCATACTGGTCAGTTCTGTCTACAGATGGGCAAAGCCAGCTCAATATGTCCAGTCACTTTTTTCTCAAGCCCCAAGGACTGAGAGGTTCGGTTATACAGCCAAGTGTCAAAAGTCTTTCCCCAAAATATTTTTTCCATTGACTTAAGTGCATTTGCTAGTGTGCAAGAAATTTTACTGTGAGGCCTGTGTAAAACTATTCTTAATAATTTTTGCATGCTTTAAAAACCTAAAAGATTTCTGTAATATAAAATAATTTTCATTTTGCCCTAAACACACTGAAAATTAAACTGCAAATCTTTGAACTTCGATAAAATTTTCAGAAATGCAGTTTTCTATTGACGTCAATGGTGACGTTGTCCAAAATTTGCAGAAAAAGTATAGGTGTTGTCTTTAAGGGCATATTTTTAAAAGAACAGTTCAAATCATTATTAGATGTTGCTAAAATTATTGCTCTTTCTAACCATATAAAATTTAATATCGTCAGATAAGCAGTTTTGCTACAGTAAAATTCCCCGTACACTTGAAAATGCATTGAAGTCTATGGAAAATCTGTTTTTGGGAAGACTTTTGACACTCGGCTGTACCTGTGTTACGCCGTAATGTGCACAGACGCTTGGGGTTTGGACTTTGGCCAGTTGAGCCTCATTGAGACTTCAAGAGGCTCTACTAGCCAAAGTCCTAATCCCAAACATCTGTGGTAATGTGTAGCACAGTGACACAGGGGTTATAATTCAGACCTAAAATTAGTACATTAGAGTAGTGCAGTTACCTTTCTCTCTTCCTACGGAGTCTGGCTGCTGCAGCTAAGTCATCATCATCATAGCTGACAAAGCTCTCCTCATCTCCTAATAATAAAGGCTGTTGCTGATCCCTGTTAACAGAGTTTCTGTGGCTCATTGTTTTGGTTGACAGGCAAGTTTCGGTTCTGTCTCTAATTATAGAACCGGTGTCTAGGTAAAGTTTTGTCGCACACGGCTAGTCAAGAGAAGTTCGTGAACGATGTTAATGATTCGAAGACACTCACTTTGTTTGTTACAACAACAACAACAAAAAGAACATTTACACTGTACAAAAACATGCAGGTAGATGCTACATAAAATATTCATGTATTTTTTACCATTACAGTGTATGGCTTACTTTGCATACAAGATAAATAAAATGGCTGAAGTTTACTATCATCTTGCTAAACACATCAAGACCCTGTTACAGTAGCCAGGTTTCCCATAGTACCGAGTTACTGAATGCTTCAAGTGGAACTATGTGTAGTGGTTGCGCCATGTCCGACGGATTGTCCATTGCGGTCAGTTACTGGTCGATTTGGTTCGGCATTTAGATGGCGCTAATTTCGCTGCACGTGACTGCAGAAGCGCTCTCTTACTTACCTTGACGTCGTAGCGGGAAGACGGGCTTTCTATCTCTGGAGCTCCAGATGAGAATTCTACCGGCTGAGACGAGTTTGCGGCTCTGTTCCATACAGTATAAAGTAACGGGTGAGTTTTACTTTAATGGTGGCAGCTGAACAGAACTTCCAACGCTTCTGAGAGGGAGAATTTATTAGAAAGTCTCGACCAAAAAATTTGATAGCTCGTGGCCCGGACCAGCATGCGTCTTAGGACTTCATAATTCTAATAACTGTACGGTTTTTCCAAAGGTTTACTGTCATTTTTAGAATTATTCTGCACGACATAATTTCTTCAATATTGTTTGGCATAATGAAATTAAAAATTTTCGGCTGAACAAAATTGCGCACGTGCACACGTGGCGGCCATTTTGAAAAACGACAGCAAAGCTTACTTTTTCATTTAATTGGCTATTCCTGCAACTGTTTACAGCTTAATACCCCAGTTTACAAGTTAAATTTCTTTCAAAGGAAGAAAAAAAAATGTATTTCATTAAAATTTCCTCATTTTAACAGACAGTTTTTGTTTGTATAAAATACATGTTTGCAGACGTGCATCCGGTTTCATGGCATAAGTCAAAGACTTGCGCAAATATTGAAACGTGTTTTGAATGAAATACATATTCAGAGGGGTATAAACCGGTTTTGAAGCTCGTGTTAGTCAAAGACGTGTACACCAGCCATAAACGTGGTTTGAAAACAGTTTCGACGTCATTGTAAGTGAGCAGCCGTTTTGTCGCAGGTAAAAAGAAATAAATTATAAAATTTATTCTTGTGTATTTACTTTGCGACAAAATGTCATCAGACATGCAAAACCCAATTCGTGTGAATTTTGCGACGGTTGAAGACCTCCAGAGCATTCCACACATTGGTCCAAAGGTTGCATGTACATTGATTGCATTGCGAGAAAGTCAAGGCAATTTGACCCTAGAAACATTGCAGACGTTTCTCCGAGCAAAGTTCGATGAGGAAACGTTGGCAATGTTAGATTTTTCTCGCAATGTAGGCTTGCCTATTGCACCAGCACAATATGGGTTGGAAGAAAGGGAGGACCCATTCACTACACTACTCCCTAGGGAGGACCCTAGGGTGGAGGAAAGGGAGGAACCTAGGGTGGAGGAAAGGCAAAGACCTGTTTCACCAGCCCGTAGTGTTTATCAGGACTCCTTTGAAGTAAATCCTTCAACCACTGCCAAAAATGAGGTAACTGAACAAAGGGCACCCATGTTTGCAGAAAGGCCTCCCATGTATGAACAAAGGCCACCCATGTTTGAAAGGTGGGAAAATTTTAGACAACAGTTTTCCCCAATGACCAGCATGCATGACCAGAAACCGTCTCTTCCTGCTGAAAAGGGCGGTGACCCGTCATGTGATAGGCCCATTCCTAGTTCCTCTGTCCAAAGGTCTGAGGAATATAAAGTTCCGAGGCCGACAAAGTCTGCCAAAGAACTGTATCGTAAGAGTACGAAGAGGGAGAAAAAGGTGGGGAAACTGGAAAAGAGTAAACATCATAAAAAGAGTGCAAAGCACAAGAAAAGAGCTCACAGAGATTCTAGCTCTTCATCCTCTTCCTCGTCTAGTGACAATGCAAAGAAAGAGGGAGGGATGGGGAAGCTGGAAAAAAGTAGGTATGGTAAGGCTGGAAAGCACAAGAAAAAAGTTCAGAGATATTCCAGCTCTTCTTCCGAAGACCGTGAGTATATTGAAAAAGGGGCAAAGCCCAAGAAAAAGACTAAGAAAAGAAAGTCTAGAGATGAGCCTTCCAGTTCCCCTAGCTCTTCTGATTCTTCTAGCTCTAGTACAGACTCTGATGATGAGTTTAACATGCGTGCAAAGCACCGTTCTCATCATAAGAAGTCTAAGAAAAAGAGTGGTGCTGCAATTCTGAGATTATTGCCTAAAAATCTCAGTTATGACGGGAAAACAAATTGGCTGGCATTCAAACAGAAGTTCACTCGATATGCCACTGCATGTGAATGGGCTTCTAGTGAATGTTTGAATTGTTTATGCTGGTGCTTGACTGATAAAGCAGCAGATTTCTATGCCATCTTGATGGAAAGAAACGAGCATTTGACGTATCGACGTCTAATGAGTCGATTGGAAAAACGTTTCGGTGTCGAGGAATTGGCGGAAACTGCTCAGGCAAGGTTTCGGCAGGCAACCCAGGAACCAGGGGAATCACTTGAAGACTGGGCTGATAGGATATTGACACTGGCAACTAAGGCATTTAAGATGTTGCCAGAGCAGTATTCTAGCAAGCAGGCTATCGTTAGATTATGTGAAGGTCTACTCGACAGAGAAGCTGGGTTGCGTGTTGGAATGGATAAGCCTGCTACAATAGAGCAAGCCATCAATAGTATAAGGTGGTATCAACACCTGCATCAGTCCGTTTATGGAAAATCCAGTAAACGGAAACCGGATGAAGTTTTTGAGATGGTTGTTCAAGGGACAAAGGTCCAGAATGAGAGTTCTGATGAGCAAAGTTCATCAAGAATCTCAGATCTTGAAGCAGCCATGATAAAGCTTCAGGAAAGTTTTGATGCAATGTCATCAAAGTTCTGACCATAGGAGCAGAACTACAGCTCCAAAATGGGGAAGAAAAATGGTGGTATATGGCAGTTTTGCCCTGACTCATGAACAGAAAATACTGTACTACGCTTAAAGTCTCCATAGGCCTATCAGCGGTAAAAACGACTAAATTCAAATCAGTGTAAAAAGCTGTTCAACCTTCACGTTTGATAATAAAATGCGGGTTAGTGTCCATATATTGAGATATAACAAGCAAAAAGTAGAGAAAACAAGTTTTTGAAAAATAACAAATCGCTCGCAAAATCAAATTTCCTGTTCTGGTTTCACGTCTAGCAATGCTATATAAACATCTGCGGGATACTGATTGGGACTCCACACCTGTACATTGTATTTTTACCATTTTATGAAATCGAAAGTAGGTCATTTTAGTTGCCAACTAAAACGACCCAAATAAGTTTTCAAACCCTTTTTATGCGAAGCTGAAGAATGTTTTATTTGTTTACAGCTGGCTAATCACGGTCATTTACAATGATGAATTTATAGTAAGAAGCTTGCAGCGATTCCTCATGATAAAATTTTTCATGCTGATAGAGCAATGGGGCCTTTAAGGAGCTGCCGGCAACAGTACGGCTTACTAGACAATGCAGGTACTGTTGCTGGGTAGGCTCTTTACGGTTCGTGCAGATCATTGTTGTCTAACTTGGCTATTACGGTTTTAAGACCCACAAGGGCAGTTGGTCAGGTGGATAGTGAAATATCGACCTGTGTAACCATGGATATGCTGGTGCAATGTCTAGAATACCGGTGTCTAAAGAGCATTGTAATGCATATGGTCTTAGGGTAAAACCCTGTGATCTGCCGTGTGGGGGGTGTGAATTCTGCATAAAGGCCGATAAAAATGGGGGTTCCTTTTCCAGGGAAGTGGATGGTTCAGTAACAAAGGATCTCCAATGTTGCAGATCATTATACCTATGATCACTGGACAAATGGTGATGTAACTGGGGAATGTTTAATTGGTATGGAAGAAAATGTTCAGTTCTTAAAATCCTGGGGAATGTCGTAAAAGTACAATTGAATTGGAACAGGGGGACACTCCTGGGGCACGGGGTCATACCAGAAAATGTTCAGGGAAAACCTGGGGTATTGAAAAACTTGTAGATATGAATCGGGTAGCTCCTGATGGGTGGATTAAAGATACCATGGGGAATGTTCAGATTAATTCTGGGGATTGTGATAATAGTCAAACTGGATACAATCTGGAAATATTTTGGGACTATATGAAAAGGGGTATCTTAGAATATGATCAGGTAGAACCTGGGGTATGTCGTGGAGGGGTATTTCCCAGAGGCCTGAGGTATTGCAGGGAGTAAGTAATAGCCAGTTAGAAACTCAGCTACAGCAACAAAGTTGTTCGCTAGCTGTTAGAGTCAGGATAACAGTGTTCTCCCCAGAAATTTCGGAAGTCATGTCACTTTTAGCACAAAAATCAGATTTTGACTTGATCAGTTTTTCAAAAAAAAATCCTTAATATAGCAATGTTTGGTCAAAATTAGCCTAAATTTACATTATAAATAATTTGTTGTAAGCCTTAATGCATTTAAAACTTTTACTGGCTAAAAAAATGAAAATAATAGCACTTTAATAAAATTTCATTGGAATTAAGGCATGTTGCAAGGACGTGCCTTAATGGTCTGGGGAGATCCCTGGGAGAAATAAGTCCATATAGATATAGCCACATTGGATGGGGTAGTCCATGGAAGGTTACGAGCCATGGAGCAACTGAAGAACCGTCATGCTGGGGTTTCTCATGGAAAGATTTAAAAGAAGGGCAAGCTGAAGATGGAAATCTGCATATACTTGACCGGATGAAAAGCGCTAGTAAACCTGAAGAGGGAGCTCTGTTCCTTGCAGGCCCTGCGGCAAAGTCGTACAGGCTTAACAGGGAGCAATTTCTCCTGATTGATGAGGACCTATATAACTCGGAAAGCCACCGACGAGAAGGACCTGGTCATGCCAACAAGTTTGAGAGACGAAGCCATCCAGTTAAGTCATTGCATATACCATCTGCAGGACATCAGGGAGTGGCCAGAAACAAAGCTAGGAAAAGAAGAAAGGGAAATTCTGTTGATAGGTCACCCATGGAGAGAGTCCACATTGACCTGGGACCATTGCCAAAACGCCCAGAGGAAATGAGAACATACTATGATGGTAGATCAGTTCACTAAATGGGTATAATGTATACCACCCCCATCGCAAACTGCTGAAGTAACAGCCAAAGCAGCTGTTGTACATTTTTTCTTGTGTAATGCCCTTGAGATCCATGAATCACAGATTACGACATATAGGCCGTACTGGAAGATTCCGTCCTTGAGATCCATGAATCACGGATTACGACATAGGCCGTACTGGAAGGACCAGGCAGAAAGGGATCTACTATGAAGGGTAGGGACAGATTACACCCCACGGTCAGCTACGATACCACTTATAGCTACCTCTGCATGTCAGATGTATCAAGAACCCGAGTCAGCTGTGATACACCTGATAGCTTCCTCTGCATGTCAGATGTATCAAGAATCCGAGTCAACTGTGATACACCTAATAGCTTCTTCTGCACGTCAGATGTATCCAGAAGTCACACCCTACAGTCAGCTACGATACACCTGATAGCTTCTGCTGCACGTCCGATGTATCCAGAAGTCACACCCTACAGTCAGCTACGATACAACTGATAGCTTCTTCTGCACGTCAGATGTATCAGGAATTGTCAATCAACTACGATACAACTGATAGCTTCTTCTGCATGTCAGATGTATCAGGAACTGCCAGTCAGCTACGATACAACTAATAGCGCCTTCTGCATGTCAGATGTTTCTTGAATATTCTACGACACGCTGCCAACATCAGCTAAACACTGGGAGCTTCACTGCATACCAGGTGTTCTACTGATACTGAGAACGTCCGAGAAGTCGTCGGATCTTTCTTCATAAAATGGGGAGGAGTGTAGTGGTTGCGCCATGTCCGACGGATTGTCCATTGCGGTCAGTTACTGGTCGATTTGGTTCGGCATTTAGATGGCGCTAATTTCGCTGCACGTGACTGCAGAAGCGCTCTCTTACTTACCTTGACGTCGTAGCGGGAAGACGGGCTTTCTATCTCTGGAGCTCCAGATGAGAATTCTACCGGCTGAGACGAGTTTGCGGCTCTGTTCCATACAGTATAAAGTAACGGGTGAGTTTTACTTTATATGCATGCTATGTGCAAGGCTGCACTTATTGGTGCACAATAGTATTTTCAATAAACCATTTTCCTCTTAGTTATAATAAGGTTTCATGTACAACTCCTGCTACTGTTTACAAGATTGACTTAAAAAAGTCTTGCTAACTATTTTCGTGTTCAGCATGACCCACGACATAGTTATTGGGGGTGATTTTAATTCTTCACTGCATCGAGCCCAACCATGTGGGCGTGATCGGATTCTTCGCGAGTTCTTGGAGGAACATTGTCTCTTTATGACTGCTGACTACCCGCGGGTTCCAACTTTCTTTCACACAGCTGGTGATTCCTCATCACAGATTGACTGAAAAGGGATATGTCAATGAATCTCAAATAAAATACGACAAAAAAGGAGGCAAAAGAAAGAAAAAAAAATCTCCTCTTATCGGTTATGCACCGTCGCATCCGTGGTGGGGTGCTTCCGATGCCGAAGACAGGAACGTGTAGGTTTAGCTCTGCCACACGTCCCGGTGTCTCCGGTACCGGAGGCGCTCCATAACGAATAAAATTAAGGACAGGGACATGCCTGTCTGGACATCGGTCCGCCACATGTCCCTGTCATTCCAAGCCACGATAGTACTTCATTACAATATCCCGATGTGAGTGGTGCATGGCAAAAATGTCGAAATCTTAGAAAATTTTTATGTATGTCTGCTTTCAGGCTAAGCATATGATTAGTCTCTGTGTTGTTTGTATAGCTGTTTCTTGTATAGTTGTTTTCTTGTATGTTCAAAACGGTAGACTAGTCATCTAGAAGGGCTCAGTGTGCTGTCGCATGAGTCCCCATTTTCTCTGTTATTTGGTTGATATGAACGTTCCAGACGAAAGAAAACTGTGGTGTTATACATGTGTATATATGTATGAGTTTAAAATCTAGCTATTTATTAGACATCAATCAGTATGTTATTATGTATATGTAAAATATGTTGAAATTAAGACTAGTATGTAAAGTCAATCTGCATTGAGGACGGCATTATCCTTCTGTCCCGAAATTCGCCATTTCTACAGATATACCGGTTGATGTGTATGGATGCGCCTTCCGGGGTTTCTGCACTCTTTACAAAGGGGATCTACTAATGTGACTCCATGTTCGTTCCACTACACGATAATGCCCTTCTAAGGTGGGTCCGCTCCTAGAGACAGGGAATCTGTTCCCAAAGGAGCAAATTCTCTCCTCTGGGAGCGGACCATCAATGAGAGTGGAAAATGGTAGTGGCAGGGTTGCTTCCCCTAAAGGTGTATTCATACATCTTGTTATAAGTAAGGGTGTACTGATATACAATACGTTATTGTCTTTTACATAATAACCCTTAGTGTTGGGACTTTACATAAAGGAGCAAATAGTGCAGTCTGATCAGAACATGCTGCAATGTTTGTCAATACGACAACCATATCTACGTGGTCGTAATGTTGCGGTGTCCCAACATTGGGGGTGGGTGCCGGGCACCCGATAACAGATTTCCCTTAATCTGAACGCGTGTCCGACGTTAATCTGACGATCGAATATAAACGTTCAAGTTTCGATCAAGCTCTTTAAGCTATGGTTATGGTTGTTTCGGTTGCTAAATCAAAACACGGAAGTTAAACATGTGGTACTGTTAACTTTGCAAACTTCTTTTCAGACGTCTCAGTTGCTGTATAAAATACATACAGTAGAAATATATAGTGTAAATACAAAACTGAAAATCTGATTTTCGGTGCTCGCCGCCATCGAGTGATGAGGCAGGTGGTCATAGCTGAAGCTTTGCCGGCACTAGCCTCATCACCCGATGAGCGAGAGTCGAAAGCCATAACTTCAGTTTAGTAAATAAATATAATTCCTACTTACATCTCGAAGTATAATCCAAATTCTGATTTCAACCTCACTATATTAGTTAAGTCTAGACCGCATGGCCTAGTAACCTAATGCACGTGAATCTCGGAGGTAATTGGTAACAGTTATGTATGACAGGTCTACATGTAAATATTTACCTAGCCAATACAAATGAGAGAGAGAGAGAGCTTACTTCATCTAATGCTGAGTCGTGAAAATGAGGAATAACATATAAGTGACAAAAAAGGACTCTGACCAGCCTGTGTATTAGAACAGTCTTGTCGGAGTATTTGTTTGTTGTTCGCATGCACATTGTATGGACCCAGGGATCTGCGGACCCAAAATGACGGCACTGGACTGTACGGGTCTATTCACTGACACAAGACCTCGCGCAATGTGTCTCAAATACATGTAATTGTATTAAAATTAAAACATGTTAAAGTTATATTTGAAAATTTGTCCAGTTAGATTTTCTATTTTAATACGAAATTTCTACTACATGTTTATTGATGTTAATTATCATAATTATCAGACTGCTTCAGTTTACTATACTTTTCTCGAAGGTGAGGTATCTTCCCGTAGTCACCTGCCCTGACCTCTATGTTGTTCGTGCTAGTGCGAACTCTGGGCGTGGATAGTTTAGTTGGCATTTAACCGGGCTAGCCACGCCAAGAGTTCGCCCGAATTTTGGCAAGTAGAGGTTGGAACATCGGGAAGGTACATCTCTTTGGTGGTTGGAAAATGAAAACTGTTTTATACATTAATATTTAATCTACTTATGGTGCGTACATTTATGGAACTTGCTACACAAGATACCTCACCCCCATACCATACCATATTGTACTACAATGTTTCGATTTTGTCAGCTGTTCTATTACCGTTTACATTACGGTAAAAAAGTGCGACAAGTTATAAGTATGGCCTCGGCGGGCACATGGCGTCGAAATAGCGCCGTGCCGACGACTATGGGACGTATTGACGTCACATGCACGTCGGTACCACGTCGTTTCGACGTTATGTATATGCTGGGGTATTTATGTTGTAGTAAGATCCTTTAAATATATGTTGTTGATTGCTACCATGTCCATGTAAATGCATTGTACTATTTCCTCTTATATCTGTATACAGATCAGAGAGTAATAAAAGATATGTTCGTTCGTTCGTTCGACTATTTCTTTGTCTCCGAATCCTTAGTTGCAGAATCATCTGTTACTGTCCATGACATGCATCATTTGAATCTATCAGATCACACTCATATCAGCATAATTATACCTACGAGGATTTTATCCACGCAAACTAAGAGGAAGGAGGGGACTGCAGATTCTCATAAACAAAAGATTGATTGGCGCAAATGTGACTTGCAGGAGTATGGCTCTAGTGTTGCAGAAGGGTTGCAGTCGAAATTGGGAATGGCTCTGGATACGAGGCTTGAGGCTGATCTTTTACTGAGGGAGGTGAATAGTGTCTTATATAATAGTGCATGTGCTGTGACAAAAACAGCGGACCAGGAGACGCAAGTCTAAGTCCGGGCTACCTATCTGGAATAACACGATCAGAGATGCAGTCCAAGCGAGTAAGATAGCGCATGCTGAATGGAAGAGAGTGGGGCGTCCGCATAGTGAAACTGATCCTGTAAAGCTTCGGAAGAAGGAGGCAAGACGTAAACTTCGGCGGTGTATTCGGATGGAGCTGTCTGTCAGAAAGGAGACTTTCCTGACGACAATTATGGATGCACAGGAGTCCGATTCAAGGAGTTTTTTAAGGCTGTTAAGAGGCAGCGTTCTTCTCGGTCTGTCAATACCCAGTTGCTGCATTATAATGGAGAAGTTCTTGACGGGGTAGTGGAGGTAGCAGCCGGTTTTGCAGCCCATTTCGAAGGACTGGCAACCCCTACAGATGACCCCCAGTTTGACCCTGATTATTGGAACCAGGTCTCCCTAGATACAGTCCTGATTGAGGACTTGTGTGCGAGGCAAGAACCAGTTTTTCGACAGACATCCCCAAAGGAGATCTCAAATATAGTGCAGACTTTTCGGAACAACAAGGCTCAGGATAAACAGGGTTTATCGGCTGAACATTTTAAGTTTGCCCCAGATGTTGTTTTCTCTCTCCTGTCGGATTTAAAGAATTATATTATGCGGACGGGATATATTCCTCACGACATGAAACAAGGAGTGATAACGCCCGTTCTGAAAAAAGATAAAGACCCCTTGCTCCCTACTAATTATAGGGGAATTACAGTTCTGTCAGTAGTTGGTAAAATCTTGGAGAAAGTACTATTGAGACGTACGGAGTCCACGTTATGTGGTCAACAGTCTAGATTCCAGCGAGGATTTACTAAGAATTCTTCGTCTATTAATGCAGCTCTGATCGTGTCAGAAGTACAATACGAAGCGAAGTGTAATAAGCAAAATCTTCATCTGGTAACCCTGGACGCCTGTAAAGCTTTTGACGTGGTCTGGCAGGACTCACTTCTGCGGAAGATTTACCTGGCCGGGATAGATGGATCCCTGTGGCTAACACTGTCTAGCTTGTACAATGGGGCAGCGTCTGCAGTAAAGTGGGTGGGCCATCTCTCAAACCCGTTTCTGGTGCAACAAGGCGTGCGCCAGGGTGGAATTCTGTCCACCCTTCATTACAAGTTATATAACAATAACCTGCTACATATGCTGGAGGACCTGAACATGGGGGCATTTATTGGCCACATAAACTGCAGTGCTCCGACGTGTGCCGACGATGTTGCTCTTCTGGGTTTGTGTAGGCGCCATCTCTGGGAGTTAGTAGATGTTGTGTCTTTTTACAAGGGAAGAGAGAGGTATCTTATCAACGCACAGAAGTCTGTGGAGGTGGTATTGAGTAATGGCGGAAAAACGCTAGAGACAGAACAGGTTACTCTTGATAATATCCCTATTCCCCAGGAGCGGGAGACAGTGCATTTGGGGATTGATAGGAATCTGAAGGCATCTGGTAACATTGATAAGAAGGCGCAGTTGGGAAGAAGGACTATGTATTCTCTGATGGGTGCTGGGGCCTATGGAAACTCAGGGTTGAACCCCCTTGTCTCTTCAAAGATGTGGAAAACGTTTGCACTCCCACGAATGTTATATGGGTTGGAGGTATGCAGCCTGAGGATGAAAGATGTTGAGGTCTTGGAAGCCGTGCAAAGAGGGATCCTGAGGAGGATTCAGTGTCTGCCTGAACGTGTGGCAAATGTTGCTGTCTACGGTCTTTTGGGTGTACGTCCCATAGAACAGGAGTTAGACCTTAGAAAACTTTCCCTTTTCGCATCTGCACTGTTTGATGAAGCCTCCTTGGAACATGAAATTCTTCAAAGACAGTTGGCTGTAAGGGAAATCAATTCAGACAGCTGGTTTATGCAGTGTAATGTGCTTCTTCATAAATATGGCCTCCCAAATGTTTTCTGTGTCAGAAATGCATTTCACTCTAAGCAGGCCCTTAAGGCAGCGATTAAAGATGGGGTGGATGGATATGTGTCGGAACAGTGGCAAATTGAAGCATCCGCTAAGTCTTCCCTAAGGTACCTTAACATTGAAGTATGTGGGGTGGGTAGAGTGCACAATTCTTGGAGGTTGGTTAGTAATAGTGTTAGGGACGTGCGTAGGGCGCAAATAAAGGTAAAGCTGCTTACTGATACATATGTTCTGCAGTCGCATCGCTCGAAGTATAAAAAATCCACCGTGTCTCCTACGTGTCCCCTATGTAAGAACGCGCCTGAGGATCTGATGCACTTTCTTCTTGACTGTTCCCTGTTGCATTCTGTTAGGGTGGGGTATATCTCTGGGTTGAAGAGGCTGCTGGTTGGGGTAGTCCCGGAGCATGCGGACCAGTATCTAGCTGATAGTGACATGCTGTGCCGCATTATCATGGACTGCACTGTGTTGGACGCTTTTGTTGGTAAGGAGCTTCTGGACGGGTTCCAGAATGAAATGGAGACCTTGAGTAGGAACCTATGCTTTGCGCTCCACTTGAAAAGAACCACATTATTGAATGAAACAAATTAGAGGCTGTATCAGGACTCCTGCCATGGGTGGGTCATGGGGGTGTTTATGGGGTGGCATTTCTTGGGTTTTGTGGGATTAAGTGGGGTATGTGCACGTGTTGTGGCCCCTGACCAGGGCATCCTCGCCGAGGGTACACTGATGGGGAGCCTTAACATGGATTCTTTTAGGGAGATGCGCTGGATACCTTGCCCATGACTTGCAGATGGCTGAAGTGCTGATGTTATTCGTATTCCTATACAGCTGTGCTGTCTGCTTGTGGAGTTGAGCATTAGTTAAAGTCGTATACAAATTGATTAAGTTTAGGGCCTTGCTCTCCTCTTGCATGGAGTCTCAGTGTTTAATGAAATTAGATGTTCTGTGGTTCAGGGGTCCAGCCTTAGGTAGGGTGGGAGATGTACAGGAGATACGGCGGTTTGATGTTTATGGGGATACATATGTTGTGGCCCCTCTTCTGGGCATTCTGTATGAGGCAGCTTTGATGAGGGGCTACATGATATGTCGTATTTTGAATGGATTGGGGTGTTTGATTACCCCAGAATTTGCACCTGGCTGGAGCCCTGATGATTGGATAGTTAAACCAGTATACAACCAGTTGCATGCGTTGCAATAAATACTACTAGATTATTAATACATCAACCTGAATAATAATATTAGATTATTAGAAAATTCAGGAAAAAATGGTCAAACTGCACAAATCGAACCCCCTTTGAAGCTAACCTGAACCCCCCATCCAAAATTCCTGGATCCGCCCCTTCCCCCCCCCCTCATGAATTACTTAAATGTAAGCTATACGGCTATGGTATTGGTGGGAAGACTCTGAAATGGATAGATTCTTTTCTCTGTTGCACGCAGCAGCGTGTGGTGGTAAATGGAGTTAAGTCGGATTGGGCCTCGGTTTTCCTTTTTCCTTTTTCCATTTACGCCTTAACCCCAGAAGGGGACTCAGACGGTGTACTTTTGTACACATCGGTGTTGCAGGATGAAAGCCTACATATAGCCATGTAGCTATAGTAGGGATCTTTAACCTGCACAGGGGATGACTCTCCCTGCACAGGGGGCCTCCAGTTAACGTCCCGATCCGAAGGACGGCACACTTGTTAGCATCATCCCTGCAAATGATGCTAGAAAAACGCGTTCGGACATAGGAAGATTTCACCTCTGGTGAGGCTCGAACCCACGACCTCTGACTTCAGAGTCAAGTGCACTAACCACTGAGCCACCGCGCTTCTCGCTTTTGTCGGGTGTCCCCCAGGGCACCGTACTTGGACCATTGTTGTTCTCGTTATACATTAACGATATAACAGAAAATATTGACTCGGAATTAAGACTTTTTGCTGACGACTGTGTTTGCTATCGTGAAATCAGAGATATTGAAGACACGGTGAAACTTCAGGAGGATATAGATCATTTAGGTTGTTGGGCAAGGAGTTGGGGCATGAGATTTCAACCTGTTAAATGCAATATAATGCAAATTACAAGAAAACGGATCAAGAAGATCAATACTTCCTATACCTTAGAGGGAACGGTCCTCAGTAATGTAGAAACTATCAAGTATCTCGGCATAACCATTGCCAATGATTTGAAATGGAACACACATGTCAGTAATATTTGCACAAAGGCTAATAGGACTCTCGGCTTCCTCAGTCGTAACTTGGCAGCATGTCCACAAGATGTTAAGGAGTCAGCATACAAGGGACTGGTGCGTCCAGTCCTGTAGTATGGCAGTTCAGTTTGGGACCCTCAAAGTATACTTCATAAAGCTATGTATTAGTTGGTTGGAGCCGGATGTTTGTCTGTTTCTTGGCCCACCGGGGTTCAACTGGTGGTCTTCTTTTGCTCCAGTACTCCAGTGGTGTTGCTGACGCCCCAGGGATCTCCGGGTGTCTCAACACGTTCTGGCTGTCGAGTCCTCATCCTTGCTTCATCACGGTCTTTTCTTGATCTTAATTGTTGACCGTGATGACTCTCTGATGAGTTAGGGGACCTCCATACGAACCGAACTACCAACTAATTGTGTGCACCGCAGCGGAGGGTGAGGGTGAAGGTTTGGGCCCAGTAAAACCGGTTTAAACCCCCCTGTAGTTATTACTGACCGTCCCAAGGCGGTACTTTTGTTGCGGTTGCATTTGTTTTGTGTTCGGTGCTGTTTAATTTATTGTGTTCTCAGTTTAATCCTTCTATCATAAAAATAGAAAATAGGTAAAAATAATTGTTTTTCATATAATTTGCTTAGTCCGTTGTAACCCGTCTGTTGCTCTAAATTATTTAGTTCAATAAAGATAGCTGAGTTGCCATCTATTTGGGAAAGAGCTGCTGACTCGGCTTATCACTTGTAATTTATTGTTTGTTGGGATGTCTTTGTCAATCTTTCCCTTTGATGTTGGGTATAGGGTTTGGGATCTGATTCAGTCAGTTCCTGAAGTGTAGTTACTCTTTAAATTTACAAAACGGAGCTACAGTAAGGATGGGTATTGAGGATAAATTTGTGATAATTTTTCTTTCTTCTCAACTAAAACATATGTGACACCTCTTTAGAACCGTCTCGGTATGACGGTTCTAATGAGGGGTAACAACACACGTTTCTATGGAGAAATATAGAAAATTATCCCTAAAATACCCTTGTTAGCCTTCTTATCTGGAGTACTGCAAACCCCTGCAAATAACTGAACTGAAATAACTAAATACCTATTAATTAGGAATATTTTTGGAACAAGTGAAGGAAACAGTGCAGTAGCCCTTTAAGATGTCTCATCAAACTCTATTTTTTCTATTCTATTCTATCCCATAACCTTACTAGGTCGTTTGGGCCCCACAGCTGACTTCAAAACAATCCCTTTCCACCTTGTCCTGTCTTCAGCTGCCCTAGTTGAGCTGGCAAAATCCATTCCAGTCCACTCCTTGATATTGTCTTCCCACCTCTTCTTCTGTCTACCTCTTCTTCTTTCTCCTTTCACTGTACCCTGAAGAATTGTCTTTGCTAAACCAGGAACCTTGAGACGTGGTCAAACCACCTTAGTTTCCGTTTCTTGACCAGCGTCAGGAGTTCATCATATTCTCCAATGGCTGCTTTGATCTTCCTGCGAACCTCCTCATTGGTTATATGGTCCTTGTACGAAATGTTCAGTAACCTTCGGTAGCATCTCATCTCAAAGTTCTGCGTTCTTTTCTCTAACTCTGCTGTCAAGGTCCATGATTCACAAGCATACAGAAATATGACAATGACAAGGGAGCGCATAAGTGTCACCTTTGATCCAAGAGATATGTTGTTATCTCTCCAAATTGGTTTCAACTTGGTAAGAGCTGAAGTGGCTTGTGCTATCCTTGAGAAAACCTCCTGTTTTGATCCATCATCTGAGACAACTGTTCCAGGGTATTTGAAGCTGCTTACAGTACCCAGTTTCTGCCCCTTTACCTTGATCTCCCTCTGGAAGCCATCTGCGCTGTTTGTCATCAGTTTGGTCTTCTCAGCACTGATCTCCATCTTATACCTTGTGCAGGTCTGGTCGAGACTTTCAACTAGAGCTTCTAGTTCCTGCTCTTCCTCAGCAAGAGCGTCTATGTCATCGGCAAACCGCAGGTTGGTAATATTTCTGCCGCCTATGCTAACCTTTCCGTCATGTTCTTCCAGAGCATCAGACATGATCCGTTCAAGAAAAATGTTGAAGAGGGTGGGTGACAGAAGACATCCTTGTCTTACTCCAACTGTTGTTCTGAACCATTCTCCTGTGCTGCCATTTATCAGGACTGCACTCGTAGCCTTGTCGTATAGCTGCTCAATGGTGCGAACTAGGTTTGCATTGATATTGTACTTCCTCATGGTGGCCCATAAGGCTGCATGCCATACCCTGTCGAAGGCTTTTTTGAAATCAATGAAGACATGGTACAGATTCTGCTGATGTTGGAGATACTTTTCACACAGGATTCTAATGTTGAAGATCTGTTCTGTCGTGCTCCTTCCTGCACGGAACCCAGCCTGTTCCTCAGCGATTATCTCTTCGGCTTGTGGCTTAAGCCTGTTCAAGATAACTTTCAGCATGACTTTGCTTGAATGACTGATGAGGCTGATGGTTCTGTAGTTCTGGCAGAGCTGTAGGTTGCCCTTTTTAGGGAGAGTAATAATCAGCGACTGAGTCCATGGGGTAGGCCATTCTTCTGTTCTCCAGATCCTGTTACAGATATCTGTTAAAACATCAACCATGGTCTCCCCTCCAGCTTGAACAAGTTCTGCTGGTATATTATCAACTCCGGCAGATTTTCCCTTCTTCAGTGCTGCTACTGCAATCTCAACTTCCTTGTTGATCTTCTTTTGGGGGCTGACTGCAGTCCAGAACCGTATTGTCACCATCAGTCTCATGGTTATATAATTCTGAGCAATATTCTGTCCATCTGCTGAGAATCTCTTGTTCTTCTGTAAGGCATTTCCCAGACTTGTCCTGGATAGTTGTGGATCTACCCTGTTTCTCTGAAGTTAGATCCTTCACCAGCTGGTATGCTTTCTTGCTGTTGTTTTTATTCAGGCAAGTTTCGATCTCCTCGCACTGACTAGCTATCCAGTCCTCCTTCGCTTTCTTCACTGCCTTCTGAATCCTCTTGTTTGCTTCCCTGTATTCTTCTGCTCCTCCTCTTCATACCTCTTCTTCTTCAAATTTCTCCTCTCATCACAGAGGTCGAGAACATCTCTAGTGACCCATGGCTTTTTCCTGCGACGTTCCTTCCCAAGTATCTCACTGGTTGCATCAGTCACTACTCATCAAACTAATCTTTTAATAAGCTATTCCTGTTTAATAGGCTATAACTGTTTAACAATCGCAATGTTTGTACAAAAAGTGTGCATGTTACTTCGATTCATACCCTCAAGCTAATCAGTTGGTGACACTGTGTCGCATCATTACCCATGTGTCATCGATAAAAATTAAAGCAACTGGCTAAGTCTAGTAATCTGATGTTGGACTGATCGATATACAGTTTACAGCATTTTTTCTTTCTTTCTATTCATTAAAATAGGTTTTATGTTGAGTTGTTTCCACACTTCTGAAAGTATGCTCTCGTTCCTCTCTGGTTCCTCTGTGTTACATGTTGTTGTGTCCGCTTGTCCATGTTCTCTAGCAGTCTGGTAACCTGAATAACTGCCCATTCTACTTTCTGTTTTGTTTTGTAATTTAAAATATAAAATAAGTAAAAATGATGTTGCTGCTGTTTTTATTAGGGTAGCTGAATGACCGGCTTCTCTTAAAGTCTGGTAATGGCCCATCTCCACCCCCCCCCCCCACCCAAAAAAAAAAAAAAAAAAAACAACAACAAAAAAACAAAACAAAAAAAAACAACAACAAAAAAACAAACAAACAAACACTATGATACTGCCCTGTGTCTCATCATATCTTTAAGTATTTTTCTCCCACTTTGATAATATGTCAGTTTGACCAACGTTGCATATTTTACGATACGCAAAAGCTCACCAATTTAAGATGCTTATCTTTTCCTTCCATTTTTACAAAAGAGATCAATTTTCGGGATTTCCTATTCGTTTTCCTATGGGACGAAACCCTTTCTAAAGCATGTCTCCACATAGAGGAGCAAAGTCTTTCCTATAAGTGTAGATCCCAACTGAAAAGAAAGGAAAATGAAAATGGCAGAGTTGTTTCCCCCTGAAAGTGTAACCACTCACATTCAACACCCGTTTAAAGGTTTCATTTTCATCATAAATTTACACTTGTCGACAAATGTGACATGACACCTGTTGTGAAATCGCCAAAATGTGGAGTGATATATATGAGCCGTTCTCTGTGAAAACCGGGCTTAATGACATTACGTAATATTTACGTTGTGAACGGATGAAAAACATAAAAAATAATGATTTTTCGGACCTCTATTTTTTTCCATGAAAATACCTTAGGCGTTGAGATATAACAGAAAATCCATGAATTCAGACAAAATCTAGTCATACATATGACATATGTTGCCATGACAACACTTATTCCATGGTGACCCCAAAGCCTTGAAAACAGATGGTATACCATCACAAAGACCTATCATTTGGAAAAGATGTTAAATCATGCAAATTGTCATGTGTGTGCTATGAAATACACATTGAAAACGAGCAAACACACTTTTTGTCCGAGTTATTTTGTGAAAGAAGTACAGAAAGCGCGTTCAAACAAACGTAATGACGTTGACGTCAAAACATACTTGCATGACGTTAATAACGTCATATAAAGAAACTGCACTACCTATGTGCTTCTAAAGTCTGTATCTCAGTAATAAGTAATGGTAACCATCTCAAATTTTCAGGAAATGATCAGAAAAGCTACTACTTTTCAGTGATGCAGTTAGTTTATTTTTCATTTTCAGGTCACTAAGCCCGGTTTTCCCAGAGACTGGCTCATATATATACATATATTTTTATTTCTAATTTCTTTTATTTAATACGTTTAAAGAAAAAATAATATAGTTTACGCTGCCGAAAGTATAGTGGCGGCAAGTGATGTCCAAGCTCCGGTGCCCCTAGATCCCCTGGACAGATGTGGTCGACAGATGTACCAATTCTGTGGTATTTTATAACAAATCAGTTTTTAGTCACACATACTCTGTGCATCAAACTATATATACAAGACAAGATATATGTGTAGAAACCTTTATTAATGCGTATTTTCGTTTACATAGGAGCACATATGGATAAACACAATAGAGCAATGACAGTCGCGAGTCACGACCTAAGACCTAAAAATCTTGAAAAGAAAGCTCGTCACTGAAACACAATTAAGATTTCGATTTACGGTAATATAAAAATAAAAATGAAATTTGTATATGGCCGGAACATCCCAGTCCTTAAATCCAGCGGGCACAGGACACTAGGTGGCCTCATACTGGCGTCAGTGAGACGTCATTGCGACGTCATGTGCCTGCTGGGAAGGTAAACGTGTCTTGTTTCTTTGATGTGTTGTAGATGCGCTAAAATGAATTCGGCAATCTGAATAAAGAATGAATTGAATTGAAATATTTCAGAACAATCCTGTAGCATTGTTGAGAATCTTTTTCTAAAAGCTAACACTTGGCACTTATCTCCTGTAGATTTTTACAACCAATAGAAATTGCACAGGAAGTACAGTCCGGATCTACTATCAAAAGTAGTTCGTCGCAGTCGGTGCGCTATTAATGCGCCAAATAGTCTGGAAAATTTCATCATATTAATTGGGCATTAAATGATAAATATGTAAAACAATAAGTTAGTCATTAATGTCAGAAAATCTCTGATGATAATTTAATAAACTCCAAATCCTTTGTTGCATACTTTACGACTCTTAATTGGTTTATTTTGGACAGCATAACTGCGTTGTTTGGTCAATAATGTCTGACAGAGAACTGACCTATCGCTGTTTATTGCAATGTAAATAGCAGCAATTTTTCACCAATTTCAGCTTTAAGACTTACTCTGAGAACCCACCTTTATATACCACCTTATACAACGATATCGCATTTGCCGTGAAACATATTCTTTCTTGTTGACTTTCACCAGTTTTTGCCAGGTAGCTCCTGAAATCGGACCGACCCAATGACAGTTTCTCCTCCCAAAATTGGAATAACAAGTTCGCAACTTCTATAGCGTAGTGCAGGGCTGTTGACCAGAGAATTGTCTGTGTGGATTCGATGCCGTGATGTCTCTCCAGGAAAGGTACACTTTTTGTAATTTTCTACATGTGCTTTTACTGAAAAGTTTGACAAACCATCCAATCAGAAAATCAGTCTTGGTTTGTTTTGACAGCTTACTAATGTTGGCATAGACAGTAAAACCGGCATGTTCCATAGTTAGGTCCCCTCATGAATTTTTGTTCCAAGTCAGGTTAAAGATCCCTTCTGTAGTTACATGGCTACAAGGAGGTTTATCCTGCAAAACTGGAGTGTACATCGTACACCTGCTCATAATCCTCGAGAGAGGGTGTAGCAGTATATGAAGAAAGAAAGAAAGGAAGAAATAGTATAAAGAGTCTATTTAGGTCTAGGAAATTGACAAAATGACAAATGATATGTTGATCAACTTGGGCTAAGAACACTTAAACAGAGGAGAGCAGATGCGAGAGTGATAGTACTATTTAAAATCATACATGGATTTGTTGCCATTCCTTTGCCACCATACTTTGAACAGCCCTTTAGAATGACATGACATAGCCACCCCCTCGCACTGCCTCAGATACACACATCCATGAATTATTGTATATATGAATACTAACCATGCTGATATCTACTAAACATATTTTCATCAGTAATGTAAACTTTTAAGACCTGTACTTGAATTTGGATGCTGTATATATGTAATGACATTAGAATCAAGCTCAAGTGACTGAAAGAGTGACGAAATATTAGGCTTAAAAAGGAGATTCTCCTTCCGTTAGAGCCCACCAACCATCCTAGAGGTATACTCACTCTTCCTGTTGTATTGGAACAAATTACCTTGTTCTGTAGTGACCTTGTCTACACTGGATCAGTTAAGTGTAGCAGTGCGGTTACTTGACCATCACATGTTCTAATTCAACAAAATCAGTTTTTAACCTGATTTTATTTGAACTTGTACAGTCTTTGTAACACTGTCATCTTTTATTTTGTTCTTTTTCCTTATAATTTTTGTACTGTGGCTTAAGACGCAATCCACCTGCACGTAATCCTCACAAGGGGGTGTTGCAGTATATAAAGAAAGAAAGAAGGATCAGCAAATAAAAGTAAATGCCATCAAAAACATACTTTTCCTGAAGTTATCATGCAATATTGTAAATGCAGTTTTCCATGACAGCTAACACTGAAAAGACAAGCACAGGTTTGCTTAGTGCAATACTTGCAAAATTAAAGTTCAATTTTCTTTTGGAATTTTTCTATAGCAGAATAGTGAAATGCACGAGTGTTTTGTTGGGTGTTTATCACAGGGTATAATTAATTACGCTAATTTTCGCTTCCTGCAGAGACTGTACATCATATTTGGCTTCTGCTGAGACTGTCCGTGAACTCTTGCTTTCTGCCGAGACTTCTGTACATAATAAATGGCTTCCTGCAGAGACTGTCCGCATGATTCTGCTTCCTGCTGAGGCTCTCGACAGGAAGCAGAGTCATGTGTACAGTCTCTGCAGGAAGCCAATGTTCGAGGACAGTAGTCCCTGCAGGAAGCAGGAGTTTGCAGACAGTCTCAGCAGAAGCCAAATATGATATACAGACTCTGCAGGAAGCGAAAATTAGCGGAATCGATTATACCCTGTGTTTACTCTTACATCAAACACACCCTAGAAAGCCTCATAAAGAAACTTGAATCACTGTACCTCAAATAATACACCAAACAAAGTACATGTAATGTACATTTCTCAAAATGACAGCGTCTTTACATAAACAGTCAGGGGTCAGCCTAGAGCTTTCTGACAGAGAGAAGTTTTGCGACATTTCAGGACTTTGGGGAAAAGTTCTGGCCCAAAGTTTGGTTTTCCCTATATGTTCTATACATTTTCACTTCTCCCTCAGCTAAAAATAGGGAGAAGTCAGCCAACTAAGGGAGACTATTTCTCCCAAATCGGCCTCTAGGCTGAACCCTGACAGTTCTCAACTTGCATCAACATGCGGAAATTCCATTTTGCATATCAACATGCGGAAATTCCATTTTGCATATCAACATGTGGAAATTCCATTTTGCATGATAACTTCATGAAACTTGGGAAAGTGAGTACACCAATTTGTCCTTTTACAAATAGCAAGATCTGCAAAATGACAAATAATGTGTTGATCTACAAACTATTTGCCATTTTGTTAATTTCCTAGTCTCCTAGACCTGCTATAGGAATAGGTACGTCTGTCAGTCCATTTTGTTTCATGGGATTTTCACAACTTCCAGAATATTGTTGTCACTACATGATGTGGATCTTATTATATGGGGGGGGGGTGGGGGGGGGCATGATCAGACCCTTTTTGGCAGAGTTATGGCCCTTTATCTGTAAATTTGGACAAATCGTGTGGCCACAACTCCTCCTTCAGTTTTTTATCCCCCGCAGAAGGCGGAGGGATATAGTTTTCTCCATGTCCATCTGTTTGTCCTTCTGCCCGGCTGTCCGTCCGGAGCCATACCTAAGTAACCAGTGGACGGGATTTCATGAAACTTAAAATAAATATATATTACCACAACTCGTTGATGCACGTGGAGTTTCGTCAGACTGGCTTCAGTAGTGCATGAGTTATTGCCCTTGAATTGACTAAAATCAATATAATGACCATAACTAATGAGCCATAACTAAGAAAGCAATCACCTAAACTTCATGAAACTTAAACTAAATTTGTATCACCATTACACAGTTATGCACATACAGTTTCATTAGACTGGCATCAGTAGTGCATGAGATATTGCCCTTGAATCAGTTGACAAATTCAACCATAACAAAGCAACCACTGGATGAAATTTCATGAAACTAAAAGATAAATATATATCACCATAATCTGCTGATGCACGTGAAGTTTCGTCAGACTGGCTTCAGTGCCCTTGAATTGACTAAAAATCAATATAATGAGCCATAACTAAGTCACTAAACTCCGTTCATTAATTCTGAAACTGGATTTTTCGCTGCTTATATTTTTATAAGCAAATCAATCCCAGTAAGACTATGCATAGTGATAAAGCTCGACTTCCGCCGATTTCTCATCAAGGTCTCATGTACCTTCGCCTGGCGTCTATTGTTGCAGTTACATGCATGAAACAGCAAATTTCAAAAACTCGTCCGCAAACTAAGACCATTTGATGAAAATTGACAGCCTAAAGTCATACATATTCACGCACTTTCCACGTGGATATCATGCTGGTCATTCGGATAATAACTGATGGCACTCCAGCAAAATCACCCGAAGGATAATTCCAGAAATAAATGCTTTGAACCCGGCTGCTTAAAAAATACAAGTTACTGCACGAGCTACATTTTTTCTCTGTTTTGACCACGCTGGATTTTACAATTGAAAAACAGACCCAGGATCTTTACCATATTTTTAACACTCGTATTTGTTTGTGTCATGTTTTCTCAGTCACGAAAAAAAATCACAAGTAGTATACATATGAACAACGGGACGGTTGTGTGCATACTTCAGGCCCACAAACGTCCCTGTATCCTTTCTATCATTTTTCTCATGGTGACGCTTCCAGCATAAAGGAGGCAGAACGTATCTGCGAACAGCGAAATCTCAAACCAGTCAGCCAAAGACTTTGTGCCTCTGTGCCCACACAGCCACACATCGGATGTGCGAAAAGCAAACACTTAGATTAGCTTGAAATCGCGTGTATATGCGATAGAAAATATTGCATGCATGCATGCATGCGAGTCCACCTTTGTACGTCAGTGTCTATGAAATAGTTAATTAGAAGTAATTGACTTGCACGCTTATGAAAAGGTACCCTTGTAGTTCACAAACAGGGAAGACCCAGACCGTGCGATCATATCAGAGTCTACATTTTTGCATAAACTTTCTTAGATAATATAAAAAGATGAAAAGCCTGTAACAGTATGCACATGCCTCTACTCCTCGACACTAACATATGTACGCAAGGAAGGTCTCAAAGTAAATACTACATCCTCGAACCTAACGGGCTTGCGCAAACAGGATGCAGTCTGATCAGAGTCAAAAAGGGGTCATGGTCAACGTTACGGTACTGAGTTTAAGTAAAAGCTGAGAGGTTACTTTTTCGCGATTCACATATTTGATTTGCGTCATCTACCAACTGAGGGAATAGTTTGTTGAAAAGTGCGGGGGTGGGGGGGTGTGAGGGCGTATCTGGGTACTAGGGTGGAGGTTCGGGTGATAGGTTGAATAATTGAATAAGGTGTATGTTTACGAGAGGGGGGGGGGGGCGTCATATCGAGGGGGTGGAAGTTTGGATGATAGACAAATGGGGGAGGGGTTTTAGGTAGTGTGTGTTGGGGGGAGGGGGTAGGGGGAGGTTATTTTTCTTTTTTTAGAGTTTGGGGGTAGGGAGGGGGGAGAGGTGGAGCAGACCGATTGAGGGGGTCTGTAATAATTTAAGAGATGCACGATTTGGTCCTAACGCAACCTCGGTTATAAATGTTTTGGAAATTCAGAAATGTATTAGAAACTGCGGAGCTGTAATATTTGCGTTAGCGTCAGTGAACATCGTTACGTTGCACTGACGCTGATATAATGTCATTTAGACGTTGTTGGCCGGTGGCAAAGGAATACGGTGAAACACTGAATTTATGCGGTGTGATGTATTTCGAATCGAGACAAAATTATCTAGATGATAAGCTTGTTGTCATGCTGACTGATTTCGCACGCGCAGAACATGTGTTTGAATACTAACCACACCCGTACACAAATTTATTTATAGCGACCACTTTATATGGTATTAAAAGGCGTTCCCAACCTGTCCGATGGACTTAGTCTCGGGTTGAAAATATGCTATTCGCATTTTCGTGCAGGTTAGCCCAGCATCCTACGAAAGGCAGAGTCATAGGACACATTGATGAGAAATCGGCGGAAGTCTAGCATTATCACTATGCACAGTCTTATCTGGATTGATTAGATTATAAAAGTATGAGCAGCGAAAAACCCAGTTTCAGAATTAATGAACGGAGTTTAATAACCTTAACTTCATGAAACTTAAACTAAATATGTATCACCATAACATGGTCATGCACATACTATTTTATTAGAATGGTATCAGTAGTGCATGAGTTACTGCCCTTGAATCAATTTTTAGATGGAAGTGGCTGGTGATCAGTAGTCATGATTTAATGCCCTTGAATTGATTTAAAATCCACAAATTAGCCATAACTAAAGTACCGGTGAACAAACTTTCTTGAAAGTGAATTAAAAATATCATCATAGTGCCAGAGCTCTAGATAAGAGGGAGTATTTGATGATAATTAAGGATTTTTTTTTATTTCTCATCGAAACTATATGTTGTGACCCCTCATCTGAACCGTCTCATCGAGACGGTTCAGATGAGGGGTCACAACATATGTTTTTTATGCAGAATTAACAAAAATTATCCCTAATTATCACCAAATACTCCCTCTTATCTAGAGCTCTGTAGTGCAGTGATGCTGAGGCAAATGTTTAAGAATGGCTTCACCTTATGCCTCACTTAAGCCAGAGTTATTGCCCTTGATTTACAATCCACTAGTTCAGTGGTAAAAAAGTAACCCTGGGCTCTGTTCCACGTAGCTGGGGGTAGAAGTAAAATTGGTGTTGTAGCTATAAATTACATTCCAATGGTTGATTGTAATGCTGTATTTGAATAATATCTGTAGGTGTATTAGCCCAGGAGTAAGTGAAATTAAATAGATGGATGGATGACTTGGCGATTCAACATACCTTTCAACGGTATTTCAGTCATATCAGAATTTTGGGAGGGTGATAATGAAAGGCTGTGTGCAGTTGAACTCTGTTTACAATTAGAAAGATTTCCGCCAGCGGTAATAGAACCCAGAACTGCTAGGTCAGTAGGCAAGCCTTAACCCACTGAGGTACCGGGGCTTCTGGTGTAAGAAAAACAGATATTGGGATGTCTATGACCAGATTAGTTGCTTACCATATTAATCCTAATAAACACCCCTGCTGTATTATACATGCCCTGCCACCTTTCCAAAATTTGTAATATTTACTTGCCAGCCTTTGTATTCTCTGTCAAAGGGGAACAACAGCTTCTTTGGAGGATGTAGCTCCTGGACTCCAAATAGGGTCCACTCTTCAAGGAAAGAATTTGCTCTTAGAGGAGCAAATTCTTTCTTTAAGAGTTGACCTCTTTTGAAAAGGGAAGCAGCAACAAAGGAAAATAGTAGAATTTCTTCATCTGAAACTATATCCATGCACCTGAATACTGTTTAAGTTAATTAGAAGTATTTTGGCTGTGGCTGATGTGCTTCTCTCTAGACTAAATGATGCCACCCTTTCATAAGATCCAGTGCCCCCCATGGTGTTTAATAGGGTTAATAGGATATATTCATATGTTGTATGGAGTCAAACTATAGCTGGCAGCACAGATTGAAGATCAGAGTTTCTTACAGGGGACAACTTTTGTGACTTCCTGCTTGCTTCATTGGGGGACAATTTAGCCCTTCCAAAATAGGGTCTTCTCTTAAAAGAAAAATTTGTTCCGGAGGCATGAGTGCAAATTGGCAGAGTTGCTTCCTCAGAAAACATACCCATTCACCTGAAGGGCCTGGGGCAGTATTTACTAAACGACTTAAGTGGTTGCTATGCTGTTGCTAAGGCTAAATTTCTTTTGAAGGAGATTCCCTACAACTATGAAATTTGCTCTGGAGGAACAGTCTCAAAAAGACTGTTCCTCCATAGCAAATTTCATAGTTGTAGGAAATCTCCATCATATAAATTAAGCCTTAGCAACAGCATAGCAACCACTGAAGTCGTTTTATAAATACGGCCCCTGATCTCAGTCCACACTGTTTCCACTGGCATGCTTTTTACGAGAACTTTATTTTCTGAAAGCTTTCTGAAGAGGATATCTGATCCGCTGAGGAGACCAAGGTTTGCAAAGACTTACTGTAATCCAGAAACATATTTAACAAGAAATACTTGTATGATCAAAGGACTTCATGGCCTGAGCCAATAGCGCTTTTGTTCCTGGAGACTTAAACTGTTTCATAAATTCCACGTGAAGGCACCTTGGTACCATAAGTACCTCTATCACATATCAGACTTTTCTGCAAAATTACATCGCCCTATTTACTGCTCTTGACTGCGGATACATATAACTCTTGAACTGTAACCTGCAAAATTCTAGTGGTGACCTGCATATGAGCAGCACTGTACGTTAATTTGCATCGGCATAGCCAGTAAAAATAGATTGAAATATCACAAAAACGAGTTATCCTTCATAATAAATATGGCCAGGTGTGCAGTTACAAATGTTACATTTGGAACATGCTCATATAAAACAGTTTTAGAAATAAGTTAATTTAGGACAGGTCATGCTCATATAAAGCAGTTTTAGAAATAAAATTATTCAGGACAGGTCATGAGGTCCTTTGGCATTATACAACAGTTCATTTAAATCCTGAGCTTCTATTCACCAGCTTCTTGACAGATCTATTACACCAATAGAAATGGAGCTTACTATCAAGTACCATGTGACTTCACCCTGAATCATGATAGTTATAATGAATAACGGCAAACACTGTGCTCCCTTCCTTAAAGTTGACCCATATTTGGCATTTAGGAATGTTTATGGTATTATTTTCATAAAAGTATAGGACAGGTTATGGGAGGGAATCAGGGGTCAGCCTAGAGCTTTCAGACAATGAGAAGTTTTGCAACATTTTCAGGACTTAATTAGGGGAGAAGTTTTGATCAAAATTTTGGATTTCTCTATACAGTTTGTGTATGTTCTATACATTTTCACTTCTCCCTCAGCTCAAAATAGGGAGGTCAGCCAACCTAGGGAGACTACTTCTCCCAAATCTAGGCTGGGCCCTGGGGAATGTCGCATTGTCTAACATTGAGGTGTTACACAAGAAAACCAACAAAGTGGCATGTGCACCAAGCACAGACTCAGATCAGCTAATCTTGAGTCTTCGCTGTGCACTTGAAAGGTAGCTAAGGGACTAAGCAAGCTCCATGCCAACAATGAAGAGCCTGATCAGACTAGGCAGATGCCCAGGCTGATCTGAGTCTGTGCTGGCCACACATGCCACTCTGTTGGTTTTATCGTGTCTCAGCTCATTTCATATATTTCATCTCACATTGCTGGCTCACCAAATGTGGCATAGTATGAGTTGTTGGTTTAACATTTGCATGTAGATTCTATACTTCCTTGCCAAACCATGTGGGCTCTAGACCAATGAGGAACATTTGCTCAAAAGCTAATGGATGACTTTATTTATGGTTTAGCTTTTTCCCTATGTGTTATGTAGAGCTGACTGTCATATCAAAATTTTATTATGCTCCCCGAAGGGTGAGCATATAGTTGCCGCTTTGTCCGTCCGTCACACTTTTGTCCGGAGCATATCTCTGAAAGTATTAGAGGGAACTAAATGAACTTCACACATTGATAGAGGACAACGAGAGGAAGTGCAGTGTATAAGAACCATAACCCTGTCACAAGTACTTATGAAGTTAGCTCCCTTTCCATTTTTTTTCAATATTTTGCTTGTCCGGAGCATATCTCTGAAAGTATAAGAGGGAACTAAATGAAACTTCACACATTGATAGAGGACAACAAGGGAAAGTGCAGTGCACAAGAACCGTAACCCTATCACAAGTGTTTACGAAGTTAGCTCCCTTTCCAGTTTATTCAATATTTTGCTTGTCTGGAGCATATCTCTGAAAGTATAATGGGGAACTAAATGAAACTTCACACATTGATAGAGGACAATGAGAGGAAGTGCAGTGCACAAGAACCATAACCCTATCACTAGTAATTACCAAGTTAGCTCCCTTTCCAGTTTATTCAATATTAAGCTTGTCCAGTGCATATCTCCCAAAGTATTAAAGGGAACTTAATGAAACTTCATACATTGAAAGAGGACAATAAGAGGAAGTGCAGAGCACAAGAATCAAAACCCTGTCTTGAGTATTTACAAAGTTAGCTCCCTTCTTATTTTTTTTCAGTATTTTGCATGTCCAGAGCATATCTCTGTAAGTATAAAAGGGAACGTAATGAAACTTCACACACTGATAGAGGACACAGAACACAAGAACTATAACCCTGTCAAAAATATTACAGAGTTAGCTCCCTTCTTAATTTTTGCTATAGTTTGCTTGTATGGAGCATATCTTAGGAAGTATTGAAGGAAACTAAATGAAACCTCACACAATGATAGAGGGTACTGAAAGGATGTGCAGAGTTTAAGAACTATAACCCTACCTTTAGTAATTACAGAGTTAGCTCTCTTCCTAATTTTTTCAGTTATTTAGCTTGTCCAGAGTATATCTCTGTACATATTTAAGAGAACATGAATGAAACTTCACATATTGATAGTAGAGGATAATGACAAGAAGTGCAGAGCAGAAGAACCATATCTGTATCCCAAGTTATTTTGGAGTTACTTCCCTTCTTATTTTTTCTCAGTTGTATGCAAAAAGTATTGAAGAGAATTATTTTTTTTTTTCCATTTTAAATTGCAGTTAATTTACACAGAAAATCACTCCTTCACCAGGATACCCATTCTCCTATTCCAAGCCTTCGGGGAGCATCCATCGGTTCCACCGATTTTCTTGTTGTCATTGTAGTATCACTATCACAGCCGGCACTATCACGGTACTCACTGTCTAGGGTGTAATATCACTTTACTATCATCACCTCATAATGTCACAAAATGCTAATACAACTGGCTTATTTCAATATAATAAAAAGTGTTTCATATGTCATTGTTTTCTGAAAATGAGGGATTTAAGTACCGGTGTAGTGGCCTAAAGAAAGTCAAAGTACAGTACACGCAACGTGGAGACTTGATCAGACACGCTCTCGCGAGAAATTTTAATCTTTTCCACGAAAGTTTAGTGGGGTTTTTGCGTGTGAAATGCGTGGGAGATGCGAGACACTCGCGAGGTGCGTGACGTTAAACTCGCGAGAAAACAATTTCTTTTCACGCGAGACACGCAACTTTCGAGAGAAAGGATTAACTCCATGTATGCTCAGGTGAGTCATCGGCGTCAAACTTAATCACGCGTGACGCGTGTTTTCGAGTGGAAAGGATTAACGATTCCTATCAATTTCACAGGTCATTATATGTTGTACAGGTAATTCATTTATATTTTTACTTTGGGCCTAAAAAAAGTTGTGATTCCGGTTTCCAACCGACTGGTCTTTTTTGGCGCCGACTAAAAAATTTTTAGCGGCAAAAATTACGATCGGCAATTTCAGCCATTCCAGAAATAACCGAACAAATAGACGGCATAAACCGCTCACGCTATGACGCGTAAAGCATACCAGTTTGTCGCATAGTATACAATACTGCGCAGGCTGATCCTCATATTTACTATCAGCGTATGGAATAAGATTCCTTTCACCATTTTGTGCTCTGAGCGGCGTCCTTTGATGTCAAGGCACGAGACTGACCTATAAACGTGCTGTGTTTACGTATTTCAACAAATGCTACCGTCTTCACATTTTATTACGGCAAAGGCCCTGAATGCGTTCAGTCACCTCTAAATATGAATATATATATATATTATGTTTATTAGTCCGAATACTTTGAGAATTTTTCCGCGCAGCAGAATCAGTTTCTTTTTTCATATAGATAATGTGATTTTGCAACGCGGAGATCGGAATAAAAAACAAACTTCTCACCTCTTATGTTTCATTCATTTTGATGCATCTTTAAAATCCAAACACTGATCCACGACGCAAAATCATATTGTCTATATTTCTTGAATGAGCTGATTTAAAAAGAGGATGCAGCTGTGCCGTATTTTTTTTTAGCTGTCAAACCAATAGGTTTACAAATTTGCATATTTCAGCGAGTGGTTAAGCGGATGTCAATCACCTCTGAGACAGCCCATTTGCTAATCAAGTCATTGTTGTCGCGTGCGCTTTTAATGGAAACTTGACAGCTCTTACATCAGAAAGTTTATATTGGTTAATAAGTAAACATTTTGGCACGTGCCACTAGCGGTATAGCTTTGAGTTCAAAAGCTGATCGAAACGCTTTGATCTTTGTGACTGTTTTGACATGGATTGGGCTATTATCGGTGGCGGCTGAGCGAAAATTTTTGTCTGTGTCATCATTCTAGAATTTTGCTACTAAGTAACCTATTAACAATATTCATTCAAACATAAGCCTCTCCAATTAACTCGCTGCGTAATTGCAACAAAATTACGCTGATCATGATTGTTTATCAACACATCCTTAATTCGTAACGGTCAAACAATACTTGCGTTGAGGATGCGATCAATTAGGTTATTCACGCACTCTTACAATGTATTAATTGAACCGTTATCAGCGTCGAAAAAAAATGCATTGCGAATCGTAAAGGCATATGTATAGAAACTTGCATTTACTGTACATGTACATTGTACCTACCTGGACAAAATTCCACGCGTGATGCGAGAAAGTTTCTCGCATACATCACTCTATGAATTTCACGCGAGATGCGAGGAATTTTCTTGCGTGGAACGTGGCGATTTTCAAACACGCGAGGAAGTTTAGTGTGAAATGCGTGAGAGTTGCGAGAGAATCTCGTGGATTTTAATCCCTTCCTCGCGATTTTAAGTGTCACGCGAGAGCGTGTCAGATCAAGTCTTCACGTTGCGTGTACTGTAGTCCCTTACCCAAGTTTTTAAAGTTTTGCCAAATAAGTAAATATCCTACTCAGAAAATATCCTTTGTAATTGGAAAGAAAGTAACAAAGTTGACATCAGAGCAACAAAATTCTTTAGAAATGAAACTTTCAGCGATAGTTATCGATAGTTGAAAACACTATCACAATACATTTAACACTGTGGATAGTTAGAAACAACATCAAGACAATTACTATCACAATGCATTATTACACCCCTGAGTCCAGCTGTACGAAGTATCATTAAATTTAAAAAAGCTATCTGTCAAGGACCTGTTAAGTCTTCTAGTTCACATAAAATCAAGTGTGCTAATATTTTTTGCTGAAAAAATGTGAGGAGCTTCTCTTATTTTTTCAGCAAAAAAGGCAGAGTTTTGCATACAGTACATCTGAAAATATAAGTCTCGTAAATTGACCACATTGTTAGTTTTTAACTAGACCCTGGTGTTAGAGTGAACTTACAGAAGACTTCTCAGCTTTTTTGGCTGAGAAAGGTTCTGACCCTTGTTCATCATCAAACAGACTTTGTCTCTGCTGCACAAAGAATATGGGTTTAGTTAGTATTATACAGCAGTGACATGATAAATTAGAGCATCAGGAAATGGAAGGCTACTAACTTTTGGCTAAGCAGTCTTTATGCTTGGGACATCTAGTCAGCTTAACATTAAACTAAGAAAAGAAGGGCTCACCAAATATTCATTTGCTTTGATAGGAGATGGAAATCTAATTTCAAACTAAGGAGTTTATTGTAAAAATGATTATAACCCTATCATATGGGTATTTTGAGAGGTGTATAGCATTCGTCTTTCCATCTACATGTAGTTGTCCATTCATCTGTTCTTTCATCTATTTGTCTGGCCATTATCCTATGCATTAAATTATTTTGCTAAATTAGGACATGACATTGGCTGGGGGTATACATGAACCTCTACTCACTTTTCATAGTTGTACATATTATTGTGATATAGTTGGGAAATATTTCTTCCAAAAGTTGTAAGATGCAACCCCTTTGGTGAGAGATGAAAGGATGATAACTCAGTATGATTGATCCAATTATTTCATCATAGGATTACTTCCCTTACATTGTGGTTTCCAGATATGGCAGTTACAATTACGTTTTCAGTGGCAAAAAACAACAACAACAACAGCAACAACGAAAAGCAATATCATATTTATGTTCATGTTTAGCTTTTATAAACAAAAGTAAATGAATATTAAGTGTAGAAATTGTGGAGACAGTATAAGCAATATTATGAAAAGCTAATACTTGTTTGGTATTAATACTCATTACTAAGTTTCTCAGATGTTTAAAATTGACCTTCACTTGACCTAGCACTGACTGTTTTAGTCTTATATTTCCCAACATGTGTCAGGGCTCCAGATAAGAGGGGGTATTGAGGATAATTCGAAGATAATTTTTCTTATTTCTCAACGAAAACATATGTTGTGACCCCTCATTAGAACCGTCTCGACGAGACGGTTCTAGTGATGGGTCACAAAATATGTTTTTATGAAAAAATATGGATAATTATCCCTAAATTATCTTTGTTACCCCTTCTTATCTGGAGCACTGATGTGTCCCAGTTTATCATGTTGAACTGTATTTAACTAGAAGCTTGAAAACCACTTTTCTTTGTGTTGAAGCAGCAACATGTGTTGATGCTGGAGATGTGTGTGTGTATGATTTTGTCATTTGGAATATTTTCAGTGGTGCTTTGAAGCATTTGGATGGAATTAACTTCAAATTTATAGGAATATGATCTCTTCTTTGATCTATATTAGGGGGAGGTTCTTCATGGACATTATCATCAAGTATATATTCAAAAGGAGATCTGTGACTGTGTGTGGTTAAAAAAATGGTGTAAATTATATCTGACTGGCTTTTAGTTGTATATGTATGAATGTGGAATTTGTCCAATCATTTCATCCTTCTTTGGGAACATTTTAGAGAAAAAAGTGTCAAACAGTGTAGACCCTGATCAGTCTTTTCATGTAACACAGAAACAATAATACACGGTACCATATAAAATGTAATTGTATGGGCCTGGATAGCTCACGTGGGATAGCTCAGTGGTATCTTTGACCCACTTCTTGGCATGGACTTTCAATGGGGTACCAGAGCTCTTGATAAGAGGGGTATTTGATGATAATTGAGGGATAATTTTCTTTATTTCTCATTGAAACCATATGTTGTGACCCCTCATCTGAACCGTCTCGTTGAGACGGTTCAGTTGAGGGTTCACAACATATGTTTTTATGCAGAATTGACAAAAAGTATCCCTAATTATCACCAGATACTCCCTCTTATCTAGAGCTTTGGGGTACTGGTTGCCCATTCAAGGTTGTTTTTCCCAGGGTTCTCCTGTTTCCTTCATTACATAAGACCACAGACTGGCAACATTCTTAAACTGGAGAATGAAGTTAGAAGTTCATAATAAAATTAAATAAGGAAAGTTTAAACTTGCAATCCTTGGTATTGAGATGGATATATTTGAGAAAACTGAACATTTATAGATCCATATCAGCCTGTGTTATACACTTTCTGCAAAAATCTCAACTTCACTGCTATCTTTATGCTGAATTTGGCTCTATTTGGGTGTTAACTGACCCAGTTTCTTTGAAAATAATTGTAAGAACTTGGAATTTTTTCAGAGAACCCTTCCACTCCACTCTTTCCTTCAGCCCGAGTCTTATCAGAAAACTTGCAGTGGTATGTTGACCTTGTCAGACTCAGAGACTTTTCAATTTTATTAGTGTATGGTGCCATGCTGAAATCAAGGACACTAAAATCTAATCTGGGCCCGAGGTTATAAAACTTTTTTTCATGCTCAGCTGAGTTGAGCATGAAATTTTACCTGCTAATAAATAGCAAATTACTGATAAGTACGGTTGTTTTCTTGCTCAGTTTGGCTGAGTATGAAATTTTCTCTGCTTATGAATATGAAAATGCCAACAATAGTTGGCATTTTCATATTTATCAGCTGAGAAAATTTCATGCTCAGCTGAGTTGAGCACGAAAAAAGTTTTATAACCTCGGGGCCAGGTCTCGAGCTTGTTCCATTGATTAATCCATGCAGGTTGGTGAAGTCTATCCACAGGATCAGGAGATGTCATGCAGTCAAGACTGTGACCTTGAAAATTAGGTCAAGGTCACCAAATGCTAGTCATTCCTTCGGCTTGTCCCAGTAGATAGACTGATGCTAGTTTGATGAAAATCCATCCCCTGACCATGCTGGATCAAGAAAATAATATCTTTTGTGGGGATATTTAAAATTGTAACTTGGTAAGTCAGCTTTTGACCTTCAAAAGAGGTTTAAGGTCACAAAAACCTAGCCAACTCTTTGGACTATCCCAATGATATATCCATGCAAGTTTGGTTGAATTTCACTCACTGGTTCAAGAGATATCATACTTTTATTGAAAACTTAGTATACCTTAAGTCTATCCTGTGGCCTTGAAAATGAGATCAAGGTCACCAAAACTTGTTCCAGTGATATCAGGTAGCAAATGAAAGTTAGTTAGCTACCTGGTGATATATCCGTACAAGTTTGGTGAAGTTAAAGATATCTTGGAGGGACAATAAACCGTCACACTAACACAGATGCCAATGCCGACACCAGTGTCCTCCCCATCCCCCCCCCCCCATCCTCTATATCGGATGATTATTTCAGTCTAGTCTTAGTCTACATACAGTGTATGCCAGTTTGATACACATTTTTGGCATGACTCATGTTAATTGTGTGTTGGTAAACACCATATCTGTCTTAATATTGCATAGCCACAAGGCAATTAATAGATAATCAATTACTGCTAGTAATTTCTGTATATGTTTACTTATATATGTTCGACAAATTGAAATGTGCTTATCGCCGATTGAACAGCAATGGCTTAGGCCAGCCTGTGCATCCGTGTGGCTCATGTACCGTAATTTTTTGGCCTCAAAGTGTTGACATGGAACAGTATAGCACACCATCCGGTAGTCTTCTTTACACATCCTATGGTTGTGTTAAGGTGATTAGGTACACTTTCAGGGGACAGCTCTGCCTTTTCATTTTTGATGGCGAAAGGGCTTATAGAGTTTACCCTGCCCCTGTTTGTGTGTATGTGTGTTTGATTTTATGTTACCAGATTCATGTCAGGCCCGTAACTTCTTTCTATATGGTGATATTTGAAAATCATTTTGGACCAATGATCATAATGACAAAATTATGAAAAATAAATCAAATTAGTAACTGCCCGCTCTGTATAATTTTATGCTTTTGACTAGAGGCCATAGTTTCAAATGTATGTTAATTTATGTGTGTGATATAAAGTCTAATCTTTTTCTAAATTTTATGCCAAGTTAACCTTTAAATACTTAAAGATGTCATTGTTTGAATAAATGATACAGTGCCTACAGTAATAGGATTATATCTTAAACGTGGCGTTGTGGAGATGCAAACTCCTGTTGTTGTCAGATCTCAGATGTGTTGTTTTGGTGATTGGAGATGCTAATCATGAATTTTTGTCCCTCAGAAAAACAAAAATTGTTGGCCATCCTTAGAACAACCTCACTGAAGCAGTTATAATGAGGAGCCTTTGTAGAATGAGATGTTACCCTGAAATAATAGCATAAAATCCACCATTTTTGAGACATCTGATTATAGTTTGTATTTAGTGAAAGTCATACAGTTGTTTGTGTGTAATAATAAGACATGCTTGGCTTGATTAAGTGCTGAAGGAAATTATAGGAAACACATCATAAGTGGTGTGATTTGCCGTAATAACTACGTATCATATTGGGACATATTGACCCTAATCCCGCTTATTTTTGCTATCAGCTTTTCCATATTTGAATTCAATTAAGTCAACTGACCAAATTGGAAGAGATTTTATATAACTTTTGACTGTATAGCAAACATTGTAGACCCTGATCAGACTGCTCCTTTAGGAGCAGTCTGATCTGGGTCGACACTGTTTGCTCAAGCATGTCTGTCTAAATATTCCTGTTTTTTACGGTGTAGTGTATTATTGTTTCTGTGCCGTGAAGTGACTTTGCAAGGATGTGAATCAAGCTTCCTGACTCGTTGTTTTTAGACCATTTTAGGTTACGGAATTAGTTGAAATGGACTTGTTAAACGTCAAAATTAAGTGTTTCATTAGCAGTCGGATTTCAAATTTAGAGATTTTTCGTAAAATTAGGAATTATGTAGTGTGTAAAACGTCAAACCGTGTGATTGATTAGACATGGCTGAATGGATATAATAAATTTGCTCGGTAATGGTGGTTTTGTGGTGGTGTAAGTGAAGTGTGTTAAATGGAAGAATGATAATAAATATAAATAAATGATACCGTGCAAAATTAAATGCAAATATTTGGACACTCAGGAGCCCAATCTGTTTTTGTGTCACTTAATCCTGTCTTCCACCTTTGAATATGGACAAATCATCCAAGTTTTGATAGGGAATTTGTCATTAAACTTTTGCAGACAGTGGGAACCCTATCAGACTGCCAAAGGGCAGTCTGATTAGGGTCTCCACTGTTTGATACATGTGTCATATACTTTAAATATGGTTGTCAAATAGGTACATGAATGTTAAGAATAACATCAAAAATGGTAGGAGGATTCGGCTGAACAAAAAACAAACACATTCAAATTTAAAATGAGTTAGTGAGGGAAATAGTGCAAAGTGCTTATTATTGACTGCTGTACATAATGCATGTAATTCAGAGAGAAAAAGATTCAACATCTTCCATAATGACTTAAAAACCAGCGTGGATTGTGTTTACGAGCACCAATATACGTGTAGTTTCCTGTGTGGAATAAATATTTTGAGTACTTGCGGTGCTCTACATGCACTCAACATGTAGGAAAGTCTGCAGCTTGTGTTTTCTCTCCGCTGCGACTACTGTAGCAGAAAATTAGTGTCACAGGTGATGTAGATTAACAAACGCTGCACCGAAACTCACTTGGAATCTTGGCAAGCTGGTGTGACGTGAATTAGAATCTTGGGAGTCCGCTGCCAGCTTTTCTCTGTCTCATTCGATACATGAGCTTGTTAAAGGAGTAAAAGTCATAATAATTAATGAAGGAGCCAGTGTTTTAGAAGGATCCTAGCAGTCTACACAGTGTTTACTTAGTTGTTATCACTGTCTTGGGAGTGTTTCTCTCAGCTGTTACAAGCCTGAAGTGGTTTTCCACATGTTATCCCAAATTTTCTGTTGACTTTGGGAAAAAGTTGTTTACAGTTATTCAAGTTATTGGCATAAATTTTGTTATTTTTCAAAAATTTGGAAGTTAGTTATATTTAGATTAGACTAGAGTTGTCAATATTGGTATTCTGAGAGCAAAATCTTTTTGGAATTCTCTTTGTTAACTGTTTTGTGTGAAAGAAGTTCTATTAGGGAGCCAATTAGTGAAATTACAGTTCTAGTCAGTTTCATGATTCCAGCAGCATAACTGTCAAGTTCAGAGCATAGTTGGATATATTGATATATTAGTGTCAAAGGAGATATGCCAATGAAGAGATGGCGTTCCATGGATTTGTTTCATTTTTCACCAAAAGATAACCCGATCATGGAAGGCCTGAATAAGTTTGCTCAAATATCTCAGTCTCATGCGAACACATTGCTGAGAAATAAAAGGTAAGAATGGTCATGTGTATTTCAAGTATCCTCATTATAAAGCTGCTCATCATACATGTAACAGCATCAGTAGCTTAACTAGCTGTTAGTCAAGGATTTGTTTAGTCTTCTAGTACACTGAAAATCAAACATGCCAATATTTTTGATGAAAAAATGTAAGGAGCTTTAGGCAAATGAGCATTAAACATTCATTTGCTTTACTCTTAATATAATGCTGCATTAGGGCCACACAGTACATTGTAAAAAATACAGCTGTTTTTTGTCACCCTGGTAGTGGCATCTTTTAGTCTAGCCTGTGACTAGCAGAAGCAAGACTAGGACTGGTATTACCATCAGCATTGGCAGCGGCGGCATTATAAACTTTGTGTCAAGTTTTCTGGATAAGCTCTGTTTTGTGACAGTTGGCTGTCAGGCGAGACAAAGCATTCCACAGCTACCATGATGGGCATAGGTGAGTTACAAACTAGGTTCCATACTGTTAAACGACTCTCTAGGATGGATGCTTAATGCAAATAGTCCTAGTTTATGAAGAAATGTTATATTGGTGTAGATATGCTGCTTTTTCAGTGAGGAGTTTCAAGACCCTTGTCTGATGCTCAGCCTTGGATATCAGCCATGAAAACCTTGACCTCCATTCAATTTTAAGGTTGAATTAATTGCTAGTGTGAACTTCATGGCATCATAAAATATCAGTAGCTTTCTCAGATCTATGCTTTTGGTAGCAGTCTGGGCACAGTTGTTCAAAACTAATGTCTGTAGCTAGTGAGATTATATTGTATGCCAAAACACTGCCAGTTTTCCTGCAAAAATTCTGCACCCAGCACCCAGTACTGAGGTATAATTTATTACTTAAAGGAAAACAAGAAATTTTATTATTATTAAAAAGGAAGTGGCTATTGACAACCGGTTGTCACTAGCCTCACAGGCTGCTGACAACCGGTTGTCACTAGCCTCACAGGCTAGTGACAACCAGTTACTATAAATCCTATTGTTTTCTAATAATAAAACTCAAGATATTTTTAGAATATTAGTTTCATGGTATTACTATTATATCATGATATTTGTTGATATTTGTTTCCACTCTGATCAAGTTTTAAGCTGATTGTAGAAAGCAAGAAACTATTAAAAGAATCAGATGTACATTTCTGTGTTTTTAGCTCACCTGAGCCTTTAGGCTCATAGGTGAGCTTATAGTATAGCCAGGCATCCGTTGTCCGTCCGTCGTCCGTCAACATTTTCAAACATCTTCTCCTCCGAAGCCGCTGGGCCGATCAAAGCCAAATTTGATATGGAGCCTCCATGGGTTGGGGGAACGAAAGTTTGTTCGGGGTATCTGGGTCACATGACCAAGATGGCCGCCACACCCATATATGGTAAAAACCCTTAAAAAATCTTCTTCTCCAGAACCAAAAGGCCTATGACCTTGATACTTGGTATGTAGTATCGGGCATGCCCATCATAGTTTGTACAAATCATGACCTTGCGGTGACCTTGACCTAATTTACGGCATGGTCAACTTTGGAACGTTAGGCTTTTATATGGGAAATGCTTAAAAGGTGGATTTCTCAGAAACTATTTAAGTCTAAGGTACAATACTTGGTATACATGGTCAACTAAATGACCAGATGAAGATATTATGTCACTAAAGGTCAAGGTCATTCCGTCGGACCATCCGTCGTCAAGATTTCCAAACATCTTCTCCTCTGAAACCATTGGGCCGATTAAAGCCAAATTTCATATTGAGTCTCAGTGGGATGGGGGAATGAAAGTTTATACCCGGGGTCTGGGTCACATGACCAAGATGGCCGCCACGCCCATATATGGTAAAAACCCTTCAAAAATCTTCTTCTCCAGAACCAAAAGGTCTATGACCTTGATACTTGGTATGTAGTATCAGGCATGCGGGCCCATCATAATTTGTACAAATCATGACCTTGCGTTGACCTTGACCTAATTTACGGCATGGTCAACTTTGGTACGTTAGGCTTTTATATGGGAAAACGCTTAAACAGTGGATTTCTCAGAAACTATTTAAGTCTAAGGTATAATACTTGGTATACATGGTCAACTAAATGACCAGATGAAGATATTATATCACTAAAGGTCAAGGTCATTTTGTCGGACCATCCGTCGTTAAGATTTTCAAACATCTTCTCCTCTGAAACCACTGGGCCGGTTGAAGCCAAATTTCATATGGAGTCTCAGTGGGATGGGGGAACGAAAGTTTGTACCCGGGGTCTGGGTCACATGACCAAGATGGCTGCCATGCCCATATATGGTAAAAACCCTTCAAAAATCTTCTTCTCAAGAACCAAAAGGCCTCTGACCTTGAAACTTTGTATGTAGCATTGGGCATGCGGGCCCATCATAGTTTATACAAATGACCTTGCATTGACCTTGACCTAATTTATGGCATGGTCAACTTTGGTACGTTAGGCTTTTATATGGGAAAACGCTTAAACAGTGGATTTCTCAGAAACTATTTAAGTCTAAGGTACAATATGTTGTATACATGGTCAAACAAATAACCAGATGAAGATATCATGTCTTTAAAGGTCAAGGTCATTCTGTCAGACCATCCGTCGTCAAGATTTTCAAACATCTTCTCCTCTGAAACCACTGGGGAGATTGAAGCCAAATTTTATTTGGAGTCTCAGTGGGATGGGGGAACGAAAGTTTATACCCGGGGTCTGGGTCACATGACCAAGATGGCCGCCATGCCCATATATGGTAAAAACTCTTCAAAAATCTTCTTCTCCAGAACCAAAAGGCCTTTGACCTTGAAACTTGGTATGTAGCTTTGGGCATGCGGGCCCAACATAGTTTATACAAATGATGACCTTGCATTGACATTGACCTCATTTATGGCATGGTCAACTTTGGTACGTTAGGCTTTTACATGGAAAAACGCTTAAACAGTGGATTTCTCAGAAACTATTTAAGTCTAAGGTACAATATGTTGTATACATGGTCAAACAAATAACCAGATGAAGATATCATGTCTTTAAAGGTCAAGGTCATTCTGTCAGACCATCCGTCGTCAAGATTTTCAAACATCTTCTCCTCTGAAACCACTGGGGAGATTGAAGCCAAATTTTATTTGGAGTCTCAGTGGGATGGGGGAACGAAAGTTTGTACCTGGGGTCTGGGTGACATGACCAAGATGGCCGCCATGCCCATATACGGTAAAAACCCTTCAAAAATCTTCTTCTCCAGAACCAAAAGGCCTTTGACCTTGAAACTTGGTATGTAGCTTTGGGCATGCGGGCCCATCATAGTTTATACAAATGATGACCTTGCGTTGACCTTGACCTAATTTACGACATGGTCAACTTTGGTATGTTAGGCCTTTATATGGGAAAACTTTTTGTCACTGAAGGTCAAGGTCATTTTTTCGGTCTGTCCGTTATCAAGATTTTCAAAACATCTTCTCCTCTGAAACCACTGGTCTGATTGAAGCAAAATTTCATATGGAGTCTAAGTGTGATCAGGGAATAAAAGTTTGTTCTTGGGGTCTTGACCAAGATGGCCGCCATGCCCGTATATGGTAAAAATCCTTCAAAATCTTCTTCTCCAGAACCAAAAGGCCTGTGACCTTGAAACTTGGTATGTAGCTTTGGGCACTCAAGCCCATCATAGTTTATACAAATGATCGTGCGGTGACCTTGACCTAATTTATGACACTGTCAACTTTGGTACATTATGTAGGCTTTTATATGGGAAAATGCTTAAACAGTGGATTTTTCAGAAACTATTTAAGTCTAAGGTGCAATATTTGGTATATATGGTTGACTAAATGACCAGATGAAGATATTTTGTTGTTAAAGGTCAAGGTCATTCTTTGTCTTTTGTACATGGTCATTGAGATTGTGTCACCTGTCAACATTTTCAAAAATCTTCTCAGAGGCCACTAGGGTCAATTGAAGCCATATTTCATATGGAGCTTCACCAGCTTAAAGGAACCATAGTTTTTGTTCAGATGGTCTTGGTCACTTGACCAAGATGGCCACCATGCCCATATATGGTAAAAACTCTTCAAACGTCTTTTTCTCGAGAACCGAAAGGCCTATAACCTTGACACTTGGTACCGGTATGCAGCATTGGGCACTCAGGCCCATCATAGTTTATACAAATGATTACTGTATTTCATATAGAGCTTTAATACTGGGTCAAAGGAATCAAAGTTTGTTCAGATGGTCATGGTCACATGAACATGGTGGCCGCCACACCCATATATGATAAAAACCCTTCAGAAATCTTTGTCCAGAAACAAAGGCCCAGTGACCTTGTGGCTTGGTATATAGAATTGGGACTCAACATTAATCCTCAAGGGAGCGGGGTTAACTGCCCCTGCCCTGGTGCTATATACATGTATAAAAGCATTAAAATATATACCAGGACCAAGTGTCAGGTGAGCTACAGGACCATTGGTCCTCTGGTTTTTTATTATCTACGTTATTATTGGCTGGAAGTCATTGGGTTATTCATACAAATAGCTAAAATAATTTATGCATCACATGCACACAAATTATACATTTACCTTGATGGAAAAAAGGTTTTACATAAATTTTCCAGTTACCATTACATGATCTTCCCTATAGTTATATTCTTGCTGTTCAGTCAAGCAAATTTGTTTATTTACTGATTCTATCCACTAGGAAAAATAAACTACAAATTTATAATATGAATACAAGTATAATTACTATAATCATGGAGGCAATTGTGCAAACAGAATTAGCACATAAAAACTTCAGAGAAAATTGTTAAGTTCTATTTTGAGTTAGTTCCCTTACAAAGTATGATTTGAGTTACTTCCCTTGGAAAACCTATTTTTAGAAGATATCTCTTCTCCATATTTTTGCTTTTTTATTTGCAGATATTTTGTTGTTGTGATTCATATGTAGCTTGATTTAAAGCATAAACCTATTGAGAATTACTTGTGATGTTTTTAAAATGAACCAATGCTTCCTGTCTTTAAAATGCATATTAATTTATTAGCTGGTTGTCAGTAGCCTCACAGGCTAGTGACAACCGGTTGTCTCTAGCCTGTGAGGCTAGTGACAACCGGTTGTCTCTAGCCTGTGAGGCTACTGACAACCGGTTGTCACTAGCCGTCGCCTATTAAAAAATGGTTTGAAAAATCATGATTTCAAGGTTGTACCAATCTTACTTGGTTTTATGGCCCATGAATATCACACCAATAAACTTTTATGCCACCTTTAGATTTCAAGTGCCCTATTTTATATGTGTATACTTTCATCTCCTTCAACACAACACCATAATATTAGAAACACAAAAAAATGCTGAAATCACCGGCCTGCTTATCTAGCAGTCGGGGGGTTTGAGCCTCGCTGTAGGGGGGAATCTTTTCATTAGTAAATGGTGTTCCATTGCACACAGCCTTTCATTATCACCCATCTATCTTCTGGATATGACTGAAATACTGTTAAAAAGGACATAAAATCGCAAGTCATCTATCCATCCATCTGAAATCACCAAGTTGGAGTTTGTGAGGTTTTAGCCCCTTTTGCTAGGTATTAAGGCATTTAGGTTATTGGGGAAGTGTTCTGTCTAATAGGTAATAGCTGGATAATTTTGGTATTATGGGATGTAATTTTGCACTTGTGACCTTTTGCATGAAAGTCAAGTACTCTCACTAATCCACCATGAGGGTTGACGGTGCCAAATACTATGGTGACTGAAAAACTCTAAAGCTATCCATACAGCCATCAAGAACACCCTAAAATTGTCATTGTTTTGTATGCAGATCTGCATACAAAACAATGACAATAGTTTTAGCATGCCTTTGTGAAAGCCTGCCTGTGTGTATGTGCCTATGGCATGATCAACATGTTCACCACCACTCTTTAAGTCAGTTTCATGGTAACTGCAAGGGGTAGAGGCTTCATACTTGGCATTCACATTCATCTGGGGAACTTGGAAAGACCAGCAGAAAGCAGCGAACCTATACTGAACTTGATCTATATTTCATGGTTCATAGCACATGGAAAAAAAAGTTTCACCAATAACTACAATAGTAAGGGTCTCACTTACATCTGGAAAGATCATAAGAAAGCACTGGTCCATATCTGACCTTGACCTTTGTTGCATAGGCCATGGTACATAAAAAGCAAATTTATCACAGGGTTCGCACAGACCTTGAAAAGTCCTTGAATTTGACTCTGGTCCTGGAAAACTCCTGGAATTTTGTAATATTACCCTTGAAAATGTGAAATTGTCCTTGAAAATAATAAAATACATCAATTCTTTTTTATTCTTTTGGATTTATGTGATGCGCAAAGAAAAACGAGTGAAAATCGCTAGATACGTCAAAGAGCGAGGTGCGACCGTATTCAGATTCATTTTTACCGGTAGTCCCGGTATTTATCAATACCATTACCGGTTGTAGTCATAAAGTGCGACTTGTTTCCGTCTCGCCTTTTCCGGGTATAAAAAGTGCAAATTTCGCGTGAATTTAAATCGAAGAAGATCAACGAACACAATGGCTTCGAAAGGCAAATGTGTATACAAAAACGAGTGGGAGAGGAACCCCGCTTATTTCAAATGGATTCGCCCCTTAAAGACTGACAAACTGAAAGCGATCTGTTCGGCCTGCGATTGTATTATAGACATTTCCAACATGGGGGAATCGGCCCTAAAGTCTCACAGTGAGTGACTGATCGGTCGTTAAAATTGAGTCCTTGAAAAACGAAAAAAGTCCTGGAAAAGTCCTGGAATTCTGTTCTCTTATTTCTGTACGAACCCTGTATCATACCCTCAGGTCAATTTTAATAGTAGCTTGAAAGGGTTGAGTTGTAGTATTTGGCATACAGTTAGTTAGGTTTGGGGAATACCAACAGTAAGCAATGGACCCTACCTGTCATTGGCCTATATTTCATGGTTCAGTTCTGTGAAAACATTTGCCTTCTGGATTTTGATCAGTTTCTTGGTTACTACAAGCAGAAAAGTTTTAAAACTTGGCATACACTTACACACCAGGGTCGACCAATGGAAAACAGTTGACCATATCATAGATTGACCCATGTTTCATGGTTCTGTGATCTTGTTTTAATGTCCATCACTGTTTCATGAATTTGCATCATACTTATATTGATCGTCCAGTGTGACACTTTGATGAAGTCATGCTATCTTTAGGTCAATGTGACCTATATTTTTGGTCCAAATATTTTGTCATAGATCTCTAGTGCTATTTCAAAGGTCTGCATTTTACATGTACCGTACTTTGGATATAAGTTTAGTATGACTCTGTTAGTGACCTCATAGTATTTGTAGGTCAGTGTTACCTTTATTTCATAGTCTGGTGGTTCTATACTATGTACATGCAACTACACCTTGGCCTTTATTGTTCACATCTAATGGGCCCTGGTTAAAGTCAAGCTCCCATAAAGTGCACTGCATTGTCTTCTGATAATTCTTATAGATTAATGTCTGTTGTAGTGTTTTGAAATAAAAATGGTAAATTAAGCTAGACCTTTTATTTGCTTCACATACTAAATTTTGTATTCAAATTAATCTTCATTATCATCTTTTATACCAGAAACACCCTTAATGTCTGAGCAAACCGAGCAGACTCAGATCAGATGCTTATTAACAGAAGTCAGATCAGGGTATAAACTGTTTGTTTTCCATTCTGCCATGCTTTTGTTTTTGGTGTCTTGACAGATTGTAAAATTTAAGAAAAGGTACAGGAATGGTCTAGATGTCCCTATGTCATCAAGTATATATTCAAAAGGAGATCTGTGACTGTGTGTGGTTAAAAAAATGGTGTAAATTATATCTGACTGGCTTTTAGTTGTATATGTATGAATGTGGAATTTGTCCAATCATTTCATCCTTCTTTGGGAACATTTTAGAGAAAAAAGTGTCAAACAGTGTAGACCCTGATCAGTCTTTTCATGTAACACAGAAACAATAATACACGGTACCATATAAAATGTAATTGTATGGGCCTGGATAGCTCACGTGGGATAGCTCAGTGGTATCTTTGACCCACTTCTTGGCATGGACTTTCAATGGGGTACCAGAGCTCTTGATAAGAGGGGTATTTGATGATAATTGAGGGATAATTTTCTTTATTTCTCATTGAAACCATATGTTGTGACCCCTCATCTGAACCGTCTCGTTGAGACGGTTCAGTTGAGGGTTCACAACATATGTTTTTATGCAGAATTGACAAAAAGTATCCCTAATTATCACCAGATACTCCCTCTTATCTAGAGCTTTGGGGTACTGGTTGCCCATTCAAGGTTGTTTTTCCCAGGGTTCTCCTGTTTCCTTCATTACATAAGACCACAGACTGGCAACATTCTTAAACTGGAGAATGAAGTTAGAAGTTCATAATAAAATTAAATAAGGAAAGTTTAAACTTGCAATCCTTGGTATTGAGATGGATATATTTGAGAAAACTGAACATTTATAGATCCATATCAGCCTGTGTTATACACTTTCTGCAAAAATCTCAACTTCACTGCTATCTTTATGCTGAATTTGGCTCTATTTGGGTGTTAACTGACCCAGTTTCTTTGAAAATAATTGTAAGAACTTGGAATTTTTTCAGAGAACCCTTCCACTCCACTCTTTCCTTCAGCCCGAGTCTTATCAGAAAACTTGCAGTGGTATGTTGACCTTGTCAGACTCAGAGACTTTTCAATTTTATTAGTGTATGGTGCCATGCTGAAATCAAGGACACTAAAATCTAATCTGGGCCCGAGGTTATAAAACTTTTTTTCATGCTCAGCTGAGTTGAGCATGAAATTTTACCTGCTAATAAATAGCAAATTACTGATAAGTACGGTTGTTTTCTTGCTCAGTTTGGCTGAGTATGAAATTTTCTCTGCTTATGAATATGAAAATGCCAACAATAGTTGGCATTTTCATATTTATCAGCTGAGAAAATTTCATGCTCAGCTGAGTTGAGCACGAAAAAAGTTTTATAACCTCGGGGCCAGGTCTCGAGCTTGTTCCATTGATTAATCCATGCAGGTTGGTGAAGTCTATCCACAGGATCAGGAGATGTCATGCAGTCAAGACTGTGACCTTGAAAATTAGGTCAAGGTCACCAAATGCTAGTCATTCCTTCGGCTTGTCCCAGTAGATAGACTGATGCTAGTTTGATGAAAATCCATCCCCTGACCATGCTGGATCAAGAAAATAATATCTTTTGTGGGGATATTTAAAATTGTAACTTGGTAAGTCAGCTTTTGACCTTCAAAAGAGGTTTAAGGTCACAAAAACCTAGCCAACTCTTTGGACTATCCCAATGATATATCCATGCAAGTTTGGTTGAATTTCACTCACTGGTTCAAGAGATATCATACTTTTATTGAAAACTTAGTATACCTTAAGTCTATCCTGTGGCCTTGAAAATGAGATCAAGGTCACCAAAACTTGTTCCAGTGATATCAGGTAGCAAATGAAAGTTAGTTAGCTACCTGGTGATATATCCGTACAAGTTTGGTGAAGTTAAAGATATCTTGGAGGGACAATAAACCGTCACACTAACACAGATGCCAATGCCGACACCAGTGTCCTCCCCATCCCCCCCCCCCCATCCTCTATATCGGATGATTATTTCAGTCTAGTCTTAGTCTACATACAGTGTATGCCAGTTTGATACACATTTTTGGCATGACTCATGTTAATTGTGTGTTGGTAAACACCATATCTGTCTTAATATTGCATAGCCACAAGGCAATTAATAGATAATCAATTACTGCTAGTAATTTCTGTATATGTTTACTTATATATGTTCGACAAATTGAAATGTGCTTATCGCCGATTGAACAGCAATGGCTTAGGCCAGCCTGTGCATCCGTGTGGCTCATGTACCGTAATTTTTTGGCCTCAAAGTGTTGACATGGAACAGTATAGCACACCATCCGGTAGTCTTCTTTACACATCCTATGGTTGTGTTAAGGTGATTAGGTACACTTTCAGGGGACAGCTCTGCCTTTTCATTTTTGATGGCGAAAGGGCTTATAGAGTTTACCCTGCCCCTGTTTGTGTGTATGTGTGTTTGATTTTATGTTACCAGATTCATGTCAGGCCCGTAACTTCTTTCTATATGGTGATATTTGAAAATCATTTTGGACCAATGATCATAATGACAAAATTATGAAAAATAAATCAAATTAGTAACTGCCCGCTCTGTATAATTTTATGCTTTTGACTAGAGGCCATAGTTTCAAATGTATGTTAATTTATGTGTGTGATATAAAGTCTAATCTTTTTCTAAATTTTATGCCAAGTTAACCTTTAAATACTTAAAGATGTCATTGTTTGAATAAATGATACAGTGCCTACAGTAATAGGATTATATCTTAAACGTGGCGTTGTGGAGATGCAAACTCCTGTTGTTGTCAGATCTCAGATGTGTTGTTTTGGTGATTGGAGATGCTAATCATGAATTTTTGTCCCTCAGAAAAACAAAAATTGTTGGCCATCCTTAGAACAACCTCACTGAAGCAGTTATAATGAGGAGCCTTTGTAGAATGAGATGTTACCCTGAAATAATAGCATAAAATCCACCATTTTTGAGACATCTGATTATAGTTTGTATTTAGTGAAAGTCATACAGTTGTTTGTGTGTAATAATAAGACATGCTTGGCTTGATTAAGTGCTGAAGGAAATTATAGGAAACACATCATAAGTGGTGTGATTTGCCGTAATAACTACGTATCATATTGGGACATATTGACCCTAATCCCGCTTATTTTTGCTATCAGCTTTTCCATATTTGAATTCAATTAAGTCAACTGACCAAATTGGAAGAGATTTTATATAACTTTTGACTGTATAGCAAACATTGTAGACCCTGATCAGACTGCTCCTTTAGGAGCAGTCTGATCTGGGTCGACACTGTTTGCTCAAGCATGTCTGTCTAAATATTCCTGTTTTTTACGGTGTAGTGTATTATTGTTTCTGTGCCGTGAAGTGACTTTGCAAGGATGTGAATCAAGCTTCCTGACTCGTTGTTTTTAGACCATTTTAGGTTACGGAATTAGTTGAAATGGACTTGTTAAACGTCAAAATTAAGTGTTTCATTAGCAGTCGGATTTCAAATTTAGAGATTTTTCGTAAAATTAGGAATTATGTAGTGTGTAAAACGTCAAACCGTGTGATTGATTAGACATGGCTGAATGGATATAATAAATTTGCTCGGTAATGGTGGTTTTGTGGTGGTGTAAGTGAAGTGTGTTAAATGGAAGAATGATAATAAATATAAATAAATGATACCGTGCAAAATTAAATGCAAATATTTGGACACTCAGGAGCCCAATCTGTTTTTGTGTCACTTAATCCTGTCTTCCACCTTTGAATATGGACAAATCATCCAAGTTTTGATAGGGAATTTGTCATTAAACTTTTGCAGACAGTGGGAACCCTATCAGACTGCCAAAGGGCAGTCTGATTAGGGTCTCCACTGTTTGATACATGTGTCATATACTTTAAATATGGTTGTCAAATAGGTACATGAATGTTAAGAATAACATCAAAAATGGTAGGAGGATTCGGCTGAACAAAAAACAAACACATTCAAATTTAAAATGAGTTAGTGAGGGAAATAGTGCAAAGTGCTTATTATTGACTGCTGTACATAATGCATGTAATTCAGAGAGAAAAAGATTCAACATCTTCCATAATGACTTAAAAACCAGCGTGGATTGTGTTTACGAGCACCAATATACGTGTAGTTTCCTGTGTGGAATAAATATTTTGAGTACTTGCGGTGCTCTACATGCACTCAACATGTAGGAAAGTCTGCAGCTTGTGTTTTCTCTCCGCTGCGACTACTGTAGCAGAAAATTAGTGTCACAGGTGATGTAGATTAACAAACGCTGCACCGAAACTCACTTGGAATCTTGGCAAGCTGGTGTGACGTGAATTAGAATCTTGGGAGTCCGCTGCCAGCTTTTCTCTGTCTCATTCGATACATGAGCTTGTTAAAGGAGTAAAAGTCATAATAATTAATGAAGGAGCCAGTGTTTTAGAAGGATCCTAGCAGTCTACACAGTGTTTACTTAGTTGTTATCACTGTCTTGGGAGTGTTTCTCTCAGCTGTTACAAGCCTGAAGTGGTTTTCCACATGTTATCCCAAATTTTCTGTTGACTTTGGGAAAAAGTTGTTTACAGTTATTCAAGTTATTGGCATAAATTTTGTTATTTTTCAAAAATTTGGAAGTTAGTTATATTTAGATTAGACTAGAGTTGTCAATATTGGTATTCTGAGAGCAAAATCTTTTTGGAATTCTCTTTGTTAACTGTTTTGTGTGAAAGAAGTTCTATTAGGGAGCCAATTAGTGAAATTACAGTTCTAGTCAGTTTCATGATTCCAGCAGCATAACTGTCAAGTTCAGAGCATAGTTGGATATATTGATATATTAGTGTCAAAGGAGATATGCCAATGAAGAGATGGCGTTCCATGGATTTGTTTCATTTTTCACCAAAAGATAACCCGATCATGGAAGGCCTGAATAAGTTTGCTCAAATATCTCAGTCTCATGCGAACACATTGCTGAGAAATAAAAGGTAAGAATGGTCATGTGTATTTCAAGTATCCTCATTATAAAGCTGCTCATCATACATGTAACAGCATCAGTAGCTTAACTAGCTGTTAGTCAAGGATTTGTTTAGTCTTCTAGTACACTGAAAATCAAACATGCCAATATTTTTGATGAAAAAATGTAAGGAGCTTTAGGCAAATGAGCATTAAACATTCATTTGCTTTACTCTTAATATAATGCTGCATTAGGGCCACACAGTACATTGTAAAAAATACAGCTGTTTTTTGTCACCCTGGTAGTGGCATCTTTTAGTCTAGCCTGTGACTAGCAGAAGCAAGACTAGGACTGGTATTACCATCAGCATTGGCAGCGGCGGCATTATAAACTTTGTGTCAAGTTTTCTGGATAAGCTCTGTTTTGTGACAGTTGGCTGTCAGGCGAGACAAAGCATTCCACAGCTACCATGATGGGCATAGGTGAGTTACAAACTAGGTTCCATACTGTTAAACGACTCTCTAGGATGGATGCTTAATGCAAATAGTCCTAGTTTATGAAGAAATGTTATATTGGTGTAGATATGCTGCTTTTTCAGTGAGGAGTTTCAAGACCCTTGTCTGATGCTCAGCCTTGGATATCAGCCATGAAAACCTTGACCTCCATTCAATTTTAAGGTTGAATTAATTGCTAGTGTGAACTTCATGGCATCATAAAATATCAGTAGCTTTCTCAGATCTATGCTTTTGGTAGCAGTCTGGGCACAGTTGTTCAAAACTAATGTCTGTAGCTAGTGAGATTATATTGTATGCCAAAACACTGCCAGTTTTCCTGCAAAAATTCTGCACCCAGCACCCAGTACTGAGGTATAATTTATTACTTAAAGGAAAACAAGAAATTTTATTATTATTAAAAAGGAAGTGGCTATTGACAACCGGTTGTCACTAGCCTCACAGGCTGCTGACAACCGGTTGTCACTAGCCTCACAGGCTAGTGACAACCAGTTACTATAAATCCTATTGTTTTCTAATAATAAAACTCAAGATATTTTTAGAATATTAGTTTCATGGTATTACTATTATATCATGATATTTGTTGATATTTGTTTCCACTCTGATCAAGTTTTAAGCTGATTGTAGAAAGCAAGAAACTATTAAAAGAATCAGATGTACATTTCTGTGTTTTTAGCTCACCTGAGCCTTTAGGCTCATAGGTGAGCTTATAGTATAGCCAGGCATCCGTTGTCCGTCCGTCGTCCGTCAACATTTTCAAACATCTTCTCCTCCGAAGCCGCTGGGCCGATCAAAGCCAAATTTGATATGGAGCCTCCATGGGTTGGGGGAACGAAAGTTTGTTCGGGGTATCTGGGTCACATGACCAAGATGGCCGCCACACCCATATATGGTAAAAACCCTTAAAAAATCTTCTTCTCCAGAACCAAAAGGCCTATGACCTTGATACTTGGTATGTAGTATCGGGCATGCCCATCATAGTTTGTACAAATCATGACCTTGCGGTGACCTTGACCTAATTTACGGCATGGTCAACTTTGGAACGTTAGGCTTTTATATGGGAAATGCTTAAAAGGTGGATTTCTCAGAAACTATTTAAGTCTAAGGTACAATACTTGGTATACATGGTCAACTAAATGACCAGATGAAGATATTATGTCACTAAAGGTCAAGGTCATTCCGTCGGACCATCCGTCGTCAAGATTTCCAAACATCTTCTCCTCTGAAACCATTGGGCCGATTAAAGCCAAATTTCATATTGAGTCTCAGTGGGATGGGGGAATGAAAGTTTATACCCGGGGTCTGGGTCACATGACCAAGATGGCCGCCACGCCCATATATGGTAAAAACCCTTCAAAAATCTTCTTCTCCAGAACCAAAAGGTCTATGACCTTGATACTTGGTATGTAGTATCAGGCATGCGGGCCCATCATAATTTGTACAAATCATGACCTTGCGTTGACCTTGACCTAATTTACGGCATGGTCAACTTTGGTACGTTAGGCTTTTATATGGGAAAACGCTTAAACAGTGGATTTCTCAGAAACTATTTAAGTCTAAGGTATAATACTTGGTATACATGGTCAACTAAATGACCAGATGAAGATATTATATCACTAAAGGTCAAGGTCATTTTGTCGGACCATCCGTCGTTAAGATTTTCAAACATCTTCTCCTCTGAAACCACTGGGCCGGTTGAAGCCAAATTTCATATGGAGTCTCAGTGGGATGGGGGAACGAAAGTTTGTACCCGGGGTCTGGGTCACATGACCAAGATGGCTGCCATGCCCATATATGGTAAAAACCCTTCAAAAATCTTCTTCTCAAGAACCAAAAGGCCTCTGACCTTGAAACTTTGTATGTAGCATTGGGCATGCGGGCCCATCATAGTTTATACAAATGACCTTGCATTGACCTTGACCTAATTTATGGCATGGTCAACTTTGGTACGTTAGGCTTTTATATGGGAAAACGCTTAAACAGTGGATTTCTCAGAAACTATTTAAGTCTAAGGTACAATATGTTGTATACATGGTCAAACAAATAACCAGATGAAGATATCATGTCTTTAAAGGTCAAGGTCATTCTGTCAGACCATCCGTCGTCAAGATTTTCAAACATCTTCTCCTCTGAAACCACTGGGGAGATTGAAGCCAAATTTTATTTGGAGTCTCAGTGGGATGGGGGAACGAAAGTTTATACCCGGGGTCTGGGTCACATGACCAAGATGGCCGCCATGCCCATATATGGTAAAAACTCTTCAAAAATCTTCTTCTCCAGAACCAAAAGGCCTTTGACCTTGAAACTTGGTATGTAGCTTTGGGCATGCGGGCCCAACATAGTTTATACAAATGATGACCTTGCATTGACATTGACCTCATTTATGGCATGGTCAACTTTGGTACGTTAGGCTTTTACATGGAAAAACGCTTAAACAGTGGATTTCTCAGAAACTATTTAAGTCTAAGGTACAATATGTTGTATACATGGTCAAACAAATAACCAGATGAAGATATCATGTCTTTAAAGGTCAAGGTCATTCTGTCAGACCATCCGTCGTCAAGATTTTCAAACATCTTCTCCTCTGAAACCACTGGGGAGATTGAAGCCAAATTTTATTTGGAGTCTCAGTGGGATGGGGGAACGAAAGTTTGTACCTGGGGTCTGGGTGACATGACCAAGATGGCCGCCATGCCCATATACGGTAAAAACCCTTCAAAAATCTTCTTCTCCAGAACCAAAAGGCCTTTGACCTTGAAACTTGGTATGTAGCTTTGGGCATGCGGGCCCATCATAGTTTATACAAATGATGACCTTGCGTTGACCTTGACCTAATTTACGACATGGTCAACTTTGGTATGTTAGGCCTTTATATGGGAAAACTTTTTGTCACTGAAGGTCAAGGTCATTTTTTCGGTCTGTCCGTTATCAAGATTTTCAAAACATCTTCTCCTCTGAAACCACTGGTCTGATTGAAGCAAAATTTCATATGGAGTCTAAGTGTGATCAGGGAATAAAAGTTTGTTCTTGGGGTCTTGACCAAGATGGCCGCCATGCCCGTATATGGTAAAAATCCTTCAAAATCTTCTTCTCCAGAACCAAAAGGCCTGTGACCTTGAAACTTGGTATGTAGCTTTGGGCACTCAAGCCCATCATAGTTTATACAAATGATCGTGCGGTGACCTTGACCTAATTTATGACACTGTCAACTTTGGTACATTATGTAGGCTTTTATATGGGAAAATGCTTAAACAGTGGATTTTTCAGAAACTATTTAAGTCTAAGGTGCAATATTTGGTATATATGGTTGACTAAATGACCAGATGAAGATATTTTGTTGTTAAAGGTCAAGGTCATTCTTTGTCTTTTGTACATGGTCATTGAGATTGTGTCACCTGTCAACATTTTCAAAAATCTTCTCAGAGGCCACTAGGGTCAATTGAAGCCATATTTCATATGGAGCTTCACCAGCTTAAAGGAACCATAGTTTTTGTTCAGATGGTCTTGGTCACTTGACCAAGATGGCCACCATGCCCATATATGGTAAAAACTCTTCAAACGTCTTTTTCTCGAGAACCGAAAGGCCTATAACCTTGACACTTGGTACCGGTATGCAGCATTGGGCACTCAGGCCCATCATAGTTTATACAAATGATTACTGTATTTCATATAGAGCTTTAATACTGGGTCAAAGGAATCAAAGTTTGTTCAGATGGTCATGGTCACATGAACATGGTGGCCGCCACACCCATATATGATAAAAACCCTTCAGAAATCTTTGTCCAGAAACAAAGGCCCAGTGACCTTGTGGCTTGGTATATAGAATTGGGACTCAACATTAATCCTCAAGGGAGCGGGGTTAACTGCCCCTGCCCTGGTGCTATATACATGTATAAAAGCATTAAAATATATACCAGGACCAAGTGTCAGGTGAGCTACAGGACCATTGGTCCTCTGGTTTTTTATTATCTACGTTATTATTGGCTGGAAGTCATTGGGTTATTCATACAAATAGCTAAAATAATTTATGCATCACATGCACACAAATTATACATTTACCTTGATGGAAAAAAGGTTTTACATAAATTTTCCAGTTACCATTACATGATCTTCCCTATAGTTATATTCTTGCTGTTCAGTCAAGCAAATTTGTTTATTTACTGATTCTATCCACTAGGAAAAATAAACTACAAATTTATAATATGAATACAAGTATAATTACTATAATCATGGAGGCAATTGTGCAAACAGAATTAGCACATAAAAACTTCAGAGAAAATTGTTAAGTTCTATTTTGAGTTAGTTCCCTTACAAAGTATGATTTGAGTTACTTCCCTTGGAAAACCTATTTTTAGAAGATATCTCTTCTCCATATTTTTGCTTTTTTATTTGCAGATATTTTGTTGTTGTGATTCATATGTAGCTTGATTTAAAGCATAAACCTATTGAGAATTACTTGTGATGTTTTTAAAATGAACCAATGCTTCCTGTCTTTAAAATGCATATTAATTTATTAGCTGGTTGTCAGTAGCCTCACAGGCTAGTGACAACCGGTTGTCTCTAGCCTGTGAGGCTAGTGACAACCGGTTGTCTCTAGCCTGTGAGGCTACTGACAACCGGTTGTCACTAGCCGTCGCCTATTAAAAAATGGTTTGAAAAATCATGATTTCAAGGTTGTACCAATCTTACTTGGTTTTATGGCCCATGAATATCACACCAATAAACTTTTATGCCACCTTTAGATTTCAAGTGCCCTATTTTATATGTGTATACTTTCATCTCCTTCAACACAACACCATAATATTAGAAACACAAAAAAATGCTGAAATCACCGGCCTGCTTATCTAGCAGTCGGGGGGTTTGAGCCTCGCTGTAGGGGGGAATCTTTTCATTAGTAAATGGTGTTCCATTGCACACAGCCTTTCATTATCACCCATCTATCTTCTGGATATGACTGAAATACTGTTAAAAAGGACATAAAATCGCAAGTCATCTATCCATCCATCTGAAATCACCAAGTTGGAGTTTGTGAGGTTTTAGCCCCTTTTGCTAGGTATTAAGGCATTTAGGTTATTGGGGAAGTGTTCTGTCTAATAGGTAATAGCTGGATAATTTTGGTATTATGGGATGTAATTTTGCACTTGTGACCTTTTGCATGAAAGTCAAGTACTCTCACTAATCCACCATGAGGGTTGACGGTGCCAAATACTATGGTGACTGAAAAACTCTAAAGCTATCCATACAGCCATCAAGAACACCCTAAAATTGTCATTGTTTTGTATGCAGATCTGCATACAAAACAATGACAATAGTTTTAGCATGCCTTTGTGAAAGCCTGCCTGTGTGTATGTGCCTATGGCATGATCAACATGTTCACCACCACTCTTTAAGTCAGTTTCATGGTAACTGCAAGGGGTAGAGGCTTCATACTTGGCATTCACATTCATCTGGGGAACTTGGAAAGACCAGCAGAAAGCAGCGAACCTATACTGAACTTGATCTATATTTCATGGTTCATAGCACATGGAAAAAAAAGTTTCACCAATAACTACAATAGTAAGGGTCTCACTTACATCTGGAAAGATCATAAGAAAGCACTGGTCCATATCTGACCTTGACCTTTGTTGCATAGGCCATGGTACATAAAAAGCAAATTTATCACAGGGTTCGCACAGACCTTGAAAAGTCCTTGAATTTGACTCTGGTCCTGGAAAACTCCTGGAATTTTGTAATATTACCCTTGAAAATGTGAAATTGTCCTTGAAAATAATAAAATACATCAATTCTTTTTTATTCTTTTGGATTTATGTGATGCGCAAAGAAAAACGAGTGAAAATCGCTAGATACGTCAAAGAGCGAGGTGCGACCGTATTCAGATTCATTTTTACCGGTAGTCCCGGTATTTATCAATACCATTACCGGTTGTAGTCATAAAGTGCGACTTGTTTCCGTCTCGCCTTTTCCGGGTATAAAAAGTGCAAATTTCGCGTGAATTTAAATCGAAGAAGATCAACGAACACAATGGCTTCGAAAGGCAAATGTGTATACAAAAACGAGTGGGAGAGGAACCCCGCTTATTTCAAATGGATTCGCCCCTTAAAGACTGACAAACTGAAAGCGATCTGTTCGGCCTGCGATTGTATTATAGACATTTCCAACATGGGGGAATCGGCCCTAAAGTCTCACAGTGAGTGACTGATCGGTCGTTAAAATTGAGTCCTTGAAAAACGAAAAAAGTCCTGGAAAAGTCCTGGAATTCTGTTCTCTTATTTCTGTACGAACCCTGTATCATACCCTCAGGTCAATTTTAATAGTAGCTTGAAAGGGTTGAGTTGTAGTATTTGGCATACAGTTAGTTAGGTTTGGGGAATACCAACAGTAAGCAATGGACCCTACCTGTCATTGGCCTATATTTCATGGTTCAGTTCTGTGAAAACATTTGCCTTCTGGATTTTGATCAGTTTCTTGGTTACTACAAGCAGAAAAGTTTTAAAACTTGGCATACACTTACACACCAGGGTCGACCAATGGAAAACAGTTGACCATATCATAGATTGACCCATGTTTCATGGTTCTGTGATCTTGTTTTAATGTCCATCACTGTTTCATGAATTTGCATCATACTTATATTGATCGTCCAGTGTGACACTTTGATGAAGTCATGCTATCTTTAGGTCAATGTGACCTATATTTTTGGTCCAAATATTTTGTCATAGATCTCTAGTGCTATTTCAAAGGTCTGCATTTTACATGTACCGTACTTTGGATATAAGTTTAGTATGACTCTGTTAGTGACCTCATAGTATTTGTAGGTCAGTGTTACCTTTATTTCATAGTCTGGTGGTTCTATACTATGTACATGCAACTACACCTTGGCCTTTATTGTTCACATCTAATGGGCCCTGGTTAAAGTCAAGCTCCCATAAAGTGCACTGCATTGTCTTCTGATAATTCTTATAGATTAATGTCTGTTGTAGTGTTTTGAAATAAAAATGGTAAATTAAGCTAGACCTTTTATTTGCTTCACATACTAAATTTTGTATTCAAATTAATCTTCATTATCATCTTTTATACCAGAAACACCCTTAATGTCTGAGCAAACCGAGCAGACTCAGATCAGATGCTTATTAACAGAAGTCAGATCAGGGTATAAACTGTTTGTTTTCCATTCTGCCATGCTTTTGTTTTTGGTGTCTTGACAGATTGTAAAATTTAAGAAAAGGTACAGGAATGGTCTAGATGTCCCTATGTCTTAGTTAATAATGGTATTTTTATGATGGGTTACTAAAGCCTGGGGCTGCAATATTTAAATATCTAAAAGAAAAGAAAAGAAAACTTTGTTTTGCTTAAATGTATACAAAACACACTGTTTGATAATGATTTTGAGATTATACAAACTAACATTGACATGCTGTGGCAATTAATTTGACCCTTCAATAAACAATGAGTTAGGTATGGAGTAGGCTGCTGACCTAGTGGTCTGGGGTTTGATTCTGGTGCAGGTGGAAATCTTCACAGCAGTACATGAGGATACTTTGCTAATGTAGTAAATAAAAATTTTCAGAGTTGAACCCTCTCCATTGACTTCTCTTGTGGCCCTTTCTAATTGAGAGTTACAAATGCTTTTGTCTTGTATTAAACTTTCTATACTTGGCACATATTGTTCATTAAGAGCAGTCTGGGACTATTTGTTCAAAACGCCTTGTCTCGTTAACTAAAAACGTTGTGAGTTGATGTAATGCTAAATTTTCAAACATGTTTTACATTTGCTGAAAAATATGAGTCAGGTTTGAAAAGTTCTTACATTTTTGCAGCAAAAAATTCAAGATAATTAATTTTATGAGTACTAGAAGACTGAAAAAACTAATTCTTTACTATTTAGAAGACTTAACAAAAATTCTTTACTAACGGTTTTGTTAGGCTGACAACCAGGCCATGATCTGCACCTTCACTGTTCACAGGGTATAATTGATTCCCCTAATTTTCGCTTCCTGCAGAGACTGTACATCATATTTGACTTCTGCCGAGACTGTCCACGATCTCTTGCTTCCTGCCGAGACTTCTGTACATGATAAAAGGCTTCCTGCAGAGACTGTCCGTGTGACTCTGTTTCCTGCCGAGGCTCCCAGCAGGAAGCAGAGTCATGCGGACAGTCTCGGCTGGAAGCCATTTTTTTGAGGACAGTAGTCCCTGCAGGAAGCAAGAGATCGTGGACAGTCTCTGCGGAAGCCAAATATGACGGACAGTCTCTGCAGGAAGCGAAAATTAGCGGAATCGATTTTACCCTGTGCTGTTTGCTCAATCATTCTGTCATGGAAATTAGGATAAAGATGGTATGCATGTGCTTGTGTGAGAACTGGATTAATAATGCATTTGATCACTCTCAGATTAAGACTGGTATTTATAGCTCTGAATCATTTTGTTTCATGTGGTTGTACTCCATAACTTCTGAGCAGGATAGAGCAGTTCTGATGCCACCTTATCCCTGCTACTATTGCCATGCTTTTACAGGGGACAGGAATGAAATAAAATTGGTTTTGATGCGAAAAATCATCTAATCATATAAATTATGCTCCTTAGGAAACTTGGTCAAGGCTCATCACTTCTGTTCTGATGGTTGATCACTTCTGTTCTGATGTCGATTACTTCTGTTCTGTTGGTTGATCACTTCTGTTCTGATGGCTGATCACATCTGTTCTGATGATTGATCACGTCTGTTCTGATGGCAGATCACATCTGTTCTGTTGATTGATCACCTGATGGCTGATCACATCTGTTCTGTTGGTTGATCACTTCTGTTCTGATGGTTGATCACTTCTGTTCAGATGTCAATCACATCTGTTCTGATGGTTGATCACTTCTGTTCTGATGGTTGATGGTCAGAGAATGGCAATGGAAAACAACAACATTAAGTCACCAATAAAACAAGGTTTTCATCTCTCTGGAAAGAGTTACCCCAAACATCTAAATAATACCCTGTTTAGACTAGAGTTTTAACCTGAATCAAATCCAAATTAGCTTCGAATTAACTGTTTAAACTAGCAAATCGAATTCGAATTAAAAACTAATTCTGAGTAAACTAATCCTACAGAATACCTTGGATCGAATCCGAATTAACTTTTACTTCGGATTAAAAGTCATGTCTAAACAGCAAACCGAAGAGAATCCGCATTAAAATTTATTTTTGTACTGACCTCGGGCATGTTTAGGTCATGTTAACATTTGAGCAGGCTGCATTTACTTTACTGCGAAGAAACTTGCACCGAATCGAAAACGGTATAGTCTGAACAGACAAGTGGGTTCGCTTTGGATTACCTTATTGCAGAGCAATCTGTTCCGAATCGAAACAGGTATCGTCTAAACAGAGTATAAGTCTTAAGAAATTCTGCTACAAGATTGGTTTTTCCATTCCAAGCAGTGCCGAAAATCTAGATCCATATTATAAGACTGATCTAGATTTTTTAGATTACCGTAATTTGCATATATATCGGGACACTTGAAAATAATAGATTTTCCATTTGGGACAAATGGAAAATTTATTATTTTTGGTGTCCCAATACTTACGCACATTAGGGTATTTAGAAATGGAAAACCTCTGTCCTTCAACTGAAAAATACGGTATAACGGTCTGAGGGTTCGGTTCAATAGTAGGCTGAAGCTGCTGTTAAGGGAGGTTTAGAACTGTTGGTAAGAGGTTACTGTTTAATAGGACGCCTAGATTCACTGTACATGTCTAGCATTCTCATGAGTCTAATTGCCAGTGACATATAAAGACTGGTGTGATGTATTAAGAGTTCATTAGCTTCCTGATATAAGGAATTGATAAGCTGGTAACAGGACTGATAACATGCCAAGTGTTTCTCAACATTATTTGCTAATACTCAAGATATGCACTGATACAAAAACAGAGTAAACAGTATTTATAAGAACAGATATGGGGGCTCATTAACTCTTTCAGTACCAAAAAGCAGACGACAAAATTTACGTCTGCAAAAATAAAAAAATGCCTTGTCCAAGACTTTTAATATTGAGAATTCAAAGACTAGAGGGCAAACAGTGTAGATCTAGATGAGGCGGCTCATTATGAGCCGCCTCATCAGGATCTACGCTGTTTGCAAATTTTGCTAATTGCGTCACTGGGGCTTAAAGAGTTAAGGCCACAAAAATTGTTTCCTGTCAGGGAGTTACCATTAGTATCTTGAATGTGGTCATTGGGAAGCCAAATTACTGGTTTTGGGGTCATAAATTTGAATTACTCTGAGAAATCTCATGAAATGCTTATAAGCGAATGTCAGTCAGATGAAGACATGATTTAGCTGACCCATGGCATAATGAAATGTATTAACTGCCATCCAGAACAATAAGGTTGAGGTTCTAGGCATTTGTGCAGATTGCTTGCAGCAGGGTAAGGCTTCGTTTACTTGCAGCAGAATTAGTCTTTAGGATCCTTGCAACAGACCTTGATCAGATCAAGTATTCTGACAAATTGCAGCAGGATAATACAAGGTTTGCTTCTGGTGTCCTTCCAACAGGGAAGGTCTTTGGCGTCCTTGCAGTAGCCTACTGTAGGGTTGATCATATCTTTGCAGCAGGGAAGCTTCAGGGTAAATTTGTTGTATCATTGCAACAAGATATGTTTTAACAGGATGAAACTTTAGTGTCCCATAGTAGAAGATCTGGTCTTCAGTATCTTTGCAACAGACAAAAGGTCTGGTATACTTTGCAACACCAAGTCTACTGCAATAATACCAGTGCCCAAGCATCCTGCCACAATGCTAAACCAAAATGCTAAAGCCAGAGCTACATAGCAAAAGCTTAAAGCCTTACACTGCAACAGGACACCCTTGCAAGAATAACAGCCTTATTTGTTGAAAGGGTATACCACAGACAAATGACTAAGTCTTTGAAATTTTGTACAGCCGATAGTAGGTAAAGTTGACAGAGATCCTTGAGTTTGTTTGCATTGGAGTTAAGATGAAAACTATGATTTACTTACCGTAATCGACCCATTTACCGCACATGCCCCTATAACCGCACACCAAGGCCATTTCCGGACAAACTGCACAAGCGCACATTGCTTTTTCTTTGAAACTCTCACAAAACCCATTAATTAACAGTGAACTCATGAAAAGTGTAAACACAAAGTATTTCCAGTCCTACCCATGTTGCCTCTTTCCAGTCACACTGCATTTCATTGTTCTGAGTATGGGGTTATTAAATACATTTTAACCACATCTTTTTGTTGCAATTTTGAAAAAGTTAAGCGCACGGTGCGGTAAATGGGTCGATTACGGTATGTTCAAATTGAAGTTGAAACTAGGAAGCAATATTGTATTATACAACATCATTGAAAGTGGGTAAACATGTCATAAAGACAGGTCATATTACTTAATTTTGCTGTTTCCATTTAGGACTAGGAGTGAACTAGATGGTCCCAGCCTGGGATTTTGAGGAGAAGTAGGAAATTGTCGGTATATCACTATTAAGAGACCTGTAGGAGAAAGTTTTACCTTCAGCATATTCTGAACATGTAAAATGATGATTATTTCTTTCTCCCTAAGTTTTTCCAACTGCTTATCTGGAACTTTCAGCAGTAAAATTTGTTGGATGTCAAGAAAATTGAACTGTTAATTACAGAAGCAGCTGTTAGGGTATTTAGGTAGTCTGCACTTAAATTATTGCTAGTTTCAACATGTATACACCAATCATCAACTGTTGAAAAGGCAGTGCTCCAGGTAAGAAGGATTTAGGGATAATTTTCCATATTTGTCCATTAAAACAATATATTGTGACCCCTCATTAGAACCGTCTCGCCGAGACGGTTCTAATTAGGGGTCACAACATATGTTTCTGTTGAGAATTAAGAAAAATTATCTTTGAATTATCCCTGTTTACCCTTCTTATTTTGAGCTGTGAAAAGATAAGTCATTCTCCAGAGGAAGTTCTTGGAACCAACAGTATATTTCTCTGGTTATAAGACAGGGGTTTTCCCTTCTCCAAAAGATAAGAATTTGTTTCTTGTAGAAGCAAATTCAGCCTCCATTTTGGAAAGACTTCATTGCCCAGGGAATCAGAAGGAAGTCATAAAAGTTGTTACCCTTTGTATAAATGACATATGAAATGGTTGACAAGTAGAGAAATACAGTCTACAGTTAAACCCAGGTTTCCAACGGGAAAATTGCTCATGAGGACCAGCTCTCAGTGTATAGAAATCTACACTGAATAAATGAAATCCTCACATAATTATTACATTTATGTATATTTATCTTTTCTTTCAGGCTGGGAAGTCTCAGCAATGTAACTCCGTCCGACAACACCGGCCAGTCTCCGAAGGGGGAGGAGGAGGGTGAATCTACAAGTAAGTTTTGGGAACTGAACAATAAGGCCTCTCGCAGAAAGGGTCTTGGCCAGAGGTGTAGACTCAGATTACATGTTGCAAAGTGTAAATTCTAATAAGACTAGGACTACACTGCATAGGCAGTTTTGAAGAAAAATACAAATACATGTATATCAAATCAGGTCCTGTATTTGAAATGAAATGAGTCCCATTAGGGATACAGCAGAAATATTTCCAGCTTTATGACCAACATTACAAGACTGAAAAATCAGTGTACATATTGGCTATGAAGGCAGGAAAGGAATCAGGCTGAGAAAAAGTTAATTTATTGACCTATGTTGAGGTATATATGCAGTTTTATGGATCAGGAAATTGTATATTGACTGAGTGTGGAGGTCAGCATGCTAAGTTGCAGGGTTGTAAAACTGCATACATGTATTTATTGATATGAAGATTTATAAACATTCAGTTATAATTCATGGCCAACTTGACATGCAGTTATGATGGTACAAAATAGCATTATCCCGGAACATAATTAATGCGAAGGATAGAGGGATGGATGAAATTGAGTTGTCTGTTTGTTTCAACAATATTTCAGTCGTATTTAGATAATTGAACTGTTGTATGGTGTAAAGAATTCCTCCTCTGGATGGATTTGAACGTGGTACCACTAGCACAGTAAGCCGTGGTTTAACAATACCAAAGCTTCTCAAGAAAAAGGGGGAGAAAGTTACACTGACTGACAAAAAATTCACCTGCACATGACGTTGAATATGGGAATGAATTGCTTTTAGAGTTGACTCCCTTTGAGAATGGAGGCAATAAGATGAATTTTATAGTTGCTTCTCCTGTTTTGTCTTGGCTGTGACTAGCAGAATATGAAAGATAGGTACATTGTTATGTCTCACCATGATGCACTTTGTTACAAACAGAGCAAAACCATAAATACTGAAGAAACTTTAAGCCACCGATAATGACGATGACACTTGAAAATTAATACATCTGTATTACTATTTTGGTGTTGCTCTATTTGTGAGAACTTGCATAGTGGTGAGGCATAGCATATAGCAGAAATCTTGTTGTTCACTTGCATCTCAAAGATGATATTTTCAATATATTTTAGCTTCCCCCTTGATCCAGCGAACCTCTATCATTCAGAAAGATGAGAAAGGCTATGGCTTTACAGTCAGTGGAGATAAGCCTGTATTTGTAGCCAGTGTCAAACCAGGTAGGTTACTGCCCTTAGGATCTGTATTTTCTTGTGGCAAAAGACTTGGTCTAGTATCAGCAAGCATTAATGTTTCTAAGGTGTCTGGGCATTTAGGTATTCTTTATTTTGTGAAAAAAAGCACACACACCCATCCATCCAAACTTTGAAATGTAACCATACAGCTAGCATTTTGTTTGTCCATCTGGTAGCCTGTAAACCAACCCAGGAGTTTTGTTGCACATTTCTGAAATCTTACTTGTTCTTTATTCATTTAAATAGCAGAAGGGGGGAATTATTTTCTTTATTTCATTCATAGAAATAGCTTTAAATGACATCTAAAAGCATTGTGTGTACTCTTTGATACTAAATTACAGCTAAAATATAATACTAAAATACTAGGTACAATTGTTTTTATGTAGTTTAAGCCAAATTTTAGAGTTACAAGTGTGAGTGATACCTTTTCTCTGTCAAAAATCCCTCCTATTTTTTCAATCCTAGAATAGACACTGTTTATGGGCCACTTTTTCAAAGGGGAACAACTTCTGTGACTTCTTTTTTTCTTGTCAGTGTGATGCAAACCCTCCTAAGTGGGGTCTGCTCTCAAAGGAAAGAATTTGCACCAGGATTGCTGCTCTGAGAGCAAGTTCTGTCCTTAAAGAGTTGATCCCCTTTAAGAAAGGAGGCAGAGCTGAAAATGGTAGGGTTGCTGTCTCTGGAAGTGTAACCATTCACTTTAACAGTGATATGTGTGAACAGAAGCAACAAAATGTTTAAATGTAAATGAGCAGCGACACGACAAAACCAACATCTTAGATCGGCTTGGGTATTCACCCAATCGGATCAGGCTCTTTGCTCTGTGCTGAAAAGGTAGCTAAAGGTCTTAGCTAATTCCATGTGCCCAGCGAAGACTCAGATCAGGCTGGGCAGATGCCCAGGCTGATCTGAGTCTTCGCTGGGCGCACTTGCCACTTTGTTGGTTTTGTAGTGTCGCGGCTCAAATACAGATAAATACAGGAAACTTAGTTCTGAAATTTTTGGCATGGATTGTTTCCCTTGATGCATATAGTAACTTGATGGATATTTTTGTTCTTTATAGATGGTGCTGCAGCAAGGGCTGGGGTTCAGAAAGGGGACAAGATAATCAAGGTGAGAGTTCATCCTAGAATAAATCAGTTTTAAGTTGGCTGAAAGTTAAATTTTTTAGCAGCTTGTGAATAGTGGAAGAAGGCTGTGACTACCAGTCGGGTCATGGACTGGAAATTTTTGTCACTGCACAGAATACATGTGGATCTGTTTGCTTCCTAAAATTACATTACACTTTTAGCATGAACTATGTTGAGTCAATGCTTAATAAGCTTGGCAAAATGAGAATGTATTCTGCCATAATTAACCAAAATACTAGCAAACCTTAACCAGTTACTGCAGTAGTACTAAAATTTGAGTTGATTTTTCAGTCCAGTAATGTTTGAAAACAAAAAAAATGCTCCCAAAATGACAAACATTATAATCAGACTGCTCCATAGTGTGATCTGAGTCTCCACTTTTTGTCCAGAGCCGTCTACCTTAGTATTAAAGTCATTTTGGCACTGTTGTTATTGAGAGATACTGTAACATTCTAAAAATTCGGACACTTGAAATAGTAAGCGTAAGTGTTTTGAAAATTGAAAAGTTTGTATTTTAAGGCCGTAATTTGTCTAAAAGATGCAAACGGAATAGCAAACAGTGTGGACCCTGATCAGGCTGCTCCTTTGGAGATCTGCTCAGATCTGTCTGTCCCAATATTTCGAAAGTGTATGGTAAATACAAGAGCTAAAGTGTATGGTAAATACAAGAGCTAAAGCAGAACAGTAGGATGATTGATGTATACTCTTGCTTCTATAAACTGTACCAGAAAACTATTGACATACACATATGCTCCTGAATATAACAAATGGATGGTATATAAATATTGTAAGAATCTGAAGGATGAAGTGATGCAATGTAAGATCTGTTCATTTTGCCATTGGTAAACAAAATCCCAGGTAATACAGGTCTTCGAAATTGTTTTTCAGTTCATAGTATGTCCAAAATGTAAGTTATGTCCGCTGATTAGAATGACCTTGGCTGCAGATATACTCAGAATTTGAGTTCAGCTCCTGGGCTTTGGTCAGTTTTTCAGTATTACACATGACAGAGAAGTTAAATTTGGCATAGACATACATCTTGGTCTTTCATGGCCTTACATTTCAGGGTTCATTGTGTTTAGAAACAGAATTCCAATACCCTTTCAATTGGACAATTTCCCAGTGTTAAGAAAGGGTAGTGGTAGTACTTGGCATACCCTTACATTGGAGGTAAATCAGCAGGAAGTTGACCATAGCTGATGTTGACCCATATTAAATGGCTGATCACACTTGGAATGAAACAGCTTCAGTAGTGATAAAATGGTGCCATTTTATCACTACTGCTTCCAATACTGTGTTGAGGTCAACCGACAGAAAAGCAGTGGATCATATCCGACTTCATATACAGGATAGTACATGGATTTGCATTTTACTTGGAGTAGTAGGTCTGTTGACAATGTGATGATGTCCTCATAAACAGCACCAGCCACCTTCATAAACCATTATGGTATCGCGGTGCCCCGGTAGCTCAGTAGGTTAAGCGCTGGCTTGCTGATCTAGTGGTCCTGGGTTTGAGCCTTGCTGTAGGCGGGAATCTTTTCAATCATAAATGGGGTTCCATTGCACACAGCTTTTCATTATCACTCACACATCGTCCTGATATGACTGAAATACTTTTGAAAAGGACGTAAAATCGCAGGTTGTCCATCCAGCTATTGTGGTATTCAATATTTAGTGTAACTACTGTATTGTGATGATAATGTTACTGATGATTGAAATGAGGGCAAACTATGTGCAAAAATGCACAATGGAATGTGTTGAAATCAAAACAGTTTGAGAGACCACCTGTATATGTATCCAGCATTTGGGTTATCTGTATACAGGTCTGATAGTAAATGTAATTACCAACAGAACTATCAGAGCAAGTGAGGAGTTCAGTAGGTGAAATGCTGGACTGCTTAGCTGGCTATTTTGGTTTGAATCTGGCTGTATGTGGAGTCAATCATTTCACAAAACCTTTCATCATCACCTGCCCTTTGTCCTGATAAGACTGAAATGCAAGTTGAAAAAGATGTAAAACTGCAATCCATCCAGCTGTCCATCCATCCGTCCATCTGTCTGTCTGTCCTTAGAATTGGGGTTTTATGGCCTTTTTTTGGTACAGAGTAGCTTAAAGTGGCAAAATGGGTTTGTGTGGCTAGCCACAGAAACCCATCTTCTGTTCGTACAGGAGGTATGAGGGTAGTAAATCTAAGACATTGGCAAAAAGGCACATATTTCTTATTCAGAATCTTTGGACATTGAACATCCATCTTTATGTGGTCAATCCACATAAATATAATTGTGTTATGTTGTTACAAAATTTCAAATTTGAAATTTCCTCAGAGTGGTAGTAGAGAGCCTCCCCTATCATAAACGCACAAAAAATGAACTTTATTCCATTCTTATGGGACTAGATATAAATGATCTTAAGAAAGCCACCTAAATATTTGTCCATTACACTAGGTAGGAAAGACCTTTTTGTGACCAGTAGACACATAAAACCAGTAGCCACATAAATATTTTAGTCCTTTAAGATTTGGGCAATTGAAGTCCCACAAACCCAGTATGTTGGTCTGTCGGTGTCCATCCAACCATTCAAGAAGAGCAGTGTAATCAAGTTTGCACTATATGGTGATAGTTGTGTAGGTGAACAAGCCATGTTTGCTGTAAGGTGTAGACCCTCCATCCCTCCATTGGTTTAGTCTTCATCTGTGCATTCATTCATCTGATTACAGGTTAACACTTTGTATACAAGTAAATTGTCTGTGGAAGCATTTTTTTTTTCAAGACTATTTGCTTACAAAATGTTGCTGTAAAATGGTTATAGGTATACTTCCAGTTTTGTACCATTGACTTTGCTCTTGATTTTAACATTTCTTAATTAATGTGTTAATATGTTATAATTGATAGAGGTTTGTTTTCTTTATCTAGGTGAATGGGAAGCTAGTCACAAACTCCAATCATACAGAAGTTGTCTCAATGATTAAAGGTAAGATTTTGCACTTGTGTGAGCTACAGAGTTCCAGATATGATGAGATCATCATGCATTCTGTTGGTGATTGATTAAATCAGGGTTGGAGTTGAGGAGACAATTCAGAGATAAACTTTGTTGTTGCTAGTCCGGTTCTAGTGAAGGGTCCACAATATGTTTTTTTTTGCAGAAATAAGAAAAAATGTTACAATACTATCAGATAATACCTTTATCTCTCACTCTGGAGATGGTTCTAATGAAAGGCCCCAAGGTATTAGTTCATTGTATGTATTACTAAAGTACCTGCTATTAATGGGCTCTGTATCCAGCTGGTGGAGGGACACAGCTGTAAATTTGTCAGAGTAAATTTGTATGTCAGTTGAATGATTCTTTGTCCTTTTGGCTTCCTTAGTTGAAGAGCTGCATAACTCACGGTGGGTGATCAGGTGGTTTTCACGTCACAGAAAATACTGGGAATTCCAGTACAACGACTGTTTCGTAGTTGCTTTTTCCCAAAATGACTTCTATATTGCCCAGTGCAGTCTTATAGTATATAGTGCAGTGAATGCATGCCCGTAAGTACTTTAAACTGGTAGTCTTGTTTTACATGAGAGTTTACTTGTTTTCACTTTTAAACCTCCCCCAGTTTTGGAGCTGCAACATCATTCATGTACGACAGCCTACTTTTGGTTTCGGATGTTGTGGGGGACGATTAAATTCAAAAACTATAAAACCGACAATAAAATCGCAAATATCGTCTGAAAGTTCCTCCGTTTTCTGCAAAGCCAGCGTCACAGACACAGTTAGTTGAGCAACCACTGTTGGCTCCGCCATTTCCAAGTTCGCATTCTGCATCTCCGCTGCATGCATTATTAAGGTCAGTCGCTGAAAGTAATAATACATAGTCTGCAGATAGTTTTAAATTCTAATATATATTCTGTTTTGACAGTTTATCTGTCTAATATTATACATGCATGATAACTTTATAGGGTCTTATAGTTTTTCCCCATGCTTTTCTTTAATCAGGTACTAATTTCATGTATTTGCTGATTTCCGAAATAATGTTTTGTTGTTCCTTATATCATCTAACAATGTCCGTACCAGGCGTATAAGCGTACTAGCTGAACGCGATGTATCTCTGAAACAATCGTCACACCGAATAGAAAATCTCATGAATACACATTCACTGCGCTGCATTTTGAAAGAATGTATACAGAAACAAAGAAATTAGAAACTAAAACGTGAAGAATTCACGGGGGTATCCTCGTTCAGAATGACGTAAGAAAATGACGCAAGAAAACACTTGATCATCTGCCCTGATAACTGTTACAGTAACAGTAAGTGTGAGAGTGAAACCAAGCTATTGTTCATATCAGGGGTACAGCAGAGAGGGTAGTTGCATGTGCTGGTGGTGATGACTCTAGTCAGCATGTACATCTAAGCATCTTATTAGACTCTTCATTGTATCATTTATTAGACTCTTCAGGATACATAAATTGATGATAAGATAAGACTTATTTTGAGTCGGCAAGTATCAAACAGTACAACATAAGCTCTGGTGAGCTTTTAAACCGACTATTTAACAAACAAGTGTAAAAAATCAACATGTGTAAAGTAGCTGAAAGACGAATGGCACATTTTAGTGATATAAAACTATGATGAGAGTGCATGTATGCACAGGCTGATGTGAGTCATGTTAATTGCATCTTTCATCATGGGTAGACTCAAGTGAAGAACCTTGAACATGACTGTGATCATGTTGCAAAGCAGCAACCATAACAAAATACTGCCCTTGAACCTGGGTTAGCATAGTCTGCCAGACATAAGACAATTAGTATCTGGAAAACGTCTTCAGCATTTGGTGACATGATAATACAAGACACTTTGAACTGACTGAACAGGTGGTAGCATTTGCTAAAGCTGCTGTTCTTCATAAAGTAAATATTGGGGCTGTATGACCAAATAATGTATTTATCAGTTGTTCCTTGCATACAGTCCCCAAGAGCCATAGTTTATTGTTTAGCCTGGGCTGCTGGGAGTTCATTGTTGGTCATAGGATATTGCTTGATTGGACTTTGTAATTTGAATTATCCAGTGCCAGTTTTGTCACAACTGATTTTGTAAGCATGAGTGAGGTAGGGAACACTTCCAGAGTCAGTGGACATCTTTGTCATTGTCATTACTGTTGTCTAGGGCTGGGACGGGTAGAGATTTTGTACCCACGTACCCGAGTCCCTATTACCCCCGGGTACCCTTTACCATAACACTTTAGCATATTCACAGTAGAAAGTATACCTTTAGAGCAAATAATAAGTTAGATATCTGACAATTGCACACATGTGCATGGGCAGAGAATGAAAATGTAGAAATGTCTCTTATATAGGATTGGCATTATATAACTGCAGTTTATACAAGGCGGTCACACTAAACCTTGCTCTATTTGCTTTGAGTTTTATTGAATGGAATTTTCATACAATACATAATAATAGGCATTCGGGTAACGGGTAGTAAATTTGTACCCGGGTAATTGCTTCACCCGACCAGACTTCAGGTACCTGGGTACTCGTCCCAGCCCTACTGTTGTCAACATTATTTACTGGCTGCATCCCTCAGACACGAAAAGGTAAGTAATCCAAAGTTTGGTGCATTAACCACTCCACCCATAGATGCTGTAGGGTGATGAGAGAATCCAGAGAACAAGAACATCTTAGCAGATGACATATGGCCCTTCATTTCTACAGAATTTTTGTATCCTAAGAGAGAATGTTGTATAGTAATCTGACTGTTTCTTTGCTCAATTACTCTGTGAAAATATCAAATGGAAATATGGTAGTTGGAAAGGAATTTTCTTAAATGACAGGATTGAAAAGTGTCAACTTTTTTCTGTGCAGTAGTAAGATAGACATTATTTAGTTTTTATGTTGCTGTAAATTGGATAATATTCAAAAGATATCTTTAGAAAAAATATATTTCTTACATGTTGAAAGGCTATTTTCTAGTAGATTGGCTTCTTAGCAGCTTCCTGGGCTCATATGCTATTTTGAGATGTAAAGCTTGCCAAAATTCTGATTTCTGTTAGGCTACTAATTTAGCTTTTAAATGCCTGTGCTCCAGTTTCGGATGGTATTAGCAAATATTTTATTATCGTTAATGTCAAAAGTGAAGAGCAGGAGTGCAGATAGTTCATCCATATGATGTAATGTTTGATTTTGAAATGTAGTTAAACAGGTGCAATAATCCAAGACCTTCAAATTGTGTTTGTTTTAACCCTGAAAGTGCCAAAAAAAGCAGACAACAATTTTACTTCTGCAAAATTTCAGAAAAATGTTTCCTACAGACTTGTATCATAATCATTGAGAACTCAAAGACGAAGGCAAATAGTGTAGATCCAGATAAGTGGCTCATAATGAGCCACCTCATCTGGATCTACACTGTTTGCAAATATAAATATTTTCGTTCTTGGCACTTTGAGGGTTAAGCTCACCACAGAATGCTGAAGCATCTCCAACCATGGTACTAGAAAAAATGCCATACTCCTTATGCAGATGGAGACAACTCAGATAGCGCCTGTTCAGTCTGACCGAAAACCTTCCACGTTTCCTTCAACAAATAAATCTAAACAAGGGAGAGTTCAAAATTGATCATCCTTGCGAAGAATCAGTGTCTTTGCTCATACTACTGGGCACCATTTCTGGATGCCTGGCTCATCGGTGCATCAGACTATTTTGATCATTAGAGAATCATCATTAATTTCTGAGGAAGCAATATTGTTTAGTTAGATTTACACAGGTATGTAAGCTAGCTGAGGCTAGGCAGGAAAAAGGGTAAGTAGACGACAATTTCTGTTGCAAAATTTTCAGCAGCGCAGTCTGCTCAGGGCTTTGTAATTTGGTATATGAGATTCTGAAAGTCCAAATTTTGTGTTGGCAAAACATGAGAGCTATTTGTAGACTCAGAATATTTGCAGCAGATGCAATATGTAGGGTTCGTCTGTTCACACATGCTGCAGACGGCTTGTCGTTTTTCCCATGTTTTGCCCCAGGTATGCCACAAGTACTGTGAAAATACAAGTATTGGGACAGCCATTCTTGAGCAAACAGTTAAGACCTAGATCAGACTGCTCCTCAGGGAGCAGTCTGATCTGGGTCTACACTGTTTGCCACTCAGTGACAAAAACTTTATGTAACATAATATTATATAAAATTTACCAAGTAGTCTTGACCACTTTTGGCACTTTCCACAAGTTAATTACAGAAATCAGGTGTTTCTGAATACATAGAATTCTTACAGTAGCTTCAGCAGTGGTTGATAGATAAAGATGTTTTGTACCCCCTGTGTAGAGCCAATTTTATTTCCTGCTAGAACTTTTATACTAATCTAGAAATGGTTTATGTGTTTTCTGTTTCCTGAACCATTTACATTCCATTGTAAAACCAGAGGAATGAGAAGACAACATCTTTGAACAGAAATTCTTCAGTCACATCTGACTAAACAAATAGTTGGCAAGGTGGTTAATCAGATAAATGGATACACAGAGGGAGATCACCCTGACATGGGGGTATATGTAATTGTGTACCCCATAACATGATAGTGTGGGTGGGTGGGTGATAGGGGTGGTGATGGGGAGGTGTTATGTTTTACCCTTGCGTCTTCCGTGTGTGTCCATCCATCTGTTTATCTGCACTTGGTTACCTATCGATATTGACAGATATTCTTGAAACTTTATATGTGAGTACATCTAAGAAATACTTGTTTGCAGAATTTCAATGTCTGATGAAGTTATTACACTGGGCAATATCTAAAAAGTTGTTTTTGCCTTGTTGTTGGAATATCTTAGTGAGAGATGTTAAGTTAACATTCGTGCAGAACTTTGTCCTTAAGTATACATCCTTCAGGAGCAGATGCTTTCCTAAAAGAGTTATTCCCAACTGAGAAAGGATGATGCCAGTCATTGCTGACCCAGATTAGACCCTAAGAATTATCTGATCTGAGACAGCAATGATTTGTCTAAAATTAGGAGCCCTGGTTGTTCAGTGGGTTATGTGCTGTCCTGCTAAGCAGTTTGGGTTTGAGTCTGGCTGGAGGTGGAAATTTTTTCAACAGTAAACAGGGTTCCATTGCACATGCCCTTCCATTATCACCTATCCATCATCCTGATATGACTGAAATACTGTTGAAAGGGGCATGAAATAGCAAGTCATCCATCTTCATCGATTGAACTGAACTCTAGACAGACTGCCCAGATATTTAGGTTACAAACAGCACAATATCATGCCTAGACAAACAAATGTGCACTTTAATCGTTAAAACCTTTATTTGCTATTACACTGCCAAGAATGTTCTTTCTGGCCTTCATGTATGTTAGGCAGTAAAGATAGATTCTTCTAATGAATCTGCCAGAAAATAAGAACTACAGCCGGTTTCAAAACAGCTACATATCAGAATATGAGGATATATGCTTTAATCACATAGCACTAGAGAACAAACATCATTTGCATCAGAATTTTCACATTGCTGTTGACTTTCTCACTGATTTTGTTGAGTTGTATTTGGGTACTTACATTTCCTCTTTCTGTATGAATGCTTCAGTTTGGCTCAGTACAGACCAAAATGCCCTTTAAAAAATAGGAAAACATTCAAAATTCATAGAGAGTTTGTGGTTTTGGTTGAAGTATAAGACAGTAACCATGGATATGATTTGTTGAAAGGTTGTAATAAATAGGAATTTCGCAGAGTTTTAACCCAAAGATTGCAAAGTCTGTTGCAACTAACGAGACCTAATCGTGGATACGATTATTGAGGAAAAGAAAAAAATTTAGGAAAAGCTTTTAATTGGGTCAGAACAAAATGGGGCTGTTATAAAGGAATAAGAGAATTTTCCTAGACAAAAACTGTGACAGTAGTACATAGACTTATCACGGCAAAACACATTACATTAGATCACAGCAAACCTTCACCACTGTTCTGAAACTTGCTGTAGAAGAGGATACCTATCTTTTAGAGAGATAACTAGAGAACTGCAGCCAGCCATATTGGTTCTATGCATTATTGGCAGTGAGCTTGTAAACTTTGGCAACTTACTGCCAGGCCATCCCAGCCAAGATTCTGTATTAAAAATTCGGACTGACGTGCCTGGGCAAACAGTGTAGATCCTGATCAGACTGCTCCTCAGGAGCAGTCTGATCAGGATCTACACTGTTTGCTAGCTTCTGGCAATTTTGGACACATTGTTGAATATTGAAATCAATTTGTTCAAATTTTAGGATAATAAATATAATTGGATAAAATGTGCCGATATTTTGGGTTGGTATGGTAGATGTGTTGCGGTGATAATGGAATATGTAGGAAATTAATTCATTGATTTCTGTATATGAATGAATCGGAATCTTTGAAGTGTTATGATGGATAGTGTGTTTGATGATGTTATTTTTTGATCGAAAAATTAATTGCTTTCTCTAATTATATTGCCTTCTGTAAATATTTCATGTGATTGTGCAGATGTGCTCTTCTTGATGTTCAGATAGATAGATGCGTAAAAAAATTGAAATTCTGCTGAGGAAATATTCCTGAAAACCATAGACTGAGCTTGTTTTTCAAAGGAATAAAAATAAGAATTTTAAAGACATTCTTGCTGGAATTTTAAAGGAATTTTATGTGTTATTATACAATTTTGTGAAAGGTGTATATTAATTCCTGAAAATTGTTTGATTATATAACCTGCTGGAATACTGATACCTATATGTATACATATGCAGTAGAATTTGTTGTATAAGATTAAGGAATTTGTATTTGAGGCTATTCTAAAGAAATTGGAAGAATTTATAGAAAGATTCTGCTCGTGAAATTTGGCTGTTTTTTGAGGTTCATCTCAAAAAAGGAGGAATTTGCGATCATATGTGTATATAAGAGGAATTTGTATTGGTATATTTAGCAGTAGAATCACATAGAGAGTCGGAATACAAAATAGGTACTACATTGTTCGCATAATTTGGAGAAGCCTATACTGTGAAGGATTGTTACACAACAGCTGTCAATGACTGATCAAAGAGGTATGTTTTACAGATGAATCCATAGAGTAAATACCCTAAATTCAGACATCTTAACTTGTTGCACCTGCAGTATAGCAGTCTGTTTTTCTGTCTGGTCATTCATCCATCCATCCATCTGTTAATCCGTCAACAGACATGCTAACTCTAGCATTTAGTAGCAGTACTTCAAAAATTGGCATATTCATCCTTCTTGAACTGGATTTCAACACTGCAATAACATTTTATGAACTTGACCTGTATTTCATGGTCTTTTAAGTTGGTTTTTGCTCCACTGAAAGTCTGGCAATCATTAATCTGGCATCTTTTTCCCTTCTTAAGCCGCTATCCAACACTGTAGGGCATTTCGTGACCTTTACCCATATTTCAGAGTCTGATGACGTTTTCTTTTTATGTCAACTTCACTATTTATGCCCATTCCTGTTTTACAGTAAGACTGACAATTATCAAGCTTGACATGTTTCCTCATGATGGTTTTAACACTGTGGTATCATTTATGACCTTGACCTATATTTCATTTTGTGATAACTGTGTCATATTTCAGTATCTACCATAGAGTTTGAACCCATTCCTGATAAACAGTAAGACTGCTAGTTATAAACATAGCTTATGCTATTTCCATGAGATGAACTTATGTTCTGTCTCCTGAAGTTGAATGAAGGTCAGACCTACAAGTTGATCTTCAACTCTGCAGCACCATTTTATGACCTTCACATGTGTTTTTTTTACTGTCTTAACTAAATTGCATATGGCTGGTAAGGCAAAATTTGGCCGGGCCGCGTAACGCAATCGGTAGGGCACCTGACTCATAAGTCAGGGGTCCTGGGTTCGATACCCGGTCGGTCCACATACTTTCGTTTTTCCTTCCGCTGATTCAAGAATGGCAGTTGTCAGTTACTGGCGGAAGTATGTGCACTTAGTACTGGTTAACCGTTGCTTAGGAGGTCTAAGCCTGCCCAGGAATAGTGTGGTTAGGTTAACTGGCAGTCCCAACATGACCATAGCTGTTTACCGTGGACGTAAAGCAACAAACAAACGAACAAACTTCATGGAATTTTTGTCTGTAGTGGACTCTTTGCCTTGGAATTTGTCATAGCAGGGAAAGCATAGGTTAATAGGTTGGTTGAGGGATCAGTGGTTTAGACTCATAAGAGATTGTGGCTTTGGGGCAGTCCAGGTCATGATTCTTCTCTAGCTTGTGCTTATGCCCAGTTTTTTGTGATGATTTAGACTGGAGTTTGAAACTAGAAAATACAAAAACAAATCTAACCAATTACTATGGAGAGCTTCACTGTAAATCTATTAATATTTTTGCTACAGTTTATCTGCTAAAAATTCAAAATCTGTTGGCCTGCAGAATAAAAATATCTTACAAACAATAATTATTAATCTTAGTATAAATTATATGGTGACAAAAGCCAGGCAGGCATAGAATATCATGACATGTCATACCAACATCATGTGATGTCACAGCGTTAAATAACTGCATAGAATATAAATGTTCCAATTGGTGTATGCTCACTGGAACTGCAGGGATACTTAAGTTTTAATTCAAGAAATTCATAAAATAAAGGACACAAACTTGATGAAACGATTTTTGTCCCATAAGTCAGGTTTTGTCATGACAGAGCTTGATTGTGTTGCAGACGCAGACCATTTTAATTTTCTCTGTTAGCGGGTCTATAATATTAGGCCTGATGAAAACAGAGTAAAATTAAGTTACAGGATTTCCTTGTACGGTAACTACCCTTAGTATGGAGCACTGTAAATCAGTGACTGTATTGTCCGAAAATTTGAAAAATTGATTTTACTCTTGGAGGAAAGAAATGGATTTAAAAATTCATTTGAGGAGTGGCAAACAGTGTAGACCCTGATCAGACTGCTCCTATCCTATAGGAGCAGTCTGATCAGGGTCTACACTGTTTGCTCCCTCATTTATGTCGGGATATTTGGGGTCCTCGCTGTATTCAGAAGCGGAGATGACGTTATGAGACAGAGAACAATATCATTGTTAGTGTCACCCAGAGCTTCAGATTAGACAATAATCCTATAATAGATGATGTCTGTCCTCTAGAAAAACATCAGTTGTGGTCCCTTCTCTAGAATTGTATTAACAAGGCCTTTCGGATGAATCAGATATAGAAAGACGAAGAATAATTATTGTAGAATGAGCGTCAAAACTATTTATCTGGATTTGTGGTCTCAGAATTGCAAAAGCTATAGTTATTGCAGAATGAGCTACAAAACTATTTACAGTAGACTGAAGTTCAATGGCTTGAACAGGCTTTGGACCATGAAAATTAGTTCCAGCCAAGAGTAGTTCTAGCCATCAGGATTAGTTTCTGTATATACTGACCTCAAGGGATCCAGGAAAGAGTTCTAGTCAGGCAGGGTGTAGATGGATGGATGACTTGCGATTTTACGTCCTTTTCAACAGTTATAATTACAGTTATATCAGGACGATGAGACGTTGATAATGAAAGGCTGTATGCAATGGAACCCCATTTATGGTAGGAAAGATTCTCGCCTCAAGTGGGGCTCAAACTCGGTCCAATAGATCAGTAGGGCAGCGCTTAACCCACTGAGCTATTTGGGATCCTGTCTGGCAGGGTTAAGGTGGTGATTTGTGGTATATACAAAAATGTCAATAAAATGCTGAAAATACAACAGATCTTCCCAAAACTTAGCAGATGCCTTCTTTATGTTGTTTCTTACAGTTTAGGATACAAAAATGCAGGACATGTTGATGTTAATAAGGATTTATATAAGAAAAGATCAAAGGGTAATTTTGTGCGAATAAATCTAAAAAATGACCATCATTATCGAAAATGTTACTAGGTCTGAACATAAATTAATGTATTATGAAGAGCGTCCTAGCAATTATTCATTCCACTTTCTTAGCACGTTATCAGGCTGCGCCGATAAAAACAGAAGCCTTTTCCTCAAATGTCTGACCATGTATATAAGTGCATGTATAGTGCTTGCATTCATTAATACAGGTAGGTCAGGTATACCTATTATCATACTCACAGTATAAATATTACATTACAATGACCAAGACAGGTATATTATTGAAATCATTCAACCCTGAAAACAGACTCTGCTATGTATTTTTGAGACAAATATTTGGACACAGGCCACATCTTTTTTATCTGCGCAGCCTGATAACATGCAAAGAAAATGGAAAAAATAATTGCTAGGACGCTCTTCATAATACATTTGTCTATGTTCAGACCTAGTTACATTTTCAATAATGATGGTCATTTTTTAGATTTATTCGCACAAAATTACCCTTTGATCTTTTCTTATATAAATCCTTTTTAACATCAACATGTCCAGCATTTTGGGATTCTGAATTGTGAGAAACAACATAAAGAAGGCATCTGCTAAGTTTTGGGAAGATCTGTTGTATTTTCAGCATTTAATGCAGATTTTTGTCTTTGCCCCAAATCAGTGAAAATCACCACCTTAACAAGCCATCATTGTTCAAGCCACTAAAGTTCTACTGTATCTGGATTTGTGGTTTCAGAATTGCAAAAGCTATAGTTATTGCAGAATGAGTGTCAAAACTATTCATCTGGATTTGTGGTCTCAGAATTGCAAAAAAACATACCGTAATCGACCCATTTACCGCACCATGCGCTTAACTTTTTCAAAATTGCAACAAAAAGATGTGGTTAAAATGTATTTTAATAACCGCACACTCAGAACAATGAAATGCAGGGTGACTGGAAAGAGGCAACATGGGTAGGACTGGAAATACTTTGTGTTTATACTTTTCATGAGTTCCCTGTTAATTATTGGGTTTTGTGAGAGTTTCAAAGAAAAAGCAGTGTGCGCTTGTGCAGTTTGTTCGGAAATGGCCTTGGTGTGCGGTTATAGGGGCATGTGCGGTAAATGGGTCGATTATGGTACATGTAGTTTTATTCAGTACCAGAGTTGCCACTGTCACCACCATGACCACTGTCATTTACTTTGAAGGTCAGTGTGTCATGTTTGAACTTAGCCAATTTGATGGGCAAGCATGGAGTCTGGGAAGCGCTCTGTCCAGTGACAGCTCTAATGCAGTTTCAGATTGGATATTTTTACACCTTTAAAAGTAGCAACCAGTCCATGTTCTTCAGATGCTTGAAACAAAAGGTACTCATACTGATCAGGTGCTGTGAAGGTAATGATCAGTGTACTGTTAAGATGTTTTATCCATTACATCATTGAGCATCATGCCACATTAAGAAACAGTTATTACACTGCAGAGCTCAGCAGAGATCGCAGTTTGGGAGAAAGAGTCTCTCAAAGCAGGCTGGCTGACTTCTGTCAGAAGAAATTTCAGAACTTAATGTCCAAGCAAAATCTGTGTGTCAGAGATGGCTAATAATACATTATGTAACCAAAAATTCTAAAAAACCATGTTAGGTGAATGATGGACACTACTCGAAGGCAGACTTTGACTGGGAAGTTTAACGGACACTACTCTGAGGAAGTACTTGCTTCTCTTATTGTAAAGGGACACTCTTAAGTGGAATGAATTCGCTTAGGGATGCTTCAGGTTTTTCGTTTAACAAGAGTCCCTCTTGGAGGAGGGGCTCACCTGCCATAGAAGCAAATACAGTTTTGGATTATAAAATTGTTTCCTTGAAAACAAAACACAAACATAGAAAATGGGGTAACCAGCGAGGTGTAACACATGTAACAGCAAACGATTTTAGTGTCTCTAAAGACTTTAAATAGCTCAACAGGTATTGATGAGACATAAAGCCACTTTGGATCCTGTCAATCCATTACCTGAGGTTGAAGACATAACCACTGAACAGTAAAAGTCACATGATTCTTCTTTAGCTTGATGAGAGTTATGTCCTCTGAAAACTTGTCTATAGCCACTTTAGGCACTCATACCCTTGTATACAAGACCAGTTTGCACAGCCTTGGTGTCTAGTCAAGTCCTCAGTCAATTTCTGTACCAACATATAAACCTTGAATAGAAACACACTGATCAAGCTGTTTCCGATCAGTCTGCTCTGGTTTCCTGGCTTCTTCATAAGGCATGTTTTTGTTGTGGTAAAACGTTACCTACTGGTTTACCTTTATTTGAGCTTTGGCTCCAGAAATGACGCCTTTTTGTGTATACGAATGGTGAAGACTCTAATCAAAATCTACATTTGTACAGTTATTTAAACCTTGACTAGTTAGTGTAGGTGACTCTGAAGGGGCTATAGGTTGTTGATTGAAACAGGAAAGACTCTGATCAGCCTGCATGAATGTCCAGGCTGATCTGAGCGTTTTCTGTTTGCACATACTATGAGGGCCATTTCCCAAGTCTCGGCTGATATTTCCCCAGGTTCGCCAGCAATAAATCACCAAGTGTATATGAACTGTGTGTTTTCCAGTGTTGTGTACTGTCTTATCCCCGGCTAATCTTACATATGATGAGTTAAACAGTTGTTTCTTACTACCCAGCCTAATGAGTAACAAACGCATCTCAGGTAGTGCTCCTTTTAAATTACGTTTTTTTCTTCGAACAAAAATAATAGTGAATTCGTTTAGGGAAGTTAAAGAAAGAGCTGCAGCTCCAGTGTCATTTTGTGGATAGTTCTCGGACAATTTTGGTAGTTCTTGTAGCCCCTCCTCAGACTTACTGAATTCTGCTATATGTTGCTATATGTGTTTTTAAGGGAACGTCTTATTTATTCTACAAACAAACAAAAAAATGAGGGAAAAAGCAAACTTTCCGTTTACCTGGAGCTCTGTGCAGTATTGTTCAATCAGGAAGTGGAAGCATTTTGTGGCAAGACGGGCTGCATTCAGGTCTTGTTTTGTTATTATGTCTTCATTTTAAATTGGATTTAAACATTTTGAAAGGATTTTGTTGAGGGTAAGTCTTGGGTGGTGGCGGCATGTGTTTAACATAGCGCTGTAGAAAAATTTTAGAGTTGAAGTCAAGGTGATAATGTTGACATTTTTCATGCTATAAATTACTTGAATTATGTTGTTGGGCTAACCTCATTATATTGGGAGCCAATGTAAGCTTAAACCAGAGGTGAGGGATTCGAATCTAACCCAGATTATGAGTCTTCTCTAGCTTGTGGATCAATTTTTGACTATTTTCCAGTTATTGGTCTGATATAGCATTGATACAGTAGAAAGAGCCTTACAACAGCCATCCATTTATCTCTGGCAATATTAGAAGCAGGGCTCAGCCTAGAGGGCAATGAGGGAGAAATAGCCTCCCTTAGCTGGCTGACTTCTCCCTATTTTGAGCTGAGGGAGAAGTGAAAATGTATAGAACATATAGGGAAATCCAAAATTTGGACCAAAACTTCTCCCCAAAGTCCAGAAAATGGCATAAAACTTCTCCCTGTCTGAAAGCTCTAGGCTGACCCCTGAGAAGTATCAAAAGTTCAGAAAGAGCTCCTGCTCCCTGGCAGGATGTGATGGAGAAGTGTAGATTTGGGTGAGCTATCTTATGCATTGATGGTTTGTGCTATACTAATGCCATCAATGCCATCTGTGATAGACAAAAAGTTGATACAGCATCTGCTTACTGTGGGTGGTTTTGTGGTAGGGCAGTGACCTTAGTTTTAGTTACTTTTAGATCCAAACTAAAGCTCCAAGTTTAGATACAAGTTGGGTGAGAGCTGTTTCTGTTTTGAGTCGCATCATCATTACAAAGAAAAGTTTTTATGCCCCCGCCACGAAGTAGGGAGGGGCATATAGTTTTGCCCTTGTCGGTCCGTGCATACGTACGTCCGTCCGTCACACTTTGTAGTACTGTTCTTGTCTCCGCAACTCCTCCTACAGTATTCGATGCAGGGAGTTGAAACTTGGAACACAGTTCAGACATGCATTGAACATGTGCATAAAGGAAACAGAACTTTGATTAAGGTCTTGGTTGCAGAATTATGTCCCCTTGAATAATATACATATTATAACCATATTTCACATTTGAGTACTGTTCTTGTCTCCGCAACTCCTCCTACAGTATTTAATGTAGGGAGTTGAAACTTGCAACACAGTTCAGACATGCATTGAACATGTGCATAAAGGAAACAGAACTTTGATTACGGTCTTTATTGCAGAATTATGTCCCCTTGAATAACATAAATATTTTGACCATATTTCACATTTGCAGTACTGTTCTTGTCTCTGCAACTCCTCCAATTGTATTTGATGTAGGGATTTGAAACTTGTAACGCAGTTCAGACATGCATTGAACATGTGCATAAAGGAAACAAAACTTTGATCCAGGTCATTATGGCAGAATTACATCCCCTTGAATGACATGCATATTTTGACCATATTTCACACTTTGTGGTACTGTTCTTGTCTCTGCAACTCCTCCAATTGTATTTGATGTAGGGATTTGAAACTTGCAACACAGTTCAGACATGCATTGAAAATGTGCATAAAGGAAACAGAACTTTCAGTCAGGTCTTTATTGCAGAATTATGTCCCTTTGAATAACATACATATTTTGACCATATTTCCATAGCTTAAATACAATCTCACCTTTTATCGTCGCTCTAGCGGCCTCATTTATTAACAGATTTTGGTATTACATCACAGCTTTATTGGGTATGACAGTACCTTGAACAACTTTGCGTTTCAGGTTTGTAGGATGAAAGTCAAGGTCACAGTTATCTATTTTCAGAAAAACTAGGGCATTGCTCCAGCGCTTTCATTTATAGATCGATTTTGATGTAACTTCACATAAATGTTAAGTATAACAATATCTCGAATAAATTACTGTTTCAGCACCGCAGGTCCAAGGTCAAGGTCACAGTTGCTATTTTTAGAAAAAACTTTATCATTCCTCTACTCCTCTATTCATTGACAATTTTGATGTAACTTCACTCAAATGTTTAGTGTGACAATATCTTGGACAAGTTCGTGATCCAGAATTTCAGGGTAAAGGTCAAGGTCATATTTGCTATTTTAGAAAATATGCTGTCCTCCCTCTGGAATGATTTTGGCATAACTTGACACAAATATTTAGCTTGACAATATCTGGGACAAATTTACGTTTCATCATTGTAGGTCCAAGGTCAAGGTCACAGATGCTATTATAGGTACATATAAATCTTTGTCATGGTTCTAGCGCCTTTATTTATTAACTGATTTTGATAGAACTTCACACTTATATTAAGTATGACAATATCTTGGACAAGTTAACCTTTCAGGGTTGTAGTTCCAAGGTCAAGGTCACAGTTGCTATTTTTAAGAAAAACTCAGTTATCCCTCTAGCACCTTTATTTATTGACAGATTTTGATGTAACTTCACACAAATATGTTTTAACATATTACTTTTCTAGTGAGGCATATGGCGGGGGGCATTCATCACCTTTAGTGATTGTCTAGTTTTCTCTCCAATTATCATGATGATGTTCCACAAGAGGCTCAGTGACAAGAATAAATAACATGCACCTCCTGACACCAAGTCTTATCAGATGGTTTCTCCTATTAAAAAAAATAGAGGTGTTGTTGCTGGTTTTTCAGATCATGCAAGTAAATGGAAGGATCACAACGGGTAGGTAATCGAAAATGCTCGTGCATTTGACAAACCCAGATCAGAAAACGTTAGAAACAACGTTTTTGATTGCAAATTGTTGCCAATTGCAATCAAAAATGCTGTTTCTAACTGTTTTTGATCCACGTTATGATTGCCGCCTACCTGGTGTGAGGATGTTCAATATTAAAAATTTGATGCAACAGACAGGAAGTTTATTTGCAGTTAAAGGGTGTTTTATCAGGACATTAATTGTTTAGTAAAGCGCAACTGACAGGAAGCCCTAGCTTCCCACTCATACGTGACAGCCCCTTTGGTACAAAAAGGGCTGTTGTTGTCACCTGGTATTGAAGCCATCACCATTGACATCCGTATCAATATTTTTGTCAGAATTTTTAAAGATCCATATCCATGGATGGAGCCAGTGGATACTTGGACTAGTGTTAGCTGCTGATCTAAAGTTTTACAGTGTGCCTGACCCTCACCCTGCATGTTGATTGGGAGGTCAGATGTCTCATAATTCTTGGGTGTATATCTGTCTATAGGTTGTCAAAGGACAGCTATAGGATACTATTTCAAAAGACTAAGGGCAAGGTCATTTACTTGGAAGCTTTTACTTGTGCATCATAAGGCTGGTCGTATACACTCTGTGAAAGTTCTACACAGTGCCACAGAGCTCTAGATAAGAAGGAGAACTTGGTGATAATTAGGGATAATTTTTGTTAATTCTGCATAAAAACATATGTTGTGACCCCTCATCTGAACCGTCTCGACGAGGCGGTTCAGATGAGGGGTCACAACATATGGTTTCGATGAGAAATAAAAAAAATTAGGAAGTGGCTATTGACAACCGGTTGTCACTAGCCTCACAGGCTGCTGACAACCGGCTAGTGAGGCTAGTGACAACCAGTTACTATAAATCCTGTTGTTTTCAAATAATAAAACTCAAGATATTTTTAGAATATTAGTTTCATGGTATTACTATTATATCATGATATTTGTTGATATTTGTTTCCACTCTGATCAAGTTTTAAGTTGATTGTAGAAAGCAAGAAACTATTAAAAGAATCAGATGTACATTTCTGTGTTTTTTTATTATCTACATTATTATTGTCTGGAAGTCATTGGGTTATTCATACAAATAGCTAAAAGAATTTATGCATCACATGCACACAAATTATACATTTACCTTGATGGAAAAAAGGTTTTACATAAATTTTCCAGTTACCATTACATGATCTTCCCTATAGTTATATTCTTGCTGTTCAGCCAAACAAATTTGTTTCTTTACTGATTCTATCCACTAGGAAAAATAAACTACAAATTTATAATAAGAATACAAGTATAACTACTATGATCATGGAGGCAATTGTGCAAACAGAATTAGCACATAAACATTCAGAGAAAATTTGTAAGTGGTATTTTGAGTTAGTTCCCTTACAAAGTATGATTTGAGTTACTTCCCTTGGAAAATCTATTTTTAGAAGATATCTCTTCTCCATATTTTTGCTTTTTTATTTGCAGATATTTTGTTGTTGTGATCCATATGTAGCTTGATTTAAAGCATAAACCTATTGAGAATTACTTGTGATGTTTTTACAATGAACCAATGCTTCCTGTCCTTTAAAATGCATATTAATTTATTAGCTGGTTGTCAGCAGCCTCACAGGCTAGTGACAACCGGTTGTCTCTAGCCTGTGAGGCTACTGACAACCGGTTGTCACTAGCCGTCGCCAAAAAATTATCCTTAATTATCATCAAATATGCCCTCTTATCTAGAGCTCTGGTGCCAGCCTCTCCAGTTACCCACATACAGTGACCTTCAAGGTAAAGTATTAGACAGCTTTGCCTGTGTTCAGGTGAGCTATGCTGTCAGGCAGCAGCTCTTGGCTCGGTCATGATTTTCACCTGGACTCAAAATATGAGGGACAGAGCTGTGATTGTTGCCAGAAGTTTGGCTCACTTTATCTGCCTCATATTCATTTCCCCATTCAAAAGACATAAGGATGTTATGGTAATACAGAAGTATCTAAAAGGACCTCTGACAGTTGTAATGTTAATTTGCCTATAAAATTAGTCAAAATTGAATTTTTGATACACCCAAGAATTTCTCTTGAAACTTGTTGCTCTTAATTTCCCCTAACTGGCTATGAATTTAATTTCTGATTTTTTAGCACACAGACCTCTTTTTTTGGTGAATAAAGCCAAATTTTATAATTGAACATAATGGAAACAGGAAAAGTTTTTTAAAGATACTTTTCCCCCCATGCCTCAGCTAACCACTTTGCATGTATGTGTGTACTATCATAACACACATTATATGTGAGTGGCTTGCTGAGGCACGGGGGGAAAAGATACTCTACAGCTGAAAAACTGAAAAAGTGGGTGGGGTAGTTACACCCTTTATATCTAAAAATAGGCTGAAGTCCTTATTATTGAAAAAATATTGCATAATATCAGCAACAGTAGTGTCAATGTCAATTTTCGCATAGTTATCAATTAAAGTTTTTATAAATTAGAAAAAACAAAAAATGGACATATTTTCAGAGACCGAAAATTTCATGTACTCCTCTTGATAAAATCGGTTTAAGTTTGTCTAAAGACATGCTAATTTTTCAAAATCACCGTTAAAACATCTTTATAGTACATAAGTCTACATATTAATGCCAAATGATTCTACTTTTGCTGCCTGAGGAAGGTGCAATAATTTGTCGAAAAATAGGCAAATATGCATTGATACTGTCAGAGGCCCTTTATATTTTTAGTATCAAATAAAGTTAAACAACTAAAGCATTTGGGCACACTCCTCTGAAATGGACTCTCACACTTTTGAGTTTGGGATGAATACGTTTGCTTTAAATCACATACTGATAAAAACGGTTGGCTAGATAGCCCTTGATCTTTCCTAAACCATATACAAACAGTATGATCTGGGTCTAAAATGCTTGCCTGCGCTCTGTCTGACTAAATAAGATTCAAACATTTATTTAGTGTAGGTTATTCAGGCAGGATTTCTTTATATTTGAAGACTTCTTATATGATAAGAATATTAAATATGGTGTCCCTGCTGCGTGGGTACTGTCAACAACAGGGTCTTGGTATAACTTTATGGTGAAAATATTCATGTTTTACCATCCATAGCAAAATGAACCGTGGCCCGCAAAAAGGGCACTGAATGCATCTGAGAAAAGCAGGGCTCAAACCAGTCTGCGCATATTTGCAGTATATCCAAAGCCTTCAAGTGTGCCTGCGTATCTTTTGGTCAGCCTGTACTGATATTATGTGGGAACAGAATAGGCCCAGACCAGATTGTGTGGTTCCACACAATCTGGTTTGGGCCTATACTGTTTATGTTTATGCTAGCCCTCTTTTCATGCAAAATGTTCAAAAATTGAATTTATAAATTGTCATTTCATATGTATAAATAGTCTGCTTCAAGTGAATCATCGTAAGATTCTAAACCGCAAAGATTTTAAAAATTGTGTCATGCTGTTATCGTCAGACGTTTTTCCATATGTAGGTGTAATTATTAGGTATATTCACTGAGCTTTAATTAGGAAGATAAAAGAACACTGAGATATCTAGGGTAGGTATGAATTTTACCTTTACGGTACTAGTCTTCAAAGTCAGATGATTCCATTTAAGAAACAGTGTACAGCAGTATAACTCTGACCATAGTCTGATCTGGGTCTCACTCTTGCCCAGCCTACCGTAAACCAATATATTTTCGTGCTTTGCTGATGGCACTCAATTTGGTGTTGGTAAATTTTTGCAAGATTCTTTCTAATCTTATTAGTTAACATTTCCACTGCAATATCTTTTCATGAAACATTATGTTGCAAAAGTTGTGAAAATACATAGCTTGCTGTATTTTATTGTTGAGCCTGCTTGTGGTGAGCGGGACATAGTTGTCACAACTTCAGTTTGATGTATGTGTGTGTGTGCATCCAAATTTGTCTGGGCCATAACTTCTACATTTACTCATGGATTTCAAAATAATTGGGCACATTTGTTCTCTTTTAGGAGTAGAAGTATCATTTGAAACATTTGATCCTGTAGGTTGAAGGTCAGGGTCACACTTGAAGGTCAAATGATAAAATGGTCATAGATTGAGCTTGTCTGAGCCATTACTTCTACTTGCTTTCCATAATGAAAAATAAAAAAAAGAGAAGAAATGTGCTGTTTGAACATGATTTTGTTGGGCTTCTTTCTAGATTTAAGCAGTTAATTTTGACATACTTATAGGTCACTAAAGCAAACAGTGGGCCTGGACAATCATTCCAGTTTCAAAATATAGAATATGCATAAGACTCTTTAGATATTTACTGTATACAAAAAACATATTTAATGAAAAAATTGTTAATTTATCTAGAACAAACTTTTTCAGTGGCTTGCTGAAGGGTACTTCAATATTTTAAGAGATTATTTTAAGAACAGCTAAAGTGCATAGAAGAGCATTTATTATGTCAGCTTGTTGCGCAGTAACTCCCACTTGCAAAATGAAAGATGACTTTGGCACTGGTTGACAAAACTTGACTAATAGGTAAAGTACATCTACTTGTAAGTTAATATATTTTGAACATTTTTTCTCATCGAAGATGTGGGAGGAGGTCCTTAAAACTGTTCATGTTGTTTTGTCAGATAATGCTTTTTGTGAAATATGTCTGTCTTATTTATGTTTGGAGAGAAAGTAGGTCACAGAATAGAAAAGTAGGTCACAAAAGAAGACTACAGAATATAGAATATTTGGGATTCGTACTTTGTAGATGAAACCTGGGAAGACTGATCAGAATGTTCAGAATCATGCTAATAATAGGAGCGGCTGTAGTGTAGTGGATAACACTCCAAACTGCCAATCCAGGGGTTGCAAGATCATCCCCCGCTTTTCCAGTCTTTCGGATGAGACTTTAAACCGAGGTCCCGTTCTCATATGACCTCTTTGTTGGTGGGACGTTAAACCCGAGTTCACTCACATGCTAATAACAGTCTGTGCTGTTTTGATATGCAATAAGGCATGTTAGTTGTCTCCTATGGTGTTTTTCAACAGTTTACATGTTTTCTACCATGAGGTCAAAAAATGACATTTGAATGCATCTATTTTCAGTCATGCGCTTGTATTTGACAGCCATGAACATGCTATTTCGGTTTGAGGCCTTAAACTACCTGCTTGACGAGTTTTAATCCATTACCTGTATAATTGAGAAAATACGCATAATAACATAACACATCCTACGGCAGTCACATGAGGTCAAGGACAGACATGCTTGGGTTATTGATGAAGATGTATTTATCAATTGAAGAGGGTCAGAAAAAAATGGCAGAAGTGTCCTTAAAGTTATGTATAAGTAGCAGATAGTGTATGTAGACTAAGGTCAGACACCCGATAGATTTTACAGTAACAACCCTGTCTACTCAATGACTTTTAGGTTTACCCTGTAAGCGCATAAAAGCAGACAACAAAATTTACGTCTGCAAAATTTAAAAAAAATGTGTCATCCAACCAAGCTAATTGTCATATTGAGAATTCAAAGACTTGAGGCTAAACAGTGTAGATCTAGATGAGGTGGCTCATTATGAGCCACCTCTACAGGATCTATGCTGTTTGCAAGCTCAGCTGTGTTCGTCTCTGGTACTTAAACTGTTAAGAAAGACTTAGAAAATGATGTACTTTGTCTAAAACTTACATATTATATAGATTTACAGCAGATGGGGTTGATGTTAGGACTGATGTAGCAGATCCTAGCTGATATCTCTAGGAAACCTACAGGTCAAGGTCACACACACAGGAACTTTGCGAGTACCAGTTCAGATGAGCTGTGCTGTCTGATGACAGCTCTTGTTTAGGATGCAGAACATAGATAACCCCTCATTAGAACCTTCCATAGCTAGAGCTAGGGGAACAGTGTGTACCTGTAGATTGGTAACAAATAAAAATCAAAATACCCAATTCAAAGCAAAATCAATGAGTAATGCAAGTTGCATTACCCAATTAAAATTCAGAATACCCAATTAACAAAAAAATCAGTGGGTAATACCCAATTAACCAAAAATCCTTATCTGGAGCCCTGTTTTACCTGTAAATGGGTTCATTTGCAGATTTGTATCCTTGTGTAAAAATGGTGAAAAACATGAAGGCGTTCTTAAAGATTATTATTCCTGGGCTTTGGAGGCAAAGTTTAAGAAATTACTTTGAGTAGAGGCTAGGTGTCCTGAACAGTTAGGGTCATTGTGTATTTATATCAAAAAAACAATTTCATATATTATCAACCTTATTTTCATTCCTTAGTCTCAGGTTTATGATAAATTTTAGGTGGATTTCTAAGTTTTGGTGTCATATCAGCCCTGTGTCATATCGGTCTTGTAAAATATGGTTTTATTTCAACACTTACAAAATTATCTTTATAGCTCTTCCGATCTTTGATAATATGAGTGGTTGTAAAAGGAAGATGTGCGTCTCCTATATTTGAGCCACGACACGAGAAAACCATCAAAGTGGTTGTGCGCCCAGCGCAGACTCAAATCAGCCTGGGCATCCGCCCAGTCTGATCAGAGTCTTCGCTGTCCGCATGGAGGTAGCTTTGACCCTTAGCTACCCTTTTTGCGTGAGGTGAAGTCTGATCAAATTGGGAATAGACCAGGCTGATCTGAGTCTGCGCTGGGGGCACAGCCACTTTGTTGGTTTTCTCGTGTTGCAGCTCATTTATTAGTGAAAGACAAGAATTGATCCCTTGAAGTGTATTATTGATAGTGTAGTACTGGGTGGGTGTCACGAAAATATTGTTGAGACCTTCACAGCCTTGATTTGGATTACACTCTCGAAGTTGGACCTGGAATTTTCAATGACTAACCCAGTAAGTTTGATATAAATGAGCTGAGAATCACTGGCACAATAGTGAGTCATGTATATGAACTTGGGTCCATAAGCGGATCCTGCCAAAGCCTGTGATACACTGTATACCAGGGAAAAGGTGCTATCTACAAGGTTCTTGTGATAGCTGTGATTTGCTTTGCCTTGCCATATATGCAAGACTGTGATTAACCACAAGGCTTCAATAGTAGCCTGTATCATATCGTCTCCTGTGGTTAGCCTTAAAATGCCTGTCAAAACCAAGGCTAGAGTACACCTGTGTGTTAACCATAGGGCTTCTGTCAAAGTCTGTGATTAGTCAAAAGGCTACAGTGTGCATGCTTTGATTACCATAAGAGTACTGTATGCCTGTGATTAGCCTAACCAGTATGTCTGTTATTGGCCTGGCCACCGGATGTACAATTAGGCTAATGAATGCTAGTGATTATATATAGGCATAAGGCTGCAGTTATGAGGCTGCTTTATGCCTGTGATAAGCCTTTGAATAACAACAATAAGGGTATTGTATGCCTGTGACTCGCCAGAAATTGCCTGTGAAAGTCTTTGATTTACCATAAGGCTGCTGTATTCCTAGCTCTTGTCAAAAAAAAAGGAAAAAAATGGATGAATGCCTGCGATAAGTCATAAGGCTTCTGTCAAAGTCTTCGAACTACTATAATTATAAGGCTACTGCATGCCTTTGATTAACCACAAGGTATCTGTCAAAGTCTTTTGGTTTACTCTTCAGCTGCTGTCTGCCTGGCTCTTTTAAAAAATAAGCTACAGTACAGTGTCTGCCTATGGTCATGTCAAAGCCTTTGATTTACCATAAGGATACTAGTCACAGATTTCTGTATGGTCTTGTCAAAGCCTTCGATTTACCAAAAAGATACTAGTCACAGACTTCTGTCTCTTCTTCCAAGATGGGTTGTTCTGCTTGAAGCATGAAGTAACAAGAAACAGAGATACAAAGATTCAAAAAAGTTCAGATGGTTTGCACCCGATTGTTTTTCTGAATGTGGTTTGCGGTTGTTTATAATGTACCGAATAGTCATTTTTTTATTGCCAGATTTTATGGTTCTTTGCTTCCTAGGCTTTCTGGTTTATTTCTGGATTTCGTAGCTCATAAACAATAAGTTCCTTATTTACGCTAAGTGTTGGGATTGAATTGCATGTGCAAACATTGTCGACCCAGATCACACTGCTCCTTAGGAGCAGTCTGATTAGGCTCTGCATTGTTGGTGATCTGACCAGCAGTTTATAGACACCAACGTTTGGTAATATAGTTGAAATTTAGGATGTTTCCGATAATGGATAATTAGGATATTACCAGTACATGTAATTGATGAAAGTTTATGAATATTTAGGGTAACTGGATGAAAAGTAACAAAATGGAGGTTAATGGGTGTTGATGAAGGAAGTCTACAGGTAGTCTTAATTGGAGTCTTTGTTCTTTAATCGGGTTGGATTAATTTAGGGTACATTTGGGTAGTTTTGAAAACTCCCAAGAGATAGGAAAATGGAAGATTAACATTGTTTGACTAGAATTCGTCTGACCAGGATCTACGCTGTTTGCAGCAAAAATTGTTGCAGTGACAAAAACGTGACAGACTTGTTAAACATTAAAGCTGTATAACAATTATCACATTAATTCTTGAGCACATATGACCTTATTTATGTAAGTTGAAGTCAAATCTTTCCATATTAGTACACTGGAGCGCCGTTATAACGTGGGTGCTGGGAGACATAAAATTGAACCGCGTTATAAGTGATCTCGCGGTAGAACGATCTTTGCTAAATACCCCCACCCACTAATGAAAAACCCCATGTTTACATGTTCCTAGCGCTTATTTAGCCCTAACTAGGTAGATAGATATGTTGCTGAAGTAGCCATTTAGTCCCTATGTTCTTACTTATTGTGAAAAATGGGCTGGAAAAACCATATACAAAGTGAAAGTAACATGCCATAAACACATGATTCATATTTCTACCGGTTCATATGGGCCAATACACTATTGAGCCAGTACCCAACATTTGTATTCGAGTTAGTTCTCTTGCCCTTGAAATTTGTATACACAAAAAGTACCTTCGGACGCAGCTGGCCAAATTGGTGACATGTGACGTGCGCTAATTATCAATGTCTTCTAAAGACATGACCAATGTTCACACCTTGGCAAGACGATCAACGCTTTGATTATCTGTGATAAATTTTGACACGTTATTGATTTAAATTATGTAAACAACCCATTCAACTTTTAATGGTTTGTAGTAAACACCGACGAAAACATGACCAAAAAATGGGCTACAGAGGACAAACGCGTTATACCGGCGGTTTCCGTGGTATATCGGTCCGCTGTATAGCGGCACTCCAGTGTACTGCCTGTAGTTATTCCAAAACCAGAAAGAAAATTCTTACAATTTCGAACTTCTGCTTGTTGAAGATGAATTCCCGTGGTTCAAACATCAGGCTATGCAAATATACCCCATGATTCATTAAGTGCAAGAAGCAAATCCCGACCTTTACATATAAATATCAAGGGCAGGAAAGGAGAAATAACATAGATGCATTTCCTGGCATCTTATTGTTTGTGCAAGACACGTGTTGGAGGCAATGGCAGCGGCATTGAGTTTCACTGTTTAGCTCTGTTTGTAACAATGGGCAGACAAGCGAGACACAGTGATCTGTGGAATTCTCACCTATGACTAACAGACTACAAGACATAGGTATTGCTGTTTGGGCATGGGCGGCAGTGGCGGCAGCATAGATTTTCAATGAGCTTGCTTGTTCAGTGCTGTTTGACAGGAGAGACACAGCCTTCTGTGGAATCTTGTATTTAGAAATAGTTGGGCTCTGAATATTTAGGGTTAAAACAGTATTTTGAAATTACTGAACCTTGTCATAATTTGATTTTTTATGCTTTTCACTTTTCTTCACAACTGTTTTAGTTATGTCAGCCATTACCATTGTAGCCCATAATATTCCAGCATGATTTAGACCCAGTTCAGACTGCTGCTAAGGAGCAGTCTGATCAGGGTCTGCACTTTTTGTCAACAGTGTTATAAAGAATCTTCTGAAAGGCAAAATGGACTAGCCCTAATTCAAGAATGGGAGAGTCCATAACGGAAGTAGTTGAGGTTCCGAATATTTCTAGCAAAACTGGTAGTTTGCATAAGTTTACCGAAGCGTCAAATATGTCTCAGGTCTATAATTTAAAGGTATGTGAAAATAAAGTCATTTAAATTTGAAAGTGCAATTTTAGTAGGGTATAACATCTTTCTATTAAGAATCAGTGTAAGGAAATTGATTTTGAAGTATGTTGCTGTAGAATTTTATGTTTGAAAAGGAAGTTAAAATAACCTGTAAAGTGTAAAGTTTATCGGATAAACTAGGTTTCGAGTTTGCATGACATTGTGTATTATATCAATATGGAGACTGCTTTGGAACATATTCGGGAACTGGTAGGGCTGTTATACTTGTGAGGTTTCTAGTTTTACCTTATTACAACAGATAGTTACGGATAGTTTATGAGTGTTGCATTACTTTTGAACTCATTGTCATTTTATCAGGGGTTGCAATGTTTTGAGTTTCATATTAGTCTATCAGTATTCCACTAGCATCTGTCTATGGCATTAGATGTCAAAATTCTTTTCAATGTAGTACCAGTATGTCATATTTGTAATGAATGTTAATTGCTTCAGTGTGATTCTAAGCATATTGCATTGGCTGGCTATCAGAAGTGCTTTAATGAACTTTGCACATTTATTGGTATTGCATTTTTTCCCCAAAATTTCTTATGCTCTGGATGCCTGGTGAGTCTGTCAGTATTGCATTGGTCATCAAAAGTTCTTTTTAGCTCAGTGCCTGTTTGTATTGGCTGTCAAAAATTCTTTTGAAATCAGTACCAGTTTATCAGCGTTGACTTTGAAACTCACTTCCAGTTCATCAGGAGTGCATTGGCTGTCAAAAGTTTTTTTGACCTCGGCACCAATTCGTCAATATTGCATTGGCTGTCAAAAGTACTTTGAACATTGTGCTTGTTTATCAGTTTTGCAATGGCTGTCACATGTCCTTTTGAACTCTCTTATTAGTACATGTATCGCATTGGCTAGTCAAAAGTTCTTTTGTACTCACTGTCAATATATCTGTTTTCATTAGTTTTGAAGTCAGTGTCAGTATATCAGTTACTCTGGCTGTCAAAAGTTCTTCCATTTCAGAAGAACTGCAATGAACTTAGCTCTTGTTTTCAGTACTGTGCATTGGCTGTCAGTTATTCTTTTGATTTTCTTTTGAACTCAGTAACAACCTATGAGTTATGGCATTGGTTGTCAGATGTTCCCATTACCATGTGGATGCCTCAGCAGAGCTCCAGATAATTTTTACAGTGGTTTCAGTATTTACCAAACAGAATTTTAACCTTTCCAGTATCCTGATGAGTCCTTTCAGTATCGGTACTCCTGAGATCCAGTGGTTGTTCAGTATCTTTTTAACGCACAACTGGTCTCCCAAAATGTCAGTCTACTTGTTCTTGTCCAGGGTTCTTGCTTAAAACTCTGGACAACAGGAACGACCCAGGCCGAACGGGAATAAGGCCAAAACGACCTGGGGCCGAAAGGGAATTGGGCCGAAACGACCCGTTACCGACCCTGACAGTGTTTTGCTTTCCTTTTACCACGCATCAGGGGACGATCGGCTGATCTTTGCTGGTTAGAGTTCACTAGAATTAACCACTGGTTTGCCGAAGCCAAAGTTTACCAGCTTCGCACAACCAGGTGGGGCCATTTATTGACTGTTCAGTCAAGTAACAGAGACGTTTTTTGCAACATGTTTGTTCAACGAAAATGAAAGTACCTACGCAATCGACCGGAAAGATCATGTGCAATTTAGCGATTGGCTAACGCTCGGTAAATTCCAATACTCATGCTTGTTCCCGGTCTATTCATAAAAACGACCAGTAAAAGCCGAAAAGAGAATGCTGAAAATAGGTACCATGTGCTTTCTGTTTTCGGAAAAAGGTTGACTGCGCATGCTCAGACAGCGCATGCGCTGAAGCAATGATTAGTAAATGCTAAAAATAGGTAACATTCTGGCTATTGAAAAACGGTTGACCGCGCATGCTATAGCGTAAATACGTAGCACATTTGAGCTGCTTTCGTAAGCTGAGAAATGACTACCGTATTCGGTACGATTGAAATTTCAAGACACGTCGTATTTTGTCTTTTTTGGTCCGTATTTTACGCAAATACGAAGCTTATCTGGCTCTCTGCCTCAGTAATTTCTAAAGGGATTGTTCCTTCTCATGGGAGTTTGGCAGTTTGTTTTCTTTGTCTAGGGTCATCCTGTTAGCAAACAGTGTGATCCTTTCAGGGGGATGTGTAGGCTTCTCAGACAGGGGGTTGCGACATTTTCTGACTTTCGAAGAGAGGTTTTATCCTAAATTATGGATTTTCTAGTTTCATACATTGTGCCCTCCCTCAGCTGAAAATACAGAGAAGTTAGTCAGCTAAGGGAGACAATTTCTCCCAGTTCTTCCTCTAGGCTGACCCTCTCCTTGGTCAGACTGCTCCTAAGGATTTTTATACGCCCGTCGAAGACGGGTCGTATTATGTCGTGGCCTCCGTCCGTCCGTCCGTCCGTCCTTCCGTCCGTCCGTCTGTCCGTCCGTCCGTCCGTAAACTTTTCGTGTCCGCTCCATATCTCCTCAACCCCTTGAAGGATTTTTTTGAAACTTGGGTCAAATGTTTGCCTTAACGAGACGATGTGCAGAACACATATTTCAATGATGTCCGACAAAGGTCAAGGTCACACTTAGAAGTCAAAGGTCAAAAGGTAACATTTTGTGTCCGCTCCATATCTTGAAAACCGTATAAGATTTCATCATGAAAGTTTGTACAAATATAAAGCACCATCAGACAATGTGCAGAGAAAAAGAACCATTACCCTACTTTCAGTTTTGACGGAATTATTTCCCTTTGTATTTTTCGAAGGTAATTTCATATAATCTTCGTGTCCGCTCCATATCTCGAAAACCGTTTAAGATTTCTTCATGAAAGTTTGTACAAATATAAAGCACTATGAGACGATGTGCAGAGTAAAAGAACCATTACCCTACTTTTATTTTTTACGGAATTATTTCCCTTTGTATTTTTCAAAGGTAATTTCATAATAAGCTTTGTGTCCGCTCCATATCTTGAAAACCGTTTAAGATTTCTTCATGAAAGATTGTACAAATAAAAAGCACTATCAGACGATGTGCAGAGAAAAAGAACCATTACCCTACTTTCAGTTTTGACGGAATTATTTCCCTTTGTATTTTTCGAAGGTAATTTCATATAATCTTCGTGTCCGTTCCATATCTCGAAAACCGTTCAAGATATCTTCATGAAAGTTTATACAAATATAAAGCACCATCAGACAATGTGCAGAGAAAAAGAACCATTACCCTACTTTCAGTTTTGACGGAATTATTTCCCTTTGTATTTTTCTTATAGTAATTTCATATAAGCTTCATGTCCGCTCCATATCTTGAAAACTGTTTAAGATTTCTTCATGAAAGTTTGTATACATATAAAGTACCATAGAACGATGTGCAGAGAAAAAGAAACATAACCTTACTTTCATTTTTAATAAAATTAAGGCCCTTTGTGTTTCTAGTATTGTAATTTTGTATTAAATTTGTGTCCACTCCATATCTCATTAATTCTTTGAAAGATATTTTTGAAACTTGAGTCAAATGTTCACCTTCTAGAGGCATCGTGCAGAACTTGTATTCCAACAATGTTCGACAAAGGTCAAGGTCACACTTAGAGGTCAAAGTTCAAAAGGTAACATTATTTTTCCGCTCCATATCTCGAAAACCGTATAAGATTTCTTCATAAAAGTTTATACAAATCTGAAGCATTATCAGACAATGTGCAGAGAAAAAGGACCACAACCCTACCTCCAGTTTTGATGGAATTATATGCCTTTGTATTTTTCATATAGTAATTTCATAATAGCTTTGTGTCTGCTCCATATCTTGAAAACTGTTTAAGATTTTTTCACGAAAGTTTGTACAAATATCAGACAATATGAAGAGAAAAAGAACCATAACCGAACTTCCATTTATGTTGGAATTATGCCCCTTTCTAATTTTTGTCTAGGAATTTCATATTAGCTTTGTTTGTTTTGTAGTTTTATATCTGCCTTATTATTGAAGATTTAAGCTACTGACAAAGTTCTGTCATCTCTTGTTTTCTTTCCAACTTTAAGCCCCAACGGGCGTATATTGCCCCGCTCAGCGGAGCTCTTGTTGTCATCAGTGTTTATGCTGTTTTTCCTGTATGAATACCGATGGAAAATACATATTTCCTATCTGTATGAATGTTGGAATTCAAAAACTGGCAAGCTCCTTAATGGAGTCATGTTGGGAGAATTTATACCTTATGGCATGGGCACTTTTGCTCACTTTTGAATATAGAATCCCCTGGATCCATACATTGTGAACGGGAAAGTCTTATCAGATTGTACAAAAGAGCAGAGTGATGTTGCTGTTTGCAAGGACATAATGGACATTTTTGCTTGTCAAGAACTCATTGCATCATATGAACCACATTTTATGCAACCTCACTAATATTTTCTGGCTAATATTTTTGGTAAGTTTTTAATCTAAAAATACAATTGGCAAAGTTTTGTGTGTTTATCAGCATGGCAGGTGCTCATCTCATCAAACTATAAAGAGCTCTGGATGAGAATAAAATTTTGAGGTGAGGAGAACTTTTGTTGTCAGTCTCGCCTAGGACTATCAGAAAGGAGACACAGGTATTGCGTTTCCAGCAACATTTGGGATAGTATCGGGTCCATAAATTTTGTCGTTTTCTGGTCTAGCTTTGTTACCGTTACATTGCACATTGAGGCGAGACACAGCGTTATGCAGAATTCTTGTTCATCCACAGAATTTTGAGAATTCAGGAGCTCCGATATAGCATAATGTGTTTACTAGCTTAACAATATTTACTGTCAGAGTCAGTTGGTGGTACATTTTAATCATCTTCCAAGCATAACTTGTAGCATTATTATTATGATTATCGGAGCTCCAGATTAGTGGTTTTGACGATAATTCTGGAATAATTTTTCATATTTTCTTTTAAATCATATATTATGTGCACTGATCAGAACAGCCTCTCAGAGAGGCTGTTCTGATCTTTGGCTGTAATATATATTTGTCTTAAAATAAACAAAATTTGTGAAATCTCGGAATTATCATAAAATCCAACTATACCTGGAGCTGTCTTTTATTGTAATGATTATCAGAAATTAAAGGGCAAAAGTTCAGAAAAAGTGAAAAAAGCAAGCTTCTGTTGTGCTGTAGGTTTACTCTTAGCAATCTCTACCAAATTTGTACAAGGTTGATACAGAATTGCTGGCATACTCAGGGCTGGAAAATTCTTAAATTGTCACTTGTCCTGCGTCACAAGATTTATAGTGAAATTAATAAGTTACCTTGGCAGCACTGTGAAATTGTACTCGTCCTGTAACTTGAGGCACTCGCCATGGCGAGTGGAAGAGTGGATTTTTCCAGCCCTGCATACTGAAATAGAATCAAAGCAATGGACATGAGTGACTATCTATTCTGCCACTCCACTCCTTGTTTAACACCCTATTACACATTACAGATATTTATTATGTCCCCCCACCATGGTGGGAAGGGGGGGGGGGGGGGACACACTCTTTATGGTGTGGATCCTGTCAGCGTCGGCAGAGCTTCTTGTCTGCACTCTATCTCCTGAAGGGATGATTGGATTTTGACCAAACTTACATGGATACATCATTGGGCAAGGGGAAAGACTGTTTAGATTTTGGTGACCTTGACCCCATTTTCAAGGACACAGGAGGTCAAAGGTGTTGAAAAATGCCTTGTCTGCACTCTATCTGCTGAAGGCATGGATGGATTTTAACCAAACTCACACAGATATATCACTTGGAGATGCAAAAGATTTGTATAGATTTTGGTGAACTTGCCCCCATTTTCAAGGTCACAGGAGATCAAAGAGTGTTGAAAAATGCCTTGTCTGCACTCTATCTCCTGAAGGGATGGATGGATTTTAACCAAACTTGCACAGATATATCAATGAGAAATGCAAAAGAACTGAATAATCAGGAGGTAACAAAGAACTGATTAGATTTTGGTGACCTTGACTCTATTTCCAAGGTCACAGGAGGTCTTAGTTTGGCAACATTTAGAGAAAATGATAAAGGGCAGGTGGGGGGACATCTGTTTTTGTCAAAAAACATTTCTAGTTGAGTTTGCAGATGGAATAAAGTAAGGTGGTTTTAAATTTTCAATAGTATTTAAGTCATATAAGACCGATGAGCAGGGCTCTATCCAATGAAGGTCTGTTCAATTATCAACAGAATCTTGCTTCTAGAAGGACTCCCACCCACAACCCTGTGATTCATTTGACTCACTCAGCCATGTAGAGGCTTCACAAATTTATCATTATGGGTGTCATTATCATATATGGGTACATTTTTGCAGTGTAAACCTTGATAAGACTTTGTGATTCCTATGTTTGGCTAAAAAAGCCTGCCACTGTCTGAATATTCAGAGTTTTCGATTATAAGTTTGAAAACAAAGCTACCTAGGTAGCAGGAACTTTACCAGATTGCAGGAACCTTGTGCCACATCAAAGGCCAGATATGCTGATAAATAGTTTGTATAGGTACTAAGTATTGTAGTTTCCCTAATCATGGGGACCAACATATCAATTTCCATAATTATCATAATTTTTTTTAAAAAGTTGGCTTTGTGTGAAAGAGTTCTGTGGAGTTGCAAACAGTGCAGATCCAGATCAGACTGCTCCTGAGGAGCAATCTGATCTGGGTCTGCAGTGTTTGCTAAAATCATATGATGTTCTGTCCTAATAATTGGGGTAAATGAGATAATTATTACTTTGAAACAGGTAAATAATGGGTTGTACATGTGTTTATAGTAATAACAGCTGCTTGTAAATGATTCCAGAAAAAAGGAGAAAAAAAATGCATTTGCCTAGCAGTGATCCAGATCAAACTGAGAAATTTTTCTGGTTTGAATGCTATATTTATTGTAGATGCCCTAGATTTCACAGGCTGACCTTGACCTGGGTTGTTTGATGGTTCTACTGAACAGCATTTTATGCCAAAGGTTTTGGGTACTTTTGCTGACCTATATTATAAAGCTTCTGACTTTTTTTTGGCAGAGAATCACTTATTGAGTCCTATGGTTCTCCCAGGCATTGCTAGCCTAGGCAGTATATATGGATGGATGATTTTTGGATTGGCAGTCTATTCAATAGATTTCAGTTAGTTGGCAAGAGAGCAATAATGGTATTCTCCAATCATGTCTTGCACTAGTCAACTAGAGCATGTTGCCTTGACATTGTTAGATTCTGCCATTTGTAACTTCTAAGTAGGTATGCAGGGCCGCTAGCCCAGTCGGTAGAGCACCTGACTTATAAGTCAGAGGTTTTTTTTGATTGATTTGATGCTTAACGTCCATGGTAAACAACTATGGTCATGTCGGGACGGTCAGTTAACCTAACCACACTATTCCTGGGCAGGCTTAGACCTCCTAAGCGGTTAACCAGTACTAAATGCACATACTTTCGCCAGTAACTGACAGCGGAAGGAGAAACGAAAGTATGTGGCCAGACCGGGTTTCGAACCAAAGACCTCTGACTTATGAGTCAGGTGCCCTACCGAATGCGCTACATGGCCAGAGGTCCTGGGTTCGATACCCGGTCTGGCCACATATTTTTGTTTCTCCTTCCGCTGATTTAAAAAAGGGCAGTTGTCAGTTACTGGCAAAAATATGTGCACTTAGTACTGGTTAACCGCTTAGGAGGTCTAAGCCTGCCCAGGAATAGTGGGGTTAGGTTAATTGACCGTCCCAGCATTTCCATAGCTGTTTACCGTGGAGGTAAAGCAACAAATCAACAGCAAAAAAAATCTAACTAGGTACACTTTTTGAAAGCTATACATTGTTAGTATGTTAACTGCCTTTAAATTGGTCTTGGGTGACCTTCATCAGGTGTGACCTTGAATTGCATAAATTGAGGTCCTATGTGGCCTTGACATTTGCCTTGCATTGCCTCTATAAATTATGGCCTTGAACTGTATTTGTACATGTATATTTCTTTCTTACAGCGGGATCCTATGTGGCCTTGACATTGTTTGGGAAGCCAGCCAGCCGTGATTCTGTGATAGACCGTGACTCTACCTCCTCCTTCAGAGAATCTGGGTCATATAGGGACTCGCTACGGGAAAAAATAACGGGACCACAGCCAGTCGATGTAAGTATTCAGATACAGTCATTGTGCTCACAGTTTTATGGTACATGCGATTGAGAAATAGGTATTACTTTTCCATGATTGTCGTTAGTTTTCTAGTATAGCTCTGTTTGTGACAGTGCATAGGCAGGCAAGACACAATGTTATGCGGAACTTGTGTTAGTGTATTGACTATTTTCTTTGTTGTTAGTGTAATGATAAAGTGATGTAGTAATTTTGGAGATAAAACATTCTATTTTCCATATTTACAAACTACTATAACATTTGCGTAGGTGTATGAAAAATTTTGTCATATAAGTTGGTGAGTCATTGAGAACTGTTGTAACATTAGGTAAATAAACTTATATATTATGCCGTAAATTATTTCTAGATATATCCCTGAATCTTATAGCTGTTGCCTTACAGATGCCAACAATATTCGTTTTGGCTGCCTAAAAAAGAAATAATAAAAAGTGCAAGTTTATTTTCTGCTCAAGTTTTGGCTGGAACTGCAAAATAAAGTTTTCGCGAAGTTTGACAAAATATCCCCTGATAGATTCAGTCGACTCGTCCAAATTTAAGGTGAATGGGTGCACTTTCAGGGGAAGTAACTCTCCTGTTTTACAGTTTGCCTCTTCATTGAGGGTCAACTTCTAAAGGAATTCTTCCCTTTAAGAGTGGACCCCATATTTAAAGGGCTTCACTGACCAGGGAAGCAAACAGGAATTCACAAAAAATGTTTCCTCCGTAATAATAGAGAGAAAAAAGAAAGAAAAAATAAGTGTGTATCCATTCACTGTTATTAATTGAAGCTAGAAGAGACAGTAGTTGAAATGGTTGAGGTATCCAAATTTTAAAAGAAAACACCGTATCTATAAAGCTTTTAGATAACTTAACAACCAGTAAAGACACATGCGAAACAGGAAGACAGTTTTGCTTCCTTATATAATTTATTGTGTATAATAAGTGAAGTGGTCTGAAGTTTATTTAAATTGAGAATGTTCAGGTGTCTGTACTCCAAAAAAGAGTGCTAAGTTGGTTTAACTGGTTGAAATAGAAATGATTTTGGAATAACTGTACAAGATTAAAACATGTAAGTGACTATATTACCTCAGGTCAGTGCTCCAGATAAGAAGGGGTAACACAGATAATTTAGGGTAATTTTTCCATATTTCTCCAGAGTCATAAGTTGTGACCCCTCATTAGAACCATCTCATTGAGATATTTATCCCCCGACCGAAAGGTTCGGGGGATATAGCGATGAGCCTGGCGTCCGTCCGTCCGTCCGTCCGTCCGTCCGTCCGTCTGTCCGTCCGTCCGTAAACACTTTCTTGTCCGCTCTATATCTTGAATACCCTTTGGAATATTTTCATGATACTTCACAGTTATGTAGAACAGGTCATGACGATGTGTCGCGTACAAGAATGGTAACTCTTGCTATTGTACTTTTTGAATTATCTCCCCTTTGGTGATTTTTTGGCAGATTCGTGTCCGCTCTGTAACTTGAATACCCTTTGGAATATTTTCATGATACTTCACAGAAATGTAGAACAGGTCATGATGATGTGTCGCGAACAAGAAAGACAACTCCTGCTTTCTTACTTTTTGAGTTATTTCCCCTTGATAGTTTTAGGTGTGATTTTTTGGCAGATTCGTGTCCGCTCTATAACTAGAATACCCTTTGGAATATTCTCATGATACTTCACAGATATGTAGAACAGGTAATGACGGTGTGTCGCAAACAAGAATGACAACTCTTGCTTTCTTACTTTTTGAGTTATTTCCCCTTGATCATTTTAGGTATGATTTCGTGTCCGCTCTATAACTTGAATACCTTTTGGAATATTTTCATGATACTTCACAGATATGTAGAACAGGTCAGGACGATGTGTCGCGAACAAGAAAGACAACTCCTGCTCTCTTACTTTTTGAGTTATTACCCCTTGATGGTTTTAGGTGTGATTTCGTGTCTGCTCTATAACTTGAATACCTTTTGCAATATTTTCATGATACTTCACAGATATGTAGAACAGGTCATGATGATGTGTCGCGAACAAGAATGACAACTCTTGCTTTCTTACTTTTGGAGTTACTTCCCTTTGATGATTTTAAGTGTCAGCTCCATAGCTTGAATACCTTTTGAAATATTTTCATGATACTTCACAGATATGCAGAACAGGTCATGACAATTTGTCTCATACATGAATGATAACTCTTGCTTTTAGACCTAGTGAATTATTTCCCTTTGGTAGTTTGAGCTGCTGTTTGAGTCTCTGCTCCATAACTGTATAACCCTGGCCAGCTCCAGAATTTGAATAACCGTGAACCTTTTAGAATATTGATGATCATGCTGTGATATTTTATCAGTGTTCCTAACTCTCTCTTACCCCTCCACATTCCCGTGCCCCCTCCCGCACTCCCCCCCCCCCCCCAAAAAAAAAAATTTTTTTTTTCCAGATTTGGATTCTTTGTCCAAATTCACTTACTAGAGAGCTCAAAATTAGGTTTGTAGGGCTTGTACTTTAGAAGTTATTCACACATTTTGAAAGTTGAATGTATCGTATGCTATACATTTGTGTATATGGTGGCTGTTTGAGATATTACCTCTTTTTAGCAGTCAAGCATACTGTTTTAGTCTGAGTGTTAGATAATTATGCATCTGTTAACAGTTAATGTCAATCCGAAGCATAAAAGAACGACAATATATTACTAATATGTGTTTTGAAGTGCACCCTTTTTACCAAGGCCCATGGGGGTCTTAGGTCGGGGGATTTGCCATCTCCTCTGATGGCTATTTTTTGTTGAGAAATAAGAAAAATGATCTCGGAATTATCCGAGTTACCCCTTCTTATCTGGAGCTCTGATCTCTTTTGAACAGAAGTTCAAGGGCAACTCACATGATAGAAAGGCCCCATATTGTCCATTGTAGTACATTCTCAACAGTCTTTATCCACAATTTCAAAACAAGAATCTTTACCAATTTCATCCAAATTGCATGCAGCATCTTTTGGTTTTACTGCATATACTGCTGGACTTCAGTTGCTATGGAAACCGAAAGTCCTCATAAGTTTATGATGTGAGATGCTTGTCTGTAGGACAGAGGCTAGATTTCACAATGGATCCTGCTTAGACTTACATCCATAAATCTCGGATGAGCAAAGTTGGATAGTTCACAACAGAATTACTGTCCCATGCATTGCCCAAAAAAAAAGCTTTTTCGTGTAGAGGCTAAATTTTTCAAGATATCTTGAAACACCATATATATAAATATTAACTAGGTATCAGTCATACTTACTAGGTAGGATGTTATGAACCCTTGCATATATTGTGAAAAGGTGAGATAGAAGCTTTATTTTTCATTGGATCTTCCGGACAACTTATACACAATTTTTGACTTCATATTGGACATCAGAGCAAAGTCAGAAAATTCATTACACAATTAATGGCCCCTTGGAATTTCTAGTTACTAACAGTGGGAAAATTTAAGCTCATATCAGATTTATTAAGTTGGCCGACTGTCTCAGCTGCCATAAGTCTGAGGTCTTTCAACCTCATTTTGTGCACACACCAAATCATTTCAGAGTGGTCACAGTGATTGACTTTTGCGACAGTTGGTACCATGTCAAAGTTTAGAGTGTCTCAGCTTCCATTGAGGCCTGCCAAACATCATCAGTATCAGCAAACCACTGTAGGTCTGCTGTAACAAAATTAGGTCTTCAAGACTTAGTGATACTTACTTGAGTATCAGCACCATGTCAAGCTGTCATTCAGGGTCCTGTTGTTCCAAACTAAATTACTGGCAATGTTTTGTTAAAATTTCAAACCTTAATATCTCAAATAGGCCAACATTTTTTGTTGAAGAAATATGAGACTTGCAAAAGCTTTTCACATTTTTTTTGACAAAAAAAATATCTGTGTAAAGTCAAAAACACTTAACGAGTTGACCTCGTAAGGAGTTTGTTAGGTTAATGTTGCTTTGAGCAACTGGACTCAGGCCTCAAGCTGTTCTACAAAACTTAAGTCATTGTGACCTACTTAAGTGAAAATCAGCAGCATGTCAGATTTAGAGTTCAACTCAAACTCTTGCATTCCATAAGCCTGAGGCCTTCCAAAACTCACAAGTGAACTCTAGGCCACCTGCCATGAAATCAGGTTACATTGACCTACTTTTGTGACACTTGATATCATGTCAAGTTTTGGAGGTGACTGGACCATGTTGTTTTCTTGTCGAACACGTTCAGACCATGAAGGAAGTAACAGAGTTTTATTTGTGAAAAGGTGTCATAGGTATTTAACAGAGTAGTAAAGTTGATATTTTTAACTTTTCAGAGTAAAAAAGTAAGTAAATAGCCCTTTCTGAATGTCGGATAAGTAATCAGTAATTAATGTATGGTGTGCCACCTTTGCATCATGGAGCAAGAACATGTAAATAACATGGGATACTTGAATATAAATGTCTTGTAAATAACTTTTGAAATGTGATTTTGAGTATTTCATTATTTTATTCTTGTAAATAATGTTGTGTATATGTGATTCTCTTTGCTTTTACAATGTAAATGTATGTTAACAACTTTTGGTTAGTAACTTTATATCAAGGTTGGCCGGGAAATACCAGTGGCGGGAATTCCCAGTGGTAATTACCGGTAATTACCGTCCTGGGAAATACTCCAAATTTGGCCAAAGTGGGAAATACTGGGAAATATGAAATTTTAGAGCTGTTTTTCTCAAAATATTCTATCATATTTCTTTAAATTTAAGGTGATAACACACATTTGTTATCCCTTATATGCATATCATGCAAATAAAGTTGTAAATTCCAGGACTGGTCCATGCTAGAGGACACAGCAGATGATTCTTGGTGTGTCAAAGGCTGATTTCAAAGAAAATTGCCTTTAAAATTCTTATTTCTGTAAAATCCTTTCTTTAATCACTTAACAATAGTGTTTCAGCACTGTATTTGTAAACACAAAATCTTATTATCATTTGGTTCTCATACAAATGTGTATACTAATCTGAGCTGCAGTTTTACTTAAACATTTTTGCTTCCTTAGGTTCTCAGACAAGAATTAAGATTTGTGAAATTGAATTTCTGGGAGTTTTTTTTTCCAAATTTTGGATTTTCTATACATGTATGTGTTAAATACACTTTGGTTCTCACTCAGCTCGAAATAGGGAGAAGCCAGTCAGCTTAAGGAGAGAATTTCTCCTACTTCTCCCTCTAGGCTGACCCTTGCTGGTTTATCACTGCTACAGACCATAGCTTTCTGCAGACTAACTTTATCTGTTCTTAAGTTTGATCTTACCCCAATTTGACAAAACCCTGTGAAGGTCTTCAAACCTGGGCATAGATTCACAACTACTTCACACACGCCTACCAATCGCTCTCATGCGAAACCACGGTTCAGAACGCCAATCCATGAGAGGAGTTTCCGGTTCTGCATGAGGGGAGCCAAAATCGTAAACAAATTTGACATCGGCACAAGGTTTGAGGTATTTATTTTCTCTAAAAACTATTTATGCAAAATATAAGAATGCTATTTTGTCACATATACAATGGTACTTCGGCACATGAAAGGATCAGGCACATGGCCTTGCATTTTTCCAGATATGCATTTAGTACGGCGGAGCATATGTTCAAGGTCAATCTCGGCGATATATACATGTAGGGAAAAGTCGCATTCTCTTGCTTGATTTTGAGTCTCTGACCTTGTCAGTCGCAAAGAAGTGAACAGAACTACTGTATGCGTGAATCCAAACGTTGAAAGTAAGCTTTTCGTGATGGAAAATTTAGAATTTAGAAAATATACGCAAAAACTTGGCATCGTCAGCCCGGTTATGCATGAGATAATAGAAAATATAAGGAATTTTTTATCAAACACAAAAACAGCTTCTGAACAATAATTGGATCAATACTAACTTGAATTCTGTGATATATCATTATTTTATACATTGCAGATGACTTTCTGGCTGTTTTAATCCCCGTTTGTCTGCCTTTGAGGCATGCAAGGGGGTTTGAAAGAGGGTTTGCAAAAGGTCATAAAAGACAAACGGGGAATAACAAAACAGCCAGAAAGCCATCTGCAATGTATAAAATAATGATTTATCACAGAGCTCATGTTAGTTTTGATCCAATTATTGTTCAGAAGCTGTTTTTGTGTTTGATAAAAATTCCTTATATTTTCTATTATCTCATGCGGAACCGGGCTGACGATGCCAAGTTTTTACGTATATTTTCTAAATTCTAAACTGTCTATCACGATAAACTTACTTCCAACGTTCGGATTCACGCATACAGTAGTTCTGTTCACTTCTTTGCAGCTGCGAAGGTCAGAGACTCAAAATCAAGCAAGAGAATGCGACTTTTTCCTACATGTATATATCGCCGAGATTGATCTTGAACACATGCTCCGCCGTACTAAATGCATATCTGGAAAAATGCAAGACCATGTGCCTAATCCTTTCATGTGCCGAAGAACCAATGTATTTGTGACAAAATAGCATTCTTATATTTTGCATAAATAGTTTTCAGAGAAAATAAATACCTCAAACCCTGTGCCGATGTCAAATTTGTTTACGATTTTGGCTCCCCTCATGCAGAACCGGAAACTCCTCTCATGGATTGGCGTTCTGAACCGTGGTTTCGCATGAGAGCGATTGGTAGGCGTGTCACAAAAAAAGATTGTGTACCATGTTCCAGTTTCTTGCATGTATCTCTGAGTTTGTCGTCTGATTAATTAGACAATGATGTGTGGATATTGTAGTCCAAAGTTTACCTGATGAAGTCCTGTAATGTCTTTTTTCCCCAAGGGCTTCTCAAGAGAATATCTATCGTATATAATTTTTGTTGTTGAATGAAAAATGAACTTTTATTAAAAAAAGTCATAATAATAACTATGCTTCCTATTGTAAGTAATGACCAAACACCACTGAAGGTGTGAAAAATAATTGAATTGTCTTCATTCAACTGAGAGGTGACATTTACTGTAGGTACTTCTCATCTCAGTGTGTTGTAACAACTACTTGATAGACAGAGACAACTGTACATGCAGACTCATCCTTGCCCAGTTTGTATAAGAAAATAATTTGATTGCATATGCAGATCTAGACCATATTTTATCTGAATCCTTGTTTGATGTTTAAATAAAGGGTTGTTTAATTCTTTTTTGCTTTGCATATACATTTGTATAGTTTTATGGCTGTTATAGAACATATTCAGAACTTTGTAGGTGGAGAGAGACCAATTTCCCAGTAATTCCCGGGAATTACCAGTAATTCCCGGGAATTACCAGTATTTCCCGCCGTCCTGGGAAATATGAGTATTTCCCGCCTTTTTGCCAACCTTGCTTTATATTAATGACTTTGTATATAATTGTAAATAACTTTGATGGCTCTGTGACTCTGTCTTTATACATATACGTTTGGGATGTGGTACTACATGCAAAAAGTTGACTCTGTATTTCTTAACGTTTTTTTATTTTTGTGAATATCCTTGGAGATTTGATTATAAGTGTTGTGTATTTTACTGGATGTCAGCCATTTATTCTTGCTTTATGTTGGTAATCTGTACATGCATAATTTTCCGTCTCTGATTTCTTTGTAATTAAAACAATTTCTTTGTTATTGCATAAAATTATCATTTTCCTTCAGATGGACTGCTTGCCTGAGTAATTTATTCTCACATTCAGATGAGACTGTATAATGATAATAAGTTTATTTCTTTAATAGCTGTCTTCTATATAATTATGCTTTGACACTGTCTCGGCTCTAACCTCAGTGAACTTATAAACATATTCTCCAAGGCACAGCTGCAAATTTTTGGGTTAAGCTGAACGAAGTGTTACAACTTTTAGGGTAAAGGTGAATGGGTTGTTACAAAATTTAGGGTAAAGGTGAATTGGTTGTTACAAATTTTAGGGTAAAGGTGAATGGGTTGTTACAATGGGTTGTTACAAAGGACCTGGTATGATAAGGCCCATATTTGGCCCCCAGAAAACTCATTTTTCAAAAGTCTTATTTCCCTAATAAAAATGTATTCATATGAAAGTTCAAACCTTGAATGTAACAGCAAACACAAAATTAACCAGTTCTTGCCCAAAATATTTGTGATATTTGTACTGAACATACCCATACCCCCAGCGGATTCTGACGAAAATGACGAATTTGATGGCCTTTGTGGCTGTCAAAATATATGAGCCCGGTCTCCAGCACATTTACTATTTTGTTTACAGATAGACTTTTAATATATTTACATGCCATGAAAATATTAAGTGTGCTGGAGACCGGGCTCAATGTTTATTTTTAACTTTATGTTACCAAACTGGCAGCGTTTGGAACATTTTCCCTGCGTTCTCAACATAAAAACGCCCATATCTCCGCTCATAGACAAAATAAACATATGTTGTGGGTATTCATTTTCTTAGTTAGAACGCAAGGAATAATCTGGTATACATTTCATTTTGATCTGTTGGAATTTTTTGGTTAGCGTCTCTGGACTTGCAAACTTGAGTGGGTGGTACCTGGAGAGGCCTTGTGCAGTGCACAGGTAATTAGCAGTGCAATCTTACATGTAAGCATTTCATCAAAAGCCTGTTGTTAAGAGCTTTCAAAAGGTATTGTAAATGACTTATTTCTTTAAAGGAATATGTATTAAACTCAATTTTTTTTCGCAATTTGCCTTCATTTTATTGAAACAACATAGGCATGTCAGAAATCATGTTATTCTGAGAATTAACAAACACGAAACATATTATTTCTGCTTGTTCCCATACACACAAATAATAAGCAATAGAAACCATGCATTTTTAAGAAAATTTGAATGGGGGCCAAAAACGGCCCTTATCATACCAGGTCCTTTTAGGGTAAAGGTGAAAGGGTTGTTACAAATTTTAGGGTTAAGCTGAATGGGTTGTTACAAATTTTAGGGTTAAGCTGAATTGGTTTTACAAATTTTAGGGTAAAAGTGAATTGGTTTTACAAAGTTTAGGGTTGAGGTGAATGGTAGTTACAAATATTTGGGAAAAGGTGAAAGGGTTGTTACAAATATTAGGGTTGAGGGTTAACTACAAATTTTAGGGTTAAGGTGGACGATCCCGGAAGAACTCTGTTCTTGCTTGTTTAAAAACAAACAGAGTTATTGTTCATCATCAAATCGACTAACTGTGCAGTAAATACAGTTATAATATACACTTACAATATCTACCGTAAAGATCCTAAGTTTTCGGGCACATAGGTCTGTACAAACAGTGAAAACTGAGATCAGACTGTTCCTTAGGAACCAGAATGATCAGGATCTTCACAGTTTCCATTCCATCTGCGCATTTTTGTCGACATTACTCTATGGTAGAACCGAATAACAGGAAAATAAATAATAGGGCAAGGACCGGCTGTGCTTGCAGCAGGTGCAGAATTTTGGCAGTCTATTTTGGGGATATTTTGAACTTAAACATTGTTTTTCTAGGAAACGGAAACGGTGAAATGTTTGTTTTTTTGTTTTATTCTTTAACATACGACGTAAGTTTTACTAAAATAATACGCATAAGCATGCCCCATCGATTGATAATATTTTTCATGACGTTTTTCATGAAATTCAATTTTCTTGCATTTTTTCAAAGAATGTAAAAATATACTTATTAACACGAAAACTGCAATTTTTTGTTATCAGTTTGTTTCAAATATCATATATTACAGATTATATGATTTGCTGAAATGAAAGTGCATTCATGTGCTAGAGATATGAATTTTAATGGAAAATGTTTAAAAATAATATGTAGAAATACAAAATATTGTTTTTAAGGAAAACAAAACGGTGAAAATTGTTTTTTTCTTACCCAAATGTTTTATAGCTCTTTGGGTTATTTAGATGGTATAATGGTTTGAATGCCCCGCCAATATTTCTATTCAGTATTCGTCTACCTTAAAGGTAGGTTCCTGTACTTTGGAATGCATCATAATTTTGATGATCTTTCATCCAAGTTGTTGGAAACCACTTATAAAAGGGAACGAATAAGTTTCACTAAAAAGTGTATATCAAAATAATATTAGAAAAGTTGTTTTGAAAGGGATTTCCTAACTCTGCTTCGCACACCAGTAAGCGCTATTTTTAGTTCGCGCCAAAAATAGATAACGCAGCTGAGGTCATGCTGCATTGCATTTTGGGATAGTTTTAACCCATCCACCATGCCAGAACCTCTAGGAGAGCTCACGACAAGGGAAAATTGACCTTTGGAGAATGGCATCAGAAATCGCGCACTAATAGACATAATAAACATAGTTATTTTTAGAACTGGAATTCCAACGAAAGAAAATACACCAAAAGGGAAAACGACTATTTTCTTCAACATCTAACGAGTTTCTCAGTAGCAACAAATTCAGAAAAATAAGAGAATTCAATACTGCTCAGATAAAGACAAACTCATTTTGAGGACATAATTGTTATCGCTAGTACAGGAACCTACCTTTAAGATGAATTATTAAAATAGGATTAAGGTGTACTGGTGGTTACAAATTTAGGATTAAGATGAATGGGTTGTTACAAAGTTCAGGGTAAAGCTGAATGGGTAGTTTCCAAATTTCAGTATTAAGGTGTATGGGTTGTTACAAATTTAAGGATTTAGGTGAATGGGTAGTTGCAAATTTTAGGATTCATGTGGATGGGCAGTTATAAATATTTATCAGTTCTACTCTGACTCATCTTCTTCCATTTCTCCTTGAGTTTTTCCTCTCACACTCAACTGGTGATAATCCTCAAAGCTGAGGGCATACCAGTATACTGGTAAAAGTAAAAGTAATAATTTTTAGGGTTAAGCTGAATGGGTAGTTACAATTTTTAGGGTTAAGGTAAATGGATAGTTACAAATTTTAGGGCTAAGGTAAATGGGCAGTGACAAATTTTAGGGTTAAGGTGGCTGTGTAGTTACAAATTTAGGGTAAAGGTGCATGGATGGTAACAAATTTTAGGGTTAAGGGGATTTGGTAGTTACAAATTATAGAGTAAAGGGGAATGGGTATTTACAAATGTTAGGGCTGAGGTGAATGAGTAGTTACAATTTTTAGGGTGAAGGTGAATGGGTATTTACAAATTTTTGGGTAAAGTTTAATGGGTGTTACAAACTTTAGGGTTTAGGTGAATGGATAGTTACAAATTTTAGGATAAAAGTGAAGGGGATGTTGCAAAATTTAGGGTAAAGGTGAATGGATGGTTACAAAATGTAGGGTACAGATGAATGGGTTGTTACAAACTTAGAGTAAAGGTGAATGGGTAGTTGTAAATTTTAGGTTTAATGTGGATGGATAGTTACAAATTTTAGAGTTAAGCTGAATGGGTAGTTACAAATTTTAAGGTTAAGAGATAAAGGGGTAGTTATGAATTTTAGAGTTAAAGTGAATGAGCAGTAACAAGTATTAGGTTTAAAATGGATGTGTACTTACAGATTTTAGGGTTATGGTGAATGGGTTGTTACAGATTTTAGGGAACAGGTGAATGGGTAGTAATGGATTTAGGGCTAAGATGAATGGGTACACTTCCCATATTTTTCTGCCAGTTTCTCAAAGGGAAACTATTTTGACTTTCTGTTTCCTCATTGGATGATGAAACCTTCCCACTTTTATGAAAAAAAATAACAAAAAAAAAAACAACAACAAACTCCTAGAGTCTAGAAGTAAATTTCTAGCTTAAAGAAATGAGCAGAATTTGCAAACAGCGTAGATACTGATGAGGGGGCTCACAAGGAGCAGCCTCATCTAGATCTACACTGTTTGCCCTCTAGTTGTTGAATTCTCAATATGAAATGTCTTGGACAAGGCATTTTTTGAATTTTTGCAGACATAAATTTTGTCGTCAGCTTTTTGGTGCTTAAAGAGTTAACTCTTTCAGTACCAAAAAGCAGACAACAAAATTTACGTCTGCAAAAATTAAAAAAATGCCCTGTCCAAGACTTTTTATATTGAGAATTCAAAGACTAGATGGCAAACAGTGTAGATCTAGATGAGGCGGCTCATTATATGAGCCGCCTCATCAGGATCTACGCTGTTTGCAAAGTTTGCTAATTGCGTCACTGGGGCTTAAAGAGTTAAAAGAGTTGACTCCCATTGAGAAGGGATGTAAAAATGAAAATGTTAGTCAGTGTGTATCCATACATCTCAAGTTATATCAATATTTGGGGTAACTATGGAATTCCTATCATTGACTCTGCCTATTACTGCTTCTGTTTATTTGCCTCTGAATCTTTGCCACATATAATGTAAGAATAACATCTAAAAAACATGGACAATAATTAGTAAATCCATTTATCATTCCGCTAATAGCATTCCTTGGCAGACACTTGCTATCAGCTCCTGAACCATGGCCATGAAATGCCTAACTTTATACACAACTGAAACTTATTGTTATGTAACTTGTATTTCCATTTGGAAAGTGCATTGGCACTGTTTACCCTAACTAAATACTTGGGTCGTAGTACTGAAGCATCATGTGTAGATTCAGATCAGACTGCTCTAAGACTTGCTCAGTGGTCTTGAGATCCCTAATGTTTGAACCAAATGAAAATAGTTGCTTTTCTGATAGCTAAAACTGGAGCCAGTCTATGCATTTCCTGTTGGAAAATATGTTAGCACCTAGTTAAGCCTATTTAAGTTTAGTTCATCAGTACCTGATACATGAGCAAACTAAGTAGGTTCAGTTTAGAATAAGGAATGTGATTAGGATCTGCACTGTTTGGTTGAGGGACTTTAATAGAACATTTACGGATATGAGATGGTTCTAATGAGGGGACACAACATGTTTGCATTGAGAGACCACTTAGTAAAGCTATCACACAGAGACTCTGATGGCCCAGAGGTTATAAAACTTGAGTACATTCTCAAACTCAAAATAAAGCACACTGAATGGCTGCTTCCGAGCAGATGCTCGGAAGCAGCCAATTGGTGTGATTTATTTTAGGTTTGAGATTATTCTCAAGTTTTATAACCGCGAAGCCAGTACTGATTATTGAGCCTGTAATCTAGTGGCAGCTGCCATAAACCACAGGCGAGACTACTGTTTAGGCTTCCGATAACCACAAATTATCATAATTAAGGCCACACATGATCAAGGTATATAGGAAAAAACAGCTTCAGGTAAAGGTATTGCTTTGGTGATAATCCTTAGATAATTCTGTACATTATGATTTGCATCACATGAAAATGTACCTTACATCATGTGCAGAAAGGAAGGACCCAGATCAGACTGCACAGATGTGCAGTCTGATCAGAGTCTTTCCTTTTGTACATATATGCTCTATTACCTTCTAGGAACCTAAAATGTGAAAAGTAAGGGCAGATGCACAGGCTGATTTTAGTTATCAGAGTATACACAGATTACCACTATAAGCTTTTAGCTCACAGTTAGAGCCTGATACTTTACACTGAAAATTATACATGTGAATTGATTAATAAAATATTTTTTAAAACCAAAGTATGCACATGGCCTAGGGTGTCTTTTCATGCGATATGAATCTTACTTTATGTGAGGCAATTCTACTGAGGAGTAAGTTTAAATGGGGAGATAAGAACTGCAACACCAAAATGATAAGCAAAACCCACCTGTAAATGGAGTTGTGTATGCTGTCCAGTGCATTTGCCTGTCTTGCCAGTTTGGCAAGACTGGCAAATGCACTGGACAGCGTCTGAACTGGTGTGTGCTCTTCCAAAATCTCTCTGGCAGACTTTTAGGTCATTTTCAGAAATTTGGGTTTCATGGATTATATATTTTGGTTTTCAGAATCTGATACTAGGTAACCACATACTCAGGTTGGTTTGTGTACTAATCATTTGATATTCTTTATATTTGCAGGCAGAGAAAGAGCGGGAATTGCGGCAACAGCGCCTTAATACAGTGCGGGCATACTATGAAGCTGAGTTAGAAGAATGTGAGGTAAACATTATATGAGCTGTAACACGACAAAACCAACAAAGTGGCATGTGCGCCCAGCAAAGTCTCAGATCAACCCGGACCTTCGCCCAGTCTGACCAGTCTTTGATGTGCACATAAAGGCTAGCTAAGGGTCTAGGCTAGCTCCATGCAGACAGCGAAGACTCTAATTCCCCTCTGGGGGGATGTCCAGGCTGATCAGAGTCTTTGCTGGGTGCACATGCTGCTTCATTGTTTTTTTGTGTCGCAGCTCATGTGTTTTAGCCTTTAGAGTGCCAGAAAACAGATGACAAAATTTTTGTCTCCAAAATTAAAGAAAACAATGTTTCGTCAATTGAGAATTCGCAGACTAGAGGGCAAGCAGTGTAGTCCAGATGAGGCAGCTCTTGATCTGGATATACACTGTTTGCAAATTTATCTGTCTTGGAACAGTTCACTGCTTTTGTCGCTGTAATATTTAAATGTACATGTAATATTGAAAGACGGGCAACAAAGAGACAGAAACACAGTCAGTTACACATCATTTGTGTGATAACAGCGTATAACGTATAAATTTACTCTCGATACGTCATAGAAAACATCAAATAAAAGTAAATAGTTTTTATGCAGTTTCTTGCATTTTGAAGAATTCACACCACTGCCAGCAAAAACAGATTTTCTCTCATCAATGAATTTTGCTGTGAATTACTAAATTATTTTGAATTAATGATGTGAGATACATGCCAAGGTAATGACGTCAAGGAATTGCAATATATTAAACTAATAAATGGCATAATGCTTAAGATTGCATGCTGTATCAAAAATCAGTTAGTAAATCAGAGCAGCGGATATGGCAAGGTTTTCATGATAATTTCTGCTAGGAATGTGACATTTCTTGAAGATCTCTGTATCTGTACGGAATGTAGGTTGCACTGCATAGAACTTGGAACATCTGACTTTATTCAGGTAAAAAAAAAAGAAGCTTTTTAACCCTTAGACTGCTAAGCGCGACTATAGTCGTTCTCGAGGGGTAGGTCACTTTGAGAGCATGTCAGGCACACTAGACATCAAGTACTCCCCATGATTTGCGGTTGTCCTATGCAGGAGGGAATCTGCTTTCTACTAGAGCAAGGTTTTACCCACCTAATTGATTTGTTGACCTTTAAAACTCGGAGAAAAACGTCAAACATTTATGATATTTTCAACATCAGCTTTTCAGGTGGCTACCCCTACTTACTTGATCCCGATTTTCTGACAACTAGACTTCATCCTTCCAAACTTTCTCTCTTGATAAATATTCAGCAATAACTCCGGCCCTCAGACAAGCAATTACTTTTGTCATACAAAGCATATCACTGGCGCTAATATCTTGTACTATTTTTTTTTTTTTTTAAGTGTCTACGTCGGTTCCCGCTGGTATCATGTGACACCCAAATATGGCAGGTCACGTCCGGAAAATGGCAGCTCACACATCGGCCATATTGAGTGAAAATTTCTAGCAAATCGACCAGAGTGTGTGCAAGTTATGGCCTCTGAGATACCCCTACCCCCATTTTAGGGTCAGGTGAATTATTTTTTCAGCAGTCTAAGGGTTAACAGACTTATACAAAAGGATTACATTAATTCTGAGTCTGTGACCTTGAGCAATCCTTGTGGGGAGGAGAAGTAGTACATGTTTGTTTGTTTGGCGGTTGGGTTTTTGGGGGAGGGGGGGTGGGGGGGGGGCTGAAATGAAATTACAAAGTAAATCCATATAGGTATTGTGACATTGTGTGCCTTCAGAAATTAAAAAAATTCAACAGAATTTTAAGTGTGTGTCTCCTTGATCTCAAGTTGTTCAGCAGTATGTGAGGGTAAATCCAGACATAGCTAAATCCACCAACAATTTAAGGAGCTATTTGGGCCTTAAAAGACATCCAGACATGGGGCTGACGCTGTGGCTGTATCAGCATCCACAGCGTCAGCCCCATTTCTGGATGTTTTAGTTTAAGTTTTTTTAGGAAACAGGAGTAGGTCTTCTTGTTCTTAGATCTGCGTATGGACAGGGTGTTGTCCCATGATATTTTGATAGTATCTCTTTGTAGAAGTAAAAAGATAAATAACAGTTACTAGAAACTCATTTAGCCAAAATCATGTTGATTTATGCTGTTAGTGGGATACACTTTTGTGGATTTCTTTTTCGGTCTGTCTTTATGTGACAGCATGCAGACAGGTGAGACATGGCATTTGAAGGATTTCTTGTTTTGTGTAGAAATATTAGTTTTTCTGCTGGCCAATTTGTACTTGTGGTAATATTATGTGGTATGTGTAATTGTCACATTTACTTATCAATTAAGTTGAAACATTGTAAGCTGCTCTTCAGGTAAACACAGACAAGTATAGGGCACTGAACTGTGGTTGGCAGAGATGAAAGGTACGAGGTAATGAAACAGGTAAAGTGCAACATGCATAAAATATCATCATTGTATACAATGATAAATGTTGGGTTGGGGGATAGTTTAAGGATAATATTTTGGTGTTCATCCTCCAAGAAATGTGTTGTGACCCCTCATTAGAATTGCTAATGAGGGAATTTTACTGAGGGTTACTGACACTTACCACATACTTTCTGAATATAAAGTTTAGTAATTTGTGATTTTCTTTGCAGAAATTAAAGAAAAGCTACAGATCGAATCCCACAGATAAACTACAGACTCAGATACAAGAGAAAGAAAAGACTTTGAAAATTTTAGAAGCACAGGTATAAGCAGCGCTCCAGCTTTCTCAATAAAAACATGCATTGTGACCCCTCATTAGAGCCATCCTGGGAAGACAGTTCTATTGAGGGGTTCAGAGTTCTAGATAAAAGGGAGTATTTGATGATAATAAGGGATAATTTTTGTTAAATCTGCATAAAAACGTATGTTGTAACCCCTCACTGAACCGTCTCGAGACGGTTCAGTGAGGGGTTACAACATACGTTTTTATGCAGATTTAACAAAAATTATCCCTAATTATCACCAAATACTCCCTCTTATCTAGAGCTCTGGGGGTTACAATACATGTTTTGCACCAGAAATATGGGAAATTATCTCTGAATTGTCCCTGTTACCCCTTCTCGTAGCAATGGTATGGGGCTGTGCATCATATCTTTTATTCGAGTTCGCCTATACAGTATATACATGTATTTCTATTAGCTTAGGGCTAATCCTGAAGTGCGATTTTCTCATCAGTCATAACTAAATTTTGTACATCTATTTTGTAAATTGGGTAAATTTTGTAAAACTATAGATTACATAAAATTATGAACTTACAGAAGAACTGTTGTCATCACCCTGGCTTATGCATCAGTTATGGTGGTGTCACACTCCACATATGATCAGGGGTGGGGCAAGTCATGCAAACTTACCCAGTTTTGTTTTATTTAACCTGTTTAAACCTACTGAAAGAGCTTGTGTTATCATAGTTGACTATTATAGTTTAAAGTTAGACTTTTTGTGTTGTTACAAAAAGACAAAAAACGAAACAAAACAAAAAAAAAACAACAACAAAAAAAAAAACAACATAACTTACTGCCTGAATTACCCATAAAGTCTACTTATTATTCAGATTTTTTTTGATAAGTGTGGAATATAGTTAAAGTGAATAGGACGAAAGATGCCCCATTAGAACCATCTCTCAGAGACAGCTCTAATGGGAGGTCTCAGTGTATATTTTCATTGAGAAATAAAAAGATATGAGCCGTTCTCTGTGAAAACCGGGCTTAATGACATTACGTAATAAGTACGTTGTGAACGGATGAAAAACACCAAAATTAATGATTTTTCGGACCTCTACTTATTTCCAAGAAAATACTTTAGGCGTTGAGATATGACAAAAAGCCTGTGAATTCAGACAAAATCCAGTCATAAATATGACATATGTTGCCATGACAACGCTTATTCCACGGTAACCACAAAGCCTTGAAAACAGATGGTATACCAGCACAAAGACCTATCATTTGAGAAAGAATGTTAAGTCTGGCAAATTGTCATGTGTGTACTATGAAATACCCAATGAAAATTAGAAAAAACACTTTTTTCCGAGTTATTTTGTGTAACAAGATCAGAAAGCGCGTTCAAACAAACGTAGTGACATTGACGTCACAACATACTTGCATGACGTTAATAACGTCATATAAAGAAACTGCACTACCTGTTTGCTTCTAAAGTCTATATAAATAGTGGTAACCATCTCAAAATTTCAGGAAATGTTTAGAAAAAGTAATACTTTTCAGTGATGCAGTTAGTTAATTTTTTGTTCTTATGTCATTAAGCCCGGTTTTCACAGAGACTGGCTCATATATATCTGAAGTATTCCAGTTACTTCTTCTTACCTGAAGCTTTGCATATCTATAGGCAAGGTGGTGTAAACTGATACTGATGTCTTTTGTATAAGAATATAAAGGAAGAAAGGGTGGAACCATCCTTAAAAACATTTTACATTGATTATACAGGAAGTGAATTTTGTTACTTCAGATAAACCCACCGTCAATTGTTGACCCAGACACTACCAGTATTACAAGTGCAGACTCAGTCTCACAATGGGTAAGTTCAAGGTCATTTGCTTTCTGTAGTACCAGTAGTATCATAGCAACTGTAACCATAGATACCTTTATCTCACATTTTCAAGGTCAAGGTCACAGTCACCATCTTTTTCACCTGGACTTTATATATAGCTATTAACCTGCTCTCATATACTGTTTTAGCAATAGTTGAAGATGAGACAAAATTATTCATTGAATTTTAGTGGCTTTAATACCTGGGCTGATCAGAGTTCGCTGTCCGCATGGAGGTAGCTTAGACCCTTAACTACCCTTTGAGCACTTAAAAAAGAGTCTGATCAAACTGGGTGGCTGCCCAGGCTGATCTAAGTCTTCGCTGGGCGCACAACCACATTGTTGGTTTTGTTGTGTCGCGGCTCATGTTATATTTGTCATTAAGGTGAATGGGTACATTTTCAGGGGAAGCAACTCAAGCATTTTATTTCTTTGCCTCTTTTTAATGGTGGTCAACTCTTAAGGAAAGAGTTTGCTCTCTTTGTTGCAAATTCTTTCCTTTCAGAGTAGATCTCATTTTGGAAGGGCTTTGTCTTCTAGGGAAGCAAATAGGAAGCCACAAAATCACATAAAACTATTGAGGTCTACCCATACACCTTAAAACTGCCCAATTGAGGCAGTTCTAGTAAGGGCCTCAACAGAGATACTGTGGCCCCTTAGAACTGTTTCAATCATTGAAGCTTTATAATTAAAGAATGATCCATGAATTGTCTTCAAAATTTCATCTTCTGTGGAACTGATGCTCTTATATTGTTGCATTTCATTGTTCATGTCACAGGCGCTTGAAGTTTAGACCGCAAAACTCTTCAAAATGTCAAAAATCGGAAAGACCATATGACATTTAAAAATATTATTGTACAGTGTTGTATTGGGCACTTTGGATGACAAGGTTTAGAAACGTTTCTAAGCTAGAACTTCAAGCTCCTGTGGTTCATGTAATGTATGTTTGTTTATGTGTTGTGATTAGGAAAATGATGTAAATAAATCTGAAACTGTTTGCATCAGTATTCAAGGATCTTAAGGTGAATAGGTACACCCCCATTTTGTTTTATACCATTTTTACAAAGGGAAACAACTTTTGTGATCTGTTTGCTCCCCTCATTGGGGAACCCCGGTCAAGATGGGTAGCAAATTCTTTCCTGTAAGACTTGCCCCTATTGAGAATGGAGGCAGAAAAACAAAATGGTTGAGTTGCTTCCCTTGTAAGTGTATCCATTCAGCTTAGATTGAAAACTTGTTAAGAATGCTCTGTCCACAGTTTCAACTTTCCAGTCAGGGTCAGATTTTCAGCCTGTTTATGCTAAACAGTAATTTGTCTTGATGTTTTTGTCAACGTATTCATACACAGTCTTGTATGTGTTAAGAAAAGAGATTACCGGTACATAGTTCCAAACAGTCCTGAAACTAATAAAATATGTGCAGATATACTGGATCTTTCTAATCTGGAAAAGGGTGTATAAAACTTGCTGTGAAAACAAGGTTCTTCTCAGGCTATGTGCAGTATGCTGCATAACAAATTAGTAATATGTAGAAATTAATTAATCACACACAAGTAAGTTTCTTACCACCTATTAAATTTAAGGTTGCTCTTATAAATATATTAATGGTTTAATGATTAATTCCCAACATAAAAGAGTAAAAAAATATATCTGAACTCATGCATTTCCTTGCCAGAACACATTGTTTCTTATAGTGTCTTGCAAATGGAAAGACATACAGGAAACTTGACACAAATGAAAAGATGAAAGAGGGGGAAAATAAAGAAATGCAACTATAACTGGAATAACATGAAAGAAAATAAATCACTGCTTAGATAATCACACTTGATATATAGTAAGCAAGTGCAGTATACTGATCTGGTTTTCCGTTGGTTTGTTTGTATATTTGTTAGACCTTGAGTTTACATCAGGTATGACATGGCTGTCTTAGAATTCTTGTACTTATAGGAAGTTTGAATGATATTCAATAGCAGTAATTCTGTCCTCTGTTTCCATTAGCTGCCCAAAGAAACTAGATCAAGCAAACACGTAAAACATCACAGCTCATCCCCTGGGGCAATGTATCGACCGTCTGAGTCTGGGCAGCCAAGAGCTAGCACAGTGAGTCGCTCAAAATCTGATGTCTCGTCGAGGAAAAATGCTGGTTATGAATTCCCTCATTTTGCTGAGGGTTATCGCAGGGCAGAATCAAGTACTGAGGTATAGTTATCCCCCTTTAAGTGTTGTCATAGTTACGACACTAATACAGTTGCTATGTGTTCTGCACGCCCTGGTTACCCCATACTTACTGTACTCTGTTATCTATTCTTGGCTGATCTATATTTAGCACATTTTATGTTGAATGCAAGTGAACAATACAGTGTTATATAAGAAAGCATATATAATGTTACCCTGTTAGATTTATTATGACCTTTTTAATGGCGTCATATAATGCAGTACATTGTAGTAATTTATTTGGGGTTTAGCTGCACTGTATTCTTTTTAAATTTGGTTGTGGATAAATTATGTTAAGCTTTTCTATGCAAGGTAATAAATATTTATGCTTGGTTTGCATCTTCATACATGCTAAACACATTTTCATAATAACATCGTCGCATATCTCATGAACATCAACATTTCAAGCGATCATTAGCTCAATTTCTTTTTCTCTTCTTATTGTTATGTTAAACTACAGTTCTTTTGTGCTTTCTATATTCAGAGAATCAGTTTTGAATTGGTATTTATGATAATTCCAGTCCTGCAGATAAGGTGGGGTAACGGGAATAATTTAGGGATAATTTTTCATATTTTTCTTTACAAGCATACACTGTGACCTCTCATTTGAGACGGTTCTAATAAGGGGTCATAATTTAGGGATAATTTTTCATATTTTTCCTTACAAGCATACACTGTGACCTCTCATTAGAGATGGTTCAAATAAGGGGTCATAACATAAGCTTTCATTGAGAAAGAAAAATTATTCCAGAATTATCCTCAAAACACTACCTTGTCTGGAGCTCTGTAATTGTGAAATAATTATTTCTTGATAAGAATATGTTGCCCCTTCATTAGAACTTCCACTAGAAGGGGGCTCAGATGAAGACCACAACAGTAATATTGTTTGGGGAATTACCAAATACCTTCCTTGTCTGGTGCTCTGCACACTGTAAAATGGAAATTCTTTGTAAAGTTCCTGCCAGTTTGTAACATTGCAAAATGACTTCACAAAATTCACTGACAACCTGTGAAAACTATCCTCAAATTCAGCTATTGACAGTACACTAAAATAGCCATTGGTGAAGCTATTTTCACACACCTCAAAATCTGGTCAAATTTGCTATGAAGTCATATGCAGTGTAATAAATTCCCATGGCAAGCGTTGGCTCGTTACCATTATTTTGTAAGCAGGGAAGCATTAAGTAAAGTTTAATGAAAGTTAGACAGCTTAGAAAATTTCACATTTTACAGTATTAATAATTGTCTTAAAATCCTGCAGTTTTATACTTTGAGCTTTTTCATACTTGTACAAACACTCTTACCTTTGTGTGTGTAATGGTTGTTTTACCCTGTGATATATTTGTTGTTTAATAGGAGTGTGGAAACAGGAAGATCTCTAAAAGTCAAAGTTTTAAAAGTTGCTTGCGGAGAAATGCTTTTAAAAAAAGGTCCAACACGCAGAGTAGCAGATACTTGGTATAAATAATGGTTTTATCATTAAATAAGTTTTTGGGCTGTTTGGTGTCTCTCAGTTTCAGTTCATCAAAGTTTTGTTTCACCTTTATTTGATGGATGTTGCTTGAAAAGGAATGCTAAGCCTTGTTGCTTCACTCTTCAGATATTAGGTTTCCAATGACCCATACATTGAGAAGTTATAAAACTTGAGTACATTCACAAACTCAAAATAATGTACACTGATAAGCTGCTTCCGAGCACATGCTAGGAAGCATGTGCTCGGAAGCAGCCAATCAGTGTGCTTTATTTTGAGTTTGAGATTATTCTCATGTTTTATAACCTCAAACCCAGAGTTCTCTATGTTCACACCTGCCATAAAGCCTCTTTTCATGTAACACTTATCAAATTTATTGTAAGAAAGGGGGAAGGGGGAGCTGTTCTGAATAGGCAGATGTAGCCTGTTCCATAGGGCAGTCCTATCAAAGTAGCATCCACCAGGGTGAAAAAAAAAAAAAACATTAATGAGCAAAGATATGGAAAAAGGCACCTCAGTGAGGCTTCCTTCTAATAAAGAAGGATGTGCCACATTTTCTTTGTTTTCCAGTTCAAGTTGAAAATGACTTATGAAAGTAACAGCTATTTTAATTTGTTAATATATCCTCAGGCTCAGACAGATAAAATTCAATGCAAACAACAACAGCACAGTCTAATGTTCCCAAGACCGAGTGAAATTCTACTAATGAAGTAAATTGGAAGTAGAGAGTCCATGAACTTTAAGTTCCTGCTACCCAAAATTGATATTCATATCTGTGTACAGATGTTTAAAAAATAGTGTACTTTATATGACATACAATTAGTTATGTTAAATTTGGCTGTGTTTAGCATCACTTTCCCTTTTCAAGGTGAAACAAAAAGTGGGTGGTTGTGGTTTTCTTACTTAAAAAAATAAAACTGGTTATAAAATCACCTGTTCCATCTTTAGATCACAAAATTTAATTAATAATGCATGTTGGTTGTACATTTCATTCTGGAATCTAAGACTGGTTTTGTTACTTTTTGGCTGAAATGCATGAAATTTCTCAGCGGTTTGTTTACTATACCTCAGCAGGGGTTTGAATATACTAATATATAATATTTTAGATACAGTCTTGACAGGGGACTTGATATCACAGCTTTGGAATATATTAATTATATACCATAATTTATTCGTGCCTATTAACACTGAAATACAGATATACATGGGCAAACAGTTTAGGCTCTGTCACTCAGATCAGGCTGTTCCTAAGGATCAGGGTCTGTACTGTTTGCTAGTAGCTTCAAAAGAACAGATAAGCTTTTCCAACTTAAACGTAAAGTTGCTTTCAGGGTAAACAACTCCCCCAGCCTCACTTCTCAGTAGGGTCAACTCTTACTCCTAGAAGAGCAAAATCTTTCCTCTAAGAGTAAATCCTATTTCAAAAGGGCTGCATCATCTAGGGAAGCAACAGGAAGTCACAGTAGTTGTTTCCCTTGCTAAAAATGGAGGGTATTCATTCACTTTAAGATGAAACAGTATTATTGCATAAATGAATTAGATGTCTGAATATTTGAAATGACATTGCATAATTTTGCATTTCGTGGTGAGCTGTTATTGTATGGTTTAAGCTATGTATTTTTCGGAGTCAGTATGTGGGCTTAAAGAAATGAGAACATAAAAACATGATATAAGCCGTGTAATTCTAAAGATATTTCAGAAGTATGCCACATATTCATGGTCCCGATGAGCTGACAGGCAGTTAAAGCATATGTACTTTAGGCATTAACCCGCAACAAGTCCTTGTTCAAATGATCTAGATGTAAATATTGAACAGGGGATGCCAAGTGTTTATTGTTTTTTTTTCAAGGCATCTCACATATTTCTGCTGTGGATGTGCATCTTGTAAAATAATTTCAGTGTATGTATTTGTTTAGTAATCTATTAATCATTCGTTCTAATGCTGAACGAGAAAGCAAGTCAGCAGTAGTATTATCTTTACCTGTAACATGAAGTTGTTTGATTTTTTTTTCACAAAATCTTAGAAACATATTTGAATTAAGTGTTGCACAATGTTTTTTTTTTTTTTTTCTTAATTGTTGTTTATATGTTTCCTCTGAATTCTTCTTTTTATGAATGTCAGCCTTTTACTGTGTACATGCTGCTGATTAAAGAGTATGTGATGCTTACGGGACTAATATTAATGTTAGGAGGTTCAAAAAGATTAGATCAGCATTGAATAAGAAAGAAAAAAGTATCTACATGAATTAGGATTAGAAAACTAAAGGGGCATTAATTTTCTAGATTCTTGTGTACTTTTAACAACATTTGTAAGGCATTGGACTTAGGAAGATGAATTGTTTTTGTCAGTAATCTCAGACTTTTTGTTGAATAGCAGAAGGAAAGAGGTGTGATATATGGGGAAATTGTGTTGAAAATAATTGCTCAGCATAGAAATCATGTGTTGTAATAGACTGAAGCACAGATGATATATTTCACAGTGGTTTGTATAGTAATTATGATGAATCATTGTTGTGAAATAAAACAAAGTGATTGGTTTGTGAAATTCAGTAGCTTAATCGGGATAGATACCTTTATGTCAATTTTATTATTTTAACAAACCACAGTGCATACATGTAAAGGTATAGAAAAAGAAACAAAAAAGAAAGGAAGGCTTTGAAAGTGACTGCTGCCAGTACAGTATTACAGTCTGTGGTATCATAGACAATTATTTGTGCTATGTTGTTTCCTAATTGTATGTGAGAAGTGACAAGTGTATTTGTACATACTTTGTTAAGTGCTGTTTTTGTCTCTTTGTCTCGTAGAGTATCGACACTATGGACCGTCTTCAGCCTAGCAAAATGCCTATCCGTAAGGTAATTGGCTCATGCCCATCTATCTCATGCTCATTGGCTGGCATAATGTATTGGATTGGCTTTATCACCCTGTTGTGAATGATAGTGAGAGGATGGAATATACTTGTCTGAAAGATAAGCCCTGCATTTTAATTATTTTAAGGCTTTTTAGAATATTTTGAGTGTGCAAAGAAACATACGAATGTGAATGTCATATGGCATTGAATCTATATACCTTTCTTATTTCGTTATAAGATGGGGTTTTTCCTTTCCAAAACAACCCCAAACATCTAAATCCATCAAGATTTGAAGACAAAACCAATATTAAAGCTGAATGACTTGTTTAGATATTTATGGTGATTTTGGAAGGTTAAGTCCCCATCTTACAGCAGAATAATAACATGATGTTGTTTTGTGTTCCACAGTTTTGGCTCATGAGAAATATTCCAAGAAATTTTAAAGTGATCAAAATGCAGGGTTTTGCAGTTTTTATTAGTACGATGTCTATGCTTTATCCTTAATCTGCTGATATTTGCATAATCAAATATACTTCTTTGGTTTAAACTAATCCATTTATCATAAGAGTGAACTAACTGAGGCATCAATTAAGGGGTGTTTTATTGCATCAAAAGTAAATTGAGTCCATAAACAATGTAAATTCTGATCAGATTGCTCCTAGGAATAGCTCGTAGTTGGGTCCTTGTTGTACTCTCTGTATCAGAAGTAAGGGTAGGGTTGACTGTTTGTGCCATTACAGATTACTGGTCAGGTGCTTCAAGTTGAGATAAAGCTAAGTACTAGCTTTAATGAAGGTCTGAACAACTATCAAAATGTTTGAATTTTAGTCTTAACAGATTAAGGAAAGTTTCTAGCATTTTGTAAAGTGTTTCTACTTTCAAAGAAAAGAAAAGCTGGGAAGCATGATAGATTCTACATTCATGTGTGAGATGGCTCTCATGAATACAAGCATGTTTGCATGTCGTTGCAGTTTATTGTTGAGTTCTAACAAGTTTATTATTTCAGCTCCTATAGTTTTCTTCAGTTTCACATAAACTAGTGACTGTAGTGCAGGTTTTTGTTTGACAAGACATCATTTGATAGAATAGTGTATCTTTGCTCTGTATGCTTAAAAAATAGGTTGCCATACCATTTACCGTATTTCTTCGGCTATAAGACGGGGATTTTTCCCGCCGAAATGACCCCCAAAATTTGCCCCCGTCTTATAACCAAGGGTTTGGCAACCCTAGTTATTTTCCCCAGTCCCTGAGCCGCTGGTCACGGTCCATAGGCGCTCCCAAGTTATGTCCAGGTGCATCGCAAAACCCAATAGGTGTTGAGACATAAACAATACCTCTAGTACCGATCACATGAAATGATGCCGTATGCAAACACTGATGGCATCTAGCAAAACCGAATTTCTCTACTGTGTGCCCTCATTAAACTCCTTTTGAATTCCAAATCCGAAAACAATGTGTAACATTATCATCTTTATTTTTTTCCCTAAACATTCATATGGGTATTTTTTTGCAACCTAGACGTAAAACGTAAGGCACATTTACTCTTTATCTGTCGGTATTAATATCCTGACTTGACCCGAGTGACCTGTCAAAACTGAGTCGGTTATGTAATTATTTTTGAGAGCAGTATCCATCAAGCTGTTGTGTAAGATCAAAGAAGCCGCAACAAGCGAGCCGGTCAATGACCTTTAGGTGACACAATTATGTTTGTTGGATTTGGATATTGACTGTATTTATGCTAAATATTCGGCTAGTGAATAAAAACAAAATCTGTTTAATATGGATTCTTCCATCTTCAAACTGGGATACAGGAATATGTTTTCTCCACTTGTGTACATGCAAAGCTAAATTTAACTTACGGAAATACGACCTTTGCTCATACTGGATAAAATAATGAGGTAATTAATCCAAGATATTTATGCACATTACGGTAACTGCATATAGGGACCAGTTTAAATATGTGTAGACATCGGTGACCGGTGATGACCTTTGGGGAATTTAGTAGTAAATCTAGCACCTCAGCAGAATGAAGTAACGGGGCGCCAATCATCCGTCCATGTTGGGGAATTGGCAAAAAATAGGCCCGTCTTAAAGGCAAGGCTAAGCTAAATACTTGCCCAGACAGTCCAAAAAACACCCCCCGTCTTATAAACGACTCGCCCTATAGCCGAAGAAATACGGTAATGCATATTGTCAATGGAAAAAGACATACTGCAAAAGAATTGTGCCAGCATGGGCATATGCTAAGTCAAGATTTTTGCAAACTCCTCTTTATGGTGGTTAGGAAATACATGAATAGAGGGTCTAACTGAAGATAGCAGTTTGGTGGTATATACAATTTAATTGTATATTATGCTGAGTTGTAGTGATCTGCATCATAAGAAAATCTGCCTTAACCCTTTCATGTCCAAATACTCATGAAAGGGCCATTAGCAAACAGTATTGAACCAGACCAGGGTCTGCACTGAGTGCCTTAAATATTGAATATTTTTAAAAGCAATAATCAGTAAAAATAAAGTAAGCCTGGCACCCTTTAAATTGGAAATGGACCTGCCTGTCCAGAGACATAAAATGCACATAGGCTTGTAGATGTAGCCCAGTTAGTTTTATCACATGATCCACCAGCACAGTGTTTGCTTTTGTTGGCTAGTTTGACATGAATTTTCTGTTGTTGTTCAGTTACCTTTACTCTTCAGATAAATTGGTATGCTCTGTGTTTTTTCTTGCCATTTATACAAAGGGAAACAACTATTGCTTCCATAGATGATAGAGTTCTTGCAAACTGTGAGCTGTTCTTTGCTCTATTGTCTATACTGCTGATTCTGTTACCATAGTTACCATAAATAGACATTGCAACCATTTGTTCAAATTTTGTCAAGTCAGCAGTATTTTTATCCCCCGACCGAAAGGTTCGGGGGATATAGCGATGAGCCTGGCGTCCGTCCGTCCGTAAACATTTTCTTGTCCGCTCTATATCTTGAATACCCTTTGGAATATTTTCATGATACTTCACAGTTATGTAGAACAGGTCATGACGATGTGTCGCATACAAGAATGGTAACTCTTGCTATTATACTTTTTTAATTATCTCCCCTTTGGTGATTTTTTGGCAGATTCGTGTCCGCTCTGTAACTTGAATACCCTTTGGAATATTTTCATGATAATTCACAGAAATGTAGAACAGGTCATGACGATGTGTCGTGAACAAGAATGACAACTCTTGCTTTCTTACTTTTTGAGTTATTTCCCCTTGATAGCTTTAGGTGTGATTTTTTGGCAGATTCGTGTCCGCTCTATAACTAGAATACCCTTTGGAATATTCTCATGATACTTCACAGATATGTAGAACAGGTCATGATGGTATGTCACGAACAAGAATGGCAACTCTTGCTTTCTTACTTTTTGAGTTATTTCCCCTTGATCATTTTAGGTATGATTTCGTGTCCGCTCTATAACTTGAATACCTTTTTGGAATATTTTCCTGATATTTCACAGATATGTAGAACAGGTCATGACGATGTGTCGCGAGCAAGAATGACAACTCCTGCTTTCTTACTTTTTGAGTTATTTCCCCTTGATGGTTTTAGGTGTGATTTCGTGTCCGCTCTGTAACTTGAATACCTTTTGGAATATTTTCATGGTACTTCACAGATATGTAGAACAGGTCATGATGATGTGTCGTGAACAAGAAAGTCAACTCTTGCTTTCTTACTTTTGGAGTTATTTCCCTTTGATGATTTTAGGTGTCCGCTCCATAGCTTGAATACCTTTTGAAATATTTTCATGATACTTCACAGATATGCAGAACAGGTCATGACAATTTGTCTCATACATGAATGATAACTCTTGCTTTTATACTCTGTGAGTTATTTCCCTTTGGTAGTTTGAACTGCTGTTTGAGTCTCTGCTCCATATCTGTATAACCCTGGCCAGCTCCAGAATTTGAATAACCGTGTACCTTTTAGAATATTGATGATCATGCTGTGATATCTTATCCTTGTTCCTAACTCTCTCTGACCCCTCCACATTCCCGCACCCCGCACCGAACCCCCCCCCCCCCCAAAAAAAAAAAAAAAAAAAAAAAAAAAATTCCAGATTGGGATTCTTTGTCCAAATTCACTTACTAGAGAGCTTAAAATTAGGTTTGTAGGGCTTGTACTTTAGAAGTTATTCACACATTTTGAAAGTTGAATGTATCGTATGCTATACATTTGTGTATATGGTGGCTGTTTGAGATATTACCTCTTTTTAGCAGTCAAGCATACTGTTTTAGTCTGAGTGTTAGATAATCATGCATCTGTTAACAGTTAATGTCAATCAGAAGCATAAAAGAATGACAATATATTACTAATATGTGTTTTGAAGTGCACCCTTTTTACCAAGGCCCATGGGGGTCTTCGGTCGGGGGATTTGCCATCTCCTCTGATGGCTATTTTTTATTACATAATTAGCTGTCCGAATTTATGGCCATATCATACTTGAGGGTGTTTTATTAATTTCAAGTCTTAAGTAAACAGGGAAGACACTGACCAGACTGCTTCTAAGAAGCAATTTTGAAGCAGTATGATTGGGGTCTCTGCTGTATGGTCAGCATTTAAATCTGAATATTCAGACGAAAAACATACCAAGAAATGGTCTGCCTGTAATGTGTACTCATTCTAATTAGCCCTATAGACTTGGAACTTTTCAAAACATCAAGAAAAAGAGAAATTAAAAATCAGTAGAAATGGATGGAGAGCTATTATAAATTACCCTGATGCACGTACATATTGGGACAACTAAAACGATTAATTTTCCATTTGTCACAAATGGTAAATTAATGGTATTTGGGTGTTCCAGAATTTTAGCAATTTAGGGTACAGCACAGGAAAAATACCATGTCATTTTCATGTACTGAGGAATAAGTCGATGTGTTCATATTCATGTTTTTGCTATCTGCTAATGTCAGGGTTTTTTCTGTTTCTCTATTTCAGACTGTGTCTGTGCCTTCAGCAGTTTCCGACATCAGTTCAATATCTGACTCACCTCATACCAGTCCAAGTACATCACCGACCCCTATCCACTACCAGAATATGAGTGACACTGACCTGCTCCACCCAGATTCTGGCATAGAGGTATGTTCCTTTAAGGGTAGCAGCCAGGGCTGAGTAGTCAAGACATCATAAGCTTTACAGTGTCATTAGTCAAGGATTCATTAACTTACATAGAATCAAGTGTGCTAATATTCATAACTGAAAACAAAAGGACTGTTTTTTGCATATAAGATACATTTGTAAATGTAAGGTCTCATTAAATGTAGATGTTAGTTTTGAAAAACTGGGTGCTGCTATGACAAGACCTTTGTAAAATACTAATGAAGATGCTAAGCAGTCAGAAGAACATCCCAGAAAATGAAACAAACATGGAGGCAATTGCAAACACTGGAGACACCATTAGTCAGAGCTGGAGAAAATCGGTGCTCAAGGCATAACATTAAGCAGTACCCATTTAGTAAAGATTTGTTTTAGAAAAAAAAAGTTAAATCATTTTGTAAGTCCTAGGTAAGGGCAATATTTGATTGTAATAAAATAAAAATTAATGTTGTTGCTTTGCTAGAGGGCTTCTTATGAGGGTCCATAATGTCTATTTCACACGACAAGGTGGTTGGATATAATAAATGTGACCAAGTGGTTATAAGTGAACACAAAAACTTTTATAGGGAAAGATCAGTTTTTTCACTGTCCTCATCAGGCGGAAAAAAAAATAAAAAGTCAACTTGATTATAACAGATTGGAATGTTGAAACTATGTCTGTCACATTACAGAATCGGCTTCCTCTGTTGTTGTTACTAAATTGTGGAGTAGTCTGTTGTATGTTATTTTAGAAGTTGTTTTTAAATATTGAGAGATCATATTGGCTTTTCAGGATGGAAGCCAGAGCTCATTTGGGGTGTCTAACAGGACTAGTCGGCCAATCATTGGGATGGAAGATGATGATTTCCCGTCGGAAGATGAAAGCGTAAGTAATGAAGTAATGTATTGGAAGCTAAAATTGCACAACACCCTATTGACTCAGAATATTGGGACAAAAGTGGCTGGACAAATATTGTTGATACTAACTGATCTGCAGTGTTTGAGGTTGTTTGAGCAGATTTTTGGCATGTCAATGGACAGTAGAAGTTATTATGCCCCCAACTTCGGAGAAGTTGAGGGGGCATATTGGTTTGGCCCTGTCCGTCCGTCCATCTGTCCATCTGTCCGTCCGTAACGCTTTTGGCAGCTGGGAAACTCAAGAACCATATATGCTACGATCTTGAAATTTTATATGTGGCATGTACATGAAAAATAAGCGAACCCGTTTTTTTTCTTTTTTCCGCAGGTCACGTATTTCCAGAATTATGCCCCTTTTACAACTTAGTATATGGAACCTTGTGAACAAAATATCTTGAGAACCCCTGAAGCTAGCCCCGTGTAATTTTGCAGGAAGACATTGCCCAAGGTGTAAATGACCTGATCAACTTTTGAAAAAAATTCGTTAATTTTTGACCGAGTTATGCCCCTTTTTCGACTTAGTGCATTGTAAGCCTATGGAACCTTGTGAACAAAATATCTTGAGAACCCCTGATGCTAGGATTGTGTAATTTTGCAGGAAGATATTGCTTAAGGTGTAGATGACCTGATTAACTTTTGAAAAAAATTCATGAATTTTTGACCGAGTTATGCCCCTTTTTTGACTTAGTGCATTGTAAGCCCATGAAACTTTGTGAACAAAATATCTTGAGAACCCCTGATGCTAGGATCATGATTTTTTGCAGGAAGATATTGCCCAAGGTGTAGATGACCTGATTAACTTTTGAAAAAAAATTGTAAATTTTTTACCAAGTTTAGCTCTTTTTTGACTTAGTGCATTGAAGCCCATGGTACAAAGGTACCTTAACATATGGTCAAGAATGGTAAAAGATAGGAACTTGAAACTTTCTACACATGATCAGTATGGAAAATAAGCGAACACGTGTTTTTTCTTTTTTTCCGCCGGTCAGGTATTTCCAGAGTTATGCCCCTTTTTCGACTTAGCCTGTGGAACCTTGTGAACAAAATATCTCAAGAACCCCTGATGCTAGGGTCATGGCTTTTTGCAGGATGACATTGCTCAAGGTGTAGATGACCTGATTAACTTTTGAAAAAAAATTGTGAATTTTTGACCGAGTTATGCCCCTTTTCAACTTAGTGCATTGTTAGCCTATATTAACAAAATATCTCGAGAACTCCTGATGCTAGGATCATAATTTTTTTTTGCCTGAAGTTATTGCCCAAGGTGTAGATCACCTGATTAACTTCCGAATTTTTTTTTAAATTTTTGACTGAGTAAACCCCTTTTTCGACTAAGTGCATTGACCCCTACGGTACAAAGGTACAAGTATTATGGGATGAACCTTCTTTAGAGGCAAGCATATGGTTGGGGGCATAGTGTTTCATAAACACATTTTCTAGTTAAAAATAAGAGTTCCAATATTTTGGGCAGTTACTAAACACAAAAGTTAGTGGTTCAAATGCACAATGATATAGTTTGTTTCAATAGTCTCTTATGTTGACAGTAAATTGGGAGACTCTTGCTAATTCTTATTTTCATGAATTGAGCTGTGACACGAGAAAACCAACAAAGTGGTTGTGCGCCGGGCCGGGTAGCGCAATCGGTAGGGCACCTGATTCGTAAGTCAGAGGTCCTGGGTTCGAATCACGGTCTGGCCACATACTTTCGTTTCTCCTTCCGCTGATTCAAGAAGGGCAGTTGTCAGTTACTGGCGAAAGTATGTGCACTTAGTACTGGTTAACCGCTTAGGAGGTCTAAGCCTGCCCAGGAATAGTGTGGTTAGGTTAACTGGCCGTCCTGACATGACCTTAGTTGTTTACCGTGGACGTTAAGCATCAAAGCAACCAACCAACAAAGTGGTTGTGCACCCAGGGCACACTCAGATCAGGCTACGCATCCGCCAAGTCTGATCAGACTCATCGCTAAATGCTTAAAGGGTAGCTAAGAGTCTCAGCTACCTCCATGCAGACAGGGAAGACTGATCATCAGTTGTTTCCCAATTTACTGTGCAATTATAAGCAATATTACTTTGTCTTTCATTTGATGCAAAATGTTTCTCTTGATAAAATCTGCATATATTTTGATCATACTATGTATAGAATAAATCAGCTTTCATGTTCATGTAAGAACAGCCCGTCTCCATATGACCTCGTTGGTGGTGGGACGTTAAACCTGAGTTCACTCACTCATGTAAGAACCATTTGAGTCAAAGCTCAATGGTTGTAACATGACATTCATTGTTGTTTGTGAAAAATGTTTGAATTATGTAAACATGAAAAAGGACTTTGTTTTCACTTCACAAGGTCTGCATTAGATTAATTCTATGCAAAAACTAATAAGCCATGAAACCTAACTGGTGTTCTGTGTAACATAACTGTTTAACCCTTAAAGCTCCAAAAAGCAGATGATGATATTTACATCTGAAAAAATTAAAAAAATGTTCTGTCCAAGATATGAATAAAGGTCAAACAGTGTAGGTCCAGGTGAAGGGGCTCAGATCTACTATTTCTATTCTATTTCACAACCTTGCTAGGTTAAAAACCCTTTCCACCTTGTCCTGTTTTCAGCTGCCCTAGTTTAGCTGGCAAAGTCCATCCCTGTCCACTCTGTAATATTGTCTTCCCACCTCTTCTTCTGTCTACCTCTTCTTCTTTTTCCTTTCACTGTGCCCTGTAGAATTGTCTTTGCTAAACCAGAAGACCTTGAGACCTGGCCAAATCACCTTAGTTTCAGTTTCTTGACCAGGGTCAGGAGTTTATCATATTCTCCAATATCTTTCTGCGAACCTCCTCATTGGTTATGTGGTCGGTCCTTGTACCCTTGTACTAGATCTACACTGTTTGCAAAATGAACTATTTTCATTTTTGGCGCTTTTAGGGTAAATGTAATAAAAACAAATGTAAAATACACTAAGAAATATTTTAAAGTGTTTAATTCATTTGAAATGCAAATAAATTATTATGTTGCTTTATGTAGTTTTTTGCTTGTTTGTTACTGTCAACATTTTATTTATCTCAACCTGTTTTTGTAGAAATACTAGACATTTTCTTGTTGTTATTAGCATGTTTTGGGAACATGTTTTTGTCACAGACTAAAAATATGATAACGAGCACTTTAGTTTTTGTCAAGTATTAATAGCATGATGAGAAGACATTGAGCAGTTTCAGCAGAGACGTGAAGTTTGCAACAGACCATGTTTGGGACAAACTAAATAAAAAATCTTTGATTGAATAAAGATGTTGAACTTGGTGACGCAATACTATGCAAAGAATGGCATGGAAAGATAAACACACAAACTAATAAGTGACAAAAACATGCTTTTGTTATGAAACCCACCTTTGAAGAAAATGGACATTTGAAATGTTGCTTTGGGTCCACCCTTCTTAGTAGATTACATTGAAATGGTATTCAGCCATTCAGTTGATTGTGGATGGTATGCAAGCAAAATGATTGTAGACAGAACTTCAAATATATACAGAAAATTGTTGAAATTAGACAGTAATTTTGGATACAAGAAGGAGTGTATAAAACATGAATTTTATATGAAATTGTAGTAATGAAGCTTTACATGGAGTCCAATGTATCGCATTGGAATAGTATATAAACTTGTATTTTATTGCTAGTAAAAAAAGAATGTCTGTCCATCTTCTAAATTTTAGTGTATGTTATTATTGTACTGCTTCTGGTTTTCAGCTTGACGGTGACCATCGTACTAAGCCCCCTGTTTCACCATTTCTTGCCAAACTTCAAAGTATTGAGGTTCTGTGTTTGTTTTAGTGCTTTTTATCCCATATGTAACATACCTAGTACATAATAGAATATTTTTACAATCATGCTTTTTGTGCTAATTGCTTGATTTAGGGAGCTGGGGCCGTATTTATAAAATGACTTAAGTGGTTGCTATGCTGTTGCTATGGCTGAATTTCTATGAAGGAGATTGCCTACAACTACGAAATTTGCTCTTGAGGAACAGTCTAAAACAGACTGTTCCTCCAGAGCAAATTTCATAGTTGTAGGGAATCTCCTTCATAGAAATGTAGCCTTAGCAACAGCATAGCAACAACTTAAGTCATTTTATAAATACGGCCCCTGATTGCTGGCTGCTTTATATAGTTGACTGTTGTGCTGACAGCTTTTATAGCATTTGTGGTTGCAGTAGATTAACAATTCTAATAAATTGGAACTATTCACAGTTGTATATGATCAAAAAATGTCTCCAAGTTTTGTGAAAACAACAAAAACAACAACAAAAAACAAAAAACAACAACAACAAAAAAACCAAAAAACAATGAGAAACAGTTATGGAATTTATTAGTGCAAAGAAACAGTAAATGAAATAAATAATAATTAAAAAATTCATGAATATTTCCATAACTCACACCACAATGTATTTCTGCCATCTTCTAAAGATAAAAATGGTAGATATGCTTCTATTCAAAGTGTTCTCATTCAGCTTAAAGTGACAAAATTCAATATAGGCAAATATGCACACAATTTCCCAGTTTGTGATAGCCAACTTTTGGCGATAGATCAAAAAGCATTGTTGTATGAATATTCTAAAGTGTAGTTCTCTCACTTCAGTTTTGCTTGTGAAATCTTCTGGGTGAAGCAGAGTGGGTGTGATAAAATTTGAAGTAAAAAAAGTAGTGCCAGCTATCCAGTTTGATTGTTTTTTTATCAGCCATCACTGATGGAATTTATGATGACATTCATTATTAAGTAATTTATATATAAAAGTTTCACAAGCTTAGCTGATGTCTCTTCATTTCCAGTCTATATTAATATGGTGGCTTTATTTCAGTCTTTTTTCTTGCCACTGCTAGAGGTCTTCATACTGCAGCCATACATTTAACTATAGTATGCATGATACCTAAGACAGAAATAGCCAGGAGAAATATTATATAAAACTACTCTGCTCTATGTGTATCTTAAAATCTCGTAGTCCATGGCTGAAATGCGTCCTTTATACAAATGTACGGACTTGTATTACCAGTCTGTAGGTGCTTACTGCATTTGACTGTTTTATGTATGGGTTTTAAAACCGATAAATCCAGTTAAGAAACATACACTGAACTGCATTCATTATGCCATGCACTGACATGAACCTTCTTTCTGCATTTGACTGTTTTGGGGGAGTAGTTATAATTCACTATTTTTTGGGGTAGGAGTTAAAAATCAAGGTTATCTCATCACATAACACTTCCTGATGCAGCCCACATGGTAGATAGTCAACACATTTCACATCCTTTAATCACTGTGTGAAAGTTCTTGTAATTCACTTCCTACATAGTTATCTTCCCTTATAGTACACAATAATATGGTGTCACAGTTTGGTTGCTGTTTCAGTTTCACTTTGACAGAGGCCCAGATATGGTATTTGAAGATAGCTTCAAGATAATCTTTCTTCTTTCTCCTTAAAAACATGATGTGACCCCTCATTATAAATGTCTTGGTAAGATGTTGTGATGAGGGGTCACAGCATATTCTTTTATGGAGAGTATCAGAAATTATCTCAGGATCGTCTTCAAATTCTCAGCTTAAAGGATTAGGACATCAGCACACTACAACACAACTTGCATGACTGCAGTTTATTTTTGGACAGTGTCTTAAAGTTCATGCTCCTTGGTATGGATACATCTTAATGTAATGAAGTATGCCTGAATATTATTTCCAGTTAACACTTAAAAACTCAATTGAAACACATTTTGATGAAACAAATTTAATGGACGGGTTGGGGTAGAGGCATGGCATACAGTTAGAGTCAGTCTAGATTTTTATACCCCGCCACACGTTAGTGGCGGGGTATTATGTTTTCACGTTGGCCGTACGTGTGTCCGTCCGTCCGTAGTACGCCCGTCCGTCTATCCATCCGCACTTCGTTTCCGTTCGATAACTTAAGTATTTATCAACAGATTTTCTTCAAATTTTGCATATGCATTTGTACCAAGAATGTCTCGCTTGGGATTGTTAATGGGCAAATTTCGATAATTTCTGACAGAGTTATGGCACTTTTCAATGTACAAAAAATGGTTTCTGGCCCCTAGTTCTTTTACTACTGGGAGTATCATGATGAAACTCCACAAACATGATAGAAGTAACATTAGCTTTGTATGAACTCAGAAATAAAATCATTGGGAGTTATCTGCCCCTGCCCTGGGGCTATATACATGTATAAAATCATGAAAAATTCCATATAAAATCAGGGCTTGAAGCGATTCTTCTGAAACTTACAGTAAATGATCCGAGTGATGAAAGCCTCCAGTGATGCTCAAATTTACCCCATGGTAGTTATCTCCCCTGCCCCTGGTCCAAAATCAGATGATAGGGGTAAAACCTATATAAAATCATGTGAAACGGATTCAGAAATTTACATCTGATGATAGAAGTAATAAAAGCTTCTTGTGGTGATTAAAATTTGACCCTTAAGGGGTTATCTGCCCCTGCCCCATGGCCACATGTTTAAAATCACTAAAATTGTATTTGATGGAAGTGGTAAGTGATTTATGGGAAGCTTATTTTAAGTGATCAGAGTAATAAAATGTCCTGTTATGACAGAGACTTTTATCAATGTTCAGTGGGGTTAGGCTGCCCCTGCCCTGGGGTTATACAGAGAAAAGATAAATCTGGAAAAATCGGTTTGCGAAAATGGTTTGCAGTGGCGGGGTATCATGCAGTCGTTTGCGATGCTTTTATTTATATCAGATTCTGTAAGCTCTTTTTCTTAACATGGTGTTGGTTGCTGCCAAAGGCAATATTCCTAGAACTGGAATTGCTCTTTTATTATGGCAAAGCTAGTGACTATAACAAAACTGCTATTTTTGGCAAAGCCTGTGTTGCTTTATTTACTTTTCAATTATTTTGTTATAATCAGACTTTTATATAAAGGAAACTTTTTCACAGTTAAATGTAGGTGTAAGTGTCCAGGATTCTAGGTTATGAGAGGCTTCCGTTTAAACAGTATTTTATTCAGATAAACTACATACATATATATAAACTTACAAATCAGTTCAATGTAGGATCTGACGGTAAGCATGATGCTTTATTATAGTCATCTCCTAGGGAGGCTTTGAGGACTATTCAGGGATGTTTTTTTCAAAAATCTTTGTATACATTGTGACTCCTCTGTAGTGTAGAACTTTGGTTCAGTGGAGGGGTCACAACATTATATTTCTATGAGAATGAATAAATTCTCAGAATTATCACCAAAGTCCTCTCTCTCTTGGAGCTCTGGTTTCTGCACTTACAGACAAAATAAATAAGAACATGATGTCTGAGTTAAAAAAAAAAAGTAATGAAATATAATATCAATTAATTACAATGTTTTTCTGGTATGGCATAAGAGCTTCAGATGCTTTATATTTCGGGGTGAAAAGAGGCACATGCGGAAAAATAATGGAAGTTTAGAGCTCCAAAATTACGACTTACGTTTAGCTAAGTTTGACATGACAAGCAGTGGTAGAATTTATGTGTTACATCAGCTAATTAGTGTTTCAAGAATTAATAAGTGTGAAAAAAAAAAAAAAAAGAAACAAAAGGGATAATAGTGTAACTAGACTCCTCTCTGTTATTTAGAAAAGAGGTTTTAGGCAGAAATCAGGAACAGAGTGGCAAAGTGTTTAGAGAGATAAGAGAGCTAGCTCCTCATGGGTTGGCTCTATTTAAAGCAGTTTCTTATGTAGTACATTTGGATGAAAGGGCCACAAAGAGAGCTAGCTCCTCATGGGTTGGCTCTATTTAAAGCAGTTTCTTATGTAGTACATTTGGATGAAAGGGCCACAGCAGAGCTACACCCTTTTAGATAAATTGGCTTCTACTAGAATGCTATATTTAATTTAGATGTGATCAATCTTGATTTAGTAATGAGCAGATTTGAAAAACACTGTTATTAATCATTTCTGTTGAAGTTTATTTATAACATAGAAGCAGGTTATGAATTTCTGAACTAACTGAACAAAATTGTGGTTTTGCATTAGAAAAGCTTAAGAACAAAGTAGGTGCCGGCAAAGGTTGTAAGAAACCATCTAATATAACAAGTACAGTCGAACCTGTCTTAAGGGGTCACTGTATTAAGGGGTCACCTGTCTTTAGCAGCCACTTTTTGGGGGTCCCGTAGACCAAAATACAGTGCAAATGAACTTGTATTAAGGGGTCACCTGTCTTAAGCAACCAATTTCTGTGGGTCCCATGGGGTGACCCCTTAAGACAGGTTTGACTGTATCATTAACAATGGTTCACACATAGAGGATCCTACTGAAATTGCCAATACATTTAATGATTTCTTTGTCAATGTCGCCTCAAGAATTAAAGAACCCATCACAAGTAGAACAGACTCCAGACCTTCGGAGTATTTGACAATATATTTGAGATAGTTTTAGTAAGTTTTCCATAAAAAAATATATCTGGGCAAAGCAATCCTACTTTGGGCCTTCATTCTGTTAAGTTTTGGTAGAGAAATAAGAGAAAAACTATATAAGAATTATCTTTAAAAAGACTTCGAAAATGTGGAATGTGAATGAATGTCTAGGTCTTTTATCAGAGCTTTAGATAAGAAGGAGTATTTGGTGATAATTAAGGATAATTTTTGTTAATTCTGAATAAAAACATATGTTGTGACCCCTCATCTGAACTGTCTCGATGAGACGGTTCAGTTGAGGGGTCACAACATATGGTTTCAATGAGAAATAAAAAAAATTATCCCTCAATTATCATCAAATACCCCTCTTATCTAGAGCTCTGTTTTATCTTTGCATGTTGTGGCATATTTCTCTGCATATGTTGTTTTGTGGAGCATCCGTTTCAAATTAAATGTTTTTGTCATGTATATTTACCCTAAATATTCAAACATATTTTCATCAGAGAGGATGACTATTATGTTTCTCCCATTGGGATGTTTTACCATGTTGTTGACATGCAAGAGTAGTCTGATCAGACTAGGGTAAAACCTATATGCTCAGATGCTAACATATGAATATTTGGGGAATAGATTTTATTTAAAACTTTAAACCCTAATTGCTTGACCCTTCGGTTGCATGTCTCCTTGCATATTTTGGATTGAATATATACAGTAAAATGGGTCTTATTTTTGACAGTTTTGTTATTGGAAACTACCATTTGATGCAGGCATATGTGACAAGACTTGTAAGGTGAATAGGTACACTCTCAGGGGTAGAAACTTCACCATTCTTTAGCCTCCATGCTCAACGAAGGTCAGCTCTTAAAAGGAAAAAAATTGCTCTCCTAGGAACATATTCTTCCCTTCAAGAATAGACCCTGACCCAGAGGTTATAAAACTTTAGTACATTCTCAAACTCAAAATAAAGCACACTGATTGGCTGCTTCAGAGCACATGCTCGGAAGCAGCCAATCAGTGTGCTTTATTTTGAGTTTTGGATTATTCTCAAGTTTTATAACCTCGGACCCTGGTTTCAGGAGAGCTTTGTTGTCCAGGGAAGCAAACAGGAAGTCACAAAAGTTGTTCCCAGTTGCAAAAAAAATGGTGGAAAAGCATGGAGGTGTACCTGTACACCTTAAGATGTCTGCCTGGTCTAAACCTTAACCCATTCCATTCAGGATACCCCTAAATCTGGGCAAACAGTTTGGATCCAGATCAGGCCCCACAAACGTGGGGCCTGATCTAAGATCCAAACTGTTTGCTGCCTAGACATCATTTCTACAAGAGTTAGTTAGACCAATATTGTCAAAATATTCTCGATTTTTGATGCAGACGACAAATTCAGCAGACGACAAAAATACCCAGAATGCTATGGGTTAAAATAAGCCATTGCAAAAATTTCCCATTTTACTGTAGCGACCCATAATGCATCTTTTAAGTGAGGGATGGAAAAAAACCTTATCTTGAAATGTTATATTTCTCTATTTACAGACTGGTGACAGTAAAATATTTAGTGACCTTCGTATCCTGGAGACCAAGCCGGCTCACATGGCTATATTCCTACACTACGTCCTTATGAACCACAATCCAGCTCCGCTACTCTTCTACCAGGTGGCGGGGATATATACTGGAGCCCAGGGCAGTGCAAAGGACCTCAAGAAATGGGCTTATGAGATACACTCCACTTTTGTAATTTACAAAGCGGTAGGTTAATTAAAAGTTGCAGAAACATTATGGTGAGGTGAAGTAATCGAATTGTAGTCATTTTGATCGGATGCATTCTGTGGTTAGTGGAAAATTATGGTAAATCACTTGTAGTAGCAGCACAATTAATATGTTCACAGATATATTTAAATCTGTTGGCTCAAAAACAAAGAAACTCTCGAAAAATGATGTGAATTTCATTTTTATACCCCGCCACACGTTAGTGTCGGGGTATTATGTTTTCACGTTGGCCGTCCGTGTGTCCGTCCGTCCGTCCGTAGTATGTACGTCTGTCCGTCCGTCCGTCCGCACTTCGTTTCCGTTCGATAACTTAAGTATTTATCAACGGATTTCCTTCAAATTTTGCATATGCATTTGTATCAAGAATGTCTCGCTTGGGATTGTTAATGGGCAAATTTCGATAATTTCTGACAGAGTTATGGCACTTGTCAATGTACAAAAAATGGTTTCTGGCCTCTAGTTCCTTTACTACTTGGAGTATCATGTTGAAACTTCACGAAAATGATTGAAGTAACAAAAGCTTGATATGAGCACAGAAATTTTATCACCGGGGATTATCTGCCCCTGCCCTGGGGCTATATACATGTATAAAATCATGAAAAATGTCATATAAAATCAGAATTTGAAGCAATTTTTCTGAAACTTACAGCAAATGATCAGAGTGATGCAAGCCTCCAGTGATGCTCAAATTTACCCCATGTGAGTTATCTCCTCCCCCCCCCCACCCCCCGGGCTATATACATGCATGAAATGATGATATCTGCATTCTATCATGACAAAGATTTTTATCCTTGTTCAGTGGGGTTAGGTTGCCCCTGCCCTGGGGTTATACAGAGAAAAAAATAATTCTGGAAAAATCGGTGTGTAAAAAAGGCTTGCAGTGGCGGGGTATCACGCAGTCGTTTGCGATGCTTTTATTAGTATACATATAAATTGTGTATTGGCATCCACCAAGCCGGCTGATAACATTGAAGTCATTTCAGTGTCCATACAATGTCAAGATGTTGAAATGATGTAGTTACAAGATCTAAGCAATGTTAACAGGCTCAATAACTCGAGAGAAAGGAGTATTTCGTAATAGTTTCTGGTTAACGTTTATTTTATCCATAGAATCATAGGCTATCATGCCTCATTGGAACCATCATGCTGAAGCAGTTTTACTTCACATTTTAGCAAGTGTTATTGCCTTGTGGCAGTTGGTTCTAATGAAAAGTCACAACATATGTTTTCATGAAGAGTCAACAAACACTCAACACTACCATCAAATACTGCATTAATCTTATTAATCTGGGATTTATGGATGGATGACCTGCAATTTTACGTCCTTTTGAACAGTATTTCAGTCATTTGAGGATGATGGGAGGGTGATAATGAAAGGCTGTGTGCAATGGAACCCTGTTTATGATTGAAAAGATTCTCACCTAAAGTGGGCATAGAACCCGGGACCACGAGTTTAGCAGGCCAGCGCTTAACTTACTGAGCTATTTGGGCTCCTTGCAATCTGGGGTTGTAGGTATTGGGCCATAGAGACAATATTATGATCATTTCAACTTTTACTTTTCAGCCTTTAAAAATAAATGTAGACGATAGTGTTATTAATAGCATTGACATGAGCCTACAATATAAATCAGAAAAAGAGGATGTGTTACGTGGATTATTCACTCCTGCTCGGACTATTATTCAATCGGAGGTTACGAAACTTCTTGAGGATTTACGTCAAAAGAAAGAACAAGGATTAATAGAAGGATCTATGGAATTAAAGGACCATATGGACAAAAATGAGGAATTAAAAATAGTGGAAAAATATCTTGTTCCGGATTTAGAAAAAATTCTGTAAGTAGTGATTGTAATAAATATCATGTTTATCCTTATTTGGACGGAAAGTCTGAGTAAACAGTGTAAACCCAAATCAGACTGCTCCTGAGGAGCAGTATGATCAGGGTCTTCACTGTTTGCCAACATTTTTGTAAGACATCCTTAATGAAACAAAGGCCTCTGTATATTGAGACCTGCAAAATACATGGTACACTTGGTGCCTCTGCGGCAGAGCTGTAAGGCTTAGTAAGGCTTAAAGTCATCGCTAGTCTCAGGTCTAACAAATTGAGATGCAACTTCTTGACATAATTAAACATTTAGGCAACAACAAGGCAGAGGCATTTGTCTAAATTTGAATTTGGAAGAGTCATTTAGAGAATTAGGAAGTAGTGTAAGCAGTCTTGGTTGGCTTTGGGTTTAGTAGCCCTTCTGAGACAGTGTTTCAGTGTCTCAAAGAGAGGGACAAAGAAAAGGAAGATAGGATAGACAAGAGTGAAAAAATCCAAACAACCCTCATCCTGTAGCTGCTGCAAGTACAGTCAGGCTTTACCTCACTGTTGTTCAAATTATTAGGACACTGTCACTGAAAGTCACACAGCTCCATCGCCAGATCCAACTATCCCCCGACCCAACCATCTCCATGCAAGCAGTGTATATCTAATGAGATGTGTCCACCTTTTCATATTGAATGACTCTGTTATTTGTGTTTTCTAGTTTAATTAGATAAAGAAATAGGATATATTGGTAAAAGCCTTCATTAATGGCAATTTGATCTCTCATTACTGAAAAGTCTTCATATAGATTTGTTACACAGCTAATTGTTGCAAAATTTTGATTCTGCATTCTTACCAGTTAGCAACAGAAAACACCTTGATGTAAAAATTGCAAGCTTTTAAGCTGAAGGAATGGCTAGATTATGATGTCAGTTCTAGGGTACTGTATTTGGTTATAAGAGGGAGGTTATCCTTCAAAAATTATTGAAAATTTATAAATCAGTATTGTGTAATTCAGCTGCAAAATGGTGTTTACTCTTCCAACCCAATCCAGAGATCTAGATCTGTCTTACAAGACAGATCTAGATCTTTGAGATTGTTTCGGAAAGAAAATGTTTTGGAAGGAAAACCTTAGATCTTTAACTTAAAACTGAATAAAATAAGTAAGGCTTTAATTTACTCATTCATTTCCTCATTTTCAGGGACCAAGGGGAGGCTGAAGACAGAGTCTGTGCCCAGGGTTGGGCTTTAGCAACATTCCTACGCCACTGTGGTCTCACCAAGTTTGCGTCACATTCATCCGTCCTGGAGCGAACACAAAGTTTTGTGTCAAAGGACAAAAAGGCAAAATTCCTAGCAAAACAGAAAACAACTAAGGTGAGAGATTAGTGTAGATTTAAATTTTGAAAGCCAGGAGAGCAGACTTGATAGTTTAATACACAGTTTTAGCTTGGATACTGTATTTATTTGGCGATAAAATATAGGTTTTACGTCCTTAAAATGACCCCAAATATTTAAATGAGTATTATGAATTCTGCTATAAGACAGGTTTTTCCCGTTTCAAAACAATCTGGAAATCTGGATCAATCTTATGCATTCATTTTGGAGTCTTATATCTAAAGAAATATGGTGTATGAAATCATGTTTTGGTTAAAGTTGATTTGCAAGGTTGATGCAGTAAGCTGCACGGCCTTGTGAAGGCTTTGATCTGCAAAAGCTCCTCTTTTTTTTTTTTTTGGCCATAAATAGCAGTATTTTTATGTAATGTCTTTTCATCTGATGACATCATGAGTTTTAACAACTGGACTCAGGAGAGCACCTACAATAGCTTTTGGTTAAAGTTGTTTCAACAGGTTGATGAGGTAAAGTTGTACCTGGCACTCCTTATGATAACTGCTGTTATATTTATATAATAAATTGGCTTAAATATGGATGCAACATTCACATGAATGCAACTTTCTCCATAAAACAAATGTTGTGTGCCCTCATCAGAACTGCCTCACCAAGACAGGTCTAATGATATACATATCACAACATATATTTTATAAGAGAAATAAGAAAAATTATCTCCTAAGTATTCTCAGTACCCCATCATATCATGAGCTCTGAATCTATTGTGTATTTTATATTTCAGAGCCAAAAAGGTCACCAGTTTCAGTTACAACATGTGTATAAACAAGAATTCTGTATGCATTGTAACAAAGCATTATGGGGAGTGGGCTTCCAGGGCTACCAATGTCAAAGTAAGTATTTTAACATGTCACCCCTAACTGGTTGAAATTAACTCCTAAATCTGACATTTTGGACAAGTTAATCATTTAGGAAATCACAGATCTTAGAGACCCTGTCTCTTTGACTCTGTGGCTCTCCCTGTCTCCCTTTCATGAGACTCACTCTGTAGAGACTCTTTCTGAGAACTGTTTAGTGACAGACAGAAAGAGACAGGGAGAGCAGAGTTTATGTAGTTCAGACAGTGTTGCACAATCTTATAAAAGATGCACAGACAGTAGATTCCAACAGAACATTCATTTATGGTTTTATTTCATATTGAAAATTTTCTTGAAACAGAAATTCAATGCATTCCATATTGCCTTGCAATATTTCTTATATCATTCATTGCAGAATGGGTTTTATAACACTAAATGGGAAAGGAGAGAACTAACACAGTCCTATATGCATTCAGTTAAGCTAGGCAAATAAGCTTTTGTGAACTAAGTTGTTTATCTTCATGTTTTTCTGGGGAAAGTGAAATACTGTGCATTTGAAAAGCACATCTGTTAGTTCAGTGGCGACATTTTCAGGGGAAGCAACTCTGTCACTTTCATATTTGCCTTCTTTCTGAGTAGGGGTCAGCTCAAAGAATTTGCTCATAGGAGCAAATTCTTTGACTCAAAGAATTTGCTCTTAGGAGCAAATTCTTTGAATAAACCACATTTTTGAAGCACCTCCTTGTCCAGGGAAGCAAACAAGAAGTTGCAAAAGCTGGCTCCCTAACAACTTAAAACAAAATGAAAAATGGGAAAACATAGAGGTGTACTCATGTACCTTAGGCTGACTATCTTTGATGTATATTTCAGCTTGTGAACAGTGTGTACACAAACAGTGTGTAGATGACATCAGTGAATCATGTAACAAAAAGAAGAAAAGAACGTCAGCTTTTGTAAAACCAAAACAACAGGGTAAGCTTGATAATAGGATTTCAAATTAGCAAGAGAGCATGGAAAGTTTGAATGGTTGGCATAAGGCATGGCATAGTGAAGGCATTGACTATCAGTTGATACAAAGCTCTATAAGGCAACTTTGTTACTGTAATTCGGGAAAAAAAATTCTTATTTCTGAAGTAATGCCAAGGGAGTTCTAATGAGGGTAATAATAATTGAGCTGCGACACAACAAAACCATCAAAGTTGCATGTGCACCCACCGAAGACTCATATCAGCTTGGGCATTCACACAGACTGCGCAAAGTCTGGGCATTCACACAGTTTGCGCAAAGTCTTCACTGTTGGTATGGAGGTAGCTACCCTTTAAGTGCCCAGCAAAGACTCTGATCAGACTGGGCGTATTCCCTGGCTTAATTGAGTCTTCATGTGGCTCACATGCCACTTTGTTGGTTTTGTCCTTTATTGGCTCATATGCTTTTATCAAGAATATATGAAAATTATCTTTGAATCATCATGAAATACTTCTCATTCAGGGCCACTCCTTACTTGAAATCTGAAAGTTATTTAGCTCTGCAGCCAGAGCAGACTTCCCTGCTCTCAGAAAGTTTCCTAATGCTAATGAAAGCATGGTTCTGGAGAAGTGGCTTTCTGATGTTAATTCTGAGATAATTGTTCATGTTTATTGATAAAAATGTGTGACCATTATGAACAAACTCAGATAGCTCATATGATGTGATAAAATGTGTTTCAAGAAGTCGCCTCAGGTTATCATCTTACCCGGTGGCTTATATGAAGCCCCATGAAATTAAAGAAAGAATATTTTTAAACAGAAACCTAGCTAGTTAAAAAAGAAGCCTACAATCATGCAGTGTGTCTTTCCAACACTGCTTGAGATAAAATTGACATAATTTGGTGAGTTAGAAGGTTTTATGTAGGCCCTCAATTACCGTATTTGATCTATTCAGTGCACAGTGCATTTGATATAATTAGTGCACAGTGCACTTAACATTTTCTGGTTGACTAAATTTTAGGGGTCATAAGCACACACTTAAAAGAACAAAGATATATATAAATTTGGAAAAAAACTATTTCTAGTGAGAATATGCACCTGGGAAGCCAACAGAAATATGATGCGATTTTAAAGCAGAGGGGATAAATGTATCACTTTGGCTGAAATTTAAGGCTTAAAAAAACTGAAACCAAAAGTGTGTGCTGAACAGATGGACTTCTGTCTGGCATGGGTCCAGCAGAAGCAAGACAGAGGCATTTGTCTGTCTGGCTACGACAGCATAAACTTTTGTTGAGTTTTCTTGGTGAGCTCTGAAGGTAGTATATGCACTTCTTTATGACAACCTCCAACAGGCGAGGCACGGTTTTACTGGGAATTCTTTTTGATCACTCAAAGAAGAACTCAGTAAGAGCATGTGCACTAAATAAGTTGACTGCAGGGGTGAAAATTGAGCAAACTTTTTTTCATATCAGTATTGAATTATGAAAAACACATGTTATTATGTAAGAATAAATTCAAAAACTGTTTTAGAAACAGTTACAAGAAAGTAGCAGAGACTTGAATGAATATTAGCACTTGTATTAGTAGTATGCCTAGTCAGAACTCCAGATAATGAGGGTTTTTTACGAAAATTCAGAGATATTGTTTGTTATTTCTTAATGAAAACAATTATTGTGACCCTCATTAGAACCATCTAATTGTGGATCACAACTAACGTTTCTGTGAAGAAATGTGGAAAATTATCCCAAAATTACCTATTACCACTTCTTATCTGGAGCACTGAATTATCTGAACATCTATTAAACAAGACCTTAATATTATAGGTAGTGTCACTAATGTCCGTTCAGCCCTTTCTGATATTCTCTCGGCAGGTATACATATACACAATACATATAGACGCACTTGTACATTTAGAACCAACTTGTGTTTACACATCAAAATAGAACCTTATTTGTAATCCCTCCTAATTTAACGCCAGTATTAAATATGATTTGAAAACTGTAGAAAAGCCTGTCCATCACTTTTTAAAGACCCTATATTGTACAACCATATTTAATGGTCTGCCACTCTTTTGCCATGGTTTGAAACAAGTGTGAGCACATTTTATGGCAGTTTGATGGCCAGTGTCTCATCAGTACATGTTTCTGGCAAATTTCTTTCCTAGCATGTTTTAGAAACTGCAAGAGTTATGCAGACCAAAATTGCATTTTGCTTATGTTAATTAGTTAGAAATAGCTAGAAATTTTTTTGCTAGAATTTGATTTTTGTTATGCCACTTTTTCATAAACATATTTTTCAGTACTTTATATGCATAGTACATCAAGTAGATTGTAAGGGTTTACATGTGTAAATACAATCTGCATCACACAACAGCTTTGTGTTTAGGAATATGCAGGAGCTTGCATAAAGGGTCTTTAGAGTGTCATGGTGAATGGATACATTTTCAAGGGAGATTATACTCAGACAGGGTTTATTGGGAAGGGAGTCAAAAAAGGACACCGGCAGAGTTGCTTTTCCTGAAAGTGTATGCATTCATCTTGAATCAGCTTTGAAGGGAAAAAAGGCCTTTTGTAGGTGGTGCAGCTCATATGCTTATAGTGGTGAGGGAAATATATTGAAACATTGTACAGTAAAAACCAGCAGATAGGAAACATATATGATACAGCTTTTATTAGTTGCATTAATTAACATGCAGTGTACCTCCAACTAACCATGCAAATAGGTCCAGCAAAGACACAGTTTTGACAGTGGAAATATTTCAGGGCCAGTTGTTCAAAGCATCGTTAGCTTAACGAGCTCGTTAAGCGGTCAACTCGTTAAGTGTTTTATAACTTTATAGCCAAATACACTGATATTTTTCGCTGATAAAAAGTGAGAAGCTTTTCACATTTTTTCAACAAAAAATATTGGTGTATTTTAGATATTATCGTTTAAATTTTAATGTAATGTTAACTAATGATGTCGTTAGTTTTGAACAACTGGCCCCAGATGTTTAATGGGTTCTCATTGGAATCCCTTAGCTGGGTTCTAGTGTTATCCCTCAACAAAGGTGCAGTGTAGTGAGCTTCAATGGCGGATCCAGGAATTTCGGATAGGGGGTTCAAATTAGCTGCTGAGGGGGTTTGAGTTATGCGCTTTGACCATTTTTTCCTGAAATTCCCCATGAAAATAAGATAATTTGGGCTGAGAAGGGGGTTAGTTTGAACCCCCCGAACCACTTCTGGATCCACCACTGAGCTTTCATTAAGGTGAGTGGGTACACCTTTAGTATTTTCTGCCATTTTTACAAAGGGAAACAACTTTTGTGACTCACTGTTTGCTAGCTCTTCCAAAATGGAGTCAACTCCTAGTGGGAGCAAACTATTTCCTGTAAGAGTTGACTGGAATAGGGAGGAAGAAATCTGGAACAACAGAATGGCTTCCCCTGAATGTATACCCATGTACCTTAACCATTTAGTTGAATAGAACCAGTCATCTGTCTGGAAAAATATGGAACAATAAATTATCATCTGAGCCATGTCAAGGGAAAATTGGTATATCCAAAAAAGCTAAAAAATCAGCTGTTTTAGATGCACGTCACACACAATGTTGGCTGCCCGTAGAACCTGTACAGCAAACAGCATAGGTCCAGGCAGTGACCTATATATTAGAGTGACTCGCATCTCCAGTTAAATTTAGGTATTTTTCCAATAGACGCTTGTCGTGCCGCTGGACAGGTGAGTGGCTGAAATATCGATAATTCTATCGACCGCTTATTTCGCATCTAGAAATATTTTAATATTATCATTGTTTTATTTTATCTGTATACATCATGTGTCCTTACAAACGTTTGCGTTAAATTGTGTACTCAATTTCCGAAATTTTGATACCAAACTTGCCAAGTTTTTATACGGTAGTTTTACTTGACGTAGTTAAAAAAAAAACAACAAAAAAAAAAAACAACAAAAAAAAAAAAAAAAAAAAAAAAAAACTTTTCAATATTAATACGGAAACTTTTTTTTATTATGCATTTGGATGAGGATTTTGATCTTGACTCTCTCTTACTTAGGAGAATATGCATGCATTGAAAATTGAAGTAAGTCAGTGACATAGGCTTTAATTAAGCTGAGTGGGTTGGAATTTCTATCAGAAATTATCGACGTGAATCGCCCATTTCATTAATGTTTACGTGATCAAATTACTATTCAACGTTAAGGTAAGCTTTGAATTTTATGATGATGTATTAGAATAGTAAGTTTTGTGATAATTTTGCTTGGTTTTAGGGTTAATTTTTATTGATGTGACAATTCTTCAATGCATAACTAACCGACCCTCTGAACTCATAGTTGTATGGCGAAAACTGTGAAAAACAAGTTTTATTTTAAGATTATTTTGACCCATTGAATCGCCACGAAATTGCGTAAAATAGCACTCAAACAATTAGCAAGGCATTCAACTTTATGAAAAATATCATTTCGAGGCTCAAAAATAGTTATTTTGGGAGCCTTATTCAAAAACGGGGGAGTGGGGTTTTGAACATCCTGATTTGCCGATTTTCGCTACTTTCCTAAATAAGCATATTTTTATACTGTCATAAGACCATCATAATAGTAAATAATTGTCATGAAAATGATATTAAACAACATTTTGGTCCTTCCCCTTCCGTTTCCTAATGCTAAGATATTACCTCAAACCTTATTAACGACGAAGTACATCGTAAAAGAAGTGATGGTTTATACGGCGGCGTCGCCATTTTCTTTCGAGTGACCAATGTTTCTCAATTTACATCGTTAAAAATGAGCTCCAAAACCAAGCAAACTTATCACAAAACTTATATTCTAATACATCATTATAAAATCAGGCCTCATACTGACAAAGCTTTTCCAAGCCTGAAATGCCTGCTTTCGCAGCCTAAAATAGCCCTTTTTAAGCAGAAAAAACACTGAAAACTTAAAAATCAAAGCTTGAAATCAAGTAAAATTCAAGAAATGAAAGCCTGAAATCCTGCAAAAGCCTGAAAAGTATGAGGCCTGAAAATTCAAAGCTTACCTTATCGTTGCATAATAATTTCACTATGAAAACACCGATAAAAAGGGCGATGCACGCCGTTAACTTTTGACAGAAATTCAAGCTTTTTCAGCTTGTATCAAAAATGGCGCTCCGGTAGGAGGCGCCGCAGACGCATGCGCGACACGCCTCTTTGGACCGAAAGGTGAAGACGCGAGTCACTGTACTTATAAGTCACTGGTCCAGGTTAGCACAAGTAGCTAAACTTCTGATCAGACAGTCTGTATGCACAAATGCAAACTTAGCTGTGTTGTTAGTTTTCATATGGGTGATGTTGTACTAATACACTTGACATAGCTTAGTTGAGGTAAATATTAAAATGCATATTGCATGACTACATATTCATGTATAAATATATAATTACAAGCACTCTAATGTAGGATATACTGAACATAAATGTACTAATATGAGAATATGTTACACATTTATATGTAGAATGTACAATAATAGTCAAAAATGATCTTTCATCTTACATAATGTACCTATCCTCCAAGTATTGCATGCTGTTGATTCATTGTTTTGTCTTCTGAAATATGTAAACAATGCCAGTGCTGAAATATACATATCAGTCCTGAAATTTCAGTTCCAAAATTTATTTACAAGTCAGTTCTGAAATGTAAACGTCAGTACTGAATTTTTTATATGTTTCAGTGCTGATGTTTATATATCTGTCAGTGCTGAAATTTATATGTATGCCAGTGCTGACACCAGTATATGTCCATGCTGATGTTTATATAATGTGTTAGTGCTGAAACATATATGGTTGTCAGTCCTGAGTCTTGTCAATGCTGAAATTTATATGCTTATCGGTGCTGACACCAGTATACATATCAGTGCTGACATTATATACATATCATGCTGATATTTATATGTATGTCAGTGTTGAAATTTATATATATGTCAGAACTGTAGATATAAGAATTTTGATGTTTTAGCATGGTGATGAATCTTATTATAATTATCATGGTGTAAGCTGCTTCTTTGGGGGAACTAAGGAAAATGTCAGAAGTTAACTCTTATAATCAGCTCATTTTTTGCCACAGCTTATATTACAAGGTGGCCGATGTAGTCACCATCACACAGAGCTCTAGATAAGAGGGAGTATTTGATGATAATTAAGGATAATTTTTTTTTATTTCTCATCAAAACCATATGTTGTGACCCCTCATCTGAACTGTCTCGATGAGACGGTTCAGATGAGGGGTCACAACATATGTTTTTATGCAGAATTAACAAAAATGATCCTTAATTATCACCAAATACTCCCTCTTATCTAGAGCTCTGTCACATATTTCTAATGGTAAATACCTTAGGTTTCAAAAGAAAATAATCTTGAGCTAGGTAAGAAAATAAGTTAGATCTCTTGTCTTTAAAGACCAATTTAAATGTCATAGAAAGCAGTTTCTCTGCACTATTGCCATTGTTGCCATTTACACTTTGAAAACTTAACACACAGTCAGGGGAAAGACCACTGTTTTGAAGTGTCCTGGTAACTGGCTTCAGTATCATAAAATGATGGCATTTATTACAGACATAGGATATTACAGAAGTATGGGGTAACTGCACTTTATGATATTAACTGAGGTATAGCTGGCCCCGAGGTTATAAAACTTGAGTACATTCTCAAACTCAAAATAAAACACACTGATTGGCTGCTTCCGAGCACATGCTCGGAAGCCGCCAATCAGTGTGCTTTATTTTGAGTTTGAGATTATTCTCAAGTTTTATAACCTCAAACCCTGATTTCCTTATTTAGTTTGAGGTTATTTTCTTTTGAAAAATAAGATATTTATCATAATAATCATGTGATAGCGATGTGTGTTGTCCACCTTGTTTGCAAATACAGGTTTATTAATCTTTGTCAGAAATTTTTCGAACACTTTCCTTTTGCATGTGAAACACTTTCCCGTGTGCTGCTAGAAAAAGTACACATTTTAGGTGCTCAGAAAAGTACATTTTAGGATGAAACAGTACTTATATTTTATCCCTTTGTTTCAGTCACCTCTGTCTGAAAGTTTTGTTTTAACAAAACTATTTTATTTGATTTTGTTTCATTTCAGCCACCCCTATTTACCCTAGTAACCCCTCCAAAGAGGAGCCCCTTGTCAGTCCCAACCCCGCCGTACCCACTAAACCACAGCCAATCCCCACAGAAAAGGATGAAGAACTCAGTAAGTACCTTTAATGCAAATCCTTTTTTGACCAGTGGACTTGTCCATTCTTATCATTCAGATAATCCCATTACTAGTTCTAGGGGTTTCTGGTGAATATTTTCACTTTCATTGTACTTTGCATAGAAATTCCTGTAAGCAAACAATGTAGACCCTGATCAGACGCCACATTTTGCGGCGTCTGAACTGGGTCTGCACTGTTTGCATAATGTCCCCAAAGCGGGTATCCGGTCTAAAAAGGGTTAAAAACTTGAAGTTGTTCTTTATTTCGTGAATTCTTTATCTCCACTTTATTAGCTTGCTCAAAACTTCTCAACAAAGCAAGCACCTGTTGGGGGGGGGGGGGGGGGGGGGGGAACATATTGCTGAACAGTGTTCAATATATATGCCACATTTCTGTCTCATGATATTGCATGGAGCTATTATGTTTCTTTGGTTATAAGATAGGGTTTTTACCTTCCATAACAATGCCAAAAATCTAGATCCATCCGGGGGATCTGGACTTTTGGGATAAACCCCATCGTGTAGCAGGATTTAGAAAACCCAATTTATCAGATATTAGGGTTCACTCTGGTAGAAGCAAAATGCCATAAGTTATTTTGCTAATTTGTTGATTTGTGAAATAATAAAGAAAAAAAATCTTTGAATAGAATATTTGTATATTGAAATCCACCAAGTGGGGGACGGCTGATTGGTGTTTTGCGGTCTTTTTATATGCATATTTTTGAAAGAACTGGACACACTATGGTATGGAGCTATCCATTCATCTATCTGTCTGTCCATAGAATCAGATGAACATATAGGTGGCTGTTTCTGTAGACAAATTAAAGTATTTGAATGGGATTTACTTTGTTAGCCACTTAAAATTAGTGCTATATGTGGCTAAATTGTTAAGTGTCTGTCTCATCAAAAGTCATCAGCTGTACCATATATATTCAGTTAAAAGACATTCTATTGCACTTACGTATATAACGCAACGTCTGATTCGATAAGGTCAAAAATTTGCGACAGTATATCCTGTGATATACTGACGTCTGGTTTTACGTCGCTGAAAGCCTTTAATCTGGGTGTAAATTAGTACATTTTGAAAGGTGAAAATGTGGAAAGTGCATTAGAATGGGGATAACTGTATTGACAATTGTCATTTGGGGAGGTAAATCGTTGGTTCATGGTCGCAAATTGCGTATTACGGCTCTGCTGGTGCGTCGCTGTAAAACAAAATTTCCGACCATAAAACCGACGATTTACCTCCCCAAATGACAATTTTGAGTACAGTTATCCCCTAAAAGGTTTTCCCATCTTCAATAGTTCCAAAAATCCAGATTCTGCTTACAAAAACGGAGCTAGGTTTTAGAGATTGTTTTGGAAGAGAAAAACCTATCTGATATCTGATATCCAAATTACACATGACTGATTGACATACTTGGGCTACCTTTGGAGAGAGAGAGAAAGCCCCATCTAATTGACAAATAAATACAGTATACTATAGCAGACTGTAACACAGCTCTTACTATTATTTCTTTCAGCGGCCTTCAGTCAAGGTGGTCACTCTGTGGACAGTCTCGTCAGCAGGTTCAACCAATATAATAGCAATACACCGGAAACAGAAACTGTCTCGGGGAAGTAAGTACATATTGCGTTAGCCAGAGTGTGAGACAGCTGGCTGGAATTATTCCCCCTTTTTGACTTTGCTAAAGAATAGTGTCTCCATTTTTGACGGGTGGGCCACTATGAAAGATATGAAGTTGCTCCCTGAGAGCAGATTCTTTAGTTTAAGAGTGGCCCACTAGCAGAGGAGATTCACATGTCAAGGAAAGTTAACCCTATCTTAATGGTCCCCTCTGTTTAGCAAAATTTTGTCTTAAGTCAAAACCTGAAATCCCAAAGTAATGATTTCAGTGTAAATTGACTTGTGTTAAGCAAGCACCTACTGATCACACTTTTTGTCCTTCCCTTGAGTGCTTGCTTAAGGCATAATTTCGATAAACATCTCCTCCTCATAGAAAGTGGCCAAACTATGGTGGTGAAGTCGTATAGCTTTGATAGACTAAATAGAAATTTCTCAGCATGACCATCAAAAAATATCTAATGATCTGGAGCTGTGATCTCGGTCATTTTGTCTTTTTTCGTGTGAGTAGCAGAAAGCAAGACATACAGCCAAAGATATTACTTTTTCTGACGTTGGTTGTGTAAACTTCTGTCATGTGGTTAAGTTTCGGTACAAGGCAAACAAGCGAGACATACAATTTCAAGCCACTTTTATGGTCATAAATGTGTATTGATACAGCCCCAATGACATAACAGTATTTGTTTCTCTTTTCATAGTGGGGCTACTCTTAGAGAAAAGAATCTGCAGATTCTTTTCTTTATGAGTAACCCTCTTTGGAGAGGTGGTTCATCTACTAGAGAAGCAAATACTATTCAATGAAGTTCATTTGATCTGTAAAAATGGCTTCATAACCTTTGTGGTTGTATCCATGCACCAGGACTCTCCAAAAGGGAATTTTAGAAAATGTCGCAATAGTGTAATTTTGAGGCATATTTTACGGTATCATTCATAATCATCTGTTTTCATTATGTCTTCTAGACCTCATTTTAGACGAACAATCACTGAATTTACACCAAGGTATGTCATAGCATCATCATATCATTACATAACTTTCTTCCCACTTTCTACTGCTCTTTTGAAAAAAAAAGTAAGAAATAAAAAACTTATTTAATATTGAAATATAGTGAAATAGTGTGATAGTTATTTAAAAATGCAGAAGGACAAAAACAATAAGAAGAAAAACTGCAGAACATAGGAAATGTCAAAATGCAAATACAAATGCAAAAAAAAAGAAAAAAAAGAAAATCATTAATACTGCATGTATGTGAAACTGAACATGATTTTTTACAGGTATTTGAAATACAGAGCTTGTAACTCAAGCCCATAGGCCTTATAGATATAAACTTTACCTACAAAATATAGAAATTGTTATGTTTAATCCACAATTTTCCTATGATGTACAACCCACAGTTTTATGATATTCTGTTATTAAAACTTTCTTCAGAAATAAATTGATGTTGGGCATTGCATCTTAATTGAGTATATACCTTAATTTATACATTTTAGACACAATAGAAGAAATGCTATTTCACCTAGGTAGGTACCTGGTCTTTGCTTGCTGCCTGATGATGTCTTTTCTTAAAATATAGATATAATGTTGCAAAAAATAGATAGAAAAAAAAAATATGCCATATTTTTCAATAAAATTTGCTTTATGCTTGCTGTAATGTTTGCATTTTGCAGTATAAGAAATTAGTATCTTTTGTAGCAGAAAACACACACACATGCAGAGAGACAGACAGACAGAGAGAGAGAGACAGAGAGAAAGAGACTGAGAGACACTGAATTGAATTGAAGTTGATGTTAAGTTGAAATGTAATTGGTAAAGAAATAAAGTAATTTGCTAAAAGCAACCTTGGTCATAATGATTTTAATTACAACATTTTGAAATTAAAAAAAATATGAGTACTAAATTTTCAGTCATTATCCATGTGTAACATGAATATGTAAATGAAAATGTAAAGATCATTGCACCATTCTAGACAAAATAGGCGAGCAAGTACTCTGAGCAGTTTGGTTGTACCACAGAGGTGAGTGGTCCTCTCTCTGCCACATATATCTTCTCTGTCAATTGACATCACCACGTCTGTAAACTGTCAAAATTATCTGTACAGTCACCAAACTTTTCAAAAGAAGCACTTGCATTAAGCAGCCAAAAATGAAGAAGCTTCTATCAGTTGCAAACTCTTAAAAATTGATCAATAGGAACCAAGCTCTTACAGAGCTCCAGATAAGTTATAAATAAGTTTTAGGGTGGTTATTTAACTGTATAATGCTTAGTGCCCCAATAAAAGGCAAAGAGAACCTTTGAAGGTATTTTGAGTATACTATTTTCTCAAAAATGAAGATGCTTTCCTGTGCTAGATTTTTTTCCAGATCTTAAAAGAGCTTGCTAGACTTTAGCAGCATTGAATTCCAAGTAAAGAGCAGCTAAACCCTGTCAGCTTAGTGCGTTTGGAGGCCTAGCTAGAAAATGCTTGATAACAGCTTGCAAAAGAATTTATTTCAACTTGGATGTGTTAGAACTGAAAAACTAAGTTTAATTTTCATACACCCTGTAATTATTAAAAGTGAAAAAAGGCAGTTCACATCTAAATGTTTTCATCTTTCCTGAATAAGCATCATATGTTTGCCATGTCTTCTTCATATCATTATACCAATTTCTTCTTCATTCTCATTCTCATTATCATCATATTTCTTGTATTAGAGGCCATTCTAATGCACTTACGTATGTAACGGGACGTCTGATTGGATGACGTCAGAAATTTGCGATATACTGTGCGAATCCGATGTCATTATGCAGTGTCGCTTCTCATTGGTTGACGTCTGGTTCTGGGTCGCTGAAAGCATTTGCTATTGGTACAAAGTAGCTCTTTTTCAAAGGTGAAAATGTGAAAAATGCATTAGAATGCGGATAACTGTATTGAAAATTGTCATTTGGGTCATTGGTTTTATGGTCGCAAACTGCGCTTTACGGCTGTGCTGGCGCGTCTCCGTAAAACGAAATTTCTGACCATAAAACCGACAATTTACCTCCCCAAATAACATTGTTGAGTACAGATATCCCCTAAATGATTGCATCCTGCCTTCTTCTTTGATATGCAAATACTGCCATCAATACATCAATAGATCATTATATTTTCCATGGTGAGATACAGTATCACGATACATATTGCTTGGATTGATACTTCACAATACTTGCAATACTTGAACATGCCTATATAATCTGCAAAGAGAGGGGGGGGGTGGTGATTGCTGTCATGTATGTAACATTCGGGATTCTGAGTAAATACATGATCAAGGAACTATGTCTTCATTTTTAGCTCGCCTGTTTGAATGTACAGGAAGAGCTATTGCACTATTGTCGGTGTCGGTGTCAGCGGCAGCGTTGGTGTTAGCAAAATGTTAAAGTTTTACGTTAAAGTTTTTTAGGTGATGGGCAAGGCGCTGTCAGGCGAGCTATCCTGTCCCGCTGACAGGTCTTGTTATTCAGAATCCCGATTTTACAATGTTACATTTTGTTTTGATACATGTGTTTTGTATTTTAAAATGGACTTAAGGATGGAGCTTTGTATCTTGATAGTGTGTCTTATGAGCTTTCAGGTATCCATACAGTATTGCCATACATTCTGTTTCGTGATACTCATCTCTAGCAGTTATGAATGTACATACATTTCCCAAAAAATCCAAACTCCTGATTGTAGCATGAACAAATGTAATAACTCTATACAGACTTCAGATATTAAGTGGCAGTTATGAAATAATTCCAGGATAATATTTCTTATTTTCCCATGAAAACATACGTTGTGATTCCACATGCCATAGCAGTTCTAATGAGGGGTTATAATGTATAATTTTATGGAGAATGTGAAAAATTATGTTACACTCTTCTTCAATATCTTGTCTTTGAATTATCATTAACCCATTCCATTTGGGATACCCCTTTAGGGGTATAAGGGCAAATAGTTTGGATCCAGATCAGGCCCCACAAAAGTGGGGCCTGATCTGAGATCCAAACTGTTTGCTGCCTAGACATCATTTCTACAAGAGTTGGTTAGACTAATACATATTGTCAAAGTACTCTTGATTTTTGATGCAGACGACAATTTCAGCAGACGACAAAAAATACCCAGAATGCAATGGGTTAATAATCCTCTTAAATACAGCTCATCAATATCCCCTCTTATGTGGAGTTCCACTCTGTATTCATGAAGGCATGTTATTATGAGCAAATAGCATTATATTGAGACTGAATTTTATATTTGCTTGTTTTGCCCCATTTGGCGCCATGATGCGGAGTGTTATATCCAAAATCATGTTTATGTGTAGCTACAATCCAGTATAAGTCATCAGAAATTTGATCTGTTATATTGTAGTGAACATACCTTCCTTTCACCCTAATACTCCTGGGCCCAGTTGTTCAAAACTAACGACGTGTCAAAACTAACGACGTCGTTAGTTAACGTGACGTTAAAATTTCAAATTTTAAGAGCACAAATATGCCAATATTTTTTGTTGAAAAAATGTGAGCAGCTTTTGCATTGCAAAAGCTTCTCACATTTTTTCAATTTTAAAATATCAGTTTATTTGGTTATAAAGTCATAAAACACATAACAAGTTGACCTCTTAACGAGCTTGTTAGGCTAACGATGCTTTAAACAACTGGTTCCTGAACTTTAAAGGTAGAACAAGTTAATGTATGAATGGCTGACACAGGATCTAACAGCCCTTTCAACAGTATATCAGTTTGGGCCCATCGGGGCCCGTGAAATAACATGGGCTGCCTGGTGCCTCTGCGGCAGAACTGCTAGCAGCTGTCGCTGGACCTGAGTGTCAGTTATTTGGGATTGGCAGATCCTGGAAACATTGAGGCTATGTCTCAACATGACTTAAATATCATTTACTGGGATGTTAAACTGCAACTCAACAGCAGCAATAGTATATCAGTTATTTTGGGTCAGTGGGGAAAGGCTGACAAAGATAAATTATGTTCACCTGGATGTAGCAGAAAGCAAGACAGTTTTGTTTTTCTGGGAGAGGTGATGTAAACATTTGAACAAGATTTCTGGTTTAACTATTTTGTAATAATGCACAGACAGACAAGACACAGGGTTCTGCAGAATTCTTGAATCTTTATTGTATCTGAATAATTAAAGACTTTTGCAGTTTTAGCCTTGTTTTACCACAATAACATTTTAGAAAATAACATGGGCTGCCTGGGGCCGTATTCATAAAGCCACTTAAGTGGTTGCTATGCGGTTGCTAAGGCTAAATATCTATAAAGGAGATTCCCTACAACTATGAAATTTGGTCTGGAGGAACAGTCTCTGTTCCTCCAGACCAAATTTCATAGTTGTAGGGAATCTCCTTCAAAGAAATTTAGCCTTAGCAACAGCATAGCAACCACTTAAGTCGTTTTATGAATACAGCCTCAGGTGCCTCTGTGACAGAGCTGCTAGTAGCTGTTGCTGGACCTGAGTGTCAGTTATTTCGGGTTGGCAGATCCTAGAAACTTGGAGACTACGTCTCAACATGACTTAAATATCATTTACTGGGATGTTAAACCACAACTCAACAGCAGCAATAGTATATCAGTTATTTTGGGTCAGTGGGGAAAGGATGACAAAGATAAATGAGCCATGACACGAGAAAACCAACAAAGTGGTTGTGCGCTCAGCGCAGACTCAGATCAGCCTGGGCATTCGCCCAGTCTGATCAGAGTCTTCACTGTGCGTATGGAGGTAGCTTAGTCCCATAGCCTCCCTTTAAGCGCTTAGCGAGGAGTCTGTTCAGACTGGGCGGACTTTGTTGGTTTTCTCGTGTCGCGGCTCAAATTATGTTCACCTGGATCTAGCAGAAAGCAAGACAGTACTGCTTTTCCGGGAGAGGTGATGTAAACATTAAAACAAGATTTCTGGTTTAACTGTAATAATGCACAGACAGACAAGACACAGGGTTCTGCAGAATTCTTGTTTTATTATTTTATCTGAATAATTACAGACTTTTCCAGTTTTATCCTTGTTTTACCATAACAACATTCTAGAAAATTTTGTGCACAATTTTTTATCACTCAATTTTCAAACAGCCTGTTGTGATTAGCTGCCAGTATATTAAAGAATGAAGAGTTACATGATTCTATAACACAATATCACTGGGTTAAACCAGAAAAAAATTTATGTGGGCCAGGGTCGTGGGTTCCACTACATCTGGGTGGCATATGTCTGATAAATTATTCAATCCAGAAGACCAGGAAATCTGTACCCTGTTGTCGGTGGTTTCAGTGTTGCTGAACATTGGCAGTGGCTTCACCTTTATCAAGCCAGTTTGCTGCAAAACTGTACAGTTGTGCTTTTGTACCCAGGTAAAGGGACATTATTGTAAATGGAAGGGAACCAGTTATAGCTGTATTTTGGGTCCATAGAAAGACATAGCTTCGATCATAGCTGAGTGAGTGCTATTGTATGGAGACTAAAAAAAACAAAGGAATATTAAAGCAAATGACTACGAAGTGAAAAGTTTAAAATGTCGTTTTTTATAATTTCAGGAAAGGTACAGAGATATCACGGTCAGAAAGTATGAAAGGCAAAGGGGATGTAAGTTGATATTTCACCTCTCTAGTCTCCACTAAAACAGTCATCAGAATTAATCAAGTCTTTAATCTGTTTTACGTTAAAAGAATTGATTATTAATTAATAGAAACAGCATGTTAAAATGCTCATAATTCATTCCTTTTTAAGAACGTGACTGTTTAAACTTGGAACCAGGGTCTTTTTGTTATTGTCGAACTATAAACATTGTTTTGACGAAATCGTGAAATATAAAACAGAGTGTAAGAGTGTGATGTATACACCACAAGCTTCCCATGAATTTATGAGTCATTTTGATCAATTTTTGGAACACAATTAAAGAACTTAGAAGTGTCATCTGAAAGACCAGTGGAGCCAGCAATCCAACATGGGATCTCTCGATTATTAGCCTGGCATGTTACCAATAGACTAAGCAAGACTTTATTAGAAAAGGTTAATAAATAGATAAATAGGGGAGAAAAGCATATAAAGTTGTATTTTGTTGTATTCTGAGATACATACTCCTTCATGCTTTTGCTGGAAATTTGGTAGGGAGACAACAGTTACTGTAACAGACTAGCATTAGCTTCCCTGTTGGTGAATCAGGTGTATAAGGTGGCTATTCTTGAAGGAAATAATTTGCTCTCTGAGAGCAAATTATTTCCTTCAAGAGTAGCCCCCCTGTGAGATGGGAGACAAGTGTTTCCAGCTCAAGAGTGATCTCCCTTGACTGATATTAATATACCTCAAAACTGTATATTTCAGAGAAGTGATAGACCAGCAAGAAGATCCAAAAGGTATGTATTTTATTCTGTATCTTTCCCTTGGAATATTATGTGCAATGTGTATAAGACAGCCTTAATTACAGACAGTTTGATTTTTGCAAATGCAAGAAAAATATATTTTTTCAGTGATTAACATTGCGAAATATTCAGTCATGTCTATTTGAATCTAGAACATTTGAAAGTCCGCAAAATCTTATTGAAATCAGCTTCTGTAACTTTTGTTTTTCTTTGCAATATCCATTTCTTGATGCAATGCATGTATCAGCTGTTTAGGGTAGGGGTTATAGTGTCCAAAATCATAAAGTTAAAAGTTATGTGTGTTAATTGTGCTACTATTAATTTTAGTGATGTGGACATGGATCAGAACACATTACAGGCAGCTTTAACAAGGTCGGAAAGCTCTTCAGCTTCCTCTATTTCCAATAGGTAAGTTTAAAGCACGAAATGTAGCAGTGTTTTATAATAATTTGTGACAGAATTCCATAGTTCACTTAAAAAAAAAGAAAAAAAAAGAAAAAAATACTAGCAGAAGTGAGACTTGTGTATTACTTTTCTGATGTTGGCATCATTAATGTAGATTCATGTTCAGTTATGGCACTTAGCTGTGTTTTGTGACAATGAGCTGACAGGTGAGCCACCACATTCCAGAGAATTCTTGTGGTATGCTATATATTAGAACCACCTCTGCAAAAACATGATTTTATGGGGAATTAATTTTAATTTTCAAATAATTATTATCAGATAGGCCCTTAATGCCTTTAGTAGTTTAAAACAGTTGGAAAACCGTTTAAAACCCATATGATGTACCCGTTTATGTAATACTACTTTTGGTCATGTTTTACTTTTATCCATTTATACTGTACTTTTTACCGGCTGTTCATTTTACAGAAGTATAGAGAGTCCAAGTGGGTCTATGGACACATTGACTGCCCAGATCCAGGATGATTCTGACTTTGATGTTGAGCCAGAGTTACCTTCCTTGAAGGAAGTACTTGGTGATGAGACTGTACGCAAATTAAAACCAAAAGAAAAGAAGCGACAAGATGTGATAAATGGTGGGTAGCATTTATTTAAATTAGCTGCGCTATTTCATTGACAAATACACAGGGCATAGCTACAGGTGACATATCCATGATGATCCATCATGTTGTTTCCCTGAAGTTTCATGGAGACATTTTCACGAAGTTCCGTATTGAAATTTCCATGAAAGGTCATGATTACATTTCAAGTTTGGAAGTTCCAAGATCCATGAAGTTCCATGATGACATTTCATATTTCCATGAAGTTCCATGGTGACATTCCCATGAATTCCTATGATGACTACACATTTCCATGAAGTTCTCTGACATTTCATATTTCCACTAACTTCCGCAATGACATTTCACATTTCCATTAAGTTCCATATGACACTTCCTATGACATTTCACATTTGCATGAAGGTTCATGTTTCCATAAACTTGAATGTGCATTACCATATTTCTTCAGTTGTAAGGCAGGGTTTGTCCTTCTTACACTGCCCCAAAAACTGAAAAAAAATCTTCAGGATTGTTTCAGAAAGGGAAACACATCTCATATCAACATTTCATTGATTCAGATATTTGGGTTTATTCTGGAGATATAAAAACCTTGTTTTATAATTGAATATATACAGTATACTCTCATACTCAGTTGTGCAATTACACCCTTAGTTAACTATGTACATACAAGGGCTGTTATGAAAAGAAAAAGAGCTGTTGCAAAACAAAAAAGAGGAAAAGTTACCAAACGACCTGATGACCAGGTTGTTTGGTAACTATGACTCTTTTATGTTTCATAACAGCTCTTTTTCGTTTCGTAACATCCTTAAAACATAGTCAACCAGGTGTGAATTACACTATTATCTGTACTGCGGAACTTCATGGAAATTCATACATTCTTATGAACCTTTAACCCTTATTTCTTTTGCAGAATTATTTTACACAGAAAAGTGCCATGTTCGGAACTTGAAGATCATGGACAAATTATTTTATCGACCTATGCTAAAAGACGGATCTATATCTCAGGAGTTCACCAAAAGCCTTTTCCCAAATTTAGAAACCATGATACAATTACATAGTAAGTGATACTATATTATGTTCTGCCAACATTTCAGATTTGCTTCCAATTAAGGCATTGTAATCTGTTACATCTATTGAAGGAGGAAAATTCCTAAGAGTAATTGTTACCTTACTGGGTACAAACGGCAGAAAAAACGGCAGAATATATGGAGGTGTACCCATGTGCCTTTAAGCATTCAATAATTTTATAGAGCAAGATACAAATTATACACATGAAAGTTAGGCTGATCCTCAGGTTAGAGCCATTTCATGCAAGTGGAGTGGAATATTTTCCTACATACACTGCTGCATATACCCGAAATGCTTGTATTTGGATGGCAGTAATTAGAAATAGGTAATGTGTGATCAGATCAGAATTTTTGCATTGATATTAGATCACTGAACTATAGTTTTGTTATGTTATAATGGCTTTCTTCTGTTTACAGGTAGTTTAAATAGCAAAATGAAGGAGAGGCGGAAAGAAAAAGCTGTGATATCTACTGTGGGTGATATTTTATTACAAAGGGTAAGATTATTTTTCTACTCTTTACTTTGCAATACATGGCCATTTGAGTTGAGAGATTACAAGAAGTTCTTTATGACGTGACTTATGAACACCCAGATGAGCCTCCTTGTCAGATTCTTACATGTAGCAGTCTCATTAGAGGATACCATTCATTGCCACAGTCTAGGGCATCTATTAGGTGGACAATATAAGATGCTTATCGACCTGCCAAAATCAAGTTACCCTAATGTGCTTTAATATTGGGACACATAAAATCCTTTAATTTTCCATTTGGGACAAATGGAAAATGAATGGTTTCATGTGTCCCAATACTTAAGCACTAAAGGCAATATTAGATGCTTATCAACCTGCCAAAATCAAGTTATCGTACATCTCAACATTAGTTTCTTTATAATTTCTTTTACAGTTTGATGAAGAGGCTGGGAAAAACTTCAGCAACGGATGTGCCATATTTTGTAGAAACCAGTCACATATGCTAGAGACACTCAAGGTTCGAGTGAGAAAAGAACCAAAATTAGCACAGTTATTATCAGTAAGTATATAGGCATTATGGCAACAGCTGTACAGTTGATATGACAACAGAATGTAGTACAGTAAACGTTCTTAATTTGCATCAAGCTATGATGTACCTTCACACCCGTTGTAGACCAGATCCATATACATTTTAAATGTAAGGAGCATAGCCACAAAAATTGACTGTGGATCATAATTCTTACTTATTTTTGCTTCTTTTTATTAACATGAATATAAGCTCTGTAGGCTTTTCTTATTGCAACTTAAGACTACATGTATACAAGATGTGACTTGCTCAAGGTCAGAACACAAGGGGCCTAGCAAGATTTAGAAGCTTGATATGAATTGGATGCACTACTAACTGTGCTACTGTGCTCCACAAGTTTGATGCCCTAGCTGGTGTGGTCCCTGTGGTATTTGCATATGAGTTATGCATTTTTAGCTCACCTGAGCCGAAGGCTCACAGGTGAGCTTATAGTATAGGCAGGCATCCGTCGTCCGTCCGTCCGTCGTCCGTCCGTCAATATTTTCAAACGACATCTCTGAAACTACAAGGCCCATTGTTACCAAATTTCATGTATAGCATCTATAGGCAGGGGGAACCAATAGTACTGTTTTTTATCCAAATCGCTTCTGAACTTTGGTTGCTATGGCAACTTAAAGTTTCCATTGACTTGTATGGGAAAAATTGAAAATTTGCATTTATTGCTATGTCACTGCAGATATTTTGACAAAACTTTTACAGAAATGTTCCTTGAGTATTCCTCTATCAACCACATGAACTTTATGTAAATAGCACAATTTGGCTAGTTGCCATGGCAACCGAATGGTTAAAAATAGAAAAAATATTCAAAAATCATCTCCTCAGAAACTATGCAACCAATAAAGCTCAAACTTCACAGAAAGGATCTTAGTACTAGCTTCTATAAAAGTACTGTTTTTCTTGGCAATTGCTCTAGCAGGTTGGTTGCTATGGGAACTTAAAGTTGCCATTGACTTCTAATGGCAAAATGGAAAATTTGCATTTATTGCTATGTCACTTCAGATATTTTGACAAAACTTTTACAGAAATGTTCCTTGAGTATTCCTCTATCAACCACATGAACTTTATGTAAATTGCTTAATTTGGCTGGTTGCCATGGCAACCAATTTGTTAAAAAAAGAAAAAATATTCAAAAATCATCTCCTCAGAAACTATGCAACCAATATAGCTCAAACTTCACAGAAAGGATCTTAGTACTAGCTTCTATAAAAGTACTGTTTTTCTTGGCAATTGCTTAAGCAGTTTGGTTGCTATGGGAACTTAAAGTGCCCATTGACTTATAATGGCAAAATGGAAAATTTGCATTTATTGCTATGCCACTGCGGATATTTTGACAGAACTTTCATAGAAATGATGTACCTTGAGCAGTCTTTAACCAGCCATGTTAAATTTATGCAAATTGCGCAATTTGGCTAGTTGCCATTGCAACCGAATGGTTAAAAATAGAAAAATATTAAAAAATCATCTTCGCAGAAACTGTGTGGCCAATAAAGCTCAAACTTTACAGGAAGAACCTTAGTACTAGCCTCTATAGAATTACTGTTTTTCATGGCAATTGCTCCAGCAGTTTGGTTGCCATGGCAACTAAGAGTTTCCATTGACTTATAATGAGGAAAATGGAAATTGGCAATTTTTGCTGTCTAACTAACTGCAGTTATTTAAATTTTTTTCTACAGAAATGTTTCTTGAGTAGTCCTCTACGTTCTCCAAATTGCTGAATTTGATTGGTTGCCATGGCAAAATGTAGTGTAAATTTCGAAAAAAAAAAAATCTTCTGCTCAGAAGCCATATAGGGGATGAAGCTGATATTGTTCAAATGTGTTGATGACAGTAGCCTCTACATAAATTTTATTGTTTTTCATCCAATCCCATAAGAACTTTGGTTGCTATGGCAACTTATAGTTTCCATTGACTTATAATTGGAAAAGTGAAGCCATGAGGGGATGAAGCTGATACTTAGCATACATATTAATAATTTTAACCTCTACCTAAAGTATGGTTTATATTATCATTGCCCATGTGAATTTGTTGCTATGGCAACTTAAAGTTTCCATAGACTTATAATGAGGAAAGTGGACATTTGCTATTTATTTCTGTGTTACTGCAGATATTTTGACAAAACTTCACAGAAATGTCCCTGGAGTAGTCCTCTACCAGCCATATGAATTTTTTCCAAATACCTGATTTTGATTGGTTGCCATTGCAGCTGAAAGGCCAAATTTTCGCTTTTTTTTTTTTTTTCTTGCCAAAGATCTTCTGAGAAGCCATTAATGGGGGATAAAGCTTATTTTTTTTGCATAAATGTTTGTGATATTATCCTCTACATAAATGGTGTTTTTTATTGCTGTTGTGCATGGTGTTTTGTTGCTGTAACCTCAGTGCCTCAGTGCTCAGGTGAGCGATATAGGGCCATTGGCCCTCTGGTTTATGTATCTCAGTTTATTGCGTTCTAATATTTATTCTTTGTCTTGTTTCCAGGACTCAGAAAGCAATCCCTTATGTCAGCGATTAGCCCTTAAAGATATCATTCCTAGACAGTTTATGCGATTAACCAAATATCCACTGTTAATAGAAAACCTACTTAAATATACGACAAGTAAGTTAACCAATATAACAATATGTTTATTTGGCTATAAGATGGACGTTTATCCTTCCAAAATTACAGCAGATATTATGTGGATCAGTCTTGAGAAATTCAGCTATAACAGGTTTTTCTCTTCCAAAATAATCCCAAAGGTCTAGATCTAGATCTTTAAAATTGTTTTGTAAGGGGAAAATCCCCATATAAACTATAATACTGTTCCATTATCATTGCAAATACTTTATTTCTGTATTTTAAAGTTTATGACTACCAATTCAAGGGAGATCAGTATGATGTGATGACAGGGGAAATATTTACCTCACTTATAAATTAGAAAGACCAAAAGAAATCACTGAAATTCTTTTGCCGATGGAGAAAGAATTCACATACTTTGAAAGTTTCTGTTATAGATGCATCTTTTGTAAAAGTAATGGCCAAAGCATAGGAGTGTAATCATAAATGAGCCGTCACACGAGAAAACCAACATAGTGGTTGTGCGCCCAGTGAAGACTTAGATCAGCCTGTCTGATCAGAGTCTCCGCTTTGCGCTTAAAGGGTAGCTCTCCATGCGGACAGCAAAGAGTCTGATCAGACTGGGCGGATGCCCAGGCTGATCTGAGCCTGTGCTTGGTGCACAACTACATGTTTGTTTTCGGGTGTTGCAGCTCAAATCTTAACTCTTGATTTATTTTTTAGCCAGTACAGAAGAACACAGTAACCTAGAACGGGCGTTGCAATGTAGTAAACAAATCTTAGCATATGTAAATCAGGCAGTGCGGGAGTGTGAAAACCATCAGCGGCTTATAGACTTACAGCGGAGAATAGAGAAGAAATTAGATAATTCTTCAGATATGGAGGAAATGAGAGTAAGTTGCTGGGTGCCAGATATTGGGATGATTTGGGATGGGTAATGGTGATTCTGCTTCAGCAAGCGGAAGTGAAATAGGGATCTTTTTTTGATAGCGGCATTGCCATCAGGCTTGTCAAGAAAGTTTACTCACCGTAGACAGCTACATTTCTTAGAGTCTACAAGGAAACTTTTGTCTTGCCTGTGATTGAAAAAAGCAATACATATTACTTCCTGACATCAGTGGCTGATCTTTGTGTCAAGTCTTCAGGTGTAGCTCTGTTTTGTGACAATGCACAGACAGGTGAGACACCATGGCCCAGTTGTTCTAACGAGACGTTAAAATTTCAAACTTTAATATCTCAAATGCACCAATATTTTTTGTTGAAAAAATGTGAGAAGCTTTTGCAGTGCAAAAGCTTTTCACATATTTTCAACAAAAAATAATGGTGGATTTGGCTATAAAGCCATAAAACAATGAGTTGACCTCTTAACGAGGTCGTTAAGCTAACGATGCTTTGAACAACTTGGCCCATATCTGCAGAAATCTTGCTACTTAAATGAGCAGATTGGAAAATTCTCTTTGTCAAACTACTGATCCTTTTTGGTTGAATACATGTATAAAATTTGCAACACATATGTTCCATATTTCATCAATTATACACCAAGGTTTTTCCCTCCAAAACAATTCCAAAAATCTGGATCCTCTTACAGGAGGGATCTAAACTTTTGGGATTGTTTTGGAACGGAAAACCCCATCTAAATGCAGAATTTCAAAAGATGAAAACCCCACTTTGTAGCCAAATAAATAAGATAATGTGTTTGCTTTTCTCTTTCAGACTTTTGATTTAAGTAAACATAAACTTATTCACGATGGATCTCTTACTTGGAGGATTAATAATAGAAGACAGATAGAACTTCATGTTGTGTTATTGGAAAGTGCCATGGTTTTATTACAAAAACAGGAGGATAAACTAGTGTTGAAACAGCAAGGGACACAACTTGTGGCAGGACAGGATGATAAAAAGAGACATAGTCCGTTATTGTGGTTAAATAATGTGTTAGCAAGAAACGATGCTACAGGTAATGTAGTTATTCATGATTCAGAGCTCCAGTTAAGCTGAGGATTTGATGATAATTTGGAGATAAATTTGGTTAATTCCCAATGAAATATTTCTTGTGACCCCACAAGTTTTGGCTTATGGATGGGACTAGGTCATGGTCATAGACTTAGAAATCTCAGAAATTTGTATGTTTTCAAAGGTCTGTATTTACACATCTATGAAACCCATACTTCTGTGTTGTAGCAAACTTACTGCAGCTAACAACTATCTTCTACTGCTGCTGACAACAGGTCAAGGTCACTCTATAAAATTCAATAAATTGTTGTAGCAGTGCAACTCCAGGTAGTTTGACTCTGCATTACATGTATTTTATATTGATATAAATCTGTTTACTTTGTGTCTGTTTTATAGAAAAAGAGCAATTTATGTTGTGAAAGGCTTTCTGAATTACAGATGGACCAGTTGTAAAAACATTAAAGGACAATTTCTGTATTATATTATCTTTATTTTATAGATAAAAGAGCTTTTTTTGTTGTGAATACCTCTCAGTCCGGACCACAGATATACCAGTTGGTGGCAGGTTCTGCAGATGAACAAAAGAGGTAATATAGTATACATGTACATCAGTGTAAACAATTATAGAAGTTATAGAGGTTATCGTAGAGTGTATGGATATTCCTATAAGGGAGTTCATTCTGGCCTGAAATTATTTGATTCCCTTCTCATAAGCCTGTACTCTTCATGGAAAGAATTTCCTGTCTCAGGAGAGCAATTTTTTTCCTTTAAGAGTAGCACTGGTTTGGAGATGGGCCATTTATGAAGTAATTTGTGTGGTTCATTGAGTCTTTGTAACAGTTTTATAGTTGCAAGAAATGTGTGTTGCTAAAAGTTGTGAAAATAGAAAACTCTAGCCCATATTACCATGAATGTCTATATTTTATGCTATCTGCAAAAGGAAAAATATCTAGTTTGCACCACTGGGGTGTCAGAGTTGCAAATTCTTCTAGATTATTTAAAAACAAAAAAAAAAAGAAAAAAAAAAAGCAGCTAAAACAAACTTGATCCAACTTCACAAAATTGTAAAGGACAATAAGATGTGTCACACACCAGATTTAGGCTCCCACACTCAAGGGCATTGCAACAGTCAGAGATCAATATCAGTATAAAGGGGTCTTAGGGGCACTAGTTAGACTTTTTAGTGTTTCTCATTTTATTGAAGATGAACCAGTACATTTCTTATTCTGTTGTAGATGGACCAAGTACATTACGCAAGCCGCTGAAGCTCAGAAGAAAAGTGACCAAAGTCAGAAGAAAAACCCAGCAGCCGATAAACTCAATAAAGTCTCGGAAACACAGATAATTGATAATGCAACACCAGAGTAAGTTACACTGTCTTTGAGGTAAATTCATGTAATAGGTAAATTAATTCTCTTGTGAGAGAGATTATGCTTGATATGTAGATGTGAAGGTGTCACAGAATTCCTGATTAGGTGGGGTTTGGAGGATGATTTCAGGATGACTTTTCCTTTTCCTATTTCAGAAACGTATTTAATGACTCCTCAAGAACCTCTCTTGGAGAGATTGCTAGTAAGAGATCACAACATTGATTGTACAGAAAATTGTCCCTAATTTATCCATACAAATTCATTTTTTTGGAGCACTTGACTTCAAGATGTACCTATTATTGGGGGTTGTATGTTAGAATTGTTTTCGTAGAGTTAAGCCCCATCACGAGTCTGAAAATACCTTGTTAGCACACCTCCACATGGGCATTAGATACATTTTGGGTTTGTCTGGTTCAGGTAGAGAAGCAGACAATTAAAAAAATTTTTTTACAGTATACCCCAATGGGGGCCTCTGTGGACAATGTAGACATTTCTGGTTGTGTCATTCTTAGCCTTTAGATCCTTTTCTGATATTGACAGTCAACAAATAATCAGTTTGGACATGGAAAAAATGTATGCTGTGGGTTTATGTGACATTGTCACTCTGATTTGTATGACAGCCTGAACTAGTCATTTTAATGGTTGTTGGCTCACCTGTATAAAAGTACAGGGAGCTATTGTTGTCACCCTGACATTGATGTGGGTGTGGGGTCACACTTTAAAGTTTAACATCAAAGTTTTTTATGTGATGGGCATGGCACTGTCAGGCATGCTATCCTATATGCAGACAGGACTGGTCTTGTCTGGGCCCAGTCAGTTGGTCAAAAACTGATAAAGTTTTTAGCTAATGAGACATTAAATTTTCAAACATATTGTACGCAAAGAAATGCCATTTTTTGCTGAAAAAATGTGAGGAGCTTGCATTGCAAAAGCCCCTCACATTTTGTCTGCAATAACATGAGCACACTTGAAATTTTTGAGTAATATAAGACTTAACAAATACTCTCTTAATGGCTTTATTAAGCTAATGATGATTTGAACAACTGTGCAAAAATTAAGGCAAATGTTGTGTTCTTTCAGCATGATAGAGCAAGACAATGAAGAAGAAGCTGTTGTTAATGTAGAGGGTGGTCTTGTTCATCCAGATAATGTTATCCAGGAATACACCGAGATTGGCGAGGCCGTTCCTGTCTTCACTACTATAGATGGTAAGATTGTTATAATGCAGTACTCAAAGTGTTAAGTGTTGAAGAATCTGGGGGGGGGGGGGGGGGGGGGGGGGGGTTGAAGATGGGTGGATACAGGGTGTTTGTGAATACACACTGGGCCTGTCACCTGTTGCCTTTGAATACGCATACTACCGTAGTGCTGAGAAGTCATTGCAACATCCACAGCACATTTTTCTGAAAAACAGGAGCTGCTGGAGATCTTCAGAAATTTTGCTCCTATACTCACAGCATTTGCTTCAAGTCTACTGAACAACAATAGCTCTAGATAAGTTCAGGGTTTTAAGTTAATCCTGGGATAAGTTTTCCTATGTCAACAGAAAACATATGCTGTGACCTCCCATTAGAACAGCCTAGATGAGACGGTTCTAATAAAGGGTCACAGCATATGTTTCTGTGCAGATTTATTTCGAAACTATCCCTGATACTCCTTTGTATCTGGGGCGATGGACAAGATGCTGCATTTCACTTGTATGCTGTGAGACTGTGGTATTGCAGTGTAGTGGCAAAGTATAGAATACAATATACCTCTACATTGTAGTGTGTTTATGGCAGAATTGGGACGTCTCATGTTTTGCCATGGAAACGACATTCTAGAAATGTTAGCTTTCTGCAAGTTTGTTAGAGAAGAATTTATCAGATCACATATAATATCGTTTTATACATGTATTTATGTAATTCTTTTCTGTTTTCATTTTATGTTTTTGCTGACAAATTTCGTGTATTTATGTGAGTGTTTTTTATTGAAAACTGTATGAATATGAATTTATTATAATTAAGTTGACTAAGATTTGAATACATACCTACAGGGTTATGGGTGATCATGTTTCAGCTTTCATTGTATGTTGCATTACCCCACCCACTTTGACGGCATGTCCCGGCAGCATGGCAGTGTCTTCACCTCACTAATGGTCTTGTCCTCACTGACAAGTGTTGATTTCTCTGCTTATCCAGAAACCAAAGTCAGACATATTATGCCATACAATTTGTGTTTCTTCTGTAATGTCTATAAATTTTCTTCAAGGGGAGCAAATTGTTCCATTGACCGCCATTGAGAAGGGAGGAGGGAGGCAGTATTAACCCTTAATGCACCAAGAAGCAGACTACAAAATTTACGTCTGCAGAATTTCAGATAATGTTTCATCCAAGTTATATCATATTAAGAATTCAAAGACTACAGGGCAAACAGTGTATATCCAGGTGAGGTGGCTCATTATGAGCCACCTTATCACAATCTACATTATCTGCAAATTTTAGTATTTTCATTTTTGGTGCTTTGAGGGTTAAAGAGTTACTTCTCATGAAAGTGTACCCATTTAACTTTAGGGTTATTATTATAGTATTCTTTCATTCATGACCACAAAATGAAAAGGAGGACCTGCCTCTAATTGTTACTGTGAAAAATAATGTGCTTTGGGCACTCTCTCTGGGCACTAGAGCAGAGTTGATGTTTTACAGTAATTCTATAACAATATCATTTATTCTCCATACAATCATTGCAATTTCTTTGCTATTGCTCTAAGGAGGGCAGGGGCAGATCCAGAAATTTTGAAAAGGGGGTTCAAATTAGCTGAGGGGAGGGTTTGATTTGTGCAGTTTGACCAATTTTTCCTGAAATTCCCCATGAAAATGAAATAAGTAAGGCTGAAGAGGGGGTTCCCTTCAACCCCCCAAACCCTCTCTGGATCCGCCACTGGGAGGGGCCATGACATAATGAAAGGAAATTATCTTGGAAATATTGTTAAAAGTCATTATCAGGAACCCTCATTATGAATGAATTCAGAGATGGAAAGAGCTGATAGGCATTTGGCTGTTATGAACACGACTTTTGTTTAGTGTCAAAGGTAAATTTGGTTTCTGGATAGTTATAAAGCAGAGAAACAGTAGCCATGGTTGCTGCATTGTTACTGATATGAGTATGTAGGTTTGATATGAGTGTGGCTATGTCACAGAGCTCCAGATAAGAAGGGGTTATGAGGATAATTCAAAGATAATTTTTCTTATTTCTCAACAAAAACATGCATTGTGACCCCTCATTAGAACCGTCTCGGCGAGACGGTTCTAATGATGGGTCACAAAGTACGTTTTTATGGAAAAATATGGATAATTATCCCAAAATTATCGCTGTTACCCCTTCTTATCTGAAGCACTGTATGAGTGTGTAGGTTATACTGACATATAGTAGGGCAAGTTACCTCTCTACTTGTACTCTTCTGCTGCCAAGATAATTCTGAAGAAACATTTCCTGCATACAAGCTTGTAGACATTAAAAATATAGAAATCAACGATCTTTAATTAAGCCTGCTTGTGCTCATAAGTTTGGTGTTTGAATACAGGTCTTGAGACATCATTTTCTTTAAAAAAAAAAGGATTTCTAATTCAGATCAGACTTGCTTGCATGTCACATGATCATCTTTACATACAGTTCTACTAAAGTTGGGACAACTTGGTATTGCTGAATAAGAAAAGCTATTGCAGAATTACCATAGAGCATTCCCACATATTTGGCACTCTGTCTGGGTGGAAGGTTTGAGTGAGAGACATCTCTACTGCTCACTTCTTAAGTAGACTCTAAAGTGACAGAATTTTTCTAGCTGGAGAGGGAGTTACTGCTATGATCACTCTCAGGATGCAGGTTATTTCCTTTATGAGAGGTCACCCCTGCAGAAGACATTCATTTCCCAGGGAAGCAAATATGGTGGCGCCAGAGCTCCAGATAAGAGTGGGTATTGAGGATAATTCAAAGATAATTTTTCTTATTTCTCAACGAAAACATATGTTGTGACCCCTCATTAGAACTGTCTCAATGAGACGGTTCTAATGATGGGTCACAAAATATGATTTAATCGTGAAATATGGATAATTATCCCTAAATTATCTTTGTTACCCCTTCTTATCTGGAGCACTGGACCGTGCTGATAAAACCATCTGCCTTGTAAAAATGGCACCAAAAGCATGGAGGTGTGTCCATATATCTTTAATACGGAAGGATTGTTTACTATGCCCTCAAAAACAGAGTACACGTATAACATGCATTACAGACATGCATTACATTGCTAAATATAGTTGAAAACGTCAGTCACTATCATCAATAACAATATGATTTGATTATCAGATATTAAAGTTGCTAGTTCTGTATAACCGGTCTTGTTAATTTTATCCTGCCAGAGTGATATCCATGATAATAAAACACTAATTTAGTTTATAGCATTCTTAGATTAGCAAAATTAAGGCATTGAAAGTAGAGATGAACCATATCTGGGTCTCCTATGTAGAATTGGACACTGACCTTGGTTTTCCAAGATGCATTTGGACTTAATTTCCTAAAATGCATGAGAGTGATTTTCATCATAATACAACACTTAACATGATAAAGAAATCACAACTAAATTAGGGGATATTTATGCCCCTGCCACGAAGTGGGAAGGGGCATATAGTTTTGTCCTTGTTTATATCTAATATGCTTTGCATTTCTCATCGCTCTATTTTCCTTCTTTTCTCAGTAAATTCTGACCTCATCTGACCTTGACCTCTCTGAACTTTGACCTCTGCTTCAAAAACTTGCCCTGCTGTACATCTAACATATAGGTTCATATGTCAGACTTTGAGTTTTGTCCATAAAACACAATCTCATGTGCAGCAAGTCACCCAAATAAAGATCAATTAATTTGTTTTTGAACTTGAAAACATGAGTATTGACTAGTTCATTTACTTAGGTCATGGGCTCAAGAGGATAACAATTAGGATGGATCCTACAGAACAGAAGAAAGTACCTTTATTGTATAGGGTACAGCTCATTGTAATTTGTTCTTGAATTGGAAAAAAAAAATAATGTAGAGCTCAAAGCCTATCAGTATGAAAGTTGATTTTTATTTGGCATGTCGAAAATATGTATAATAATTGAATTTGGGGGAAAAAATAGAAAAAAATTGAAACATTATTAAGATTGTTGATTTGTTTTATGGACAAGTGTAAATTGTGAAACTGATTACCTAGCACCCTGTTGTTGCTTCCTGCATGCTTGTAATGTGTTACCATGGTTACAGAGAAATTACGCCATAATGATGAGGTGCTGGAGAGAACTTTGGAAGAGAGACAGAAATTGATAGGGGAGCTGCTTGATGTGGAACCTAGTGATGTACCGGACAAGGTCAAGGTAAGCACACGTATTTGTATGTTTACAATTTTTACTGTGCCATAAGGTGAGAGTTGTCCCTTCCAAAATGACTGCAAATATGTAAATCAGTCTTGTGTCATTCTGCTATAAAATGAGTTTTTCTCATTAAAAACTATTCCAAAGATCTAGATATGTTATACAAGATGGATCTATGTCTTTGAGATTGTTTTGGAAGGGAAACAGCCCTGTCTTATAGGGGAAGAAATGTGCAGCGACACGACAAAACCAAGAATGTGGTTGTGTGCCCAGCACAGACTCAGATCAGCCTGGGCATCTGCCCAGTCTGATCAGAGTCTTAGCTGTCCGCATGGAGGTAGCATAGACCCTTAGCTACCCTTTGAGCACTGAACAAAGAGTCTGGTCAAACTTGTCAGATGCCCAGGCTGATCTGAGTCTGCAGAGGGTGCATGACCACATTGTTGGGTTTTTTCATGTCAAGGCTCAAATATGGTAGGTATTGCCACAACTGCTGCTACAGGAACAACATAGGGATCACTTCCTGGCAGTGTTGTTTGCGATTGCATCAACAGTGGTCATCGTCTGCATTTAGATACATTTATCAGAGACTAAAAGATTTTTGTCTTGGAACTTTATCTTGGCAGTTGTCACATAGCCTTCCATGGAATTCTTACATTATCCAGAGATCATTTTGAAGGAGGATCATTTGCTAATATCACACATTACAAAAAAGTTCCCTTAGTTTTGAAGGAAGGGAAAACGTGCAAGGTAGACTAGTTAAATATTGTTCATAAAACTATTTTTCAATTTAAATAGCCTCTTCAATTTATCACCAAGGATAATTCATATTAAACTGATCAGGTGTAACAATGATTGGTTGGTGGTTTAATACTTGTAAAGAACATTCTAATAGTTTGAACACTTTTATGTTTGAAATGCAATTCATTACTGTTTGAACATGGAGAAATGTAATAATTTTTTACAGGTTTGAGCCTTTCTAACTTTATAGTAATCTATTTATGCCTCATATATTTTCAGGAAATTGAGACAGAAGATGGTGCTGGCATACCTCAAGATCTAATAGCCGCATGTAAACAGCAGACCACACAGCTGTATGACATGATGAAAAATGCCCCTCACAAACAACCTGATGATTGTATGTCATAATTACTTTGTCTCTTTTCACAGGATAAAATACTCTGTTGTCTTTGACAAAATACACTCTCATTTAAAAGAAGTAAAAATAGAATTGATTTTAGCCATGACATTTCACAGGTTTTCTGTCTGAACCTTCCGTTATAATATATAGATGCATGCTTGCTGTGAATGGATGCTACCTTGTAAAGTTATGATTAACAGTATAACAGTCAGAGCTCCGGAGTTCAAATATTGAGGGCTTGAAAATGTCTGCTTCCTTGTTTTTCAGTATGCTACTATGTTATGGATTCTAAATTAAATTATTCCGTTAAGGTAGTTTTTTTGAATTTCATCAACATTCATATACAGTTTCTCTTAGGGCTATTCCAGTTAAACGTAAGTACCAGGGGAAGATGGCATGTTTTTAAACTACTGTTGTGGGGTGCCTGTCTTTTAAATGCTTCTGTAGGGGACGGGAGTGTGAGAAACTTCGCTTCTATCTGTGGGAGGTCTTTTCTATTCAAATAAGATTAGATTCCAAAGTGTAAAATGTGATAGAATGCATAGAAGCAACAGGCAACAGCCTAATGAAATATGAGCTGCATCATGGATGTATTTTCATAGTGCATGTAAACAAGATCATCATTTTTCAGAACAATCACTATACTCCGGTAAAACCCCAATCACAAAATACAGCTCTGTAGAATAGAATATTATGATGTGAGATGAAAATTTTCTTCTGTCCATATAAAATTTGCTTCTATGGTGGGGTGTTTGCTTGAAAATGAAAAAGCTCCTGTAGGTAGTCCCATTGCAAAGAAATTTGATTCTGTTGGTTGTCTGAATTAAAAAAAGTGCCTTATTCCCTAGGTACTTGTGTTTAACTGGAATTGCCCTAAGGTGCATGGGTACATATGCATATTTTTCTGCCATTTTTAAAAAGGAGAACAGATTTGAGCCATGACACGACAAAACCAACAAAGTGGTTGTGCGCCCAGCGCAGACTCAGATCAGCCTGGGCATCTGCCCAGTCTGATCAGAGTCTTCACTGTCCGCATGAAGGTAGCTCAGTCCCTTAGCTAGCCTTTAAGCTCTTTGCGAAGAGTCTGTCCAGACTGGGTGGATGTCCAGGCTGATCTGAGTCCGTGCAGGGCGCACAACCACATTGTTGGTTTTCTCGTGTCGCGGCTCATTTCATGACTTCCAGTTTGCTTCCCTGGAGGATGAAACCCTTTTAAAATAGGGTCTACAATTAAAGGAAAGACTTTGCTCCTAGTGGAGTAAGTTCTTTCCTTACAGAGTTGATCCCCATTGAGAAGGGAGGTAAAAATAATTATGGGGGAGTTGCTTTCTATGAAAGTGTACCATTTGGTTTTGGTACCATTAGGTTTTCAGAAATAAGACGAAATATTTGCCATTTGTGGAGCTCTGACTCACTTCGTCAGCCTTTAATTTAGGAATCGCATGAAATTACCTTGACACCAAATGTATTGTCAGACACTGTTTTGAATAGAAAATGTTTGTTTACTGTTAGTGTAAAAGTTGGCTTGTTTTATTACATGTGCTTTTGTTTAAATGCCACAAAAAATTCTTATTTTGTTTAAATGGGACAAAATTACTTATTTTGTTTCTTGTTTCTGAAAAAAAGTTATAGATAATCTGGTGTCATGTTAACTTAAAGAGTTACGGGCAGAAATGTTTGTGCTGACATTCATATCGCATCAAGATTTACACTATTTATCGGCAGTGTATAGAAAAATTCCTGATAGCCTGATAAATGGACTTGTCCATGAACGCTTTAAACAAAGGGTGGAGTCTTAGCTCCAGATAATGTGGGTTTTGAAAGTTAACTCTGGGTTTAAGGTTATAAAACTTGAAAATAATCTCAAACTCAAAATACAGCACACTGATTGGCTGCTTCCGAGCATGTGCTTGGAAGCAGCCAATCAGTGTGCTTTATTTTGAGTTTGAGAATGTACTCAAGTTTTATAACTGGTATACTTTTTCTTATTTTTCAAGAAAATCATATAATGACCTTTCTTAAAAACTGTTCTGATAAGAGAACACAACATAGATATTTCCTAATGTTATTTTCAAAATCCATCTTTATCTGGACTTGTAGCTGAGGCCGGATATGCATGATATTGCAAGTTGAAGGCAAAAACCAGAGATATTTTACAGAGCTCTAGATAAGAGGGAGTGCTTGATGATAATTAGGGATAATATTTGTTATTTCTGCATAAAAACATATGTTGTGACCCCTCATCTGAACCGTTTTGTTGAGACAGTTCAGATGAGGGGTCACAACATATGGTTTCAATGAGAAATAAGAAAAATTATCCCAAATTATCTTTAAATACTCCCCCTTATCTAGTGCTATGATTTTATTCGTATGATTTTAGCACACCTGGCAGTCTGGTTAGTCGTAAAATATCTGTATATGTCAAGTAAGGTCAGGTAAATACATCATATTTTTTCTGTATTTCAGCAGCGGATGTAGTTGAAGATGACATTAGTGTACCCATTGCTATGGACCGGCTACAAAACATGGCCTGTCGCATGAACCAGATTCTCACTAATCTATTGGTAAGTTAATAAATTTGATAATAAATTTGTTGAAAATTGGAAGAAAAAATGTCTCTGACTCCAGACAAGAAGAGGTTTAAGCTCTGCCATACAAAAGTTCAGGAAGAGCTTTATTTATTGTGACTCTCCAAACTGTGCGGTGGAAGACACTCCTGGGCATTACGCAAACATTTTATTTGGAGCTCAGATACGTGCTTGTAGGTATCAGCTATCTAGATTGCTTCAATGTGGGGCTTGCTTTGGTTAGCAGGATTTAATTTGGTTTACCTGATTCCAGTCTAAGTATCACTTTTGGTGGGTCATATAGAAAGTGGTGTGTTGTTGTCCATAATACAGCTATGAGCCATATATTTATGGATAAAATTGAATTTCCCATATAGTTTATTTCAATTTAATGCTCATAAGAATATTCATTTCGAAATTTCCAATAAACTAATTTGAATTAAACAGAAAAATGGTAAAATGTTATTTTTTCGTGTTTCTTTTAGTCATTTCGAATGTGGAGAGCCTAGGGAATTTGGCAAAAATGCTGTCTTGTTAATAAAGCACTAAATATTCAAGTCAACTTTATGGCCTTTCCATCATGCAGAGCTCCAGATAAGAAGGGGTAACGGGGATAATTCTGGGATTATTTTTCTTATTTCTCAACAAAAACATACATTGTGACCCCTCATTAGAACCGTCTCGCTGAGACGGTTCTAATGAGGGGTCACAATGTATGTTTTTGTTCAGTAATATGAAAAATTATCCCTAAATTATCCTTGTTACCCCTTCTTATCTGGAGCATTGATCATGCATGGGTTGCCATTTTTACAAGGAAGACAAGTTCATCATATTGGTACTTGTATTCCTCTTTATACTTGAGGCTGCTCTGTGCTCTATGAGAGCAAATTGATCCCTCTGTGAATGGGGAGCATGTTAGAAGTTTGCCACTGACCATATATGCAGCAGGAAAATCTATTCACTTGCAATTAACCATCACTCTTGGAATCCTAAAAATTCTAAAGCTTATAGAAATACAGTTCTAACTGCATGCCACATAGCTGTTGTCTAAGGGAGGTCTCCATTCTTTACGTAGAATATCGTCTTTTGTAGATATTGCTCATTTTCTAGAGGGTCTACCTCAATTTCAAAGTGTGCTGTATTTATGTTTTATTTAGATTTATGTTTACAGTGGTACCTTGTCTTTTAATTCTTAAGGGAATAAAAAAGAGAGGAAAAATCTCTTGCTTGCTGTTGAAATATTCCTTGAAGGTGAATGCATACACATTCAACAGAAGCAGCTCTGCCATTTTCAGTTGTGTTGGTCATTGATGGAGCAAATTCCTTCATACCTCCTTATGTATTAGGCTCCTCTTACTGAGAAGTTGATAGAATGGGTAAGAGGGATAACTTAGGGATAATTTTCCTTATTTCTCTATAAAGACATATAATGGACCAGCCCCACCCCCCTCCCCCAAGCTCCTGAATCTGTTTCCCTTGTTAATATGGCAAAAAAGATGTCACTGTTATTCTGCTCAACTTAATGTATTATACATATGGCAACTTACAAACTTATACTTGTGGATGAAAAACAGCATTCTAGAATTGTACATGAGTCATGCCTTGAGAAAACTTGCCTTACAGCATTTGGAAAGAGTCCTGATTGGTTTGCCACAGCTTTGCTGTTCACATATGAGCTGCGGCACAACAAAACCAACAAAGTGGTTGTGCACCCAGCGCAGACTCAGATCAGCCTGGGCATCCGCCCAGTCTGATCAGAGTCTTTGCTGACCCCATGGAGGTAGCTTAGACCCCTAGCTATTATTTGAGCGCTTAGCAAAGAGTCTGATCAGATGATCGGATGCCCAGGCTGATCTGAGTCTGCTCTGGGTGCATAACCACTTTGTTGGTTTTCTCGTGTCGCGGCTCAGTACCCAGAATCCTTTATGGCTGGTCAAATGATGTATTAATTGCCCATGCATTTTGTTGTACCAATTCAGTGTTATCAGACAGAAGAAGTTCACAGCATTTTGCAGCTTTATGATTGGCTCACAGATGTTTTTTTTGCGCCAGATACAGCTTGTGCGTAGAGTCTCATTTATGTTTCCAGTAATGTGTTGTTTTCTTTTTGTATATATATGTACCAGGGCCTGTTTGTTCAGAGCATCAGTAGCTTAATGAAATTTTAAGTCAGGGATTTTTAAGTCTTCTATTATACATAAAACTATGTGTGCTAATATTTTTTTGCTCTTTACATTTTTTTTTTGGCAAAAAAAATGCAGTGGTTTTTTTGCCTACAGTACATTCGAAAATACAACCTCTTGTTAACTCTTTAAGCCCCAGTGACGCAATTAGCAAAATTTGCAAACAGCGTAGATCCTGATGAGGCGGCTCATAATGAGCCGCCTCATCTAGATCTACACTGTTTGCCCTCTAGTCTTTGAATTCTCAATATAAAAAGTCTTGGACAAGACGTTTTTTAATTTTTGCAGACGTAAATTTTGTCGTCTGCTTTTTGGTAGTGAAAGAGTTAAGTAATGATATTGTTAGTTTTGAACAACCTGGCCCAGATCCTTATCTTTTGTTATATCTTTGACCTCATTCAGAGGGAAGTTGTATTGTTTTTGTTTTTTTTCTTAATTTGTCCAGATTCAGTTGATTCATTGTTTATCATTAGTTGTCTCATAAGTTCATTTTCAGTTTCTGTTCACTTAGTTGTGCTTCATACTTTGTGTTTTGTACGCCTAGTTGTATTCCTTGTCATATATATTATATACATTGTTGGATATCAAATCTCCTACAATATTTGTTTTCAAGATTGTCATGTGGAATGTAATTTTGTTTTGTGATTCAGGCACAAACCAGAGCTACGTCAGCGTCAGCTATCACATCACCCGTGTCGCAGGTCAGGGCAGTGAGTTAGTTGCTAGGCAACAAACTTCAGTTATATCTCTTAACAAACAGGAAATATGGGAACTGTATCTAGAATCATACTGGAATGCTTGATGTATGCTCTCTGTTTTGTATAGGGAATGGAGAAGGATTTTTGAATGAAAAACAATTGAAATTTGGCCTTTTCATTATAATTTTCCGTCCAAGAACTTCCCCTTCATAAAGTTTTGTTTTATCTCTTCTGCTGTCTAACAGTGTGTTATATTTAATTCTTAAAGTCTAATGATTTGTAAAGCTTTAAAAACCTTCTGACTACTGTTCAAAATCTTCCAATTACTTTTACCAAATTACATAACACTTGTTTAACATGCCTGTTTCAAGGTATGAATCTTTAAAAACAACTCTGAATAATTCTTCATCTCTGATTCTATATTTTCTCTGTTTAGTTAACAGTCTAACTGAAGTTTTAAGCGTGATTTCTGTAACTTCACTAATCTCTGCCCAGCCTTGCATAGTTTGATACTGGACATCGCTATTGTATGGACAGACCATAGCAACAGTAACTCTTATGTATGAGTAAATTAGCTTACTAACTAGCAATACACGAGAGAACACGAACATACACTTTTTGTGTTTTACTGAAATACCCATATTATAGAATTGTATCTGTTATTTAGTATAGGCCTCAAACAACAGAGGATTTAAAATGTCTCCTTGTTTAACCCCCTGTATTCAAACAAAATCAGAAGTAATTTCGGCCCAGGAAATTGCATCATTTCCATTCCTGACAGTTTTAACATGACAATGTTTATCCATGACAAACTTTACATCACATATTTTTAGTGTCCACTATTATTAGAGTTGCATTAAGCTAGCTTTCCTGGCCTGCTGGAAAAAAAGAAATTTACATAATTTCTGAGAATTCCGTGCTGCATTTTCAATGACAATTAATAAATGTTAAGTCAGTAAGATGTATGGATACACTTCTCTGTGGTTTGGTCACCGTTTATACAAGGGAGACAACATGTCAGAATATTTGCTTTCTCTGTAGGTGAGACTGTTCTGCAAAGGGAAGCGACTCTGAAAAGAAAAAAATGCTATCTAGAGAGAGAGCAGATTTTTTCCTTTCAGAGTAGCCATCTGCAAGAATGGAGGCAAGTACTTGTAGATTTTAAGTGCTGGTCGCCCTTAGAGGTGTAGTCCTACCCTTAAATCATTAAAATTTTAGGTGGAGAAATTAAAGGGACATAACTTGTCACTGACATCATAAGAAGGCTTTATACTGCAACAGCAGTATGCTTTGCTCATGTGTGCTGTTGCTTCTGTTACTACAAGGCTAGCTAATATACTGCTAAAACATAGGGATGGTTCTTTGCGCTTGCATGATGCTCAGTTCACACAGGGTACAATACGTTGCTGTCAGCCAAGAGCTGCTTCCCTTGCAGTGCTGCGATGGACTAGGATGCGTTGCTGAAAAAATCTGTTGTTTGTGAAGGCGTATTTTCACTTGCACTGGGTGTTTTTTTTCTGCTGTTTATGAACACAGTTGGAATTTTGTTCTTCTATTCTTGTGGAAGTTAGCTTCAGTTATGCTAGTCTTTAAAATTATTATTTGTATTTCACTAAATACTTGTAATGCTGTATTCTGTTTTCCTGCCTTATGGGTTTCAGGGAATCTTTCATTTCTTGTGTTGACTGCTTTCTACATGTGCCTGGAAGAGCAGTGGATGATACTATTCTAATTATTTTCTTCTTTTTTTTTTTTTTGCATTTTAAAGCAATGCAGGTCCAAACTGCTTATAAAAGGATGGCTAAAAAAATCACAAACCTATAGGGCTTTATAAAATATACTTAGATTAAGACGATTTTGTTTGAAATGCAATGTTTTTAGTGAGAATTTGCAAAAAATTATGGTAAATGGCCCAAAAATTTGTTCAGGGCAAAATTCTTACTATATAAAGAAATTTACCAAAAAACAAAACACAAATCATAATAAATAAATAGATGAATGAAAATTAAAAAAAAAAAAAAAAAAAAAAAAAAAAAAAGACTTGAAAATAATTCATTACATGTATTCACAATGTTTGAGTCTGTGTCCTTGAAGTCGGGCTCTGTTGAGTATATTCAAATTCATGGTTACTCATTTATACATGGAATATAAAATTTATTATTGATGACGTCCAGAACAGTGGCCATAAATAACCTGACTAACATAAACTCCAAAAGTTATGAACATGATGAAAGGGACAAAAATTAGGTTGTTTGTACTGAGGAAAGTTTGAAATTCAGTCTCGATAAAAGTTTCAGTGTTTGAAAATTTATGCACACAATTTTACAGCTAAAAATTGTCCCTAAAATTTCCAACAATGTGGTTTTCTGTAAAAAAAAAATCTCATTGCTTGAAATTTTAGGAACAAATTTTAGGGCTAAAAAGAGCTGTCGCCTGACAGCATAGCTCGCCTGAATTGGTGCTTGCCCATCACACAGTTGCTATTGGGGTTTGGTTTGCGCAGTACAAAACTTAGGCAAGCATTCCCTGCTTCGTTAACATATAAACAAATTCTATCTCAAAATAAGTCTTAAAAATAAAATTAAGATAAAAAAAAAATATAAAAAATCACATAAAATTTCAGTCCCTGACCTGGAGTACAAGGTACTGAGGGGTAGGGGGTGGCTGGATTTATCAAAACCCTGGACCATTATCTAACATCAGTCAAGTTAAGTATCAACTGAATCCATTGTGACACTGTACAATTATGTCTTCATTAAGGTTTAACCAAAATCTTAAAGACAAAATTCTAAGTGGATGCCCTTGACTTCAAGGTCACCCAGTGGGTAAGTAAAGTATTTTATAAAAACTCAAAAAAAAATATCTAACAGTTTCAAGTATTAACTAAATCTATCCAAGCATTATGAATCCGTATGCAATTTGAAAACTTAACAAAACCAAAATTTCCGAAGTCCATGACCTTGACATCAAGGTCACTGATAGGGGTTGGGGTAGTACTCTGTAATAATTTGAACCAATATTTCACTACAGTGCAAGTATCAAAGGAAATCATCCATGGGTAAGGGAGATATGGGTCTTTAAAAAACTTTAACCAAAACATCTAATCCGGAAAAAAAACAAAAGAAAAAAAAACAAAAAAACAGTTTTCTAAGTCCATGACCTTGACATCAAGGTCACTGAGTGGGGTGGAGGTGGTTCCTTGTAAAACTTAAGACCAATATCTAACTACAGTGCAAGTATCAAAAGTGTCCATCCATGGGTTAAGGAGATATTGGTCTTTACAAAACTTTAACCAGAACATCCAATTCTAAAAACACAAATTTTCTAAGTCCATGACCTTGACATCAAGGTCACTGAGTGGGGTGGGGGTGGTGCCTTGTAAAACTTTGGACCAATATCTAACAACAGTGCAAGTATCAAAACGATCCATCCATGGGTAAAGGTCTTTAAAAAACTTTAACCAAAGCATCCAATCCGGACGCCGACGCCAAGGTGACAACAATAGCTCTTCCTGAACTTTCGTTCAGGTGAGCTAAAAATTGATCATAAAATATAAAGCTATGTGATTGTTGAGGAGACAGAATGTCAACAATTTAAAAAGTGCAATTTTACAGAGACTGAATTCAAAGGGTTGAAAAAAAAAATGTCACCAAAAGATTTCCACCGAGTCTGAATTTTTAAATTCAGACTCGGTGGAAATCTTTTGGTGACATTTTTTTTTTTCAACCTTCCCAGTCAATTACCATATAAATGATTTTTCTTTGTCTTGGAAGCAAATCATCCTACTGATAAAGAGATGAGGCTTTGAATTTTCTCTGAAAAACAGAATACCTGAAATTGTTGTATTCACAAGAGTGTTTATGTTGTAAAGTAAACAGTGCTCCAGATAAGAAGGGGTAACAGAGATAATTTAGGGATAATTATCATTATTTCTCCACAAAAACATATTTTGTGACCCATCATTAGAACCGTCTCGTCGAGACGGTTCTAATGAGGGGTCACAACATATGTTTTCGTTGAGAAATAAGAAAATTTATCTTTGAATTATCCTCAATACCCCCTCTTACCTGGAGCTCTGGTAAATGTTTCAATCTAACATTGTTTTGGATGTTTGTTGAATTGTTAAATTACAAATGTATTTGGAAGATTGTTAGTATCTATATCTGTTCACCATACATGCCATAATTTCTGAAAGTTAGTCTAGTAGAGCTAGGCTCAGGGGTCATATTTATAAAACTACTTAAGTCGTTGCTATGCTGTTGCTAAGGCTAAATTTCTATGATGGAGATTCCCTACAACTATGAAATTTGCTCTGGAGGATCAGTATTTTTCAGACTGTTCCTCCAGAGAAAATTTCATAGTTGTAGGGAATCTCCTTTTTAGAAATTCAGCCTTAGCAACAGCATAGCAACGACTTAAGTGGTTTTATAAATACGACCCCAGTTGTTTAAAACTGATGATATTACTAGTTAATGAGACAGACTATGCAAAAGCACTGCCAGTGCAGAAAAAAATGATAGCTTTAGCAGTGCAAAAGGCTCCTGACATTGTTCAGCAAAAATATATTTTTTTATGTATTATAGACTTAAAAAGTCATTGACTAGCAACTTTGTTGAGCAAATGATGCTTTGATAACTGAACTCAGAAAGAAAAAATGTGCATTTATGATATTGTTAACTTGCAGCAAATGTCAAAATGACATTATTATGTGTCCACTAGAAAATCATAAGAAATTTTAAAATGGAAAAAAAATGTGTTTTTTGTTTTATGAATCATGTGTCATGTATATTTTGACACTTGTGCTTTGAAGGGAGTTTCAGTGACATTGAAGAGGGTAGATATGAAATGCTCAGATCATACACTAGTAAATAATTTTCTTCAATATTAAGGTAATAGAATAGAAAGTTTAGTTGAATTTCTGTGTTTCTATCTCCTTATGTCGGCTGACTTATTGCACTGTTTGGAATAAGTGTGTTTTTGAAATTTCACAGAATTTCTTTCAGCTAGTCATATTTCTATGAGAGTCTGTCTCACACTCTTAGTTAGGGCATGCATTTTGTTTTGTTTATTTAACACATTTTCAGCATCATTTTGTTGACTGTATACTTTATATGTGTACATCTTTTTATCATAAATATATTCATAGATAGTACTGTAATGTGCTTAAGTATTCTTTAAGTTGGCAAAGGAACTCATCATTCAAAAGAAACCAGTTTTGGTCATTAAGAGCACCACCTACACTCATTTGGTGGAGGTGAAAACCTCTGACCTTTTCGTTGAAACATTACTAACTTTCAGTGTGAATATCTTGCTAAATACATCTGATTATTTGAAGTATACATTACTTACTTGAATAGAATGTATTTTTCTATAAATTTTCATGATGAATGTTTGAGATTTTCCTCTTCAAAAATGGTTAATCTGTAATGGTAAAGACCAAAGAAGTCACCTGCACAAATAACAAAGATTATAGATAATATGTCATGCCAACTTCTGAATTGGGACACCTTTAAATAATCAATTTTCCATTTATCCAAAATGAAAAATTACTTATTTAAGGTGTCTCAAAATTAAGGCACATTACAGTAATTCCTTCAATGAGTGCAGCAAGGGCTGGTGATTAGCATTCATTCTCAATACATTATTGTCAAAAACACTCCAACTAATCCCAGGACCATCATGTAACACTCTTTTATAAGGCTTTCCAGATGCTCCTAGTTAAATTTGAATAAATTGCCAACATATGTTCAGTTCAGTTCAATTCTCCTAATGACGTTCCCCAAGTGCCTCAGCCGTACGTAACCATAGTTGCACGCACTTGGCGCTGAGTGTCCGTCCAGTCCAACATGTGTAGAAGTAGAATCTTTCCTATGGTTTCATTATTTGTATTCAGTTTTTAAACATGTTGGTGCCATTCAACAACACTACACCTGAGACTGTTCTGTTGACATTAGCTTATTATCCAAGGATAAGAAAATTGTTCCCCCAAAAAATAAAATCAATCAATTTATCTGTGACTCTTCTATAGTTATAGATGTGCTTTTAAACATGATTTCAGGTGAATGGGTATTTCTTTAGGGATAGTGACATCACTATTTTCTATATTGCGTCCCTTTTAAATGGGTGTCAACTCTTAAAAGAAAGAATTTGCTGCAGTAGGAGCAAATTCTTTCCTTTAAGAGTAGACCCATTTTGGGAGGGGTAGCTTTCTTGAGGGTAGCAAATAGGAAGTCATGAAAGATCTTTCCTTTGCAGAAATAAAGGGAAAAACATGGAGGAATTCCCATTCACCTTTGAAAGCTTTCAGATAATGCCGCAATGCTGTAAAGGACTTCGGAGAGCTTGGCTTTTACTATTTTCTTTATTATTAATATGCAGAAGAAATTTGCCAGAATAAACCAGCCAATAATTGATATTTTACAGGCTGCAGTGAACAGCAGAGATGACGAGAGAGATCGTTTACGGAAAGAATTAAAGTATGCCCAAGAAGAATTGAATCGCCTACGTAGAATACAGAAGGCAGCAGCCCCTCTCCTTGAGAAAGACCTAATATCAGGTCGTCCAGCCAGTATTGTGTCCGAGGCGTCCACAGTGTCAGGAGAGTCTGGAGATGAGGCTAAAGAAGGTGAACAAACAGACGAACAAGAAACAGGTATGGTTACCATAAAAGCTGTATATATTGGGACAGTTAGGTCTGAGCAAATAGTGCAAACCCAGATCAGACTGCTCCTCAGGGAGCAGTCTGATCAGGGTTTACACTATTTGCCATCCCATATGCATCTTTTGGACACAGACCGTCCCGACATGATTTTAGCTGTTTACCATGAAGTAAAACAACAAATCCTCAAGGAGCAGTCTGATCAGGGTTTACACTATTTGCCATCCGATTTGCATCTTTTGGACACAGACCGTCCTGACATGACCTTAGCTGTTTACCGTGGAGTAAAACAACAAATCAATTAATCTTTTGGACACATTACTGCTCTGTAAAACCAAACTGTTCCAATTTCAGGACAATTATGGTATTATTTTTGGTGTCCCAATATTTAGAATTTTTATGGTAACCCAGTAATGTCTAGTGGACTCTTCTAGCTTGCAGTTCATAGGTCCTTTTCTGGTATGAAAGAATTTGATTTTTGTAAGAAATACTTGCATTTAATGTAAACAGTGTAGATCCTGATCAGATGCATTAATAGTTCTATAAAGTGAAAAGCTTCTTTATACAAATAAAAGTGGTCAAAATACCCAAATCATAAGTCCGAACTCATATGTCATTTAAACATTGACAATTCCGGAATATTCTATATACACAGAGATGGACCACAAAACAGAGGAGTGATCAGGTTCTTGCGAGTAGCAAGCATCACCTGCCTATTATAATACACCCGCCATATATATGTATAAGTGGAAAAAGTGAGTGAAAATGAAAGTCCAGTATTTTAAAGCCTTTAGTAAACCCTCTTAATTGAAAAGTCATGAAACTAATAATAAATGAGCCGCGACACGACAAAACCAACAATGTGGTTGTGCGCCCAGTGCAGACTCAGATCAGCCTGGGCATCCGCCCAGTCTGATCAGAGTCTTCACCGTCGGAGTGGAGGTAGCTTAGACCCTTAGCTACCCTTTAAGGGCCTAGCAAAGGGTTTGATAATACTGAGTGGATGCCCAGGTTGATCTGAGTCTGCGCTGGGCGGACAACCACTTTGTTGTTTTCCTCACGTCGCGGCTCAAATGTAAAATTGCATTTCTGCATCTACTTTTTGCAAAAAATAAGAAAATAAATGAATAAATAAATGAATAAAAATGAACTAATAAAAACATGAAATGAAAATAAAAAAATGAATAAAAGAAAAAATTAATTAAATAAAAAAGAAGTGCTGGAAAACTGAATATGAAAAATTGATAGATGAAGTGAATGATTTATGAAGGGTGGTATAAATGTTAGGAAGGCTGTTCATGTCAATGCTAGGAATGAGAGTATAGTATAGTAATACAAGCAGGTGTAAATAGCAGTTTGACAATGTTTAGAGATATAAATTTTGTAGGATCTACCTTTTTTTCCACCATTTTTGTCTCGCCTGCGAAGCAGAGGTGAGACATATGTATTGCTTTTTCTTTTGTCGTCGTCGTCATTGTCGGCGGCGGTGGCGGCGTAAACTTTTGTCGAGTTTTTGCGTTTAGGTCATTGTCTCAGAAACTATAAGGGCTAGAGCCATGAAACTTGGTACATGCATACATCTGGAAGAGTAGATCTCAAAGCCATCATCAATATTGAGTCTTGACCTACATTTTACGTTTGACTGACTTCGCAAATTTTTGTTGAGTTTTCGCGTTTAGGTCATTTTCTGAGAAACTATAAGGGCTAGAGCCATGAAACGTTGTTCATGCATACATCTTTTCTGATTTAGCTCTGTTTTGTGACAAAGCGCCAGCAGGCGAGACACCGCATTCCGCGGAAGTCTTGTTACTAAGAGAAGCAACTGTTGTAAATTCCTGTTTGCTTCCCTGGATGAAGAATTTTTTTTCAAAATACAGTCTATTCTTTAAAGAAAGAACTTGCTCCTGAAAGCCAGCAATTTCATGCTTTACAGGGACAGCAGTCAAATCTGTTGCCCCTGGTGCTGTAGATGACCTGGGTCCAGTTGTTCAAAGCATCGTTAACCTAATGAGCTCGTTAAGAGGTCAACTCGTTTAGTGTTTTGTGACTTTATAGCCAAATACACTAATATTTTTTGTTGAAAATATGTGAGAAGCTTTTGCATTGCAAAAGCTTCTCACATTTTTACAACAAAAAATATTGGCATATTTACGATATTAAAGTTTGAAATTTTAACGAGGTTGTTAGTTTTGAACAACTGGGTCCAGATTTACTACCACCCTTGCCTGTGTGGCTTCGGGTGATTCTGCATCGGATTGTCCACAGCATCTCAGGTCATTGCCCTGAAAGGTGTAGATCAGTCGTATATTATCATATGTCTTGTTTCAGAAACAACAGAGGATTCAATGCCTGGTCTTCCTGTGGAGATTGAACCCGAACCAGAAATAGTCACTGAAATTTTAACTGAAGGTCTTAATGAAGTCTCTCCAGTCACTGAAGATACCATACCTGATCTAGATGGTGAAGAAACTACAGGGACAGGCATCTTAGATGAAGACAGTTTCGATGATGTAGAAGATGGAAAGGAAGAACCATTGAACGAGGCAGAACCTCCAGATGAAGATGAAATTGAAGATGATGAGCCTCCAGACAAACAGTTTGATGGTATAATGGGAGATCAGGAAGTAGAATCAGATCAGGAGAGTGATACTGAAGGGGAAGAAGATGAAGTAAATGTAGATGAAACAGACTCTGTTATTCCTGGAACTGATATAGATAAGACTGAAACTGATACAGATAAAGAAACTGATACAGATACATATAAGACTGTCACTGAAGTGGATGGCACTCATTCTGATAGTGAACAAGGAAAGACAGTGGAGAGTGAGGATACAAAGCAGCCAGTTAGTGATATTGAGAGTAATGATATAGATGCTGGTATGAAAAGAGACAGTTCAGATGAGTTCCAAGATGCAGCAGATAAGTTGGATAAGGAGGAAAATTCAGATTCAAAAGAAGATATAGAAAAAGGTGGTGATTCTCAAAAGGATACAAATGTAGATGAGCAAGTCAGTGAAGAAAATAAACATACTAGTGATCATGAAGGTGGAGACTTGCATGATGAACATGAAGGCACACCAGTAGATCCTGTTGAACCTGTTCAAAATGGTGACACTGTGACAGAGTCGAAAGATACTAGTAATGAAAGTGATTTGAATCAAAGTGATGTAAATACTGAAACTCAGAATTTAGTGACAGATATTGATCATAATTCTAATATAGAAAACCAGTCTGGAGAAGATGAAAATGCAGATAAAGTGAAAACAGCCACCGAATCAAGTGAACAGGAAGATGTTGAGTTAAGAAGTGATGTAACTGTGACAGGTTTACGGACGTCAACTGCGGACACAGTTTGATGCTTTGTCTTCAGGGTTCGAGGTTATACAACTTGAGAATAATCTCAAGTTCAAAATAAAGCACACTGATTGGCTGCTTCCGAGCATGTGCTCAGAAGCAGCCAATCAGTGTGCTTTATTTTGAGTTTTTGAGAATGTACTCAAGTTTTATAACCTCTGGGCCAGTTTTTGTTGAAGATAATAGAAAACATATCGGTATAAATGATATGGTGTGCATCCCTTCTGTCTGGCTACAGATATCTGCATTCATTGGATAGTTTTACATTTACATGTTCTGAAAGATGAACATGAGAGTTGGAAACTATATTAGCATCAGAGGTCAACAGTCTTGTTTTTTTATGTTTCTGTATCTTGTTGGCAGTGTGTTTATGTAGCTGATGGTGAAAAGAAATTTGTATCCGTGAAATAATATCATTTGTTAATTGCAAAGTACAATTTTTTCAAAGCAAAATTAGTGAATCTTTACTTCTATGCATCGTGAAATTCGCTGCAAATTTCAAGACTATAAGTCATTGAATGCACCAAAAGTAGTAGAATTGGATGTGTAATACTATCTCATTGTCAGATTGAAAGAGTTCCTTTTGTGTAGAGTTGAAACTACACATCTCTGGTTTTCTAGCTTTTGGTAAGTGTAAAACTCTGATTTCTAAGTGAGTATATGGGTGATGCATACAGGGACTTTGTTTGGAGTGCTCCTTATTCATGAAGTTGGTCATGTATCACAATGGCTTCATTTCTGTGAAATGTACATCTGATAAGAGCAGGACTCTGAAACTTACAAGGTGCATTGTTGGACTGAAACCGATTGAAGCTTAGTGGTAAACTGTGATTCGAGATCATTGTTAGCATGGATCTCGTGTTGACAGGTCTGAAACAGGCTATGGTAAATGGGTCTTGGACCTCTGTTAGAGGGGGCATGTATTGTTAAGTAGACCAGATTTCTTGGGTGTATTCCTGTTCATGATGTTGAACATCATGAAGTTACTTCAGGTGGAGATATTAACCTATACAGACTCAGAGCTCTAGATAAGAGGGGTATTTGATGATAATTGAGGGATAATTTTTCTTATTTCTCATTAAAACCATATATTGTCAAGACGGTTCAGATGTGGGGTCGCAACATATGTTTTTATGCAGAAATAACAAAAATTATCCTTAATTATCACCAAATACTCCCTTTTATCCAGAGCTCTGTACACTACTCTGGCAAAATCCTGGGAAATTGTTTCATCACAGATGTTCAAATTCATTAATGAAGATCCTCACTGAAATGTGATCAGGGCCCAGGTTCACAAAAAACTGAGTTTATGACATTGCAACTCCTTAACTTTGCATTGCAATTAAGAATTTGGTATGACAGAACACTGTGTGAAATCTGGCCCTGGTCTGAAATGAACATTAATCACTTTGTGAAATCTTGCCCGTGGTCTGAAATGGACTTCAACCTTATAGACCTAGCAAACATAAGTAGAAATTTTTGACAAATGGTGTACTCCCAGATTAGATTGTTTATAGTGTACCAGACTATCTGTATCTACACTGTTTGCGAAAGTTTGAAGTGTTGATTTGTTACGTTTATAATTATGTTAATGCATTGGGAAATAGGTTAAAATTTGGATGAATCACAGTGATGATACTTTACTTTACATAGTCATTGAATATGAACAAAGGGGAGTATGGGGCAATGTTTATGTATATTGGGAGCTCTTAAAATCTATATATTGTATACAAATAAAACTGCAGAGATCTAGATAGGGGGGAATATATTGTAAATTTTTTGACATTTTATCAGCTCATCTGGGATTAGCTGAAAGCAAGACGGGCATTGCTTATCTGCTGTTGGTGTTATCTGCGATGAGGTAACTCAGGTTTTGTAGTTTTGCCAGTTGCGATGGGCCAGAGGAGACACAGCATTTAAAGACATTTTTGTTTATATTTCTCTACTAAAGGTGGTCACCTTGGGAAGGAGGTTCTAATGAGGGATCAGTATATGCTGAGAATAATTAAAAAAAAACTTCTCCATATGGCCTCTCATTAGAAATGTCAGAACAAGGCAATCCTAAAAAGGGGTCATAGTGTATTTTTTTCCTTAGAAATAAGAAAAATTGTCACAAAATTATTATAAGATATTCCCCTTACCTGGATTTGTGTAGAGCTAGATTGATAGGTATGTACAGACTGCCATATATGGGCACATGACATCGTAGAGTTTGACATGTAAATATAGGTGTACAAAATACATAGATATATTTACATAATTGTATGTTGGTGATTTATATTTCTATGTTACTATCCCATGTCGTTTATATTGTGGGATCTAGATAGTGCTGGCATAACTAATTAACAGAATTCTGTGCTTATTTATATGTTGTTATGAATTAATTTCATGTTTTTCTTTGGGACATTTTATTCATGTGAATGGCCTCATTAATTCATGTTAAAGACTTGTTACCTTTTAGCCATGCCATACATATAAGATCCTTAGCTCATTACATATAAGATCCTTAGCTCATATGGACAGCAAACTTTGGCATCTGCACAGATCAGTATCTGGACACACTTACATGCCAAGGAGGTCTATTATGTTCGTTTTTGCTTCCCACCTTGCCGGGCCGGGTAGCGCAATCGGTAGGGCACCTGACTCGTAAGTCAGAGGTCCTGGGTTCGAAACCCGGTCTGGCCACATACTTTCGTTTCTCCTTCCGCTGATTCAAGAAGGGCAGTTGTCAGTTACTGGCGGAAGTATGTGCACTTAGTACTGGTTAACCGCTTAGGCGGTCTAAGCCTGCCCAGGAATAGTGTGGTTAGGTTAACTGACCATCCCGACATGACCTTAGTTGTTTACCATGGACGTTAAGCATATCAACCAACCAACCAAAGCTTCCCACCTCAATTGGGGCAAACTGTTAACTTGCATCAGTAGACCCCATTTTGGTCAATCATATTTACATAGGACAACTTTAACAGAATATTATTTGCTTTCCTGATAGGCAAGCCTCTATTCCAGTGGGGGCTGCACTTAAAGGCAAGAATTTGCAATTCAGAGGACAATTTTTACCTTAAAGCATAGCCTCTTTGAGAAAGGAGTTCTGTATTTCTTCAGAGTGATTGCCCTTGGAAGTGCACTATGAAGTACAGGTGAACAATGAAGGCTTTAGCAGGCTATGTATTGTCTTTACTGTTTGCATTATTGGTACATGTGTATGCTAAGGACCTTTCATGTATGCTGTGGCTTATTTCATTTATATAATCTACTACATAGGTCAAGCAGCCTGAAATGTTGATGAAAACAGCGACAAGAAGGATCAGTGGGGGCAGTCTGTTCAAAATTAATATGCCTGCATAGGCTTTGTACTGCGTTTTACCGTGAGTATTTATTCACTTCAAGCATTTCTGAGATAGGGTTTATCCATACATGAGTCCGGGGGAGTTTGAAAGTGTATAAACATTGGAAACCATGATGAGGTTGCTCCTGGGGAGCAGTCTGATAGAGGTCTTCAACTATGCCCATATTGTCTTGGACTCTTTTCATGTTGAGCTTTAGTTTTAAGTGGACAGCAGTGACCAGCTTTATTCCCGCTGATCCTTATCTCTTCTCTGTTGTTCAGGCAGACATTAAGGTTGCTATAATCATTTTTGCATTTCATTGGTTAGAGAAACCCACCAATCAGTATATTCCTCTGTTTACTAATACCAAGAAACTTCTGTTTTTCATAGTGTTTGTACCCTAATTATTTGGACAGTTTGAGGTAGCAGACAGTGTAAACCCAGATCAGACTGCTGCTCGTGGAGCAGTCGGATCAGGATCTGCACTGTTTGCAGTATCTCTGTACATTTTCGAGAAATCGCTTCGGTCTAAATTTAATTTGTTACAATTTTGGGATAATTAGAGTAGTTGGCAGAGACATCTTAATATTTAGGGTAATTACCTTTATTGCCAAAAGTACATTGTCATTTCTGTTGTGAATCTTTTTGAAATGTTACTTTATAACATCAAAAAAGGATGGTTATTACTGTATGTCACTTACACTTAGCCATGTTCAAGACCTTGAAATACATGAATGCACATCAAAAGTTAAGCACTCTTCCATTAAATTCAGTGAATTCATATATGCGGATTCCAAATACTTAGCTAAAGACAAACTCTTTGTGCACCTTGAAAAAGACAGTATGCACTGCATGAAATGAATAGATTACATAGAGAAGCTAAAGAAAAGATCTAACTGTATAAAAAATACTATCCTTGTACCTTTGACAAGAGTTTTATGACAAAATAAAAGGCTGAAATATGTAGCAAACTGATCCCATAGTCAAATTACTTTCCTTTGCTGTGTATCCTAATGTGCTTAAGTATTGAGACACCTAAAAAAACATAAATTTTCCATTTGGTACAAATGGAAAATTAATGGGACTTCTTAAAAACATTAAAATTCCATTTGGAATACACCTTTAAACCATTAATTTTCCATTTGTGACAAATGGAAAATTAATGGGACCCCCAAAACTACATTAACTTTTCTTTGGAACCAATGGAAAATATATGGTTTGCAGGCGTCCCAATATTTTAGCACATTAGGGTATATGTGTTAAACTTTGCAACCTAAAAACAGTTTGATAGTGAATGTAATGCAATCAGTGCTTAACTTTGATGCATTTTGTGTCATACTGTAATGTTCCAAAGCTCTTTCTTTATTCACACTGCAGTCTGTCAGAATTTGCATATTTCTTAGAGGTCATATGGGTTTGAGGATAAAAAAACTCTATTAGTACCACTAGTGAGAGTAGTGTTCCAGTTTTACTCATGTTGAATATTTCAATATATTGAAACCTCTATAAGTTCAAAATGATTATACATCAAAATATAAAAGAAAAAAAAGAAGAAATCTATACCAAAGAGAAACAATTTCATGAAAAAAAAACACACAAAAAACAAATAAACAAAAAATCTATATTCTATATGCCTTATGTGAAGATTCAGCCTTTGTATTTGTGCAGGCTGAGAAGTTCACATCAAGACTAAAGATTCTGCAGAATTTAAATGGTGAAAGCAAAGAATGCAGTTTATGATGTAAATTTTGATCTGAGTCTTCACCATTCACAGTCTTTCATAATGAGAAACTTAAACTGGACTGATCATGACATAAAAAAATCAAGAAGTAATTTATACAGTTCGATCATTATTATTGTTGAGACAGCATCAAATCTCCAGAGAAAAGTGGATAATGATTCATTCATTTCTTCCTATATTTCTCCATGACATATGTTGTGGTCCTCTTTAGAGGGGCCACAACATATGTTGATACAACATATATAGCATTATGATTCAACTTGTTCTTCCTTTGTATGCTACCAGTAATTAGGTAATCAACAGTTCTGTTTCATTGATTAGTTAGCTATTTTGAGATGACTTTTATATTCTCTCAAATTTCATATAGATAATTTATAGTTACTTAGAAGTGATAACCCAGAACCAAACATTTATTGTGTCTGTGAGCAGCTGCACTGGTTTTAACATTACTTGAGCTGTGCTGTGCGAAAAGGTAAATTATGGTATGCAGACAATGAAGACCAGATCTACCCATGCTTAAAAAAACAAACATCAGTCTTCTCCATTTGCATAAAATCTGCATAATGTGAGGAATTCGCAAAGACTGATGAAGTCTGCATATATATAGTAGAGCTCTAGAATAGGGAATAGGAGGAGTGTTTCATGATAATTTTCAGGATATGATGTCTAAGTAAAAGCATATGTTGTAAAAACATTTGTTGTGACCACACATTAGAACCACCTCGGAAAGGCGGTTCTAATTTGGTCACGACATAATTATGTTTTCATTGAGACTAACAAAACTTTTTAATGAATCTTCAGACACTGTCTTTCTCAGGAGCTCTGGGACACAGGCTGATCTGATTTTTCCCTGTCAGCATCCCAGACACACCTTTTCTCATTGCCTAGTTCTTTTAATCACTTACCCTTTGTAACATTTTACAGTTTGCCTTGACTGAAATGTCATCTTGGTATTATAGCAATTATCGACTATGCAAACATTTCTAGGGAAGTACGAGACTGAATTTAGTGCTGTTTTCTTTGGGTATAGAAACTTAGGAGGCTTTTTACCTTTCCTTAACCAGTTTACACACTTTTTGGGTCCTTTTATCGTATTTACACCTTCTCTCCTGCCCCTCTCCATTCTTTCCACACACATCCATGCGCACACATACACAATAATGACAGGTCTAGTTGTACTGACAGTGTGTCTTTGAACAAACCCATTAGTCTCCAGTTTGGCTTGTACATGTACATAAACAAGTTGCAAAAGGGTGTCCATTCTATGGTGATAGAAAGTATAATGTTATGACCAGTACAGCTGTACTAAGCAGCAAGTGCAATATATCCCATCAACCATTTTACTAACTTCCATTTGTTGGTACCAGGCTTATCAGCTTCTCTTCATAGCTCCATAAACAGACAAACTGGGAAACAAAGCTCATAAATAGCATGTAGTTCAAAGGGTGAAAAAGGATTTTGATTTATTTTTAGATAGAATTGATTTACAACAGATGCAAGAATAGGTGAATCACAAATATATATGAGTTACTGAATTGTAGTTAATTCACAATGTAAAAATACTGGTAGATTTTAGAAAATAAACTGGGTATGCCTAAACCAGATTGTGCATTTGTGCAGGTTGATATAGCATTTTCTTAGCTGGCTGAGATAAGGTTTTGGGTATATATTTGTCCTGGAATCAAAGTTCCTTAAGGAAGAGAGGGGTTATTAAAGTTTACTGAATCATGCTGAAATATAAATTTCTTCTATCGGTAGAATTAGTTTCCCAGTTTAATGTTAGTTTGTCTTTTTATGGAGTATTAATTAATGTACATGCCTAATGCCAATGTTATTATTATATATATTATAGTCAAGCAAGGAATTCTTGAATTCATGTTTGCTTGAAAAAATGATAAATAAACAATACCATTTCACTTGTTTTCTGATCTTTCGTACTTCCCTTTCACCTCACATAGTACAAGTGACTTATGTTTCAGTGTGGATGGTCATATAGGTAGCTTGGCTGCCCTTTAAATTCTCATGTAAGGAGATAAGGGTATTGGGTTTTCATTGTAGTCCAACCTTGATATAATTTTGGGCATATGAAGAAGCAGGAGGGATGATGAGACTTTACGCAATCGGTAGGGCACCTGACTCAGAGGTCCTGGGTTTGAAACCCGGTCTGGCCACATACTTTTGTTTCTCCTTCCGCTGATTCAAGAAGGGCAGTTGTTAGTTACTGGCGAAAGTATGTGCACTTAGTACTGGTTAGCCGCTTAGGAGGTCTAAGCTTGCCCAGAAATAGTGTGGTAAGGTTAACTGACTGTCCCGCCATGACCATAGCTGTTTACAGTGGCCGTTGAGCATCAAATCAATCAATCAATGATGAGACTTTGATAATACAAAGGTTATTGAGGATCTGCATTTAACTAAAATTTAATTGTAGATAGCAAAGTCCTGTAGAACTGCCTACTCACCACAAATTAAGATGCTATGGAGCCAGTTCTGGTAAGCTTGCAGAATGTGCACTCTTTTCATTACCATAATTCCACTCTCATAATTTGCTGATGGAAACAGGAAGACTGATCGAAAAATGTGGCTTCAGGTGTATGATGCAGTGCTCCAGATAAGAAGGGGTAACAGATAATTCAGGGATAATTATCCATATTTCTCCATAAAAACATATTTTGTGACCCATCATTAGAACCGTCTCGTCGAGACAGTTCTAATGAGGGGTCACAACATATATTTTCATTAAGAAATAAAAAAAATGATCTTTGAATTATCCTCAATACCCCCTCTTATCTGGAGCACTGTGATGTATGTTCAAGTTTTTCTTCCAATTTCTCCAAGGGGGCCAGCTTATGTGAGTTTCTGTTTATTTCCCTGGATCACAAAACCCATCATAAAAAGCTGTAACCTGGAAGGAAATAATTTTCTTCACAAGGAGCAAGTTCTTTCAAAAATTGACCTTTTAAAATGGAAGACAATAAAGATAAGAATGAGCTGCTTCCCCTGTAACTGTACCCATTCAACTTAACTTTTGAGAGCCTACTGATCTAAGTCTGCAGCTCATGCATACCAGATTCTGTTGATCTCAGTCTGCAACTCACACATATTAGATTCTTCACATATATCAAGTTGTACTGATCTGAGTCTGATCCTCACACATACGAGATTCTACTGATCTGAGTGCTGTTCACATATAACAGATTTTACTGATCTGAGGGCGGTGGCTCAGTGGTTACTACTTGACACTGAAGCCAGAGGCTGTGGGTTGGATCCTCATCCAAGGCGAAATCTTCCTACGTCCGAATGCGTTTTTCTAGCATCATTTGCAGGGATGATGCTAACAAGTGTGCCGTCCTTTGGATCGGGACGTTAACTGGAAGCCCCCTGTGCAGGGGGGGTCATCCCCTGTGCAGGTTAAAGATCCCTACTTAGCTACATGGCTATATGTAGGCTTTCATCCTGCAACACTGGAGTGTACAAAAGTACACCTGCTCATAATACTCTGAAGAGAGGGTGTAGCAGTAAATATAGAAAGAAAGAGCCTGCTGCTAACATGTACCAGTTTCTTATGATCTGAGCCTGCTGCTCACTTGTACAATATTTTACTGATCTGAGGCTGCTGCTCCAACATACTCGATACTACTGATCTGAGTCTGCTTCTCATTCTACTGAGTGCTGCACACTTGTACCAGATTCTATTGTCCTGGGTCTGCTGCTCACATATACTAGTTTCTACTGATCTGAGTCTGCTGCAAACATGTTCCAGATTCTACTGATCTGTGTGTTACTCAAACATACAAGATTCTAATAATTGAGTCTGTTGCTCATGTTTCAGATTCAACTGAGTCTGCTACTCACATATACCAGATGCTACTGAGTGCTTTCACACATACCAGTTTCCACTTATCTGAGTCTACTGCTCACGTACCAGATTCTACTGATACCGTCCCGACATGACCATAGCTGTTTACCATGGACGTTAAGCATCAACTCAATCAATCTCTTGATACAGGTCTTCTGCTCACAAATACCAGATTCTACTTACCTGAGTCTATAGCTCACATGCACCAAATTTTACTGATCCAGAAATGGGGCACACCCATGGTTTTCACCATCTATTGATTTTGTATCACCTGTATACAAGTTAGGAAATCATTAACCATATGTGTATACAAGTTTGGGAATCAACCTGTCTAATCAACTAGATCTACGGTTGAAAATGAACAAAACGATTTAGTCTTATAAAAGGTGTATATTCCCATGAATAGTTACATTATGATATTGAAATAAAATGAAATGGAGATAAAACAAAAAAATCAATAAAAACACTAGCGTAGCAAGGATTTTGTCCCAAGCAAGAACCTAAGGCACATAACGTAGCCCCCAAAACTAAGGAAATTTTAAGTTGCTTAAAGCAAATACTCACTGGAACAGTTTTGACAGAAAAGGGCATGCCAAAAGTAATAACATATCTGAAAATTCAGAGAGATTTAAGATGCAGCTTGACAATTTAATATTTTGAAGGCTTTGTAGGTGTTTTGGTACACCTCCATTAACTCTAAAGTGAAAATACTTTTCTTCCCTAGTACAGTCAATATAAGAGCTACCCTTAAGTACAGAATTTTCTCCAAGAGTATGATCTCTTCTTTAATAACAGTGCTCTGTATACATTCATATATTTACATTTTCAGTGCATTTACAGTGCTTTCAGTACTGCATAGCATTTGTCCTAAGATGCTGCTAAATAGAGTTATGAATCAAGATTCAGAACTTTCTCAATACCCCTCATATACTGTGTACTTAAAATTTTCATAGTTTGCTATTATTTCTGCTTTGAAAACTCCATCTGTTAAGCATACAGGTGAATTCTATAAAATATTTGCTTTACCTAGAAATTTTGATCTGCTGATAGTTACACCATAAAACACCTTTGCTCAAGTTGTCTGAACTATTAAGGGCAACCACTGGTTCCAATTAATAGTAAAAACAACAGAATTTGTTACCCATAATGCTTGTCCACTGTCATACTCAAGATTGTTCTTTTGCATCTTCTGTGACTTTTTGTAGGTTTAAGCAAAAGCATGTGTTAGACACGAGGCATGAAAAGAATAGTAGAAAGACGGTCCTACTGTGTGCTTATTAGAGCACGTGCATTTTATATAGTAACTATGATAATCCATTTGACAAAAGTACCTACTGACTGCATGCCTTCGGAACATGTGTCCAGGTAATACACAATCATTGGTGTTTGTTTATTGCGGCAATGCACGCGATTCGGTGATTACACAAACGATTTCCATGTCAGCACACTGTTGTCATTTTTAGCGTGTGTCTGCTTTATAATCAGCTAATCGTTCGTTTTGTATCTTTTGTAATAACGGTCTGAACATCTTCCGCCATTTTGTTTCTTTTCCTTATGTTTTGGAAGCTGTACTGGTGATACATTCTCTTGACTACTGAAATTTTGGCCCGAAATTTTAGTCGGAAATGTTTTAATTTTATGTCAAATTCCCATATGCTATAAGTTATAAAGCTTATTTTCCGACAAAGAAAGAGCTAAATACAGTTGGAACAAAATAGCTGTCTTAATCTTAACCGTTGAATGTTACTTTTGAATATACAGAACACCGGCATTTATTTGGTTACACAATGAGAAACAATAGCCTAGCCTATAGATGACGTCATAGGCGTTGCAAGGGACAAAACTCGAACAGACTCTGAATTATAGGAAAGGTGTATAGCAAGTACAGAAATTCATTTAGATAGTGCCATGCAGCATTTTTGGTATACCTGAATTTGCTTAAAAACTGAGACACCTAAAACCCATTAATTTTCCATTTGTTCCGCCTAACACAATTAATTTGAACAGTTTTTAGGTGTCACACTATTTCAGCACATTTAGGTGGGTTTGTATAAACATTTGAGCCATGATGCGACAAAACCAACAAAGTGGTTGTGCCCCCAGCATAGACTCAGATCAGCCTTTACTGTCGGCATGGAGGTAGCTGAGACCCTTAACTACCTTTAAGCTCTTAGCGAAGAGTCTGATCAGACTTGATGGATGCCCGGGCTGATCTAAGTCTGTGCTGGGGGCACAACCACTTTGTTGGTTTTCTCGTGTCACAGCTCATTTCCTAGTTACTCTATTCAAGTCTGTCCTCATGACAGCTCTGGACTAGCACAATGATTTGCAATCTTACAAAGAAGCTATGCTTTGCTCTGTTTTGAACAGAATATGATTATCTAAAACAAGTGGAATGTCACATAAACGAATGTACTAAGCTGCTCCTTGGGGAACAGTTCCCTATGGCATATGCATAGACTCGGATCAGCCTGTTTCACCAAGAGGCAGCTGACATCAACATATATAAATGGCCAGTTTGTGAGTATGCAATCTGATCTTAGTTTCTGCTGTTTGCATTTACCTGAAGTTCCTTTTACTCCTAACATGATTCAAAGACATACATGAAATTGAAAAATACACAACCAATTTTGCAAGACGTGCAATATTTACAAAAAGAAAATTGCCTCAGAAATAGAGATTTTTGCATCACACCTATGTAATCTTCAGATCAGAGCAGGATTCTGAACCACTTGTAGACAAACAGCAAACCACAACTTTGCACCACTTTTACACAAACAGTGAATCAAGATTTTGCAACACTCGTACACAAACAGTGAATCAGGATTTTGCAACACTCGTGCACAAACAGTGAATCAGGATTGTCACCACTTATACACAAACAGTGAATCAGGATTTTGCAACACTTGTTTGTAAACAAACAATGAATCAGGATTTTCACCACTTGTACACAAACAGTGAATCAGGATTTTCACCACTTGTACACAAACAGTGAATCAGGATTTTGCAACACTTGTACACAGTGAATCAGGATTTTCACCACTTGAACACAAACAGTGAATCAGGATTTTCACCACTTGTACACAAACAGTGAATCAGGATTTTTGAACACTTGTACACAAATAGCATATTACCATTTTGCACCACTTGTACACAAACAGCAAATCACAATATGCACCATCTGGACACAAACTACAAATAAGCCGCGACACGACAAAACCAACAAAGTGGCATGTGCACCCGTCACAGACTCAGATCAGCCTAGGCATTCACCCACTCTGATCAGAGTCTTAGCTTAAAATGTAGCTTAGAGTCTAAGCTAGCTCCATGCGTACAGCTAAGACTCTGATCAGAGTGGGCGGATGCCCAGGCTGACCTGAGTCTTTGCTGGGTGCACATGCCATTTTGTTAGTTTTGTCATGTTGCGGCTCAAATCATGATTTTTCACCATTTAAACCCAAACAGCAAGTTCCAAATTTGTATCACTTGTACAGAAACAGCAAATCATGATAATGCACCATTTGTACACAAACAGCATATCATATCATAATTTTGCCCCAATTGCACACAAACAGCATATCCCAATTTTGCACCACTTGTACAGAAAAAGCGAATCATGATTTTGCTCAACTAGTATACAAACAGAATATCATGATTTTCCACCAATTGTACACAAACAGCAAGACTTGAAAAGGAACAGAAATACAATACATACATGGAATTCATAATTCGTAAAAAGTACATATGAGCCGCGACACGACAAAACCAACAATGTGGTGTGCGCCCAGCGCAGACTCAGATCAGCCTGGGCATCCGCCCAGTCTGATCAGAGTCTTCGCTGTCCGCATGGAGGTAGCTTAGACTCTTAACTACGCTTTGAGCACTTAGAGAAGAGTCTGATCGTACTGGTCTGATGCCCAGGCTGATCTGAGTCTGCGCTGGACGCACAACCACATTGTTGGTTTTCTCGCGTCGCGGCTCATATTTAGATGTAGTGACTATTATTCATACAGAACATTAAAATTACATACAACTATCTAGCAAATCATAAATTATGCAAAGTAACAAAAGTTTGTAAACCCAGCCTACACCAAACTTCTATCCCTCTCCAACTCAAGGTAAAGTACAGATTGTGTAAAGTGTAGATTGAAAATAATAATGCACCAAAATGCTATAACATCAGCTGCTGCTGGACAGTGTAGCTCACTTACTGGTTTCTTGTCCATCATTACAATTAACTCTTCACAACATAAACTTATACTCAAATAGTCAAACGCCAAAAAAACAAAAAAAATCCTGATACCCACACAACAATAACAAATACTGCACTATTATTCAGGGACCAGAGGCCATATTCATAAAGCCACTTAAGTCGTTGCTATGCTGTTGCTAAGGCTAAATATCTATAAAGGAGATTCCCTACAACTATGAAATTTGGTCTGGAGGAACAGTCTTTGTAAGACTGTTCCTCCAGAGCAAATTTCATAGTTGTAGGGAATCTCCTTCAAAGAAATTTAGCCTTAGCAACATCATAGCAACGACTTAAGTCGTTTTATGAATACGGCCCCAGCTGTTTAAAGCATTGTTGACTTAACAAAGCTGCTAGTCAAGGATTTTTTAAGTCCTCTTGTACACGTATACTTAATTGTTTTGGTGGAAAAAATGTGAAAAAGATTAGCAGTAAAAAAGCTCCCCATATTTTTTGCGAAAAAAAAAAAAAAAAAAAAAATCTGTAGAACTGCACTTGCGGGAATGTTGTCAGGAGATGCCTTTAGAAGCGATCTCTGAAGACGATTGGCTATATACCAACGTTGGCCGTGATAACAACGTACGATTGGTTGAATGATGTATTGACTTACGTCATAAGGCATTCACGATGTCAGCAAGTTCTAACAAAACTGCGTTTGCTTTTAATTTATTTGAGTCTCTTTATATCTTAAAATCTTCTACAGATGCATGATAAATAGAAAACCATGATAGTGTCTTTTCATATCAAGTTTATCAAGCTTGACCAGAAACACCTCGAACTGGCTCGGCAAGCCTCGCCATTCCTACGCTGTTTCTGGTATTGCCTGATAAACTTGATATCAAAAGACAATAGCATGGTATTCTCTAGGCTTTTGACATGAATTGCTGTTGTCCTATCATGACTGGTAAGGACTGGATCTGTTTATACTAAAATGTATAGGGACAATATTGTGTGTTAAACAAGAATTGACAGAAGACAACAAAGTATGCCTAATGGGTGCCTGTCTCACATGGTTATAAAGACCTACAAGTACATGGGGTCACCTGCTGTGTCAGACGGAACCATTATCCCAAGTATGATGAATATCTATTAAATAGTGCTCAAAATATGTCAAAATCACTGAACCATGATATGTAAGTCACAGTGATCTATTAATAATATTAGGTCATTCACAGTGTCAGACTGAACCACTATGTCATTTATGATGTTAATCCTTTAAACAATGTTGGATATACAAGGCAAAATCAATTAACCATCAATAAAGGTCAAAGACACAGGAGTCTGCAGTGATGCTTTGCAGCTGCTGCACTTATAGGGATATGCTATCTGACCCAAGTATTAACCCTCCCATCTCAAAGATGTCATAAAAAATTTCACCTTAAAATGGTGCAAAAACCAAAGTTGATCAACCGGAACATACAGGTCATGGACACACAATTGCATTACTAAGCTGCTTAAGTCATATGGATGCATATATGTACCAAGTAAGATGATTGTAGCTGCTATAGTTTGTAAGATACAGAGTTAAACATGGAGTTAAATATAATTGTTAACATAAATATAACATTGGTTAACCTGACCACTGACCCCAACGAGGACACTGACGTTAATGCTAACGCTACCGCATACTCAAACTATGATGCAGGCGGTATAGCATAAGCTCTCCTTTGCATGCCCAAAGGCATGCTAAAATTATATATCAACATCACTAATTCTGTCAGATAATAATAGATTCTTACAATCTGTTAACCTTTTCTATGAGATTATGTTATCTTTCATTTCAAAGGTTGATTTGATGCTTAACGTCCACGGTAAACCACTAAGGTCATGTCGGGACGGTCAGTTAACCTAACCACACTATTCCTGGGCAGGCTTAGACCTCCTAAGCGGTTAACCAGTACTAAGTGCACATACTTTCGCCAGTAACTGACAACTGCCCTTCTTAAATCAGCGGAAGGAGAAACGAAAGTATGTGTTCATTTCAAAGGTATGGGTACATCATCATAAGTTTTCAACATTTTATTTCAAAGAACAACTTCCCTGACTTGCTGTTTGCTTCTCTGTAGGACCAAATCCTTCTAAATGGGGGTCTAATCTTAAAGGGAAGAATTTGCTCCTATGTTTTCCTCTAAGAGTTGACCCTCTTTGAGAAGGGAGGCAAAAATAACAAGGGCTTCGCAAGCGGCGCATAATACGCCCGTTTAAATGTCATAAAGGATTTACAGAATGAACAAGACTGTTTACAAAAGGATAGACAGACAGACAAACAGAGGCAACCACTCTATAATAAATGAATTCAACATTATTTAAATATACTGTTAGTAGATCAAGTCAAGGGAGATAAACTAAATATACTAGAGACACCATTCTTGGTTCCATTACATTCCCTTGACATCATACAATATTTTAAACAGTTGAAATGTTACAGAGTAAACATGATATTAATGCAAGGGCAGGTAATTCAGTAAGTAAGCCAGAGTTGTGGTTCTTGCTCAGGATACATTACCACATTATACACATTCCTACAAAGTTTCATTCTAATATTTCAAAAGTTAAAGGAGATATGGAGTGAATGAGAAATGCCTAAAATATACTAATCAAAGGGAGGTTACTCCAAAATTAAGAAAGGGGGAGCAACCATTCTTATATGTGACACACTGTCTTGTGATCATGCACATTGTTATAAAGTTTCATCATGATATTCCAAACGGTTACCAAGTTATGGTATGCACAATGTAAGTATACACAAAAATAGTCAACAAGAACAAATGAAAGGGATGTAACTCTAAAACGAACAAAGGGAGAGCAGCCAATGTTGTACGTGACACATCGTTGGGACTTCATACACATTCCTATGAAGTTTCATAACGATATCCAAAACAGTTATCTAGTTATGGCGCGCACAAGACTTGCAGGTAAAAAATTAATCAAAGGGACATAACTTGGAAATTAAGGAAGGGGGAGCAACCATTTTTGTATGCGACACGTTCCCCCAACCTAATACATATTCCTACCAAATATCATGAATATATCCCAAACGGTTAATGAGATATGGCGCGCACAAGAATGTTTACGGACGGACGGACGGACAGCGCCATGACATAATACGACCGTTTTTTCAAAACGGGCGTATAAAAACAACATAGTGGTTTCCCCTGAAATGTTACCAAGTCACTTTTAACATTTTATGGCTACCAAGATAATGATCTGGTAGATAATGATCTGGTATACACAGTTATACACAAACAATAAAACTGTTAGTATGGCAGATACTTTCTGATTGCATATTTATCTCTGTGTGTATATATACAAATGAGTACTGGATAGACACTTTCTATTACCAGACTGCCTTGGACTTCTGCAGGCTTTTACCATTTTACACATTTCAGTGGTAGATTTTCATCTAAACTTCCACTGAGCAAGAACTAGACCTACCAATAGAGAACATACTTGTCCACGTTTTCATCAAATATGAGCCATAGGAGCATGAACAGATATGCTATATCAATAGGTCGAGAGAAGGAGTGGTTCTGAAAATATTTCTCAGGTAATATTTCTTATTTCTTAACTGAAAAATTTGCAATGACCCCACCTTAAAACCGTCTTGAAAAGACGATTCTAATTACGGTTCACACCATATGTTTTCATGGAAATATGGTGCAATATCCAAAATTTATTTCATGTAACTCCTTCTTATCTGGAGCACTGCTTTGTATTTTGGCTCTGGTTCTAGCCACTCGACTTGCCCCTAATTAGATCTGCCTTGCTATAGTAGTGCTAATGTGGGGCTACACAATGAATTTCCATAACAATGTTACTGTGTTTCGTTAAAAACATGCCATTTTCACACACTAACATTTGCTGCATTACTAGAATTGTTGTTGGTCTTCATATGTTTTAATGAATGATGGCCACAACATGTTTTTCAAGGCCGTTATCTTAATAATGACTACTTTTTCGATGGCAACTAGCAGGAAGTGTCAAAACATGGCCAGTGAACACTTCCTTAATCTTGATATCCCATCTGTCGATAATTAATTGTAATCTCTCTATTCTAGAACATGGGTATCTTGGAAGCTGACTGAATGAGATCCTTTGTGTTGTTCAAATATCAGAACCTGAAACGAAAACATAAAATTTGAAAAAAAGTCTGGCATATCAAAACACGCTACAATTCCCTAATTAGACTTTGTTACTGATAGTGTTATAAGAGAAAAAGCATTATCAAACTACAAAGAAATACAATCCAAATCAGCATGATTTATCTTGCATTCCTTTGTAGTTAAATATCCTCATCTGCCTTGCATTTAAAATGATCATTTGCTTTGTAGCTTAATATGCCTGTTTGCCCTATATTACTTTGTATTTTAATATATTCATTTGTCTTGTATTCCTTTGTAGTTTAAGGACTTCTATGCTTAAGGCGTGAATTTTCCCCATGATTAAAAAATTATACGGATCACTGACTTCTGCTTTGCATTTATGACTTTGACTTGTAACTTGCATGACAAATGAATTTTCAAGTGTTTTTGTCTATATAAAATACGTTAAACATACGCTGACGTTGACGTCAATGTTGAGATAAATTGTAAATTATCCTCAAACTGATCGTTGAAATAATGGTTTATTGTATACATTTCAGCCCTTTTTGACTCACACTACTTATAGAACAGACAACGCTGGATAGTTTTGACTAAATGTATGTGACCCTGACCTCATTTCAAGGTCATAGTACACAATATAATCCTTGAAGATCACAGTGCTACTGTTGACCATTCTTTTTCTTTGGCTTACTGAGTATCGTTCCCCACCCCCACACCGTGACCCAGCTTCCCACTCATATATATTGCGTACTTGCATCGCATAAGTCTGCTGCATTAAGGAAATGCTGGGCCATTGGGGGGGGGGGGGGGGAAGTACTTGTATTTTAATTATAATGAAACATTCTCTTTTGGCCGTTTTGACCAGAAGCAGAACTACTGTTTTGCATGTTTAAATGCCAATCAGGCGTAAGAAGAAGAAAACCATTGTTTTGTATTTTTGTATTGTGACATGCATGTATTTAGCATGCATTTATGAGAAAAATTTATGGAATGAATGACTAATTTGAATATTTTTGTTACCTCAAAAAATGACGCATGCGAAAACCTTGAATTTAGGGTAGGTATGGTCAGACTGGATTAACTCCCCATGTCTTTGGGTCTGAATCACAAATAATCTGATTTCATACGGCTTACATATTTGTGGAAGCTCTGCTAAGAAAAGATGGCACACTTTATACTTTTGAAAATTCGGACCTGTCGCGCCGGCCTAATGGGGGAAATCCTCGCCTTAATCATAGATGTCCTTTGATCAATTAACTTGTGTTCCTATGCAGTTAAATATGCTCATTTGCCTTGCAGTCCTTTGTTGTTCAATATGCTCATTTGCCTTGCAGTCCTTTGTTGTTCAATATGTTCATTTGCCTTGCACTCTAATGTAGTTTAATATGCTCATTTGCCTTATATTCCTTTGTAGTTTAATATACTTAATTTCTTGTACCCCTACATAGTTTGAATAGCTCATTTGCCTAATATCCCTTTGTACCTTTAAGTGGCGACTAAATTTTGCTGACAATTGGCCAGCCTGACTATGTTTAAAGTATATGCTACATCTTAACCTACCTGATTTTCTCCCTTCTTTAAAATTGGTGCTGGAACATATAGCGTTCTCTGTGGGCCAACTTTCCAGTAACGACCAAGATTAAACCCATTTATTATCACTATTCCTTTCGTCCAGCCCTGCAAATAGTCAAAACCGTAACTATTACATATGAGAAGGTAAAACTAGCATCATAATTCATTTCAAAATATGAAAAAGACAAAATTGCTAATCATACTTTCCAACATGTAGACAGTTACTTATCATTTTTTTTCAATATGTAAAAAATACTCACTCCATTTATCGAAAAATTGTTCAATATCCCGTGCATATGATAAAATTTTCTTTCAATAAAGACACCAAGGGAAAGGCTTTAAGTTTCTGTCAACTAGCTTGTTAGAGTCTCACTTAACATTAACCAATATCACTTCCAAACTGATTAAGCTTACAGGCTGCCATCCATTTCTTAAGGCATGAATGCAAATAACTACAGTACCCTATTTATTCATTCATAAGATGGGGTTGTTTCCCTTCCAAAACAATCCCAAAGACCTAGATCTGTCTTATAAGACAGATATAGATCTTTGGGACTGTTTTGGAAGAGAAAACCCCACCTTATAGCTGAGTTACACAAAACTGATTTATATTGTTGGGGCAATTTTGGAAGAAGAAATCCCATTTTATAGCCTAATAATTACATTCCCTTTGATTTTTCTTAGAGAAACCTATTTCGGAGAAACAGTGTTCATACTTCCATGAACAACAGTCAGCCATGCGACATCGTTGGTACGCAACATCACATGTAAACAAACGATGCCATTGGCCGTTGTAACTTCTATTTGACGTTATGGTGACTGCCGTTTAACGTAATCAGCTTACCTGTTGGGTAGTGACAGTCTTTCTTTGTACATTTTACAAATGTTGCTCTTAAAAATCAAAAAGGATGCTCAAAACGATTTTAAAATCAAATGTAATTATAAGATACAAACTTTGTTTTCCGAAAATCATAGAAGTATGAACACAAAGGGTCATAAGCAAAGTTAACGTGAACGCCCTTCCGGCATCACTTACTTTACACATGACCCATTGTTTCATACTTCCATGAACATCAGAAAAATGGAATTTATCTCTTAAATACATATGCTACATTAAAAGACACTTTGTTTCCCTTACCTTCATATTAATAAAAGTATCAGCAGGTATGGCTGTTATCACAAACGCACCTTTGTATAAGCCAGCAGTTGCCTCAGAGTTGGCATAGGTGTTAAAATGATGATTTGAGCTGATTCTGAAATAAGAACAGAGATGAAGAAAAGGTTTACATATACTAAGACATGCAGCAAATCTTTTCTTTTGCTCCAAAGATTCTTCAGGAACTGACTCAGCTTCTACTATTGTGATAATAAAAGTGTGGCAGATGAACAGTCAGCACTTGGCCTGCACTCAGATCATTTTCAAATTCTATACTTTTATGCAATACATAAATACGAAATCAGAAATTATATTAAATATATGTACATTTAATGCTAACTTTGGAAAAAGCCGGGGTACAGCAGTTCTATTTTGTCATTATACAGTAGAACTTAAATGGCTTGAACCCTGATGGCTTGTTTACCCTGCCTGACTGGAACTTATCTTGGGGTCCCTTGAGGTCGAGTTAAATAGAAACTAGCCCTGGATGGCTGGAACTACCTTTGGCTGGAACTAATTTTCATGGTCCCAATCCTGTTCGCGCCACTTAAGTTCTACTGTATTTTCATAAAATACTAATTATCAGAAAACAGAATCTACTTACTTGTTTATGTAATCTTTTTTAAACTCCAGTGGATAAACCTCCCAGTTTTCAATTGGTTTGCTGTCAAGCAATACATCACCAGAGATACCTGAATATACAGACATTACCATATCATATGAGCCGCGACACAAGAAGACCAACAAAGTGGCATGTGCACCCAGCAAAGACTCAGATCAGCCTGGGCATCCGCCTAGTTTGATCAGTCTTCACTTTACGCTTAAAAGGTAGCTAAGGATCTAATCTAGCTCCATGCCGACAGTAAAGACTCTGATCAGACTGGGTGGATGCCCAGGCTGATCTGAGTCTTTGCTGGGTGCACATGCCACTTTGCTGGTTTTGTTAAGTCGCGGCTCAAATCAAATATTCAGATCAACAAAGCCAATCTATTAAATTCACCCTACATATTTACATTTTCTTGGCCAATGGGTACACTTTAAAAGGAATCTACTTTGTTATTATTTTTCCTCCCTTCTCAGTGCCTGACTGGGTGAAAAATATGTCATCAAAGTTATTTGTGCAAATACATGGCTTATTCCACTAACCTTTTCTTTCTTCATTAAACTTGTTATACCCCTGGTGGACATAATTCACTCTGCCACAGTTCTCAACAAGTATATCCACTCTGTTTTCCTGGAACAAAGAGAATAGTGCCATATCCTATACTATACTCAAGATGCATATATGTCATAAGCTATGGACTGCAATCTGTGAAATTTGATAAAGTTACCAATGACTTTTGATAGAGTAAGACTCTTAAGAAAATATTTTCCAAGCTCATCTCAACATGAATTATCACTGACTAATGCATGTTCATTGAGGGCAGATCACAAAATATTAATTCACGATGGCGCAGCCAGAGTGAATTAATGTTCAATCTGCCCGCCAACACATGCTAATCAGCAATAATTTACAGGTACAGAAAAAATATTTCTTTTCTAATATGGTAAAGAATGAAAATGCAAGGATATTCCCATGTTTTCCAAAGGACTATTTTAAAGCGGACGTCGACTGAAGCCCGTTTACATCCGACATAATAAAGGTGCAACATTTGCACTTTTTTATAACCAATTTTCTGTTCTGTTCTGTTCAATTCTCGTATCGACGTTACCCAAGTGGCTCAACGGTACGTAACCATAGTTGCACACACCTGGCGCCGGGTGTCCGTCCAATAACCAATTTTCACATCACACTGCTTCCTATATGTTCAACTGAGTAAATGATAATGTCATGTTAGAATTGTGCTTAAAATATATTATCTGATAGAGTGAAGATAAGAATGATCTGAAAATCTGATAAGAACATGCTACAAGAATGTAAAATTATAACTATTATTTGTTGTTCATTACAACACTATCATAACTGAGGCTATAATGCTATCATATACAGTCAACTCTCGATATCTCGAACACCAATATCTCAAAGTACTATCTTAAATAAAACAATACATTTTGAACATTTTTCCAGATTTTATTTACACTTCAACTCCTGTTACATCAAACTACTGATATCTAAAAGTAAATTTTCTGGGACCAGAAAATTTACTTTGAGATATCAGTAGTTTGTGATGAACTTTGACTTTGAGATATCGAGAGCTGACTGTAATAGACAAAGGAATATATAGCAGAAACTTGTGAGACATGTTCTGATTATTATTTTTGATTTTCTTTTTTTTTTTAACACAAAAAATATGCCATGCCCCAAAAATATTCCATGCCCTCTTATTCAAGGAAGATGAAGCCATAGTTCTGTACATACATCTGTCATTTTATGTTGAGGAAAGTCCACAGACCATGTTTTTGTGTTCCAGTCAAGTGTTTGGATCTCAATACCATTCAGCAGCACCTGAAAATATATACACATATTATCTGTCTTATTACTCTAGCGCAAGGGTACCACCATCGGACACCTAAAAATTGCTTTTTCAAATGAATTTTCAAATTGTTACATCAAAAGTCTAATGACTTTATGTGACTTGCAAAATATATACCTCATATATTGATTCAGTAAACATAAGCTGTAGTATGACGTCATACGGAGGAATCGGGGAGCATTCAATATTTCACAGGTAACGGGCGTAAAATCTTGGTTAGGGGTACCCCCATCGGACACCTTTATTTTCTACACATGTAAACTAACTATGCATAAACAAATTTAATGTAACATTGTAAAGACATACCCTTGTTTAAGATAAATAGGCAAGAATCGATTCAGAACTTTAAGTTTGACATGAAAGGTAAAATAATATGTGCTCCCTCAGAATGACGTTTGTTTACATTGAACTATTTATATAGATTTTAGCCAGTGTTGAGAGGCAAACAAGTGTGCATTTTCTCTAATTTCTCAAAACTAGAACGAACTGGAATATAATCCTTATATTATTTGTTAGGTGACTAAAATCTCCATCCAATGTTGTTGATTAGATCATTGAACTGCATTTAGGTACGACGAAATCATGGTGTAACTATTCACTGAAATGTTTCTGACTTGTACCCTTGTCCGGTAAATACCGTCTGTGAAAATTACGTTAACGCTCCCGAGACAAGAAAGGCGTGCGAAAGTGTCGAGGAAAAGACCACAAAACATTATAAAAATTGGTATTAAATTGGACAAGGCGCTACTCATTTTAAACGAGAACAGATCGTAAAGATGTCCGATGGGGGTACCCTGTCCGATGGAGGTACCCTCACGCTATGTATGTTTTCATCAGATCAAGAAACTTACTAGGTCAAAAAGCATTTTTCTTACATGCAGAAACTGCCCTAAACAAGTGCAACCCTGCATTACAACAATGGTGCTCATTATAACACTGTTAGATATATATGAGCCGCGACACGAGAAAACCAACAATATGGTTGTGCACCCAGCGCAGACTCAGATCAGCCTGGGCATCCATACATTCTGATCAGACTCTTCGTTAAGGGCTGAAAAGGTAGCTAAGTGTCTTAGCTACCTCCATGTGGACAGCGAAGACTCTGATCAGACTGGGCGAATGCCCAGGCTGATCTGAGTCTGTGCTGGGCACACAACCACATTGTTGGATTTCTCGTGTCACGGCTCATATTATTTATCAAATATATTACTATCATATATAAGGGCTTAGCAAGTATGAATGCTCACAAAGGATTTTCAACTACTGAAATGTCAAAATGGCTTCCAAACCATGTCACAGAACTTTATGAATGCTTGGGAGTTTTGGCTTTAGAAATGCTGGTTCTATACACATTTCTGTTTATCACTTGATATTCATGAGTGTTAAATTTGCTAATACATGTATTCACAAACCAAGAACTGAAGAAATAAAAACCTTGTGAATATTTAATCTGTGTGAAAACTCTATTGTGACAACCGTTAAGTAAGCACACTATGTTCAAACATAGAGGATCCTACATGAGTGGTCAGTTCATATGAAATTTATGAAACTAGCCTTCAGCGAATTTCATAAATTTCATATGAAATGACCACGAGTGTAAGATTCTGTTTATCATATGACCCTTTGAAATGGGATCTTTATGCCTTCAAACACTATTTCAACAGTAAAACGCATTGCTGACATGGAAAGTGTCAATGACATTAAGTGTACGCGCCAAAGTGTTATTACACATGTGGTCATACGATTGTTATGACATGACATCCACTGAATAACAGCGACGTCATATGATAAAATGTGTTATAGATCAGTGCTGCAGATAAGAAGGGGTAATAAGAAAAATTACCTGTACTCTATCTGCTACTGGCTTAGAGAATTTGAGGGTACCACCTTTAGGGATAAAGGTTCTGTATAATATGTAACCATAGTTTTGACCATAACCACTCTTGTCGATGTCTAGCATCTCCATAGGAACTGGGGTCTTAGACACTGACTGAAACAAAAGCACACTATTCAAATTTTCCAAATTTCAAAATTTGATAAAATTATAAGATTCTAAAAACACTTAGTGCACACAGCTGAAATTGCCTTACGCTGTATGGCTATATCCTTGTGTTTTCCCAACAGTTGAACAAGGGGGAACAACTCATTACTTCCAATTCGCTTCCCTGGCTGACACAGCCCCTCCAAAATGGGCTCTACTCTTAAAAGAAAGATTTTGCTCCTGCAGAGCAAATCATTTCGCTTTAGAGAAGACCCTAATGAGAAGGAAGACAAAAATGAAAGTGGCAGTGTTACTTCACCTAGCATCTACCCATTTACAGTGAATATTATTTTTGAAGTCCTGGAAGGAGTTACCTTGAATATTTAACCAAAGCTCATAAATTAGAACAGAATGGTTTTAAAATCCTTGATAATGTTTAATTTCTAAATAAAAACACATGATGTAACCCTTCAAAAGAACCACCTCATGGAGGCAATTTTAAAAAGGAGTTACAATGTATGTCTTCATAAAGTATAAAAAAAAAAACTTACCTCACAGGAATTCTTTATCTCATCCTTATCTGGACCTCAGTTTAATTCAGGAATGTATTTCATTTTTCTGATGTTTACTACACTGGGTTACTAGCAAAGTAAGTGAACCCCGAAGGGGTTCGTGTAAACTTTGCTAGCAACCCAATGTAGTTTATATTTTGAAAAGCACCAGAAAAATCAAGTTCATTGTTTATAGTTACATTCTTTTCTATCTATTATTTGACTACAAATTTGCGTTAGTGGCTAAAGTTGAAACAGAAAAACATTTATATGCAGTTTTTCTAGTAACAGTGGAACAGCGTCAAGACGTCATAATGTTGCCTATGTCCAATCAGATTGGAGAAAACCTTTGTTTATTTTTACGTCACTTAACGTCATATGATGTCGCATGAACCAATGTAGTTATTGAAGTATAAATTACATTATGTTCTAATGGTTTACCATAGGAATTTTCAATAAATGCACTGAGAATGTAAATATTCATAATCAATGCAGGAAAAACTGATTCAAAGGACACACAGAACATAGGCTGGGTTTGCCTTAAAAACAACGTTTTAATTTCATCCATGCAGTATTCTTGAAAACAAGGTGAGGGCCACCAAAATCCGATCCTTACTTCTTTTTTTTCTTCCTTAACTACAAAGGGGTACATCAATATTTCAGCATGCCACTCTTGTCGATGCATTATTGTTTGTTTACCTGTATTGGTGTTATCATATCCTCCAAAGAAAGATAACTCTGCATTGACACCCTGCCTTCTACAAAGAAAGAAAGATTACTTGTAAGTACTTCTGGAAGTATGGTACCAACAATCAGAAAAAAAAATCATTTTAAATTGAATTGTATGGAAAATTCTAGTTTTATTGTTGGCTGGCTGATTTTACTGATAAATGATTTTTAATTTGAAAGAAGCACACACATAAATGACTGATTTCAGTTCTTTATGTTGAAGCCCAACACAACCTAAACTGGTATCATTTGTGATTTCTCCTTGATACTAGAAGGTTGTCCAGGGACAACTGGTCGAGCCCACTGTTTGCTTTAGTGACCTATAAGTGGGTCAAGACTAAGTAACTGCTTCACTCTAGAAAGAAGCCAAAAAACATCATGCTTAGCCAGCATTTTCTTCTTTTTTTTTCAAATTTTCACAAAGGAAAATAAGTAGAAGTGATGACCCAGACAAGCTCAATTTATGACTGTTACAATATCTGACCTTCAAGTGTGACCTTGACCTTGGACCTACCCAAACACATATGTCACTTGACACTTCCACTCATCAAGATGAACAATTGTGCCAAATTATTTTGAAATCCATCCGTAAATGTAGAAGTAATGGCTCAGACAAGCTCAATTTATGACCATTTTATCATTTGACCTTCAAGTGTGACCTTGACTTTGGACCTACTAGAACAAATGTTCCAAACGGCACTTCTTCTCATCAAGGAGAACAACTGTATTAAATTATTTTGAAATCCATTTGTAAATGTCGAAGTTATGGCTCAGACAAGCTCAAATTATGGCCATTTTATCATCTGACCTTCAACTGTGACCTTGACCTTGGACCTACTGGAACAAATGTTTCAAATGGCACTTCTATTCATCAAGGAGAACAATTGTGCCAAATTATTTTGAAATCCATTCGTAAATGTAGTAGTTATGGCTCGGACAAGCTCAATTTATGGCCATTTTATCATTTGACCTTCAAGTGTGACCTTGACCTTGGACCTACCTGAACAAATGTTTCAAATGGCACTTCTATTCATCAAGGAGAACAATTGTGCCAAATTATTTTGAAATCCATCCATAAATGTAGAAGTTATGGCTCGGACAAGCTCAATTTATGGCTATTTTATCATTTGACCTTCAAGTGTGACCTTGACCTTGGACCTACCTGAACAAATATTTCAAATGGCACTTCTACTCATCAAAGAGAACAATTGTGCTGAATTATTTTGAAATCCATCCATAAATGTAGAAGTTATGGCTCGGACAAGCTCAATTTATGGCTATTTTATCATTTGACCTTCAAGTGTGACCTTGACCTTGGACCTACCTGAACAAATGTTTCAAATGGCACTTCTACTCATCAAGGAGAACAATTGTGCCAAATTATTTTGAAATCCATACATAAATGTAGAAGTTATGGCCCGGACAAATCCGGACAGACGGACGCACGCACGCACGCACGCACTCACGGACATACACCGAACTGACATTGTAACAACTATGTCTCGCTCTCCGCAAGCGGGCTCGACAAAAATCATCTTTGCAGCAGATGTCCTGACAATGCAAATGTGTGATCTCTTATATGACTAAATACTGGCTACGTTTTTTCTTAATCCCCACTCCCCTCCAACCCCACTGGGTAAGAACTTCTAACTCATGTGAAAATGGTGGATATCATTACCTGATATGCATGTATATTATATTCTCATTTAACTTCTCCATGCATGTGATATATATCTCCTACTTGAGAGAGATACTTCCTATATCAGACAAAACCTCTTATATGTCTATATTTGCCTATTTGAAATTCCAAATCTCCAAGTTGAACAAACAGAACTGCCTTCTTTATTTACTGATTCTCACTGATAGCTCTTCAGAATATTTAAGATGGATGGATGACTTGCGATTTTAAGTCCTTTTCAACAGTATTTCAGTCATATCAGGATGATGGGCGGGGGTGATAATGAAAGGCTGAATGCAGTGGAACCCAGTTTACGATAGAAAGAAGTCCACCTCTGGCCGGGATCGAACCTGCGACCGCTAGATCAGTAGGCCAGCGCTTAATTTAATACAAATATATCGCATGACATGTATGATTTTCCTTACCTCTAGGAACTATCTTGATGTATTCATTCTGTACAATTTCACCATAAACTGCCTTCAAACTGTTCTGAGGCATATAACGTAGACTATCCGCATCTGAAACAATAAATACATGTATGGTTACACTGCCATATTTTCCACCTTTTTTCAAAGGGAGGTAACTTTGCTTTTTCCTGTTGGCTTCACTGAGGGACAAAAACCTTCCAAAAACAGACCTACTTTTATAGGAAGGATGTGCCTCCACTTGGAAATAATTTGCCCCTCTGAGGGAGGCAACAACAAAACTGACAAAGTATACCGTATTAGTTGGTTGGTTGATTTGATGCTTAACGTCCACGGTAAACAACTATGGTCATGTCGGGACGGTCAGTTGACCTAACCACACTATTCCTGGGCAGGCTTAGACCTCCTAAGCGATTAACCAGTACTAAGTGCACATACTTTCGCCAGTAACTGACAACTGCCCTTCTTGAATCAGCGGAAGGAGAAACGAAAGTATGTGGCCAGACCGGGATTCGAACCCAGGACCTCTGACTTACGAGTCAGGTGCCCTACCGATATACCGTATTAGTAATATCAAACATCTGTGCCCTAATAAATGCCTCCAGCCTCTTTACTGAAAATAATGTTATACTAATTTGCATGAATTCCTGTTTGCTTCTGTGGATAAGGTGGCTCTTTGAAATGGGTTCTTTTCTTACAGGGAAGAATTTGCTCCTCTTTTTCCTTAAGAACTGACCCCAATCCCCTCTGAGATGAAAGGCAACAAAGAGTAAAGTTACTACCCAAGAGAGAGTATACTGATTCACCTAAATACAATTTAGTAAAGGATTTTTTGCAGTAATTGATCAATTACAATTTAGGCTCTAAATAACAACCCCTTTCAACAAGACCTGTCACAGGGACAGGATAGCTCGTCTGACAGCGCCTTGCCCATCACATAAAAAACTTTAACGTAAAACTTAAACATTTTGCTAACGCCGCCGCCGCTGACGCTGACGCTAGAGGTAGTGCAATAGCTCTTCCTGAACTTTGTTCAGGCGAGCTAAAAAATGCAACACCACCGGGTGTTTAATAGGATTAATATGGTATTTATTCACCTGTCTCAGGTTCTGAGAAGCTGATAACAGCATGGCAATGAACTGATCAACAGACAAAATGGGCACACTAATATACCAAACAGGCAAATGATTCTTGCTCACTAGAAGGTTTCACAAAAAGTGTATTTTGTACTTTTAAATTAATTTGCAATTATCAACCTGGCGCTGAATAATTTGTTAAATGATGTCTGGTCTAATAATTGTAGCTTTTTATGCATAAACTCTTCAAGATTAGTACAAACTGACAAATATCATTTTACTTACCCATGAAATCTGAAGCATATCTCTGAATGATGGTTTTTGCTATTTCAAATTTTGGTGTAATATCTCCAGCTTCACTAATTGGTGCTATGTAATCTGAAAGACATTTAAAAATGTTATATTTTCAGACAATAATATGAGCGTAAACCTTGCAGGCCCAGATCATACTGCTCCTAAGGAAGCATCCTGATCAAGGCCTGCACTCTTTGCCACGGCATAGATAAAACTTACCTTCCTGAGAAATTGACTTGTCCAAGGTAGAAGATCCAAAAGTTCACACTCAGAAGTAAAATACGAGGGGCGTTCGAAAAGTAATGCAAATGGCGTAATTTCTCGGTAACCAATATAAAACTGAACTTCTGATTGCAAAAACACATAAAGCTATATTATGCGTAGGAAAGTCTGCAAACATGGCATATTCTTTTTAAAAGGGAGCAGTTTTATCTTCTTTGACGGAGGTATACCCTAAAGACACTGCAGAATTTTAGTTAAGTAGGCCGTAATTTATAAATCGTCAGTCTTTGATTTGTTTTTAATTTTGCTACTTAAAGACAATGCCCAGGCAATGTTGTCCTGTAACTATCGCGGAAATTATTTTTAATCTGGGTTCCATACTGGCCTGGGAATATGGATTATGTAGTAGCAAACACCCCATTTCTACCAAAAATTAAATGATTTCGTAATGAAAACAAGTGTATTAGCAATCAAAATCTTGTCAGCAAGAGCATTTACATGGGTCAACGAAAACCTGTCAATAAATTAAAATTAATGCCAAAAACGAACCCTCTACAATCTTTTTAAAATGACATTAACGTATATTTCAATTACGTCATAAGAATTGCGCATTGCTTTGCCAGGAATAAATCGATAACAGTTGCCACCCTACTAACTTTTGTATGAATACTGTAGGCAACAATGGACAAGCAACTGACAAAAATTAATTTTGTATTTGCAATGATATTTGATTTGAATGCCTAACACTGAAAAGATTTTACATATGAAATTAACCCAGTGGTATGACAGGGGCCTAATAAAATGCGTTGTAAGTCAATATGGAAAGGTGTCTTTGTACAGCGTTTGGTATCACTGTAAAGACAAAATGTAGCATTTTCAGCATATGCATAGCATTTGTACCCAGTTTTCCTCTATACAAAGTTATGAGGCCATTTGCATTACTTTTCGAATGCCCCTCGGATTTCATGTGTATGGGCTACATATTTTTTCCATCGTTTTTACAAATGAGAACAATATTTGTGACTTTCTATTTGCTTCCCTGTTACGAAATGGATCTGATCGTCGACTATGTCGTCGAAATCATTTTAATCCTTTAAATCAGTAGAGCTACAGTTTTTAGGGCAACTGTGGTAATAAAACATTTACGGAAATTGTGGCTACGTTATGCATGGGTTGTTTGTGAATACATCTCGTGGACAGCGTATTGCATGATTTTAAGGTGAATACCTGCACAAGTCTTTTGATTGTGGACAGCGTGTTGCATGATTTTAATGTGAATACCTGCACGCTTATATTCGAGTCCCATGATTTAAATGTGAGACGCATACTATTTATACGCCTATCTTTTATTGAAAAGTTAGACGTGGCTGTTTAATTCTTATACTGAGGATGTTATATTGTTGTGTGCCCAGATTCTGAGTTTAGACCAGAACGGTAAGATTTTATTATATTTATTTAGAATAGTTTGGCTTAGAATGAAAAATGTGACTTCTGATTGATATGGTATGATTATATGTGTCGACTGATTTGATTTTGTTGACAGTGATCAGGCTGTGCATATGTCGACCAATTTTGTTTATACTGACCATGCTGCGCATGGTATTTGTATATTAGGAAGTTTTGTAAATTACGGAAATAGTTTATATCACTGATGTTGGTTGCACTGGTGTGCGTCTATTTGACGTCCAGTGACGTCAGTTGCATTCATGTTATTCATGTGACGTCAGTTGCATTCATGTTATTGCGACGTCAGCACTTTTTATATTAGTTTCACGTATACGTGGCCTATAGAAGTAGATTGATTTGTAATGGAACTAATTTACATACTCGGGACGTCAAGTGACGTCATAGCATGCACCGCATTCAGGGTTTTTTCCATACATTATAATGGTAACATTTGGTCATCATGTGTTTGATTTGCCTTCACTAGATGCCGTCATATGGTATAACATCATTAGCGTCATGATGTCAGATCAAACGTTATGATCCCAAATGTGTTAGAAACGCTTATTCAGTTATTATATTCTATGGCAAATGGTATTACGCTTAGTTTAAAGGAATGAATTAATACATATGAGAGTTAAATTTTTGGTAAATCAATTTAATGTAGATAGGTTATTGTCTAGATTACTCATGTTTTATGTGGAATATGTCATGGTAATACCTGTTGACGTCAGTATACTTCTCGACAATGTTTGGCGTCAGATCCTTCGACGCACATGCGTGGTAGGATCTACGTTTCTTCATTGGCGGAAGTAGTAAGCACAATTTTGCCTTTACATCGTGAGCGCGAGTTGTGTCTAGTGACACGGCTGGCGTGTGCACGTTATGCTCGGCATTCGCCGAGGGCGTTGTATGGTATTTCCCAGACAGGCCCAAGTCTTACGTATTGTTATTATGTAGTTACAATGTATTAAGTGTAAGTTCGTTATTTTTAGGCACATCAAGTCCGGCAGTCAGCTGTTAGGGCTTAGAGCCACGTCTCACCTGGAGATTCGATATACGTCTCCAGGTTAATACCAACCCGGGTAGAGGCAGTTACAACGCCGTTTGTGCATGGTTCCTAAGCAGAGGCGGGAAGCACAAAATGTAGGCGGAAGTGGTTAGCACAGTTTTGCCAGATTCTGTGATAAGATCTGAAGGTCACCTCAAGTGTGGGACAGTGTTCGTCCACTAAGGTGTGTTAATATATATAGACTGGTCCCTGGTACGATCCAGGGAGCGACCAGTATATAATCGTGCACGTGTTAATATAAGTTGGTGTTCCTCATGATATATGGACTGGCCCATGACATGATCCAGGGAACGACAAAGTGAAGTCTACCAACATAAGGCCTTGTTTTTTTGTATGAGCTCAAACTGACGTCTTTTGTTCTTTGTGTTTTCCTTTAGTTCATGGCGCTGAGCCGAGTACGGTGTTGACGTCAGACAGTAATCTATTTGCGCATTGCACGCAAATCGGTTACAGATTTGAAACAAACACCTTACTTGGGCCAGCGACATGAACTAATATGTGTTGTATATTATTGTAATTGTGACAGTTGTAAATTGTATTGTTGTATATAGAATTTACATTATATATAAACTTCAAAACTTCTAACGTTGTTAGAGTTTCCTTGTTAGTGTAATACACTGGTAGATAACCCTTTAACCGGAAGTCACCCTCCGCCGTCCTGGCGACGCATAAGGCTCTACACCCGTGTCGACCGAGTGTAAAACCTTCTGCGTAACATTCCCTAGATCAAGAAACCGGTCTGAAAAGAATCAACTCTTAACTGAAATTTTTTTTTCTCCTCTAGGAGCAAATTCTTTCCTTTAAGAGTCAACCTTCTTGCTCCTAGAGGAGCAAATTCTTTCCATTACGAGTCAACCTCCATTTAGAAGGGAGAAAATAACAGGGATACAGACAAGCGGTCGCCCACTCGCCCACTGCGAGTAAAAAATTGGGTGGGCGCCTAAAATTAAAATGATAGTCGCCCAGTTTGCGATCGTCAGCTGTCCGGCTTGGAGTAAAATCCGCCACCTCTACGGGTACTGCTAACTTCCGCGCCGATATCGGCTATGAATATTCGGTGTTCCGTCATACTTGTGTGTTGGATTTTACTCACTATCGAGAAACAACATGGCCGCCTCCTCGTAATGGAAGATATTTAGATAGACCGATTTGTTAGCTAAAAATCTTAACTGTTTATAAATTTTTCGCGTGTAATATGGCGATACATGGCTGGTATTTTACACCCGATTGCTAAAAGGAAACAAAACAATGAAGAAAGGAGGGTTTAGATCTGAGTCAGCCCATGGAAACGGCGCAATTCCTGCGCAGATTCTGAATAAAAGATTTCCATGTTTTAAATGTGGGCCCCTAAATTTCTGGCTGGGCGACTAAGTTTCAGATTTTAGGGGCCCAGCTTGCTTCTATGAAAAATGAGTTAGTCTGTATCCCTGAATAATGAAAATGACAGAGTTCTCCCTCCCACTCTCCTTTTAAAGAAGAACATCTACTCATCTCAAAAAAAATAGACAATCACATAGTTTGTTTGCTGCTATACAAAATTTAATACAGTTTATTAAATATGAGCAATCTGGTAAGTAAGATTAGAGTATTTCAATACAACATACACTAATGTGCTGAAATATTGGGATACCTAAAAACTATTAATTTTCCATTTGGCACAAATGGAAAATTAATTGTTTTAGGTGTCCTAATACTTAAGTACATTAGAATAAATGCACAAAACATACATGCATATTTAAGAAAAGCTAAAACTTAGCATACATCTTACCATAACTGGTTATATCTGGTTTGTAACCAGTCTTATCAAACCAGTTGGCTCCTGCCATAAAACCAGAGTTGGTGCCACCATGCTGCATGTAGAAATTGACTGATGCTCCGGCCTTTATTATGTTGCAAAAATCTGATGCCATTTCTGTAAGGAAAATATGTCACATGTTCATGTGTATTTGTAAATATAGTAACAAAATATCTCGGATACACATTCCAATAGGGCTTGTTATACTATTCTCCATATATAGGCCAAAAATTCAAAGAAAACCTCTGCTCTGCATATTGTCCACAAACAATGAAGTTATTCAACTAACATCCATGCAAAAATGTTTGCGAGATGTAACAATATGTTACATCTCGCAAACGTTTTTACAGTTCTGGGTCCAGTTGTTCAAAACTAACAACGTCGTTATTTAACGTTTTCTTTAAGATTTCAAAACAATAATTATAAATATCAAATTCCCCAATTTTTTTGTTGAAAAAAAATGAATTGTAAAAGCTTCTCACATATTTTTCAACAAAAAATATCAGTGTATTTGGTTATAAAGTCATAAAACACTTAACCAGTTGACCTCTAAACAAGCTCGTTAGGCTAACGATGCTTTGAACAACTGGGCCCTGACCACTAATGATTGTATGACCATGGCTGTAGACATATAGCTTAGTAATGGTAAAAAGTCACCAAAATACAATTTAAAACATGCACTTAAATGGTTATGACATGTCTAGAGTAGTGATTCCAGGCACAGCTTCATAATGGTCCTTGGACTTAAAGCCATTTGGACTAATATGAAATTGTCCACAGCTACAGTTAACTCTCAATATCTCGAAGTCAAACTTCAGCCCAAACTACTGATATCTCAAAGTAAATTTTCTGGTACCAGAAAATTTACTTTGAGATATCAGTAGTTTGAGATAACAGGAGTTGAAATGTAAATAGAAATAGGGAATGTATTCTTTGATATATGAAGGTATTTTAAGATATCAGTGTTCAAGCTATATCGAGTTGACTGTATCTTGAAATGCAAAAGCTGACATGTAATTATCTCTGAATATTGCCATCATAATCTATTTCTCAGTAATATGTTAGTACTTACTTAATGCAGATGAGGTGGAATGTGCTTTACCCCAGTGGTCAAACCAACCACTCCAGAACTCTGTGTTAACTAGTGGAAAATCCTTGCTGATAGATCGTATGGCTTTAAACATCTTCTCTCCAAATTCAAATTCCTTGAAGTTGGCTGTTGGCAGGGCCTCTGATTGTCACAGAAAATAAACAAAACTTTAGAAAAGGGGACTATACGGTATTTCTTCAGTAATGTGACTAGGTTTCTTCCTTTCCTAACAATCCCAACAAGAGGGCCATGAGGCCCTGAATCGCTCACCTGAACAATAGGCAAAGTGGGTTTTTCTGACATCTGAAATTGTCAAAATATGAGTCTTGGGTCAAAAGTCAAAGAATGACCATGACCTGTTGTACTCATAAATCTTCATGTACTCATAAAGAAACCATATATACCATTTTTAGGCCAACATCTTCTAAACTTTCCATGAAATCTTATGTTCTGGCATTTTTCCATAAAAAGTCAAGGTAACAGTCTTGGTAGTAGTACTCTAGAATTCTATGCTACTTATCAAGTTTCAAGGCCGTAAGTCTATTGGTTCTGGAGAAGAAAAATGTTTAGAGGTTTTTAAACTAAATGGGTATGGCGGTCATTTTGGTCATGTGACCTGGACCGTTTGAACAAATATTTGTTCCCTCAACCCCTGGAGGCTCTATATGAAATGTGTTTACAATTGGCCCTTTGGCTTTTGAGGAAATGTCTGAAAATATGAGATATCTTGATCAAAGGTCAAAGAATGACATTGACCTCTTGTACTCCTAATTCTTCATGACCTCATTAAGACAATGGTATATACCAGTTTTTAGGCCAATGTCTTCAAAACTTCCAATGAAATCTTATGTTCTAGCATTTTCCCATATTTGACCTTGCCGTAAAATGGTCAAGGTCAAAACAAGGACATCATTCTGAAAAATCTTAATAGTACTGGTGTACCCAATGCTACATAAACTTTCAAGGTCATCGGTAGATTGGTTCTGGAGAAGAAGATTTTTATAGTTTTTTACCATAAATGGGCATGGCGGCCATGTTGGTCATGTGACCTGGACCGTTTGAACAAATTTTCATTCCCTCAACCCCTGGAGGCTCTATATGAAATTAAGTTACAATTGGCCCAGGGGTTTTTGAGGAGATTGTTTGAAATTGTCAAAATATAAGAGTTCTGGGTCTAAGGTCAAAGAATGACCTTGACCTCTTGTACTCACAAATCTTCATGTTCTCTTTAAGATGACTGTATATACCAATTTTTGGGCCCTAATCTTCAAAACTTCCCATGAAATCTTATGTTCTAGCATTTTCCCATATTTGAACTTGCTGTAAACAAGGTCAATGTCACCCAAGGTCATGATTTGAGCAATCTTAATAGTACTCAAGTATCCGATGCTACATACCAAGTTTCAAGTCAATCTGTCAATCAGTTCTGGAGCAGAAGAATTTTTAAGGTTTTTACTATATATGGGAGTGGTGGCCATGTTGGTCATGTGACCTTGACCGTATGAACAAATTTTCAGTCCCTCAACCCCTGGAGGCTCTACATGAAATTTAAGGACAATTGGCCAAGTGGCTTTTGAGGAGATTGTTTGAAATTGTCAAAATATGAGAGTTCTGGGCCAAAGGTCAAAGAATGACCTTGACCTCTTGTACTCATAAAGTTTCATGTACTCATTAAGATGACGGTAGATACCAATTTTTAGCCCAAAATCTTCAACAGTTTCCAAGAAATCTATGTTCTAGCATTTTGCCATATAAAAGCACAAGGAAGCAAACTTGACCTTGCCGTAGAAAAGGTCAAGGTCAACCCAAGGTCATAATTTGAACAATCTTGGTAGTACTTGTGCACCCAATGCTACATACTAAGTTTCAAGGCTATCGGCATATTGGTTCCAGAGAAGATTTTTATTGGTTTTTACCATATATGGGTGTGGCGGCCATGTTGGTCATGTGACCTTGCCCTATGAATAAATTTTTGTTCCCTCAACCACTGGAGGCTCTATATGAAATTTCGTTTCAATTGGCCCAGTGGCTTTTGAGGAGATTGTTTGAAATTGTCAAAATATGAGAGTTCTGGGTCAAAGGTGAAAGAATGACCTAGACCTCTTATACTCATAAATCTTCATGTACTCATTAAGATGAATGTAGATATCAATTTTTAGCCCAAAATCTTCAACAGTTTCCAAGATATCTTATGTTCTAGCATTTTCCCATATAAAAGCACCAGAAAGCAAATTTGACCTTGCTGTAAAAAAGGTCAAGGTCAACCCAAGGTCATAATTTGAACAATCTTGGTAGTACTCCCGTACCAGATGCTACATACTAAGTTTCAAGGCCATCGGCCTATTGGTTCTGGAGAAGAAGATTTTTAAAGCTTTTTACCATATATGGGCGTGGCAGCCATGTTGGTCATGTGACCAGGATCGTTTGAACAACTTTTCGTTCCTAAGGTCCCAGGAGGCTACATATGAAATTTGGTTGCAATCGGCCCACCGGTCTCAGAGGAGAAGTTGTTTGAAATTGTGGACGGACGACGACGACAGACGCCGGAGCCTTACCATCCTATAAGCTCCCCCGGAGCCGCTGGCTCAGGTGAGCTAAAAATTTAGATCAAAGATAGATCTAGGTTTTTGGGATTGTTTTAGAAGAGAAAACTCCATTTTACAGCTGAATTATAAAAGACTGATTTATATATGTGCCGTAATTTTGGAAGGAAAAAAACTTCCGCTTTATGACCGAATATATTCGGTATCCAATAAAAATTTTGGGGCAATTTTCTTATTTTCCCATAAAACCCAATTTCTGACCCATTATTTGGACCACTTTGTTCATGGTACTGCAGAAACTACCCCATACATATATACAAAAAGCCTAGTATCTGAAGAGATCTTGAGCTTTCAATTTGAATTTAGCATGGTTTAAACAAAGAAAAAGATCTGTACATGTGTTAGTTTCCAACATAACACTATAGGTAGTGATGTCATTTCCAATCAATAACATCACAATGGTGTTGGTTTTAAGTATCTACTTAAGATGTGTCAGCACTGACACCTGCACTGAGGACAACATGACAATTTTCAATAGTTTCATACAGCCAAGCTCACACCGAGTAGGAGGCAATCGAAAAGGCTCTTGCAATCGACAAACCCGGATCAAAACTGTTAGAAACAACATTTTCAATTGCAAATTGGTGACAATTTGCAATTCAAAACGCTGTTTCTATCTGTTTTTGATCTGCTTTAATCGACTGTTAAGAGCGTTTTCGATTGGCCCCTACCTGGTGTGAAGCTTACAATATGCTTTTATTCATATGATATGTCCAACTGACTTTGTTTCACATAAATATACATGACATTTTTTTGTACTCTTCTTTAGTGAGCATAGACATGGCATTGTAAAAGTTGAAATATATGGGTACACCTCAATGTTTTTCTGCCAATTTTACAAAGGGAAACATTTTGTGACTTCCCTGTATCCAAAATAAAGTCTACTCTTTAAGGAAAGAATTTACTCCAATGGGAGCAAATTCTTTCCTTTAAGAGTTGACCCCCCACCCCCCTGAAACCAGCGACAAACTTGAAATTGGCAGAGTTAATTGCCAAACAGGCAATTCAAGTTAAGCTAAAATATTTACATTCTTGGTGTATTTACTGAAAAGCCCTTTAGTAAACCGTTGGAACATAATGTAGTTTACATTCCAATAATTACATTGAGACACGCGACGTCAGTGACGTAAAGATAAACAATGGCTCTGTGCAACCTGATTGGACGTCAGCAACGTCATGACGTCATGCATGCCGTTCTGCTGTTAGCAGAAAAACTGCGTTTACATATTTTACTGCTTCAATTTTAGCGCTTATATAAGATTTTTCATGAAAGATTTAATTGAAATGAATGTAAATATAAGCAATGAACTTAATTTTTCTGAGATTTATCGAAATGTAAACTACAATGGGTCACTAGCAAAGTTTACATGAACCCCTTCGGGGTTCATTCACTTTGCACGTGACCCAATGTAGTTTACATTTCGATAAACCTCAGAAAAATGAAATTCATTCCTTAAATGAACAAGCTGATAACGAAGAGTCACAGACTCATACAATATTACCTATACACAGATATAATATGGCAAAAATAAAACTTGAATAAACTGATCTAATAGCTGTTAATTCATACAAATGTGAAGTGTATATATAATAATAACCCATTCAAACATAATTACAGCAGTGCATGTACAACTTTGATCATTCAGGCTCTGGTAACAGCTTTCTTCAGTTGATGGATGGATGACTTGCGATTTTACGTCCTTTTCAACAGTATTTCAGTCATATCAGGACGATGGGAAGTTGATAATGAAAGGCTGTGTGCAATGGAACCCCGTTTACGGTAGGAAAGATTCTCGCCTCCAGCGGAATTTGAACCTGGTCCGCTAGATCAGTAGGCCAGCGCTTAACCCACTGAGCTACATGGGCTCTTCAGTTATAAGACACAGATTTTTCCCTTCCAAAACATCATCAAAGATCTAGATCCATCTTGTAAAATGGATCTAGATCTTCCAGGTTGTTTTGGAAAAGAGAAAAATCCATTTTAACTGACTTACATGTACATAAGACTGATATACATATTCGTGGTAATTTTGGAAGGATAAACTCTCGTCTTATAACCAAATAAATATGGTAAATTCAAAATACTGATAATACTGGAAAATTCAAAATTATTTTGAAATCCGTATCTTAATAAATGGATGATTTCACCATCAGTAGTTCTAAGTCTTGATAATTCCAGCTAAGTAGGCAAGTCACGGCAAGCCAAATGCACACTAATTAGAAAAACCTGGTTTATCAGAGAAAAACCTGGTTTTGCGATTTGATAAACCAGGTTTTTCTCAGATAAACCAGGTTTTTCTCTGATAAACCAGGTTTTTCTTTTGTTAAACCAGGTTTTTCTCTGATAAACCAAGTTTTTCTCTGATTAACCTGGTTTTTCTCCGAAACTTGTGATAGCAAGAGATAAACCTGGTTTTTCTCGAAAAACAAGGTTTAACAGTGAAAAACTTGGTTTTCCTTTTGTAAAACCAGGTTTTTCTTAGATAAACCAGGTTTTTCTCTTGATATCCTAGGTTTTCATTTCTAATGTGTCTTTTCGGCTGAAAAACCTGGTTTAACAGAGAAAAACCTGGTATATCGAGAGAATACCTAGGTTTTCTCTTGAAAACCTAGGTTTTCTCAGATAAACCAGGTTTTTCTCTACAGATTTGAAAAACCTGGTATATCGACAGAAAACCTAGGTTTTCTCTTGAAAACCTAGGTTTTCTCTTGATAAACCAGGTTTTTCGTAGAAAAACCAGATTTTTCTCTCATAAACCTGGTTTTTCATAGTGCAGAGGCAAGCCAAATGCACACTAATTCAGAGATAAACCAGGTATTTCTTATAAGTGTGAAAAGCGCGAAACTTAATATATCTGGAGAAAACCCTGGTTTATCTCTCAAGTCATATGACTTGTAATCACAAGTTTCTCTCAATTTCATTGGCTGTTGAGAAAACCCAGGTTTTTTTTATACATCTATCTTGAGAAAAACCTAGTTTATCTCTTTTATCATGTGGTTTGTTATCACAGGTTTCTCTCAATTTCATTGGCTCTGACAAAAACCAGGTTTTTCTCTGCGGGTCCCACGTGGTTAGGTATCGCAAGTTTCTCGCAATTTGATTGGATAGCGCGGATTCTGCAAAACCATGTTTTTCGATTTCTGATTGGACGACGATTAATATAACAAAAATGTGATGAATCATTTGAGAATCACTGTCCATTTGGCAATTTTCAGCATTCCTTAATTGGCGCACTCGATTTTAAAATCGACGGTCCCGTCTCGCATGTCAAAATGGGATATAGATAATGATAATCGGCTTAAATTTGGTTACTAGAAATACTGGAATATACAAAATTACGGGAATATACCAAACTACTTCGGAATACACCAATATACTCATCGTTATTTACCAAAATACATTTTGATATAAGAATTTACTAATACTATCCAAAACTGTTGTTGTTTAGCAAATACTGCATGTACGTGCTGGCAAGTGAATGACCAAAATGAGCAATCTGCGCGGTTATCCGCTAGTCTATTTATTCTCACTTCCGATCCAAACATAGCCAACTCTGAGATGGAAATAGTTCTTATTCTACCTCTTCTGGCAACATTAAAGTTTATTTTGATAATAAAAATGTATGTTTCAGTGTATTCCGGTTGTATTCCGGTATTTCTAGTAACCCTGTTTTGAAATTTACTCCTCCGACTAGCGTTGAACAGTACTTGTAAGGCTGAACAGTGATATAGGTTACTGGGCTGAGACTTTGATAACAGGGTTAACATTCTATTTCAACAACCAAAAAACCAAAAAAAAAAAAAATAATAAATAAATAAATTCCAGTCCTGCCGTCACTACCATGGCAACCCATGAATACCTTCTTAAAAGATTCAACTGGTCTGAATCCTGCCTGCTTTCGTGGAACACCAGTCTAACCTGGTCAAACACACTCTCCGAACTACTTGGAAACTTGTTGATGAACACTGGCCTAATACCTACCTGCTGAGACACCCTCATCCCACAACCTAGAATCTGTCAGTGAACACTGGTCTAATACTTGCCTACTCAGACACACTCCCAGCACTACTTAGAAACTTGTTGATGAATACTGGCCTTATACCTACCTGCTGACACATCCTCATCCCACAACCTAGAATCATACCGATGAACACCGGTCTAATACTTACCTGCTCAGACAAACTCACTGCACTACTTAGAAACCTGTCAATTAACATCAGCCTGATTCCTACCTGTTAACACACACACCACACTACCTAGAACATGTGGATGAACATCGGTCTGATTCCCACCTGCTAAGACACACCGCACTAGCTAGAAATATGTCGATGAACACCAGTCTGATACCTACCTGGTCAGACACACTCACCAGCATACCACCTAGATATATGTTGATGAACACCGGTCTGATACTTACCTGCTCAGACACACTCACTACACTACTTGGAAACATGTCAATTAACATCGGCCTGATTCCTACCTGTTAACACACACACACCACACTACCTAGAACATGTTGATGAACATCGGTCTGATTCCCACCTGCTAAGACACACTTACCGCACTAACTAGAAATATGTCAATGACATCTGATACCTACCTGGTCAGACTCACTCACCAGTAAACTACCTAGATATATGTTGAGGAACACCGGTTTAATACTTGCCTGCTCAGACACACTCACTGCACTACTTGGAAACATGTCAATTAAAATCGGCCTGATTCCTACCTGTTAACACACACATCACACTACCTAGAACATGTTGATGAACATCGGTCTGATTCCCACCTGCTAAGACACACCGCACTAGCTAGAAATATGTCGATGAACACCGGTCTGATACCTACCTGGTCAGACTCACTCACCAGCATACTACCTAGATATATGTTGATGAACACCGGTTTAATACTTGCCTGCTCTGACACACTCACTGCACTACTTGGAAACATGTCAATTAACATTGGCCTGATTCCTACCTGTTAACACACACACCGCACTACCTAGAACATGTTGATGAACATCAGTCTGATTCCCACCTTCTAAGACACACTCACCGCACTACCTAGAAATATGTGGATGAACACCGATCTGATACCTACCTGGTCAGACAAACTCACTAGCGTACTACTGAGATATATGTTGATGAACATCGGTCTGATTCCTACTTGTTTTTGTACACTCCTTGAAGGAGTCCTTCATCCCTGATCTGAAAACCTCCATCAGACTTTACTTTGCTAGTTCTGATGGAACAAGCACCCTGTCCTGGCTGGGTCCAGGGCAGGTCTATGAGAATAATTATAAAAAAAAGAAGGGGAGCAAATTCTCAGGTGGGGAGCAAATTCATATTCACTGAGGAGTAGGCGGTGGGGGGGGGGGGTAAATTGGTATGATCTGGAATGTGATAGCCCCATTATTGTGGTCCTCATGTATAACTTAGGTTGCCTGAATTATATTGAATTACACCTTAAGGTCTCTAATATGACCATAGCTAAATTCTGTTGGAAGAAAGGTACTTGAGGTAGTAAATTATTTTTGGGCCTAGAACAGTAGCATTTGTTCTAAACCTTATCTTGTTTTAGTTGGTTTCAAAATATATTAGATAATTTAAGTTTTAAGGGGTCTGGATATTCATGGTAAATAGGTTAGTGTTCCAATATTTTGGAAAATGGAGAGGGTTATTAAGCCAGATGCCCATAGCTGTTTTCTTATTGTGGATTGTTGGGAGGAAAGGGCTGTTTCTTTTGGCTGTCACAAGGCAGCAAAGGTGTTAAACCTTATAATGATTCAGTTAGTTTCCAGGGAAATTGGTCTGGGTGTGAGATTAAGGTGGCTGGATACAAATTAATTACCTACCTTTGGTTAAGAAATTTTTATTCATTGACCAAATGACTTTAAACAGTAATGACATTTAATGGCTTACAAGTGCCAGAGTCTTAAAACATGAAAAAAGTCTGAAAATTAGGACAGCTAGAATAATTATAATTATCGTCTTTAAGTTGGAACATTTTAGCTTTACAATGCAGTGATGTATGTGTTAAAAGCATGCCTCCACCAGACTTCGCTGTGCTATTTCTGGTGGAACAAGCCCCCTGTCCTGGCTGGGTCCAGGGCAAGTATGTGAAAAAAAAAAGAGAGAGCAAATTCTTGGTTGGGGAGAAAATTCTTAAATGGGGAGCAAATTCTTAAATGGGGAGCAAATTCCATTGTTAACTTATGCAATTTGCAGTGGTATAAGCAATTTGGGATTGCCTGGGACTCGTCAGGATGCTAGTTTTTAGGTGAGGTCTGGTTCTTTGGTAGGGGACAACCAAAAAAAAAAAAAAAAAAAGGTGAAGAAAGAAAAATCCCAGAAATAAATAAAGTTGCAGTCGGATCGCACCCAAATGGGCCTGTACGCAGTTCCATATAAGTCACTTCCCATGCGCACAGCCCTCGTGGCCCACTGCTGGCTTTAGCAGTACAGTTCGGGGTTTCTGGAGACACATGGCATGAGGGGCTCTCTTTGGGCCGATGTCATTATGTGTTCTGTCTTCCCCAAACTGCACGCCTCCATCAGACTTCGCTTTGCTAGTTCTGGTGGAACAAGCCCCCTGTCTTGGCTGGGCCCAGGGCAGGTATATAAAAAACAAGAAAAAAAAGGGAGCAAATGGGGAGCAAATTCTTGGGTAGGGAGCAAATTCCCTTCTTTGCTAATGCCATGGGCTGTGGGGGGCATGGGATAGTTGATGATCCAGATTATAACCGTCTTCGTCCCAGCGGCCATAACCTGTAACTGAGTTTGCCTGAAATTGTGGAATCTGCCTATGCCTGTTGGTCACAATGATAACCGTAGCTATATTTTGTTTCTGGAGATGTAGGTAAGGTCAAGATCCCATTTAGGGCATAAATCATTGGCGTTTGGTCTAAACCTTATTTTGGTTTAGTTGTTTCCAAAAAATATTACAAATTTAGAGTTTTATGAGTTTGTCTGGTCCTGGGAGTTTTGGTAGTGTTCCAATCTTTAGGGAAATGAAAGTTTTAATGAGACAGCAGGTGTACAGTAGCTGTTTCTTCGCTGCTAGTTGTTGGGGGGAGAGGGGGGTTTCTTTTCGATATTTCTAGGGTGAAAAAGTGTCGAACCTTATAATGGTTCAGTCCATTTCCAGGATACCAAGCCTGTTTGTAAATTTAAGGGGGGTTGGGGAGCTTATTATTTTTGGGCTGAAGTGGGGATGATTATTGATGAACAACAGGACCGTAGCTTATTTCTTATTGTGAGTTGTTGGGAAGGGAGGGCGATTTTTTCCTGATGTTTCTAGAAGGCAAATGTGTTGAACCTTATAATGGTTCTATTATTTTCCAGGTGACTAGGCTTGGTTATGAGATTAAGGTGATTGGATACACCTTAATTTTAGTTATTTTCTTCATACAGAGGTTATTTGTACGACTGGGGGGCTAGTGTGTTGAACTTTATAATGGTTCAGTTATTTTTCCTGTGACCAGACTATGGTTCAGTTATTTTTCCTGTGACCAGACTTGTATGTGGAATTAAGGAGGTTGGATACACCTTAGCAGCAAGGGCCCGAGGTCAAGAAATTTCGGGGGCGATATTTCAGGCTGATCTAAGTCTTCGCTGGGCGCACAACCCCTTTGTTGGTTTTCTCGCGTCGCAGCTCATATCATGCTGAACACACCCAGATAAAATTTAATCACATTAGACAGGAAGGCATATGAAAACAGACCCTGTTTTAAATAATTAAAAATGGAAGTTTGGATTTAGCACTCAATAATGTAGATGGAAAGGCCGACAGTGTAAAACCTGCTGCTTTATGGGCAATCTGATCTGGGTCTGCACTATTTTCTGACCCATCTGTCCCAAATAGTTTAATATTTTATTGAATTATTTTATCTTTTTACTGTTGAAATTTCATAAAATCTAGCTTTCAATTATTCAGGCCAGTGTTTCTGGAAAATGTACTTTATGCTGCTTCTAGTGGGTGTCCAAATTCTTGGTTAGAATTTTCATGAAGGACTACTTTAACATTAACCTATTATTTACTGATGGAGTGAAGTGGGCAGTGGGTAGGGTGGGTGGGGGGGGGGGAGGTTAGGGGTGGTCTGAGGTGCGATTGTCCCATATTTTTGTGGTCTTCAAGTGTAATTGAGGTTGCGTGGATTATATAGAATTAGGCTCTATGGTCTACGAGAGGACCGTAGCTGAATTCTGTTGGGAGGAAGATAGTTGGGGTAGGAAATTCTTTTAGGGCCTAGAACTGTAGTTTTTGTTCTATAACTTATCTTGGTTTAGTTGGTTACAACATATATTACATGATTTAGTTTTAAGGAGTCAGTGTATTCATGGGAATTTGTTAACATTTCCAATATTTTGGGAAATGGGGATATGACCATAGCTAAATTCTTTTGGAAGGGAGGTAGGTGGGTTAGGAAATTCTTTTGGGGCCTAGAACTGTAACATTTGTTCTAAACCTAATCTTAGTTTAGTTGGTTCCAAAATATATTACATAATTTAAGTTTTAAGGGTCTGTATGTTCATGGGAAATTTGCTTATGATCCAATGTTTTGGAAAATGGAGAATATTATTAGTGAACAAGATGTCTGTAGCTGATTTCTTATAGTGGATTGCTGGGAGGGGAGGGCAGTTCTTTTGGCTGTTTCTATGGAGCAAATGTGTTGAACCTTATAATGGTTCAGTTGGTTTCCAGGGAAATAAGTCTGGCAGTGAGTTTAAGGTGGTTGGATACACATTAATTTTAACCCTTGTCAATAGACATAGATTATTGACACAACCAGAGAGAAAGTTTAATTTGTGGTCATGTAGATAGGATTTGGGGCTTTTACTAGGTTGGGCATTTTGTCACAAGTGTTGTACTTAACAGGGATTCGGTTTGGGTTCAGGGATTTTGGGAAAGGGAGTGGGTAGGTGATTAGCAACAAATGGCTCAAATTAGGTAAAATTTTGGGGATTTTTTTTTCCTTTATAGTATTGTCCAGACTCTGTATCCTGGCAGTGATATTGCTTTTGTCCAGATATTCGAGGACTGCCTTCTGTATTGTATTTGCATGTTTCTTTGGGGGAGACGGAAGCAATCTCAGGTCTATTGTGTGAAAGCCTAACTTGAATATGGTGTATTCTCGGTCTCACCAGTGATTGGTCCATGGGCCTCACAGTCAAAGAAGCTATGGTCGAGATTGTCTGTGTCATTGTAGTGGGGGCATAGGCTGGACTGGTTGGAATAATGGTGACAGCCCAGCTCGCAGTATCCTATAGTCTTAATCGCCAATAGACTATGTCGAGATGTCTTGGGATTATGTAAGTTGCATTGAGTTTTTATCATTGGTTGGACAAAATAAATCGTCTGACCCTTATTACTATTGGTCCCTTGGGATTGCCATTTTTCAATTATATTGCATCATTGAAAAATGGGGGATAGACTTCCATTTTTGAGGGTTTAGTAAGTGCCAATGGTCATAGATACATAGTTACTTTATATATATATAGGCCAACAAGATTAGAGTAGCAGTTTTGGCACTGTAGACCGAATAGGAGTAGACGTTTTGGGAGTTGACGTTTAGGGAGTAGACATTTAGGGAGTAGACATTTTGGGAGTAGAAGTTTTGTAAGTAGATGTTATGGCACAGCCCTTAATGTCCTCGTGGCAATACATAGGGCTTTAATTTGAATAAGATCCAGCTTTGAGAGTAGATGTCCAGATGCAGAGTTATAAGCTTATAACCCTAATTTTGCTGAGAACCAGTGTCTATAGGATTTTCCTGTCTGCTCTATCATTAGGGTACCTGATACCAGTCTCATGAGGTCAGGGCCTTATTACATTTTTCTGTCAAGTTTTTATATGCTGACTCCTTGTTACTTTGCTGTCTAAGATCATATCCAGGAATGTGACAGGTGGAACTGTCCCAGACTCCATGGGTCATGAGCATTTAAGTCTCCAAAATAGATATAGCTTTCTGTCTGAATCTACATGACCAAATTCTCATGATCTGACTTTAACTGTATAAAGGTATTAGTTTTGATGGTTAATTGTTTTAGCCTCCAGAGTTGAGGCCATATTTGATTTTCAGTTGTTTACAGTGCTGATTTGAGTCTATGAGGACATGATTTGGAAAGAATAGCTCTGTTATCAGCAAACTGAGAAAAAAATTGGGGACTTTAAATACTACTGTCTTTGTGATATAATTAAGTGTGACAGCTTTTGGCAGTATAATATTCAAATAATTTTAGGTCATTTATGCATTTATTTGTCAACAATAAACAAGCAGTAACTTGTTTCGGTAGGTCCAGTTTGACTCGGCCATGTGTAGTTATTTCGGTGCCTTTTGGTCAGTATATTATACTATAACTAGTAAACAATGGAACGACCTTGATCCGAATATTTATGACTGAGATGCGGTTAAAACAATGAAACAAAAGCAAGAGAAACATTGAAAGGAAGTTCAGATTTTTAAGCTAAAATACATCATTGTACGTGTATTTTATCCGCGGAAGATTTTGACAGATAAAAGAGAAGTACCGCGGGTGAACTTTCCGTTCGCTTTCCATTTCAAATGCGTGAGCGACTTTCTCATGTTTACACTGTTACTTAGCATCTTAAACCCGTCTTAAAACCAACTGCATAATAATACATACAAAAGACTTTAATGTGCCTAAAACACGACAGTGTGAGTTGTAATGTGCTATACCACTGTAGCCAATCAGACGGAGAAAAACCAGGTATAACAAAACTGCTAGCGTCCAATCAGATTTCTGGAAACTTGCGATATCAAGTCACGTGACTAGAGAGAAAAACCAGGTTTTTCTCAAAACCTGTGCTATCACAAGTTTATGAAAACCTATGATATCTTAAGTTTTAGAGGTCCTCCAATCAAGGTATATCTTGTCACGTGACTATAGAGAAAAACCTGGTTTTTTCTCGAAACTTGTGCTATCACAAGTTTCCGAAAACCTGTGATATCACTAGTTTTGGACAACTACCAATCATATTTTGAGAAACTTGTGATACCTGGTCATGTGACAAGAAAGAAAAACCTGGTTTTTCTCAAAACTTGTTATCACAGAGAAAAACCTAGTTTTTCTAATAATATGCATTCGATAAAGCGCTAACCTAAAGAATTAGTGTGCATTCGGCTTGCCGCCTAAAACTGCATTAGCAAAGACCATTGTTAACCCTGGTTTATCAAAACTAACTTGTGATAACACAAGTTTTTTTGTTAAACCAGGTTTTTCTCTTGATAAACCAGGTTTTTCTCAGATAAACCAGGTTTTACTCTGATAAACCTGGTTTTTCTCTGATAAACCTGGTTTTTCTCTGATAAACCTGGTTTTTCTTTTGATATCATAGGTTTCTCAGAAAAACGAGGTTTTTCTACGCAAAACCTGGTTTTTCAAAGAAAACCTAGGTTTTCTAGAGATATACTAGGTTTTATAGAAAAACCTGGTTTATCAAAAGAAAAACCTGGTTTATCAGAGAAAAACTAGGTATATCATAGAAAAACCAGGTTTTCCTGTTGAAATACCAGGTTTTGCGAAGAAAAACCTGGTTTTTCAGAGAAAAACCTGGTTTATCTCAGAAACCTATGATATCAAGAGAAAAACCTGGTTTATCAGAGAAAAACCTGGTTTATCTGAAAAAAACCTGGTTTATCAAATGGCAAAACCAGGTTTTTCTCTGAAAAACCAGGTTTTTCTAATTAGTGTGCATTTAGCTTGCCATACACCTAGACGTTTGATTATCAAGGCTCCACTGAATCTAAAACTGACTCTGACATCTTTCAATTGGTACAAGTCCATTATTAAGGTGTGTGTAAATGGTCATGTTTTTATTCTGCCATCTTTTTCAAAGACAGACACTTTTGTGACTTCATACTTGCTTCCATGTGCAATTAAAAATACTTCCAAAAATGAGTCAACTCTAGATCTGAGAGGTAAGGATCTGGAGCCTCCCCCACCCCCAACCACCACCACCCCTGCCCCCTTAAAAAAAGTCAAAAAAGCATGCAATAGTTTAAGGTGTCCAGAAAGAATGCTAGAAGCTGTCTCCAGTTGTATTCTCACTCCTACAGTGAAGTACTGGGTGACTTTATACACCATACAGCACTTAATACATTGTGAAGATAAAATAGGCATGCTAAAAGGTGCAACCAAGTATGCTAGCCAAGAAACAATCAGCATTATTTTTAATAACTGCCTGAATAGTTTTGCATCACTTTTAATAATATTTTGACCATTTACAATCAAGCACAAAAGAAAAGCACTGTGGATAAAGGCGATACAATAGTGGCTGTACTGTCAGGTATGAGAGAAATTGTTCTAAGAGAGAGATTTGAACTAGCTCAGTATTACCTACCATGATAAAAAGGGGCTACTTCAAACCCAGTGATGTTGTGATGTTCCCCTACATAGCCATCAGATGTGAAGAACATTTCTTTAATACCATTCCTCATCAAATTCTGCCAAATAAATTACCATAATTTCTTAACCCTTTTTCTACCAGTGGACTTGTCCATCCTTACTATTTGGATGAGTCCATTTCAAGTTTTAGGGGTTTCTGGTCCCTTTTATTGTATTTTGCATAGAAATTCCAGTAGGCAAACTCTGTTGACCTTGACCAAACCCTGCAGAATGCGGCGTCTGAACTGGGTCTGCACTATTTGCATAGGTCCCCAAAATGTGTTTTCAGTCTAAAAAGGGTTAATGTTGGGATACCTAAAACATTTTTCGAGATCAGTCCCTTTATAATGCTGTGTTTGGGGTCCATAAAAAGCGCAGAGTATTGTAAGTGAGTAGTGCTATAATCAGACTAAACTATGAAGGGATACCATTGTAAAGCTATGAGCATTTAATGTGTACCGTATTTTTTCAGCTATAACACAGAGGTTTTTCCTTTCAAAACAATCCTAAAAAGCTAGATCCATCTTACAAGACAGACTGAGATTTTTGGGATAATATTGGAAGAGAAAAATATGTGCAAAGCTTCTCACATATTTTCATCAAAAATGCCAGTGTATTTGACTATAAAATTGCAAAACACTTAACAAGTAGACCTCTTAACAAGCTCGTTAGGCTAACGATGCTTTGAAAAACAAGGCCCTGAGGTTTACTTTTGGAAAGAGAAAACCCTGTACTATAGCCAAATAAATACAGTACATTTAAGCAAAGTAAATGTAGATTTCTATCAAGCTCCTGCAAAATGTGTTTCTGGGTAAAATTCTGGCCAGACTTGAAGCTCTGGTGCCACAAAAAAGAGCAAGCAACAAGATGCTAATATTAGTGTGCTCACTATACAATCAAGCCTGCTCATGTGGTCACCTTATTAAGGGATCACCTGTCTTAAGCAGCCACATTTTCAGGGTCCCATAAGCCACAATACAGTGTAAATGAACCTGTACTAAGGGGCCACCTGTCTTAAGCAGCCATAATTTGTCCTTCCCATGGGTGATCCATTAAGACAGGATTGACTGTATATATTTATAGGCTGCATAACAAAAACTGAACTTCAATCAGAAGTGGATCCATAACAACGTGAGAGGGTTTCAATTTACATCAATATTTGAATTTTGATAAAAAAAGCCACATAAAATTTTCAAGGTATTTATTCATTTTCTATAAGAAAATGAGTGATTGTCATCAGCAGAGTAGTAAAGAGTTCTTTTGGAGTTCTCAGAGCTCTAGATAAGAGGGCATATTTGGTGATAATTAGAGATAATTTTGGTTAATTCTGCATAAAAACATATGTTGTGACCCCTCATCAGAACCGTCTCGATGAGGCAGTTCAGATGAGGGGTCACAACATATGGTTTCGATGAGAAATAAGAAAAATTAGCCTTAATTATCATCAAATACGCCGTCTTATCTAGAGCTCTGGTTCTTTTGGATCCACTACTGGTAAATAAAGCACTTCACAGAAAAAAACAAAAACAACAACTGTGAATCTGAGAACAGCAATGACCCTGGCAAGACCAAATATCAGCTACACATCTAAGAATTTAGAGTGTTTAAGCAAGCAGAAACATAACAGAATCCAGACTCAATGTTTTTGAGTCATTAGGGCCTCCATAGATATTTAAGATATTAATAAGTAGTGACTGAACTCATGTTGTTATATTTATGTTTAACCTGAGAACTGAATAAACTAAACTTGGAAGAAGAAAAAAACTTGGAAAAAACTAAAACAATGTCTGATGGGTCAAACTTCAAGTGCCTGTGGTTCAGTAATGCCACAGTTATAAAACTGCTATTGCATTCAACCTTGTTTATTTTCCAACCAAGTGCCTAAACATGCTGAAAATATTAATAAGCATGCAAACTATGGTGACCTGTTGCAAACTGATATGTCCTCAAAATACGGGTCATTACTGTATGACCTTGGAAAATATATGGCCACATGTTGCCATACATGCAAAAATCTGAGTAAGTCATTTTGTCCGCTTTTCACCTCATCATTAGCTATTAAAATGTAGACAAGATGAAATGTTGAACAGGGTCCAGGTGTTCAAACTATCCTTTGTCAGAGCCCTAGATAAGAGGGAGTATTTAGTGATAGTTAGGGATAATTTTTGTCAATTCTGGATAAAAACATATGCTGTGACCCCTCATCTGAACCGTCTCGACGAGACGGTTCAGATGAGGGGTCACAACATATGGTTTCAATGAGAAATAAAGAAAATTATCCCTCAATTATCATCAAATACCCCTCTTATCTAGAGCTCTGCTTAGTGCAACAATGTCATAAGTCAAGGATTTGTTAAGTCTTCTAGTATCTGCAAAAACTCTACATATTTTTATGGCAAAATTGGCAGTGTTTTTGTGTACCGTATATTTCAAGATTTGACATCTCTTCAACTAAAGCCTTCAATTATGAACAACCAGGCCCAGAGTTCCAAATAAAAAGAGTTTAATGGCACAGCATGGCTAAGTTTCCTTAGTTTGTGATTCTTTATGATCAAAATACACAAAATGAGAACAAGTGAGCAGGGCTCAAGGGATAAACATCATAAGCACCTGTAGTTTTATTTTTGTGAAACTTTACAGTTGTAAAAATTTCATAAAAATAAAATTTTCCCCAATATTTCCCAAATTTTAATATCCCCATTAGTCTTCTTATCTGACGCTCTGTCAAAGTTAGTAAAAACATGCTATGAAATAAATAATGCAGCAACCATACACTATAACATAAATAATAACATTGCAAGCTAACAGCTGATAAACCTACCATCATGGAATGGGGCTTTGCCAAACCCTGACATGCCCTCTGATGTAAACAATAATTCCTTTATACCATTCTTCAAGAACAGCTGTGAAACATGAACTTGTGTAAGAATCACACATCACTGACATTTAGCTTAGATTTAATACTGTTAAAATATACAACAAAGCATTATCACTTTGATACTCATTAGACTTATAGTCTTTTGTAGCTATTTTGCTATTCACTTATAAGGCTATGCTTTTCTATGGACCCAAAACAAAGCATTTAAGGGACTGAGGTTATTAAACAGATATCCTGGTGTATTCTCCCTTTTTGTCAGTTTGATTAACCTATCGTATGCATATTATGAATGTGGTGAAAATTTTCACGTTTTTTCTTTATGTGAAGTTTGTTGGGTGCAATAAAAAGTTGATATAGGGTAGAGTCTGGTAACTTCGGACAGCGAGTAAACTCGGACATACAATTGCAAACAGTGAAAATCCAGATAAGACGGCTCATATTGAGCCATCTCATCCGTATTTTCACTGTTTGCCCAGTTATTTTTGTTTTAATTCCAAACAACTGACATATATTTTGGAAACAATGTCACTGTTCGAATTTACCTGCTGTCTGAAGTTACCCGACTCTACCCTACCATATTTAAGAAATAGATTCTTGCTTACAGTGATTTGTTGCCCAATATATCACTGGTCGGAGGTCAGTCGTAAAGTGATATAGTCACTGACGACTGACCGACAACCAGTGATATATTGGGCAACAAATCACTTGTTAGCAAGAATCTATTTCAATTCTAACGCGCCAGAAACAATTAAAATGCAATTGTTTCCTTCAGATTTTTCCAGCTTTCCACCATGATTACATGAAAAAATCCCGCCAACAACTTTGACTGTAACAGAGGCGTTCTCATGTATTTCGTAACTTTTTGAAGCGAGAAAACGACGTTACACAGTCTATGTTCATGGAAATGAAAATTGATGTCACCAAACGAATAAAAATGACATCCAAACAGTGCTAAATAACGTCACGCTAGTCCGCCCAGTGATTTGTCACACAATATATCACTAGATTTTAGCATTGGCTATATAGGCAACCAGTGTTAGAATTCAAGTTGGTGAATTCACAGAACACTCAACTTTGACTGTAACAGAGGCGTTCTCATGTATTTCGTAACTTTTTGAAGCGAGAAAACGACGTTACACCGTCTATGTTCATGGAAATGAAAATTGACGTCACCAAATGAATAACAAGAGCTGTCGCCTGACAGCATAGCTCGCCTGAATAGGTGCTTGCCCATCACACAGTCGCTATGGTGGTGTGGACTGCTATGTATAAAACTTCAGGCAAGCATGTCCATAATGACAACACATTTATAAACAAAAGCTATCTCAGAAATGTCTTAAAAAAAAAATAAAAAAAATCCACATGAAATTTCAAAGTCCATGAGCTTGAGGTCAAAGAACTAAGGGGTAGGGGGGAGGAGGGCAGGGCTAGGATGTATCAAAGCCTTTAACCGTTATCTAACATCAGTCCAAGTATCAGTATCAACTGAGTCCATTGTGGCACTGTGAAATTATGTCTTTATTAATATAAAACTAATCCAAATCTTTAAGACAAAACTCAAAGTCCATGACCTTGACATCAAGGTCATCCAGTCGGGTAAGTATATAGTGTTTTGTAAAAACTCAAAAAAGTGTCTAACATCAGTTCAAGTGTAAACTACATCTCTGCCAAGCATTATGAATCAGTACGCAATTAGAAAACTTTAATAAAGACCAAATTTCCTAAGTCAAAGACCTTGACATCAAGGTCACCGAGCAGGGCTGGGGTAGTACTCTGTAAAACTTTGGACTAATATCTAACTACACTGCAAATATAAAAAGAATTCATCTATGGGTTCATGAGATATGTGTCATTAAAAAACTTTAACCTAAACATCCAATCAATAAAAAGACAATTTTCTAAGTCCATGACCTTGACATCAAGGTCACTGAGGGGGTTGGGGGTAGTACCTTGGAAAACTTTGGACCAATATCTAACTACAGTGCAAGTATCAAAGGAATCCATCAATGGGTTAAGGAGATACTGGGCTTTAGAAAACTTTAACAAAAACATCCAGTCCCAAAAAAATCCCAATTTTCTAAGTTCATGACCTTGACATCAAGGTCAAGGAGTGGGGTGGGGGTGGTACCATGTTAAACTTTGGACCAATATCTAACTACAGTGCAAGTATCAAAAGAATCCATCCATGGGTTAGGGAGATATAGGTCTTTAAAAAACTTTAACCAAAACATCCAATCCGGACGCCGACGCGGACGCTGACGCTGACGCGGATGCGGACGCCGTGGTGACAACAATAGCTCTTCCTGAACTTTCATTCAGGCGAGCTAAAAATGACATCCAAACGGTGCTAAATAACGTCACGCAAGTCCGCCCAGTGATTTGTCACACAATATATCACTAGATTTTAGCATTGGCTATATACGCAACCAGTGTAAGAATTCAAGTTGGTGAATTCACAGAACGCTCAACTTTGACTGTAACAGAGGCGTTCTCATGTATTTCGTAACTTTTTGAAGCGAGAAAACGACGTTACACCGTCTATGTTCATGGAAATGAAATTTGACGTCACCAAATGAATAAAAATGACATCCAAACGGTGCTAAATAACATAACGCTAGTCCGCCCAGTGATTTGTCACGCAATATATCACTAGATTTAAGCATTGGCTATATAGGCAACCAGTGTTAGAATTCAAGTTGGTGAATTCACAGAACACTGTCTAGCTAGTTTATCAGCTCTTACACAATTATACAGCTCTAAACAGAAAACTTGACAGAAGCTTTTGCCGCCACTGCCAACACTGGAAAAGCAAACCCATGTCCCACTATCTGCTAGTTGCAGACGAGACAAACTTACGTACTGATCATTTACATGTATTCTTTAAATTTCTTTAAACAAGTCAAGAGTTTATTCCTATACAGTCAACCCTTTTTATAACAGCACTCATTACAATAGCAAAATTTTTTATAACGTCATTTTGATTTGCACAGAATGGCTATATTCTTTATAACTGTATTCTTTATAACAGCAAGTTCAGTTTAACGTCATAATTTTGGGGAACAAATGCTGCGTTGTAAAGAGGGTCCACTGTAAATAGATCTTGAAATTAAAAATTTATCTTCATTTTGTTACAATGTGTCTGAAATTGATATTCCAGACACATACTTGATATAACTATACTGTCCACCGAGGAAACTATCTGAATAACATACTTTCAATTATAAATGTTCAACCACCAAAAACATCTTCCCTATTCAAATCTGGAAAATCCTAAAAATGCTTAACAAACAGAGCAGACCATGAACAGACTGCTCCTTTAAGTCTACACAGTTTGCTCAGGCAGGCATGGCCATGTTATGTACAGTCAACTCCCAATATCTCGAACACTGGTATCTCAAAGTATCTTCTTATATCAAAGAATGTATTTCCTATTTTCATTTACATTTCAACTCCTGTTATCTCAAACTACTGATATATCAAAGTAAATTTTCTGGTTACAGAAAATTTACTTTGAGATATCGGTAGTTTGGGCCATAGTTCGTCTTCGAGATATCGAGAGTTGACTGTATATGGTAAATCAAGATATTGTTCATGCACGAGTCCTTACCTTTTTCAAATACAGCAGATGTTCTACCTCAGAACTGTAGGATCCAAACTCATTCTCAATCTGAACAGCAATGATAGGACCACCATTCACATGCTGAAAGAAAAGATAATGACTAAAATTTCCATAATTCAACCTAATTACCGCACATCCTAATAAGCGCACACAACAGGCATTTCTGAGATATATGATTGCAAGCGCATATATTTTTACTGATTTTTCACTTTCTTTGCTTGTTTACAAACATTAAGTAGAGTACAGAATCTTTTAAGTTTCATTTGCAGAGCTTCTTCATGCTTCTGTGACTTATCTGATGCTTTCACCATTGAACTCTGCTTGTTTTTAAACATAATAATTCTTTGAAATGCGTGCTTATTAGGAGGGAAGTTTTCTTCATAATTCTGCTGCCTTTTTGAAAAAGTTACATGCACAGTGCACTTATTATGCACACAATAGGCAATTCTGAGATATTTGACTGCAAGTGCACATATTTTTACTGATTTATCACTTTCTTTGCTTGCAAAAATCCTATGGAAATAAAGCAAGAAGCTCTTGCGCTTCATGAAGGCATCGAAAGGAGAGGGATGGGTTCCATCTTTTATATGCTGAGTCCAAGATACAGTGGGCCTCCAACATTTATTGCCCCTGGGGCCACAAGGCTTTGCGAAGTCTTTACCTTTTACCCATGATAGAAATATATGAGCCATGACATGACAAAACCAACAAAGTGGCATGTGTGCTGGGCGAAGACTCAGATCAGCCTGGGCATCCACCCAGTCTGATCAGAGTCTTTGCTGTGCACTTCAAGGGTAGCTAAGGGTCTAAGCTGCATCCATGCTGACATCAAAGACTCCAATTGGACTGGGCAGATGACAAGGCTGATAGTCTTTACTGGGAGCACATGCCACTTTGTTGGTTTTGTCATGTTGGGGCTTATAAATACCATTGAACATCATATTCTGAAACTGCCATCTTTGTTTAAATGTTGGATGTTGGTAAATAGGGTAGAATTTCAATGGCTCGAACAGGCTTGGGACCATGAAAATTAGTTCCAGCCAAGGGTAGTTCTAGCCATCCAGGGTTAGTTTCTATATAAAGTGATCTCTAGGGACCCAGAAAGCTTCTAGCCAGTCAGGGCTAACGAGCCATCAGGGTTCGAGCCATTGAAGTTCTACTGTAACTGACAAAGTTTGACAGTATTTCCCAATATGCCTACATCTGCCAGTATGAGTCTTAGATCTTAAAGGGGCTGTAAAATCCCAGTACATCCCAGCTATCAACAAGACACCTACTTACCTGATACTTTGTCACCATAGGAATCAATTTGTCAAAAAATCTGTCCACAGCTTTAAGATAACCAGGATAGTTACTTCGCACTTTCATATTGGGGTCCTTTAATAACCACCTATAAAACAGTAAGTGTTAGTCCCTAATTATTGTTCAGTTTATATCTTTTAAAATAAGTGTTCAAATCATATTAGGCAACCAGTAAATAATTAGCATTCAATCATAAACAGTATGTGTAGTTCACGAATTTTAAGAGACATTTTCCTGTTCAATTGTGGGACAGAATGTCATTCTAATACTTGTCAAACTCATCTAATGAATTCAGGTAACTCAGTATTAATTATAAAGTTCACTCAGATGGGATATATACCGGTACAGTATGGTCTAGTCTTCTCTGAAACCATGAAAACAACAATAGCATTACCTTGTATATGACATTCAGTTGATACAATAAATCTAGCTAAGCCTGAATATTTGCAATAAAATATAATAAATTGTTCTTACGCAGGCATTCCACCAAAATCCCACTCGGAACAGATGTATGGCCCTGGTCTGAAGATGACATATAACCCAACTTTCTGAGCCAGCTCTATGTATTTACTGTAACAGAAACACAAAACTCTGGTTAAGACAGCTGTAGGGAGAAAAGCAATACTTAATACTTATAATCATTAATTAAGCATTTAACTAGTGGGGTAACTTTTTAAGTTTTTGATCTTACCAATTTTCTTCAATGAAATTATGTGACAGAAGATGATACTGATATATAACTGGAAAATATTGACAAGTCATGTACAATTTAAACAGGTTCTAATGTTACCATAAAATGTGAACATTGTCCCCAAATTTTTATTTTTTCAATATTTGTGAGATGACTTGATTACGAAAATGGAATTCAAAAGCATTTTGAAATATGAGGGGCCAATACACATCTTGAGAACTCATGACTACATGAATAATTTTGTTTTTAAGGATGTGAGGAGCAGGTTTAATCTACTGCTTCTCTGGTATTTTGGATAATACAATAGAACTTTGTAATACAGCAGAACTTTGTTGGCTCCAACAGGCTTGGGCCCATGAAATAAGTTCCAGCCAAGGAAAGTTCTAGCCATCCAGGGTCAGTTTCTATATAAAGTGGTGTCCGGGAACTGAGGAAAGAGCTCTACTCAGGCAGGGTTAACGAGCCATCAGGGCTCGAGCCATTGAATTTCTACTGTACTTAAATTGAGGGCCATCTCCGTTATGACCTCTTTGTTGGTAGGACCTTAAACCCAAGCTAACTCACTCACACACACACTGTCTGATATAATGCAGGGCTCCAGATAAGAGGGGGTATTGAGGATAATTCAAAGATAATTTTTCTTATTTCTCAAGGAAAACATATGTTGTGACCCCTCATTAGAACCGTCTCAACAAGACGGTTCTAATGATGGGTCATAAAATATGTTTTCATGCAGAAATATGGATAATTATCTCTAAATTATCTCTGTGACCGCTTCTTATCTGGAGCACTGTAATGCTATCTTGTAATGCTCCCGAGACAAAACTACCGAGGAATATAATGTAAATGAGCTCAGAACAGTTGTTTGCACTAAACACTTGTTTTGCCTTATATTCCTTTATAGTCTCAATATAAAAGGCCATCGGCCAAGTGTCACCCGACGTTGGAAATGTGTCACAACTTCAGCCCTATATTCTGTTTCAGAGTAAATGTATGGCCAAAAACAGAAAATATATATATTACAGAACCTGGTAAGCAAATGATAACTGAACATAAGCAAAGACATATATCAAATTACTGGGCCTCTTTATAAAATACTTAAGTTCAGAACGGGGCATATATGTGTGAAACTATAGGCCCTTACAAAATGACCAAAACATCAAGACTGTATACCCAGTAACAAAATAACAAGAGCCATAATCCTGCTTATATGAATCTGATGAAAAATGAACAATGCATTTATGAAAATTCTGCCTGTTAATATGAATAGTTCAGGAGTTATCCCTTTACCTTTAAGTGAATGTCTATTATCTATGAAAGGGGAATAACTCTGTCACTTATAATGTAGCACATCCTAACAATAATCAGAATAATCAATTTACCAAAATTAATGCTAATAGCATACCAAATTTCAGCTCTCTCGGTTAAACGGTTCAAAAGTTGGAAAAATGACAAAAAACGACAAAGGGCCATAACTTTGTAAAAAATATGACAATTGAAATTCCAAAATCACATGCACATCTGCAGATCATGATGAAACATTCTGCACAATTTTAAGTCAATCTGATACAAGATGTTGCAGGAGTTGCGGGGACAAGGTCTAAGTCAGCAGTAAGTAACTCCATTAAAAATGGCCGAAACAAAAATTAAAACCACATGCACATCTTCATATCGTAAGAATACAATCTGTATAATTTCAAATGAATCCGATGAAAGATGTAGGAGGAGTTGTGGGGACAAGATTTCGGAAGGTCTGAGTCAGCAAGGGCTGTAACTCCATCAAAAATGGCCGAAACAAAAATCGAAAACCACATGCACATCTTCATATCATAAGAATACAATCTGTAAAATTTCAAATCAATCCGATGAAAGATGTAGGAGGAGTTGCGGGGACAAGATTTTGGACGGACGGAAGGACGGACGGAAGGACGGATGCACACACGGACGGACGAGGGTCATTTCTATAGTCCCCCTCCGCCTACGTTGGGTGACAATCAGGCTATTAACTTAAACTGGTATGCCATTCCCTAAAACAGTGTAATAAAGTGACTATAGTGTAGTAAAATATTACCTTATATCAAGCATTCCAGTAAAATCAAACTGTCCAGGTTTATCTTCATGTAGGTTCCAAGATACATACCTATAAGAAAGGAGAAAATATATAATACAAACTATATACATGTGAACTTTGAAAACACAAACAAAACACATGGGAATGCCAAAAGACAATGGATATGCTATTATTGTGATGTGCTTAAGTATTGGGACACCTAAAAATAATTAATTTTCCATTTGTCCCAAATGGAAAATTAATTATTTTTAGTGTCCCAAAATTTAGGCACATTAGTTTACATGAGGAAACAACTGCAGAATGGCGAGAAGTCAAAATAAGTGTCAACAACGTAAGTTTACGCAGAAATATGGCAAATTATCCCTGAATTATCTTGTTACCCCTTCTTATCTGTAGCACAGTAACTGGTGCCAAAAATATGGTAACTAACTTGTTTTAATTTCGGGCAACAAAAGTAATACAATGAGATATCTTAATATCAGTGCAACCTTGAAATTCAGACATACTCACGTTTCCAAAGTATTCAGTCCCATAGCTTTCATTTTCAACATCCTGTCTTCCCATTGCTCCGGCAGGACTCGGAAGTAGTGCATGGCTCCACTTAGAATCCTGAACGGCTTCCCATCAAGAAAGAACTGACCATCTTTAAATTTCAAAGACCCCTCACTTTCATAAAGCTTCTCCTTTTTTGGTAAATTAAATGTATCCTGATCCCCATCATCTTTTTTGCCGACACTATGGCCAGGACAAGTGTCCTTAGTTTTAAGATCAGTTATAAGCGTTTTAAAAGACTCCTCATTAAGGCCCTGAGGATGGTCTTTAAATATCCACTCTGATTTTTGAGTCCCATCACCTGGCACCCCTGCTTGGATTTCCATTGAGCTGGTTCTAAATGAGTATCTCCACAACTGGTAGAATAATATTACTCCTATAACAACAATAATCAACACTTTAATGTTTCTAAGGTTTAGATAAATGTTGTTTATTTTGTACTGTCCTTTCATGGTGTCCATTGAGGGTTGTTCAATAAGTTCCTGGGTGTCTAAATTAGGATCTTCTTTTCTTCGACGTGTTTGTGTATCATGCATTTAGTAGCCTAAAAGTCCTTGAAGGAATAAAAAATACAAAATGAAGTGTCATGGCATTTTCTAATGTATGGAAATGATATTTTAATGAATGATTCAATGTCATCTCATGTTACATTTCTACTTTTGTTTGCAAAAATTACTGTTTTCTATCATTATCCACTATACTATTATAATATAGTGTTGGTAAATATGGTAAATTTTCATTTACAACTTTACAGTAACCCAGATCTCCAGATATAAGGAGTGGTAACAAGGATAATTCACATATATTTTTCTTATTATTCATTGAAAACATACATTGTGACCCCTCATTAGAACCGTCTCGCTGAGACGGTTCTAATGACAGGTCACAAAGTATATTTTTATGGAAAATTAATAAGAATTAGCCCGAAATTATTTCTTTTACCCCTTCATATCTGGAGCTATGGACTAATCTTCTCTTCAGTAGCATGTCATGTACCTAGGAATTTATGTTTCATCTGATTTCTGACCAATAAAAACTTTGGAGATGCTTACTCCTTTGCCCTTCTAAAAGTATTTAAATCTGCTTCCCCATGTCGCTTGGGGATTTGTAATGAGACATGTCAGTGCATATTTTGTGGCTACAAGGAACATTCAGTATGTTTTGCAGTTGTAGTTTTGTAATTATACCCATAATTTTGAACCATCTTGGACAAAATGAAAGAACAGTATAATAAAATCTATTGTAACACAAACTCCTGGATGACATGCACTGAAGCTATATACTGAGAAGGGTACCAGGCAATCAAGCTGTTATAAGGGTAATAGACAATGAAGCTACAAAGCTACAAATGAGGATACCAGACAATTGAAGGTACCCGACAATACAGCTACAAATAAGAGAACCAGACAAAAAAGCTATAATTAAGGGTACTATGCACTGAAGTTTATATTAGTAAAGGTAAAATGCACTGAAGAGTTGTAAATATGGGTAACAACCAATGATGGTGTAAATATGGGTAACAAGCAATGATGGTGTAAATATGGGTAACAAGCAATGATGGTGAAATATGGGTAACAAGCAATGATGGTGTAAATATGGGTAACAAACAGTGAAGAACTTCTATTTTTTTCTTTCTTTTTCGTTCCTTTTCATACATCATTACCTTGGTAAAGTATGCATCAGTATTGTGCTTTAACACTTTTTAATGTGAGCCGTCACACGACAAAACCAACAAATGGCATGTGCACCAAATGAAGACTCAGATCAACCTTGGCATCCAGCCAGTCTGGTCAGAGTCTCGGAGCTGGCTTAGATGCTTAGCTACCTTCAGGGCTAAGGCTCTGATCAGACTGGGTGGATGCCCAGGTTGATCTGAGTCTGTGCTGGGCACACATAACACTTTTTTGGTGTTCTCATGTTGCGGCTCCTATGGGCCTTCATGTACACACATACAAAGATAGTCAGATCACAGGCTAACTTTGTGGCCCCATTAAATATTCTTGACTCAGTTACTTACTACGACTCAAAGATTGACAGGCATCTAAGTTACAAATACTACAAAAATGCTGACAATCAACTGGGTGGCGTGATGAAGTTATGACAAAGGGGACATGCTGTTATGTTAAACATATAGGTGATATGCACGAAAACTATGACAAAAGGTGACATGCTGTGATGTTACACATATAGGTGACGTGCACTGAAAACAACATCAAGACCTATCACCAGATGAGCTGCAGCACTATAAAACCAACAAAGTGGCATGTGCATCTGCCCAGTCTGATCAGAGTCCTCGCTGTGTACTTTAAGGGTAGCTAAGGGTATAAGCTTATAAGAGGGCCTCATGAAAGATTAATGTTTTGCTAAATGTGTCACCCTCTATAAAAAAGTCAATTATTATAATTTTATTATTTAGCTACCTCCATGCAAAAAGCAAAGACTCTGATCAGACTTGGTGGATGCCCAGGTTGATCTGAGTCTTCGCTGGGCACACATGCCACTTTGTTGGTTTTGTGGTATCGCAGCTCAGATATGATTGCTTGCCAATTGACCTGACGCGAATTAGACTATCGCTCCACCCCTCCAAAAATCCAGGACAAACAAATACTTGTATTTAATGCATTTTGTGTGGAATCCAAAGCACGTGTATTTGTTTGTCCAAGGTTTGTGTTACCGTTATGTCATTTTCACTGGTCAGTCACAATTGTCAATCAATTTTCGCGTCAGGTTAATTAAAGCCCATGAAAATCTTTAAATACTGAAAAATTCTAAAAGTTGGGACACTTAGTTAATTACTGTAATTGTCCTAAAAATGGAACAGCAGGGTTTTACAATGCAATAATTCATGGATCCACAAAATGAAGATGGAATGGCAAACAGAGTAGATCCTTTAGGAGCAGTCTGATCTGGATGTGCACTGTTTATTCAGATACTTGTAATTTTTTAAGGTAAACCGTATTGTTTTGATGGAATGTCTATGCACATGTGAATACAACAACTTTTCCTGTACTTTCGTGTGGGGACTGAAGAGGCAGCAGGCACTGAATTTTTAAATTACGTGACAAGAATTCAAGACATAAAATAGGGTGGCATGCAGTGAAGTTATAAGTAGGGCAACAAAAAGTGCCCTATACATACGCAAACCCAAGGAGATGAACTATATAAGCTTTCAATAGCTTTCGTTCAAATCCTTTAACTTCTTGCTTGCAATTTGTTATTATACAATAAATTATTTAAATTTGACTGAAATAAATATGTTAGCACTAAACCTGACTGTGCAGGTTTTGTCATGCCCCACAACTTGTGGCTGCTTTTCCTATGGCCATGAAAAGTTTGATATTTTCTTTACTAATTTACTACCATCAGGATAAAACAATCTCTCTTTTGACATCTCCTTACAAAGCATGAAAGAAACAGCTATCTATAAGGCTACCGTAAAACTTCTGAGAACAGGGACAGAAGGCATGAGCAAACAGCACAGACCCAGATCAGACTGCTCTTTAGGAGCAGTCTGATCATGGTCTACACTGTTTGCCATTCCATCTACATCTTCTGGATGCATAAATGCACTGTATAACTAAATTGTGTTTTTCTAAGGAAACTAACAGAACTTATTTTAGGTGCCCCAATTTTTAAAATTTTTATGGTAAAGCTTAAGAAACTGCTATCTTTATGGCTATTAATTGACCCCAGGGTAATACTGCAGTTTCTGACATTCATTCGACAACCAATCAATACTTTCAATTTCAATAAGTTTATTTTATGAAGCTAAATGATGTTTTAATTTGTTCTGTTCTGTTCAATTCTCGTAATGACGTTCCCCAGGTGGCTCAGCGGTACCTAACCATAGTTGCACACACCTGGCGCCGAGTGACTATGGTTACGTTTGAAGTAGTAGTATTTCAATTTTCCTATCGACGTTCTCCCCGCACCTCAGCAGAACAAATCCATAGCCGCAGTAACGGGGCGCCGAGTGTCTGTCCAAAGGTTACGTTTGAAAGACAGGAGTGGACTATATAAGGAGGATTAACTTCCAAAGTGTCATTCTGTCTCTTGATCACATAGTGTCAACACCTCATATCAGCCAATGAAATTATTATAACTGGTAACTCTGGTCCATTGATTGGTTGAATAAATTTTCACACCCTTACCTGTGCAGGTAAGATATGCTGTTGCTTGGAACATGACCCCCCTGGCAGAGAAATCCTGCCTTTAATGGAAACAGTTTGCCCTCTGTTAGGGCTTACATGTTAGTACAAAAAAAAATCTTACAACAATCATGAGACTGCTGTCTCCAAGCAGGCAATGTGCAAAGCTGCTAGCTGCTGACTGAAGACTTATGCTGTCAACCAATCAAACTAACTGCCTTGCTAGCTGCTGACTGAAGACTTATGCTATCAACCAATCAAACTAACTGCCTTGATCAACAGGCTAAACCTGGGCTATTGAGTTGGGAAAAGTTTTGCAGCATTTTCGGCCTCTCATGGAGACATTTTGGTTCAAATTTTTGCATATTTTTACTTGTTCTAGGGTAGAGTCAGGCAACTTCGGACAGGGGGTAAATTCGGACATACCGTTGCAAACAGTGAAAATCCAGATGAGACGGCTCAAAATGAGCCGTCTCATCAGGATTTTCACTGTTTGGCCAGTTATTTTTGTTTTAGTTCCAAACAACTGACATATAAAGAAAACAATTTCACTGTCCGAATTTACCCGATGTCTGAAATTACCCGACTCTCCCCTACATATGCAGTATTCTCCCCAGAAATATCAGAAGGCATGTCGCTTTTGACACAGAAGTCAGATTTTGACTGAGTGATAAATTTTTCAAATTCTTAATATAGCAGTGCTTTGTAAAAATTAGCCTAAATTTACATTATAAATGACAGACTGATGATCCTTAATGCATTTAAAACAACTTTACTGGCTAAGAAATGAAAATAATAGCTTTTTTATAAATTTTCATTGGGAATTAAGGCATGTTGCAAAGGTAATTTGAAAAGGAAGGCATGTTACAGGCGACATGCCTTAATGGTCTGGGGAGATCCCTGATATGTAAACTTATCTTTTTTCAGCTCATAAATGGGAAAACTCAGTTAGTTTAGTGAGACTTTATATGTGCCTTGTTTTTTTTTTTGGTTTTATGTTGCATAAAAGGATATATGTTCAACAGCTGTGAGCCCTCATTGGAATCACTTCAGCAAACCAATTCTTTTCAGAGCCCTTGATAAGAGGGAGTATTTGAAGATAATAAGGGATAATTTTTGTTAATTCTGCATAAAAACATATGTTGTGACCCCTCATCTGAACCGTCTCGACGAGACGGTTCAGATGAAGGGTCACAACATATGGTTTCACTGAGAAATAAAAAAAATTATTCCTCAATTATCATCAAATACCCCTCTTATCTAGAGCTCTGTCTTTTGAGGAGACACAACATACATTTCTATTCAGAAGTAAGACAAATTATCCCAAATTCCAAATGCCACCTTTTTGGAGGTATGTTAGTGAGAAATACTGAAACAATCAAACTTTTCACCAACAACATACTGCCTTACCTGAAACTGTGTATTCAAGAAAGATAATCTCTCTCAATGTGTGGGTTGTTCAAAAATTCTGATGAATATCTTTTAGTGTATGCACCTACATAAAAACTAATATGCATTAATTGAAATGCTAGAATATTTTTTGCAGTTTTATGCCAGGAAAAACTAAACTTGACAACTCTTTTACTTAGAATTTGTCTGAACCTAAATGGCACTTTGTTGTACAGAGTTTTTCATAATAATCCTCCCAATGTCCCGATATGACCGAAATACTGTTGAAAAAGCTGTAAAGATGTCAAGTTATCATTCATTAGCACTTAAGAGACACTGATGCCATTTTCAGATGTGTTCTGATCTGTGAAACGGGGTATGTAAGGTGGCATCAATATCTTGTATCTTGCCATATTGATTAACAAATACCGCAATGACCCTAAATATTCGGACAGACAGGTCTGAACAAACATTGTAGACCCAGATCAAACTGCTCCTTTAGCAGTTTGATCGGGGTCTACAACATTTGCCATTCACTTAGCATCATTTGGATGCATTAACATGTGTAAAATCCACTTTCTTAGAATTTTCAAACAATAATTGTCTGACTCTCGGGTGTCCGAAATTTTAGGCAGGGCCTGACATATCCATTGTGCGGTTGCCCGGGACAAGTGAAAATTTTTGCTGGGCAGGTAAATTATTTTCCTACTTGCCCAGAAAAATGTATAAGTTATATAGGGAAAACAGATACATTTCAGCATTTTTTTGTAGAAGCTAATTACCGGACAAGTGGATAAAATTTTGATTTGTCAAGCCCTGTTTAGGATTATTACGGTAATCCTGATTATCTAATGCATCACTCTGTCACAGCTGCTGCTGATCTAAAATACTGATTTGTGAGTTTAAATCCGAGCCATGACTTCTCTGACTACCGTAGTAATGACCCTGCAATTTCGGACATCCGAATTGTTCTAAAATTCTTAGTGTATATAATACATCCAAATGATGCTTAGAGAATGGCAAATGTTGTAGACCCTGATCAAACTGCTCCTTCAGGAGCAGTTTGATCTAGGTCTACAATGTTTGCTCAGACCTTTTGGTCCGAATATTTAGGGTCATTACAGTATAAAGTCATTTTGATAGTTTGAATGACAGCCAAATCGAAGCCCCAAAACTGTCAAAATCTTAAAACAAGAGGTCACCAAGAGAACTTAATTAAGCTGCTCCCTTGAGCACATAACTATGGAGTTATAAATCCATGTTCATATACATGTATTCACTTACCAGTCACAGTAATATAGATTCACACAGTTTGAACATACATACTACGTGGGCATGCAAAATGCAAAAATAAAAACAGCCATATGCCAAACATTATCCAAATTTGGCATCAGTAAAAAAGGGGTATAACTGTCTCTACCATACGACAATCAATACATAAATTCACATGCAGGTCTTCATATCATGACAAAACAGCCTGTAAGGTTTCAAATCAAAACAATCAAAATGTGACAAGAGTTGCAGACACTTAGTCTGACTCAGCAAGGGTCATAACTCAAACCAGTCCAATCCAAAACCTAAAACCACCTGCTTATCTGCATGTACACAAAGGCAATCTGCATACTTTTAAATCAATTCTAAGAAGGCTGCAAAGGGAACCGGCCAACACAAGATAGGAATTTCTGTTAGCTAAAAAGGGAAATAACTCTATTAATCAACAAAAGTGATTAACACATCAGATAATAAAAATATACCAAAAATCAGCTCTTGCATCATTTGCAACTCAGGCGGAGAATTGCTCAACACTGCGAGGTCATCTATAGTTTTCGTTAATCGTAAGCGGTCATTATATGAGGCAGTCCTACCAGTACAGTGGCTGGATCGCAGAAACAAGAATCAGGAAATTACGTGACCGGTCGTATGCAAGCAGCAACAATTAAAAACAGGTTATTGTACCTGGATCTTGGTTTCATACCGATTACTTATTAACAGTCAGTGAAATCGGAAAACCAGAATTATTTCCTGCAGCAAAAAAACACCAGAAAAAGGCAAAAATGAGCGAAAATTCAAGCATCTGCTATCAAGACACACAAGTGATTGAGTTTCCTTGCATGCGGAAAGGCCCGAAGAGGGTCAGTTTTTGTTCAGCCCAGGAAGTGGTGGTAGAAAGGATTATACAAAGCACTTGAATCAGTAAAGGTAAGCAAACCTTTCTCGATTTGAACACATTCGAGCCGTGACACGACAAAACCAACAATGTGGTTGTGCGCCCAGCGCAGACTCAGATCAGCCTGGACATCTACCCAGCCTGATCAGACCCTTCGCTAAGCGCTTAAAGGATAGCTAAGGGTCTAAGCTACCTCCATGCAGACAGCGAAGACTCTGATCAGAATGGATGGATCCTGATCAGACCCTTCGCTAAGCGCTTAAAGGATAGCTAAGGGTCTAAGCTACCTCCATGCAGACAGCGAAGACTCTGATCAGACTGGGCGGATGCCCAGGCTGATCTGAGTCTGCAATGGACGCACAACCACATTGTTGGTTTTGTCTTGTTGCCGCTTTATGGCTTCAATTTTATAGCATTCATCAGTCATAATTTAAATATGCTGTAAGATTTAAATGTAGTAACAATTATTAAGAATTTTAAAGATCAAGTGGTTCTCCATTTTAAGACTTTACACATACATTGTTTTGAAAGATTATCAGAAATCTCTCGAAATATAAATGCTTTACAAGCCTTCTTTAGCATTAGCTAGGAGAAGTCTCCCCCACGGAAATTTTAAGTGATTTTCTCTGTGCGCTTAGTCATCAAAAAAGTGGTTTAAAATGTTGGTTTGCACGCTGTCTCCCCCATGAAAATTTCAGAAAGTTGACAGGTATGATCAGTTTACAAAAATATTTTTGTTTGGAATAGCTAAATGAAAATGAAAAACATAGCTTTTACATCACTGTGCACTTCGCAAGAGTATTCTGCTCAGGCTTAAAGGCAGGAGTGGACTATAAAAGGCAAAATTAGCTACCTATTCTCAGTTTTCCAATAGCCACCAAAGGGTAAACATCTACAGTACTCCTGTAGATTTATCTCTAATTTGATTGGCTGTTGATTTGCTGTGGTATTTACCTGTGAAAGTATTTGGCAGCTGTTATTGGCTAAAACAGGACAGTGGTCTAATTTGCACAGTAGCTAAGCCACGCCCTCTATTCCTCATACAGGTAGCTAATGCTCTAAGGGGGGGGGTTCAGAAATCCTGCCTTTAAAAGTTAGGTATCTGTTTATGAGGTATTGATTAAAAGTGTATATCAATATAGATCTACAGCTCGCCTGAATAGGTGCTTGCCCATCACACAGTTGCTATGATGGTGTGAACTGCTATGCATAAAACTTCAGGCAAGCATGTCCAATATGACAAACATTTATAAACAAAAGCTATCTCATATATGTCTTAAAAAAAAAAAAAAAATCCATATGAAATTTCAAAGTCCATGAGCTTCAGGTCAAAGAACTAAGCAGATAGGGGTGGGGGGTGGGGGTGGGAGTGGGAGTAGTGGTGGGGGGCTAGGATATATCAAACCTTGAACCATTATCTAACATCAGTCCAAGTATAAGTATCAACTGAGTCCATCATGGCACTGTGAAATTATGTCTTCATTGATATAAAACTTTAACCAAATTTCAAAGTCAATGACCTTGACTTCAAGGTCATCCAGTGGGGTAGAGGGGTAAGTATAAAGTGTTTTATAAAAACTCAAAAAAGTGTCTAACATCAGTTAAAGTGTAAACTAAATCTCTGAATTATGAATCAGTATGCAATTAGAAAACTTTAATAAAGACCAAACTTCCTAAGTCCCTGAACTTGACATCAAGGTCACTGAGCGGGATTGGGGTAGTATACTGCAAAACTTTGGACTGATATCTAACTACACTGCAAATATAAAAAGAATTCATCTATGGGTTCAGGAGATATATGTCTTTAAAAAACTTTAACCAAAACATCCAATAAATAAAATGACAATTGTCTAAGTCCTTTACCTTGACATCAAGGTCACTGAGGGGGTGGGGGTAGTACCATCAAAAATTTTAAACCAATATCTATCTTCAGTGCAAGTATCAAAGGAATCCATCCATGGGTTAGGGAGATATTGGGCTTTATAAAACTTTAACCAAAACATCCAGTCCAAAAAAACTCCAAATTTTCTAAGTCCATGACCTTGACATCAAGGTCACTGAGTGGAGTGGGGGTGGTACCCTGTTAAACTTTGGACCAATATCTAACTACAGTGCAAGTATCAAAAGAATCCATCTATGGGTTAAGGAGATATAGGTCTTTAAAAAACTTTAACCAAAACATCCAATTCGAACACTGACGCGGACGCGGACGTGGACGCCGATGCCGTGGTGACAACAATAGCTCTTCCTGAACTTTCGTTCAGGCGAGCTAAAAATTGCAAAAGTTTACATACAATTTAACAATCATACTAATTTTACATTTTCTGATAGCTGAATTTAATACAGTGATGGCTCTTATTAGAATAGAACAAAAATCTGATGTGTTTTTTTATCTGGCTTATAGTTATTACTGGAGTCTGTAGCCAGTCTATGTCCAATACAATATATTGTGATAAATAGAATCTATCATTGGTCTCTGATGCAGACAGGGAAATCCGACACACCCCTTGTGCCTGAGGGTTGGGATTTCCCTGTCTGCATCGGAGATCAATGTTTGATTATTTTTCTTACCTAGCCTACGATAGGCTAAGGCCTAATAGTTATTTCAAACTGAACCAAGAACTATCAGGCCTATTTCATGTGAACGTATACAAGTGTAAGTATTGTCAGCCTCATGGCTTCTGTAAGATCCTGTAATGAACATACAACTTGACAAATCCGCATTTTTTGAGTTTTCTAATTGAAATTCATATTAAAGAACAAAATTTGTATTGAGACGACTACAACATGCGCGTGTATGACGTTAATTGTGACGTAACGTCAGCATCATTTCAAACGTCAGTTGGTAACGTCTTCAAAATGGCGGCACCCTCCACAGTGTTTGTCACGGTGAAACAGTAACGATTACGGATCTTTTTCCGACTTTAGGACAAAGAAACAGATTATAATGGAATTATAAGGAATGAATAACCTTTCTTGGAATTTTATTGATGTGGAAATTCATTCCTTTGAAATAATAATGTTTAAAGTATAGAATCGCCAAGCCGGGTGCACCAAAGAGACATGTTAAGTCTCCTGAAAATCGCAGGACACTCCCGAAAATATAGCTTTTCTCACGCCTCACGCGATTCGGGAAAAAACTCCCGCAAAAATGAAAATCCCGATTTTTTTGTCTAACTTTTTGAAAAGCCACGCTTAAATTTTTTGAAAAGCTGCGCTTGTAAAATCCAGCGCAGAAAATTCCAAGCTATACCAAATGTCAATCAATATCAAAAGACGCTTGGACTGGCTTGTTATGTGACTTGCTTTGATTAGTTGAAAAGAGATATCCTTCAAATATTGGTCCAATGAAAATGTAAGTAAAAAATCTTGCACAGTTTACTTTCGTTTCCAGAGTGTTCGACCACGATGCAAACCGTCATGCGATCGCTTCCATCCGCTTGCCTTTTCAGAGCTTATACGAAAGATTCATGACTTCTGTATCTTTTAAGACGCGGGAAACAGAAAACAGTGGTAATAAATTCACCACAGATAATATACAAGCCATATTTTCTAAACTTTATATTATGACATTCTGACCACACTCATTCGGCCTCGCTTAGATTTGGGTGATGTGAATACCTACCTTACATATATGAAAAGGAAATACTCAGATCAGCGTGCATATCTGTGCAGACTACCGATAGTCAGAGTCTAACTTTTTCTGAAATATCCAGCACTGGCAAGATTTAAGAAGAAGGACTAATACTTTTGTCTTATATCTTCTATGAAACTGACCTCTCAATACATGTATTACATCTAATAGAGCTTTGGTCATAGATTAGTAGGAGAAGGCTTACAATAAGGAATAATTAACCATGAATGGGTATCAAATCAAAGACAAAAAAAAGTTCAAAAGAGCTCTCAGAATGCATCATTTTGTACCCTTTTCTCAATTTTTTGGACCCCCTAGCAAAGCTTTGCACCTTCAGCGCTCGCAAGATTGACTCACACGCGCTGTCTCCCTCATTTTTATTTTAAAAACTTAACATGTCTGAGCATAGTGATACACAGAATTCAAGCTAGTGTGAGCTGTCGCAGCCCATGGGCAAGACAGAATTTTCCAGCACCGCTAATAATTAAATAGAACAAACTCTGTCTAGTAGGTGAGAAACAGTTTTACTGTATTGATATTTTCAATACACATGGATTTGATTATAAACTGCATTATGACTGCAGGTTTATTTGGGAAAAGATGCAAAATTGTTTGTCATATCAATTTCAGAGCTAAACAGAGCTCCAGATAATTTTTACAGTGGTTTCAGTATTTACCAAACAGAATTTTAACCTTTTCAGTATCCTGATGAGTCCTTTCAGTATCGGTACTCCTGAGATCCAGTGGTTGTTCAGTATCTTTTTAACGCACAACTGGTCTCCCAAAATGTCAGTCTACTTGTTCTAGTCCAGGGTTCTTGCTTAAAACTCTGGACAACAGGAACGACCCAGGCCGAATGGGAATAAAGCTGAAACGACCCGGGGCAGAAAGGGAATTGGGCCGAAATGACCCGTTACCGACCCTGACAGTGATTTGCTTTCCTTTTACCACGCATCAGGGGACGATCAGCTGATCTTTGCTGGCTAGAGTTCACTAGAATTAACCACTGGCTTGCCGAAGCCAAAGTTTTCCAGCTTCGCACAACCAGGTGGGGCCATTTATTGACTGTTCAGTCAAGTAACAGAGACGTTTTTTGCAACATGTTTGTTCAACGAAAATGAAAGTACCTACGCAATCGACCGGAAAGATCATGTGCAATTTAGTGATTGGCTAACGCTCGGTAAATTCCAATATTCATGCTTGTTCCCAACTTCCCGGTCTATTAATAAAAACGACCAGTAAAAGCCGAAAAGAGAATGCTGAAAATAGGTACCATGTGCTTTCTGTTTTCGGAAAAAGATTGATTGCGCATGCTCAGACAGCGCATGCGCTGAAGCAATGATTAGTAAATGCTAAAAATACGTAATATTCTGGCTATTGAAAAACGGTTGACCACGCATGCTATAGCGTAAATACGTAGCACATTTGAGCTGCTTTCGTAAGCTGAGAAATGACTACCGTATTCGGTACGATTGAAATTTCAAGACACTTCGTATTTTGTCTTTTTTGGCCCGTATTTTACGCAAATACGAAGCTTATCTGGCTCTCTGAGCTAAAGCAAATAAGCTTCAAATCTGTAGAAATTAATCCTGTGACAATAATTTCTAAAATTCAAGCTCATATATGCAATATGTCAGTTGGGTAAGAAACTCTTACCTGTAAATCAGTTTGCATTAGTCTGGCAATAGGTATTCAATATATATGTAGTAGTAATATAACTAGTCCGCTGGACTGAGTCATGCCTGTGAAGGCTAAGGTAGTATTATTATTTCGTAATGTAGTCCAACAAGCTAGACGTCTGCATGCACTCATTTATATTTTACTTTTTATAGTTGTGCATGCAACTTCGCGTTTCGAATAAAAAAAAATGTAAATAACAGCATATTATAAACGTAATGTATGAAGGTCTGGAATGCAGAACTCTCATGTATCGGAGAAATCGCAGTGTAGTTCTGCTGTATTGTAATATATGGCAATACAGATTTTAGTGGCAATACTCTCTAGTATTGGTGTTTTTAAGTGTCAATGCCAGTGGGTCAGTGACACACATTTTGACAAAAGGTGAAGTAGCCTCGCATCAGTCGCAATGTTTCATTCTTTCATTATGGTGTCAGTTTGATTAGATCTTGTACACGTGTGGAAATTATTTTTATCTTTCAGATATATAACTTCTAGATGAGATGCAGTACATGATATTCTGTCATTAATCGAATACACGTACTCACTTTTCACTTTTTGCGACTGCTGGCAACCATTTTGTTGTACCACATGACCAGCCACGTGATCATCTCCCAGCGTGATCGATTAGCTATTACAGTGGGATGGTCCTACTAAATGCTTATTTTATCAAATCAACGTTATTGACTCACCTTGTATTAATAACTTTTAAACTGTAGATGCTTATTCTCGTCTCCGTCTTCTTAGCAATTGGAGGGGGTCTTTGCTATTCAAATCGTCGGTAAATCCCGGGTAACTTTTGAACTCTTTTCTGGCGGGTGATAATCTCCGGTATTCCCGGTATCCATGTCCCGGTATTCACAGGGGTATATGGGTTTGACAGGGCATAGAATCAAAACTACAGCACGAAATTTCATAAATTTGGTGTCATTTAAAAGACAATACACTAAACTATAATATGAAATAGATTTGGTTCATATTTATTTTATTTTCTTCTATCTATTTGCAATTAAAGTCCCGGTATCCGGATTTTGTTGTCCCGGTATCCATGGGGTAGACATGTTAAACTTCAAATAAAATCAAAACTACTGGACCGAATTTAGCAAATAAAATATCAGATAAAAGGTAATGTTATAGTCTAAACACTACGTGCATATTTTGTAAATTTGACTTTGCTATTTTGAAGAAATAATGCCTCAAAGTCCCGGTATCGGTATTTTTTGTCCCGGTATCTATGTGGTAGCTATCATTTGCCTTATATAAAACATAAACTACTGAACTGAATTTCAAAAGTTAAATATCAATGTACAGGCAATGTTTCTATCTTCATGAAACATTAGAATTTTTCAAAATTTACCAGTTTATTTGGTAGCAATAATGCTTTAAAGTCCCGGTATCCGCACTTTTCATTCCCGGTATCCATTGGTATGATGCGTGTGACGTGAAATAAGATCATAATTTCCACGTTAAAATCATAGATTAAAATTGCATTTAGAGAAATATTTTTGTAATAAATAAAGGTTAAAATAGATGCAATGTGCTTCAGCAGCCGTATTCAACGTTGATTCAATGTTGTGTGCCTGTTGGGTTAATAATCTTTGAAAGAAAACAAATCAGAAACATAGTAGCGTACATAATCAAGCTAAAGCATAAATCATATGCAAGAAAATGCTATATAAAAACTTATATGGCGGGTACACCGCGTCAAAACGACAGCGCAACAACGTAGATGTGACCTCATAATGTCAGACCGACGTCGAAACGATGTCATTTTAACCTTACGTTTATAGTGTCTGTCTTTTTCAATGTGTTTGTCTTTTCAATGTGTCTGTCTATGATACCAGCAGTACGCTGAAGATTAAAACTGTCACAAGCCTACTGATACTTCAAGCAATCTTTGATCCATGGGTCTGTATTATCGTTTTTAATAGAATTAAGAGGGTATTACCAAAAAATTGAGTAGATGAAGAAGAAGAAGAAGAAGAAGAAGAAGAAGAAGAAAAAAAAAACGTTTTCCCATGTCTCTCCATTTTAAAGCTGCTCGTTTCACGCCTCGTTAACCATTCGGCGCGCGTCGCCATGTCCCATTACATGTATAATTGAGTATTTCACAGTTTTACAACTCCATTTTAAGGCAGTGGAGAAAGAAAAATGAAGACAAATTTTGAATTAGGAAAAAAATACTAAAAATCTTTTTTATATAATGTTTTGAAAATAATCAACGTTTTTGGCATCATGTATTGATGCCGCAGTTGAATATGTTATGATACTAAATTGGAATAAATTATGATACTAAAATGTGTTTGAAATTAATGTTGTAAGACTCTCATATAATACTGTAGTATGTATCGTATTAAAGGTAGGTTCCTGTACTTTGGAATGCATCATAATTTTGATGATCTTTCATCCAAGTTGTTGGAAAGCACTTATAAAAGGGAATGAATAAGTTTCACTAAAAAGTGTAAATCAAAAAAATATTAGAAAAGTTGTTTTGCAAGGGATTTCCTAACTCTGCTTCGCACACCAGTTAGCGCTATTTTTAGTTCGCGCCAAAAATAGATATCGCATCTGAGGTCATGCTGCATTGCATTTTGGGATAGTTTTAACCCATCCACCATGCCAGGACCTCTAGGAAAGCTCACGACAAGGAAAAATTGACCTTTGGAGAATGGCACGAGAAATCACACACTTATAGACATAATAAACATAGTTATTTTTAGAACTGGAATTCCAATGAAAGAAAATAAACCAAAAGGGAAAACGACTATTTTCTTCAACATCTGACGAGTTTCTCAGTAGCAACAAATTTAGAAAAATAAGAGAATTCAATACTGCTCAGAAAAAGACGAAATTATTTTGTGGACATATATGCTATCGCTAGTACAGGAACCTACCTTTAATTCAGCATGATCGTGACTATATCAATAAGAGTATCAAATTGTATTCCATTGTTCTTTCATAGGCTTTTCCAGAATTTTAACATTTTTGCTCTCAGAAAGATATTTATCGATACATGTTTATTTATTTATTATTTAATTACCGTATCATTACTGTGACAACTTTTTTTAATCATGAACAGCGAATGTCAAGGCGATCAATGTAAATAGTAAGACAAACAGGCCTGGGCTGAACAGTGCAGACCCAGATCAGACTGCTCCTGGAGAGCAGTCTGATCTGGGTCTACACTGCTTGCCTTTCCACTAGCACTTCTTGGGTACTCCATTTGAGGACAAATTAGGTTTGGTAGGATGCTGTTATCTTCGTATGTAGGCTAACATGGATCATTAAATGATTTAACATGTTATGTAGTATTTGGGCTGCTTTTACGTTTTGCAGGAATAAAAAAAAAAGCCGACCTGCCTACCCTAAGAAATTATCCTTGTTCGACAACTGTAAACATACTATTTTTTATACTTGACCTAACATCGATTGCATTAAGACTAGGACTAGTTGATATTCCCTGTGATGAGAATGTAAAGCTTTTGGGTGTGGAGCTTGATTTCATGCTTGACTTTGACATTCAAGTCAAAAAAATATGCATGAAGGCGGCTCGACAGCTAAACGTTTTACAGAGACTCAGCAAATTTTTATCAGTAGACTCAAAACTCCTCATTTTTAAATCTTTTATTCAATCCAATTTTAACTATTGTCCACTCATTTGGCATTTCTGTAGCAAAACCAATACAGAGAAATTAGAGAAACTGCAGTATAGAGCTCTTAGAATTGTTTTTAATGATTTTAACTCCAGTTATGAAACACTTTTAAATAGAGTTGAGCTCCCAACACTGCATGTAAATAGACTTCGGTGTATAGCTGCAGAAACATACAAATGCATAAACAATTTGTCCCCTGTGTATCTCAGAGACCTAGTAGAACTAAAGAAATCTAATTACTCTTTCAGGTATGAGAACACAGTAAAGGTGCCAACAGTTAGAACCGTCACATATGGCCAGAGATCCTTCAGGTTTGAGGCAGCCCGCGTGTGGAACAGCCTCCCAAATGATATGCGAATAGCAACAAGCTTTGCACAGTTCAAGCGACTGGTCCATACGTGGACGGGCCCCAGATGTAACTGTGCCATGTGTGACGGTGCAGCAGATTAGTTTGTATGTGCAGTTTTTGTTTCTGTATCTCTTTTAGTTTGCTTATAATCCTTTTAATGTTGTGATTTCTATGTCAGTATATGTGTAGATTGTATTAGTCTGTGATGTCTTAGCATTTTATGTTATGTTATGTTATTTTATTTTATCTGTTTTAGTTTGTTTTCCCATTTGTAGTCTCTTTCTCTTGTATTTTTTATTTTGCATATTTATAGCTGTCTTTTCTTACCTTTTATGATGCATAATATTCCAGTTTGTCTTACTAAATTTGCTTGCTGCTTCTTTGCTGTCTTACTGTTTTAAACTTAGTTTGCTGCTTGTTTTAGTTGCCAAAGTTGTAATGTACTAACTGTGCCAAATTTTTAACTAACTTCATTGATTTATATATAGGGTGGGCAGGCTATATATATATATCCTTCTACAGTTGTGCCTTGGGCCCCCTTTCGTTTTCGCAACAAGGACCCTTGCAACTCATACTATATGAGTGCATGGGTCCTTGATGATACTTTCGCCCTTTCTTTCGTCCTAAGGCTGCTGTAGAGGGGGATTGTATGTAAGCACTGTATATATGTAATTGTATTTTTTTTTTTAATTACCAAATTATTAACCGTTCTATTTCTTTTGCAGCTGTTTTTTACCTGTTATTTTTATACATATGTTTGTCGGAAAATAGCTCATGTGAATCCGACGGTAAATAAAAATTCTTAAATCTTGAATCTTGAATCTTGAGGACTCTGATCAGCTTGCATATCCACTTATGCTGGTCAGTTTCTTGGCTGTATGTTGTCTGGAAAATAGGTTCTCATGAAAACGCTAGCCGATGAAGGTCTCCTGTTTGCAGTTTCTAGTCAATATATCCAATGATTACCATTCATGATACAAGCCATGCAAGTCCATTTGTTGATACAATTTATTTTGCGAACCGATTAGATTCAATGTCAGGTTAGCTGCGGATATGCATATCCTTGAGGTTGTTAAATTATTTTGGATATAAAGGCTCTTTGGGACAATAATCAGTCTATATCAAACCGTCTCCTAGACAGACGGAGAAAGAAAAAGAATGGACCGGATAGATGAGAGTGCAAAAAAAATCTAAACAACCACCATCCCGCACCTGCTGCAAGCACGGTCGGTCCGTGCCCTACCATTATCCGAATACCAGGATGTTGGTGGTATACGGCTACTGAAGCACGTTGAATCTATTTTAAGCTTTATTTATTACAAAAATATTTCTCTTAATGCAATTTTAATTAATTAATTATGATCCTATTTCACGTCACACGCATCATACCAACGGATACCGGGAATGAAAAGTGCGTATACCGGGACTTTGAAGCATTACTGTTACCAAATACACTGGTAAATTTTGTAAAATTCTAATGTTTCTTTAAGATATAAGCATTGCCTGTACATTGATATTTAACTTTTGAAATTCAGTTCAGCAGTTTGTTTTATATAAGGCAAATGATGACTACCACATGGATACCGGGACAATAAAATCCCGATACTGGGACATTGAAACATTATTTCTGCGAAATTGCAGAGCCAAATTAACAAAATTCAAATGTAGTATTTTTACTAAAACATTATCTTTTATCTGATTTTTGATATGCTAAATTCGGTCCAGTAGTTTGGATTTTACTTGAAGTTAAACATGCCTACCTCATCGATACCGGGACAACAAAATCCGGATACCGGGACTTTAGTTGCAAATAAGTAGAAGAAAATAAAACAAATATGAACCAAATTTTATTTCATATTATAGTTTAGTGTACTGCCTTTCAAATGACACCAAATTTATGAAATTCTGTACAGTAGTATTGAATCTATGCCCTGCCAAACCCATGTACTCTCCATGAATACCGGGACATGGATACCGGGAATACCGGAGATTATCATGCGCCCTATTTTCTCCACCATTTTGCGTAGGTAAACCATTGCCTTGCGTACGTCATATTCTTCGAAGATTGACTGCCTTATTTTACTCATCACTATCCTAGAGAGGATAAAAATTAATACGCCTATTTGTTTACTCATCTGTATTCCTTCGCGAAATAGCAAGCGAAAAAAAACATATAAATGAAACTGATATTTAGTTTTATAAATCGATTTAAGCCCCCCAGTAATTCATTACTGACCGTTCCAAGGCGGTAGTTCTGTTGTGGTTCTCTGTTGCCTGTTTTTGGTGTCAGAGTTTCTGTGATGTTTTACCTTATGTATGTTCTTATTATTTTTGGTTCGGTTTGGGTTGCTGAGTGGCCACCTTTTGGGAACAAGCTGCTCACTCTGTTGGCCATATGTTCTCTGTATGTTGATTATTTGTAATCTTAGTTGTTTCCAACTATGGTTTGAGGGCTGGATTTGGATTTTGATTGTTTCAGTTCCTGGTCATTTGCATACTTTTTACTTTTGTAATTATATTGTTACTTGAGTCTAATATAAATATTACATGTGATATTAAACTGTTCTGTGTGACAAAAACATTTTTCAACGCATAACCACTCTGAAGAGTAGCCATGACGCCTCATGACCTACATTTGATAAACTTTGAATGGACCAATCAAGCAAAACACATGATCTGGTGACGTAATGGTAAACAATGTAGTACCGGCTTACCCAGCAGTCCCGTATGCGATAGGTCGGTATTTTAATGCTACCTATCAGCGATAATGTAGGTAAACATATACCATGTAAAAATATTCAATAGAATTGAATAGAACAGAATTAATACGTTCCTCATAACTACGATTTTGGTGCGAAGAAATGGTGCACACTAATCGCCGGGAAGATCGGGAAGAAAAAGTCGGGAAGATGGGGGTAGTTGTCTATCGGATTCAATATCTATCTTTCTATATAAGCTATCTAAACAAATTAGGTATCATTTTAAAGAAGATACTCTAATCTAAATATTGAATATAAAATAAATAGTTTTTGTTGAGTTTTTGATGACTTTTTGGTACTTTGAAAATTTCGGGAAGAGCCGGGAAGGCTGCCTGGAAGATGGGGGTAGTTGTCTTTCGGATTCAATATCTATTTTTCTGTATAAGCTATCTAAACAAATTAGGCATCATTTTAAAGAAAAGACTCTTATCTAAATGATGAATATAAAATAAATAGCTTTTGTTGAAGTTTTGATGACTTTTTGGTACTTTAAAAATTCCGAAAAAGGCCGGGAAGACAGGGGTAGTTGTATTTCGGATTCAATATCTATCTTTCTGTATAAGCTATCTAAGCAAATGAGACATTATTTTATAGAAAAGGCTTTTGTCTAAATGATGAATATAAAAATGAATAAATATGTTGAAAGTTTGATGACGTTTGGTACTTTAAAATTTTGGGATGAGCCAGGACGCAGCCGGGAAGAGAGGGATTGTAGTCTATGGGACCCAATATCTCCTTTTTTGCCATATTTAATGATATAATATCTGCACTCTTTTAAAAACAGTCTCTAAGCTAAATGCCGATTATAAGACAAGTGCTTTCTGGAAAAAATGAAGACCATGTGTTGCTCTAAAAATTCCGAGAAGATAAGGAAGCGCAGCCGGAAAGGCAGGCATAATGGTATTTATAATAAACATACGCATAATTTAGTAATGTTCTACTCATTTATTCAATTCTAAAACTCCCTAAATGTTTTGGATTTTGTCGGGATTTATTCATTTATTTATTTATTTCCTTCATGAAGGAATATGGGATGTCAGTGCGTTCAAAGTAAGTCTTTTGATTTGTTCCCGTCTTAGCTATCTATATGTAGGGGAGACCAAAGCTTTACGTTTGTAATGAGCTCCTATAATGGTATACGAGGGTTGAGCCAGAAGTAATGTCAGCGCAGCTATAAAATCATGTAGAATAAAAAGAACGCAACATAATTTCGTATCCATGTACCTTATTCTATTTGCAGTAAAGTCTGAAAATGACATCAAATTATAGTGCACAGTAATCGAGATATCAAGCTAAACAGAAGGCATGGTAACGACACGCGCCGCACGTCAATGACGTTGTTGGCGTTCCAGACGAAGTTTGGATATTGTGCCATTTCTTAAGTAGCATATTTATTGTTCTAGCATAGCACGCATGTCTGTTCAAATTTAAAGAGTAACTACGCTTCAGGAACTGACTGAATCAGATCCCAAACCCTATCCCCAACATCAAAGGGAAAGATTGACAAAGACATCCCAACAAACAATAAATTACAAGTGATAAGCCGAGTCAGCAGCTCTTTCCCAAAAAGGTGGCAACTCAGCTATCTTTATTGAACTAAATAATTTTGACCAACAGAAGGGTTAAAACAGACTAAGCAAATTATACGAAAAACATTTTACAATTATTTTACCTATTTTCTAGTTTTGTTATGGAAGGGTTAAAATGAGAACACAATAAATTAAACAGCACCGAAACCATGTTTATATCATTTTTCAATAATATTTGAACAGCCCCGCAGCTCATGTTCAAGAATTCACAAAACCTTCAAATTGTAGAACATCGATCTTCATATATGGGGTCCAAGCAAGATTGACGTCATTGTCTGACATTGCACATAAAGGTCTTCCGGTATTCGGACGATCCTCTAGCAACTCATCTGCACCCTTACAGCGCTGATTGCACCTTTACACAAGCTTCATAATCATGGTTATATAACTGCATGTCTAATTAAACAGCCAATAGTCTCTAATGGTGATATTCCTAATTTGTTGCAAAACCGCATATGTATTTGCAGACGCGTTTGTCAGAAATCAGCATTTTTTTTCACTTGGCAGTTACAACCACGAGCACTACCTGGCGAACTTCAAACTGCAATGACGATATTAAAGTTTCAACAGTTGGTGGCAGGAATATATTTCGTCATCGTATCAAATTTTCATCTGATTTGTCGTGTTAGTTTGATTTTGATTTATGTTTGCCTTTGAAAATTATGTTTATGTAATTAACGTTATTCTAACGTGCGGCGCGATGGCGACGGTGGCATACTTTTAACGTCTCTATAACTGGAACGGGAAAAGATTCCAACTTTATATTTATTCTGTTATTCAGAACTGAATTACAGTGTATCTTGACATAATTTCTATAATAATGCTACGATGAATAAGCGCGCAATGGACACAGTGACATTACTTCTGGATCAACCTTTGTATTATGTCTTCTTATTTATCTGTTTTGAAACTGAGAAACTATAAAGGAATTTGCTACAAGTACAAGTATAAAATGGTTTATTAGAACTAAACACCAAACAGTGTTTCTCGTCCTCACACCACTTTTACACTTCATATTTACTTTTAATGCGAGAAAACATAAGAGCCGTCTCATGACAAAACCAACACCAGAGGACCAATGGTCCTGTAGCTCACCTAACACTTGGTCCTGGTATATATTTTAATGCTTTTATACATGTATATAGCACCAGGGCATGGGCAGATAACCCCCTCCCTTGGGGATTAATGTTGAGTCCCAATTCTATATACCAAGCCACAAGGTCACTGGGCCTTTGATTCTGGACAAAGATTTCCGAAGGGTTTTTATCATATATGGGCGTGATGGCCACCATGTTCATGTGACCATGACCATCTGAACAAACTTTGATTCCTTTGACCCAGTATAAAAGCTCCATATGAAATACAGTAATCATTTGTATAAACTATGATGGGCCTGAGTGCCCAATGCTACATACCGGTACCAAGTTTCAAGGTTATAGGCCTTTCGGTTCTCCAGAAAAAGACGTTTGAAGAGCTTTTACCATATATGGGCATGGTTGCCATCTTGGTCAAGTGACCAAGACCATCTGAACAAACTATGGGTCCTTTAAGCCGGTGAAGCTCCATGTGAAATATGGCTTCAATTGACCCCAGTGGCCTCTGAGAAGATGTTTGAAAATGTTGACGGGTGACAGAATCTCAATTACCTTGTACAAAAGTCAAAGAATGACCTTGACCTTTAACGACAAAATATCTTCATCTGGTCATTTTGTCAACCATATATACCAAATATTGTGCCTTACACTTAAATAGTTTCTGAAAACTCCACTGTTTAAGCATTTTCCCATATAAAAACCTACATCAAAGTTGACAGTGTCATAAATTAGGTCAAGGTCAACGCAGGATCATTTGTATAAACTATGATGGGCTTGAGTGCCCAAAGCTACATACCAAGTTTCAAGGTCATACGCCTTTTGGTTCTGGAGAAGAAGATTTTGACGGGTTTTTACCATGTACAGGCATGGCCGCCATCTTGGTCAAGATCCGGAGAACAAACTTTTATTCCCCGATCACACTTAAGACTCCATATGAAATTTGGCTTCAATCAGACCAGTGGTTTCAGAGGAGAAGATGTTTTGAAAATCTTGATGACGGACAGACCGACAAATTGACCTTGACCTTTAGTGACATAATATCTTCATCTGGTCATTTAGTTGACCATATAAACCACGTATTGTACCTTAGACTTAAATAGTTTCTGAGATATCCACTGTATAAGGGTTTTCCCATATAAAAGCCTAACCTACCAAAGTTGACCATGTCGTAAATTAGGTTAAGGTCAACGCAAGGTCATCATTTGTATAAACTACAATGGGCTCGCATGCCCAATGCTACATACCAAGTTTCAAGATCATAGGCCTTTTGGTTCTGGAGAAGAAGATTTTTGAAGGGTTTTTACCATATATGGGCATGGCTGCCATCTTGGTCATGTGACCCAGACCCCGGGTATAAACTTTAGTTCCCCTATCCCTATGAGACACCATATGAAATTTGGCTTCAATCTCTCCAGTCGTTTCAGAGGAGAAGATGTTTGAAAATCTTGATGACGGACAGACTGACAAAATGACCTTGACCTTCAGTGACGTATCTTCATCTGGTCATTTAGTTGACCATATATACCACATATTGAACCTTAGACTTAAGTAGTTTCTGAGAAATCCACTATATAAGCGATTTCCCATATAAAAGCCTAACAGACCAAAGTTGACCATGTCATAAATTAGGTCAAGGTCAATGCAAGGTCATCATTTGTATAAACTATGATGGGCCCGCATGCCCAAAGCTACATACCAAGTTTCAAGGTCAAAGGCCTTTTGGTTCTGGAGAAGAAAATTTTTGAAAGTTTTTTACCTTATATGGGCATGGCAGCCATCTTGGTCATGTGACCAAGATACCGCAACCCATGGAGGCTGCATATGAAATTTGGCTTCAATCGGCCCAGTGGTTTCAGAGGAGATGTTTAAAAATCTTGACGACGGATGGTCGGACGGAATGACCTTGACCTTTAGTGACATCATATCTTCATCTGGTCATTTAGTCGACCATGTATACCAAGTATTAAACCTTTGACTTAAATAGTTTCTGAGAAATCCTATGTTTAAGCGTTTTCCCATATAAAAGCCTAACGTACCAAAGTTGACCATGCCGTATATAGGTCAAGGTCAACGCAAGGTCATGATTTGTATAAACTATGATAGGCCCGCATGCCCGATGCTACATACCAAGTTTCAAGGTCATAGGCCTTTTGGTTCTAGAGAAGAAGTTTTTTGAAGGGTTTTTACCATATATGGGCATGGCTGCCATCTTGGTCCTGTGACCAAAATACCGCGAGCAAACTTTCGTTTTCTCAACCCATGGAGGCTGCATATGCAATTTGGCTTCAATCGGCCCAGTGGTTGCCGAGGAGAAGATGTTTGAAAATCTCGACGACGGATGGTCCGACGGAATGACCTTGACCTTTAGTGACATAATATCTTCATCTGGATATTTAGTCAACCATGTATACCAAGTATTAAACCTTAGACTTAAATAGTTTCTGAGAAATCCTATGTTTAAGCGTTTTCCCATATAAAAGCCTAACGTACCAAAGTTGACCATGCCGTATATAGGTCAAGGTCAACGCAAGGTCATGATTTGTACAAACTATGATAGGCCCACATGCCCGATGCTACATACCAAGTTTCAAGGTCATAGGCCTTTTGGTTCTGGAGAAGAAGATTTTTGAAGGGTTTTTACCATATATGAGCGGGGCGGCCATCTTGGTCATGTGACCAAGATACTGCGAACAAACTTTCGTTCCCTCAACCCATGGAGGCTGCATATGAAATTTGGCTTCAATCGGCCCAGTGGTTTCAGAAAAGAAGATATTTGAAAATCTTGACGACGGATGGTCCGACGGCATGACCTTGACCTTTAGTGACATAATATCTTCATCTGGTCATTTAGTCGACCATGTATACCAAGTATTTAACCTTAGACTTAAATAGTTTCTGAGAAATTCACTGTTTAAGCGTTTTCCCATATAAAAGCCTAATGTACCAAAGTTGACCATGCCGTAAATCAGGTCAAGGTCAACGCAAGGTCATGATTTGTACAAACTATGATAGGCCTGCATGCCCGATGCTACATACCAAGTTTCAAGATCATAGACCTTTTGGTTCTGGAGAAGAAGATTTTTGAAGGGTTTTTACCATAAATGGGCGTGGCGGCCATCTTGGTCATGTGACCCAGATACCGCGAACAAACTTTCGTTCCCCCGACCTAGGTAGGCTCCATATGAAATATGGCTTCAATCGGCCCAGTGGTTTCAGAGGAGAAGATGTTTGAAAATGTTGACGACGGACGGACGGACGACGGAAGATGGACGACGGACGGACGACGGATGCCTGGCTATACTATAAGCTCACCTATGAGCCTAAAGGCTCAGGTGAGCTAAAAATAACGTATACTCAGCGAGGACTCAGATCAGCCTTGGCATCCACCCAGTCTTTGCTGTCCGCATGAATAAAGCTTAGACCCTTACCTACCCAATTAGCGCCCAGCGAAGACTCTGTTCAGAATGGGTGGACTGGCTTGAGCCTTTGCTGGGCTCTCATGCCAACTTGTTGGTTTTATCATTAGGCTGCTCATATTTGTATTTCATCTTTTAGATGCATGTCGGGTCGTCCTGAATTTTTGTATTGTCGAAAGTGACGTAAATAAAACTACTCGCATTTTTCCATCCTTTGCTATTATCCTATTAAATGAGAAAACGCCTTCTGACCAACTAGTCCCGGTCTCCTCTACTGTCTAAGTTTCGCAAAGAGGACAGTCGGGCTTCTGGTTTTGATAAACTTGTCGTACACTTTGCTTTGTCTCGCTGAAGGCTGTGAATATAGGATTTTTTATTTGGTCAATCCCCCCCCCCCCCCCACACACACACACAAACTCCCGCCGCACTTTAGTATTGTGTGTTCAGTGTGTGTTCAGAAGTTCCGAACAGACTAGTTGTACAACGGCCTGTGTCTGTCAAAAGTATCATAAATCATTACATGTACTTCTGAGAAGTTATATTCATTGGCCTGCAATAACGACTTCTATTTAGATATTGCATTTAGCCGCTAGTTTTCCAATCACGCGACATGGTAAGGTACTGATTCTCAGAACTGTACCTAGCAACGTAATAGAGATTTTAGATGTTGAAGTAGTACTTCTTTAAACGACAGTTAATTATAAACTACACAATTTTTGTAAGGAGACACTGAAAAGTAGACAGACCAATATTTCACGGATTGTTTATTCCATACACTTAAAAGCAAAACCCCATCATAAACTCATGAAGTAAAAATTCATTTTTATTTCTTTATTTCTTTATTTCTTTATTCATTTAAGTTAATGTTAGACGATAAGTTTTCGAAAACGGACATCAGTATCGGTCTGATTCACTCATTCACGGGTCGTTAAATCCCTAATCACTTAATTGCAGTGTATCTGTTATAGCTTTAGTACATTCGAAGTACATTCGATTGATGTTAACGATGCGTTCATCGCTCAAAGAAAGAAAGATAGAAACAAACAAATGGATGTGGCTTATATGGATTTAGGAAATTGCGAACAATACTATAAATAAGTGGACTTTGAAATACCACACACGCACACGCATGTTAATTGACAATACCTTAATGACCCTTGCTTCTAGGACATGAGTTTAAGAGCAAACAGTGAAGACCCCGACTGTTCAAACAGTTTAGATCCAGATAACGTATTTCATAGTGAGCCACTTCATTATGGTCTACATTGTTTGCTTTCTTGGCACTTTCGGGGAAAAGATGTAGCAATGATGTCTTCATGAGAAATTACTGTGATCTGGAAGCAGTTATCTTCCTTCTCATAGGGGTTTATCTTAAAGAAAATAATTGGGCCTATTAGGAGCATCTTCTTTCCAGAGACAAAATTCTAAAACTTAAGAGTACTAAGATACTAACTAAGATATTCTCAGACCAATGAAATAAGTACTATTCTGTTAAAGTTGTGTCCCTTGTAAAATTGGTGGACATATCTTGGAAATTTATCTGTACGTATTCATTTTCATATCAGGAGACATAAAGTACACTTGTCCATCCTTATCATTTGGATGAGTCCATTTATAGTTTTAGGGGTTCTTGTGAATGTTTTCCCTTTTAATATTTTTGCATAGAAATTCCTGCATGATTACACGGCTTATTACTGTTTACCTCCATTTTTGTTCTGGGCCAAAATTTTCAGTAGGTTAATTAATTTTAAATGTCTTATCTGCCACATTCTAATTTCAGGTCAATAGCTTGGCTAATATTTTTCTACTGCTTTTTTTTTCTTTTGCTCCCCTTACCGACCCCACCATTTTACGGTCTATGGTTAATTTCTACTTCGCTCTCCTTGAATTATGTGGAACACGAGGACATACTCAGTCCATTACACTAAATGGGAATCGTTGTGGAATTTAAAAATCTAAAATTCTCATTACGTTGATATATATCAAAGTCTTGAAGGACATCTAGAGAAATAGTGAGAGAGAGAACAAGAGAGAGAGAGAGAGAGTGCGTGCGCGCGCGCGTGCGGGCGTGCGTGTGCGTGCATGCTTTTTTTTTTAATTTCCACTTAATGCATACAGAACAAAAGCAAATAAGCCAGGCTACAAAAAAGCAAACAACAAAAGCATAAAGGCATAGGAACTGAATAAAAATAAGACTATGCTGACCCGACTGTGACTTCCAGGAGTTTGGTGGATGTAATAGCCATTTTAAACCTGGTGTTTTAAGACTTTTTGAAGTATTTCTTACTCCGTGAGGAGGTGTGCCGAGACGGGCAGAATTTATGACAACAACACAACAATATAGCGTGCCGGTCAACAATATTTAGTAGGACCTGAATATTGCACCAATGGTATTACTCAACAGCCGGTACCTATATTTACCGAAAAGACCAGAATTACCGAAAAGACTCTGAAATACCGAAAAGACCCTGAAAGTATATAAGGAAATAGGTTTGGCAAATGGTGTGTTAAATTTTAGTATTATAAAGCTATGGTGAGATTGAAAAGCTGAAAAATAAAAAAAAATAAGGTTTATAATTAACAATAACGATGCTTTCGCGAGCCTATCTATCTATCTATCTATCTATCTATCTATCTATCTTCGTATACTGCCTACGCCCTCGCGAGCATTCTTGGCAGGGTCTGCGCGTCATGTTGTGAAAAAGGGTTGATTAAAAGCATGACAGTGAGGTAATATAAAGATGACAGGTTAAAAATATAGTGCGAAAAGGATGAGAGCCATAAAAACACATCATCATGGACAGATCGAAAAAAATGGGATAGGGTCTAAAAACAGATAAAAACCTAGGTAAAAACAAGCATTTTATGTTTAGGGTTTGGGATGCTGCAACTCTCCAACCGCAGCCTTGAACAAGTCAAGACTTGGAGAAGTTGCAACATTTTCCGGAAGGGCATTCCACTGGACAATTGCCAGGGGAAAGAAGGAATATTTATAGGAATCCTTGCCAGTTTGAATTTGACGAAACGTCATAGAGTGGCAGTATCTGGATATCCTGTGGGTGGGCTGTATGTATTCGGGTAAGGGGACGGCAACAATGCCATTTACAATTTTGTAAAAGAGACAGAGACGGGCCACATTTCGTCTCTCTTCTAATGTCTGCCAGCCCAACTGCTGCAACAATGAAGTGACGCTAGTTGTTCTGGCGTAATCACTCATGGTCCAGCGTGCAGCACGCCGCTGAACCATTTCAATTTTGTGGGTCTTATCTTTTGTGTGGGGGTCCCATATTGCTGAAGCGTACTCCAGCTGGGGACGAACAAGGGTCTGGTAGGCCATTTCTCGGACTTTTGGGGACTTAGTTTTCAAGTTTCTCTTAACAAATCCGAGAGTTCTATTGGCCGTTGATGCAATTCTGTCCACATGTGCGTTCCAGCTAAGATTTTGGGAGATATCCACCCCCAAGTACCTGGCACTGGTGACTGCCTCCAGGACCTGTCCATGGAGTGTATACTCTGGGCCTGGTAGTTTTATAGCGAGTTAATCTTTTTCCTTCTTTTTTGAGAAAGAACCATTGTGGGAACATTATTTCAAGAGCGCCTGATGGCAATTGTACAAGAAAGTTCCTGTAATGGTCTTTGTACATGAAAGAATTTGCTCCCACATGGCAGAAAATTCATTCCTGTAAGAAAACCATTGCAGAGTCTGTTCTAGGAGCTGCTTCAAACCATAAAGAGAGCAAATTCTGTCATAAGAGCATCTGATGTCATTTGTAAAAGAAAGTTTTGTGATGGGTGAACAGGACTGAATTTGCTCTCTCAGGAGAGCAAATTCTGTCTTGTAGGAGAACCATCACAGGGTATAGTCCAGAAACCGGTAGCGTAATGATCATTTACTGTTTACTTAAATCGTTCATATCAAAAATCGATGCCACGTGTCACTAATTAATCGATACGGGTGTATGATCAATAATCGTTAAATATGACACCTAGCATAATCGTTTTTATGAAATATCGCCGCCCCATGTCGCTGATGTTAATGGTAATAATGTGATTTATAGAACAGAATTAACATTATTATTATTTCCCGGACCGTTATGACTAACATAAATGAAATCTTAATGACCACTTTGATTTTATGTATTCACAGTATCCGAACTACATGTACAATCTCTTCCGGTTTTCATAGCGTTGAATCGAGAGTACAAACGTTCGCTTATAACCAGTAGTCGGAAATCATTATGTTTTGAGATTTTATCCGGAATCTACTGCGTCATTTATAGCTATTCAGCCTCGAAAATGTAAAGAGGTAAGTTTAATATAATTTGCTCTTCGGTCTTTTACTTTATTACCCTGTACAATGTCGTGTATGGGTGGGTAGTAATTAGTACAGTTTTCAAATCGCCCTTGGCATGATTCTTAAACCATTTTGAGCATTTTCTTACATTTTTATAAAAAATCTTTAGAATAAACGGAAGGCGTCATCAATCTACAGTTTATTAGTTTTGATAAAAGAATGATAGCTAAGTTTTGCACGACACAATCTCGTGTTAAATTAAGCTGTTCTGAAAAAAAAAATCTGCGACGGCAAGGAGTTTTTCATTGTACAGGGCAATACAGTAAAAGACCGAAGAGAAAATTATATTAAACTTACCCCTTTACATTTTCGAAGCTGAATAACTATAAATGACGCAGTAGATTCCGGATAAAAACTCAAAATATAATGATTTCCGGCTACTGGTTATAAGCGAATTCTGTACTCTCGATTCAACACTATGAAAACCGGAGGAGATGGTACAGTGCGTTCGGATACTGTGGTATTTATACATTTTAAATTTTATTTTTGATCTATTTTCCAATGAATTTTTCATGGATATTAACATCGTATTTAATAAAAAACGCTAATGCATTAACTGACATTACACAATACCATAATTCCATAAGTAAATCTTGGTAATCGCATTTATTTATTTCGCTATTTATTTTAATGATTTATTTTCCAGCGACATTTCGATAGGTAGATGCATAGTATTTACGCAGAAACGCTCAAGTATAATATTTATTTATTTATTCATTTATATTCCGGTGACTTTTTCTGTAGATAGGTCTATGAAATTTACGCAGAAACGCTCATGCATAAATTGAATTATTCGGTAATACTCCAAATTTAATGACACAGTTTATCATCGGATTATCTGGGCCCAGGAGTCTTATCTTGAACTTTGAATTTTCGCACCATATATTGGCTGTTTTGTGTAAATTATTTAAAGTACCCTGACATTAACAATATGCTAGATTGATACTCGTACTACATAATATCGCTTTAAAACGAAGTTTAAAAAGTATGCTTAAATTTAAGACTTCTTCAAATTAAATAGAAATTCCCAGTTTATTAATTTTGCACTGAATTTGTCAATAGTTAGCGTGAAAAGTATGGGGTACCGTTCTACTATTCTCTTTTTATAGATATACATGATTATTCTTGCGTATTCATTATCCGAAATAGCGATATCTAGAATTCGAACCAGTGATATCTATAAATATTTATGGCTACCCATAAAGCGCGGTGGCTCAGTGGTTAGTGCACTTGACTCTGAAGCCAGAGGTCGTGGGTTCGAGCTCCGCCCGAGGCGAAATCTTCCTATGTCCGAACGCGTTTTTCTAGCATCATTTGCAGGGATGATGCTAACAAGTGTGCCGTCCTTCAAAAGTTCTCACGAGAAAGAAAAATATGCATTGTCGACCAATTGTTTTAGCTCGCCCTTCGGATCGGGACGTTAACTGGAGGCCCCCCTGTGCAGGGAGAGTCATCCCCTGTGCAGGTTGAAGATCCCTACTATAGCTACATGGCTATACGTACACCGTCTGTGTCCCCTTCCGGGGTTAAGGCGTAAATGGAAGAAAGAAAGAAAGAAAGATATTTATATCAGTAACTATAGCCTTTGCCTCAAAAGTTCTCACGAGAAAGAAAAATATGCATTGTCGACCAATTTTTTTAGCTCGCCTGAATGGAGTTCAGGAAGAGCTATTGCACTACTTCCCGGCATCGGTGTCCTAAATTATATAAATTATATTCAGCACCGGGGATCTTTTATCTCCCCCCCCCCTCCCCCGCACCCCAGACACGTCCCATAGTTAAAGTTTTACGTTAAAGTTTTTAAGATGTCATATTTTCTAAACTCTTGGATCAGTTTGAAGTAAAATAAATGTATTAATAGCATATTTTTTTAGTATCTCAGGGTCTTTTCGGTATTTCAGGGTCTTTTCGGTAATTCTGGTCTTTTCGGTAAATAAAGGTACCCCTCAACAGCCACTTGCGTGTTAATGGAGCAAATCTAAATTTTGAAGGAAGAAAAAAATTACAATTAGGTCCGAAATAATATCTCAGTTTCATTTAGACCTATTGGGTATTGTCATCCTTCTTTTTGTGACTAAAGATCAATACATTTAGAGTAAGTGGTAGCAAGTTCACACCCAATAACTCAAACACACAATGCTGTCATTGATAATGTAAAATTTGATGGGTGGGGTATGGAAATGAATCTGGATATATCCTCCATTGGCCATTTTAATAGACTCCAAAAGTATGAATATGAAATTTAAGACACCGCCTTTATCCAAAAAACTCTTAATGGTTTACATTTATTCTGTTTCAATGATAAAGGTTAAAAGCAATAGAGCAACGGAACGGTGAAAGCGCGGTGGCTCAGTGGTTAGTGCACTTGCCTCTGAAGCCAGAGGTCATGGGTTCGAGCCCCGCCCGACGCGAAATCTTCCTATGTCCGAACGCATTTTTCTAGCATCATTTGCAGGGATGATGCTAACAAGTGTGCTGTCCTTTGGATCGGGACGTTAACTGGAGGCCCCCTGTGCAGGGAGAGTCATCCCCTGTGCAGGTTAAAGATAGCTACATGGCTATACGTAGGCTTTCATCCTGCAACACCGGAGTGTAAATATGTACACCGTCTGTGTCCCCTTCGGGGGTTAAGGCGTAAATGGAAGAAAGAAAGTATTATCGACAGGTAGTAGTTATCGTCACCCCCTTGTGAACTTTTCCGTTTCTTAACATCTTTTTCTATCTATATCTACATCTGGACATTAAACTGTCAAACTTGACAATACTTTAATGGTGCGCAAGAAAGAGTAAAATAGAGAAATAGCAAAGCATAGAAAAAAAGAAACGGTCTAGGCTGTAAGAGCTGCATAGTAAAGATAACAAGATAGAAGGAAGAAAAGTTTTACCCAGCTATTTTTCGTCCATCCGAGCACTTGACCAATCCAGCTTCCGTGGCGGTACCAGGACACTAAGTCCGGCCGACACAGCTCAACACTCATCATTTGGATTTACTTCATAGCTGGGTTGGAAAGCCCCCAATTAGAAGGGTAGGTTAGACAGCTCCCTCTTGAAGAATGCCAAGGAGGGAGCCTCAGCCACTGTGGCTGGAAGTCTGTTCCATGCTGGTATGGTTCTTGGAAAAAAGCTGTACTTGAAGCAGTCTGTGGATGTAGAGTACTGCTGAAACTTCAGGGAATGAGCTGCTCTTGTCCTGGTACTGCCTGTTGTTAAATAGCTGGAGGATGGGATGGCAATAAGGTCATGCACGATTTTGTAGAAGACAATCAGTTGCAGCTTGCTTCGCCTGGCCTCGTGAGTTTCCCAGCCAAGGTGCTGTAACATGTCTGTAACACTACTGGTGTTCCTGTATCTGTTGGTTACAAAACGTGCAGCCCTTCGCTGTACCATTTCTACTTGGTACTTCTGGTCCTGTTGATAAGGGTTCCAAATGGTACAGCAATAATCAAGGTTTGACCTTACCATGGTAACATATGCCTTGGTCTTGGTTTCTTCACTGGCATGCCGTAGATTGCGACGAAGGAAACCGAGCATGCTATTTGCCTTCTTTGTGACCCGGCTGATATGTTGGTTCCAAGCTAAGTTTGACTGCAAGTCCACTCCCAAATATTTAGTGGTTGTGTCTTCTGCCAGAACTGTTCCTTTTAGCTTGTATGGGAAGGTCATCGGTGTCTTTGCTCTGGACACTTGTAGGACACTACATTTCTGTGGGTGGAATTCCATTCCCCATCTGTCTTCCCAAGCAGCGAGTTTATCTAAATCCTCTTGTAGTAGGGACTGATCACTGCTGGATTTTATCTGTCGGTATAAGATGCAGTCATCCGCGAACAGCCTGGTCTGGGAGTTGATATTTTCGGGAAGGTCATTTATAAACATTAGGAAGAGTACTGGTCCTAATACTGATCCCTGTGGAACTCCACTTACGACTTGTACTTTCTCAGATGATTGCCCCTCTACCATGACTTGCTGGGACCTGTTTCCAAGGAAGGATGCAATCCACTGGAATGTCGTGCCCCTGATACCATAATGGTGGACCTTCCTCAGTAGTCGTTGGTGAGGCACACGGTCAAAGGCCTTGCTGAAATCTAGAATGACCATGTCAGTCTGGATCCTCTTGTTCACAGATGACGCCAGCTCATGATATAGGGTGAGTATCTGTGTCTCACAACTTCTCTTGGCTCTGAATCCATGCTGGCAGTCATTCAGGATGTTGTGCTTCTCCAGATGCCTCACGGTGTTGCTTACTATGACATGTTCCAACAACTTGCAGCACAGGCTAGTAAGTGAGACTGGTCTATAGTTGGCAGCATCATGGCGAGCACCCTTTTTGAAGATAGCTGTGACGTTTGCGTGGCGCCAGTCATCAGGCACGGTACCCTCCTGAAGTGATCTGTTGAAGATAATCGTTAGGACAGGAGCCAGTCTTGAAGCATAATCTTTCAGGAGTCGGGCAGGTATTGAGTCTGGGCCTGTTGCTTTCCTTGGATTTGTCTTCTCTAGCATCTTCCTAACACCATCCTCTGTCACCTTTATGCCGTCCATCGCTGGAAATGGAGTACCTGAGGGACTGGGAACCTGATTCTGGTCTTCCTGGGTGAATACTGACGCATACTGTCTATTGAGAATGTTGGCCTTGTCCTTTGGGGTGTTGAAAAGACGACCTTTGTCTTTTAGAGGTGAAATACCAGTATTGTCTTTCCTTAGCGATTTTATGTAGCTCCAAAAGCGTTTCTGTTTGGAAGGTTTGTCATCATCATTTTCCTGGACTTCAATAATGTTGTTGATGTATGAATGGTAGGCTTGTCTTTCTAACTGTTGTGTTTCTGACTTGCATTGCTTATACTTTCTAATATCTATTTCATTCTTGCTTTTCTTCATTTTTGTGTAGAGTCTGGCTTTCTTTCTGAGGGCAATTTTTACCTTCTTATCTATCCAGGGCTTCTTTATCTTTCGTCCACTCAGTGTCTTTGATGGAATGTGTTTGTTCATCAAGGCAGTAATTCGGGATTTGAATATCGACCAAAGATCTTCTGTTGAATCAGATAACATGCCTGACATATCTTGGTGAAGCTTAATCAAGTCTTCATTCATACTGTCATGGTTGGCCTTATTATAGCAAAACACCGTACGTGGTTGTGTAGGGTTCTTGTGTGGGCGCAGACTGGCTTCTATGTATACTGCTTCATGATCAGAGATCCCAGGGATGACTTCTGTGTTACTGTTAAGCGAGCTGTATTTTGTATTATAGTGTTGCAATTTCATTTAACTTTATGTACTAGTGCAAAATATGCTAGAAAGTTAGGTGTTTGGAGAAAAAATAGGCATATTTGTTGATGTACTAATGAAATACATGCCTCTTATGCATGGCTGTAAGGGGAGGTCACTCAGACACATGGTAATTTTCACTCACATAAAGCGCTTTCATGTGGTTTTATTCCATAAACTAGATCACCATGGAGAATATTAAGAGCAGACATGGTTACTCTCTTCAAAATCATATATGGTACTGTGACCTCCAGGGTGTCGATAACTACTTCCCTAAATGCAGCATGGCAGTAATTATCAACACCCCAAAATTAAATGTCTCAAAAATGCACAGTTTCTAAAAAAATAGATCAGAAAAATAGTTTATTTTCAAGTAAATTTATCTCTAAAAGCAAACAAAACATCATCAAATGTACAATGTTTAATTTTATCTTTGTAAGATTTTTTTTTATTTTAAGGGTAAAAATTGAAAAAAAAATCCACAATTTTTACAGCTACTTTTTCATATTTTTGTCTCGCCGCGAAGCAGAGGCGAGACATATGTATTGCTTTTCCGGTGTCGTCGTCGGCGGCGGCGGCGGCGTCGGCGGCGTAAACTTTTGTCGAGTTTTTGCGTTTAGGTCATTTTCTCAGAAACTGTAAGGGCTAGAGCCATGAAACTTGGTACATGCATACATCTGGAAGAGTACAGCTGAAAGCCATCATCAATGTTGAGTCTTGACCTACATTTTACGGTTGACTGACTTCGCAATTTTTTGTCGAGTTTTTGCGTTTAGGTCATTTTCTCAGAAACTATAAGGGCTAGAGCCATGAAACTTGGTACATGCATACATCTGGAAGAGTACAGCTGAAAGCCATCATCAATGTTGAGTCTTGACCTACATTTTACGGTTGACTGACTTCGCAATTTTTTGTTGAGTTTTTGCGTTTAGGTCATTTTCTAAGAAACTTTAAGGGCTAGAGCCATGAAACTTGATACATGCATACATCTGGAAGAGTAGATCTCAAAGCCATCATCAATGTTGAGTCTTGACCTACATTTTACGGTTGACTGACTTCGCAATTTTTTGTTGAGTTTTTGCGTTTAGGTCATTTTCTCAGAAACTTTAAGGGCTAGAGTCATGAAACTTGATACATGCATACATCTGGAAGAGTAGATCTCAAAGCCATCATCAATGTTGAGTCTTGACCTACATTTTACGGTTGACTGACTTTGCATTTTTTGTCGAGTTTTCGTGTTTAGGTCATTTTCTCAGAAACTATAAGGGCTAGAGCCATGAAACTTGGTACATGCATACATCTGGAAGAGTTAATCTCAAAGCCATCATCAATATTGAGTCTTGGCCTACATTTTACGGTTGACTGACTTTGCATTTTTTGTTGAGTTTTCGTGTTTAGGTCATTTTCTCAGAAACTATAAGGGCTAGAGCCATGAAACTTGGTTCATGCGTACATATGGATGACTTAATCTCAAAGCCATCATCAATATTGAGTCTTAACCTACATTTCACTGTTTACTGACTTCACAATTTTCAGTCAAGTTTCCGCGTTTAGGTTTGTTTTTCAGAAACCTTAAGGGCTAGAGCCAAGAAACTTGGTTCATGCATACATCTTTGCTGATTTAGCTCTGTTTTGTGACAAAGCGCCAGCAGGCGAGACACCGCATTCCGTGGAATTCTTGTTGCATATTTTCTGGCTGAGAGTGTAAAAATAAAAAATCTTGGGATTTTATGTTTGAATTTAAAGCAAATCTTTCAATCATTATCTACACTAAATGATCATAACATAATTTTAAGAGAAGTTGTGTTAAACTATCATTATTTTTATCATTATCATTTACAGGTAAATGGGGTGTTGATAACTGCTTCCGGGTGTTGATAACTGCTACCCTCCGGTACATAGCATGAAGCAAAAGTTATTTTTGAAAAATATAAACAATAATGTAAAGAGTTCCTTCTCATCATCTTGGTAGATAATTGTGTAAGTGAAAACAGGTCAATCCAATATGAATTTTACAAAAGTATCTGTTTAACACCAAATAGTAGCTTAAGGTGTCGATAATACCTTCCTTTGCTCTATTTCTTTTTTAGCTTTTCAGCCCAACAACTATCGTCAAGGTAGCTTTCCAGTCATTCTTGTTTTCACTTCTGGGTATCCTATTTTCTATTCTTTGTCTTACAGCCACAACCCTCCTTTGCAAGCCCTCCCCCACACCAAATCGTCAACTTGATATAGTAGTCAAGTGTGGTTCACTGCGTTCATGTGAAAAAAACTCTTTATGGTTGACATGAATAGGCGAGGATGCGAACTTACCTGATACAGTGACCTATATAGAATCAGTGACTTGCATCTTCACCTTTCGTTCCAACAAGGCGTATTGCCCATGCGACTGCAGCACCATTGTTAAAACAAGCTGGAGAAAGCTGGAATTTTATCAAAGTTATCGTCTTGCATCGCCCATTCTTTAAGTGTTTTTGTAGTGAAAATATTATTTAACAATAAAGTAAGCTTTAAATTTCGTAATGATATATTAGAATAAAAGTTTTGCGATGATTTTGCTATGTTTTAAGTTCATTTTTAATGATGTGAAATGAGAAACTTTGATCGCTCGAAATAAAATGGCGACAAGCACGTCACTTCTTTTACAATATACCTCTGTCATTTATAAGGTTTGAGGTAATATTTTAGCGTTGAAAAACAAAAGGGGAAAGACCAAAATATTTTTTGATATTGTTTTCATGACACCTTTTTACTATTTTGGTGGTCTTTAGACAGTATAGAAATAGGCTTAAGTAGCAAAAGCTGGCAAATCAGGTTGTTAAAAACCCCACTAATGTGTTTTTGAATAAGGCTCCCAAAATAACTATTTTTGAGCCCAGAAATGATATTTTTCATAAAGTAGAATGTCTTGCAAATTGTGAGATTGCTATTTGATGCAATTTGATGCAGATTTAGTCGGTCAAAGCAGAGCTCCAGATAAAGGGCGTTTTTGCCGCATGAAAAAAGGGTAAAAATGCATTCGATTCCTGTTTGATGCGTCAGGAAAACGTCTTTAAAATATTGGTTGATGCATCGTTTGTGAAACGGAAGTGTCAACAAACGCCTCGTATTTTGCGCATGGCCTTATAATGTCTGCAAAAGAGTGAACGAATAACTGCCGAACTTATTCGCATGAAATTTCCCAGCTCTACCCGCGATTAATAGTACGAAAGTTCGGTGCAGAAAGTGCTGTGTGGCGTAATGCAATATCCGGCAGGCGGGTAACTACATATCTGAAAAAACAGTACATTACATAACCTGACTAAAAATTGGGTGACCCAGTCCATGTTTTGGCATCATTGACGGGTTACAGATCAAAAAGACAGACTGCTACATTTCACACTTAATAGCTTGAGACACAGTCTTTGATATTTATTTCTGGCAATTTCATCATGGCTACTGGCACGTGAGTCAAAATCAGTTCAGAAGTCGCTTTTAGAGTTTTTCCAGCGATCTGATACGCCAGAGATTTCATTAGCAGAGCTGTTAAAACCCATTATTCTTGGCCTGCTGAGTTTGTGCGTTGACATTTTTGAGAAACATATTAAAACCCCAAGACATGTTGCATCTGGAACTCTGTTTTAAAAAGTTGACTTTATTGCAATATCTAAAGGCAGTCAAACCACAAAAAACTCCATGAAAAAAAATTGGGAGAAAAAACTTCCAGATATTGCAGAAAAACTCCCTTTTCACAAAGTGAGGATTCAGCAACTCCCTGCTTAAAAAAGTTATCTGCGGGTTCGCTCCCTTGGTCCACTTGTGTGTGTGACAGATATGACCATTGGTTTTGTCTTTCCTTTTCGAGCACTCTTCGGTGATAAAAATCTTCCCTTTTATAGAGCTTTCAGTTTTAACCTGTGCAATATTTCATACTTTTCTGTGCCAAAGTCTTGTTTGTACCTAAATGGACCCCATTGGAAATAAGCCATTTAGGCTTTATAGGCTATCCATGGATATTAAGATCAAATCTTTCGAATCAGTGAAAATGGGTGTGGGTGTTAGTTTTTCAGTACTTCTAGCAGCCTAGCTCATTCCAGAACTCCTTAAGTTCAAGTCAAATTCACTGTGATAATTTTATTTTTCTGAAATCAAATTCATATAGATGTATACATAAATATCATTTAAGTGTGCTCTTAAATACCTCACTTGTTGATTAATTTTTAAATTTTAATTTCAAAAATCGCTTTTAGATAGTATATGTTACTTTGTTAAATGATCTTAATTCCTGAATAAATCTTAAGGAGCTCTGTCAAAGTGATCTTAAAATAAAACTTTTTTTTCACAGTTTTTGCCATCAAACAAGTTCAGAGGGTTGTTCAGTGTTGCATTGAAGCATTTAACAGCAACAAAAGTTTGTCATTTTTTATTGTTAAAAATGAACTCCAAAACCAACCCAAATCATCACAATACTTACCGTAATCGATCCTATTAGCACACATGCTGCCCCAGTACCAAGTTCAGAGGGTTGTTCAGTGTTGCATTGAAGCATTTAACAGCAACAAAAGTTTGTCATTTTTTATTGTTAAAAATGAACTCCAAAACCAACCCAAATCATCACAATACTTACCGTAATCGATCCTATTAGCACACATGCTGCCCCAGTACTTGACCGCCTGCCCACAAGTGCTGAAAACACTATAAAATCTTTCAGTTGTCACTTACAATGTTTGTCCATCCTAGATGACTATAAGCAGCTTTTCTCGGATGCTTTAAACATTAAATTCTGTTTCTTTCTGTATATAATAATTCTTTGAAATGTGCACTTATTAGGAAGAATGTCTACTGCAAGTACTTAATGCCATTTTGAAAATGTTAAGTGAACAGTGCGCTAAAAGGGTCGACTACGGTAGATTCTAATACAGCATAAAATTCTAAGCTTACCTTACTGTTGAGTAATAATTTAACTACGAAAACAGTGATAAAATGGTTGATGCATGTCTGTTACTTCTGATAGAAATTCCAGCTTTCTCAGCTTGTTTGAATTTTGATCACTGGCTTACTTCTTCCACTGCATATGAGCCGCGACACAAGAAAACCAACAATGTGGCCGTCCGCCCAGCGCAGACGCGGATCAGCTTGGGCATTCGCCCAGTTTGATAAGACTCTTTGCTAAGCGCTTAAAGGGTAGCCAAGGGACTAAGCTACCTTCATGCGGACAGCGAAGACTCTGATCAGACTGGGCGGATGCCCAGGCTGATCTGAGTCTGCGCTGGGCGCACGACCACATTGTTGGTTTTGTCACGTCGCGGCTCATATATAGTCTCCTAAGAGAGAGTCAAGATGAAAATCCTCATGCCAATGCAAAAAAAACAAACAAACAAAAAAAAAAAATCAGTTTTCCTGTACGACATTTTGAATATGTTTCACAAACAACTGAGAAATGACAAGTAAACAGCAAAAGCATTCAGATTTGAAGAGGACACAAACATGCATGTAGCTCCTTATCCCATGATTGCTGTAGTAATTAAGTTGACTACTGTAGTGAAGTACTGATTAAAGTCGGCGCTGGTCTCTATTTTCTAATCTGAATCCTTGCATAATTAGTGCAATTATAACGCTTTTACTCGCGGCAGTAACAAACGCTTCTGTATGCACAAAATTAACTTTGAAAATCTCGCTAACCTGATTTGTCAATGGAAAGTAAAACTACAGTGTAAAAGCTCATCAAGTTTGGTATCAAAATGTCTGAAAATATGTACACAATTTAACACAAACATTTGTAAGAACACAATATTTACACATATAAAATAAAACAATGTTGATATGAGCGGAAATTCTATGCAATTAAAATGAGTCCTGATGCGAAATAAGTGGGCGATAAAATTATCAGTTTTTTCCGCCACTTGCTTATCCAGGGGTGGGGCACATGTTGATTGGAAAAATACCTATATTTAACTGGAGACGTGAGTCAAGGGTATCTATATAGGTCACTGCTGATTTAGACTGGTCTGAAGACTCCATCAAAGGCCATCAGTAATTCAGTATACAGTCCCTATCAACCGGGGCCCGGTTGTTCAAAGCATCGTTAACCTAATGAGCTCGTTAAGAGGTCAACTCGTTCAACGTTTTACGACTTTATAGCCAAATACACTGACATTTTTTTTGAAAATATGTGAGAAGCTTTTGCAATGCAAAAGCTTCTTACATTTTTTCAACAAAAAATATTGGAGTATTTGAGATATTAATGTTTGAAATTTTAACAAAACGTTAACTAACGATGTCGTTAGTTTTGAACAACTGGGCCCAGAGCGTCATTGAAACAGTAAATAATATTGGATGCGAGCAGATGGTTGATTTCCCAACAAGATTGAAAAACATACTCAACGTCTTTTGTTCTAACCGTCCAACCCTCCTCGACAAATGTATTCCACTCCCTGGACCCAGCGACTATGATATGGTACTGGTTGACTTTAACGTCATCGCCAGAAGACAGAAGCCTGTCCAGCATTGCATTTACTTTGGAAAAGAACAGATACAGAATCAATGAATAAAGAATTCAGCAAATTTTCCACAGAATTCAACAGCACATACGACACCTTTACAGAAATGTAGTGAGACCATCAACACCTTCGTCCTTCCAAACTCACTTCCGCCCGATTAAACCAGGCATGGTTTACCAGAGAAGTGAAGCATAATGAATGCTAGAAGAAAGAAAAGGGCATACAAGAAAGCGAGAAAGACCAAGCACACCGACTGGAATAAATACAAAGACATCCAGGGTGCTCACCAGATGACAGGAAAGAAACAGCTGCTTTAGAGATATGGTCAGCGACACTAGCAACAACAACAAGAAGCTTTACTCTTTATTTCAAGAGTATGAAGAGTGACAGTTCTGGCGTGGCCTCACTCAAGCAAGACAGAGAGAATGTTCCAGAGGAACCCAACTCATTATTGGAAGATGAAGAAAACGTGTATTCAGTTTCAACAATAAAAGTTGAACGCAATATTTCTTTTATTAAACCCTGCCACACGTTAGTGGCGGGGTATTATGTTTTCCTGCTGGCTGTCCATGTGTCCGTCCATCCGTCCGTCGTACATACACCTGTCCGTCTGTCCGTCCGTGAGCACTTCGTTTCCGTTCGATAACTTGAGTATGTATTAACCGATTTTCTTCAAACTTGGCGTATGCATTGGTCTTGGGAAGATCTCGGTTGGGATTGTTGATGGGCAAATTTCGATATCTTCTGATGGAGTTATTGCCCTTGGCATGGTCTTAAAAATAGTTTTTGATCTGTAGTTCCTTTACAGTATGAAATATCTTGATGAAAAATCACAGAAATGATCAAAGTAACATAAGCTTTCTGTTACAAGCAGAATTTTGTCCACCTGGGTTATCTGCCCCTGCACATGGACTATATACATGTATTAGATAATGAAAAAAAAATAGTGTATAAAATCAGAGTTGAAAGGGATTTCTCTGAAACTTGTTTCAAATTATCATATTAATATAAGCTCTTTGTCATGATCAAAATTTTGTCCCCCAGTGGTTATCTGCCCCTGACACAAGCTGTATACATAATATGAAATCATGAAAAAATCTATATAAAATCAGATTTTCAGTATATCTTGATGAAATTTCATTGAAATGATTGAAATAACATAAGCTTGCTCTTTGTCATGATCAAAATTTTGTCCCCCAGTGGTTATCTGCCCCTGACACAAGCTGTATACATATATGAAATCATGAAAAAATCTATAAAAAATCAGATTTTCAGTATATCTTGATGAAATTTCATAGAAATGATTGAAATAACATAAGCTTTCTGTTACAACACATTATCAAGGTAATATGAGTTTCATGTCATGATAATAAATATGTGTAAAGGATAAAAGAGCCTTTGGTTTGCAGTGGCGGGGTATTACGCAGTCATTTACAATGCTTTTATTAGCTTTCCTGTCACGTCTTACAGACACACCCCTCCTTAGCAAGCCCTCCCCCACACTATGTAGTCAACTTGAAATATAGTAGTCTAGTGTGGTTCACCTCCTCCCCACCCCACCCACCCCAACACCTTTCTCTGGAGCATCGTGGCACTGTGAATATTTAAGGTGTACCCAAGGCATGGTTTGAAACAATTACAAGCAGTTAAAAGATGGAGGAAACATTACTGCACTGACAAGAAGAAGCCTGGCAGCCCTCCCTTTAAGGCCTTAGGTAGCTGGTTCCACAGGCCTATTCCTGATGGGAAGAAAGAGCAAAAGTATGCATCAATCCAGCAAAAGGGTACAGGGTTGCGCATGGAATTAGCACATGTGCTGAGAGCTGCTGGATGAAGAAGCTGAGTGGCTGGGATGTCAATAAGACCATGTAAGATCCAATACATCATCACCAGCTTTGCCTGGGTGCGTCTTTGTTGCAAAGTTGGGTATGAAACATTCATGCAAAAGCCAGCTGATCCAGATGATTCAAGACCTTGCCTCAGGCTTGGAAGAAGGCACATAGATTGATTCTAATTTACTTGACTTTAATAAGCCGGGCTTTGTAGCGCAGTTGGTAGCCCGTCTGACTCAAGAGCCAGAGGTCCCAGGTTTGATACCCGGTCTGGCCACATACTTTCACATACTTGAGAATGGTAGCCAAATTAAACTCTGGGAAGTAGAGGTATTCTTCTCACCTCTTCAAATATCATGAACAGATTGATCTTTCATTGTGTGCCTCCTAAACAAATTATAGGGTTGCAGGAAAGATATTTGCATGAAATCCTAGTCATATGTGCTATGGTGCAAAAACAAACTGTCTTAAAACACCAGCTCTGACCTTTAGCAACAGCAGTAACAACCTTGAGTTTTATTTTTTTCAGGTAAAACTGCCTTGAGGTCTTGGAGCTGTTGAAGATCCACAGCATCATGTATTTGCAAGACTTGGAAGTTCTGAAAGAGATACCAGGGTACAAGGCTTTGCTGAAAGCTGTCATCAAAAGCCAGATGCAGATGCTGGTAAGAACTCTTTTTTTACCTGATTAGTGCATGATAATTATTATGTCTCTGTGGAAAACTATAAATACTTGGAAAAACCTTCCATTAAGAAATGCTGTGTAAAAATAATCGTCCACTAAGAAAATGCTAGGTAGGTACATGTAGGTAACAGATTTTAAGGAAGCTGGGCACTATAAAGCATAAAGGTGTTAACCCCCCACCCCCACTTAATTTAGAAAATTTCTACCACTCAAAATGGCTTCTGAATGATGCTAGATGCAGTTCTATCTGTGTCATCATGCCCAAGTTGTGAGCAGTCTGTGAGTCACATTGAATTTAAAAAAGTCAGTCTGTCTGTAGAGTTCTTTAGATCTCAGTCAATTCCGACTTCTGCAAAATGCCCCAGGCTCCAGTTCCAAGAAGCTCAGTAGCTCTGTGAGTTAAGTACTGACCTGCAGCTTTAGTGGGCCCAGGTTCGTGTCCTGCTGCACATGGAGGGACAAATGGCACCCCGTTATTGCGGCTATTAATATGTTTTGCTGAGGTGCTGGGGGTAACGCTGTTACGAGAATTGAAATACACACACACACCCTGCTGGAGGCAAAATCTTTTGAGTCGTAAATAGGTTCCATAGTGTACACAGAGCCCTAGATAAGAGGGAGTATTTGGTGATAATAGGGATGATTATTGTTAATTCTGGATAAAAACATATGTTGTGACCCCCTCATCTGAACCGTCTCGACGAGACGGTTCAGATGAGGGGTCACATTGTATGGTTTCAATGAGAAATAAAGAAAATAATCCCTCAATTATCATCAAATACCCCTCTTATCTAGAGCTCTGGTACAGCCTTTCATTATCACCCTCCTATCAGCTGATGTGACTGAAATTCTGTGTAATAGAAGTAAACTCACATTCCAGTGCTCAGCATGGAACTGCGTTACAAAATTACAAAATTATATATCACCCAAAGTCATTGCATTGAGTGGGGTGGCTTTGGGTAAGTTATAAAAAAGTAGGTGTGGGGTAGGAGTGGGTGAGGTAACACCTGTTTTTGTTTAAAATGCAAACTTTGAGGTGTTACACTGGTGCTTGGAACTTGGCTGTCAAAACATTTTTATTTAATATCAATAAATGAATTTTCAAGGGGCCAAATATGAGCCTTATAATAAAAAGTCCTTTTAACAAGTTTACATACTTTTGATATTTAAAGAAACTGCTGAATGGCAGGAATTGCAGACCCTCATCAGACTGCTCCTTAGGTAAGGAGCAGTCTGATCTGGATCTGCAATGTTTGCACAGTCACTTCTGTCCCAGTAATGAGGGTAGTTGCGAAATTGTATTTCTAGGTTGAACAGCTATCTGACCAGACAGGGGAGGAGTGTGTGATCCTCACAGCCAGTACCTCGGAGGGCACACTCTGTCACCTTGGATCTGGCTCGGGAAAAGATTTCTTAGATGGCAGAGATGAGATAAAGTCAGATTTCCTGAGGCACTGTCTCAAAAGTAAGTACAGTGGAGCCCCAGTGCAATTATTATTCGGTAATGTTGGATATATTGCTTCCACTTCTGGGCTCCCTTGGAGACCATTTAATCTTCACAGGTTTCACTCCAGACTTTTAAAAATAGGAGTCCCAGAGCCTTTTTTTGGGAATAAGTAGGAGTCCCATATAGATGTGAATTTTAGACAAATGGAAATACCGTATTCGACCTAATTTAATAGGGCACATGCCCCAGTAAGCACACATCATGAGAATTCCTGAGGGATATGATTATCAGCGCACATATTTTTATTGGTTTATTTCTTTGATTGCTTGTTTACAAGTGCTGAAAATACCATAGTTCTCTTTCAGTTTTCACTTACAAAGATTCTCCATCCTTCATGACTACGGGTATAAGCAGCTTTTCTCTGATGCTTTAAACAATAAAAGTCTATATCTTATAATTCTTTGAAATTTGCACTTATTAGGAAGAAAGTCTACTGCAAGTATTTAATGCCATTTTGAAAATGTTAAGCGCACAGTGTGCTAAAAGGGTTGAATACTGTATGCAGCAAAAATATGAGTCAAGGACTCACAATATGTGGTGCCCGAGATCCCTGGTTCATTTACCTTATATTCTGTTGTAGTTTAGTCCTAGTACAACTTTCAAATTGGATTGAAATTAGGAGTGGCGGTAGTGTAGTCGATTTCATGCTTGTCTTCTAATCCAGGGGTCACAATTTAGATTCCCCACTTCTCTGGTCTTTTGGATGAGACCTGTCTCCATATTTATGACCAATGTGCTGGTGGGATGTTAAACCTGAATTCATTCGTCCAGAGCAAAATTGCAGTTTCTGTTGAATACTAGGACCACACAATGTCTAGTCTTCGTGAATCATTGTGTCTTAATCATGAAAGTACTCATGTCGCAGAGCCCTAGATAAAAGGGAATATTTGATGATAATTAAGGATAATTTTTCTTGTTTCTCATTGAAACCATATGTTGTGAGCCCTCATCTGAACCGTCTCGTCGAGACGGTTCAGATGAGGGGTCACAACATATGTTTTTGTGCAGAATTAATAAAAATTAACCCTAATTATCACCAAATACTCCCTCTTATCTAGGGTTCTTTGATGTCAAAATAAAAAGTAATATTGAGGAAGAGGTCAACATGGCAATGTGTGATGTTAGATCAGCAAAATGGAAATGTGTGTTAATAACACCCTCTTTATGACTATTCATTATAATGCTATTTTGGATGTAATGCTTTCACACCATGGGTCCCATTGAAGCTAAACTGCAAAATGAGCATTAACCTTAAATTTCTTTGTTGTTAAGTCTCAATATAACCCTGGTCTACCATTTTATAGACTCCCAAGCATAGCATTCTATCATACTATATTTGATCTTGCAGAAATGAACAACAGCAGTAACACAGATATTGAAAATAATTCAAAAAGACCAAGATACAATGATCCAAAACCGACAAGACAAACTAGCAACAATCTAGGTTCACATGAGCAGGGCCAGTCTCAACAGTTTGTACCATTATATCCTACTGAGAGCCAAGCATCAAACTCTACAGATCTATGGGAGCCAGGAACAATGTCAACAGATTACGATACAAATTCAGTAAGGCCAGTGAAACTCATTCCCCGTAAAAAGAGATTCAAGAACACTCCAAGCAGCCATGTTGAAAGAGCTAGTGAACCAATCAAAACTTTGGAACCATCTGGTATTAATGTTAAAGTAGAGGATTCCACAGGCAATCAAGGAGTTGGTGATTTTGACCAAAGTTACGGAGATGACAGTAACAAAACTAGTAGTGACACAGACAATTTACAACCTGACAGTGAGAAAACATTGGATAAAGATATTGTTGTAAAGCAAGAACTCAGTGATGATGACATGGAAATTTTAGGTGTAGAACCAGGAGCCAGTACAGATGGGTTTCAAAGTCAGGCTGGTTCCGGAATGGATTCATATGAGCAGTCATTCCAACAGGACAACAGTTTCCTAGGTCCTGTTAGCTCAAGCTCTGGAGATCTTTCATATATTCAGACAGGTTAGTACATGCTTCTCATCTGCCAGATTCAAGTGCTCTAGATAAGAAGGCGTAATAGTGATATTTTAGGGATAATTTTCCAAATTTTGAATCAAACGATGTTGGGACCCCTCATAAGAACCATCTCAGCGAGCTGGTTCTAATGGGAGGTCAAAACATGTTTTCATTGAGAAATTAAGAAAAAACAACATACAGTAAACCCTCGTATCTCGAAGTCAAACTTCAACACAAACTACTGATATCTCAAAGTAAATTTTCTTGTACCACTACCAGAAAATTTACTTTGAGAAATCAGTAGTTTGAGATAACAGGAGTTGAAATATAAATAAAAATAGGAAATTCATTCTTGATATAAGAAGATACTTTGAGATATCAGTGTTCAAGATATCGGGAATTGACTGTATACATCCAAATCATTCTCAAAACCCCACCATAGCTGGAGCTCTTGATTTTTTTTTCTTTGAAACTGAACTCATTTTCTAATCCCTGACTTGCTTTGAAACAGTCATACTTATACTTATAAAGTGCGAGTTTAAATTATTATCTTTGTAGAGATGAAGTGTAAAATGTGGAGATTGTGATAACATTTCCCTTTTTAGCTCGCCTGTACGAATGTACAGGAAGAGCTGTTGCACTACCCCCGGCATCGGCGGCTTCCGCGTTAGCAAAATGTTAAAGTTTTACATTAAAGTTTTTTAGGTGATTGGCAAGGCGCTGTCAGGTGAGCTATCCTGTCCCGCTGACAGGTCTTGTTAGAATATGTACTATTTCAGCTTGCCTGTACAAAAGGTCTGCTAAAAACTGTTGTTGTCACATTGATATTGGCATCTACAATTTTGAATACCCATATCTTATCAACCCATCAAACATGGCTGATATGTATACTGATATTGCACATAACACTGATCTTATCATCACCATCCTGCTGGGTGACTATTAGATCAAAGTCATGGACTTACGTTAAAGTATTTTGTTTATGGTTTTCTTATAGCACTTTGTTTCAGAGTGCTTGAGTGGATTTGGTTGATGTGCATTGACTGATATCGATATGATCCAAACTTATGCTAAATATCACTTCAAAGTAGGTGAGCTTGAAGCCAAGAATTTTGTTCACATGTACAAGGGTTGATCCAGAAGTAATGTCACTGTGTCCACTGCGCGCTTATTCATCGTAGCATTATTATAAAAATCATATCAAGCTGCAATGTAATTCAGTTTTAAATTACAGAATAAATATATAATTGGAATCTTTTTTTCTTTCCAATTATATAGACATTCAAAGTATGCCACCGACGCCATCGCGCCGCACGTCAGAATAACGTTAATTACATGAACATAATTTTCAAAGGCAATCACAAATCAAAATGAAACTAACGTGCCAAATTAGATGAAAATTTGATACGATGACGAAATATATTTCTGTCGCCCACTGTTGAAATTTTAATGTCGTCACTGCAGTTTGAAGTTTGCTAGCTAGCGCTAATGCTTGTTACTGCCGAGAGTAAAAATGTTGATTTCTGACAAAAACGCATCAGCTGAATATCACCATTAGAGACTCTAGAGCTGTTTAGTAAGACGTGGTGAAATAACAGTTATTATGAGGCTTGTTTAAAGTTGCAATCAGCGCGATACACGTGCAGATGAGTCGCTAGAGGATAGTCTGAAAACCGGAAGACCTTTATATGCAATGTCAGACAAAAACGTCACTCATGTTTGGACCCCATATATGAAGATGAATGTTCTGAAATTCGAATATTGAGTAAAATTCTTAAAATTGAGTTGTGGGGCCCTTCAAGTAATATTAAAGTAGAGATTAACATGGATGAAGAGACACTAGTGCTATGCTGGAACCGCGAATATGCTACTTTGGACATGACACAATATCGAAATTTCGTCTGGTGCATCAACAACGTCTTAGACGTGCGGCGCGTTTTGTTACCATGCCTTCTGTCTATCTCAATATCCAAGTTACTATGCACTGTACGTGTATGACAATCTCAGCCCATAATGCAAATAGATTAAGGTACTTGGAATCGAAATTTTATTGGTCTCCCTTTATTAGCTCACCTCAGGTGAGCTTATAGTATAGACTTGGTCCGTCGTCCGTCGTCGGCGTCGGCGTCGGCGTCGTCGTCAGCGTCCACAATTTTAAACATCTTCTTCTCAGAAACCACTGGGTGGATTGAAGCCAAATTTCATATGGAGCCTTAACAGGATGGGGGAACGAAAGTTTATATATTTGGTCCAGGTCACATGACCAAGATGGCTGCCACGCCCATATATGGTAAAAACCCTTCAAAAATCTTCTTCTCCAGAACCAAAAGGCCTGTGACCTTGAAACTTGGTGTGTAGCATCGGGCATGCGGGCCCATCATCATTTATATAAATCATGACCTTGTGATGACCTTGACCTAATTTACGGCATGGTCAACTTTGGTACGTTAGTCTTTTATAAGGGAAAATGCTTAAATGGTGGATTTCTCAGAAACTGTTTAAGTCTAAGGTACAATACTTGGTATACATGGTTGACTAAATGACCAGATGAATATATTATGTCACTAAAGGTCAAGGTCATTCCGTCAGACCATCCGTCGTCAAGATTTTCAAACATCTTCTCCTCTGAAACCACTGGGCCGATTGAAGCCAAATTTCATATGGAGTCTCAGTGGGATGGGGGAACGAAAGTTTATATATTTGGTCCAGGTCACATGACCAAGATGGCCGCCATGCCCATATTTGGTAAAAACCCTTCAAAAATCTTCTTCTCCAGAACCAAAAGGCCTATGACCTTGAAACTTGGTGTGTAGCATCGGGCATGCGGGCCCATTAAAATTTATATAAATCATGACCTTGTGGTGACCTTGACCTAATTTACGGCATGGTCAACTTTGGTATGTTAGGCTTTTATATGGGAAAACGCTTAAACACTGGATTTCTCAGAAACTATTTAAGTCTAAGGTACAATACTTGGTATATATAGTCGACTAAATGACCAGATGAAGATATTATGTCACTAAAGGTCAAGGTCATTCCGTCGGACCATCCGTCGTCAAGATTTTCAAACATCTTCTCCTCTGAAACCACAGGGCAGATTGAAGCCAAATTTCATATGGAGTCTCAGTGGGATGGGTAAACTAAAGATTATACCCGGGGTCTGGGTCACATGACCAAGATGGCCACCATGCCCATATATGGTAAAAACCCTTCAAAAAACTTCTTCTCCAGAACCAAAAGGCCTATGACCTTGAAACTTGGTATGTAGCATCGGGCATGCGGGCTTATCATAGTTTATACAAATCATGACCTTGCGTTGACCTTGACCAAATTTACGGAATGGTCAACTTTGGTATGTTAGGCTTTTATATGGGAAAAGGCTTAAACACTGGATTTCTCAGAAACTATTTAAGTCTAAGGTACAATACTTGGTATACAAGGTCGACTTAATGACCAGATGAAGATATTATGTCACTTAAGGTCAAGGTCATTCAGTCAGACCATCCGTCATCAAGATTTTCAAACATCTTCTCCTCTGAAACCACCAGGCCGATTGAAGCCAAATTTCATATGGAGTCTCAGTGGGATAGGGGAACGAAATTTTATACCCGGGGTCTGGGTCACATGACCAAGATGGCCGCCATGCCCATATATGGTAAAACCCCTTCAAAAAACTTCTTCTCCAGAACCAAAAGGCCTATGACCTTGGAACTTGGTATGTAGCATTGGGCATGCGGGCTCATCATATTTGATACAAATCATGACCTTGCGTTGACCTTGACCTAATTTAGGGCATGGTCAACTTTGGTACGTTAGGCTTTTATATGGGAAAACGCTTAAACACTGGATTTCTCAGAAACTATTTAAGTATTAGGTACAATACTTGGTATACATGGTTGACTAAATGACCAGATGAAGATATTATGTCACTAAAGGTCAAGGTCATTCCGTCAGACCATCCGTCGTCAAGATTTTCAAACATCTTCTCCTCTGAAACCACTGGGCCGATTGAAGCCAAATTTCATATGGAGTCTCAGTGGGATGGGGGAACGAAAGTTTATACCCGGGGTCTGGGTCACATGACCAAGATGGCCACCATGCCCATATATGGTAAAAACCCTTCGAAAATCTTCTTCTCTAGAACCAAAAGGCCTATGACCTTGAAACTTGGTATGTAGCATCGGGCATGCTGGCCCATCGTAGTTTATACAAATGATGACCATGTGTTGACCTTGAATTAATTTACAACATGTTCAACTTTGGTATGTTAGGCTTTTATATGGGAAAACGCTTATACAGTGGATTTCTCAGAAACTATTTAAGTCCAAGGTACAATACATGGTATACATGGTCGACTAAATGACCAGATGAAGATATTATGTCACTGAAAGGTCAAGGTCTTTTGGCCACTTAACCTGAGCATATACTGGCAGGTGAGCGATCGTTGCCCTTGGGCGACTTGTTCTATATGATTTTATAGCTGCAGTGACATTACTTCTGGATCAACCCTCGTATTTAAGTTTTATGTGTAAGGCACAAAATTCATGGATATAGTTTAACCAATATGTCTTATCTTAAACCTCACGACTCTACGGTTATTTCTCTGAATAGTCAGCCACATGTAATGCTGTGTCCAGTTGTTTAAATCATCATTAGCATAATAAAGTCATTAGTCAAGGATTTGTTTGTAAGTTTTATAGTACTCATGAAATCAAGTGTGCTTTGTACTGCAAAAGGTCCTCACATTTTGTCAGAAAAAATGGCAGTGTTTTTGCATACAGTATATTTGAAAATTTATCACTTGTTTACTTACGACTTTGTTAGTTTTGAACAACTAGGTTCTGGTGTTTACTAGTGTTTACAAAGAGCAGTTCTGGTATTTTACAGTTATATGTCATATAAGTTTATTCAAACACTTTTATAAGTGGTTGATTTGTTTACCTTCAGGTACCCACTCTGTAGATGCAACTGTCCCCATCCCCCTTTCCTCCTTTCCCCAGTTGCGCATACCTACCTACCTAATACCATTTACATTATGCCTACTGATAGATAATTGGCATCATATAAATGGCTAACAAGAGAACTGGGAGAGTTTTGAAGTTTTCAGATATGCTGGATTTGTCTACACGATATTGATTTCTTTCCTTTTTTCATATAGGAATGTGTAATAAGCAATTTTACAAAAGTTAGGCAACAAAGACGTGACTCCTTCTTTTCTGTTCATTATATTTACCATTAAGTATAATGCCAAAAGTAGGTCATATAGGTTGAAAACCAAACTTACACATACATTCCTGAATCCTTGGAAAATTAAGTACCTTTTGTTGTCTTGAAAGTAGCTGTCATTTACAATGGGGGAAAGTGTAGTGAAAAATTTGCAGTGATATCTTACAGACACCTTGAAGAGGCAGGTGAGATATTTGTAATCTCTCATGTAGGGCTGTGGAGGCTCACATCAGTAAACTGTCTCTGTCAGTAAACATAACACATGGATTAAATCAGAATGAGAAAGGTAATTTATGAAGAAAACTGTAAATTTTTCACAGATGTATCTGTGAAGGGATTTCAGTGAAACTGGCAGTCAGTAGCAGAATTTTCCAAAAAGATTGAATCAGGCATATTTCTTGCATAAACCTTTAGTCTTGATTCAACAAAAGATAGCTTACATGAACAAGAATCAAATATTGTTTTATGATATGGAAACAGTTGTGTACAGTATTTTTGATAGACTGTAGGGTATATCACTGGTAGTAGTGCATTTTTGAGGATAAACTACAGTTTGATGCTGAGCTAATAGCACCTTCAAGAGAATTCTACTTGTCATTTTGCTGCAATGAAACTCACATTTGGGTTTCTCAGTGCAGTGGCCAGAAATTGCATATGTAATGACAAACAGTGCAAGCCCTGATCAGGAGCAGGCTGCACTGTTTGCTCAGACCTCAGACCTATCTGCCCCAATACTTAGAATTTTTATGATAATGGAAATACAGCTTCTGGAAGAGAAAAATTATGTCTTAGTAGACTTGGCATGTGTGGAGTAACAGGGCTGGAAAACTCCACTCATCTGCTCACCATGATGAGTGCCTTTTGCTGTACGCATGCATGCAGGAACAAGGCTGAAAAGGTCCACTCATCTGCTTGCCATGATGAGTGCCTCATGCTGTGTGCTTGCATGCTGTAACAGGGCTGGAAAAATACACTCATTCACTCACCATGATGAGTGCCTGATGGTGTAGGATTAGTAAAAAAATAGAATTTTGGACATACTCAATATCGATCTCACCATAATATACATGTATGATACAAATGATAATTTAGGATAGGTGGCAGTTTCAAAAATTTTCCTACACTTAGTATGGAAATTTGTCTCACCATCTCTCTCTTGTGTTCTGTTGCAGCACTCTTGAACCCTGTTCCTGTGCCTGCTGCAAATACAAGAGGGAGTGGAACCATCAAAAATATGATTCACAAAGCACACTCATTACATATGGCAAAAGTGAGAAAAGACTCTAGAAAAGACTTAACAGTGTGTAATATGAGTACATATGGAAGTCCGACTGAAAGTAGCCACATTTTACAAGATATCCAAGAATTTCCGATTAAACAGTTCCCATGTTTAGTTTGTGGGAAGAAGTTTTCTCAGAGAAGTGATGTTAAACGCCATGAAGTCGTACACACAGGGGAGAGGTTTTCTTGTTCATTCTGTCCAAAACAGTTTTCACAGAAGCACAGTAGAAATCTGCATGAAAAGGCTCACAGAGTTCAACAAGCTGGTTTTATTAACAATATACCTTCATAAATATCAACAAAAAAGGGTTATGTTATAAAGGATCACCAATAAAACTGCTCATTCATTGAGCAATGTGTGACTTTTATTGACTGATGCACAATTCCATTCCAAGCTGGAATTAAGAAACTGAAAATTCTACAAAGTAGTAAGCCAAAAATAACCATGCTAATGCAACTCATATTTATTCAAAATTTCAGCATCTATTGTGTGGTTCGACACGTTATAACTCTGTCACTTCTTAAACTTCAAAGAAAATAATTGTGTATTAACATACTACATACTTGAGTGAGATAGTATTGTTATATTTTGGCTTACTGTTTGAAAAAGCTTGAATTTTTAAATTTCAGGAGGGATTGGATTTGCGTATTTTCAATGAAATGGGAAATAGGCAATTCCAATTCCACCTTAAGGCTTAAGGTGATGCTAAAAACAAAAACGGAAAAAAAACTTGTATGATAATGTTGGGAAAAAGTATGCAGATGATAAGTTTGGGCATACACTTAGCTGACATGCAGTATTGTACATGTTTTTGTTTATGAGTATGATATGATATTACTATGGAAGGGACTTTACATATGGATAGACTTTGTAAGATAGTACATGTAGTTTTAAAATTTTCTAGTTTTAAAGAGGAGACATGGTAGCTCATTGGGTTAAGTGCTGGCCTGCTAACCTATTGTTGTAATCAATGAGCTGTATTGGTTTATAAATCACACATGTGATTGGCATCACATGAAAAGATACCTTACCAGTTGGAACGCAAACCCTCGAAAAGCGGTGATTGTATTTACAACGGCGGATCCTTACACACAAAAAATAGGCCCATAAAATGGCGAACATGGTTCTTGACGAAATTTCCCATTATTCTCAAATGTATATAGAGGCACTCATTATATCAAAATGATAAAACACATAAAAATGTTTTGCTAACTAGTATTAAGCAGGCTTTCTCAACAAAATTCAGGGCCAAAATTGCTCGAAATGCTAAATACTCATCGTCAAAGTACAATACTCTATCTTGATTCTACCGAAAACTTGCATCAACATAAAACATAATGTACAGAAAGCTGAGACTTTCTCCAATGCGCACACCCATGCCATCAAAAACTTTATTATTTCTTCTTTTTGCATGTGAAATTTCAAGCAATATCGTTTTGGAACATTTTTAAATTGCAAAATAAAAGATGGCATCTGTAGTTTTAACGCTCAGGAAACGGTCTTGCACGTGAAATGAGCACCAGCAATACTTGCCGGACAGCCACAATTTAGACAGAAAATTGAGGTTACAGCTTGTCAAACATTAGCTCAGATTGCTAAATACTTGAAGAGGAGAAAATTACGGAGTTTAGTTAGCTAAAATAGACTAAAAACTGGGAGAACGTACCTTACCTGACTCCTGACCTGATTGACATTGTACAAATCTGACGTTCTGCCACTCAAATTTGTGGAAATAATATCCTTTTCTAATATTATTTATCTTTCAAACAGTCATCTGTTTTCTGTCAAAAAAGTTATTAGGTCAAGGTTGTGACGTAATAAAAGAAAATGACGTATATTGCCTCCAGCTAGATTGCCAGTCCGCATGCCATGTAAACGGATATACTCTGATATACGTCGAACATGAAATGCACCAGTACGAAGAAAAGAGTTTCTTTCTTGTCGTTGTGTTTATCTAGTTTTCGAAAAATTTACGATCTGATTTTATAATACAGAGAACATATAAGCTGCGACACGAGAAAACCAACCGAAAGTGGTTGTGCGCCAAGCGCAGACTCAGATCAGCCTCGGCATCCGCCTAGTCTGCGCAGTCTCACCTAAGCGCTTTAAGGGTAGCTAAGGGTCTAAGCTACCTTCATGCGGACAGCGAAGACTCTGATCAGATTGGGCGGACCAAGGATTATCTTAGTCTGCGCTGGGCGCACAACCAAATTGTTGGTTTTCTCGCGTCGCGGCTCGTTAGAAACAAACAAGCCAGGTGGGGATGAAAGGAGGCGGTTGGTGACGAGGGTGGGGGTGGGTGGGGGCCAGGGAAGTGGGGGAATTCGTCATGACTGATGCTCGGAGTGATGTATAGGTCCAAAACATAACTTGAGCAGTCGTTGCTATGATAGCGTACTTCTCTCTCTCTCTCTCTGCCCGATTTGGCTTCATTGTTGTTACACACATGTACACTGAGATTCATTACAATCATTTGAATCTTACCGGCAGTTGAGCCGCAACAGGGAAAGAGGAATCTAGTCGGATATGATAACAGCAAAATCTGCTTAGTCTAACAAGACTGCTTCAAGATACAAAGCTGTATATATAAGCGAATAGCAAAACCCTGATTGGCTTGCAAGCAAACACTTTCCGTTCTGAATTAAGTTACGAAGAGTGTTTCGTGTGTTCGATGATGAGCCTGAAAATGTGTCGGGGTGTGCGGATGTGGGAGGTGTGGGGAAAATTTGGAGGCTTGCTACGTGCCATCCGACGTTTGGCACGTGGCACAAAAACAGCCATTTATTCCATGGAAGCAAAGTACTGTACATGAACTTAAACTGTATACGAATCGCTCCACTTTGGCAAATTCCACATCCCGAATTTATAAGCGTAAAGACCATATACTTAAACAATCTGCTTGAAAGTTGAAAATAGCGGGCGTGTGAGGAACTGTTGAAATACGCATGAACGTTGTATACTTATTCAAGCAACCCATCATTGCCTTCATTTAGCAAAATGTGCATGAACAAAAAAGCTACCAGCCAAGATCCATAGTAGAACGCACACATGCAAGCTGTTCATCTTAACTTTTATAACAATTGTAGTGTAGGCTATCTTAGTCTTTGTTTGTTTCAGGTCACCCGTGTGCTTACTGACCCTCAGAAAATACTACAGTAAGGGAAAAAGTGAAAACCTTCCCGCACGTCACCACATTTGGTAGCTTAGAGTTGTCAAATGAGAATCTGAAGGCCGCTAGCTCAATTCCTATCATTGCCTAATGAATATATTTTGACTGATGTCCTATTCGATTCGGAAATCGACTGCCCAATTATTTAATTTCAGGACGCAGAGTATGAAGAATAAGCCCAGAGTTGAGTATAAAGTGTACTGGATTGCCCTTTACATGTGACTTCGGAACGATTCGTAAATGCAAAAATATCAAATCTTCTGGTGACCTGCAAGATACCCGGGCCTGCTAGTCAACCGGACAATTACAATGTTACAATTCTAGTCGGCATATAAATGAAGAATGAACACGTTAAGCATTGGAAGGAACTGAAATTGAGAGTGTACATGTAAATGTGTCGGCCTAGGGCAACCGGGTACACTTTCAGGGGAAGCATCTCGGCAATAATATTTTTGATTTATCCTACCTTTCCAATGGGACTAAACTCTTTAAGGAAAGCATTTGCTCCTTTGGAGCAAAGAATTTTTGAAGAGTCTACCAGTTCAGGAAAACTAACAGGAAATTAATAAAGTTGTGTATTGATAATAAGTCTACGATAATTTGTGCCAGTTATCCATGAAAACGTGTTGCGGCTGTATATAGAACCTCCTCGCCAAGACTACTCTAATGTGAGGCAGCATCAGTCATTTTAATAGAGAAATAGGAAAACACGATCTGAATTATGTTGTTTGTTTATATACATGTGACTGCATAACCCAAAGGGTCCGTAATTGGAGAAATAAATGTTCTATTCTCTCCTATTATTTGATGTAGATTTACCCGTGTACCTGCAGATTTAGATTTGTAAATGTTGCCCCTCAATCCCCCCCAAAAACACACACACACACACACACACACACACACACACACACACACACACACACAGGGAGAGAGAGATGCCTGACGAGTTTCTCAAACTTATACAGGCAATGCAAAAACATCGCATGCATACAGTGCACTGCTAACCCTTCTCAAACGCCTAACTGCTTATACGCTAACAACCAAGTGCGTATTGTAATTTTGTCAAATAGACAAAATTTCAACAGGTATGGCCATATTTGATGTTGCTGGTATTTGTAAGTTGAACAAGATTTCAATAGTAGCGGCAAGCAGACACGACTATATAAAGTATTTTTGGGGCCCACCTCCTATTCTTGCTCTCAAAGGATAAACATAATTGTGCGTAAAGTGTAATAACCCCTGCACTTCTGCTTCTAACCGTCCCACGAGGGAGGGGGGGGGGGGGGAGGGCATTCCTCATCCCTCCCAGGTTACTCACATACAACTGTAGATTTGACTTTTGAAATCAAGCGCGTGATTTGCTAATTAAAAAAAAAATTTGTAACAGTTAAATTATCGTTCAGTTATGAGGGGAAAGGCTTATCCTGAACGATAGCATGAACTGCACCTAAATGAACATCAATTGCTGATTAAGTCCGTCTTTTAAGCCACGATTATACGAATTACTAATCGATTCAAAATCACGTCATAAACATATGTTTACGATTTGCTAGAGCATAGAGGTGAGAGTTGACATTATTCTATCTGACAATAAAATATGAATAAGACTGTTTTATTCGGTCTTGGTTGAAGATTAATCAGTGAGAGGTGTATCGTTTCTACGGACAGGCCGAATTGTGAGTTTGTTATTGGCAGTGACCACTTAGCGCGTAAGGCTGGCATGATTTCGACGCCATTTTCGGTTTGTTTTCAAGCCGAGTGGTCATATGTTATTTTGCAATTTTAAAATGTTCCAAAACCAAATTTTCTGAAATTTCACATAATAGTAGAATATATATCAATATTTATCATGGCATAGGTCTGCGTTTTGAAGAAAGTCGAATAAGCTGTAAATCGTAATTTTTTGTTCACATGTTTGACGCTGACGTAAAGGGCACTGTTTCGTCAATAATTACACAGGCGGAAAAGGGTGTCCTGGAATTATTTTAACAGAAATATTCAATAATGGAAGTCAGAAAAGTGCTCTTAAAATTTCAAACGGTGGGGCGATTTGATAAATCTGTATGGTGGCGTTAAAGTACTATGGGGTTCGTCGATAGCCATTTTGATGGCGACAATTTCGAACAAAAATTCGTTGCTATGTGTTTGATTATATCCCTACTCCTTGGAGCTGCGTTCCAACTGTACTGCATCATAGGAAAGACTCAGACCAGCTGCCTATTCCATTGTTAAAAATAAACTGATTTTGCTTGTAAAAAGTACTTGCTACATGATATAAAAATTAGTAGCATAATTAGCATAAACTTAGCAAAATATGGTGTTCAAATAACACCCTTCTTGTCACCCATACCATTATTATGTATTATTACATACTTAATAAGATCTACATAGTAAATTTCCCATTGCCACCCGTTAATATTTTCTGGATCCATAAAGGCACAGTCACGTGACTGTGCCAATTTTCCATATAATATGGATTCTTGGCACTGCCTCTTTTTAATTGGTCGAATCCTTTCACACGCTCTATCCAGTAATTCAAAATGGCGGAGGTGATGGGATCTTTAGCTGATCGAAATCTAGACCTAGAAACTAAGATTGAGGAGAGAAATTTGTCTAGATTTCGGGAAGTTTCAGAGTCAGAAACATTTGAGTTTGTTTTGTTGACTATAGGAATGATTTATTTTTTGCGGGGACGGGAGGCGGGGCGGGGTATCGGTGTGTAAATGCCGGCGAATCATTCACAAACTGAATAAAGGCCCGAAGAGCTTTATGTTAAGTTTGTGAGGCCGGCGTTTACACATCGATAAAATCTCCCAAAAAAGGAAATTCATGTCTTATAATTCCAACTTTGTCCATCCTAAACTTTTTCTTCAGCTGCATTGCCCATCGTTGTTGTATTGGGCTGCATTGCCCATCGGTTTACTATGTTGGATTGTTAAGGTGAACAGCGTTTTATTTCAAGCTTAATTTCCTTTGAAATTACAAAATTTATTTGAAATTACAAACGGCTTTCCGCCTACGTTTTCGTTTTTAACCCGTTTCCTTGCATGAAAAATCGGAAACACGCAAAAAGGCAAATATTTAACCAAAAACACTGTCGAGGGCGCCGCCATTTTGAAAACGTTACCAACTGACGTTTGTTGTGACGCTGACGTTACGTCATAAATAACGTCATACTCGCGCCTCTTTTGGTCGCATCAAGACAAATTTTGTTCTTCCATCTGAATGTCAACTTTGTTCTCTTTCTATCTGTATATTTGCATAAAGTATGTAATAAAAAGGTTAAGATATGGCGGAGGTGTGCCTCTATTCATATTGGCACTGGGTAGCAATATTGGCCCTCGGGCCAATATTGCTATCCGGTGCCAATATGACTTAGAGGCACACCTCCGCCATATAATAACCTCTAATTATGTCCCCCCACTAAAGGTGAGGAGGGACATATTGTTTTCAGTACGGATCCCGGGCGTCGGTGTCAGCGTCAACATGACAGTTTCTTGCATGCGCGATATCTCTTGAACCAATGGATGGAATTTCACCAAACTTGCATGGATACATTATTGGGACAAGTTTAAGAGCCGATTGGTTTTATGTGACATTGACCTCATTTTCAAGGTCACTGGAGGACTTTGATGACAATTACTTGTACCCACTATATCTCCTGAAGCAATAGATGGAATTTCATTAGACTTGCATAGGTACATCATTGGGACAAGTTAAAAAACTGATTTGATTTTGGTGACCTTGACCTCTTTTTCAAGGTCAGTGGAAGACTTAGATGACAATTTCTTCAGTTTCTTGTGTGCGTGATATCTCTTGAATCAATGGATGGAATTTTACCATACTTGCATGGATATATCATTGGGACTAGTTTAAGAGCTGATTAGATTTTGGTGACCTTGACCTCATTTTCAAGGTCACTGGAGGACTTAGATGACAATTTCTTGTATGCGTGATATCTCTTGAACCAATGGATGGAATTGCACCAAACTCACATGGATACATCATTGGGACAAGTTTAAGAGCTGATTAGATTTGGGTGACCTTGACCTCATTTTCAAGGTCACTTGAAGACTTAGATGACAATTCTTTGTACCCACTTTATCACCTGAACCAATAGATGGAATTTCACCAAACTTGCATGGTTGCATTGTTGGGACAAGTTTAAGACCTGACTAGATTTTGGTGACCGTGACCTCATTTTCAAGGTCACTGGAGGACTTAGATGACAGTTTCTAGTACCCACGATATCCCTTGAACCAATGGATGGAATTTCACCAAACTTGCATGGATACATCATTGGGACAAATTTAAAAGCTGATTAGATTTTGGTGACCTTGACCTCATTTTCAAGGTCACTGGAGGACTAAGAGGACAATTTCCTATTACCACAATATCTCATGAACCAATGGATGAAATTTCACCAAACTTGCATGCATACATCACTGGGACTAGCTCAAGAGCTGATCAGATTTTTGTGACCTTGATCTTATTTTCAAGGACACAAGAGGACTTAGATATGTGAAAAGTTCACTGATGTTGATATATCTCATTCACCTTTGGCTTGATTTCCACTTTACTTTCATAGGTATACCTTTGGGACAATTTCAAGAGTTTACTGTGTTTTGATTACCATGACCCCTATTTTCAAGTTCAAACACTTCCACTTTACTTTCATAGGTATAGCTTTGGGACAATCTCAGGAGTTTACTGTGTTTTGATTGCCATGACCCCCATTTTCAATGTCAAAAGCTAACTTAAAATTCTTATTTTTTTCTCCAAAATTTTTTTGTTATATTGTGATCCAATTGACAGATATTAATCAGACCTGCATGAATATATTGTTGTGACAGGTTTAAGACATGTATTTGGTGACCTTGACCCATTTTTCAAGGACATAGTCATCTATGTTGGATATCTTTAGAACCAGTGAATGGATTTTCTCCAAGCTTGCTTAGATATTTTATTTGTACAGGCTTTTTAGCTCACCTGAGCCGAAGGCTCACAGGTGAGCTTATAGTATAGGCAGGCATCCGTCGTCCGTCGTCCGTCGTCCGTCCGTCGTCCGTCCGTCCGTCCGTCAATATTTTCAAACGACATCTCCTCTGAAACTACAAGGCCCATTGTTACCAAATTTCATATATAGCATCTATAGGCAGGGGGAACCAATAATACTGTTTTTTATCCAAATCGCTTCGGAACTTTGGTTGCTATGGCAACTTAAAGTTTCCATTGACTTGTATGGGAAAAATTGAAAATTTGCATTTATTGCTATGTCACTGCAGATATTTTGACAAAACTTTTACAGAAATGTTCCTTGAGTATTCCTCTATCAACCACATGAACTTTATGTAAATTGCACAATTTGGCTGGTTGCCATGGCAACCGAATGGTTAAAAAATAGAAAAAATAATCAAAAATCATCTCCTCAGAAACTATGCAACCAATAAAGCTCAAACTTCACAGAAAGGATCTTAGTACTAGCTTCTATTAAAGTACTGTTTTTCTTGGCAATTGCTCTAGCAGTTTGGTTGCTATGGGAACTGAAAGTTGCCAATGACTTATAATGGCAAAATGGAAAATTTGCATTTATTGCTATGTCACTGCAGATATTTTGACAAAACTTTTACAGAAATGTTCCTTGAGTATTCCTCTATTAACCACATGAACTTTATGTAAATTGCACAATTTGGCTGGTTGCCATGGCAACCGAATGGTTAAAAAATAGAAAAAAATATTAAAAAATCATCTCCTCAGAAACTATGCTACCAATAAAGCTCAAACTTCACAGAAAGGATCTTAGTACTAGCTTCTATAAAAGTACTGTTTTTCTTGGCAATTGCTCTAGCAGTTTGGCTGCTATGGGAACTGAAAGTTGCCATTGACTTATAATGGCAAAATGGAAAATTTGCATTTATTGCTATGCCACTGCGGATATTTTGTCAAAACTTTCATAGAAATGTACCTTGAGTAGTCTTTAACCAGCCATGTTAAATTTAAGCAAATTGCGCAATTAGGCTGGTTGCCATTGCAACCGAATGGTTAAAAATAGAAAAATATTAAAAAATCATCTTCGCAGAAACTGTGCGGCCCAATAAAGCTCAAACTTTACAGAAAGAACCTTAGTACTAGCCTCTATAGAATTATTGTTTTTCATGGCAATTGCTCCAGCAGTGTGGTTGCTATGGCAACAAAGAGTTTCCATTGACTTATAATGAGGAAAATGGAAATTGGCAATTTTTGCTGTCTAACTAACTGCAGTTATTTAAATTTTTTTCTACAGAAATGTTTCTTGAGTAGTCCTCTACGATTCATATGAATTTTCTCCAAATCGCTGAATTTGATTGGTTGCCATGGCAAAATATAGTGTAAATTTCGAAAAAAAAAAAAAAATCTTCTGCTCAGAAGCCATATAGGGGATGAAGCTGATATTGTGCAAACATGTTGATGACAGTAGTTTCTACATAAATTTTATTCTTTTTCTTCCAATCCCATAAGAACTTTGGTTGCTATGGCGACTTATAGTTTCCATTGACTCATAATGGGAAAAGTGAAGCCATGAGGGGGATGAAGCTGATACTTAGCATACATATTAATAATTTTAACCTCTACCTAAAGTATGCTTTATATTATCATTGCCCATGTGAATTTGTTGCTATGGCAAGTTAAAGTTTCCATAGACTTATAATGAGGAAAGTGGACATTTGCTATTTATTTCTGTGTTACTGCAGATATTTTGACAAAAATTCACAGAAATGTTCCTGGAGTAGTCCTCTACCAGCCATATGAATTTTTCCCAATTACCCAATTTTGATTGGTTGCCATTGCAGCTGAAAGGCCAAATTTTCACTTCTTTTTTTTTGCCAAAGATCTTCTGAGAAGCCATTAATGGGGGATAAAGCTTATTTTTTTGCATAAATGTTTGTGATATTATCCTCTACATAAATGGTGTTTTTTATTGCTGTTGTGCATGGTGTTTTGTTGCTGTAACCTCAGTGCCTCAGTGCTCAGGTGAGCGATATAGGGCCATTGGCCCTCTGGTTATTCATTACAGGGGGTGGGAAATGTGCTGGTGGGGGGGGGACATCGGTTTTTCTCTGAAAAACATTTCTAGCTTATCATATTTACAACCAAACAAAATTCCATTTGCTGAAAGGCATTGCTAAAGAAGATGGTACTTCCAAGAAATAGACATAGGTACATGTATTACTTTCCTGGTGGTGTTGTCATCAGTGGCTGCCTAAACTTGGCTCTTAGTTTTCTGATGTTCTGTTTTGTTAATTTTTAGCTGACAGGTGAGACATGGATTTCAGCAGAATTCTTGTTCTTAAAGTTCGTTTGACATGTACATATAATTTCAGTTATTTGTAGCAAGATAGAAACAACAATAAAATAAACCTTTCAGTGTTGTTCAATATGTAAATTACCAGAAGGCTGTGATACCGCTTAGGTCTGAATTTAACAGCCCTGTAAACAACATATACATATAAAATATTCAATAGCTATAGTTTCTGGCTATAGTGCAAGGGAACTATATGTATGCTGGGCGATTTGGTGACAGCAGTTGTTTGAAGAATGTTAGAGCAGCTGCATGGTCTTTGCAAAAACATATTGCCTATCAAAACAGGGCATACATGCACGTTGATCTGTGCTTTTGCATACTTTGCATATGCATCTGCATCCACATCTTCGTCAACATCATTAAATGTTTGGGTAAAACTTATAAAACCCCATATTTCCTTACCATCAACTTATGGATACATTTTATTTAATCTAATGTTCAGTACTAGTCCAAAGGTAAATGATGTGTCACCTACCTTGAGATTTAGGTCAAGGACTAAGTAATTTTATGCATGGTTAGCAATTCTGCTGCCCTCTTGCATGCCCACCAATGGGGCCTCTGACTAAATTATAGCTCAGGCCCTAAAAACTTCTGGATTAGTTTGTTGGGGTTCGGATAACCTGTCTTTGGTTGGGCCTACCGGCGTTCAACTGTTGGGGTTCCTTTGCACCAGAGTTTCCGTGTTGACCCTGCTGTTAGTGCTTTAGTGAACCTTGTTTCATCTGAGTATTTAATTCTGATTTATATGTCTGTTGTTTTGATCCACTAATGTGTTAGAAGTTTTTCAAACTAACCAAACAACTTGTATGGTAATGGACCACAACATAACCCGAGTTGAGGATTATGCCCATGTGAAACCGGCGGTTTAAGTCCCCATTAATTCATTACCAACCGTTTCAAGGCAGCACTTCTATAGTGCTTAACTATCATTGTCATTGTCAGCTATTTGTCTGTGACTTTTTTGTTCATTATGTAAAGCCCTGTAGCCATTTGCTGGGAAAGAGTTGGCCTCTTCTCTGTTTTGCTTGTCTTGTTTTGCTTTGTATGCCTTCAGATTGTTCCTTTTCCATTTGGCGTTTACGTCAGGGTTAGGATTCGATTATGTCAGTTCATGACCATTGTCTTCTTAACTGCTTAAAATATGTCTACCTTTAACAATATTCAGTCCTTTCCTGTTTCACCCCAATTCCCTTACAGAGTGGCCCTCATTGAGAAGTCACAGAATACTGCGTCCGCGGTTTTCAAGCCCTCAGTTAGGCGAGCTATGCTGGCACGTGACAGCTTTTGTTATTTAGCTAATGTCTGTGAAACTTTGAAGCTTTACCATTGTTTGATTCTGTTACAGACTTGGTCCCACCTTTGGCTAATACAGGAAAGAGCAGGATCCAGCGTGTAGAGTGTCCTATATGTCATAAAATGATCTCAAAGCATAACGTTAACAAACATGAACGTGTGCACAGTGGGTTTAAGCCTCACAAATGTTCAGGCTGCGGAAAATTGTTTGCTCAGAACACCGATCGTAAACGACACGAACTTCTGTCTTGTAAGCAACTAAAGATGCAGAACAGATATGAGAATTTTAGTGCAGATTAATGCATTTTGAGATATGCTGCTTTCGCAGAGACTTTATACTCTGGAGAGAACATAGTTACACCTCTTGTTTCCAGGGTTTACACTCAAGTTTCCAGTGAGCTAGTGTAGTTGGCTTATGTCATATGTTTATTTTTGTCAGTTTGGTGAGGAACAATGCACATCAAGTTGAAATCAGACATACATGATTTAAATCATAGAGCGGGCATTAGATGTTCTGTACTGAAGGATGAAAGTTCCCACAAGTAAGGAAGTAGCATTATGCAGATAAGTTTGCCAATGACATGTATAACAGTGGCTAAATTATGGTGGCTGTTTCAGTTGGCGATCGTTAGCGGATACTGTCGGTTTGTGCATGTATCCAGTTTGACGTAAACGATAGGTGTGGCCAGTTGAACTGTAGCGCTGGACATTTCTAGCAATTTGTATACAGAATCCTGTACGATGCCAACATTTTGTTTGCAGTTCGGTTCAGCACATCTATAAAGTGTTTGGAAAATGTTTTCTAAGACCGCCCATTTTTGTTTCAGTGAGTACTAGGTCTTCATGGCAGAAACTAAAGTGTCAGATGTGTTCCAAGTTAATTTCGGCAGGAAATATGCGGAAACATATAAGAGTGCACTTAGGAGAGAGGTTATTCTGTTGTCAAACTTGTGGACGGTCTTTTTCGCAGGGATTTAATTTACGCAGGCATGAGTTGACACATCTGAAAGTTGGAATATAAATATTGATGTCAGCATGAAATGGTATAAAACGTGGATTCAGCGTCGATTAAAATTCCAATACAAGCAGTTTTTACTTGTAGTCGAAAGGATGTCGACATGAAGGTCTTCATTAAGTGTGGCCAAATATTAAAGGTGAAATATTGATTCTGTTGGGATATAGCATGATCAAGGAGATGTTTCAGTGATGGATCTAAACGGTTTAATCAGTATGAGTTATAAGATGATCAGATATCAGAGTGTTTTGATAACACGTGGAATGAAATTCACGATAAAAAGGAGTCCATAATGTGTTTAGAATCTGTTCTTACAGATTTTGAAAGGGGAAAATCATTGAGATAAGCTTTCTTGAAATTAATTGTGAAAGATGGTTTTATGGAACATATAGTATTCTAATTTTTGCTATTTATCAACGAGCTTAAACCTACCTTTTTGGAGTAACTTTTGACATTGCAGCTCATAGAGGAGTGTCCGTTCTGTTGCTCTTAGAAGTCACTATGTAGAATTAACTGGAGTCTCGGCAGTATCATTGTGTACATGTGTGTTTTAACGAATTGCATACGGATGTCTAATTTTATAATTTAGGTTTAGGGTAGATCACAGTTTTAGAGTAGATGTATTCAGAAGCTATATACTCTTTATGATGCAGTCAGTGAATGTACAATTCATATGTATGATAAACACTTCCTGAATGTGGTTTTTACAGACTGACACAAAAATTCAGTATTACCATTTCCTTCCACTGTGTTAAAAGTTGTTTCAGTCAGTTTTTAGACAGAATGACATACTTTTTCTCAGGAATATACCACGAGATCTGAGACTGCAATTATATATGCTTGCCGTCGGTGAGGATGTATCCCCGATTCTAAGCTTTAAAAAGCACGTCGTCTGGAATTTGGTAAACTGTTTAAACAGTCGCCTTTTACTATTTAAACCTTTTAGGAGATATATTTACCATTGGAAGTGTAAACGTACCTTTACTACATGTAGTGCGACAGACGCGCGTTTCTGTATATCGCTTAACCCCAAATGGTTGAAAGAAGAAGGTGATTGGCTGGTCTCAGCAGACAGCAGACTTCCCATTCCGAGCAACACATACTAATGCATAACGCGAGACACACAACTGCAGATATCAGGTAAAGAGACACCCTTGTATTGACTGCGAGTGCAGGCGCCCCCCCCCCCCCCCCCCCCCCCCCCCACACACACACACCTCCACCTAGTTATCTCAGTTCTTGCATCCCGAAAAAGAGGACACACAAGAGCATTAAAGAGGACAAGCAAGAACACCATGAAAAAGATGTCTGATGCAGCGAGAATCTGCAACAAGCCAAAATAATTCAAAAGAATGGAAGCCAAACACTGCACTAAGATTTATGTTGCTATGGCAAGTCAGTCTTTGTAGCAATGGGGAATGCCTGCGCTGGGGATTTTTACGTAGGCGTCTCTTACCTGATGTCTGCTGCAGAAAACATCATTAAATGTGGCTCAGAAGGGGATTCTCATTGCCAGCCGAGACCTGCCCATAGTATGGCTTTCTGTTACCGGACTTACATTTCCATTGACTTTTCCATCAGAGACATATGAGCCGCGACACGATAAAACCAACAATGTGGTTCTGCGCCCAGTGCAGACTCAGATCAGCCTGGCCATCCGCTTAGTTTCATCAGACTCTTTGATAACTGCTCAAATGGGGGCTAAGGGTCTAAGCTACCTTCATGCGGACAGCGAAGACTCTGATCAGACTGGGCGGATGCCCAGGCTGATCTGAGTCTGCGCTGGGCGCACAACCACATCGTTGGTTTTGTCACGTCGCGGCTCATATAGACTTGGCGGGTGTATTACAGTAAGCAAGTGATGCTTTCTACTGGCGAGCAGCTGATCACACTTCCTTTTGGGGGGTCTCTGTGTATCTATATATTTCAGTTTTGTCGATGTATTACATGAGTTTGGACCTATCATTTTTGGTACATTGACCGCTCTACTTCTTTCAAACTTTTGGGTTAAGCGACACTGAAGAAGTTAAATACAGAAACGCGCATCCGTCACACTAAATTCGCTATGGGTACATTCATATTTCGAATTTTCATGCTCAGCTGAGATGAGCATGAAAAATATCTTCTTGGTATATTGCCATCTACTATTCCTACGGTTGTTAACATAACAATACGTATATGGAACATCTGGAATGATATGTCGAAGATACTCTGAATTCTACCATAACAGATTGATTCTTATGTTGTGTGTCTCTTTTGTTTAGTCTTCATATGTAGACTTTCGTTCATCTATTATGTGAGTGGCAATATTTGTTAGGAGACCGAATGGCCACCTATCTGGGAAAGACCTGTGCGTGCTTGGCACGCTTTTAACATAGTCAAACTTAGTTAATATAGTTTGCATTTGCCAAGAGTTGTCTGTGCATTCACATGTGCCAGAATACATCAAAACAGGTTGAAGTCTGATGTGCGAGTAATACAAGGCGAAACATAGGTATTGCCTTTATGGCATCATCGTTGGTAGTGGCCTTTTCGGTTTCATTCTGTAATAAGCATAGAAGCCTGTTTTAGTACAATACAAAAGTCGCTACACATCGTTTCATGGAATTCTTGTTCACATTAGTATAAAACATGCCATTTTACGCCAGATTGTGTTTTCGAATTTTATTTCAGCTATAAAAAGTAAAATAACAATATATGACGGGAGCCACTCTATCTAAAAGACCGGGTAGCGCAATCGGTAGGGCACCTGACTCGTAAGTCAAAGGTCCTGGGTTCGAATCCCGGTCTGGCCACATACTTTCGTTTCTCCTTCCGCTGGTTCAAGAAGGGCAGTTGTCAGTTACTGGCGAAAGTATGTGCACTTAGTACTGGTTAACCGCTTAGGAGGTCTAAGCCTGTCCAGGAATAGTGTGGTTAGGTTAACTGACCGTCCCGACATGACCTTAGTTGTTTACCGTGGACGTTACAAATCAACCAACCAAATCAACCAACTATCTAAAAGACTGCAGTCAGAGGAGATGATCAGTGCTGGATGGAAGGATGACTTGGCGTTTTTAAGTCTTATCAACGGCTTTTCAGTCATATAAGGATAGTGGTGTCAGAGAGGGGCGATGGGACGTCATTATGATTGGTTGAGCGCAGTGCAGTGCCATTTAGGTTTGAATGAGCTTTCGCCTGCGTCAGGACTCGACCCAGGAACACTTTATTCCGACGTTGCAAATGCTAACCTTTTGGCCACATAAACGTTTTCAATAGTTGTACAGAAAGGAAGTCTTCAGAGGCGAGAAATGGGAGGCATTATTTGGTTATCTCTGTTAGCCATAAAAAGCAGAGAATTAAATTATTTGAGAATGTATTGTAGGGCTTGAGAAAATCACACTTTTCTATTGTATAAATTTCAGGAAGCATCTCACTTATAATTCGTGAGGATACACTGTATGCCATGCTCCTCTCAAATTATAATTGAGATCACGCCATAGATCAGTTACCATTGCAACTATGGAATTACGAACTGCTGTGTCTCGATGGACGTCACTCAGACAACAATATGAACTCTTAGTTGCTATGGTAACAGATATATGGCATCATTTGTTCCTAAGCATGGCAAACAGTATATGCCGTGTTCTGCCAATTTTTCAGTAACAACACAAGCTGAACTTTTTTCAGCAGAAACTTCTCAAACAAATAATTATTCTCAAATCTTTTAATTAAAATAAAATATACTTCATGTAGTTTCTGTTTTGACACTTTTCACCGCTAGAAGGCTTGTAACTCTGAAGCGGAAAAAGTGAACAAAGAAAGAAGCAAGTCCATTCAGGAAATGGAAGGCAGGAAACCGGTATCTATAAGGCAAGTAAAAAACCTTGCAAGGGGAGGCAATAAAAATGACTTCCCTTGTCTTGGCTAATGGGGCCAGTAAAGTCACCCATTCTCGTTTCAGGGACGGGCAGAAAATCTGAGTGCGAGTTGTGTCACAAGATGATACTGGTACACAATATGAAGAGGCATCTTATGACTCATTATGGGGCGAAACCATTTGTTTGTGAATGTGGAAAGTCTTTTAATCAGAAAAGCAATTTACAGAGACATCAGATGAGACATGGGCCAGAAGAGACATAGTTGAAGTTCTTTAATTTGAAAATTTATGACATCGCTGACACATATAAATATAAAGCCTAAGACTGGAATTTTGGCTTGGACTCAGTAGAGGATCCCAAAAAGGTCCATTCTGATGGCAAATGTATACAAGTATGTTATGCTGCATGTTGATTACATGATGCGTGTGATGACATTAACTTTTGAATAAATAGATAAATATCTCTGAGAACTGGAGGTGATGTTGCTCATTCTGTGAAATATTTTAGATTGATCTTTGTGAGGGCAGTGTATTTATTGCCTTTCTGAAAACCGAATGAAGTAAATAGATTGAATGCACTTGAATTTAATATGTTGAGCCATAAGTGTGAACTGAGTTGATAGCAGTTCTTCAGGTGAATTGGAAACTGGTCATTATGATGTGGAATCAGGAAAAACTTTTAAAGGAAAGAATGGAAATAATAAAACTAGAATGACCAAAAGAAACCCATATAGTCACTGTCTTAAAGTTATATTTAGTGTCACAGTAAAGTGTCACATTAAATACGATTAGAAGTATATAATGAGAGCAAATACGCTTCTACTTTGAGATGTCATTAATCTGATTTGTGTATAGGCTTATAGTAGTTTACCTAAATTATTCAGTTCTTCTTTATTACCAGAAAGTTCCTTATGTTGATTGTTTACCAGTTGGACTGTTCAGGTTGTTGAGTCTTCCGTTATTAAATCTTTTCATACGTACGTATAGATGCATATGTCACTTATTTAGGCAAAAAATGCAAGCTGGGTAGGTTTTGAAGTGCCTAAATCCTATCAGATATCGTATTGTTCCTATACCTAGTCTACAGGGACAGAAGAGATTGGTTCTCTCGACTGTTGTTTTGTCTGCAAGTATTTTGGCCTTAGTCGTTGCAACTTCTCTTGTAGCTAGTGTATATTGATTCTTAGAAGAGCTAGAGATATTATCACCATCTGAAGTGAATCATCTTTGGATTTATATGTTGTCTTCCAGTTTCTACCTGTGACAGTCTTGAAATTTCCTTGATTTCAGCTGCAAGTCATCCTGCAGGATAAGTCCTTTTTTAATGAAACTTTCAAGTTGCTTATAGATTATGTTGAGATCAAGCGTACGGTTATAACATACTCATAAGTCAAACAGGAACCAACTGGTTCTTAAATGGTGTGCTATGGATATCTGCAACGGGAAAGTTTTCAAGGGATTTTGGTCCAACATTTCATTGTTGTTCTTGATATTGAGTGCTCAGTTTGTTTAATCTAAGTATTTCTCAGTGAGAAGGCAGAGAGGAGGAACCGACACAGTCGTTTACCGCATCTTAGTATAAACCATCTGGGAAAGGGAAACAAATACTAAGACAGAACACAAAACAAACCGAGACAAGCGAAAAGCCAAGAGGTCGGCTCTCCCTAATAATGTACAAAAAGTCGACTAATAGAAAGCTGGCAAACAGCGACAATAGTAGTATTACACCACACCACCTCCACCGGCAAACAAGAACAATAGTAGTAATGCACCACAGAACCACCACTGGCAAACAACGGCATTAGTATTAATGCACCACAGAACACCACGGAACAGTCAGTAATGAATTACTAAGGCATTGAGCATTTATCGATTATAAGGGGCCATATCTGGCGCCCTGGATTTTGTTTGGTTTAAATCCTAATTTAAAGTTTTGCTGTGGATTGGAAGTCCTTTGGGCCAATACTTGTATGGTCATGAACCACAACAGAATTCAGTGTGAGGATTATGAACATGTAAAACTTAGCCCCCAGTTTTATCATTGAGCATACCAATGATGATGATTTTTAGGGCCCCGCCAGACGAAGTCTGCGGAGGCCCTATAGTAATCACCTTGTCCGTCCGTATGTCTGTCTGTCCGTCTGTCTGTCCGTCCGTCCGTCATCATTTCGTGTCCGCTCAATAACTCTAAAACCATTAGAGATATTTTCACGAGACTTGATATAAATGTAAAGCATTATCAGAGGATGTGCAGAGAACAAGAACCATAACTCTGCCTACAATTTTTATGAATTACGCCCCTTTGAAATTCTGAATACAGAAATCGTGTCCGCTTCATAACTCTAAAATCATTAAAGATATTTTCGCGAGACTTGGTACAAATGTAATGCATCATCAGACAATGTGCAGAGAACAAGAACCATAACTCTGCCTACAACTTTTACTGAATAATGCCCCTTTGAAATTTTGAGTACAGAACTCCTGTCCTCTCCATAACTCTGAAACCATTAAAGATATTTTCACGAGACTTGGTACAAATGTAAAGCATCATCAGACAATGTGCACAGATCAAGAACCATAACTCTGTCTACATTATTTACTGATTTATGCCCCTTTGAAATTTTGAGTGCAGAAATAGTGTCCGCTCTATAACTCTGAAAGCGTTAGAGATATTTTCACGAGACTTGGTACAAATGTAAAGCATCATCAGTCAATATGCAGAGAACAAGAACCATAACTCTGCCTACACTATTTACTGAATTATGCCCCTTTGTAATTTTGAGTACAGAAATCGTGTGCGGTTCATAACTCTGAAACCGTACGAGATATTTTCACAAGACTTGGTACAAATGTAAAGCATCATCACACGATGTGCAGAGAACAAGAACCATAACTCTGCCTACATTATTTACTGAATTATGCCCATTTGTAATTTTGAGTACAGAAATCTTGTCTGCCCTTTAACTCTGAAACGATGAGAGATATTTTCACAAGACTTGGTACAAATGTAAAACATCATCAGGTAATGAGCAGAGAACAAAAATCCCCACTCTGTCTACATTTTTTACTGAATTATGCCCCTTTGTAATTTTGAATATAGAAATCAAGTCCGCTGTATAGCTTTAAAACCACCAGTGATATTTTCATAAAACTTGTACATAATATAAAGCATCATCAGACAATGTGCAGAGAATAAGAACTGTAATTCCATCTACATTTTTTACAGAATTTTTCCCCTTGCTAGTTTACAGTCTAGAAAACGTGTTTGCTATCTAACTTTAACACTGTTTAAGATATTTTCACAAAACTTGGTACAAATATAAACATCATCAGACAATGTGCAGAGAAAAAGAACCATAACTACACCTTCCCTTTGTTATTTTAGGTATGGAAATCTTGCCTGCTGTATAACTTTAAAGCCTTTGAAGATATTTTATAGAACAATTTACAAATATAAAACATCATTAGATGATCTGAAGGTGTGCAGAATGCAAGAAAGGTATCATCAGTTTCCTGCCTCACAGAGTTGTTGCCCATGTTTTAATCAGTCATAATTGTGTATTTTGCCCATGTCATAATGACACTGCCAGAGGCTTAATTTCAAACAACATATTTAATATGAAGGAACAACATGATAATAGAAGGCTGGTATTGTTATTTCTAGTCGGGCACATACAACTTAAATGTCATCAATAGTTTCATAAAGGCGGGGCCCTTTTAGTTACCATGTTTCTAGTTATGTATGACTTTGAATAAGCTCGCAGTTATCTTTTTGGAAAGAGTGGACCTCTTGGCCTATTGCTTGCCTTGTAATTCTTTTAATGCCGCCTGAATCGTTTCCTTTCACCATTTTGCGTTTTAGGCAGGATGCGGAAATCAATTTTGTAGTCCTTATCTTCCGTCTTCTCATCTGCTTTGCAAACCAATACTAGTCGAATAGGAAGTCCTACGAGCATAATTACAAAGTAACATATTTAGGGTAGAAACCGTTTTTAGCTCGTATGAACGAAGTTCAGGAAGAGCTGTTGTACTACCCCTGGAGTCGGCGGTTGCGGCAGCGTCGGCGTTTTTGATTGATTGATTTGTTGCTTTACGTCCACGGTAAACAGCTATGGTCATGTCGGGACCGTCAGTTAACCTAACCACACTATTCCTGCGCAGGCTTAGACCTCCTTAGCGGTTAACCGGTACTAAGTGCACATACTTTCTCCAGTAACTGACAGGCCGGGCCGCGTAGCGCAATCGGAAGGGCACCTGACTCATAAGTCAGAGGTCCTGGGTTCGAAACCCGGTCTGGCCACATACTTTCGTGTCTCCTTCCGCTGATTCAAGAAGGGCAGTTGTCAGTTACTGGCGAAAGTATGTGCACTTTGTACTGGTTAACTGCTTAAGCCTGCCCAGGAATAGTGTGGTTAGGTTAACTGACCGTCCCGACATGACCATAGTTGGTTACCGTGGACGTTAAGCAACAAATCAATCAATCAATCAAATCCAGTAACTGACAACTGCCCTTCTTGAATCAGCGGAAGGAGAAACGAAAGTATGTAGCCAGACTCGGTATCGAACCCAGGACCTCTGACTTATGAGTCAGGTGCCCTTACGATTGCGCTACGCGGCCTGGCGCAGCGTCGGCGTTAGCAAAATGTTAAAGTTTTATTTTAAAGTTTTTTTAAGATCTAGTCGGGCCGCGTAGCGCAATCGGTAGCGCACCTGACTCATAAGTCAGAGGTCCTAGGTTCGATACACGGTTCGTTTCTCCTTCCACTGATTCTAGAAGGGCAGTTGTCAGTTACTGGCGAAAGTATGTGCACTTAGTACTGGTTAACCGCTTAGGAGGTCTAAGCCTGCCCAGGAATAGTGTGGTTAGGTTAAATGACGGTCCCGACATGACCATAGTTGTTTACCGTGGAGGTTAAGTAACAAATCAATCAATCAATCAATCAATTTTTAAGATCTCATAGTTTCTAAACCCTTTATCAATTTTAATTATATTGGGTATGATGATAGATATTGGTCCAAAATTTTATTCAGCACCATCCCCACTCCAGTTCATGACCCATAGGTCAAGGTCACGGATTTAGAATTTTTATGTGAAAGTTTTACGTTAAAGTTTTTAAGAACTCATGCTTTCTAAACCTTTAAGGTCAAGGTCATGGACTTAGAAATTTTATTTTAAAGTTTTACGTTAGTGTTTTTAAGATCTTATAAATTTTAAACCTTTAAATTGATTTAAATTATATTTGGTATGATGATAGATATTGGTCCAAAATTTTATTCAGCACCATTCCCACCCATGTCCATGACCCATAGGTCTGGGTCTTATACATTTACTTAGAAATTTTATGTGATAGTTTTACGTTAGTGTTTTATCGATTTGAATTATATTTGGTATGGTGATAGATATTGGTCAAAAATTTTGTTCAGCATCATCCCCACTTTCATCCATGACCCATAGGTCAAGGTCACTGACTTAGAAATTTTATGTTAAAGTTTTACATTAAAATTTTTAAGATCTCATAGTTTCAAAATCCTTTGATCAATTTGAATCATATTGAATCATTTGGAATGATGGTAGATATTGGTCCAAAATTTCATTCAGCACCATCCCCACCCCTGCCCATGACCTACAGGTCAAGGTCTCAGACTTTGAAATTTTATATTGAAATGTTCTTGGCTAAAGTTTTTTTAAACTCTCCTCAACGATTAGATAGATTTACTTGATAGTTCTACAGATGCTAGGTGATGGTAGAAAATTTTAAGCTATACCTCCCCAACCCCATTGATGACTGAGGTCAAGGTCATGGACAAATAAATGTTTTGCTAAAAATTTTGGTTAATTTATTTTCTTAGTGTTTGGATGGATTCAGTTTATACTTAGAATTCTATTAGATGCTGGTCCATAGTTTTACATAGTACCAACCCCACCTCTCCCATGGTACATTAGGGTCAAGGTCACAATCAGTAGGCCAAGGTCAAGGTCAGAAGCTGAAGGTTTATAGTTTCACAGTGCCTAGATGGAAAGGTATACCCATACTGGTGACACATACTTATCCAGAGTTTTACGTGGTAGCAGCATCACCTTCCTTATTGTCTTTGGAGGTCAGGTTCACCTTTTTAGAACTTTGTGTTCATAATTGGCAAGCGCCAGTTCAGGCTAGCTATGCTGTCTGGTGACACCTCTTGTTTTTAGCTCACCTGAGCCAGCGGCTCCGGGGGAGCTTATAGGATGGTAAGGCTCCGTCGTCCGTCGTCCGTTGTCCGTCCGTCCGTCCGTCCGTCCGTCGTCCGTCCACAATTTCAAACGACTTCTCATCTGAAACCGCTGGGCCAATTATAACCAAATTTCATATGCAGCCTCTAGGGAACTTAGGAACGAAAAGTTGTTCAAACGGTCCTGGTCACATGACCAACATGGCCGCCATGCCCATATATGGTAAAAACCTAGAAAAATCTTCTTCTCCAGAAGCGATAGGCCGATGGCCTTGAAACTTGGTATGTAGCATCGGGCATGCGAGTATTACCAAGATTGTTCAAATTATGACCTTGGGTTGACCTTGACCTTTTTTATGGTAAGGTCAAATTTGCTTTCTGTAGCTTTTATATGGGAAAATGCTAGAACATAAGATTTCTTGGAAACGGTTGAAGATTTTGACCTGAAAATTGGTATTTACAGTCATCTTAATGAATACATGAAAATTTGTGCATACAAGAGGTCAAGGTCATTCTTTGACCTTTGACCCAGAACTCTCATATTTTGACAATATCAAACAATCTCCTCAAAAACAACTGGGCCAATTGTAACCAAATTTCATATAGATCCTCCAGGGTTTGAGGGAATGAAAATTTGTTCATACGATCCAGGTCACATGACCAACATGGCCACCATGCCCATATATGGTAAAAACCTTTAAAAATCTTCTTCTCCAGAACCAGTAAAGCGATGGCCTTGAAAGTTAGTATGTAGCATTGGGTACTCAAGTACTATCAAGATTGTTCAAATTATGACCCTGGGTTTACCTTGACTTTTTTTTACGGCAAGGTCAAATATCGGAAAATGCTAGAACATGAGATTTCATGGTAAGTTTTGAAGATTTTGGCCTGAAAATTGGTATATACAATCATCTTAATGAGCACATGAAGATTTGTGAGTACAAGAGGTCAAGGTCATATTTTGACCTTTGACGAAGAAATTTCAAATTTTGACAATTTCAAACTATCTGCTCTAAAACCACTGGGCCAATTGAAACCAAATTTCATACAGAGCCTTGAGGGGTTGAGGGAATAAAAAAATCTTCTAACGGTCCTGGACACATGACCAACATGGCCGCCATGCCCATATATGGTAAACACCTTTAAAAATCTTCTTCTCCAGAACCAATTGACCGATGGCCTTGAGACTTTGTATGTAGCATTAGGTACTTGAGTACTTTCAAGATTGTTGAAATTATGACCTTGTGTTGACCTTGACCTTTTACAGCAAGGTCAAATATGGGAAAATGGTAGAACATAAGATTTCATGGAAAGTTTTGAAGATTTTGGCCTAAAAAAATGGTACATACAGTTGTCTTAATGAGTTCATGAAGAATTATGAGTACAAGAGGTCAAGGCCATTTTTTACCTTTGATCCAGATCGCTCATATTTTGACATTTTCAGCCATTTCCTCAAAAGCCAAAGGGCCAGTTGTGAGCCTCCAGGGGTTGATTGAATGAAAATTTGTTCAAACGGTCCAGGTCAGATGACCAACTTGGCCGCCATTACCACTTATGGTATAAATCTTTAATATTTTTCTTCTCCAGAACCAATACACCTATGGCCTTGAAACTTGGTAAATAGCATGGAGTACTAGACTACCACCAAGACTGTTCAAATGATGACCTTGGGTTTACCTTAACCTTTTTTGCAGCATGGACAAATATGGGAAAATGCTAGAACATAAGATTTCATGGAAAGTTTTGAAGATTTTGGCCTAAAAATGGTATATATGGTTGTCTTAATGAGTACATGAAGATTTATGAGTACAAGTGGTCATGGTCATTCTTTGACTTTTGACCCAAAACTCATAATTTGACAATTTCAGACATGATAAGTAAACGCCACCTTGCCAATTGTTCAGGTGAGCGATTCAGGGCCTCATGGCCCTCTTGTTTTAGCTCACCAGAGCCGAAGGCTCCGGGGGAGCTTATAGGATAGGCAGTTGTCCGTCGTCGTCGGCGTCTGTCGTATGTCGTCTGTCGTATGTCGTCGTCGTCCGTCAACACTTTTAAACAACATCTCCTCTGAAGCCACTAAGCCGATTGGGCCCAAATTTCATCTGTAGCATCTTTGGGCTGGGGGATTGAAAGTTTGTGTTTTTTTATGAAAATCTGCCCTTTAGTTTGGTTGCTATGGCAACTTAGAGTTCCCATAGACTTATAATGGGGAAAATTGAAAAATGGCATTTTCTGCCAAGCCATTGCAGAAATGTTGACAGAACTTTTATAGAAATGAGCCTTTTGAAGTCTTCTATCAGCTGTATGTTTTTGGCCCACTGCCCCTTTTATGGGTTGCCATGGAAACTAAAATGCAATCAAAAAGTAAAAAAATACTTAAAAAATATCTCCTCTGAAACCACTGGGCCGATAAGGCCCAGCTGTCATCTGTAGTATCCTCAGGCTGGGGGATTGAAAGTTTGTGTTTTTTTTATGAAAATCTGCCCTTTAGTTTGGTTGCTATGGCAATTTAGAGTTCCCATAGACATATAATGGGGAAAATTGAAAAATAGCATTTACTGCCAAGCTATTGCAGATATGCTAACAAGACTTTTATAGAAATGTCCCTTGAGAAGTCTTCTGTTAGCATTGATGTTTTTGGGCCCACTGCTCATTTTATTGGTTGCCATGGAAACCAAAATGCAAAAATAATGGAAAAAAAATAAATACAAAATTATCTCCTCAGAAGCCACTGGACCAATAAGGCCCAGATTTCATCTGAAGTATCCTTAGGCTGGGGGAATGAAATTTTGTGTTTTTTATGAAAATTTGCCCTTTAGTTTGGTTGCTATGGCAACTTAGAGTTGCATTGACTTATAATGGGGAAAATTGAAAAATCGCATTTACTGCCAAGCCATTGCAGATATGTTGACAAAACTTTCTTACAAATGTTTCTTGAGAAGTCTTCTATCAGCTATATGTTTTTGATCCACTTCCCTTTTTATTATTGGTTGTCATGGAAGCCATAAAGCAAAAGAAGGAAAAAAATCCCTTAAAAAATGACCCCTTCTGAAGCCACTAGGCAGATTGGGCTCAGATTTTATCTTTAGTATCCTTGGGCGGCGGAAATGAAAATATGTGTTTTTCTTTTATGAGAATCAGCTCTTCCGTTTGGTTGCTATGGCAAAAAATTAGAGTTGCATTGACTTACAATGGGGAAAATTAAAAAAATGGCATTTATTGCAATCAAAATATGGAAAACAGTTATATATTTTGTTATCAACTCAACAGACTGTCAGACTGAGACTTTGTAGTAGTATACATGTATTTTGTATTAGCCTGTACAAATGTGACAGCAGTTTTGAAAGCAATTTGGAGCTAGAGATCTGGTGAGCTTTGTGGCCCTTGGGCCTCTTGTTTTATTTCTCATACGTTATCACATTTTTGACTTCATTTGTTGTTATGTTTATTGTTGCTTGTTTCTAGCATTAAATTTTTGATGTCGAGTATTATTGTTCTGATCTTTTATTTCCAGTAGAGTGTGAAATATATTCCTAACTTGAGTGGGTACACTTTCAGGGGCATCAACTCTATTTTCGTTTCTTGCACCTTTCTTAGAAGAGGTCTGCCCTAAAAGGAAATGGGTTAGCCTTTTAAGAGTTGGACTGCTCTCATTAAACAGCTTCACTTTCAAGAAACAGAAAGTCATCAAAGTTGTTTTCCTTCGAAGAAAAGGCAGGAAGGCATTGCGGCTTGTCCATACATCGTTACATAAACAGTATAGATAAGTGCGCAGGAAGGACCACAATCTCAAAACGTACCTAAACAAATCAGAATCGAAAAACACTTACGAGTAAAGGAGCTGTTCACCTGCGATTGCAGATGTTCTGGTTTAAGTTCTTGTTGGTCTATTCACATATTTCTTTACTCTTGGACGGCTGTAGTTGATGTGACTCAGCCTGATGCAAGAAACTTGCCCAGAAGTTTTCCATGTACTTCCTCTCGGTCAAAGGACCTCTGACAGTTTCCATGCAAATTTGCCTATTTTTCGACAAATTACTGCAGCTTTCTTGGGAAGCCCAAAATGAAAATTTTAGCATTAACGGGTAGACTTATCCATTTTAAAGAGGTTTTGATATTGCTTTTGAACGAGTATTACATCTGCATGCTAACTCTCACTGATTCTCGCAAGAGGGGTAAGCAAAATTTTCAGTCATCCTAAATACATATATTTTTCGGTTTTTCTTATTTCATGAATTTCATTTGTTAAATATTTTTAAAACGAAGTAAAACTCTATTGATGCTCATAGTATGCAATGATATGTAAATAAAAAGTATGCTAGCCTTATTTTTAGACACAGAGGGTCTAATTACCCCATCCAGTTTTCAGTTTTTCAGCTGTAGACTATCTTTTCCCCCCGTGCCTCAGCTCGTTACTCATATATAATGTGTATATTGACAGTACACATATGCATGCATAGTGGCTTGCTGAGGCACGGGGAGAAAAGCATCTTTATAAAACTTTTCCTATTTTCCATACATTTAATGGTAAAAACTTGCTTATACACCAAAAATCTAAGTCTGCGTATGAGATAATTGAAAAACTGCATATGAGATAATTGAAAAACTGCGTATGAGATAATTGAAAAATTATTTTTGTGCCAATTATAGGGAGTTTAGAGCAACACATTTCATGAAAAATTTTGAAGTATACAGAAAGTTCATTTTTCCACATTTTTATAGGCAAATCTACATTACAACTGTCAGAGGTCCTTTGCGAACATAAGATTATTTTTTTGTTAAAGGCAACCGATTTGTAAATACCAAGCTGCACTAATAAGGCTGAAATAAATATTTCTCAGTACAGAGTAAATATCTGAAGTAGAACTCACAACTCCTATACTTGATCCGCTTGGTTACTTGCATATGTGACGGAATTAACCTGGGAAATATTGACGGCTCACTATCTCAGTAGACAATAGACTTTGGCCTTGTTGTCTGTAAAATGGTAACTACGCATAAGTTTTGCCCACTTACATTCTCAAACAGCTAGCTAAATACTTTGCCGGATGGCTTAGGATCTAGGCCTTAAACGAGTGGATTTCCTTTTCACCAGTGTTAAGGTAGTGTTTTTGACACCCGAAGATCTCCAAATGTCGAAACACGTTTTCAGTTCTCATCTTTGCTTTATTAAAGTTTCCAAATCATGTAGGTCATATATGATAAAACTACCGTTACTGAAGCCAAGGCTAAGGACGAGGGTTGAGATCCCGTGCCCCCCCCCCCCCCCCCCCCCACACACACATATAATGGGGAAAATTGAAAAATAGCATTTACTGCCAAGCTATTGCAGATATGCTAACAAGACTTTTATAGAAATGTCCCTTGAGAAGTCTTCTGTTAGCATTGATGTTTTTGGGCCCACTGCTCATTTTATTGGTTGCCATGGAAACCAAAATGCAAAAATAATGGAAAAAAAATAAATACAAAATTATCTCCTCAGAAGCCACTGGACCAATAAGGCCCAGATTTCATCTGAAGTATCCTTAGGCTGGGGGAATGAAATTTTGTGTTTTTTATGAAAATTTGCCCTTTAGTTTGGTTGCTATGGCAACTTAGAGTTGCATTGACTTATAATGGGGAAAATTGAAAAATCGCATTTACTGCCAAGCCATTGCAGATATGTTGACAAAACTTTCTTACAAATGTTTCTTGAGAAGTCTTCTATCAGCTATATGTTTTTGATCCACTTCCCTTTTTATTATTGGTTGTCATGGAAGCCATAAAGCAAAAGAAGGAAAAAAAATCCCTTAAAAAATGACCCCTTCTGAAGCCACTAGGCAGATTGGGCTCAGATTTTATCTTTAGTATCCTTGGGCGGCGGAAATGAAAGTATGTGTTTTTCTTTTATGAGAATCAGCTCTTCCGTTTGGTTGCTATGGCAAAAAATTAGAGTTGCATTGACTTACAATGGGGAAAATTAAAAAAAATGGCATTTATTGCAATCAAAATATGGAAAACAGTTATATATTTTGTTATCAACTCAACAGACTGTCAGACTGAGACTTTGTAGTAGTATACATGTATTTTGTATTAGCCTGTACAAATGTGACAGCAGTTTTGAAAGCAATTTGGAGCTAGAGATCTGGTGAGCTTTGTGGCCCTTGGGCCTCTTGTTTTATTTCTCATACGTTATCACATTTTTGACTTCATTTGTTGTTATGTTTATTGTTGCTTGTTTCTAGCATTAAATTTTTGATGTCGAGTATTATTGTTCTGATCTTTTATTTCCAGTAGAGTGTGAAATATATTCCTAACTTGAGTGGGTACACTTTCAGGGGCATCAACTCTATTTTCGTTTCTTGCACCTTTCTTAGAAGAGGTCTGCCCTAAAAGGAAATGGGTTAGCCTTTTAAGAGTTGGACTGCTCTCATTAAACAGCTTCACTTTCAAGAAACAGAAAGTCATCAAAGTTGTTTTCCTTCGAAGAAAAGGCAGGAAGGCATTGCGGCTTGTCCATACATCGTTACATAAACAGTATAGATAAGTGCGCAGGAAGGACCACAATCTCAAAACGTACCTAAACAAATCAGAATCGAAAAACACTTACGAGTAAAGGAGCTGTTCACCTGCGATTGCAGATGTTCTGGTTTAAGTTCTTGTTGGTCTATTCACATATTTCTTTACTCTTGGACGGCTGTAGTTGATGTGACTCAGCCTGATGCAAGAAACTTGCCCAGAAGTTTTCCATGTACTTCCTCTCGGTCAAAGGACCTCTGACAGTTTCCATGCAAATTTGCCTATTTTTCGACAAATTACTGCAGCTTTCTTGGGAAGCCCAAAATGAAAATTTTAGCATTAACGGGTAGACTTATCCATTTTAAAGAGGTTTTGATATTGCTTTTGAACGAGTATTACATCTGCATGCTAACTCTCACTGATTCTCGCAAGAGGGGTAAGCAAAATTTTCAGTCATCCTAAATACATATATTTTTCGGTTTTTCTTATTTCATGAATTTCATTTGTTAAATATTTTTAAAACGAAGTAAAACTCTATTGATGCTCATAGTATGCAATAATATGTAAATAAAAAGTATGCTAGCCTTATTTTTAGACACAGAGGGTCTAATTACCCCATCCAGTTTTCAGTTTTTCAGCTGTAGACTATCTTTTCCCCCCGTGCCTCAGCTCGTTACTCATATATAATGTGTATATTGACAGTACACATATGCATGCATAGTGGCTTGCTGAGGCACGGGGAGAAAAGCATCTTTATAAAACTTTTCCTATTTTCCATACATTTAATGGTAAAAACTTGCTTATACACCAAAAATCTAAGTCTGCGTATGAGATAATTGAAAAACTGCATATGAGATAATTGAAAAACTGCGTATGAGATAATTGAAAAATTATTTTTGTGCCAATTATAGGGAGTTTAGAGCAACACATTTCATGAAAAATTTTGAAGTATACAGAAAGTTCATTTTTCCACATTTTTATAGGCAAATCTACATTACAACTGTCAGAGGTCCTTTGCGAACATAAGATTATTTTTTTGTTAAAGGCAACCGATTTGTAAATACCAAGCTGCACTAATAAGGCTGAAATAAATATTTCTCAGTACAGAGTAAATATCTGAAGTAGAACTCACAACTCCTATACTTGATCCGCTTGGTTACTTGCATATGTGACGGAATTAACCTGGGAAATATTGACGGCTCACTATCTCAGTAGACAATAGACTTTGGCCTTGTTGTCTGTAAAATGGTAACTACGCATAAGTTTTGCCCACTTACATTCTCAAACAGCTAGCTAAATACTTTGCCGGATGGCTTAGGATCTAGGCCTTAAACGAGTGGATTTCCTTTTCACCAGTGTTAAGGTAGTGTTTTTGACACCCGAAGATCTCCAAATGTCGAAACACGTTTTCAGTTCTCATCTTTGCTTTATTAAAGTTTCCAAATCATGTAGGTCATATATGATAAAACTACCGTTACTGAAGCCAAGGCTAAGGACGAGGGTTGAGATCCCGTGCCCCCCCCCCCCCCCCCCCCCCACACACACACACATATAATGGGGAAAATTGAAAAATAGCATTTACTGCCAAGCTATTGCAGATATGCTAACAAGACTTTTATAGAAATGTCCCTTGAGAAGTCTTCTGTTAGCATTGATGTTTTTGGGCCCACTGCTCATTTTATTGGTTGCCATGGAAACCAAAATGCAAAAATAATGGAAAAAAAATAAATACAAAATTATCTCCTCAGAAGCCACTGGACCAATAAGGCCCAGATTTCATCTGAAGTATCCTTAGGCTGGGGGAATGAAATTTTGTGTTTTTTATGAAAATTTGCCCTTTAGTTTGGTTGCTATGGCAACTTAGAGTTGCATTGACTTATAATGGGGAAAATTGAAAAATCGCATTTACTGCCAAGCCATTGCAGATATGTTGACAAAACTTTCTTACAAATGTTTCTTGAAAAGTCTTCTATCAGCTTTATGTTTTTGATCCACTTCCCTTTTTATTATTGGTTGTCATGGAAGCCATAAAGCAAAAGAAGGAAAAAAAATCCCTTAAAAAATGACCCCTTCTGAAGCCACTAGGCAGATTGGGCTCAGATTTTATCTTTAGTATCCTTGGGCGGCGGAAATGAAAATATGTGTTTTTCTTTTATGAGAATCAGCTCTTCCGTTTGGTTGCTATGGCAAAAAATTAGAGTTGCATTGACTTACAATGGGGAAAATTAAAAAAATGGCATTTATTGCAATCAAAATATGGAAAACAGTTATATATTTTGTTATCAACTCAACAGACTGTCAGACTGAGACTTTGTAGTAGTATACATGTATTTTGTATTAGCCTGTACAAATGTGACAGCAGTTTTGAAAGCAATTTGGAGCTAGAGATCTGGTGAGCTTTGTGGCCCTTGGGCCTCTTGTTTTATTTCTCATACGTTATCACATTTTTGACTTCATTTGTTGTTATGTTTATTGTTGCTTGTTTCTAGCATTAAATTTTTGATGTCGAGTATTATTGTTCTGATCTTTTATTTCCAGTAGAGTGTGAAATATATTCCTAACTTGAGTGGGTACACTTTCAGGGGCATCAACTCTATTTTCGTTTCTTGCACCTTTCTTAGAAGAGGTCTGCCCTAAAAGGAAATGGGTTAGCCTTTTAAGAGTTGGACTGCTCTCATTAAACAGCTTCACTTTCAAGAAACAGAAAGTCATCAAAGTTGTTTTCCTTCGAAGAAAAGGCAGGAAGGCATTGCGGCTTGTCCATACATCGTTACATAAACAGTATAGATAAGTGCGCAGGAAGGACCACAATCTCAAAACGTACCTAAACAAATCAGAATCGAAAAACACTTACGAGTAAAGGAGCTGTTCACCTGCGATTGCAGATGTTCTGGTTTAAGTTCTTGTTGGTCTATTCACATATTTCTTTACTCTTGGACGGCTGTAGTTGATGTGACTCAGCCTGATGCAAGAAACTTGCCCAGAAGTTTTCCATGTACTTCCTCTCGGTCAAAGGACCTCTGACAGTTTCCATGCAAATTTGCCTATTTTTCGACAAATTACTGCAGCTTTCTTGGGAAGCCCAAAATGAAAATTTTAGCATTAACGGGTAGACTTATCCATTTTAAAGAGGTTTTGATATTGCTTTTGAACGAGTATTACATCTGCATGCTAACTCTCACTGATTCTCGCAAGAGGGGTAAGCAAAATTTTCAGTCATCCTAAATACATATATTTTTCGGTTTTTCTTATTTCATGAATTTCATTTGTTAAATATTTTTAAAACGAAGTAAAACTCTATTGATGCTCATAGTATGCAATAATATGTAAATAAAAAGTATGCTAGCCTTATTTTTAGACACAGAGGGTCTAATTACCCCATCCAGTTTTCAGTTTTTCAGCTGTAGACTATCTTTTCCCCCCGTGCCTCAGCTCGTTACTCATATATAATGTGTATATTGACAGTACACATATGCATGCATAGTGGCTTGCTGAGGCACGGGGAGAAAAGCATCTTTATAAAACTTTTCCTATTTTCCATACATTTAATGGTAAAAACTTGCTTATACACCAAAAATCTAAGTCTGCGTATGAGATAATTGAAAAACTGCATATGAGATAATTGAAAAACTGCGTATGAGATAATTGAAAAATTATTTTTGTGCCAATTATAGGGAGTTTAGAGCAACACATTTCATGAAAAATTTTGAAGTATACAGAAAGTTCATTTTTCCACATTTTTATAGGCAAATCTACATTACAACTGTCAGAGGTCCTTTGCGAACATAAGATTATTTTTTTGTTAAAGGCAACCGATTTGTAAATACCAAGCTGCACTAATAAGGCTGAAATAAATATTTCTCAGTACAGAGTAAATATCTGAAGTAGAACTCACAACTCCTATACTTGATCCGCTTGGTTACTTGCATATGTGACGGAATTAACCTGGGAAATATTGACGGCTCACTATCTCAGTAGACAATAGACTTTGGCCTTGTTGTCTGTAAAATGGTAACTACGCATAAGTTTTGCCCACTTACATTCTCAAACAGCTAGCTAAATACTTTGCCGGATGGCTTAGGATCTAGGCCTTAAACGAGTGGATTTCCTTTTCACCAGTGTTAAGGTAGTGTTTTTGACACCCGAAGATCTCCAAATGTCGAAACACGTTTTCAGTTCTCATCTTTGCTTTATTAAAGTTTCCAAATCATGTAGGTCATATATGATAAAACTACCGTTACTGAAGCCAAGGCTAAGGACGAGGGTTGAGATCCCGTGCCCCCCCCCCCCCCCCCCCCACACACACACACACACACGCGCGCGCAAGCATGCACACGCAACAAAATAAATAATTACAGTAATTTACTATTAACCGTTCCAAGATTCCCTACCTCCCTACTATTACACGTTCCTTCTGTATATTTCAATTCTTCCGTTCACGTGTTTTGATAGTAGCAAGTTTTAGTCAGTTTACATCGCTGAATGACCTCCTTTAGTGAAAGAGCTGTTGTCTCGGCTCACTGTGTGTGCCTTTGATGAACTACTTCCAGGTTATATATATATCCTTCTTTTCCTTTTGGTTTTAGTGCAGGATATTATGGCGTCTGATTGTATCAGTTTCCTACTCGCTTATCTGTTTACATGTGTCTATTTTTTGTTCACCTGAGCCAGAGGCTCCGGGGTAGGCTCTGTCGTCCGCCATCGTCCGGCTGTCCGTCCGTCCGTCCACAATTTTAAACTTCTCTGAAACAGCTGGGCCGATAGTAACCATATTTCATATGTAGCCTCCTGGGGTCTTAGGAACGAAAAATTGTTCAAACGACCCTGGTCACATGCCAACATGTCCGCCACGCCCATATATGGTAAAACCCTAAAAAAATTCTTCTCCAAAAGCAATTGGCGGATGGCCTTGAAACTTGGTATCTAGCATTGGGTACGCGAGTACTACCAAGATTGTTCAAATTATGACCTTGGGTTGACCTTCACCCTTTTTTACGGTAAGGTCAATTTTTTAAATGGCAAAATGCCAGAATATAAGATAACTTGGAAACTGTTGAAGATTTTTTTGCTAAAAATTGCTGTCTGTAGTCATATTAATGAGTACATGAAGATTTGTGAGTACAAGAGGTCAAGGTCATTTTTTGACATTTGACTTAGAAAATCTCCTCAAAAGCCACTGGGCCCATTGAAACCAAATTTCATATAGAGCCTCCGGGGTTGAGGATACAAAAATTTATTCATATGGTCCAGGTCAAATGACCAACAGGGCCGCCACGCCCATATATGGGGAAAACCTTTAAAAATCTTCTCCAGAACCAACTGACTGATGGCCTTGAAACTTGGTATATAGCATTTGGTACTCTAGTACTATCAAGATTCTTCAAACTACGACCTTGGGTTGACCTTGACCTCTTTGCGGCAAGGCCAAAATTGGGAAAATGCTAGAACATAAGAATTCATGGAAAGTTCAGAAGATTCAGGCCTAAAATTGGTATATGCAGTCATCTTAATGAGTACATGAAGATTTGTGAGTACAAGAGGTCAAGGTCATTCTTTGACTTTTGACCATGGTCTCTCATATTTTGACAATTTCAAACAATCTCCTCAAAAACCACTGGGCCAATTGTTACCATATTTTATATAGAGCCTCTAGGGGTTGACGAATGAAAATTTGATCAAATGGTCCAGGTCACATGACCAGCATGTCCGTCACGCCCATGTATGTGAAAAACCTTAAAAAATCTTCTTCTCCAGAACCAATTGACCGATGGCCTTGAAACTTGGTATGTAGCATTTGGTACTTGAGTACTATCAAGATTGTTTAAAATGATGACCTTGGGTTGACCTTGACCGTTTTACGGCAAGGTCAAATATAAGTAAAGACTAGAACATAAGATTTCAAGGAAGGTTTTGAAGATTTAGGCCTAAAAGTTGGCTGATACAGTCATCTTAATGAGTGCAAGAAGATTCACGAGTACATGAGGTCAAGGTCGTTCTTTGACCTTTGACCCTGAATTCTCATAGTTTGACGATTTCAAACTTCTTCTTAAAAGCCACGGAGCCCAATGTAACCAAATTCCATATAGAGCCTTCAGGGGTTGAGAGAACGAAATTATCTTCAAACGGTCTGGGTCACATGATCAACTTGGCCGCCATGCCCATATATGGTAAAAACCTTAAAAATCTTCTTCTCCAGAACAAGTTGACCGATGGCCTTGAAACTTGGTATGTAGTTTTGGGTAATTCAGTACTATCAAGGTTGTTCAAACTATGACATTGGGCTGACCTTGACCTTTTTACGGCAAGGTCAAATACGAAAAAATGCTAGAACATAAGATTTCATGGCAAGTTTAGAAGATTTTGGCCTAAAAATTGGTATATACAGTCATCTTATTGAGATCATGAGGAATTATGAGACAATAGGTCATGGTCATTCTTTGACTTTTGACCCAGAGCTCTCATTTTGACATTTTCAAACATTCCCTCAAAAGTCAAAGGGCCATCGGTAAACACATTTCATATAGAGCCGCCAGGGGTTGATTGAACAAAAATTTGTTCAAACGGTCCCGGTCACATGACCAACATGGCCGCCATACCCATTTATGGTAGAAACCTTTAATATTTTTCTTCTCCAGAACCAATACACCTATGACCTTGAAACTTGGTAAGTAGCATAGAGTAGTAGAGTACTACCAAGACTCTTCAAATGATGACCTTGGGTTTACCTTGACCTTTTTTGCGATATGGTCAAGTATGGGAAAATGCTAGAACATAAGAGTTCATGGAAAGTTTTGAAGATTTTGGCTTAAAACTGGCATATACGGTTGTCTTAATGAGTACATGATTTATGAGTACAAGAGGTCATGGTCACTCTTCGACTTTTGACCCAAGACTCATATTTTGAGGACTTCAGACATAAGAAAAAGCCACTTTGCCAATTGCTCAGGTGAGCAATTCAGGGCCTCATGGCCCTCTTGTTAAAGATTATAAAACCCTTTAGACACCCACTTCAAGTAAAAGATAAGCAGTTATCGCGGTCATGACTTACACAATGCCTAGATCGATTTAATGGACGTTTGATTAAAGACAGATACTGTTTCAAAGTTGTAGACAATTAAACCAACTCCGCCGACTCATTGTCCTAGTGGTTGAGTTCCCCATTTAGAGAATTTTGTGGGTCACCACTCTTTAATTTTTTACACGCTTAAAGTTTCACAATGCATCGGACGAATTAGTTCATGCTTGGACTAATATAAGATTCTTATGCAAAGATTAAGACAGTACCACTTGAGCTACATATGATTTTACGCTTCCTAATGCTAATACATTCACTGTGCATTGATGTACGATTTATGTATAGACGGATTAGATACTCTTTCAGAGATTCACCTTGTAATGCACCCACACACTTTCATGTTAAGGACTCAAACACTGCCTTCGTGGATCAGGCCCGCTATACTATCCTTTGGCAGCTGTTGTAAATGTATACTAAACTGTGAATTTGAGTATGTTTATTTTTTCTATTTTGTCATTCACCTCAATCTACGTTTTATGATGACAACCCATAAGATGGCCTTCACCTTTCATTTGCCTAAAGCAGCCTGTAGTGAAAGTCTCAAATATAGGGAGGATCTTATCTAGACCGTTAATACTATTACTTGTGTCTGATGTCATTTCATATTCAATAGAATCAGCATAACCTGAATCTAAGATGAACGCATTTTCCATGGTTGCGGTTTCTTTCATTTCAGGTGCTGGTTTGGACAGCAGCTATGGTGATGAGACTACATCGGGCTCCCAGCCTGCTCTTAATACATCTGATCTCGGTAAGTACAGGTTTTTACTTGATTCTTACACTCCATCCGTTCCTGACATATCCCTGTGGCAAAAACAGTTAATAATGCGTTATATAAGCTTTCCTTCTGCCAGAATGATTATCATACGGAAATGATAATTGGAGTAGGCGGGCTGAAAATTGGAAACATCCAAAATCATGCATATGCTACTTTTTTGCCGTTTAACTGTATATTAAAAAAAGTAATTTTCCTACGCTGCTGTACTAGTAATATTCATTATACCGGAAACTTAAGTCTTCTGTTTTCACTATGCTTTCTTGAATTTGCCGGCTAGGTCTGAATTTCAAAAGTGTGACATCCCTGAAGTATTCCGGCACTTCTATCATTCTATTGCTTCTGAAACGAGGTCTTTAACAGAAGAGATAGAGAAAAACTTGCAGACTTTTGAGGTGAGATGCTACCGAAGATCCAAGCAACCATCGGAGAACATAATATACTGACCATGATTATGCAACTAAGAAATCTATGGTGGATTGGCATTTTCTCAATTGGTAGGCTTAGCAAAGGCAATTCTGCAGTGCATATTATTGACAGGAAAAGGGAGAAGAGGTAGACAAAAGAAGAGATTGGAAGACACTATCAAACAATGGGTAGGGAATGACCAGAGCAGATGAAAACAGGATCACAAGAAAGAATTCGTTGAAAAGTTTCTGTGATACCCAACAAACTTACAAGGTTATGGGAAAGACTAAACTGAACTGTCAGTTTTCAACCCATATGCTTCAGGGTATCAGTTGCAACTTTACAGGCTTTAATACCGTAGACAGAGAAACTAACCCTTCTCCATTTTATATACCCCTTTCTTTTTTAATGAATAAGCAGATGAACACGCAGTAAATACCTTTCGATACCAGATAATGTTTTACTGCTTGACCTTGGCAACTGAGTGCTTTAATATATTACTTTTTATTGTCATTTAGTTTCAGAATTCAGCGTGTCATGGGCTGGAGAGGTTGTGTATGTTTTATTGTCATTGTACAATTTTCCGCCAGTTCCAGAATTCAGCGTGTCATGGGCTGGAAAGGTTGTACATGTTTCGTTGTCATTGTACAATTTTCCGCCAGTATACATGGGTTAGTTTCATGTGGTTTTCACCTTCAAGTTTTAGTCTCTGAAATTTTGATTAGTTCACCAGCCAGCTCATACAAACTTCCGGAGATGAGTCCTGAAGCGTTTAATTTAGAAACAGATATAGCCAAAATATTGATTTTTTAGTCCATTATTTTATGTTTGTGCTCTGCATTCGACTATTTGGCCATTAATTTTATTTTTCAGGCGGTGTATATATGCCTAGGCTGAATATTACGGTAGCGGATCTGACCTGTCCAATATGTTCAAAAATTATTTCTTCAAAGAATAACTTAAGCAAACACTTGTTAATTCACACCAATCAGAGGGACTATGAGTGTGACATTTGTCTGAAAAGGTTTAGATTAAAACATCATATGCTACGTCATAAAAAGTTTGTTCATCATGATGATGGACAAATCTGACTTAGGGTAAAGAGGAGTTTTTGTTATTCTGAAAGGGAAAACAAACGAACTTGAACTTCCATCACTTGATACTCTTTAGTGTGAATCTGTAGTCTCTGTCCCCTTTAATTTATGAATTTTTCATTATCCAATACAAAATATTGCTTCAGAAGTGGAATTATTGTCTTTTTGAAACAAGCAGTGGCTTGATTATCAGTATTCAAAATTTAAATAGAGAATTTTCGGACTGTGATAACATTCTGTCCCAGCTATTTCAGATATTGCCGTGCGAAACTTCTAAAGCACAGAAGCACAAAGTGCTATGGGTTAGTTCAGTTGGATTTGTTATATTAATCTTAATAGGTTTTCTTTTTTCCAGGCGGTCAGTCTGTGTTTTTCGGAATGACAAATGTTACAAAACCGTCACTGAATTGCCCTGTTTGTTTCAAATCGATTTCTTCCAAGACCAACCTGAACAAGCACATGCTAATACACTCTGATCAGAAAAATCATGAATGTAATGTATGCAAAAAACGATTTAGGAGAAAACATCATCTTGTGAACCATATACTTGCCATTCACAGTCCTCGGTTTGCTACGGATACTAGTATCAGGGGGACAAAATGATCTCCTTCATATGTGTTATTTACGGCAAGACACATGAACACATGAAAATGTTTTGTTCAGGTTGTGGATATTATATTTGCGCGTGTAAGGAGTTGGACATTATAAAATACGAGGATCTGGGTGTGCAGAGCTAGACGTTTTAAATACCGCTTTGACACGGTATCATGACATCAAAATAAAACTAAAGCTTGGATTGAGACGCAATTGCGCTGATATTTATCGGAAATCGTTTTTCTTATTTGAAGTCATTTACTTTCTTATTTATGCATGAGATTGTCCTGGTCATGTATTCCTTAAATTTTGATTGTTCTTTCATTTTGATTGTATTTTCCAGGCGGAATGAACAATAGGCGGGAGATACGCGAATATTGTCCAAAATCTGGAAATCAGTGCCATATATGTCATCTGGTTCTGTCATCAAGATCTAATTTACTGATTCACGTCGAAACACACTGCGCTATCAAGAGATTTAAATGCGAAATTTGTTATAAACAGTTTAGAAGAAAACATCATCTTACACGTCATGTGCTTTCAGTGCACTTATAGCATATTTTTGCGTGTAAAATTTAATGTACACATGCTTTCTCATTTTGAATAAACAGTTGTCTCATGCAACGAATCTGTTCCTGCGTGGACGGGGCTAATCGGCATTCTTATCATAATGACTTTGGGTCTCGAACGGGAGGATACGTGGCAGTCAAGAATATAATTACTTATTTGGTGAAATCTTTACCTCTTATTTCAATAATACAAACCTAAAATATCGTCTATTTGTTTTTGTTTGTATCAGAGTACTCCTTTTTGCCAAGAAATATATGAAAAGATGTAGATAAGGTTGACTTTTTTTCATATTGCACTTTTACATATGCGCGCTAGAACTGGTGTGCATTGAACCTAAAACAGGTGAAAGTAAGCCTGCAGGCATAAAAATAACGTCAAAATTTCTAAGAGTTCTTTTATTCCGAAAATATTTATTATGTGCCTGTTTTGCTTTTCCAGGAACTATATCGATATCGGATGTACACGCATTTATGCCTAGATCTGGAAGTCAGTGTCCTATATGTAATATGAAGTTGACTTGTAGGTCAAATTTAGGCAGACATATAGAAACACACAGCAACGTCAAGAGATTCCAATGCACAGTTTGTCAGAAACATTTTAGAAGAAAGCACCATCTGATACGTCATCAGCTTCTTGTGCATTCAGTGAAGCAGTTGTAAATTAAGGTTTTGGATCAACAATGGCAAACACAGACAAGCGTCGGATTCATTCATTGCCGAATTTCTTTAACACTGATGCGCTGGTGCAACGGCTGAATATTATGTATTTTGGTGTCCTGTTTGCTTTAATATTCGTTGGTAACTTTGTTTAAGAAATAATGTTTCCTTACCCGTGAATTATCGCTGATTAACTTAGGTTGTTGGAGGGCAGATCGCGAAATATATCAGTTAATATTCGTATCTGGCCGACGACACATGTGTTAATAAGTATTATTTCACGGATAAAGATTTTTTTCGATCCTAACATTATGCAGAATGAAAATGCAAGTATATTACAACCTTTTCTAAAGGACTATTTTTGAGGCGGACGTCAACAGAAGCAAATGTTTTGATTCGACGTCATCAAGGCGCCGAATTGGCACTTTCCGACGTGAACAACGTGAATTATCACAAATTTTCACACGCTGCCGCTTTTTATGCGTTCAGTTGGGTAAACGTTAAAATGGTCTGTTTATCGATGTCCTTTCTGTTTTAAAACCGCTGAGATTTTATACTTAATGAAGAGATGGAATTTATATCGGCGACTTGCTTCTGTGCTCACACCGTCAAATTTATGTGAAAGGGAGGAGGCCAACAGTAGAATGGATTGTCACTGTCTTGCAAGACACCGATAATCATCCTAAGCTGCCGTAGATTCTCTGTTTCGCTCAAGCTTACCAGTGTTTTTCGAAGTTGTCAAAGGCAGAAAACGGTGTTTGTCGAAGGCAACGGCAGGATTACATTGTATTTCATTTTTTTTTGCCTGTGTAAATTGAAACTGGCAACGGCGTAACAGGATGTTTGTAATTGGTAACAGCAGAATAGGATGTAATCTGGTGTTCCGCTTGCGTTGGACGAAAATAACAACGGTTTAATAGCATAGTGCTTGTTTTGCAACAGCAGACTGAGCTATACAAAATTGGTCACTTTTGATAAAGTCTCGCCTGTCTTTTACGCAACTGGCATGGACAGAATTCATTTATCTGTTTGTCGACGATTGACTAAGCTTGACGGTATTTATTTGTATTCCTGTATTTGTCATTGAGGATTTTAAGACCAGTCATTGTTATTTAGATGTACAACATACAGGCTGATCTGAGATACAAGAATACATTTAGAATTAGATACAGAGCTTTTGACAGTTGCATTCTCGAATATCTATGTTCCTGAGTTGGTGGAGCTAATCGAATTTTATATAAACCTCTTTGTTCTTAAATATCGGGAACTGACTGTTCCATTTTTAATAGGGAGGCCATTAATAAGAAATGCTAAGAGGTCACTGAATTGAACAGCTCATATTCTGGTACCACAGTAAGATTAAGAATGATTCCAGTTCATGGCATTGTAATTATGAAAAAAATGCATGTTAGGGCTTGACAGTGTGGAGCTAAGATGCTGTTATACTTTTGAGATCGGTTTGTTATGCTGATAAGAACCTAAGGTATAAATAAAATCTCTAGCCTGTCATGTCAAAAGGTCGCCGATTCCATTCGAACCTCGTAAATGGGTAACCACGACTATATCTGTAGCAAAACAACCGTCCGCCTTTCTCCGTAATATAACCGAATGCACTCGTCAGTATCCGTCAGCAAAGTCCGTGGTATAACTTGAATAATAATGCCAAAAAATACACTGTTCGCTGTGGCGAAGTGGGTAAAGCAATAAGCATTACGGAGTATAAAATAAGTATTGCATGGGCATACCGTTGGGCCAGTGTTTTTTTTTTCCAGCTGCAGGGGCGGTGGATAGGTATTTTTCCCCGATATAGCATCGTGGGAAGATATTTTAACTGTTTATGGGTCTCATTGGCATTGAGCAATTTATACTATCGAGCAACTGTGCCATTGCCCTGGTCGTATACTCAAATTATACATGAAGGTGTTCACGTATTTGTTGTTTTCTTTTTTTTCCGTTCCTCCTACATTTCGAACAAAGTTGGGATAACGCGTGGCGAATCTTCTACAAGAATTGAACCAAAAACTGTTGAACTCATACATATTAAGGCTGGACGATTGCCTGTCATGTAGATTTAGGTACTCTTTCGTGCTGTTTTGTCTGGCAAAGTCGTGCATAATCAATCTGTTTAAAAAGTCTCTTTTAGAAGACTCATGAACTTGCCTGTCCAACAGAGAAAGAGCGAAACATAACCTAAACGCAACGTGCAGACTGACCAGGATATTGCTGATTAGACAAAGCAAAGAATTTAGCTCAAAATGTTGGTTGGTTGATCGTTTTGGGTTTTACGTCTCGTTTGGCCAATATTTCGGTCTATATTGAGACGTCTGCTAGAGAGAGAAGGAGAAAGAAATGAGATGTGATAGGCAAGAGAAAAATATCCAAACGACCCCACCCGCACCTACTGCAAGTACAGGAGATCCTTGTCCTACTATTAACCAGATTAGTTGGACGCTCCGGCACGACCGTATCCAATCCCGCTGCTCAAAATGACAAAATTTATGCTTTCCCACGGTCAGACAGAGATTCGGTTTTGTCACAGCCGAGCGTTATGTTTGGAGTTGCAGTTGATGCTGAGGCGTCCGCGTAGCCAAGTGGTTAGCGCTCCCGACTTTGGATCATTGGGTCGCGGCGAGTTCGAGTCCAGATGGCAGACAAGGCTCTGTTTAAACCTTACCGGTGCTTTATTGCACATAGTCCTTCACAATCACCCTTGAATCGTCCTTGTATGACTAAAATATTGTTGAACAGAACTTAAGCCGCCATTTCATCCATTCATCCTGTGAATTCTCGTTTTGATACAAGAAAACCCTTAGCATTGTATAAACCCTAGCTATTGTGTGTAGTTTCACATAATTCGTAGTAAAACAAGAAGAGGGGAATTCGTTATTAAAAGTGGATAACTTAAAATGAAATGAAATGGACAAAAAATAAATATATTAAATAAGTAAAAAATGCAAAAAAGGGGGCGAGGCAAAAAGAACAGGGAAATACGGGATTCGAACCAATGACTCAAGATATTTAGTCTAATAGACTACAAGATGAACCTCTGGACCACATTGACATGTATCGAAATCGTTTTAAGTGGTTATATATAGATACGGAAAGAGCCGACTTTTTCCGTGAGAAGCTGCTCAACCTATTTCAAGGTTTGGTCCAAAATTAAAAGTGCATTGACACGACAGTAAACAAAATTTGATCTGTAGACCAGGGCCTGTTGTGTACGCAGTAGGTGCGAGATATTGTTTTTGGATTATTTACACTAGTTATCGCGTCTTTCTGTTTTTCCCCTTATTTGTGGGGGAAGTGCTCGATAAACCTGGAATACTGGATCAAAGGGATGTTAAACTCAGATCAGTCAGTTATACAAATGATGTAAATTTGGAATGATATCGAGAATAAAAATGATGGACCAGTTATAATAGTTAACTGTTTCTGTAACTGCAAAAAAAAAAAAAAAAAAAACGAAAAAAAAAAAAAATAAAATAAAAAATATAAAAAAATAAATAAATAAATAAAAATAAAGAGAGACTTTTAAAATGGAGATAGGGTATGTTTGGTAAATTATATTATTTTATGCTGTCAGCAGGTCATCATGATTTATAGCCGGCAATAAGTAGTCAATATCATTTAGTTATCTTCAGTATTTTGAAGAGTCTTATATAAGTGTTCCAGCAAGAGAATGTTACTAGTATCGCCAAGAGAATCAAAGCACCAGTATCTCCGAATCAACAGACTCTCGCATGCTGTCATACGCATACACATACTAGACCCGGGTAAATAAACCGCACGGCAATTACATCTGGCTTTTTAGAATAAAATTCTCCGTTAAGCACGTTTTTTTGATATGAGGAAAAAAGGTTTGATAATTATACGCCATACATCCGCAGACTTACAGGCTTCTGTTTAATATAAAAGGGTCATCATTTTGTTAAAGGAACGACGAGTAGATTTCCATGCAATGAAGTTTATTGATTTACCGAGTGAGTGGGGAAAATCAGGGTTGCTCTGCCACAATAAATAAAATAAAAAAAAACATTATGGAGAAATATATCAGTGAATACTGTTATCCTTTATCCACACGTCTGATTACATCATCGATAATAGTGGCATGTTTAAGAAGAGATATTTAGGTAACCAATGCCGCCAAATTAGCCAGATGCTTAACAAAAAGCTACAATAGCTATTTCTGAATATGATATTTTTGTAAATCTAAAAAAGTAGGCAAAGTATTTTGATCACGTGATCTTTGTTTTTTCCAGGAGTTTTATCGAATATGCAAGCATGTATGCCTAAAACTGGGAGTAAGTGTCCTTTATGTAATCTAGTGCTGGCAACCAGATCAAGTTTAGGCAGACATATTGAAACACACAGCGTCATCAAGAGATTCCAATGTACAGTTTGTCGAAAACAGTTTAGAAGAAAGCACCATCTGATACGTCATCAAGTCCTTGTGCATTCAATGCAACAGTTGTAAATTTAGATTTTGGATTTAAAATGGCAAATGCAGACATATCGGTAAATACCGCCTGACTCCGACAAGCGTCGGAGTTTGTTATTGCCAAATGTGCTTAACACCAATGAGATTGTGGAACGGAAGAAGAGGATATATTTTGATGTCTTGCCTACTTTAAAATAAGTTGGCAAATTCGTTTAACACCACCGAGTTTGTATTATATGAAGTTGCCTACTAAACTGGCTGAATAAGGCTTTTATCTGTTTCTTGGCTGTGTTAACACCGGCGAGGTCTGGTCAACGGCAGTCATGACCGTGCCTTGTTTGTATAAAAAAACTCTTGGCTTTTGTAAAACGAAAAGAGCAATTAACAAAGTACTAGGATGTTTGTCGACAACTTGCTTCTGTGTTTACACCGTCGTATTTGAGTAAAAAATAGAGGGCATCAGCAAGATGAGGTATTTGTCGGTGTTCAATTAGAAAAAATGGCTGAATATGATGTTTGTCGTCGATGTCTGTCAAGACACTGATAAACATTCTACGCTGCAAAGTCCTTCCGTTTTGCACAAGCCTACATGTGCTTTTTATATTGGCAACGGCTTAACACGATGATTGCCATACGGCGGAATAGGATGTTTTCCGGTGTTCCAACGGTGTCAAACGAAATTTGCAGACCAAATTGGCAACGGCCGATTGTGTTTATCGAAATTAGCAACGGCAGTAAACAATAAATATTTAAGCCACATCGTATGATTCAAACAATGTGGTATTGATGACAATTAGAGTCTCTGATCAGAGAATTCACATGTCACGTCAGCCATCTGTGGAATCGACCCGGACCATACGGCCAAACGTGAGGCCTCTAGACCCGGTGTATACAATAAGTGTGCCCTGAATATCATATGACAAAACTGTCACATTGTTGGAAGTCACCTGATGTGGCTCATTCGTCAGTGTCCCGCCGGTGTTTTACGGAGATGTCCACAACATAACTTGGCGTTTGCTGACGGCTGACGCTGCTTTGCGTTATTTATCTAGTTTACTGTATTTGCCATTAAGAATCTAAAGACCAGTTGCTGTCATTTGTATGCACATTATTCCAGCTGATTCGAGATAAAGAATACTTTTGATTTTGCCTGTTGCATCCTGGAATAGCTTTATTCCTGAGTTGGTGGAGCTAATCGAATTTCATATACCGCTTTCATTCTTAATTAATCGGGAACTATTACATTTTGAATAGGGACATACCTCATATTCTTGTTAGTTTTCCATGCTGGTTGAAAGGTTTATACAGAAACAAACTGGTAGCACATAAAAAGTAAGTGCTAACGCGTCATTGCATTGAATAGTTCATACTCTGGTACCACAGTAAGATTAGGGATGACTCCAGTTCATATCATTCAGAGTTATAAAGACATATAATACATCTGAGCGGTTGGTAGGATGGAGCGAAGACATCATGATACTTTTGATATTGGCCTATTCCAAAGTTAGGGCAGGGCCTGGTCTGCTTTCTGTAGGTGCGGGATGAAGCTTTTTTTTATTTTTTTTTCACACGGGGTGTTTTTGTCCTGTCTTGGAAACAGCTCGTAGATACTGGCATACTGACTGAAAGGGATGTTAAACCAATATCTGCCAGTGATGCAATATAAGATATATTTAGAATAAAATTGTATAAAAAAGTAAATGTCCCTGTAACTTTGGAGGAGATAGGTATATTAGCCCGATAACATAATATTTTGCAGTTAACAAGGCTTCATGATTCATAGAGGCCAATAATGAGCCAGCCTCTTTCAACTGTCTTCATTTTTTGGAAGATTCTTGTTATCCCCCGCCGAAGGCGGAGGGATATAGTTTACTCCATGTCCGTCCGTCCTTCCATCCGCCCGTCCTTCCGTCCGTCCGGAGCCATAACTAGGTAACCACTGGACGGAATTTCATGAAACTTAAAATAGATATATATCACTATAACGTGCTGCGGCACATGAAGTTTCATCAGACTGGCTTCAGTAATGCATGAGTTATCCCCCTTTAATTGACTTAAAATCAATGAAATGAGCCATAACTAAGTAACCACTGGACGGAATAGCATGAAACTTAAAGTAAGTATATATGACTGTAACGCGCTGATGCACATGAAGTTTTGTCCGACTGGCTTCAGTAATGCGTGAGTTATCCCCCTTTAGATGACTTAAAATCAATTAAATGAGCCGTAACTAAGTAACCACTGGACGGAATATCATGAGACTTAAAATAAGTATATGACACTATAACCCGCTGATGCACATGAAGTTTCGTCAGTCTGCTTTATTTGTGCATGAGTTATCTCCCTTTAATTGACTTAAAATCAATGAAACAAGCCATAACTAAGTAATTACTGAACAGAATTTCATGAAACTTAAGGTCAAGAATACGTAAATGGCTCATACATAGATTTTTTTTAAATTTTGCACAAGGGTGCATTTTCATGTGTTACATCGAATCCTGCCATAAAAAAGACAGGCCACCGAGTTCGTTTAGTCGCTAGATCAGATTGAAAAACATGAAATTTTGAGGCCGTTTCCATTGACGGCAATGGGAATGCGATGAAAAAACTCAGATTTTAAAATTTAAACGTACACAGCTTGTTTACCGGTACATAGATTTTTTTCAAAAACTGATATTTTATGTCACAGGATCTGTCGATTAAAATAAGGTAAGGAAAGTCCTTGACTACCGAGTTCGTTTTTCAAGTAGCGCTTGGTAGGCAAGCATATGTATGTATAAATTTACGCCATTCCGCGACGTCATTTATAAGCGACGTTGCAGTCGTTTACTGGCGGCGTAATGAGACATGCTAAGAACGTTATGAGAATACGGAAAGATGAGGACCAATAGGGTTCTCATGCTGAATGCCTTAAGTCTCGTTCACATGGGCAAAGTTTCTGTGACAAAGTAGTAAGTAAAATTTACTCGTGTGAATGAAAAAATATGCCACATCTTCATTGCCAAATTTATATGGTAAAGTTTTTATGACAAACAAAACTTGTCTGTGTGAACAGAAAATTTGCCATAGAATATGTAACAAAGAAACTAGCTATGGAGATAAGCACAGAAAAATTTGCTCATAATCAAATGGTCTGATTTTTAACAAAGTATATTAAACAAAAAAAGGTGGCATGGTTGGCCGTTCACACGGGCAAAGTTTATTTGTCCAGGTAACCTTGACGAATAATGTTCGATCGTGTGAACACAGCAGCAAATATTTCCTTGCCAAAGTTAATTTGACAAAGATTCTGTGCCACATTTTTCTTTAACAAATAATTTGCTCCGTGTTAACGCAAAATGTTTGGCAAACTTTCTTTGTTAGAGATTCTGTGACAAAGAAACTTTTGTGGCGTGAACGAGGCTTAAGTGAAAGAAGTTTTTACAGACTCTCTTAGGCAAAAATTAGTAAAAAATGCAAGCATTCTTCTAACAGTAATATGGTTATTGCAGCCGACACGACTGAGCCGCATAAACAACTGCGTTACCCTAAATCACAAAATGCGCCGTGCCATGATAAAATGGGTTCTTTGGGGGCATATACGGTCAGTGGAAGCTCAGATCAGTGTGCGCACCCACCCAACCTGACCAGAGCCTTTGTTGTCCTCTGGTACATTGATTCCGTGAGGAACAGCGAAGAGATTTACTGGTCTGTGCGTATGCGCAGGCTGATCTATGTGCATGTATCATAATTTCTGACGACTCGTGTTCTGTCGGTGTGGCTCATGGTAGTCAGATAAAATTGACCTTTGGACAGTATTTCGGTCATATCGAGATGATGGTAAGTTACAAGGTCAGCTTCCAAATCCACCGTCGGTGGGATAGGTAAAGATAAAGACTTCTTGTAGCGTAGTGGCCGTAGGGGCGGTGTGAATTAGAGGCCCGCTATATCTTTGGCAACGGCATACAACAAGTGGAAGAAATATTGTATCATTCTTATTTTGTAATCAAAACAAAATTTTCGATGTCCAGAAAGGATATGTGATCATATGTGTATTAAAATCGCAAAAATCGGCATTATAATGACTATTACATTCCGATCCCATAAAGCTCTAAAATCAGCTGACATACATTTACTTGGTTTCGGATACGCAATCCCACCGGCGCCGCGGACGTTCGGTTATGACGCAGACGGTTGCGGGTTCGAATCCTGAGTCGGCCAGCTAGCGACTGGAAAAGTCTCTTTGTCGAGCCAGCAGTAAATAGGTAGCTTTTTCAAATCAGGAAAGGATAACGCAGCGAAAGGAAAATGATGGGTTCCGCCTTTCATATGTGTGTCTGAAAAGTCGTGTGAGCCCTGAAAGCAGGGAGGGAACAGGTAACCGGCCAGCCTTAAATTGTTACAAACATGAAACTCTGTCTGTGTGTCAGTCACACTCTCTCTCTCTCTGTCTGTCAGTCACTCTCTCTCTCTCTCTCTCTCTCTCTCTCTCTCTCTCTCTCTCTCTCTCTCTCATTAATTAATTTAATACACTTATGTTGATAAAATATCTTCAAACATACAGGGAAAAAAAGAAAGTTGCAATATCAGCAAAGGGCTTGAATAAACAATGACAACAACTCCGTTTTCCCCATGTTTGACGTTATTATTGAATGTCCTATGGGTCCGCCATATTGAAAATTTCACTGACTAGGATGTATTTCGTGACGTTACGTCCTTCGCAACGCACGTAATTAATTGCGCCAGTCATTTACGTATTCTTGACCTTAAAACAAGTATATATCACTTGGTTAAAACAATATTTTATTCACACAAAATATACTGACAAGATATATACATGTAATATTCGTTGAGGATCTGAACGGAAGCATATTGCATATAGAGTTCATTTCCTCGAGTATATATCACTTAACGCGCTGATGCACTAGCAGTTTCGTCAGACTGGCTTCAGACTGGCTTCAGCAATGCATAAGCTATCTCTCTTCAATTGACTTAAAATCAATGAAATGTGCCATAACTAAGAAACCAATTACCAAAACTTCATGAAATTTAAACTGAATATGTATCACCATAACGTGAATATAGAAATAAAGTTTTATCGGAATGGCATCACTTGTGCATGAGTTATTGCCCTTGAATCAATGTGAGATAACAAGTGAACAAAATTTTATGAAACTTATAATAACTCATAAAAAATCGGTGCCACACCGGCGGGGGATATAAATTCACCGAATTTTCTTGTAGTATTTAATATTAAGTGGTCGAGCTGGAAAAAAAAAACTTCGTAAAGCTACGGGTAAGATAGTAAACTAATGTATCTTGGTGTCTCAAGATGATACATATGCAGTGGAGGTCAGCTAGGGATGAATTACCTTGATAAGGCAGTTAATTCTAAATTTTCTGTGTTTGCAATGTTATTAGGGACCACTCTTGGAAACGAGCTTTGTTTTCAGATAAACACTGCGCACTGCGTGTTAAATTTGGACTTACTTTTCAGTAACGTTCTCTCAAATGTATTTACTGCTTACGTGTTGAAAGAAATTTATTGAATTATTTAGTCCTAATGTTAGTCAATCCCAACGACCTTGAACAAGTAAATGCATAATAAACAATTAATGCATTTAATATTTGAGGAGGTCTTTCTGAAATACGTCAATTAATGCCAAAATCAAGAACCCAGTGTCCAATCTGTTTTAAAGTGGTATAACAATGGGCTAATTGAGGCAAGCACGTCAAAAAACACAGCTTAGTGAAACGGTTTACCCGTAACATTTCTTCCAAGCGTTTCGGTAGGAAGAAACATATAAAGACACAACAGTCACACCATAAAAATTAGAGTAATTTTGTTGTTGTTAGTATTTGCACGTGTTTCTGATATTAATATTTATACTCCATACATCCGTAGACTAATAGGCTTTGATAAAGTGCCAAAGGGTCGCCATGTTGTCACCGGTGCGACCAGATTTTCAAGCATTGAACTGAATCTGGTGCTTTCGAATACATGGATTTTCCTAGGTGGGTGGGTCAAAAAGGGATGCTTTGCCACCATAAATGAAACAAAGTTTTTGTTATGGGGTGATGTTTCAATGAATATTGGTAAGCATACATTTGATTACACCATCGCTAGTACTGTGATGATGATAGTACTGCCATGATGTATGTGGCCACCAGCGTACTAGAAAGCTATAGGTCAGTCTAAATATAATTTTGTATACATATCGAGAAAGAAAAATGTTTTAATCAAATGACGTTGCTTTGTTTTTTTCCAGGAGTTTTTTCAGATATACAAGCATATAGGCCTAAAACTGGAAGACAGTGTCCAATATGTAATTTGGTAGTGAAACACAGGTCAAATTTGGGCAGACATATTGAAACACACAGCGCCAACAAGAAATTCCAATGCCCAATTTGCCAAAAATATTTCAGAAGAAAGCAACATCTGACGCGTCATCAGATCACTCAGCATTCAGTGCAAGTTGTAGAGTAGGAGGGAGACTTTTCCATGCAGGCACACACTGTTAAATAATAAGCCACGACACGAGATAACCAACAAAGTGGTTGTGCGCCCTTTATATTTGAATCAATGTTATAAGAGACAGTACATCTCGCTAGAAAGTACATCTTTCCCGTTTGACAGAAAGTACATCCTTTGCCCTTGAACAGAATGACGTTGAATCATCGTTGATTCAATGTTTGATTCGACGTTGTGTGACCAGTAGGTTACTGGCAAATGCAGGCCTTAGTAAATACCGTCAAACATCGAAACCTACATGCCTAATTCCTTTAGCCCCGGCGAGCTTGTGTAAACGAGAATGGCTACCTCATAAAAGGATGATTATAGGTGCCTTGCCTGTGTAGACACCGTAGGGGTAAATAAAACCAACAGAGCAACGGCAACAGCGTTGCCACTTATCGTGTTCTTCAAAATTCCATGATTTTCCCTGGTTTATCGTTATCCATATATATGAGTCAGAGGTCCCGGTTTTAATACCCGGTCCGGCCACATACTTCCGTTCCTCCATCCGCTGATTTAAGAAGGCAGTTGTCAGTTACTGGCGAAAGTATGTGCACTTAGTACTTGTTAACCGCGTAGGAGGTCTAAGCCTGCCCAGGAATAGTTTGGTTAGGTTAACTGACCGTCCCGACATGACCATAGCTGTTAACCGTGGACGTAAAGTAATAAAACAACAACAACAGTTATCCATACCCTTTTATGAATCTAAAAATTAAATTTTACTAACCTCACCAGTTCTGTTTCGTTTGGGAACTTAGGATTACTCTTATACGGATGACTTTGCATTCCACTTATAGGGAAGAATTTGCTCCCCAGTGAGCAAATTCTCACCTTTAAGATAAGTCCCCCAGTGAGTAGTGAGATGTGACTGGACATTCTTTCTAGAAAGTATATCCTGCCCCTTTGAACAGAATAAGTAAATTGTACGAAGACTGCGTTAAATTTCCGAATTCCCCGACTTTTCAATCCCTAACCAACCACAAAATCTCCTGACTTTCCCCTGACCTGGAAAAACTTTGAATTTTGAGATGTTTTTCCCAGATCCTGGCAACCCTGAGCTTGTGTAAAACGAAGAGAGCAATGCCAGAAAATGATGTTTGTCGGTATCTTGCCTGTGGCACCTACAAACATCCTATCCTGTCAATGTCTTCTTCTTTTCTCAAGATGGCCATTTTAAAACGCAGTTGGCAGCACCAGAGCACGATGTTTGTCGTGGCAACGGCAGAAACGATTCTATTTTGGTGTCCGTACGTTTTGAACAAAATTCTAACACTGGTCGCATATATATATATATATATATATATATATATATATATATATATATATATATATATATAGATAGAAATGAGACAAACATCAAACAAAAATCTTCCCGGTGGCACTGGATCCAACAAATGGATTCAAAATGATTGAAATAAGTATATGGTAGGATTAAATCATCAACAGTGCAAAACAATATTTACTGAGCGCTTTCGGCTTTCGCCTTCTTCAGAGTTTACAGGTACAAGAAAAAAATCAAAATTTCAACATTTCTACAGGTAAATCAAGAAAAAACAAAATAATCATGAAAACGTTTCTCAATTTACTATTCAAATTCACATTAAACGACCAAAGAAATTGAAAAAAGGTCGTTTAACAAAGCAAAATTGCTACAAGGCGGCCGTTTCACGGCCCCAGTTCGAATTTGAAATTGCAAATGGCTGCCAAAATGAGAAAAATCGTATTATGCGATTTGTAGCGGTGTATTTATAGCGATATACATACATTCTGTATACTGGCCATTCAGCTATGATGCAAAACTCACCATAATGAAGGAAAAAGAGAATTTTACATGTAATTACATCGCTACAAAAGCAAGAGTGGAACACTGTATGTCTGGAATAATGCAAGATGCCCCTGCAGAAATAGACTGAAGGTGGGACCGAGGCTAATCTCCTTTGTTAATGCCGCTTGGATTCAAAGTGTTAAGACGACGTATCCAGTAGCTCTCACGACTTTTTCTGGCATTGTCTTTCCACTCTGAATTGCTTTCTAAGCAGCAAACAGAGGCATGACTGAGAAAGTCATGTCCTTGCAAGCAAAAGTGCTCAGCGGTAGGAGATCTTTCAAATCTCTATATATATATATACACTGCTAAAAATATTTAAAGGAACAGCAACTATTTTCCCATAGACATTACTACAACATTTACCCAGTTCAACTTCCCATAAATCTGACCGCCAGTGAGCAAGAACTCCTATCCTTTTGCAGCATTTTGAAGAAGGATCGAAGATTAAGACAACAAGAATTTCAATACAGCTGATTACCTGCCCCTTTCCATGGAACAGATTTTGCAATTTTCGAATTTTCTAAAATTGAGGCAATTTGCTGGATGTCTATAAACTCTATTGAATTTCAGGTCAAGGTGATTCTTTCAAACGGGCCACCTTGTAAAACATTCAGTTTCAAAGACAAAATGGTTCTTTTGATTTTGGTTGATATTTTCACGCTTTTCACCAGTTCTGAAAAATTGCAAATTTTTAGCAAAATTCCAGTTTAACATAAATCTGTCCATGAACAAGGGCAGGACAAATATTGGATCAAGACATGTGCTATCAGTAACGTGGTCCCTTTTTGAAAATTGGCAAAATAACTGGAAATTCCGTGTCTTTGTTGATCGAAAGTAAATAACCTCAAAGTGAAGCTGCGTTTCACTGTCCTCAATGGAAAAATATTAGATGCTCCCTTAAATAATTTGAGCAGTGTATATATATATATATATATATATATATATGTGTGTGTGTGTGTGTGTGTGTGTGTGTGTGTGTTACTGTTTAACGTCCCCGGAAAACAGCTATGGTCATGTCGGCACTGTCAGTTAACCTAACCACACTATTCCTGGGCAGGCTTGGACCTCCTAAGCGGTTAAGCAGTTCTAGGTGCACTTACTTTCACCAGTAACTGACAACTGCCTTTCTTTAATCAGCGGAAGGGGAATGAAAGTTAGTGGCCGGACCGGTAATCTAACCAAAGACCTCTGGCTTATAAGTCAGACGCCCTACCGACTGCGCTACGCGGCCCGGCTGGTCGCATATAAACCAAAGGGTTAATCTAGTGATATATTGCATAAAAAATCACTGGGCGGACTGGCCTGACGTTATTTAGCGCAATTCGGACGTCAATTTGAATTTTTTGTTGACGTTAGTTTTCATGACATTAGACGATGTAACGTCGTTTTCCCGCAGCAAAATCTATCGAAATACATATAAACTTCTCGTACAGTCAAAGATGTTGGCGGGATTTCTTCATGTAATGGCGGAAAACTTGAAACATCAGGAGGATGCCTTTGGTTTTTGTTTCCAAAGTGAGAATCTAAAAAGTTTTTTGCTTACAAACTTTGTTGCCCAGTATATCACTGGTTGTCGGTCAGCCGTCAGTGAATAAATCATTCGCGCTTTGCGCTCGTGATATATCCACTTCACGACTGACCTACAACTTGTGATATACTGGGCAATAAAATCTCTGTTAAAAAGAATCTATTTCTTAACTGGTAATGGAAGAAAACGCTGTTTGTCAACGTCTCGCAGGTATTTTACGCACTTGGCATCCACAGCATTTAATGTTTGTTGAAGACTGACGGTATTTACAAAGTTGCCTACATGTGCAGTTATGAGCCTGAAAGTTTGTCATTGTGTCCAGTATGCACAGGATCCAGACTAGTTTTAGGTGAAAGAATACTTTCAATTAGATATCCAGCTTTTGTCAGTTGCCTTCTTGAATATGTTTTATTCCTCAAATTCTGAGTTGGTGGAGCTAATCGAATTTCACATAATCGCTTTCAGTTTTGAAATACAAACATCGGGACAAACCACATTTCTAGTTAGATTTGACATGCAGTCTGAAAGACAGTAACAAATTAGTAGTACATAAGTAATATATGTTTACACGTCACTGCAATAAACAGTTCACATTCTTGTATAGAGATTTAGTTTATCAATGAATCCAGTATATGCCAATAAATTAATGAAGTGAGAGATTCTAGGGATTGGTTAGGCGGATCCAACATGCCAGTATATTTTGGGCGTTTACTACTTTTTACGTAAGTCAGACCAGGACCTGAAAAGCGTGCAATGGCCGCGGGTTAGGTGTGGTTGACTTTTTGACACTCTTCATCCCATTTTCTCTTCTTTAACCTTTCTGGGAAACAACTTGATAAAAACGAAAAGCTGTAATACTTTCTCAAAGGGCCGTTGAACTGGATTATTAAATATCATATATCTAATCTAGTATATCATGCGAACAAAACTTGGTCGGATGAACCATTTGTGGCTGTTTCTGCAACTGACAGAGGAAGACCCTGTTGCACTGGTGACAGAGCATATTAGGTAGCTTACAAAACGGGAATGTAACTTTTACAAAGTCATTTTCAACAGACCTAAGTCAAGAGACGATTGTAGGCCAATCAGGGGAGAAGCGAGATTTCCCATAACATAACTGAGAGCCTCAGTGACCTTGTCCGTATGGTAGCATTCCAGTTTGATGGTTTCCGACACATGTGGATCACCTTTGTATGAGGTCCGATTTTGCTCAGAGGCCTCTAAAGTATGTTTCAAATTTAACTGAAGTATTAATATGGCAAAATAAATTCAAAGAACTTCCTATGCCTACTTTAAAGCTTAAGGACTTCCTGCCAGGGCTAAGGATAGCAAATATAAGGCTTGTCGAAGACGAAACTGAAGCACTTAACGTGCCATCAGTGTCAATGAAGTATCCCATTTCATATTTGTCCTTATCGAATCCAGAAGCGCCACAAGAGCCACTTATTTCCTGCGCAGTTTTCTCACCTTTGGTCGAACGATACATTTTCTCGAGGTGATTGTATTTGTCTGATGAATGGCAGAATTTTGCGAAATGCATGGCACTTATTTTCATCATGAGCAGTTCTACAGTGTCTACTCTGCACACTAGGCGACTGTTTCGCGTTGCTGTATTGGTCCGCGGAGTGTGTGTTGATGACGTTAACGTTGCTTTAGGCTGACGTAGCCTTTCGGACAGTATTTGTTATTTTGGACAATCCGTATCTCTCTGTCTATTGTTAACTTTTCGCCTTCGTTAATGAATTTCGCGACAAATTTGACATTTGTACACCCAAAGACTATTCTGTCCCTGATAATTTCGTCAGTTATTTTAAATTGCGGGAATGAATTCTGAGTCTAGTTTCGAAAGCATCATTGGAATCCGTCTCATGAATGTCATTGATAAAGCAATAGCGGGCAAACGTTGGGTTCAGCTTGGGTTGCACATGCGCTATAAAACGACTGTAAATGTGTCGAGCTTCTGAAATGCCAGTCTAAGTCTTTTTCACTTGGCTACCTTCCTCTCCAACCCACAAAAGTGGATGGGACACTTTTTCAGTTCCTGTTTTTTTTCTTTAAAGGTCTTGTAAATACAATTCCTCATTTTTTTTTTATCCACTGTTCTGGAAGATTTGAAGACTTCCAGTTCATGACTGGCGGCAGTAGTTCGCTGAGATCCATTGTCACCACTGACAAGAATAGTAAGAGACGATATGCCAAAACTAAACATGAGTCTCTAGGGTTAATTCCATAACTAATTATTATCCATAAATTGATTTTCTGACACCATGTCGTGTTTTGTGTTTGTGAATGGACACCTATTTTTTTAAATAATCTCCGATGAGATGTAAGTCAATAATAGTACAAAAGCTCTTCTCTGTTGTTTTTTACAGAAGACAGGCCGTCGCTGTAGGGGCGGCAGATATATAGCATGATGATGAAAGGCGTGCACAGTGTTCTGTTTCATACATTACAGAACAAACATGTTGAGAGAAAAGTATTGAAAACAGTGCATTTATTCCTCATGTTAGTGTGTTTGCCGACCTCATTTATAAATTATACGCTTGAACTTGATAAAATATATCATTAATATTTTCAGGAAGTCTTTCGGATATACGCCAATTAATGCCAAAATCAGGAACTCAGTGCCCAATATGTTTTAAAGTGGTATCGCAAAGGGGAAATCTGGCCAAGCATATTGAAACGCACAGCACAGTGAAACGGTTTGAATGTCAAATATGTTCCAAGCGTTTCCGGAGGAAACAACATCTCACGGGGCATCAGCTGAACGTGCACATATTGAACTCTAGCAACTAACCCTCACAGCAGTCACACCTGGCTAATTAGAATTATGGGATTCACTATGTTTGCATGTGCTTTTGATATGACAAAATAAGGTCTGATTTTTAACGTAAATCATCCTTGGACTGAATTATCTGGAGTAATGCCGAAGATCATCGGTTTGTCACAGGAACGACGATCAGATTTTCAATGGGTGAACTGAGGCCGAGTCTTAAAATCACGAATTTAACTTTGTGGGCGGGGCTAATTTGGGTACTCTGTCACAACACGAAAAAATCAAATAAATACAATCTGACTATAACTAGTTTAATTATCCATGTCCTTGAAAATAAAAATTGCAGTGCTGTCAGAACTGCGGTTATTCTCGAACAGTTCTCCATATCATCGCGGGATTTGTATTTTCAAATTTCTTCATTTTCAAATCCCTGAGAAAGACCGACCCACTTTCTTTATATTGGACTTACAAAGTGTCAGAATGCACCACATTTTAATTTTGCACATTATTTGTCGCACCTACTTACATGTATCAAGATGCGGTACAGGCGTTCAAATTTCCGTCCGTCAGTCTGTCATTCAGTCAGTCAGTCTGTCCGTCTCATCAATAGTCACGTCGCGTCTGGTGTTTAAGTCCATTTCATACAAACTGTAATGTCTACGGTCATCATACCTCGCATAAAGTATCTCAAGGATGGTCTTCGTCGCTCTGTTTGCGCTAATACATGTATCTACCTTTAGATCTATTTACCCTCAACAGCAGTACCGACAGACACCAGACGTGCATAAAGTTTCTTTGAATGGCCTCCGGAGATGGTTCTTTTATTTGTATCCTTGACCTATATTTCATGCTTTGTTGACTGGAAATTAAAACGTGAACCATATAACTACAGTTGTTTAAGTCCATTTCTCTCAGACTATTCTATCGACCATCCTCAAACATGGCATAAAGGTTGCTTCCAGTTAATCTCCAGAAAGAATGTGATACTTTATGCCCATGACTTGTTTATCATCCTCTGTTGTCTCTGAGCTTTTACGTCCAGAATCGCACCATTACTAGCTTATATGCCTATTTCTCTCAAACGCAAGTATGTGATTATGTACACCGAACATTGGTTTAGTTTCTTTTCATCATAATCTTCGTTACTTGGGAAACAAATAAAAGATTTTCCAGAAACACTAGCACCACCAATGAACAAACCGATAGATTTAATTATTTTAGCGCGTAAACTCTCCTATCGTTTGGCTATTGTCCACGCGGAGGCCTTTTAGCTCATCAGTGAATTATCACAGATGGTATATGTGTCAAGAGTAATTACTGAATATAAGTCGAAGTGATTTGACTCATTCTGAAAAAAGAATCTCCTGATTCATAGACAGTTTCGGTATTGTCATTCCGCTCTTACTCTGTTGTTCTGTAGTCCATGCATTATAGAGGTGTAATACAACTTAATTTCATCATTACTGATTTCGACATAATAAAGTGGATTTTTTGGATGTTCCAGGTGTTGTGTCGGACCTGAAGGATTTTATGCCGAAATCAGGGAGTCAGTGCCCTATTTGTTCCAAAGTTCTATCCTCAAGAGGAAATTTACACACACATATCAAAGTTCACAGCACGATCAAGAGTTTCAAGTGTGAACTTTGTAAGAAACAGTTTAGAAGAAAACATCATCTCTTAGCTCATCAGCTGACTGTACATTCGATACAACCGGTAAGCTGAAACTAAACAACACTGAACTCGACAGCAGAAATTACACAATTTATATTTTTGACACAATTTGTGGTTGTCTCCGAATTTACTTGCAAATAAGTGTCATACCCATTTAAACTGATCGAACGCTTAAAATAAGTGGAGTTTGTTAAATACAAGTCATAGACTGTGTAGGCAGGGCTCACACGGACACTTCCTTACGTAAGCTTAAAATATGGCAATTCCACTGTAATACAATTCGTCATGAAGAAATGTTACAGACTTTTAACTAATTTTTCGCTGTCAGTACAATTCGTTTCATCAAAAAAAAATAAATAAAATAAAACTTGAATGCCTATCCTTCTATCCCCTGCCTCAACAAAAAAAGAAGAAGAAAAACAGCAACATGTACAGGATTTGACCCTTTTCAGACTGGAAACCCGTTTTGGGGACACATGCAACCAGTGCAGACTCAGTAATGACGCCTTCTGATCGGGGTCTGCTCTATTTTTACAGATATTTGTAGGCAAAATACGTTGAAAATGAAATATTTACTAGAAATCCATAAAACTAGAAATAGACTCATCCAAGCTATAAGGATGGTCAAATCCACTGGTCAGAAAAGGGTAAATCGTCAGTTTCTGTTTGACATGGCTAATTTTAATCGTCGAAGCAGATTAGATCCGAAAGGATATACTTCACCAAATATTTTGGCAGATATGTTTTCTTGCAAACAATACTAATGTAGAACGTCAATAAACTCAAATTGCAAGGACAGGTATGCAAGCTGGTTGCGACAGAATAAGTAACAAATAGCGATATGGTTGTCTGTGATGGAACTTATCTCGGAAGACTGTATACCGATAATTTACGATCATACTTATTTTTCAGCCGAACCATTAGTTACGGTTTACATCTAGTAAATTGAAAACACATCAGCAGAAGTAAAAGGATTTCTTTTTCCATAGTTAATTTTCTTGTGTCCGAAATGTTCAGTAAAGTGGCAGGAAAGAAATTCTCAAGTTGCATTAATTTCTTCTAACTGGTACAAGGCAAAAGCATTAACTTCTAACTGGTACAAGGCAAAATTTGGATGAGGCTCATAATGCTAAACTCTATTGATCCGTTTAGTATACGACGCGTAGTGATATGTGCCAGAGTGTAACGATTAGCTCCGCCCACCCAGGTTATATTGCGTGAGAAAATGATGGCAGAGACTATATGATTGTGTTTATAACTAATACAGGTGGATGATCCCGTGTTTTCTTGTGTCATTTTCTTACGTCATTCTGAACGAGGAAACCCCGGGAATTATTCACATTTTAGTTTATTATTTCATTGTTTCTGTATGCATTATTTTTAAATGCAGCGCAGTGAATGTGTAATCATGAGGACTTTCATATGATATTCGCGAATTTATTGTGGGTTTCATAGTTTTTGTGTTTAATCGTCCCCCAAACATCCAAAGCCGAAAGTAGGCTGTAGCACATGAATGATGTCGCTCTAAAACTGGAGGAGGTTTAAACGTGAGACAAATATACTCTCAGTAAAAACAAGAATACCAGTTTAATATACTTATAAGCAAACATTTACTGCGCTATATTCTATAAGACTGCATTCGGCAATAATGAATTTATTTTGAAAAATACAAACCACGAAACAATCGTGGTGCTGGAATTCCCAGTATTTCCAGTGACGTGAAAACCACGTGATCATCCACCTTGTTATAGTTTTTGTGGTATTATCGATTTACTGAAAATCAACTTTCGTCTGTTGTAAAATTTTTGCACTTGCCACTACACTTGCCACGACAAGAACGGTTACAGCTGTTTGGGAAGAGTTTAAAAAAAAACAAAATTAAACCATTCCAAACCATCAAGACTGAGTCAGTGAGACGAAGCCAAAAGTTTTGTTGCAAATGGAAGTTGGTTTGCAGTATGTTAGATCTATGCGTTTAAAACAATTGTAGTTTTATGTTACCATTAGATAAACATGCTGCAACAGTTACGTACACCGTTGCAGATGTCAGATTTGTATCAGGATTCCGGATGAGGAGAGAGTATTTGATAAGTTTTTGGATTGTTTCTGTCGATTTTCATGAATAAAGGCATTGCTGCCTATATAGAACGGATTACCCAGCAGGTACATGACGTCATAATGACATCTTACCGATGTCTTTATGACGTCATGTGCTCGCTGGGTAGTGACGTTTACGGTGAATGGATACACCTGAATGCTTATTCGCCACTTTACAAAGGGGGTCAACTTATGTGACTTCCTGTGTGCTTTCCTGGCGGATCTAGCAAAACTGAAATGACAGAGCTACTTCCCCTGGGAGTGTGCCCATTCGGCTTGATGAGCGTCACAACGTTGTTTATATAGAGAACCTAAGGGAAAATATTTCAGAATTACTATCAAATATTCTCCTCATCTGTCACTGAAATATTTCATCTGTAAAGAACTCAGAGTTTAACAAAAATTAAGCATAGTTTGCATTACTTGCGGTGTCAAAATGTTGTGTTTATGTTTCAAACTGAATTAATTTACTCTGAAACGATCAGTAATGTGACACTGTGGATATTCAATATAATCTTTATATTTTGCCTGCCATTTTGTCAAATTGTTGTCCAGTGAAGGAGGAGCATGCATTTGACAGCGCCTTTGTACAATGTGTACATTTTAAACGATGCGTGTATCGTAAATGGAGATTGTCACTCAATTTTCAAAGTGTTGAAAGTAAAAAGGTGTGCCAAAATGTATGCCATGCAGTTCACTTTTGGATATTATGTTGATTCACGAAGAAATTGTCATCGTTTCATATTGGGGCATCTGCGTTGGCATTTAATGAAACTGTGCTTAACTTCTGACGATGGTCGTTTATTGAATTTAGTTTAATACAAGTTCAGGATTGGATACTTATTTTTTGCTTCCTTTACAATATCTGTTTCTAGCTGAATGATCTGTTCTTCATAATACAGCTCCATCACCCTAGCAACTTGGGACCAGGCATTTTTTTTCTTCTTGAATGTGAACGAATACAATTTTAGTGGAAGAAAATCTTCCATTAAAATTATTATGGTGCCTTTTAAACCTGGGCAACTCACAAAGAAAAGAATTTGCTCTCATAAGAGCAGATTCTCTACTTTAAGTCTAATTCCCAATTAGAAAGGGTTTCGTCGTCAAGAGAAGTAAAGAGGAAGTCCCATAAGCTACTGCTCGTGCATTTTGCGGAAAACCTTAAATTTAGAAAGGGATATCACAACAGCATGTCTGAACAGCCCAAGATACTATGATAATAGAGGTGTAGCCAGAAACAGCTCTGCAATTGCTTTTGCAGACCGAATCGTAAATAGTCATTCAGAAGTATTTAAACGTGCAGATATACTCGTATCCGAGTAGATCTCGTCAGCCAGTAGTTCTCGTCATTCAGTTTAAAACGAGTTTTTCGCGTATGTTTTCTTAACTTCAACTGCCTTAATCCTAAGTTTATGATACATTTGGTCAAACTAGTGCAAAAACTCATCAAGATATCGAGCTTTGTATATATAAATGCCGTTTTTGTTCTTTTGGATTCGCAAAGTCGCGTGATTACGTCAGGGGCATTCACGTGAGCACGTTCAAGCCACGTGCTGACCTCTCTTAATTGGGTCAGGTTTTCCAATATTGTGTCTACTTTGCAAACAAATTCCGAATGTAAGTCAACTTTGCAGGAAAAACACAAAAATATTAAAATAGCAAACCTGACTCAGTCATCATTTATCGTTTTCAGCAGCCTCGTGAACAAGACAAACTCTTCGTCTCAGTTTTGTGTTTGTCTTCGTCTGCTGTGACCTCATTAAAATATTGAGCGCATTCGGCATACAAACGGACTTTGTTACATGAATAAGATGTCAAAATCATTAGTCTATATAGGAACAACAGCAAAATGGGTTTTATATTTATTTTAAAATCGAGCTCAAAAGCAACATGACGAGAACTGCTTCTGGACGTGACGTTGTCTGTGCGTGATAGCATATCAAATAATGATCGCTCCCTGAGGTTCGTTTCTATAAATAAATTCATGACGTGTGTGTCGAAACCAGAGTTATTAGGTACACAATACATAACTACCGCAAACTGAATGAAAACCTGCTTGTTTGGGAGAAAACAGGAAATTGTTAGTAAAAAATGACGAGAACTACTCGGATACGAGTACACTACAGAATAAGAAAACAAGCATAAATCATGAAAACAGAATATGAATTGAAATGATAGTCTTGATAGTGACAGAAATAGTTACTTTTAACTGAAATTTTGTCTAAAATATTTTCTTGATTGAAATTCAGTATTTATGATGTTCTCTTTTGAATATTTTAAGGCAGTTGTGCGCTTTTGTATTTGTTTGTGTACAAAAAGTTACATTTTTAGCGAAGTGCATATAAGTTGCAGTATTAAATATGTCTTGTGCATTGTGACATGAAAATAGCACTAGGCCGAAAAAATGTATGTTTTCGGTTACATGAAATTTTAAAATATGGACGGCAGGACGGAAAATATTTTTATGTTGTTTTAAGTTTTTACATGAGGATGATAGGTAAACAATATGGCCGAACTGAAAATCCTTTGGAAATCCCCTGAAAACACTTAAAATTTTAGGGACGGTGGCCAAAAATAGACACGGTCGGGTAATACACATTTTTAGGCCTTTAATGTTTTGATATTTCTTGATTCATCTGGAGTGTCATTTTTAGTTCACCTGGGGCCGTATTCATAAAGCCACTTAAGTCGTTGCTATGCTGTTGCTAAGGCTAAATATCTATAACGGAGATTCCATACTATGAAATTTGTTCTGGAGGAACAGTCTTTGTAAGACTGTTCCTCCAGAGCAAATTTCATAGTTGTAGGGAATCTCCTTCTAAGAAATTTAGCCTTAGCAACAGCATAGCAACGACTTAAGTTGTTTTATGAATACGGCCCCTGGCCTGAAAGGCCATAGTGAGCTATCATCATACCAAAGTGTCCGGCGTTCGTCGTGTTTCGTTCGTCAACTACTGAAAACAACTCATTCAAACGTCTTCTGTTCTGAAACCACTGGACCTATGGTTTTCAAATTTCACATGGAACAATGCCTGACTGGTATATGAGTAGAGTTGAATAATCTGCTGCTTGATATCCGCCTTCCGGAACCAAGCGATATAGACGAGCGAATTGCAGATGAACTATGCGTGCCGGAATAGTTTATTGTACCGGAACGAGTCTGTTGAAAGTAGCCAGTGAGGTTTTTACCGGCATGTAAATTGCCTTGTAAACACATGATCTTGTGTTCGTTAAAACACGCCTGTAATAGCATGTGGCACCGATATTCGTGCAATAGTAGTCCTGTTAAAAGCGTTCGGACATTTACATTTATGCAGAAATTATTGTTATTGCATTAATTTCGGTGTCACATAATATGATCAGGCATGTTATGATAAGTACCTTTTGGTAAGATATTTTGTTTTTCACTGTCATGTTTGTTTTTAACATATTGTATACGGTGAGCTTTGTTTAAGTATGGATATTGTTATATAGAGGATCTTAAAGGAGTGCTTATGTATTAATGAATCTATTAAACGAGTTGGGGAAAAGTTTTCCCCAACCGGTTTAATATATTCAAAATGCAGGAGCACGAATGCAAAATTGTATATATTCTATGGCACTAAAATCGCATTAGCAAATTTTTCTCTAAAACGTAACGATTTTGCCATTAGAAAACGCGACGTTTTTATGGACGTCACGAATAACGTTACGACGTAATTTGCATATTTAATCAACAAGTGGGTTATCGTTTTTAGCTCACCTGGCCCGAAGGGCCATAGTGAGCTATTGTCATACCAATGCGTCCGGCGTGCGTCGTGCGTCCGTGCGTCGTCCGTCAACACCTAAAAACAAATATTCAAACATCTTCTTCTGTAAAACTACTGGTCCCATGGTTCTCAAATTTCCCATGGAGCATGACCTGACTCCAGGGTCTCAGAATTGTAAAATTGGGTCAGGTTGAAAATCCAAGATGGCCGCCGTTACTAAAAATAGCAAAAACAACAAAATAAACTTCTTCTCCAGAACCACTGGGTATATTTGTCTGAATTTTGGCATGGAACATCAGTGAATCCTTGGTATTCAAAATTATAAAAATGAAAAAAAATCTGTAGCGGAGTTTTGTCACAGTGACCTACTTTCTGTTTACGTGTGTAATTTTGCTCAAATGCCAATGTAAAAAAATGACCTATTTAAACAACTTCAAACAACTTTTTCTAAAACCACTGAACCCATGGATCTCAAATTTCACATGGAGCATGACCAGACTGCAGGGTTTCAAAATTGTAAAATTGGGTCAGGTCAAGAATCCAAGATGGCTGCCGTTACTAAAAATAGCAAGAACAACAAAATCAACTTCTTCTCCAGAACCATTTGGTATATTTGGTTGAAAGTTTGCATGGAACATAAGTGGGACCTTGGTATTGAAAATTGTAAAAAGTAAAAAAAATCTATAGCGGAATTAGGTCACAGTGACCTACTTAGCGTTTACAAGGCCGATTTTGCTCAAATGTCAATATCTAAAGAAAATGCAATCAATTCTGACCAGATTTGGTCAGAAATGGTTCTTGAATGGAATTATTTCAATTTTGTGCCAGTTGACTATCCAAGATGGCCACCATGGGGGCCGTTACTAAAAATAGCACAAACATAAAAATGACAATTACTCAAGAACCCTTGAGTGGAATTGGACCAATTTTGTGTCAGAATGTTCCTGGCATGAAGCCGTTTCGATTAATTGCAATTTGGCATTCCAAGATGGCCGCCATCTGGTGTTACTAAAAATAGCACAAACATAAAAATGACAATTACTCAAGAACCCTTGAATGGAATTGGACCAATTTTGTGTCAGAATGTTCCTTGCATGAAGTCGTTTCGATTAATTGCAATTTGGCATTCCAAGATGGCCGCTATCTGCCGTTACTAAAAATAGCACAAAACATGAAAATGACAATATCTCAGTAACCGCTGAATGGATTTTGACGAAATTTGTGTCAAAATGATTCTTGCATTGAGATGTTTCAAAAATATCTAACTGTAGACCAGTCATATTGGCCTCTGTTACTAAAAATAGAAAAAATGTGAAAATTAGAAAATCTCAATGGAATTGGGTTAATTTTGTGTCAGAATGGTCCTTTCATTAAGTTTTTTCGATTTTTTGCATTTTGGCATTCCAAGATGGCTGCCATCTGCCGTTACTAAAAATAGCACAAAACATGAAAATGACAATATCTCAGTAACCGCTGAATGGATTTTGACGAAATTTGTGTCAAAATGATTCTTGCATTGAGATGTTTCAAAAATATCTAACTGTAGACCAGTCATGTTGGCCTCTGTTACTAAAACTAGAAAAATGTGAAAATTAGAAAATCTCAATGGAATTGGACCAAATTTGTGTCAAAATGGTTCTTGCATGAAGGCTTTTCGATTTTTTACATTTTAGCAATCCAAGATGGCCGCCATCTGCCATTACTAATAATAGTACAAAACATGAAACTGGCAATATCTCAGTAACCCCAGAATGGATTTTGATGAAATTTGTGGCAAAATGATTCTTGCATTGAGGTGTTTCAAAAGTAAATATATAAAGACCAGGCAAGTTGGCCTCTGCTACTAAAAGTAGCAAAATGTGAAAATGAGAAATTCTCAGTGGAATTGGACCAATTTTGTATCAGAATGGTCCTGTTGCACAATAGCCAGGTGAGCGATATCAGGCCCATTTGGGCCTCTTGTTAATGCATGGCTTTATTACACTCACAGATTCGACGTCATATGATTAAATTATGTTTCTTTTTGAAGATGAAATAGTTATGTACAGAACAGACTGACCCTTTGGGCACTGTTATTTTTGGAATAAAAAATATAAATGTACAGAATGAAAGTCGATCAATGGCATTTCAACATTATGTAGGTGCAAATATTGATAGGCTTCACGTGAAAAAGTGCCTCACTGTACGTGCGAACAGAAAAGGCTCAGCTGCCACAAGTGATAGTCTCATCGAAGACATTAATGAAATCATCTTGTTGATATGAGCCACGACACGATAAACCAACAAAGTGGTTGTGCGCCCAGCGCAGACTCAGACCAGCCTTGGCATTCGCCCAGTCCGATCAGAAACTTTGTTAAGTGCTTAAAGGGTAGCTACGGGTCTAAGCTACCAACATGCGGACAGCAAAGAGTCTGATCAGACTGGGCGGATGCCCAGACTAATCTGAGTCTGCGCTGGGCGCACAGCCACTTTATTGGTTTTGTCACGTCGCGGCTCAATGAACATGAAACCCATAATCATACTGTGCAAATGAGCAGGCTGATCTGAGATTTTGCTGTTTGTATGCGGAAGGTAATTTTTCACGGAGGGCGACTTGTATGATAATCTATATTTGCTAAGATATGGTATACGCTATGTAATAGTTATACCACGGTTTGTCCGCCTGTACGAGGAGATATTTCACGAGCTTTAGCGGTTTGTCCGCCTGTACGAGGAGATAATCCACGAGCTGTAGGATTATTTCCCGTACAGGCGGACAAACCGTGGTATAACTATTTTATACCACCCTTACCAGTGTAGACCTTACTCATTGCGAAATATTTCGTGTTAAAGTTGGCGCTTTCTGGTAAAGATGGTATAAATCAAAGTTAATTGTCTTACTTCGTAAGTACTTGTTTATCAGTCAGTAAATGTTGAAAAGTTTTCGTTGTCTTGTGTTTATTTATCCAAAGCAATCTGTTCATCTACATAACAACATATGGACCAGCCACCAGCAAAGGACCTGGTATGATAAGGGCCGTTTCGGCCCCCGTTCAGACTCTCTTAAAATCATGATTACAGTAACAGTTGCTTATCATATAAAAAAAATATAAACGTATTCATACCTAATTTAGTGCGACAGACGCGCGTTTCTGTATTTAACTTCTTCAGTGTCGCTAAACCCCAAAAGTTTGAAAGAAAAGATATGATGGCAGGTCTCGGCAGGCAACGAGCATCCCTCTCCGAGCCACACTTACTGTCGCCTTCCGCGGGACACATTAGCTGCAGACATCAGGTAAGAGCCGCCTACGTATTAATCCGCGGGCGTAGGCGTCCCCCACCGAGCCACCTCAACCCCTGCGTCCTGAGAAAGGCGACAGACAAGGGCGTCATGAAAGAGATGACCGATGCAGCAAGAACCCGCAAAAAGCCAACACAACTCAAAAGAATGGAAGCCAAACTCCGCTAAGATTCATGTCGCTATGACAAGTCAGTCTTAGTTTTTGAATAATTTAGAAATTTTACCAGATATATATGAAAATGAATTAAGTATTTAAATCAGTATTTAAGTAGTGATCCCAAGGCCTGAGAACCAGAATCAATACTGAAACACTGACTAACTGGGTTGATGATATCCTCGGGGACAAATTGTCCACCAGCAGTGATATCGGCCCAGTAGTTCTAATATAAACGTATTCATACATAATTTAGCGCGACAGACGCGCGTCATCTGATTAAATGGGGTTATACAGAAATTATATAATATTGTCTTTGTGAATCCTTAGAATAGCACGATTTCTTATATTTATCCCCCGACCGAAAGGTTCGGGGGATATAGCGATGAGCCTGGCGTCCGTCCGTCCGTCCGTCTGTCCGTCCGTCTGTCCATCCGTAAACATTTTCTTGTCCGCTCCATATCTTGAATACTGTTTGGAATATTTTCATGATACTTCACAATTATGTAGAACAGGTCATGGCGATGTGTCGCGAACAAGAGTGACAACTCTTGCTTTCTTACTTTTTGAGTTACTTCCCCTTGATGGTTTAAGGTGCGATTTCGTGTTCGCTCCATAACTTGAATACCCTTTAAAATATTTTCATGAAACTTCACAGATGTGTAGAGCAGGTCATGGCAATGTGTCGCGAACAAGAATGACAACTCTTCCTTTCTTATTTTTTGAGTAATCTCCCCTTTGGTGAATTTTTGGCAGATTCGTGTCCGCTCTGTAACTTGAATACCCTTTGGAATATTTTCATGATACTGCACAGATATGTAGAGCAGGTCATGACGATGTGTCGCGAACAAGAATGACAACTCTTGCTTTCTTACTTTTTGAGTTACTTCCCCTTGATGGTTTAAGGTGCGATTTCGTGTTCGCTCCATAACTTGAATACCCTTTGAAATATTTTCATGAAACTTCACAGATGTGTAGAGCAGGTCATGGCAATGTGTCGCGAACAAGAATGACAACTCTTGCTTTCTTATTTTTTGAGTTGTTTCCCCTTGATGGTTGTAGGTATGATTTCGTGTCCGCTCCATAACTTGAATACCTTTTGAAATATTTTCATGATACTTCACAGATATGTAGAGCAGGTCATGGCAATGTGTCGCGAACAAGAACGACAACTCTTGCTTTCTTACTTTTTGGGTTATTTCCCCTTGATGGTTTTAGGTGTGATTTAGTGTCCGCTCCATAACTTGAATACACTTTGAAATATTTTTATGATACTTCACAGATATGGAGATCAGATCATGACAGTTTGTCTCATACAAGAATGACAACTTTTGCTTTCATACTTTTCCGTCCCCCCCCCCCCCCCCCCCCCCAAAAAAAAATAATTTTTTTTACAGATTTGATTTCTTTGTCCAAATTCACATACTAGAGAGCTCAAAATTAGATTTGTAGGGCTTGTACTTTAGAAGTTATTCACACATTTTGAAATGTTGAATGTATCATGTGCAATACATTGTCTACATGGTTGCTATTTGAGATTTCACCTCTTTTGAGCAATCTGGCATACTGTTTTGGTCTGAGTGTTAGATAATCATGAGTAGTAAAGGGTGACACTACGGGGACAGCCGTCCGGAGACTAAGTCCGCAACCTGGGGCAGTCTCGGGCCGGGCTGTCCCCGTAGATGACACCGCTTTAGTAAGCTTGAAAAGGCTAGTTTGAAATAACTTAGTCGTTTTCATGGGGAAAAGTCTGTGTAATATGGCATAGGAGATGTCGTAAGAGGCTATACAGCAATATGCGTCTGCTATGAGTCTCTTGGCCTTGTATCTCAAGGCCTCACTGTACCAGAGGCATAACTCTATAGCCAGTTGATGGTGTAAGTTGCTTGTTCATTCTGTTCAATTTCTGAGGCTTTACAGTAATATGCGTCTGCTATGAGTCTCTTGGCCCTGTATCTCAGGGCCTCACTATACCAGAGGCATAACTCTATAGCGTCAGTACTTGTTCCTTGGGAGATTATAAAATCTTGTATCTCAAGATTTTAATGTTCTGGACTGAAATTATTTCTGAGGCTTTACAGTAATATGCGTCTGCTATGAGTCTCTTGGCCCTGTATCTCAGGGCCTCACTATACCAGAGGCATAACTCTATAGCGTCAGTACTTGTTCCTTGGGAGATTATAAAAACTTGTATCTCAAGATTTTAATGTTCTGGACTGAAATTATTTCTTACTAGCCTTCTAAAGCCTGACTACTACATTTGATGACGAGAAGATCTCTGCTCCCAGTGTGCTTGAACTTGTGGGTATCTAGTGGAAGGTCCACATATCCACATTGAAATTGTGGAGCTGATGTGGATGTCAAGTGTAAGGTCCACATATCCACATTGAAATTGTGGAGCTGATGTGGATGTCAAGTGGAAGGTCCACATATCCACATTGAAATTGTGGAGCTGATGTGGATGATGTGGACTTGATGTGTATGCAATGTGGAGGTTATGTGGATGATGTGGATCCACAATGTGGAGTTTCCACATGTCCACATCTACACATTAGACAAATCGGCTTACCCTGTCCCATTTCTGACAGACTGACACAATGCATCTCAAAACCTCACTGTTACAATGCCAACTGCCCAGGGGTTCACTTGTTCCTCATACATCCTAATTCTGAGTTATATCTGATTCCTACCTTCTATTCTGTACATGCATATTGTGGTTTATTATTTTTAAACAAAATTTGGTAGATGTTGACTTGTTCTTTCCAATAAAAGAAAAAAAATTGAAAATCTATTGAGGCAATTTGGAGTTATTACAGGTTTCTTACCCTCCATATTCCGCGCATGCGCAGTGTGACAATTTATTTAAGTGTATTTGGTAGGTTTTGACTTGCTCTTTCCAATAAAAAAAGAATTATGAAAATCCATCAAGGCAATCTGGAGTTATTACAGGGTTTTTTACCCTCCATATTCCGCGCATGCGCAGTGTGACAATTTATTTAAAAGTATTTGGTAGGTTTTGACTTGCTCTTTCCAATAAAAAAAGAATTATGAAAATCCATCAAGGCAATCTGGAGTTATTACAGGTTTTTTTACCCTCCATATTCCGCGCATGCGCAGTGCACATGCCTGGCAAAACATGCTTCTTTTATTTTAGAGCTAGTAGTTAACACAAAATATACTCATAACTGAAGTGATAAATACATACAGGTATTCACTTTTCATTTGTATCATTTTTCTGAAAGTTATTACTTGTTTTGTCTATTTATAGAATAAAAGAAAGTCAATCCAGATTTATCTCCCTTGTAATAACACCATAATATGAAAAAATTGAATAACTTTGTTATTTTTTGGCCGATTTTGATAAAATAAACACCAAAATGTAGGTTTTATTATTCTCTAATTATTTTTTATATTTTAAAATGTGTTACTATAAATAGTAACATGACCTAATTCAAATAACATATACAAGGTATGCAAATTTTCAATCTTGTTTCAAGTAAACTGGTTTATGTTTAGTTATATATATTGGGAACTAGCATATTAATATTGCTGGTTTGCCGTTCACCACTGGACTGGAACTGGTGTGCACAACGGTTATACCGCCTGCGCCCGCAGATGCGAAGTCTATCGATTACATGTGAAACAGTAGAAGCCTATGGCTTAAGGGGTCGGAACGCCGTGTTTCCGTAAAAGGTACCTCCACTGGCAGGTCTCTGGTCCATAGCGACATTCAGGACTTGTGATCATGTAGATATGGCTTCAAATCGCCAGGGCTTCCCAAGCATAGGGTAACCGACCGGGGAAGAAAAAGTGCTGTACAGTGAGTGAGTGAACTCGGGTTTAACGTCCCGCCAACAACGAGGTCATATGGAGACGGGACCTCGGTTTAAAGTCTCTTCCGAAAGACCGGAGAAGCGGGGGATCGAACCTGCGACCCCTGGATTGGTAGTCTGGAGTGTTATCCACTACGCTACAGCCGCTCCTAAGTGCTGTACAGCACACTCTTCTTGCTAAATTTTTAAGTGCATATTTTTGTCTTTACTGGCATGCAAGAAATAAAGATTGCATTTTTTGTGGCACTATAATCTTGATGAGATTTGTGTGAAATAATATATGAAACTCAAAATGCTATCCGGTATATAAGTGTGATGTTCAGATATGAATTCATTCTAGGTTTGAACAGAGAGAAGTAAGAAGCAAGAGAAAAAAACAAAGCAGTTAAAGATATTTGATGAGTTATAATTTATCTCCTGATCATGAAGGACTTCTATCTAACACTTCTGAGTGATGGTTCTCTGAAAACTTTCCCTCAAAACACTCAAAGCTCTTTTACTGTGAGACTAGATCACCCGATAACTATCGAAAGCGAAAAGTGGGAAGTTGCTTTGGTGGAATTAATAACACCATCTCGAGTCAACAATATTTCAGAAAACAATAACTTTTTCTTTTTGTCATTTCTGGACCAATCGGTATTAAATGCTCAAGGAATAGATACGACAAAAGATTTGTGTGCTAGTGGAGAGGGCTGTCATGAATATAAATTATTTCTTCCTGAAGGAAATTACAACTCTCCACAGCATTTGGTGGATGAGATGCAATCTGTAATAGATACAAAACATGGATCTTTAATGAAACAAATAAATGCTTCTATCAGCATTACTTATGTTAAAAGCACAAATCGTCTAAAAGTTGTTGCACAAAATCCAAACCAGGTCAGGATTCGCTTTCCAGCTTCACTTGGACAAGCTCTTGGAGTTAATCCGGATATGTCAGAAAACCCCATTGGAAACGAATCATATGCTTTCAAATATGGAGTAGACCTAAATATATTGCATAATCGCTTGTACGTGTACTCAGATGTAGTTGATTATACATACCTTGGTGACGTGACGGCCCCTATTTTGAGAGTTGTACCATTTGAGAATTCAAAACGCTCTCAGCTGTCACACAAAGAATTTGTCAACATGCACTACGTCCCAGTAGGAAAATCTTATATTGATCAAGTTCATATCAGTATCAAAGGTGATACCGGTAAAAATATTCAGTTCAGCTCTGGAAAGACTTTAATTAAGTTACATTTCAGGCGGCAAATTAAATAAAAAAAAAGAAAATTGTTTGATTTCTTGTTGAATAAGAAACAGGAAATAAGTATAAATACAACACACTGTTACAAGCGTCACCATTTCAAGTAAAATCATGAGAGAAAGCAGAATGTCTGGTAATTCCAATAACCTAACAAAAGCACACTGTGGGCTAACTTCTGAATCTTCAGGCTTGCCTGTCATTCCTGTTGTACAGAAAAGAAAAAGAAATCCTTCTACCTTTGGACAGATTCGATACCTCATGAAACGATTGTCAACTGCTTTAGACAAAAGGCTCAGAGAGGGTAGACCTTTAAAGTATTGCCGACTATGCAGAGCGGAAATTCGTTCATTATGTCGTGAGGAGAAAGAAAAACAACACAAACTCAAAGGATACATACACAAGAAGAATAAACATTTAAGACGTTCCAGACGGACAAAGAATGAATCTGGGGGTCAGAAATGTCATAGACGTAGTGAAGCTAAAGAGGATATCAACAGACAGACAGGGAACAAGCTGGAGTTAAAAACAATGAAATAAAGTGTTAGTCACTTTTTAAATGCTATGACGATTGAGTAACATTGGAAACTTGTATCAGTTTTCTAAATGTAGGTTTGTTAGAATTCAGTTGGTATTTAAATTATTGACAGAATTAATAAAACTGATTTTAAATTATACACATTTTTTTCACAATTTACTACATCATTTAGTTCACAAAAGTGCATGCAATTGGTAAAAATGTAAGAATTGCAGTGGTTTACCAAACTTAGCACAAGTTCTTCAATATCTATTGCAGACTATAAAAGAAAGAGTCAAAGGATATAACTTCATTCTTCAACCAGTCGTTAATGGGTCGATACCAGTGCAAGCAGTGCTTCCGTGAATTTGCTCGATCAGACAGCCTGAGAAGACATACGTCCAGTGGTGTTTGTAAAGCAACTACAACTATGTCTGACAGCGAAGAAAGTACTATCTCAGAAGTGTCAGATGTAACTACAAACAGAAAATATTTGAAGGGAATGAAAGGACATGATATCTTTGGAGAATATGATTATAGTAAACTCTCAGACGATCCAGACACAGAACCGTCAGAAGTCGAGACAGACAGTGAGTCTGCTAGTAAAGAGGAAAAACAGAAAGCCAAACGCAGGAAAATTCAAAAGACAAGTCCTTGGGATAGACTAATGAGAAGCACTTACAGAGACAATCAAGATCAGTTCGATGAAACAGTGGAAAATGCCATGCAGGAGACACCTAACATCGATGTTGAATCAGCTGAGGAAATGGCATATGAAGAACTGAAACCAAAATACAGATCAACGCTGGTTACCAAGTATCAAGACCTCGTGGCACTCGGGTCTGCTTTGAGAAAAGATCCTATCCACAAGAAAGTAATATCAACAGCTCACAGATTGAAAGAAGATGAAGACTATGATGAAGAAGAGGCGATGCAGTATACAGTGAAAAAAAGAAGATATCTACTTGAACGAAAACTTTACGAATATGAAAGACCAACTTTAACTGTTGAAGAGGAAACCCAGTGACATTGATTCTTGATAGGTCTCTGAAATTAACCATTTCAGCGATGGCAAAGCATTGAGATCATTTAAATAATAGTAGACCTGCAATGGAACCTATCAAAAGAGTTTTATTTACTATAAAAGACTAATGATCATTATGTAAACGAAGACAGAGGGACGGTCCTAATCCTCTGTTTGTCGTAATGAATAGGTGAGCGGGACAAATAAAGTTGTTCTGAATTTAAACTGTTGTTAATTGTTCTTTTCTTCCTAGTTCTTATTATTGTAACACTGAGGTTTTGAGATGCATTGTGTCAGTCTGTCAGAAATGGGACAGGGTAAGCCGATTTGTCTAATGTGTAGATGTGGACATGTGGAAACTCCACATTGTGGATCCACATCATCCACATAACCTCCACATTGCATACACATCAAGTCCACATCATCCACATCAGCTCCACAATTTCAATGTGGATATGTGGACCTTCCACTTGACATCCACATCAGCTCCACAATTTCAATGTGGATATGTGGACCTTCCACTTGACATCCACATCAGCTCTACAATTTCAATGTGGATATGTGGACCTTCCACTAGATACCCACAAGTTCAAGCACACTGGGAGCAGAGATCTTCTCGTCATCAAATGTAGTAGTCAGGCTTTAGAAGGCTAGTAAGAAATAATTTCAGTCCAGAACATTAAAATCTTGAGATACAAGATTTTATAATCTCCCAAGGAACAAGTACTGACGCTATAGAGTTATGCCTCTGGTATAGTGAGGCCCTGAGATACAGGGCCAAGAGACTCATAGCAGACGCATATTACTGTAAAGCCTCAGAAATTGAACAGAATGAACAAGAGTATGCCACAGCAACTTACACCATCAACTGACGCTATAGAGTTATGCCTCTGGTATAGTGAGGTCTTGAGATGCAGAGTCAAGAGACTCATAGCAGACGCATATTGCTGTATAGCCTCTTACGACATCTCCTATGCCATATTACACAGACTTTTCCCCATGAAAACGACTAAGTTATTTCAAACTAGCCTTTTCAAGCTTACTAAAGCGGTGTCATCTACGGGGACAGCCCGGCCCGAGACTGCCCCAGGTTGCGGACTTAGTCTCCGGACGGCTGTCCCCGTAGTGTCACCCTATACTACTATCATGCATCTGTTAAGCAGATAATGTCAATAAGGAGCATAAAAGAATGACAGTATACTATTTATATGCGTTTTGAAGTGCATGCTGTTTACCAAGGCACAGGGGGCCTGCGGTCGGGGGATTTGCCATCACCTCTGATGGCTATTTTTGACTGTTGTTTCAATAACTTGAAAAGAGTACCGCAAAAGAAAAAAAAAAGATAGGAATTCGATCGTTAAATAGCTTTTAAGAGCTTGTATAAAATAGTTTAAAACTACAGGACGAGCAAATCATGATTTGTGAAAGAAATGCGGCTCTGTACAGTTTCTGCAACAGGATTAATTAAGCGACCTCCAAGACCGTGCAAGACTTGTCGGGATTTTAACGATAAATAATACAAATTTATTGCGAAAATAATTTCGATACCGTTGAGAAAATTAGTTTTTGTTTGTATGTTTTTTTGGTAACAATTTAACTATTGTGTAAAATGCTTTTGAAAAATGGGACACTGAACGTTAATTCCAAAGCTGTCATAAGAAAAAAAATGAGTTTTGGCTTTGCTAGGCAGTAATATGTCTAAAACATACTGATGGAGTATTTGGAAGCAAGCACCCAAGAAATGAAAACAGCAGATTCTACTTTATGTAGTCTGTTCATGACCCCAGGGGCGGCGGTTGTGTAGTGGATAACTCGCTGGAGTACCAATCCAGGGATCGCAAGATCGATCCCCCGCTTCTCCGTTCTTTCGGATGAGACTTTAACCCGAGGTCCCGTCTCCGTATGACCTGGGACGTAAAACCCGAGTTCACTCACTCACTGTTCATGACCAGTTACGAAACATGCAACACTGGCCAAAACGCCCTAGCACGGGCTTCAGCAGAACTACAGTTTCAAAATGACCCGAAATAAACTCATTGATACCACAGGCCAAGAATTACCTGTTCTTTGGTGGCTATTGGTAGTTTGCGGAATGGAACGAAACGAAACGTTCCCTTCCGCAAAATACCAATAGCCACTATGGCGAAGTACGGAAAAAACGTTTTATGGTGGTCACATGGCAGAGATGCAGTGAAGATAAAAAAACTCTGAAAAGTAAAAAAGTGAAAAAAAAAACACACAAAAAAACACAAGAAACACGAAAGGTCGAATCATCAGTTTCCATTCTCGTTTACTTGTATTTAGTGTAGGCAAGGTCTTTCTTTAAGTCTGATGAACTGACTGCCACTTAGTTTCAGTTTATCTGGACACCCGATTTTCATATGAGTTGCATAATGTTCATCTTAACTATCCGAATTACTGTAGCGAAAAGCAATTTGAACAGACTAAACGTTTCAACTAAATGAATTGATCTATCGTGCAGATTAATAAATGAAGACACAAACTAAAGAATTTTGCAATTGTGAAGACTAATTCAGAAAGCCTTCCCATGAAAAATAAATTAATTGCTATAAATTAATCTACACCGCAGACATTTCAAGGACGTTTATGCTTAGAGAAACCATTGGTTGTACTAAAATTTAATCCCCCGTATAAATTGTTCGTAAAAAGTAGTGACGTCAATATTAACCTTTTTAAACAGTACAGTAAAAATCTCGAATTTTCCATTTAACTGTTTTAAACTTTGAGCCACCCTTGTCGGTACATCCAGACTTAGAAAATTCCTATCAAGCACCGACTAAACTAAAAGTGACTCGATACACCTCTATAATTTTCCGCCATTTTATCAAACAGTAACAACTTCTGTGAGGAGCCCTGTAGCTCAGTAGGTATAGCGCTGGCCTGCTGATCTTGCGGTCCTTGGTTTAAGACCCGCTGGAGGTGGGAAATCTTTTCAATCGTAAACGGGGTTCCATTGCATACAGCTTTTCATTATCACCCCGACCCCATCTCTTCTCATATTAAACTTTCGCTCGAACAATATTTGCAGAAAAAAGTTAAAAATTGCGTCTGGAAAACATATTCTTCGGTCACTACATACAAAAAGCTACCTTTGCGTCTACTCTTTTAAAACTGATAGAAGTTAGGGATTTCAAGTACGTAAATTGCGACCTAGGCGCACTGATAAAATGATAATCTCATCTTCCCCTGAATAATAAATGCAAACATTACAGAGTACTCTCAGTTTGCATTATTAACTTTTAAAAGCGCCCAAAGTGAAAATATACTTAAGGACAAAAGTTCTGTACGGATATTATTTTGACATCTGTGCAGAAAGTTTGTCCTTTAGTATAGTTGAATTTGCAAACAGTATATCCAAATATGGGGCGTCTTCATCTGGATCTGCGCTAATGACCCTCTAGTCTTTGAATTCTCAGTATGTATGTCTTGAACGAAACCTATTTAAAACTTTGCAAACGTAAATTTTGTCCTCTGCCCACCCCCACCCCCCGCCCTTAAGAATGTCAGTGCAATAGTAGTTCAAACTCGAAGATGGAAGAATATCTGACGGAAACGTTCGTAGTATGCTTTTTTGTAACTGCTCGTACAACTATGACACATTGAATGAATTTTGATCGATTCACCATTTTTATTGAAAATTTACACGCTGTAACAGACGACGTAAACGATATCACTTTCAAACCTGAAACAGAGAGAAAAATCTATTACGGAAGGTTACCGCCTGACCATCAAAAGCATCGGTCGGGCACAACATTGTCAGGTAAGCTCTGGCTTTGGATGCACTGCTAAGGCGCCATTGTTGTTTCAACATATTTTTTTGATGATTTCACTGATGAAACAGAAGTGTTAGCTAGGCCCCTACGCCTACCAAATACCTCCTTGTTTTGGAGCTGGCTTTAGCTTGGAGAGTAGCACCAGTTGCAAGCTAGTTTTTTTATGGAGTCTGAGTCATTGGTTTAGACACCATGAAAACGCAGCGATTGATACTGCAGGCAAAGTGTTTGGCAGGCAGTGTCCTAATCAAAAGAACCGGATGGCTAGCTATCTTCATGAAACTTTTTTTAATAACTCAACTCCACTTTTGCGATTCATGCTGTTTTGCCCAATGATTTCCCCTATACATGTACCTGTATTTTAGACATAAGTTGCGAGATAAGATATTAAACTCGCACCCCTGAATCGAATCGACGTAGCCACTGATGAAAGTTCTGAGCTGAGCGACACAGGAGACTGTTTGAAATATGTTTGGTAATAAATGGTACTTAAACGACATGTACATAACTATGAACAGGCTGGTCCAGACTTGCAAAATGCATTAATGAATGAAGCCTAAGTTCTCCTAGGCAGCGTAAGATTAAAATCTTAAAAAGTTCCTTCAAGAGCAGAGAATACATACAGAAGTAGGAACATGGGCCAGACTACGTAGTTTCGGCTAGTAAAGCCTCGTCAGTGACCCTGACAATATCTGGTGACGAAACCAGAAAAAGCATACTGTAATTTCTTAATTTTAATTGGACAGTCGATTCAAAGACTGATTAGTTTCAAAAGGATCCAAATAATATAAAAGACGATGATCTAGAATAATAGTCTAAATCGATCTCAAATTTTAGATTTCTAAGAATCTGTCCTCTGATCTCAAAGGATGTAAATAAAATATAATCTGCACTATGGATGATGTACGGGGAGACGTTTTACGGCCGCCACACGGCACAACACCAGCTGCAGTGAGGTAAAATTAAAATCTTAAAAAGTTCCTTCAAGAGCAGAGAATACATACAGAAGTAGGAACACGGGCCAGACTACGTAGTTTCGGCTAGTAAAGCCTCGTCAGTGACCCTGACAATATCTGGTGACGAAACCAGAAAAAGCATACTGTAATTTCTTAATTTTAATTGGACAGTCGATTCAAAGACTGATTAGTTTCAGAAGCGCTATATCTACGTTGATGTAACACCAAAAGACGTAATTTAGCGTTCAATGCCTTCTGTGTCACATTGCCCTTGCTTACAGATACCATTTGTAGCATTTATATCATGGTTTGTCCGCCTGTGTGAGGTGATCCACGAGCTTGGATTATCGCCAGACAGGTGGACAAACTATGGTATAACTATCTTATACCACCTCATTAGTGTAGAACCTGCAATTATGAAATAATTGCGTGCCAAACGTTTTTCTGGCGAGGGTGGCATAACTTTTTTATGCCCCCGTGACGATAGTCAGGGGGCATTAAGATTTGCTCCTGTCTGTCCGTCCGTCCGTCTGTCTGTCCGTCCGTCCGTTTGTCACACTTTACGGTATAGAGTTTGTGTAATCAACTCCTCCCACAGTTTTCAGTGAATCTTTTTCAAACTTCGCGTACATGTTGTGGACATATTGAAGATGTGCATGTGGGTTTTTGTTGGAGCTAGAATGAATTTGGACAGAATTACGGCCTTTTGAACTTAGTCATTTTAGGCAAATTTTTGCATTGTAGGGTATGTAGTTTGTGTAATCAACTTCTCCCACAGTTTTCAATGGATCTTTTTCAAACCTTGCATACATGTTGTGGACATATTGAAGATGTGCATGTGGGTTTTTGTTGGAACTAGAATTGATTTTGACAGAATTACGGCTTATTGAACTTAATCATTTTAGGCAAATTTTTACATTTGTACGGTGTGGAGTTTGTGTAATCAACTCCTCCCTCAGTTTTCAATCGATCTTTTCCAAACTTTGCATACATGTTATGCATACATGTTATGGGCATATTGGAGATGTGCATGTGGGTTTTTGTAGGAGCTTGATTTAATTTTGACAGAATTATAGCCTTTTGAACTTAGTCATTTTAGGCATATGTTTGCATTGTAGGTTAAGTACTTTGTGTAATTAACTCCTCCCACAATTTTCATTGGCTGTTTTGCAGACATTGGAGACTTGTTGTGGACATAGTGAAGATGTGCATGTTGGGTTTGATAGGAAAAAAATAATTCTGAAGGAAATATGGCCTTTTAAACTTAGTCATTTTGGGCTGCATTTTGCACTGTAGGGTATAAAGTTTGTGTAATGTTTTACAGTGGATTCTTTGTAAATAACATTTGTGCTTGAAAGGTGCTTTAGGGATGTACACATGTCCTGTGACAGGCGCTGCACGGGGGCATCATTAGAGTCTAACAGACACAATTTTCTAGTTTTATATAGTTCAGCCTAAAATAGGACACCACCAGTATATAAATGCTCCAATGATAGGTGCAATAAGTGTACAAAAACATGATGTTGGGCATGAAAACATCCTTCTAATTCATCAATCAATGTCATATTAACTTCAATTCATTGACAGCTCTTCAAGTGGTAAAATACACTGCGACTGTGAAAGTTTCAATATCACAGCATGAAATACGCATGTCTTGCATCGAAACACGAAGGGATGATCGCGGCAAGTAAACAGGGTGGGGGTTTCACGTGCTTTAGTTTACATACACTGCGAGGGAAACTGGCGATGCTGTGAATTAACCTATCAGCTTATATCAGTTATTTCTCTTTCAAATATCTTACTGTCGGTAGCTCTGCAGGCAACATTTTTCTGCCCACATCTCTGGCTCTACAGACATTCTGATTGAACCAGAATGATCCGTACTTCGGGCAAGGACACTGTCTCAAAATTTCAACTGAAGTTAGCGAAAATTTCGTGAACATTTTAGTATTGATATTTCCTGATTGAAACTTTATGACAGAGTCCTTGTCGAGTGTGTGAACCAAAGTGTCGTTAGAATCGGGAAGATGATGCATAAATCGGTCGGTGTAATATATGTAATAGAAATAATGAGCTTTTTAGCTCACTGGCCCGAAGGGCCATAGTGAGCTATTGTCATACCAAAGCGTCCGACGTGCGTCGTGTGTCCGTTCGTCGCCCGTCAACAGTTGAAAACAAATTATTCAAACATCTTCTTCTATAAAACTACTGGGCCTATGGTTCTCAAATTTCACATGGAGCATGACCTGACTCCAAGGTATCAGAATTGTAAATTTGGGTCAGGTCAAGTATCCAAGATGGCCGCTGTTACCAAAAATAGCAAAAATAACAAAATCATCTTCTTCTCCAGAACCACTGTGAATATTTGTTTGAATTTTTGGCATGAAACATCAGTGGAACATTGGTATTCAGAATTGTAAAAATAAAAAAAATCTGTAGCGGGGTTTTGTGGCAATGACCTACTTTCTGTTTACTAGTGAAATGTTGCTTAAATGCCAATGTCCAAAAACAATTTATTTAAACAACTTCAAACAACTTCTGCTCTAAAACCACTGAACCAATGGGTCGAAAATTTCACATGGAGCATGACCAGACTGCAACGTTTCAAAATTAAAAAATTGGGTCAGGTCGAGAATCCAAGATGGCTGCCGTTACTAAAATAGTAAAAACAACAAAATCAATTTCTTCTCCAGAACCATTGGGTATATTTGGTTGAAAGTTTGCATGGAAAATAAATGGGATCTTGGAATTAAAATTGTAAAAATAAAAAAAATCTATAGTGGAATTAGGTCACAGTGACCTACTTAGCATTCAAAAGACCAATTTTGCTCAAATGTCAATATCTCAAGAAAATGTAAACGAATTCTGGTCAGAATTGGTCAGAAATGGTTCTTGAATGAGATCATTTCAAATTTGTGCGAGTTGACTATCCAAAATGGCCACCATGGGGTCCGTTACTAAAAATAGCACAAACATAGAAATGACGTGTTTTCAAGAACCCTTGAATGGAATTGGACCAATTTTATGTCAGGATGTTCCTCGCATGAAGCCATTTTGATTCACTGCAATTTTCCAATCCAAGATGGCCGCCATCTGCTGTTACTAAAAAGCACAAAACATGAAAATGACAATATCTCAGTAACAGCTGAATGGATTTTGATGAAATTTGTGGCAAAATGATTCTTGCATTGAGATGTTTCAAAAATAACTAAATATAGACCAGTCATGTTGGCCGCTGTTACTAAAAATAGTAAAACGTGAAAATTAGAAAATCTCAGTGGAATCGGACTAATTTTGTGTCAGAATGGTCTTTGCATGAAGCCTTTTCGATTTCTTGCATTTTGGCATTCCAAGATGGCCGCCATCTGCCGTTACTAAAAATAGCACAAAGCATGAAAATGACAATATGGACCAGTCAAGTTTGCCTCTGATACTAAAAATAGCAAAACGTGAAAAATGAGAAAACCTCATCGGAATTGGACCAATTTTGTATCAAAATAGCCAGGTGAGTGATATCAGGCCCATTTGGGCCTCTTGATGCTTATCAGCTTGCCTGAGCTTATCACCTTAGGCAGGATACACATTTTCGCATATGCAAACTGTGGGATATCATGCATAATACAGTACTGAGTATGTGATAATACAATTGGCTCTTATTATTTCAAACACTGATAGCTCAAAAATATACTCCCTTATATCAAAGAATATATACCAAACAAAAAAGAAACGCACATAGTAATATTTTGATATTTTCTTGAAAATTGCAAAACAATTAACAAAATCATTCATACAGTGTTCCCCCTGCATGGTATTTTGCTCAGTATGTTATTGGCTAATATGGGGTTTGCCGGTCGGTAAACCTCATGCTCACCAGTATTCAAATCACATGCATGCTATTACTCAGCAAGGTTTTGGCTAGCTTTAGATTCGTCATTCGATAAAATCCTTACATGGAATTTGAATGCACAGCATGACATTGGGTTGAACGTTTGGTTTTTGGCATTTGACGATGTCAAATTTGTTGATGGTGACAAGGTCCAGCTAATCAACATCTGTTTTACTAATATAAGAAATAAAATTTTTTACAATGTTCCAAATCGACGTTGCCATGGTAAAAGAAACACCGAACCGTCAGTGAATTTATCTAAAAACATCATTTTCAAAGCAAATTATCTACCATCAGCAAAGGTGCATACTAACAATCCATACAAATTATAGAACAGAACAGAACAGAAACTTTATTAACAGACTTAAGCATATACAGCTTATCGTCATACAACATATATACAAGGCATGAAATAATGACGAGTGCAAAACTCGTGAGAGTGATATACATAATAAACTGGTACATGTATACTTATACTGTATCTAGTGGAACTGAAGCATCTGTATTTGCATTTAATATATTTTGTCTTAATGTAAAGGCTTTCAAAATATAAACTGCAAGATTATTTAAGATTTTCGGTTTTGTTGAATTCAATAGCTCTAAAAATTTCATAACGTTTGGTCTTCTATAGAAATATTTTTGAATATTTGCAATTCTTATATCTTTATAAACCGGGCATAGTAAAATCAAATGATATTCATCCTCTAAATCATTTAAGTTGCACAAATTACATTTTCTATTAAGTCGTTCAATATTTGTATGTCTTCCTGTTTCAATATTTAACTGATGTGAAGAAAGGCGTAGTTTCGCTATTGCGTTTCTATGTTTCTTATTTTTAATTATTAAAAGATATGGCGACATTTCAAAAGATTGTTTCATTTCCTTGTACAATACTGAAGATGTAGAAAGACTTAAGCCATGATTCCACTCGGTAATAAAAACATCTCTTAATCTGTTTTGAAAAATAGGCATAAACACATTTACATTTACTGATTCAGGGTACATCCATACATCTGGGAAACCATTATGTTCTAGTAAATTTTTAACTTTTGCTGTCCAGCTAGAGATATTTGGGTCCATTTCGACTTCATTTCTCGCCAGTTGATTTAGTGTCTGTAATATACAGTTATTAGATTTCGAATTATGCAGACTAAACCAATATTTGACAATTCTAATGTGTCGGCCGATATGAAGAGGAAATCGCCCAAATTCTCCAGCCAAGTATAAATTTTTTGTTGACATTTTAACATTTACTAACCATTTACAGAATTTTCTGTGAACCCTTTCAATATTTTCTGCAGTAGCAAATTATAGATAACCCATATCTGGTCTGCCAATGCTTAAAACAAGAAGTAATACTTTGTTCCAAATTTACGTTACCATAGCAACCAAAATGCCAAACTGTAAGCAACCGTACATAAAAATAGCATTTTAGTAGTATATTTTTTCTCTTTAGCAGAATTGTACGATATATCAGTATTCCATAAGAATCAAAATAACTCAGATTTGCTTTTCATATATTTGAAATAAAAAGTTTTACAATGTTCCTAATCTACGTTACCATGGCAACAGAAACATCAAACCATCAGTGAATTAACCTAAAACACCATTTTTCAAAACAAGTTATCTACCTTCAGCAAAGGTGCATTCTAACAATTCATAAAACTTCTAGATAACAAAAAACTTGAGCTATTCCCACAGAATCTAAATAACAAAAATTTGATTTTCATATATTGAAAAATATTTTTTTTCAAATTCCTAATTTATGTTACCATGACAACAGAAACATCGAACAGTCAGCGAATTTACTTAAAAATTTCATTTTAAAAACAAATTATCTACCTTCAGCAAAGGTGGATACAAACAATTCAAGATATCCAATATTTGCTTTACCAGTGCTAAAAACAAAAAGTAATACTGTGTTACAAATTGACATTACCATGGCAACCCAGATGTCAAACTGTCAACAATCATACATAAAAACAGCAAACTAAATGTGTATTATTTCTCTTCAGCAAAGGTGTGTATAAGCTTTCACTACAAAAATCTAGAAACCACACATTTTCTTTTCTCATATTGAAAATTAAAAGTTTTACAATGTTATTAATTTATATTACCATGACAACTGAAACATCGAACAGTCAGTGAATTAACCTTCATAACAACATTTTCAAGACAAATCATCTACCTACAGCAAAGGTGCATACTAACAGATCATACAAATTCTAGATCTCCCATATCTGGTATTTTTCTTTAGCAAAAATGTTTATGAGCAATTCCTACAGAACATAAATAGCACACATTTGATTTTAACATAATGAAATAAAAGAGTTTTACAATGTTTCATATTGTTGTTACCATGGCAACAGAAACATCGAATCATCAGTGAATTTACCTAAAACTTTCATTTTCATATCAAATTAGCTATCTTCAGCAAAAGTGCATACTAACAATTGATTCAAATTCAAGATAACCCATATCTGATCTACTAATGCTAAAACAAAAAAGTAATACTATATAACAAAATGATGTTACCATGGCAACTCAAATGTCAAACTGTCAGCTGAAGAGAAATGATACGCTTTTATTATGCTGTTTTTTTATGTATGATAGCCGACAGTTTAATATGGGTAAGAGAAATGTTTGTTATTTAAACTTTATGGGAACTTCACATACACCTTTGCTGAAGAGAAATGATATGCAGAAATATGCTGTTTTATGCAAGATTGGTGACATGTTGCCATTTGGGTTGCCATGGTAACGTAAATTTACAACATTCCATAACTTCTTATTTTTAGTATGGGGGAAAAAGTAAGTGTGTTATCTAAACTTTTAAGGTTTAGTTCTGTTTTAGTTGCTTTGATAATGAAAATTTTGAACATTCTTTAACTTTAAATTGTTTGTATTGGTTAAAAGAACTGTGTATTATTTCAATTGTTTTTAGAACTGTACATCAGATAACCTCTTTAAAAAGGAATTAATGTGTTTGAAAATGCTGTTTATATAAGATTAAAGCCAATTTGATATATGGGTTGCCATGGTTACGAAAATTAAGTACAGTGCATAACTTTTTATTATAGGTATGAATGAAAAAAAAAGTAACTTAATTTTCATATGATTTGGCCATCAGAGACACATTTGCTGAAGAGATATAATATGCTTGTTTGTATATAAAATTGGTAAATAAGTTGACATTTTGGTTGCTATGATAACGTAAATTTGGATTATTGTACGAGGGGCGTTCGAAAAGTAATGCAAATGGCCTCATAACTTTGTTTAGGGGAAAACTGGGTACAAATACTATGCACATGCTGAAAACACTACATTTTGTCTTTACAATGATACCAAACGCTGTACAAAGACACCTTTTCATATTGACTTACAACGCTTTGTATAAGGCCCCGGTCATACCACTGGGCTAATTTCATATGTAAAACCTTTTCAGTGTTGGACATTCAAGTCAAATATCATTGCAAATACAAAATAAATCTTTGTCAGTTGCATGTCCATTGTTGCCTACAATATTCATACAAAATTTAGAAGGGTGGCAACTGTTATCGATTTATTCCTGGCAAAGCAATGCGCAATTCTAATGACGTTATTGAAATATACGTTAACGTCATATTTAAAGGCTTGTAGAGGCTTTGTTTTTGGCATTAATTTGAATTTATTAACATGTTTTCGTTGACCCATGTAAATGCTCTAGCTGACAAGATTTTGAATGCTAATACACTTGTTTTCATTACAAAATCACTTAATTTTTGGTAGAAATGGGGAATTGGCTACCACATAAAGTATGGAAAATCCATATTCCCGGGCCAGTATGGAACCCAGATTAAAAATAATTTCCGCGATTTTTACAGGACAACATTGAATGGGCATTGTCTCTAAGTAGCAAAAATGAAAACAAATCAAAGACGCACGATATATAAATTACGGCCTACTAAACTAAAATTCTGCAGTGTCTTTAGGGTATACCTCTTTCAAAGAAGATAAAAATGCACCCTTTTTAAAAAATACACCGTGTTTGCAGACTTTCCTACGCATAATATAGCTTTATGTGTTTTTGCAATCAGAAGTTCTGTTTTTATATTGGTTACCGAGAAATTACGTCATTTGCATTACTTTTCGAACGCCCCTCATATATTTAATTTTTATTTTTGATAAGGGAGGAAGAAACGTCTTTTATTTGAAGTGTATGGAAATTCATATTAACACCTTTGCTAAAAAGAAGAAAATATGGTTTTATTGTGCTCCTTTTATGTAACATTGGTGATAGTTTTAACATTTTGGTTGCTATGGTAACGTTTACCATGCACAGGATTCGCCAAATGGCAAACCACATAATAGCCGGTACCATACTGGGCAATACCGTACATGAAATTCAAATGCAATGCAAAATATTCTTCAGAATTTAATGGCGAATCCTATGCTATCCAATATCAAGCACTCAAACATGCCTGCATGCACACCCTCGTCAACATACACCACAGGTAGTCCATACTTTTTATGCCATTTTTACTGTCTTACTGTCTACTGTGTCCTGTCAACTGTCACTGCATCTTGTCTATTTTAGGTTCACTGCAAGATCGAATTTGTGCATATGCAAGAATATGGGCAAAAGCTATGGATGTGTTTGCGTACTAATGCACATCACATGCACAAAATTTATGTGGTTGTATGAAGAAGAAGGTAAACAGTAGACAGGACGCAGTAGAAAGTAGACAGTGAACAGCACACAGCAGAGAGTGAGAAATACGGAAAAGACAGCATATGTGCATGCTCTTGTAGATGTACAAATTTCTATCGCAGTACAGTGGACAGGAAACAGCCACGTTTTTCAGTTTGGACAAATTCAGAAACGACAACCGGTGGCTGAATCACAGCGTCTCTACTGGTGCCTGATACGCCTCTCTTAAGTTTAAATTTCAAACATAAAACAAACAGTACAAATTACATTACTAACAACCCCTCGTTTTCCTTCCTATAACGTACATAGAAAGTAGAGGTTTGTAAGACCACAGGAGTCTGAAATTTTGCCAATAAAATAAAAAAAAAATGCAAATTCTACAGAATCGCGTTCATATTTATACAAAATAAAAATAGACCAAACTGTTCAAGTTTGCTACACATTTTGATCATTATATATTAATATAGTATATATCTTTAAATAACTGGGTGTGATTTTGTAGAGTATGCATTTTTTTTGTATTCTGTTGACAGAATTTCAAACTCCTATGGTAAGACTGAACATTGGTTTCCATAATTTCTGCTTAAAGCATATGTGGTTGGTTCTCTTTAAATTGTCTCAATGGGGCGATTATAATGAGCACCAGTTTATGTTTTAAGAGAACGTTCTTACAAGGGACATTGAGTATTAGCAAAATGAGTCAAAATATCGATGGTTGAATAAATTGTTTTATTCTGTTGATTCCAGAAGTTAATCAGTTTTGGAAAGAACATGCTCCACAATAGTAAGATTTATCCAAAGTGTACATGTGTTGCACGTTTAATGCCTGGCGCCATTTGTAGTACTAAATAGATTAATAAAAAAGAACATTCTACAGGTTCTTGGCTAAATCTGAATTAAAAATCGGCAGAAGCTATAAATGTTCATCGATTGCCTTTCAAACATTTGTTTGACGTTAGGCGATTGCCATGAACACCGTTTTCGATTGCCGCCGATCTCTACCCTATTGTTTTCAAATCGATGTTACTTCGTTTGTGTACAAGACAGAGTCAAATGAATACGCACAGTCTGTCTAGAAAACATTAAATTTTATCTGTTTATCATGGAAATGATCAAAACGTGTAGCAAACTTTAACATTTTGGTCTATTTTGTTGTTTTGGGGGTTTAAAAGTCACAGATTTTGCGTTTACGCCTAAACTACAGGCAACTTAATAAGAATTTAACAACTAAAATTTGTGAGGCATATCTTTGAACATATCTAAAAGTCGTGACATAGTTACCTTTATTTGTTAACTGATTCTTCCTGCTGAAAAAAGAAAAGTAAAAAGTATGCAAAGACCAGGAACTGAAACAATCAAAATCCAAATCCAGCCCTCAAACCATAGTTGGAAACAACTAAGATTACAAATAATCAAGATACAGAGAACATATGGTCAACCGAGTGAGCAGCTTGTTCCCAAAAGGTGGCCACTCAGCAACCCAAACCGAACCAAAAATAATAAAAACATACATAAGGTAAAACATCACAGAAACTCTGACACCAAAAACAGGCAACAGAGAACCACAACAGAACTACCGCCTTGGAACGGTCAGTAATGAATTACTGGGGGGCTTAAATCGTTTTTACAGGCCCAACCTCACCCTCAGTTACTGAAGTGGTACAAAACATTTAGTTGGTTGTTCGGTTCGCATGATAACCCTCTAACTCGTCAATGAATCATCACGGTAAACACATAAATCAAATTTCAACACCATGAAGAAGCAAAGACGAGGACTCAACAGATACAACGGGCCGTCTGACAGGTGGAGATCCCTGTCCTGCCAAACAACCCCACTGGAAATCTGAAGCAAAAGAAGGTCACCAGTTGAGCCCCGGTGGACCAAGCAACAGACAAAAAGGCTCCGGTCCCAACCAACTAAAATATATAGCTTTAGGTCGGGGCCATCATAGAGTCTGACGACCGATCCCCCGGTGTGCAAAGTTATCAACCGTGATTGGGTTAATCACTAAGTATGCAGACTGTCGCATAACATTTAAATTATAGCCAATACGTTTGTGACGTATTATTATTTTTCGGAATTGATCAGAAAAATCAGTCCTACCCTTAATCTTTTTGAATTTGTATACTAAGTCACCATAAAATTCTGGTTCCGATAGGCCTTGGTGTAAAAGAAATTTTAATCCGACATCAAATTTTGAAACCAATTCATGGTGTCTGCGATAGAATTTAGAAAAAGCCTTTCTAAGCTTATGATACCGATAGCCCTGTTGAAGAAGTTTAGCAGTTAAACATTTATTACGAGCATTAAAGTCATCTACATGACTACACACTCTAGCAAATCTTATAAGTTGAGAAATATACACTCCATAAGTTTTGTCGACTCATCCTAAACAGTCGCGTAAATTTTTGACCTGCGTTCGTGATTGCCGCGAGTGTTCAGGATTGCCGCCTACCCGGTGTGTTGATATTTGGTATGAAGCATTGTCTAGTGGACCTCTACCAAGTTTGTTCAAATGGTGGCCCCAGGGTTCAAAATGGCCATGGGGCAGGGGGTCTTGGCTTCGAAACTAAAATGTACCTAAAATTCTTCTTCACCAGAACTGCTGGGCTCAGATGCTTGAAATTTGGTATGTAGCATTGTCTAGTGGTCCTCTACTAAGTTTGTTCAAATGATTGCCCCTGGGTCCAAAATGGCCCCGGGGCTGGGAGTCCCAGGTTTGAACCATAGAAATACATAGAAAAAATATTCAAAAATCTTCTTTTCCAGAACCGCAAGGCTCAGATGCTTGAAATTTTGTGTTTTGCATTGCCTAAAAGTCCTTTACCATGTTTATTAAAATGATGGCCACAGGGTTCAAAAGGGCACCGGGGCAGGGGGTCCTGGGTTTGATCCATAGCAATACATAGAAAAATATTCAAACATCTTTTTCTTCAGAACCATTTGGAAATGGTTTGAACCATAGAAATGCAAAGAAAATATTTAAAAATCTTCTACTTCAGAAGTGCAAGGGTTTGATGCTTGAAATTTTGTATTTAGCATTGCCTAATAGTCCTATACCAAGTTTATTAAAATGATGGCCACAGGGTCCAAAATGGCTCCGGGGCAGGGAGTCCAAGGTTTGAACCATAGAGATGCAAAGAAAATATTAAAAAATCTCCTTCTTCAGAACTGCAAGGCTTAGATGCTTGAAATTTGTTATGTAGCATTGCCTAGTGGTACTCTACCAAGTTTGTTCAAATGGTGGCCAGAGGGTCCAAAATGGCCCTGGGGCGGGGGGTCTTGGGTTCGAAACTAAAATATACTTAAAAATCTTCTTCACCAGAACTGCTGGGCTCAGATGCTTGAAATTTGATATGTAGCATTGTCTGGTGGTCCTCTACCAAGTTTGTGTAAATGGTGGCCGTAAGATTCAAAATGGCCCTGGGACAGGGAGTCCCAGGTTTGAACCATAGAAATACATAGAAAAATATTCAAAAATCTTCTTCTTAGAACCGCAAGGGTCTGAAGCTTGAAATTTTTTATTTAGCATTGCCTAATAGTCCTTTACCAAGGTTATTCAAATGATGGCCCCAGGATCCAAAATGGCCCGGGGCAGGGAGTCCAATATTTAAAAATCTTCTACTTCAGAACTGCAAGGGTTTGATGCTTGAAATTTGATATGATGCATTGCCTAGTAGTCCTTTACCAAGTTTGTTCAAGTAGTTGTCCACGGGTCCAAAATGGCCCCATGGCAGGGAGTTCAAGGTTAGAATCATAGAAATTCATAGATAAATATTCATAAGTCTTCTTCTTCAGAACCATTTGGCTCAGATGCTTGAAATTTGGTATTTAGTATTGCCTAGTGTCCTGTACCAAGTTTGTTTAGATGATGACCCCAGGGTCCAAAATGGCCCGACCCCTGGGGTCCTGGGTTTGAACCTTAGAAATACATAGAAAAACATTCAAAAATCTTCTTTTTCAGAACCACTTGGCTCAGATGCTTGAAATTTGGTATGATGCATGACCTGGTGGACTCCTACAAAGTTTGTGTAAATGGTGGCCCAAGGATCCAAAATGCCCCCGGGACAGGGAGTCTTGGGTTCGAAATTACAATTTACTTAAAAATTTTCTTCTCCAGAACCCCTGAGTGCAGATGCTTGAAATTTGGTATGATGCATTGCATAGTGGTCGTCTACCAAGTTTGTTCAAAATGATGGCGCCAGGGTCATAAATGGCCCCGCTCCAAGGGGTCCTGGGTTTGAACCATAGAAATACATAGAGAAATAATCAAAAGTCTTCTTCTTCAGAACCACTTGGCTCAGATGCTTGAAATTAAGTATGTAGCTTTGCCTAGTGGTTTTTACCAAGATTATTCAAATGATGGCCCCCTGGTTCAAAATGGCCACGCCCCAGGGGGTCCTGGGTTTGACCCATAGCAATACATAGAAAAATATTCAAACATCTTCTTCAGAACCATTTGGAAATGGTTGCAAACTATCAGGTTTGTTCAAATGATGACCTTAGTTTGACCTTTGACCTTTGCTCAGGTGAGCGAATCATGGCTACTTGGCCCTCTTGTTACCTTGACGATTCAGTCACGTTATTGTCTGCGCAGCTTAAACCCACGTGATCCCTGATAAAGCAAATATGATTTTACACTTTGTCTTGTAGATACAGCACCTATACATGTCAGCTTGCGAATTCCCGGATCCTAATTTATATACACAATAAGAAGTTGACCAAACAACAAGAGCAGCAATTTAACCTAAGTCCGTATCCTGTAAACTGTTTCGATCGCTTGTCGATTGTATTACATAATGATAGAGATTGAAGTATACCGAATGCGGATTGTCATGCACTATAGTCGTCAAATCAAGATAAAAGGTATAGATTATTTGAGCTTATTTGAATTCCTTATAGTTATGTCTCTGCTACTTAGAGCAGGAATAGAACGAAATGCGGGCCCCTCATCAGAAGATTCATTTAGTTCAAATGACTCAACACCAGAGCAGTCTGCAATAAAAGATAAGTTTTCAGTCGTTCACTATAACATCCAAAGTATTTCAAATAAGATAGACTTAATAGAGTCGGAACTAAACAATTTTGATATCATATGTTTAACTGAAACCTGGCTTGACTATAGAACAACTGATGATACGTTAACTTTTAATGGATATAACCTATATCGACGCGATCGAACCGGCGATAACCACGGTGGAATATGCGTCTATGCTAAACAAAATACTTTTACACGTCGAAGAAATGATCTTGAACTACCGGATGTTGAATGCATTTGGGTAGAAGTTTCAACGCACAATCGTAAAATTCTGTTAGGTACCTTTTATAGACCCCCTAACTCTTCTCCTGCAATTCTTTCGTCTATTGAAGATTCAATAGGTCTCGCGTACGATACCAATGTTGCAAATATATTAATTACAGGTGACTTTAATCTCGATATCGAAAAACCGACATCAAATAAAAAAGTTTCTGACATTTGTCAACAGTATAATCTGACTCAACTTATTACCGAACCCACACACTATAGAGAAACCTCATTTTCCACCATAGACTTGTTTCTAACTTCTAACAAGGATACTGTACTATTAAGTGGGGTTGGTACACCATTTTTAGACCAAAACGTCCGATATCACTGCCCAACTTATTGTGTATTTAACTTTGATAAAACTAAGAGTCCTGCCTACAAAAGACATATTTGGCTATATGACAGGAGTGATTATCAGTCCCTGTCCCATGACCTATCTGAAACTGACTGGGATTCTCTAAAGAACATTGACATAAATACCTATGCAGCGAACTTTACCGAACAACTTTCTAAACTTGCAAGTAAACATATACCAAATAAAATTATAAACGTACGAAAGTCCGATCCTGTCTGGCTAAACAACAATATAAAAAGGTTAATGCGAAAACGAAAACGTTTTTATGATAAATATAGGAAAACAAATAATACTGCCACCTTTGAAAATTACAAACACATTAGAAACAAAGTTACAAACGAAATTCGGAACTCTAAAAAAGCAGAAACTGATAAGCTCGCGGAAAAACTAGAAAATAATAATAACGGCCCTAAAGATTGGTGAAAAACTCTTAAAAACTTCATTAAGCCCGAGCAAGAATCATGTATCCCTCCACTCAAATAAGGATGGTATTATCTACTCAAATGACAAGGACAAAGCAAATTTATTAAACGAATACTTCGTCCAACAAACCACCTTGGACGAAAGTAATGCATCACTTCCACCTCCTCCAAATACCCCGCCTCACGTTCTTGAATCTATTTACATTACAGAAGAAGAAGTTGAATCAGCACTGAAATCGTTAAAAACAGGTAAAGCAGCCGGGCCAGATTCTGTTAACAATAGACTTCTTAGAGAAACTGCTCATTCACTATCGTCTCCTCTTTCTGAACTGTTCAACTATTCCCTTACTAGTGGTGTTGTACCAAGTAAATGGAAAGAGGCTAATGTAACCCCGATTCATAAGAAAAACGATCCTTCAGACGTTTCTAACTATAGGCCAATTTCTCTTCTTAGCAGTATATGCAAAGTACTTGAAAAAATAATCCATAAACACGTCTTCAATTTCTTTCGTGAACATCAAATTATTACAAGTTTACAATCAGGCTTTGTTCCAGGTGATTCAACCGTTAACCAGCTTGTTGATATTTATAATACTTTTTGCAAAGCTCTTGATGAAGGTAAAGAAGTACGGGCAGTTTTTTGCGATATTAGCAAAGCCTTTGACAGAGTATGGCACAAAGGTCTTCTCTACAAACTTAATTCTGCTGGCATTACTGGCTCACTTCTTCAATGGTTTAAAGGTTATTTAGACGATAGAAAGCAACGAGTAGTTCTGCCTGGAGCAAATTCAAATTGATCATTTGTAAAAGCCGGTGTACCTCAAGGCTCCATTCTGGGACCCCTTCTTTTTCTTTTATACATCAACGACATTGTCGAAAGTATAAATTCTTCAATCAGACTTTTTGCAGATGATACCAGTTTGTACATCATAGTAGACAACCCTATCGAAGCTGCAAATAAACTAAACTCCGATCTTCAAAAAGTGCAACAGTGGGCTACTCAATGGCTAGTTACGTTTAACCCTTTAAAATCTGAAGCCATCATCTTTTCTAGAAAACGTGCTAAGCCTTACCATCCACCTGTTTTAATGAATAATCAACCTATTAAGGAAGTAAGTGCGCACAAACATTTAGGTATTACCCTCTCCAATGACTGTACATGGCATGAGCATCTGGAATATGTTAAAGCTAAAGCCTGGAAGCGCATAAATGTAATGCGTAAATTAAAATTCAAACTGGACAGAAAATCGCTTCAAACGATATATTTTTCCTTCATCAGACCATTACTTGAATATGCCAACATTGTTTGGGACAACTGTACGCAATACGAGGCAAATGAACTTGAACAAATACAAAACGAAGCTGCTCGTATTGTGACAGGAGCCACCAAACTAGTATCCATTAACTCTCTTCTCCTAGAAACTGGCTGGGAAACACTGGCCCTTCGCAGAGAAAAACATAAGCTCCAGTTCTTTTACAAGATGCAAAATGGTCTAGCTCCAGAATATCTATCATCTCTAGTACCTCCTCTTATTGGTACTACTACCACTTACCAATTACGTAATGCGGAAAACCTTCAAACTGTTCACGCAAATTCCCAACTATACTTCAATTCGTTTCTTCCTTCTGTAATTCGTAGCTGGAACGAAACCCGGATTGAAACACGTAATCAACCTAGCTTACGCGCATTTCGAAGCCAACTAAACACGAACATTATTTATCCCCCTAAATTCTATTCTGACGGAAAAAGACTCGGGCAAATTTATCATACTAGGTTACGAACAAATTGTAGCGCTCTTAACTATCACCTCTTTTCAAAAAATATAATAGGAAGTCCACTATGTGTATGTGGCGAAGTCGAAAATGCTAACCACTACTTATTTGAATGTGGACGTTTCAATAACTTGAGGCAAGAACTGTTCGACAAAGTGTCACAGATATGCCAGCCAACTACAAACGTATTTCTTTATGGCCGTCACGAGCTTACCTACCAACAAAACAAGGAGATTTTTCTAGCAGTACAAGACTTCATTGTAAAATCAAAACGATTTCAAATAACATAATTTGATACATAGTTTTATTCTTACCCCATAATCTCCTACAGTACTAGCCTTAGGACAATTGCTTGAATACATGCGCTACTTAAAAAGTCACCAGACTTCTCTCTTTATTTCATCTCCTCTGGAAATACTGCCTAACATACCAACAACTAAACTTGGACACAAGTAACGTTTCTATGGAATGGAATATAAACCTTATTTAACCATCTACTCCCATTATATCTGAATGTCTCGCGTGTTACTAGAATAAGTGAGATTTGACGACAATAACCACTCTATCACTTATATTATCCTTTAAATAGTACTTGATATCTCCATTCCCCGTGGAGACCTAAGTTTATGCTGATTAAATGAAATAAACGTACAGCTAGTCATAAAAGCACAACTGTTTACGCAGGACATCTGATGTGACGTCATGCATGTGTTATTTACTACGGGGAGCAATACAATGATTAGAGATTCTGTCACGATAAGAAAATTAAAAAACTGAGTATGATCATAGGAGAGTCTTACCTGCATGAGGTCTAGTCAGGATGTTCTGTGAAATAGGCATGCAAATGCATATCTATATATTTCATTTTCTTTCTGTTTGTATCTTATGACTGAACACAAAAGCTTTGTTACTCGATGTTAGTTCAAATCACCTGTTGTTTCAAAGTTAATGTTATTGCAAAATGGGATACAGATAAAAATAAGTCTAAGACTTCCTTCTGAATCCCATTTGTATTATATTGTACTTCCAATTACATTGTATTGGCATGTTCTGTATTTTCATGATATATATACAAAAAAAAATAAAGTTTAAACTAATCAATCTGTTTAAAAAATCTCTTTTTGAAGACACACGAACTTGCCTATCCAACAGAGAAAGAGTGAAACATAACCTCAACGCAGCATGCAGACTGATCAGGATATTGCTGATTAGACAAAGCAGAAAATTCAGCTCAAAATGTCGGTTGGTTGTTTTTTTGTTTGTTTTTTTTTTTTTTTTGGGGGGGGGGGTGGGGGTGGGGGGGGGTTCGACTCGTTTGGACAGTATTTCAGTCTACATTGAGGCGTCTGCCAGAGAGAGGGAGAAAGAAAAGAGATGTGATAGGCAAGAGAAAAATATCCAAACAACCCCACCCGCACCTACTGCAAGTACAGTAGGCCCTTGCCCTACTATTATCTAAATTAGTTGGACGCTCCGGCAGGACCGCAACCAATCCCGCTGCTCAAAATGACAACATTTATGCTTTCCCAAGGTCAGACAGAGATTCGGTTTTGTCACAATCGAGCGTTATTTTTGGAGTTGAACTTGATGCTGAAGCGTCCGTGTAGCAAAGTTGTTAGCGCTCCCGACTTTGGATCATTGGGTCGAGTCCAGATGACAGACAAGGCTCTGTTTAAACCTAACCGGTGCTTTATTGCACATAGTCTTTCACAATCACCCTTGAATCGTCCTGGTATGACTAAAATATTGTTGAATAGACGTTAAGCCGCCATTTCATCCATTCATCATGTGAATTCTCGTTTTGATACAAGAAACCCCTTTGCATTGTATTAACCCTAGCTATTATGTGTAGTTTCACATAATTCGTAGTAAAACAAGAAGAGGGGAATTCGTTATTACATGTAGAAGTGGAGAACTTAAAATGAAATGAATTTGACAAAAAAAATTAATAAGTAAAAAAGGCAAAAAGGGGTCGAGGAGGGGGGGGGGGTGGGGGGGGGGGGGGGGGGGGGGGCAAAAAGAAAACAGAAAAGGGAAATACGGGATTCGAACCACTGAATCAAGGTATTAAGTCTAATAGTCTACAAGCTGAACCTCTGGACCACATTCACATGTATCGAAATCGTTTTAAATGGTTATATATAAAAGTGTTCTGACTGATACGGAAAGAGCCGACTTTTTCCGTGACAAGCTGCTCAACCTATTTCAAGGTTTGGTCCAAGATTAAAAGTGCATTGACACGACAGTAAACAAAATTTGATCTGTACCTATTCCCACCTGCGATACATGTTTCATCGGTTCATGCGACCACATCACCTGATGTACGATATATCAATAACAGAAGCAGGCATCGGTATTTAACTTCACTTATGACAGACAACATCATGTTCTTTGGATTTAAACGTACCTCTACCAAAATAAGTGCAACAGTTGCGCAATTTAGTATAAATGTTACTTCTTCAGTATCGTTAAACCTCAAATGTTTGAAACTGAAAGGTGATGGACACATCTCTGCAGGCAACTGGCATCCCTGTCCGAACCACACTTACTCACATTATCCGCAAAAGCAGCCTCTGACATCAGACAAGACGCACGTGCAAGGTCGCTACTAAAAACAGGGGCTGTATTTATAAAATTGCTTAAGTGGTTGCTACGCTGTTGCTAAGGCTGAATTTCTATGAAGGAGGTTTCCTTCAACTATGAAATTGATTCTGGAGGAACAGTCTTTCAGAATAGCAATGACTTAAGTCGTTTTATAAATACGACACCAGGTGTTTTCCACCGAGCAAAAAATATTACGGAAAAAATGGCAGGCAAATTCGGCTAAGATTCGTGTCACTATGCCAAGTTTCGAACGAAAACAGGCCCTAATTTATCAGAATCAAAAGCATTGATTTCAAATTTTCTGAATGAAGTTTGTAGCCATAGTTGTGTTTAACACCGTGAGTGCTGCCGCTCCTCAATATACTGGTACCAAGTTGTATACAATTTATATACAACCAGGCAGCAGTACACGAGCGCTAGGTAAGCGCTCACTTTGTCAAACATGCTATTGTACATGCAAGCAGTCCTGATGAACTTCTAATTTTGCATGTGTTTCGGATAAATTGTATGTTTATGAATCACAACAGAGCAAAGCAAAACAAGACCAGTTGCTCCGTAAACCGATTTAATCGGTATAATACTGAACGTTCTAAGATGGCGTTTTCGTTGTTTATAGACAGGGTAACTCTTAAGTCGAACTTGCCCTTAAGTCGAACAAATTAAACTCATAACATTAATATCTCAACCTGGTGGGTCATTACCTGTTAAGATACCAGACGTTACCTTAATCTATGAACAATATGCATAAAAAAGTCCCAAATATAAAACATGCATTATTATAGGACTAGCTGTCGTCGCAACACATCCCTCTCGAGCTGTTACTAAATTTCATAATTTTGATTTTTATACCTTTTGTAAAATACTTAATATAATGTAGCAAAAAGAGTTTTAGTTTACAGAATTTAACATTTTTGTTAAACTAATCCATGGCTTTTCATTGGTCGAAAAGATAACTATTTATAGGTCAAAATAAGTAAAATCAACAAAAATGTTCACAATTAACACAAACCTATGCAACGTCATTGAGTCGAACACCGATTCGCCCTGAAGTCGAACTTGGGCATATAGTTTCAGAGAAGGTTTACTCACTGTATCACTAGCAAATACATTCAGTCGTAGACTAAATGCACAAACACATCTTCCTCTTTTCTTTTATGTACGCGATAAGGGTCTACGTCTATCATAAATGAAATAGCACACATGGTAACTGAGCCCCTTAAATGAATGTTTTTCTACATGCACCAGGAGTCACAGGGTTTATTTGTCTGCATTTACGTACATTGCTGTGGGTCTCATTATCTCCTAAAGAGTGTTTTAATTTGACATCAAACAAAAATGATTTAAAAATATGTAATTTAAAAAATGCAGATTTTCTGGATAACACAGATCCTACATGAGGTTGTCCTATAATGGCTGAATCAGTATATCTGTTCGAGTCAGGGGCAAGTTTGTTCGACTTAAGGGCTAATTTGGGTAGGTGGATAAAACCCCTTATTATTCCCTTATTTCACGAAGTAGGGCTAAACGGTTGCAGCTTTTGGTGCTTGGAAAGCTGCGCTAGCTGTTGCATGACCCAAACACGATGCAGGTCAATAGCCAGGGCCTGTAAGCGCAAGACAATACAAAAGGTGTTCGACTCACGGGCGAACTACCCTACATGTATTATTATTATTTGATGTGTCTGCTTATTTTTAACTCGCAAGAGACTGGCCTGTTTTGTTAGTGTGTTCTCTTTCATTTCTATGTAGATTTTACGTTTATGTAAATAAGAAAAAAATATGCGAAAAACATTATGTGTGCTTGGTGGTTTTAAGTTGAAGAGAAAAGCTAGAAAGCTAGACGTACATTAGCTACCAGCTTTCGTTCTCATCCTGCTACTTTGTATAATTGTGTTTTTTGTATGTTGTAATGAGCATTTTTGAATATAAAATGTGTTTAAACCAAGCCGAGTTAAGTTTTGCTCCCCTCCCCGCTCATCGGGTCCCGCGAAATATGCTTTTGCGACAGAGCTGCTATTAGCTGTAGCAGGACCCGAGTGTCATTTATCTCAGGTCGGGTAAAAGTCCTACAAATTCGGACGCGACGTCTCGACATGGCTGAAATATTGTTTACTGGGACGTTAAACCATAGCTCATCAGTAACGTTACGTTAGCTTAATGTTCATCTGCCTATGAAAAGCTTTGTATTTTGCTATCCATTCGTGTTGTCCTGGTACTAATGTTGTTGCTTCAGATTCTCATTTCTCATTAAGTGTCATGGCTGTGATGTGAAACTTGTTTGTCTGAATTCCGAATCATTGCCATTTTACATTACTCCGCTTAACTTGAATATGCTTTAATGTCATGGCTGTGATGTGAAACTTGGTTGTCTGAATTCCGAATCATTGCCATTTTACATTACTCCGCTTAACTTGAATATGCTTTAATGTCATGGCTGTGATGTGAAACTTGTTTGTCTGAATTCCGAATCATTGCCATTTTACATTACTCCGCTTAACTTGAATATGCTTTAATGTCATGGCTGTGATGTGAAACTTGTTTGTCTGAATTCCGAATCATTGCCATTTTACATTACTTCGCTTAACTTGAATATGCTTTAATACGTCTATGATCAAAACACATATTGTTAAGTTGTTTCAGCTGCTGTCTAAAGTTTTCAGTTTCAAAGCATACCGCCTCAGCCTATCAACCACTTGCTGGTAGATGATCTGCGAAAAACAATATATTGATCTGTTTGCTTTGAAATTATGTAACGACGAATTTGTCTAGCACTCATCAGAAAACACATTAGCTCTGTGAATTTTGAGGGAGCATCTGACAAGCCAAAGGACGTAACATTAACCCTTGATAGAACAGCCTCACTGGCTTTAAAAGACTAAATATTTTATTTACAGTGCTCTTTAAAGCTATACCACAATCACTCTTGAAATCTTGGGACTACAGTGAAATAAGTTTCATCACCTTTGAGTAATCTGTAGAGGTGCGATTCAGTGTCGTTCTGTTAAACGAACGGAGACGTTCTGAAAAATTGGGTTAGTCTCAGCACTACCAAGCCCCTATGTGGGTTAGTTCCATGAAATATATATGTTAAATCAAGTTGTTAAAAATCTCGGTAAATTTTGTCTTACATGTGGTCTACCACGATGCCCTGCACAGACGATTTGTATAGCAATTAGGTTTAATGTTGAACGCAATTTACATATGTCAGTGACATCCCTTTAAGTTATCATACTGTGCGCACAGTCTTGTTTGCACATCATGTGCTTAATATTCCGATACATACTATTGGAGTCAAGACATGCATTCTTCAATGCAGCTGAAGTAAGTTGGCTTATTGAAATATGTTTCTAACTGAATAAAATGAGCCGCGACACGAGAAAACCAACAATGTGGTTGTGCGCCCAGCGCAGACTCAGATCAGCCTGTGCATTCACCCAGTCTGATCAGACTCTTTGCTAAGCTCTTAAAGGGTACCTGATGGACTAAGCTACCTTCATGCGGAAAGCGAAGACTCTGATCAGACTGGGCGGATGCCCAGGCTGATCTGAGTGTGGGCTGGACGCACGACCACATTGTTGGTTTTGTCACGTCGCGGCTCAAATGTAAATTGATCGGTATTTATACTAATGTATCCTATTTTTCTCTTCAAACGGATGTTTTGCAAAAAAAATTTAACGGTTTAATTTCTAATTTGTAGATTTGAAAAGCTTAAACCAAGTAGCTATTTAAACATTTAAATAATCTGCGGCACGATTGAAGGGAACTATTTCACGTATATTGCGCGATGTATCTTTTCGCGGAGAAGCCCATGCATACATTGTGGCGGAAAAGCCCATAGTCTGTTAGCCACTCGAGCAGTGCAACCATGCTACATGTGTCTTTGTTCTATTATTAATCTTTAGGAGACATTGAATCCGGAGACAATAACAAGTGCACAGACTTGTCTGCGTTTTTGCTGTTCGTGTATTTGCTAATGACACTTTATGTATATCGTTCTTCGTAAATTACGACTGACTAACAGGGAATACTTTAATGACAATACATATTAGGTATCGTATAAACCAGTAAAAAGTCAATCACTTTGACATTTCTATTTCTACATTTCAAATATTGCTAGCAGAATGACAGAGGTACGGATTCCGATCAAATTGTTATAAAGACGCAGCTTAATCTTGGTCTACAGTCTCTAATGCTTGTGTAGGCACACACTCTTAATCCTTTAGATCTTTACGAGATATTTCTTCTGAAAGAGCGTTATGAAATACGTGTCTTGTATGCTGGATCAGCCCAGTTTTATCCATATTCAAAAATCAGTGTCTGATCGACACACCGTAATAACCATAAATATTTTGGAAAAAACCCCCAGATCAGACCGCTGCTGTATGCCAACAGTCTGAAATAGAGTTTGTACAATTTGCCATTCTGCAATAAAAATTGTTAGAAACAACCTACTAATAAAATAATTCTGTCAAAATTTGCGGATAACAGCGGTAATTGATGGTGATGTCATAATATTTAGGATAATTACTTTAATCAGCCAAACATTTATAATATTTAAATGTATCAAAAAAGTGTTTAAGACGTAGATTAAGGAAGCATTTTTTAAAGAAAATACAGATAGTTTTACTGTTGTTGTATATTGGAATAAGGATTCTTTGTGCTAATAACGTTAAAATTGAAAGACTGTGTTCCAAAAAAATGGGAAAATTAATTGTAATGTTGTTCAGCACAATCGTGCTTCTGCATGACGCGTTTGGTAAGAATTTCAATGTTTATATCGCCATTCCATAGTTTCTTTCATGTTATTCGACATTTCGACTTATTAGCCCCTTCTCAAGAATATATTTTCGCTTTCAACTCTACATCAAAAATCTTTCCTGGGTTCCACTTTACTTACACGTTGCGACAACACTGTTCATTCAAATAAGGCAGCATCTCAAATACCGAGGACTCATTCTTGGATGTATATTTATCCATTTTGGATGGTTTGCTACGACTAAAATCTACGATGAACGATATGATTTTGATTTTGATATTGTTAATTTACATTTTCAGATGGTGGCGTTCCTCGATCTACATCTAATGGTGTTTTATATTTCTCATCTTATTCGTTTTGCTCGAGTGTCCAGTCATGTTGATGCCTTTTATATTCGCAATAAAGTTTTGACAGCAAAACTTCTCAAAAAAGGTCGAAAAGCGTTTTCAAAATTGAACCGACGTTCTTTCGACATAGTATCTAAATATAATGTTGGATTGAAAACACTTCTTCTGCAAGGCCTTTCGGAACCTGACTATTATGGCGACTTGGTGTATCAAAAAATAATTTATAAAAATGATTTTCCTTATCAATTAAAAGGATAATAGTTTAGTTTAAAAAGATTGGTTCTGACATAGATGTTTTGCGACAAACGGTACACTTGATGGTTTTAAAACCGTGCCAATCAAGGTTAACAACTTTGTTTACCTCTTCGATAGCACGACGGTGGGTTGGGCCTCAGACTTCATTGAGGCACCATCATGAACCTAACAATAGTTAATAGACGGTTGGCGCCTGACATCCGTTCCGGGACGTCTTGGGTCGGACCTATCGTGGTTTAGTTTAAACGATATTTTATTAACTATAAATTACATACATATACTACAATACAATTTCAAAAGTATCAGGATTTGACAGTAAGCAAGATGCTTATTTATAAAGTCATTTCCTATCGTGGTTTAACTGGTGGATTTCTTCTGCTCCTGAATTTCGCTGTTTCTGCGAGTCTTAATGATTTTTTTATCTCGATTTAAATTTTGATTTCTATGTTGCTGAGTTATTACACTAATAAGATAGGAATCTTTCGCGCCAACCGAACAACTGTCTGATGTCTAAGGACGAGGGTTAGTCGACTGCAACCGGTTAAAGCCCCTGGGCCAGTAATTTCATTGCTGGCCGTTCCAAGGCGGCACTTCTATTTTTTTTCTTGGTTGTTTTATGTGTTTTTGCTGCTGTGTCTGTTATTGATATTTAGTTTGTGATGTTAAGGCTAGGCTTGGTGAACACCTACATGGGAAATGACTGATCATCTGACTGTCGATCATGATATCTTTGATGGTGTCTAATGTTGTGTTGTTTTTTACCCACTTGGTGTCTTGGATGGGATTTGGGATTGGATTGTATCAGTTCTCAAAAAGTTTTCTACTTACTTTATTGCTTGATTCAAATTGTTGTATCATTATGGTGAGTTCCAGAAAAGACTAATGTATAAAGCGAAACTTTATACTTGAAAATGCTTAATAAGTCGCAACGTCGAATAAATTTGATGTATCAAATGGTGGAAATATTTTCTATCACAGAGACACTGCGAAATAATAACTGCTTAGTAATAATTGAGCCGCGACACGAGAAAACCAACAAAGTGGTTGTGCGCCAAGCGCAGACTCAGATCAGCCTAGGCGTCCGCCAAGTCTGATCAGAGTCTTCATTTGCGCTTAAAGGGTAGCTAAGGGTCTAAGCTAGCTCCATGCAGACAGCGAAGACTCTGATCAGACCGGGCGGATGCCCAGGCTGATCTGAGTCTGCGCTGGGCGCACAACCACATTGTTGGTTTTGTCGTGTCGCGGCTCAATTATATAGTTTCTTACTTTTTCTTTCGCTGTTTTAGAGATTTCATAGAAAGTTCTATAGGCCTACAATTATATCTATTATAGTTTTTAAGCCCCCGTGTTCAAACCTATGTCCTAAATAGAGTTTAAAAAAATTATAACTTGATGGGCAAATTCATATATCGGTTTTGCTGAGAACAAAACACATGCAAAAGCTTCTCACACGTTTTCTGGGCATCTGTCGCATGCACCTGATCACACCTCTGAATAAGGGTCCATATCTGTTCATTTTAATATTTCAAATTTGTCCGTGGTTCTATGATTAAAGTTTTTTTTACTATCATTAAGGTACTCTGACTTAATAAGCTTTTAAACTAATTATGATTTGAACAAGCGGGCCCAGAATTTATCAGATAAAACTGATAAAAAATAACAATAATAAATAAGCACTACTACTACTGTACTCATAATAAAAGTAAGTTGTTTTCATTGCTCTTGAAGGAACTCATTTACGATTTTTATTTATAAGTAATTTTGAAGATGGGCTTCTCATCAGATTTGCGCTGGAGGGTGAAAGTAGTGCTGCGCATAATATATATTAGTCAAACTCTAAGAGGGCTGGGGCCGAATTTATAAAACGACTTAAGTGGTTGCTATGCTGTTGCTAGGGCTGAATTTCTATGCAGGAGATTCTCTACAACTACGAAATTTGCTCTTGAGGAACGGTCTAAAATCACTGTTTCTCCAGAGCAAATTTCATAGTTGTAGGAAATTTTCTTCATAGAAATGTCGCCTTAGCAACAGCATAGCAACGACTTAAGTCGTTTTATAAATACGACCCCTGGACTACTATTTAATACGGGCAGAACTTTTCTATCAGATAACATAGGTGTTGCAAGGCCATTTTTTGTGTCTTAAAAGATATAGTAAATGAATGTACAAAAGAAGAACACCCTAAACATCTCATAAAATTAAAAAGCAGATGTATGTCTTCAATGTTTGTACAGAATCTAAGATCAATCCACAAAAACTAAAAGACTGCGTTAAAAAGGTCATAATTTTGCCATAAATAATTTTACCTCTATCAACACTTCACATGCACATTTTCATCAGAAATATCTATTAAAACCTGTGGAAAAGGTTGACAACATAAACTCCATACCCTAAAGTGCTAAAAGAAAGTTGTCCCAATGACTAAGTAAAAAAAGCCGTAATTCTGTCGGAATTCATCTCCATATAAAGCCTAGGGTCTAAGCTACCTCCATGCGCAGAGCGGAGATTCTGATCAGACTGTCATGTTGCAGCTCATATTTGGAACAGACCTATTGGAATCGAGAGTTCAGTAGGCTTTAATCTTTGAACTGTCTTTTGTAATAATATTCCAAGGCTATGGTGCACATTCAGTTTTCTTTATTAAAAAGTGTATACACAGAATAACTTTAAAAGACTATTTTTTCTCCTATTGAAGAGTGCTGGAACAAAATAATTTTCCCAAATAAACAGTAGTTAGGGCCATAGCTCACATCAAAGGCTTATCTAATGTAGGTGAAATAGTACCTCATCTTTGCCTCCCGCTGTCCTGTAATATATTTGTTTTGTATGTTATATGTATATATGCTCATGGGCCATCATGACCTAATGCATTAATAAAGTATCTATCTATCTATCTATCTATCTATCTATCTATCTATCTATCTATCTATCTATCTATCTATCTATCTATCTATCTATCTATCTATCTATCTATCTATCTATCTATCTATCTATCTATCTATCTATCTATCTATCTATCTATCTATCTATCTATCTATCTATCTATCTATCTATCTATCTATCTATCTATCTATCTATCTATCTATCTATCTATCTATCTATCTATCTATCTATCTATCTATCTATCTATCTATCTATCTATCTATCTATCTATCTATCTATCTATCTATCTATCTATCTATCTATCTATCTATCTATCTATCTATCTATCTATCTATCTATCTATCTATCTATCTATCTATCTATCTATCTATCTATCTATCTATCTATCTATCTATCTATCTATCTATCTATCTATCTAAATAAATAATAATTAATGAACTAGATTTTTTGACAAAAAACAAAAACAAACAAAAAAAAACAACAGATATCCGCCCACCTTCGCGTTATATGATTTTTCCTAATTGTTGCCAAGTTAACATGCCGACCTGAGAAACTGTTAGGAGGTTGAATGGTCATAATCACCTTTTCTTTTCCGTAGTTTGGTTTGTTCTTACAAGCATTTTGAAGATGGGCATGTAACTTTTAATAATGCATTTTCAAATTTGAAATTTTAGCGTTTAGTCTTTATTGTAGAGTAGCAAGTTTTTATAATCAACTCTTGCAATTTTTAAGCAATAGTTTATGAAATTCTCACAGATGTTCTAATCAGAATGAAGAGAAGCATATGATTTTTTAAAGATGAAAAACATGGTTTTGACAAATGACATCACTTTCAACTGAGATATTTAGGGTGTTATTGTTTTTATGGGGGAGCAGGTTGGTAATTGACTCCTTCCACAGTTTTCTAACAATCAATTGACAATAAAATGAGAAAAATATATGGTGTGACAAAAAATCAACTGAGATATTTTGAAGCAAGCTTGTGTAATCAACTCCTCCCACAGATTTGAAGAAATGAATTTGAAAGTTTGCTCAAATATTACTACGGCGAAAATGTGCATATGACTTTTCAAAGATGAAAAAGAATCAATAAAATAAAAAACAAAACAAAAAAAAAAACTTGTTTATGAAAAATTATGGAATCTTCAAGTTACAAATTGTTTATATGTAGAAGTTGGTACATTCATTCAGGATATGAAGTTAGTTATTTGAAAAATCTATAAGAAATAAGTTCTGAATAGTTTGATCCTTTGGAACCAGGAATACACTGAAATTAGCAGACTGGGTTTAACTAAGTCTGTTCATGACCAGTAATAAAATGCGCAACACCGCCCTAGCACCGGCTTAAAGACAGGACTTTTCTGCCAGGGGGTCTGGTTCCCTGCACATAGCAGTGTTACCTGTACAAATAAAGGTGTGAAAATTTAGTCAACCAATCACACCGAGTGTAGCCGCACAATTGTGGAGCAGTGGTTGTGTCGCATCAGGAGTGTGTGTGTTTCAGGATATAGCGAAGGTTTGGTGTGTAACTAATATTTTTTCTACCTATAAACGTGCATATTTGCTCGACAAGAAAAATGCACGGAACACATTAGTTTCTTAACGTCTAAATCGACTTGTTGGATACAAATTTACTGGTGTTATGACAAAACTGACGCGTGCAGCATTTGCTTGGTCGCTGTAAATGTACTGAAAACACCAGGAAGTTGCTGTTAAATGTCAGCAAATATGTCTTTTCAAACGTTTATTTTCCTAAGCCGCCAAACATTTACCTAGTAATAAGTGAGAAAGGGATACAAAGATATGATCTGATACTGAACAGACCCAATAAAAGCCAGAGAATATCAAAATTTCGATGTGCAGTATGTGGAAAGATGTCCCTGTGCAGAATGTGGCGTGCTGTTCTGTTTCTAAGTGTTCATATGACAATGTGCATGAAATTTATAAGGACTCATGCCCGGGAAGGTATGCTATAAAAATTACTGATAAAACGAATGAGTGTTTTCACGTGAAACTGGACATACAGCCATGTTTGAAAGCAAATGCTCAAATCAGCCGTTTAAACAGCAAAAACTTAAAACAATTTCAAAATTTCGAGCTTCAAATAAGGGTTTTCGAGTTTCGAGTAAGGATTCTTCTCGAGTTAAAATTTTTGAGTTCTGAGTAAGGTGTTGCTGATTTCGAGTTAATTTTATTCAAATTTCGTGTTTCGAGTTAATGTTTTCTAGTTTAATTTTAAATTTTCTGACCTTTTTAAAACTGTAAAGTATGTTTATGTAAAAAGCGAAAATGAAGACTAATCAATCTGCGTAAGATATGCATGCTGGTTTGAATAACTTTCAATGCCACAAGTTTGTATCAAAATCCGTTTTTACATCGGTTAGTCTGATCTGGGTCTTCATTTTTGGTTTTTAGCAGTGCAGGCTGTACACATAACTTTTATGTGAACAGTAAATATTCACATCAGTGTTATTACACCTGTGTAGACTGATAAGGGTCTTCACTTAAGCATTTTGCACGTGCAGGCTAATAATGAGTACTCATTCGTTAGCTCTTAACCTGACTTTAATGTGAACAGTAAATATTCAAATCAGCCCTCACTTCTGTGATTGATCAGGTTCATCGTTTTTGCTGTTTAGCTGTTTTGAATACTCACTGCTGAAATAACTTTATGAAAAAAAAAATCAAATCAGTTGTAACATCTTCGTAGGCAGATTAAGATCTTCCTTTATTTTCGTTTTTTTAAATTTCAAAGAATCACAGACTGGTCATGTGAACAGTAAATTTTCAAATCAGCCGTCAAATTTATGTAGACTATTCAGGGTTTTCATTTTTATTTTTTGAATTCCCATGAATCCCATAATATGCATGGGGGAAGACTCTGATTAGACTGCACAGACTGCTGTGAGCCTTCTATGTGCACGAATGTTGCAATGTTCAAGTACCTATTTTCACTATAGAAAAACAGTCTTTGGACAATCAATGGTAACTTTACTTCACACAGTCTGATCCAATTCTAACCTGTTTAAGACTATATTCTGCATTTTCCTTGACATCGGATTTCCCTTCATCTGGCCTCATATATGTACTTGGATCACAAGTCTCCCATAAGGTCTTATCTCGGAGCAGCATGTTTCAATAAACAGTCATTAGGGTATTATGCAATCAAAAATGTGTCTTTAAGTAAATTAATGTTGTAAATGGTAATGTATATTCCGTTAATCGCAGAATGATTACATCATATATTGTTCTGGATCAAAACATTTCTTCTCGGGTAAAATTCAAAATTTCAGCGTATGAATTTCATTTTTATACCTTGCAGGAATACTCGCTGCATAGCATAGCAGCTGCAACATTCAAACTTGGCTTTCAATAACATGGTCAAAATTAGCATAAGGTTACACACTTTCACAGGCAACGTTTACATAACATAATCAGAATTATTTGTGTGCGAAATAGAATTAGCATAAGGTTACACACTTTCACAGGCAACGTTTACATAACATAATCAGAATTATTGTATAAACTTGCGGTTATTTGACATGCATACACATAATTTCTAATCTCCTGTTCTTATGAGGTAATTACAAACATGAGCATTGGTACTGTGACCTAGTTTATAGAGCGGAAGTCAAATGTCTTTGGATAAAATAAGTAACTTCCACCATTTGTAAGAATGGTTTATACAAAAATGAAAATAAAGAAAACAAATGAAACGAACAAAAATTAAAATTCTTTTTTTACAAGTGGCTAATTAGCTCCGCTTAGGGCTTCATAGGCAGTTCATTTTCTTATCCACATCCTGACGACTAACCAACACTCCAACAATCTTACATAAAGGACCTTGTATGATAATTTAAAGAGTAACTACACTTCAGGAACTGACTGAATCAGATCCTAAGCCCTATCCCCAACATCAAAGGGATATATTGACAAAGACATCCAAACAAACAATAAATTACAAGTGATAAGCCGAGTCAGCAGCATTCTCGATAACCATTGGACCAAAAAGGTGGCAACTTAGCTATCTTTATTGAACTAAATAATTTAGACCAACAGAAGGGTTACAATAGACTAAGCAAATTATACGAAAAACATTTAACAACTATTTTTACCTATTTTCTATTTTTATTATAGAAGGGTTAAAATGAGAACACAATAAATTAAACAGCACCGAACATAAAACAAATGCAACCGCAACGAAAGTATCGCCTTGGGACGGTCAGTTATAACTACTGGGGGGGGGGGGGGGGTTTAAACCGGTTTACTGCGCCCAAACCTTCACCCTCACCCTCCGCCGCGGTGCACACAATAAGTTGGAAGTTCGGTTCGTATGGAGGTCCCCTAACTCATCAGAGAGTCATCACGGTCAACAATTAAAATCAAGAAAAGACCGTGATGAAGCAAGGATGAGGACTCCACAGCCAAAATAAGGCCCATATTTGGCCCCCAGAAAACTCAGTTTTCAAAAGTCCTATTTAGATGATACAAATGTATTCATAGGAAAGTTCAAACCTTGAATGTATCAGCAATCCCGAAATTAACCAGTTGTTGCCTGAAATAAGTGTGTGTTTTATCTTGAACATACCCATGCCCCCAGCGAATTCCGACAAAACTGACGAATTTTGTAGCCTTTGCGGCTTTCAGAATGTATGAGCCCAGGCTCAAGCACATTTTATATTTTGTATACAGACAAAATTTTATATATTTATATGCCATGAAAATATGAAAATATTGAATGTGCTAGAGACCGGGCTCTATGTTAATTTTTAACTTTGTATTACAAAACTGGCAGCGTTTAGAAGATTTTCCCTATTTTCTCAACATAAAAACGTACATATCTCCGCTCATAGACAAAATAAACATATATTGTGGGTATTCATTTACTTAGTTAGAACACAAGAAATAATTTGGTACACATTTCATTTTGATCTGTTGGAATTTTTCGGTTAGCGTCTCTAGACTTGCAAACTTGAGTGGGTAGGGTACCTGGAGAGGCCTTGTTCAGTGCACAGGTAATTAGCAGTGTTATCTTACGTTTAAGCATTTCATCAAAAGCCTATTATCTAGAGCTTTCAAAATCTATTGTAAATGACTCATTTCTTTAAAGCAAAATGTATCAAACTCAAATTTTCTTGCTGTTTTCCTTCATATTATGTAAACAATATAGGCATATCAGAGATCATATTATTCTGAGAATAAACATCGTTGAAACATATATTTTTCTGTTTGTTCCCATACACACGAATGATAAGCAACAGAAACCAGGCATTTTTTAAGAGAATTTGAATGGGGTCAAAAACGGCCCTTATCATACCAGGTCCTTTTATTATTGTAACACTTTGCGAAACAGAACCATTATTTGAGAACAGTAGCACATTTACAAAGTTTGTGGAGGCAAACATGCAAGCCTATGAACATGACTCTGCTAGGAAACTGTAAGGCTTACAGGAATATATCAACTGAATAAATGCGAACAGGATAGAAAAACTTATTCTTAATCCTTATCGCAGGCAGAAGCCGTTATGGCGTATGGACAGACACACGTATGAGCAGATCTAAGGATTGTATGCCCTCAGTTTTATCTGATATGGGTATAAAATGCGGTACAGTAAAAAGAATGAGAATAAAATTAGCCACAACATGCAGAAAGGATCTTTATGACTACTGCGAACAGCAGCTGCTCAGACCAGTTTACGAGTAAGGGCAGTCCGCTCCCAGCCACTGATATTAGCCAAAAATATAATGGACCCAGAGAAATCTACATGCACAACACAAAGGCCGTTGATAGACCGCATGGATTCACAGTCTGCTTCAACATTTCACAGATGTATTAAACCACCTTTTTGTGCGACACCGCCAGAATTTATTTTAAACTAGCTCAAGAGATCATATACAATACCAAAACATAAACTTTAGATCACATATGGGCCTGCTAATATCGTTTGTTATCTGTCATTATCAAAACATACATCTTCCACATACGATACAAATACGATTTCCACATACTGCACATAGCAAAAAGTTTAATTTTTAGCAAAAAGCAGAGGCGTGGTGTGTTTTATTGAAAAAAAGGATATGCTTGATAGCTAATAGGTGGCAACGGATAACTTCATAAAAAAATAAGGTAAAACAAGTACAAACACTGACAAACAAATACGATTTTTCCTGATTTACAGTACATTTACATCGACCTATGGAATGGTGCACGCGTCAATTTTTTATTACGGCAGTGTTTTTGCTTCTTAAACGGTGTTTCAATCGCTAAGAAACTGATGTGTTCCGTGCATTTTTCAAAAAAAGCAAATATGTAGGTTAAAAGGGATAAAAAACATCAATTTATGACCAAACCTTCGCAATATTCTAAAAGACACACACTCCCGATGCGACACATCATCACTCCACAATTGTGTGGCTATACCCGGTGAATCAGTGGACCAAAATTAACAGTTAGTAAGATTTTATTGGCTGACTGGAGGTGTTGACACTATGCGATCAAGAGACAGAATGACACTGTTCTGTTCTGTTTCAGTTCTCGTATCGACGTCCCCCAAGTGGCTCAGTGGTACGTAACCGTGGTTGCACACACCTGGCGCCGAGTGTCTGTCCAAGAATGACACTGATGAAGATAATCCTCCTTTTATAGTACCACCCCTCTCTCTAAGCGTAACTCTATTTCTAAAATGACTCAAAATGAAGAACTTAATGATCCATAAGAAACTTTGCAAAGGTTTTACATACGCGTATGATTTTTTTTGAAAATATAAGGAAAAAAAATCTTGCACAACATTATGCCTTTTTTAAGATTAAACATCTTAGTGCTTTTTACATTAATACAGGTTGTCGGTTCGTTCAATAAACTTTTTACGCAGTTTCTAACCTGTCAGCTTGAAACGCTGTAAAAATCATTTGATGAAGTTGTGGCATTCTAGAATGTGTGAGTATGTTTGAGCGACTGGATGGGGGAAGACGGGGAAACTGGCCCGGGCACGGGGGGGGGGGGGGGGGGGGGGGGGGGATCACATGTTTCTAACACAGTTTTTAGCTCGCCTGAACGAAAGTTCAGGAAGAGCTATTGTTGTCACGTCGGCGTCCGCGTCCGCGTTCGGATTGGATGTTTTGGTTAAAGTTTTTTTTAAAAAACCTATATCTCCTTAACCCAGGGATGGATTCTTTTGATACTTGCACTGTAGTTAGATATTGGTCTAAGGTTTAACAGGGTATCACCCCCACCCCATTCCGTGACCTTGATGTCAAGGTCATGGACTTAGAAAATTGGTGTTTTTTTGACTGGATGTTTTGGTTAAAGTTTTATAAATTAAAATCTTAAAAAGTTCCTTCAAGAGCAGAGAATACATACAGAAGTAGGAACATGGGCCAGACTACGTAGTTTCGGCTAATAAAGCCCAATTGCTCCTTAACCCATGGATGGATTCCTTTGATACTTGCACTAAAGTTAGATATTGGTCTAAAGTTTTCGAAGGTACTACCCCCTCCCCCCTCTCTGACCTTGATGTCAAGGTCATGGACTTAGAATATTGTCTTTTTATTGATTGGATGTTTTGGTTTAAACAGTATTTTATTCAAATTATGTAAACATAGCATAGGCTATATATATATATATATATATATATATATATATATATATATATATATATATATATATATATATACATAAACACATAGATACAACTATGCTTGTTTTCTGATTGGATGTTTTGGTTAAAGTTTTTTAAGGACACATATCTCCTGAACCCATAGATGAATTCTTTTTATATTTGCACTGTAGTTAGATCTACAGAGTACTACCCCAACCCCGCTCAGTGATCTTGATGTCAAGGTCAGGGACTTGGGGAATTTTTAGTCTTTTTTAAAGTTTTGTAATTGCATACTGATTCATAATGCTTTGCAGAGATTTAGTTTATACTTGAACTGATATTAGACTCTTTTTTGAGTTTTTACAAAACACCTTATACTTACCCCACTGGATGACCTTGAAGTCAAGGTCATCGATTTAGAATTTTGTCTTAAAGATTTTGGTTAAAGTTTTATATTTATGAAGACATAATTTCACAGTGCCACGATGATGGACTCAGTTGATACTAATACTTGGACTGATGTTAGATAATGGTTCAGGGTTTTGATACATCCTAGTAGCCCCCACCCCCCCCCCCCCCCCCTCCCCTTTCCCCCCTACCCGTCGGTTTTTTTACCTCAAGCTCATGGACTTAGAAATTTCATTTCATTTTCTTTTTATTTTAATTTTATTTTTAAGACTTATTTCTGAGATAGCTTTTGTTTATAAATGTGTTTTCATTATGGACAGCTTGCCTGAAGTTTTATGCATAGCAGTCCACATATCCCCCCCCCCTCCCGCTACCCGTCAGTGTTTTTTTTTACCTCAAGCTTGTGGACTTTGAAATTTCATTTCATTTTTTTATTTTAAGACTTATTTCTGAGATAGCTTTTGTTTATAAATGTGTTTTCATTATGGACATGCTTGCAGTCAATGCAGGTTATGTGACCTAGAGCAGCACATAAAGGACTATGGGGTCTACACCTCAATTTCACATTGGCGAAAAAAATTATTTTGGACCCTCAGATTCTGTAAATGATAAAATTCTCCATGATTTTCCAAACCGAAAACACCCACTTTGGTAGGCTTTAGTGCGTTTTTTAAGGTGTAGGGTTGTCACAAATGTCACCATATGTGAGAAAATCCTTTACGCCTATCATTTTCTCCCATGATAAAACCGCATGAAAAACGTATCTGTATCTTATTAACTGAGGCATTAGGCGTCTGTCTTAATAAAGTTTGCATAAAAACTATTAGTCATTGCTGCGCTGGATTCGTGTGAAATTTGGGTGTCGACCGCCTGTCTACTTCCAATTTACTCTAGGTCACGTGACAAGCTTAATCGTTTCAATATTCATATCTAGGGTATCTATGAATATTTGTTTTATGAATTATAACAGTTTTATATTCATTTACTTATTTTCCTTGCTTCTACTGCCTTAAATCTCTTAATATCCCTTACTTATTTTGAGCAGTATATATACTATGGTTGATCCAGAAGCAATGTCACTGCAGCTATCAAATCGTGTAAATTGAAAAGAACGCAACAAAATTTCATAATAGGTACCTGAATCTCTAAGCATTACGGTCTGAAAATGTTAAAAAAAAACATTTTGCACAGTTATCGAAATATACGGAAGGCATGGTAATGACACGCGCCGCACGTTAATAACATTATTGACGTTTCGGACGAAGCTTCGATATTGTGCCATTACTTTCAAAGTAGCATCTTCGTTGTTCCAGCATAGCACTTGTGTCTGTTCACCCATACTTGTCACGTCCCTATTTCATCTCTGTATTATTTGAAGGGTCTCGTTAAAGTCTTCAAACAAATGTCGAATTGCAGAACATCGATCTTCATGGGGTCTAAACAAGAGTGACGTTCCTGTCTGGCATTCCGCATGCAGGGTCCGAGGTTATAAAACTTGAGTATAATCTCAAACTCAAAATAAAGCACACTGATTTGCTGCTTCCGAGCATGTGCTCGGAAGCAGCCAATCAGTGTGCTTAATTTTGAGTTTGAGAATGTACTCAAGATTTATAACCTCGGGGCCAGGTCTTCCTGTTTTCAAACGATCCTCTAGCGACTCATCTGCGTCGCCATTGCGCTGATTCCACTTTTACTTTTTTATCAGCGTATGTCTGATTAAACAGCTGTTACACACAGTAGAGTTTCTAATGCCGTATTCCTAATATGTGACAAAAACGCATAAATGTGCGCTGACGCATGTGTAAATACAAATACTGTACAATACAAATCTCTTTTGTCATCTCAGTCCAATGACAACATGAGGAAATTGCTACAGTGGCTATAACAGAAACATAACTATGTCAGAAATCAACATTTTATTTTTCACTCGGCACTAACAAGCATTAGCATTAACTAGCGAACTTCAAACCGCAATAACGTTAGTGGGCGGAAGATATACTGTGCGTCGGTGGTATACTTTGAACGTCTATATAATTGGAATGGAAAAAGATTCAAACTTTATATTCATTCTGTCAATTAGAACTGAATTACAGTGAATCTTGATATAATTTTTCGCACGACTTTGCGAGGCAAAGACGTGCTATTATGCAATACCATTTACGCGAGCGCCTTTTTACAGATATTCACCTGTTGCGTTTAGCTCAGTTTCTACGTAGCAACAAGGGCTACCGTCTTGAAACTTGTCCCATAACTACATCTAGCGAAGATCTTCTGAAAGCAGTGATCCATATTGGGCCATGATCTACATTTTACGGTTGATCGACATATTAAAAGTATTCACCTGTTCCGTTTTGCTCAGTTTCTAAGTAACCACAAGGGCTAGCGTCTTCAAAATTGATCTGAAAGTAGCGATGCATATCTGGCCATGATCTATATTTCATGGTTGTTTGAACATAGAAAACAATCACCTGTTGCATCTAGCTCAGTGTCTAAATAAACGCAAGGGCTAGAATCTTCAAACTTGCTCCAAAGATACACCTGGGGAAGATCTACTGAAAGCAGTGATGCATATAAGGCCCTGACCTGTATTTCACGGTTAATTCAATATAGAAAAAAATATTTACCTGTTGCATTTAGCTAAGTTTCTAAGTAACCGCAAGGGCTAGAGTATTCAAACTTGCTCCATAGATACGTCTGGAGAAACAGCGAAAACAGCGATGCCTATCCGGCCATGACCTGTATGTCACTCTTGACTGATAAAAAAATTCACCTGTTGTACTAACTCAATAAGTCAATAAGTAACCACAAAGGCTAGTCTTCAAAATTGCTCCGTGGATACGTCTTTGGAAGACCTACTGAAAACAGCGATGCATATCAGGCCTTGACCTATATCTCACTGTTGATTGAACATAGAAAAAAATCACCTGTTGCGCTTAGCTCAGTTTCTAAGTAAACACAAGTGGTAGAGCCTTCAAACTTGCAGCTCCATGGATACATCTTTGAAAGATCTACTGAATGCTGCGTTGCATATTTGGCTATGACCTATATTTCATGGTTGATTGAACATAGAAAAAAATTTCACTAGTTCCGTTTAGCTAAGTTATTAAGTAACCACAAAAGCTAGAGTCTTCAAACTTGCTCCATATCTACGTCTGAAAAAGATCAAATAAAGGCCGTGATGCATATCGGGCCACGAGCGCTATTACATGGTCCAGTGAATTTGCCTCATATCTTGAAGACAAGTTGATGTACCCACATGATTCTAGGGATAATTACTCAGTATGACCCGATGTTTGACCTCAAAGTACCAGTAGGTCACAATGGCCTATATTTCTTGGTACAGTGATTTTGTCTCATATTTCTAACATTTTTTCATGGATTAGCAATTTACTTTGGCTCATGGTTTATGCTGACACTATGAGTGACATCATACTTATTTTAGGTCAGTTTGACCTATATTTCATGGTCTAGTGATTTTAGTCAAAATCTCGAACACTTTTTTTGTAGATTTTTATCATACTTTTGTAAATGCGTTGGGCTGACACTATAAGTGACCTCATACTAATTGTAGGTCAGTGTGACCTATACTTCATGGTCCAATGATTTAAGCTAATGTCTCTTACTTCTTATTTCACTGACTTGTATTATATTTAGTGTAATGGTATACTCAGATTCAGTGTTCGACCTCATAAGACTGTGACCAATATTTAACATCACATTGACATGTTCTTATCTCTGGCAATCTTTTAGATATTTGAAATTTTCTTAGAACTGATTATTCTGACACTGTAGTTGATTCATTTCACTTGCCCGGTACTATCCATATTATACTAGGGCTTGTTTAAGTGAAGCTCCCATAAGGCGCGCTTTCTGTCTTCTGACAATTCTTGTTATAATTATGCCACAATGAATTAACGTGCAATGGACACAGTGACATTACTTCTGGATCAGCCCTTGTATATGTCGCACCAACAGGGTGCATTTTAGTTAGCGAAACGGTCCTGACGCAATTGTACATCACTCTTTGTAGTCAGGACGCTGAAATTCAAAAAGGGCCTATTTTTCGAGTTTAATGCCCCGACAATTCGAAAGGATGAATTTGGTATATTATGAAAGTTTATCATCCCAACTTTAACTTAGGGTATGATGTGGTCCTGAAAAGTGGATCCAGGATGTAAAATAAGGGGAGATAACTGGGTACCAAAGAAATGCTAAAAATGATCGACTGCCTTTCTTCTTATTTTTATGTCATTTAAATCGGAGTTTCTTGCAAACAACATATGTTTTAGAAAAAGCCTATTATACTGCTAACGACTGATACTTATTAGCTTTCTATCCATTTTGGCTTAAGCCCGTGCCATTCAGTTATAGACGTTACATATGAGAATATTCCCAAAATGTAAATAAATTGAAGGCAGAATCGTTTTGTTTTCTTTTGCTAGTATATCCTCCTTTAAAATCATCTTTAAACATTAGAAGAATTACAGCCTGCTTGATTCCTTGTCATTCGCCTATGTTACTTCTTGAATTAACGTAGAATTAACGTAGATAACATTTATACAAAATGTATTCCATTACATCACAGCTAATCAACAACCTTAACCAACTCCCAGGAAACTCTCATAATTACGTTCCCGTTGCAGCTCGCATAATTCTACACGCAGAACTTAATACGCCATCCGCTCACATGTTCCACCAGCTTGGCTGGCTCTCAGTCTCAAATAGACTGAAATACAACAAAGCTGTACTTACTTACAGAGCACTGAACAACTTGACCCCAACATATATTTCAAATCTGTTGAAACCGATGTCACTAATGCACCCGTTAAACTTAAGATCGTCGAATAATGGTTCCTTATATATACCAAAATCCAGAACAGCCCTATACGATGGATCTTTTTCCTGCTCAGCGCCCAAACTTTGGAATGCTCTTCCTCAGACTTAGAAATGCTGGTTCGCTAAACGTTTTTAAGAAAAGCATTAGAGCTATTTTACAGTCTTAAATTGTTCCTGCCTGTACACACTGTATATTATAGTGACCTGTGTAAACGCTGTGCGGTGCACGCCCTGTGTAGTGCTGCTGGTTTTGCATCTATTGGTGCAGGTGGGAATGTTGTTTGGACATTGGTTTCCGCCACATGCCACCTGCACCACTGAGCATGCACCACTGATCATGCTCCTCTGCACGTCTTTGCACCGCAAAGTTGCAGGGTCTGCAGTTTAGCGCAACCTCGTTTGTGGTACTCAGTGTATTTTAAAAGTCATTGGATTTTAAATTCATGTCTTATCGATTTTTACCCTATTACCTTTTATGTTTTATACGCTCTTTTTATGTCTTAATTTTTGTGCCATTGAATCATTATTTCTCTTGTATTTTATGATGTATATATGTATATTTTATTTTGTTACAGAGGGCCATAAGGTAGAATAGCTATCAGCTAATTATGTCACCCTCTTAAAATATTGTGTAAATAAAATAAAAATAAATACGGTATTCAGACATTTTTTAAGAAATATTGTTAACAGAAGGTTGTCGCTATTTTCACCACGCAGTTTAAGGCCTTTGCAAGCTGCGTTTTATACGTGAAACAGAAAAGAGAGTTGTTATGTGTTATAAGACTTGACAAATACTGAACAAACAGTCTTTTTTGCTATTTCTTTCTTCTTGTAGCAACGCTCAATACTTTTGCTGACATGAACAACGGTTCAATTTTCTTGCTGCGCTTCTCATGACACTAACATACGTGACTTTTAGTCAAAGCAATAAATTGAGAGATAGAGAAGATAGTACCCCAAGGGAAATAAAACTACTGATGCTCTGAACATTGTTATTTATAGTGGTGTCAGTCAAGTGACAATCAAACATCATTGTTCTTTTTAATATAAATAAATATAAAATTAGGGAATTACTAGTAATTTACACTACAAAACCGGCTGTTATGAATATTGAAAACAAAATCGGTTCACAGAGACTAGAAATTGAAAGACTACAGAAAGGTGAGGAAACTAAAATACACACTGGAATTTATTGACATGAGGCACAGAAAAGTATCTGCCAAATCGAAAATAATCATCAGCTAACAAAGTACGCATTCTTTTATGATGTTTGCATGGAGGTATTTTTCGTTACCAATAAAAACGACAGTGCTCAAGTGAAAGTTTCAGTTAAAATCAAGAAACAATCCAATTATATCACTTAATTACAATGTTTCATTGAATTGATCTTTTTGGTCAATTTTTAAAGTCCCTAAAGACGGTGATACATCATGTGCGTGGTAGTACAACCTCGGAAACATTTTAACTTCTTATTAGTTAATGTTACTGCTAATCAAAATTTTCACTGCCGAAATGCTACACGTTGAGATAATGTATTTTCACAGCCTCCCGCCTCCGGTCAACTACTCGGCGTCCGACTGTAAGTGAAGTGTAACATTTTGTAACATTTTGAGTGCAGATAATACTATGTAGGAATAATGTGGCAAATATTGTGAATTACCCGATCCGTTACCATAAACACTGACAAAACTCCTAATTAGACTGATGAAGGGACATCTTATAAGTTACGGTATTTTCCTTCTTTCGTTAACTCGTCACAACAAGAATACTTTTAATAGTTTGCCTTATAACTGATGAGAGCGCTACAAACCGGTAACGTGGATGACATTTCAGCATGTAAACCTTGGTACTTAATTGGAACACTGACAGTTTCTTTAAATGGATACGTAATTAACGGTCGAATACGCAATTCAAGTTCAATTTTGAGACTTTGTTTTAGATTTAAGTTGAGATGGAATGAAGTACCGTATCATAATATTTTAGCTATAAAAGCTTTCGTGCTTCATTTTTGCGATTGTTTGCTCAATAATGATAAAAGTATACAGTTTAAATACACATGATAAGTTAATTGTAAAGACTGAAGGCTTGAGGCATGCAGACATTGAGGCCTTGAAAGCAGCTTATTCACAAACAAATATTATCGTTTGATACTGAATGAAACAATGTTCGAATTACAATTATGTAACGCAGTATAACGTCTATCCATGTTGATGCTTTTATTTCTTCTGTTATATACGTGATATACATATGATGACTGTTGACTGAGCCGTTTGAAACTTCATTTTTCGTTGCGTATTCAAATGTCTGAAAACATCCATGTTTATGACACAACGCCTACGTGCTGTTGCTGCATTAGAAGGAAGTGTGAGGTTGCGCGAATAAAACTAGTTAAAGCCCCTGATAGATTATGTACAACTGTCTATACAAGTATGAAAACTTCTACATGCGAATCCCACTGGTTGATTTTCTTGCCTTGTGGTTGCCTCTTTATATAGATGTCCTTTGTGCTTTCTATTTTGTTTTTGTGGTTTAAAATAAAAAAAAATAGGTAAAATTAGATGTATTAAATGTTTGAATTTATATTGTATTGTTTTGTTTTGGTGCTTACTTATGTACAGTTCCTCTGTTTTGGAATGGAGTGTCTGTTACCAAAGATGTGCTGTTCCGTTTTGTCGTATGCATGTTTCCCATCTTGTTTTGGTGTCTTGGGTGGGCTGTGTTTTGTAATTGTTGTCTTCCTTGGTAATGTTATTTACATTTTTCTATGTACGTTTTCTACATCTCATATACGTAAACTTTGCTCTGCATGCATATCTAATGAATGCACTGTAACAAAGTAGCAGGAAACAAATCAATATAGTCAAAATGTAAACGAGTTTTATTACCCGGAGAGACGTGCGAACTTGCAAAATTACGCTGTTCACAATGTTCACAATGGTTTCAACCACCTACTGGAGGAAACAGCAATCCCACAACTCTGCTAGTTTTTATCATATGCATATTACTGAATAGCTTCTTTTGATATCTAAGTAGTTTACGTTGTAATTACTCTTCAAAGCATGACGTTTGGTAATTGTTTGAACATAAATTTGAATGCTGTTCAGTTTTCCCGCCTGTCAGTAAGTGCAAATATTCGCTAGTACATTGTCTTTTTCAATTTTGAGACTTCCATCATGACATTTGTGCCAATCCAGCTAAACATATTTACAGATGCTGTCAAAATACTTCATTTACACACTTAATACCAATTACATGTATAAAACTTCATTTTGTTAAAGTACTGAATTAGCTTTTAAGACAACGGGAACATGCAGAGTCAAAAGCACTATGCATATTTTCAAAAACATATTTGAACGAGGAAATGATTTAAAGTTGAAATATTATTTCATTTTATTTGTTATTTTAGTTTCATGGGTAACATATATAATTTGTATTATTTGCTTTGAAAAGCTTTTCGAATTTTTGTTTTACAAATTATAATAACTATACTATAATGCAGTAAAACAAATATGATCCTATTTTTGTATTCTACATCTTTATATATCTTCTGAATCGTCTTCATTCATTACTCTTTTTATCAAAATTGTATTAAGTAACGTATGTAACAATCGAGCAGTAACAGACACACGCCAGTGATAATGTGAATGCGTAAGTTGTTGAAAGTCTTTTCAGACCCAGAAGTGGATGGGATGGTTTTCTTGTTAAACTGCAAAGCACGGGGAAAATTAAAATTTTAAATTCAAATTGAAATGAACGTCTGAGGAAAACGAAATCCATGGTGGTGGTTAGACTCCAAAGAGAAACGTTTTATGAAGTACAGAGTGCAGTGTCATTATCATTGGATATTTGCGAGTCATCTGCCCTATAATTCTATGCGCAGTTTGATGAGAATCTGGTAGACAGCGATTTATTATGAAATTTAGTACCTTCAAACACCAACAATTGGTAGGATGAATTATCCTTGTGTAAATATGTGTATACACCGGTTTTCTGAATATTTTAAGCATGCATTTGGTAAATTATTAAAGAAACTGATACTTTGCACACAGATACGTCATTTCATGAATTAATCAGAAAACTTTAGTGCACTTCTACATGGACAGAATTATAACGTTTTCATTTTGAGCAAATTAAGGTTTAAAAGGGGTAGGGGTGAAAAGGGGTAATTAAAAGCACGGGATCCTATTTCAGTGACCACATCATACCCTATCATAAAGCCCAAATGTTGTGCTTATCAAATTTGGTAAAAATTTCCTTTCGAATCGCCGGGGCATTAAAGTTGCATTTTTTCGGCTTCAGCGTCCTGACTATTGCTTATCAGTGCTCCAGACAAGAAGTGGCAACAGACCCACGCGTTGCGACCCCTCAAAAGAACCGTCTAGTGTAAGATGAATTCTCCAAGCGCAGCGTGATGAGCGTCCACGGTCTACGCCGAGGCGATTTTAATGCTGTCTAACAGAATACGCTTCATGGGTACAGTTCATTTCCCAGCCGGGTATTTTACTTCTTTAAACCCATTAATGCCTAGCGTCTCAAAAAAGGGGCGTAAGCAAACAGTGCAGACCCAGATCAGACGCCGCAGAATGCGGCCTCTGAGTAAGGTCTACACTGTTTCCATTAAATATAGATATTTCTGAAAAAAAGAAAATAAGATAAATTACAGACACCCCTAAATTGGAAATATAGAGTGGAATCGGGTAACTTCGGACATCGGGTAAATTCCGACATACCATTGCAAACAGTAAAAATCCAGATGAGACGGCTCATCAGGATTTTCACTGCTCGCCCAGTAAATTTTGTTTAAATTACAAACGACTGACATATAAAGGAAACAATGTCACTGTCCGAATTTACCCGCTGTCCGAATTTACCCGACTTTCCTATACCTATCCAATGTATATGGTAGAAGTGTCCACTTGGTATAATGGAACTTCTTTTTGCAGCTACTACTTTTCCAAACTGCTGGAATGGAGTCCAAGGTTCGTCATACAAGGGTACTAAATCAATAGCTGCCTCTGGGGTCCCGTGTCAAAGATGGGACAGCAACTTTCCACATGACCATGACTACGTGGATGACGACGCTGCATTTGCGAGTGACGGATCAGTGGCTAATGCTGCCAATTACTGCCGTGACCCTGCGTTTGATTTTAATGAACCCTGGTGTTATACTTCGGACCCGGACTCAGATATGGAACCCTGTGGTATACCAGAATGTTCAAGTAAGCTTTAGAAATGAATTTCTTTTTCTTTTCTTTTTTTTGAGATTTTACCGATGTGTAAGAGACTGACCATTTGATATTCTAGTGGGCCTGGTATTCTTGATGGAGACAGGATTTTTTTTTCAATGGATTTTTTTTCTTTTTTTTTCACCTTGAGGGAACTGATTTCTTTTTTTTTCGCAGCGCAGCCGCGTATAACTTCAGTATTGTTCCACATTTCACAAGATTTCGCTGGTCAAATAACGCGTGTCAAAATTTAGCCAATAATCACGCTGGTCTGGCACTGTTCAACATAGGCAACGAAGGCAGCGTACTAAAATCTCGATTTATTCGCATACTTCTTACATTAATTTCAAAATATCATTCTTACGGACCCGGCAGTTTGTTAGACCCCTTAGTCAGACCAGATTTTCGAAGAAATTCTGTCTAGTATAAATGCAGTGCTTGAATAAGTTTTTCACCAATTCGTTGTCTGGTCGTTGTAGCCCAAAAATTGTTTTCAAGTATTTCTTGAATATGCATATCAATTCAGAAAAACTTCTGATTCCTATTTCAAGAGTCGGGGGTCGGATGGTCCGTGAGACTATACTTCTGAAACAACCTTATCCTGATGAGCAGAGCAAGCAGGCTCCTTGTGCGTTGTCTTCGTTGCCTGTGTTGAATGCCAGACCAGTGTGATAATATCAAAGATCAATGAATATTTAATCTTCGTTTTTTATATTCGTACTGTACTGCGTGAATAGTAGCATTCTGTCAGATATTTATTCAAAATGTTTCACTTGCTTGTAAATTTACAATAGAAATTTTATATTAAACAGTCGTGGATATTCAAAACTTTCTTTGTTTTTCGAAGTAGATCTGCTGTCGATTTCTTCTTTCGGTTTAATCCGAGGATCATCATAAAAGTTTTGTCACAGGCATTATTTCTTGAAAACCAAAACAATTATTTACCTCAAAGTAATGCCATTCAAAAGGCATACCGTTTGTAATAATGCTGTAGAAAAATGTTTTTCGTATCTTTAAAAGTGCATTTACAATCTGCTTCGAAAAAGGTATATCCTTACTATACTGGCATAACTTGCAGCTGGACAATTTTAAAGGCGCCGCAATTCCTTCATAACAACGCCAACTATTATAAGTCGGTGCCTATAATTCTCCAGGCACAGATAAACATAGCACAAAAATCTCAGAGTCATTCAAAGCATTTTATGAAATTTACAGTACTGGGTATGAAAGGCTAGATGCAGCAAAATGCTTAAAAATCTTTCTAGTTATGATCAAAGTGCTATCTACACTGTAAAAAATATGTTTAGAATCAATGCAAAAAATGCAGTCCGATTTTTTATATGTTTAAATCGTAACATGTTCAATTTGCAACATGTTTAGGTTTATATTTAGAAATTAAACATGTACAAAACTGGTTATATTTACCTTTTATTTTGAAAATTTCCTCTGTCAACTTTTTCGTCTTTTTTTTTTCGTTCTTCAACGGGGAAAAAAGAGAATGGATTCATCCGAAATGCGTAACAGAATAAAACGTGTTTAGCAGACTTTTTCCGGGAAATAATAGAAAAGGCGTACATGTTTAGCTATATGACATATTCCTAAACATGTTCACACCTAAACATTTAACCACTTAGCTAAGCGCGATTTTTGCAGTGTATATCTGTATAAATGAATACCTTTTTAGGCTTCTAAAATAAATATTTCTTGAAGCATATCATTGACACTTATTCTTTATCAAAAGTTTAAAAAGTACCCTAAAATGGCGCTACAGTGATTTCTTGATGGTCACCTGGATAGTACATTCAGTGACATCCTAGATATTCTTCGTGTGGCGAATAATCCATTTATATCATTCATTTTTCCATACAATGTCTTTGAATGCTACAGGCATTATCTCCGAAAATTTCAGTTACCTGTGATATATAGTTATTGAAATGTGAAGCATGCTTTACTCAAAAGCAGAAACACAAAAACAAGAAAATATGAGCCGCGACGCGAGAAAACCAACAAAGTGGTTGTGCGCCCAGTGCAGACTCAGATCAGCCTGGGCATCCGCCCAGTCTGATCAGAGTCTTCGCTTTCCGCATGGAGGTAGCTTAGACTCTTAGCTACCCTCTTAGTGCTTAGCAAAGAGTCTGATCGGACTGGGCGGATGCACAGGCTGATCTGAGTCTGCGCTGGGCGCACAACCACTTTGTTGGTTTTCTCGTGTCGCGGCTCATATGTCAGTGCCTGTGACTAACACATTACATTAGCACGTAGCTCAATCATCTTTTTGAACCCTCCGTGCGCTTGATATCATTGTAAAGAAAATGGACAGCTCTTTCTTTTGATGTCTTCTAAGAAAGACTAGCACTCCTGTGAACAAGTAATGAGTCCAGTGACAGAACTTTTTGGATGACCCTCGTACACACAAACAAACAGTGCATCATGTTGGTAACTGTTGTGAAATCAGGCCAATCTTGACCGCGGTCCATTTTGGTATTCCAAATTGGACAGCTCAATTTTGAGATAGGTTATTGTCGCTACCCAGTGTCAAAATTACGGCTGTGGGTGCCTACCGACATAGCTCACTTGACTCATATTTTATGAATTTTATCGTCAACTCTTGACCTAGAGACGTATTACAAAACACACTTCCATTTAATCTGCGCCGATTATCTTTTTTTAAAGATCTTTCTTGATACGAACTACCACGATTTTTTTTATTTAATAAGCTGAACTATCAGATCCTAATTTTTTTGGCCTCACGTATATGTGCTACACACATAAGAAAATATTCATGTGACTGTGTGTTTATTTTCTTACAAATAGAAATGGGACTTTTGATCAAATCAAATTAAATCAAATCAAATCTTTATTTGAGCCGCGACAAGAGAAAAACAACGTGGTTGTGCGCCCAGCGCAGACTCAGATTAGCCTGGGCATCAGCCCAATCCAATCAGACTCTTCGCTAAACGCTTAAAGGGTAGCTAAAGGTCTAAGGTACCTAAATGCGGACAGCGAAGACTCTGATCAAACTGGGCGGATGCCCAGGCTGATCTGAGTCTGCGCTGGGCGCACAACCACTTTGTTGGTTTTCTCGCGTCGCGGCTCAAATCTTTATTTGGTCTAAAAACCCATACAGATGTTCGATCATCACCAAAACATGAACAATATCTGGACTTACACTTAAACATTTTAACTACACTAAAGTAATTTAAGTCAATGATCAACCAATATGACTTGTACGTTTACTCCATATTTAAAAGCAAGCTCACCAGTCATATTTTGATCATAAGTAGGATTCCACAGCTGGGGCTTACACTGGTATATATACAGACAAAGCTTATACTATAGGTACCTATAACCTATGTTTAACCAAAATACATTTGACTTATTACTTTAACATGTCTATCATTAGTGGACTTTCGTTCAAGTGAGCTCCAGGTAAGTTGGGGCTTCGAGGACAATTCGGGAACAGCCTTTCCCTTCCTCCCCAACAAACAACAAAAAAAAATAAATAAATAAATAAAATGAAAATACATGTACACATGTTATGACTCTTCACTAGAACCGTCTCGACCACTAAGTTCTATTGATGGGTCACAAAACATGTACTACCTAAGAATAATAATGAATTATCACCCCTAAATTATCCCCGGCATCCCTCCAACATGGAGCCCATATATTATGTATATCTAAAAGTAATTGAGCCGCGACATGACAAAACTAACAAAGTGGTTGTGTGCACAGCGCAGACTCAGATCAGCCTGGACATCCGCCCAGTCTGATCAGAGTCTTCGCTGTCCGCGTGGAGGTAGCTTAGACCCTTAACTAGCCTTTAAGCGGTTAACGAAGAGTCTGATCTGACTGGATGGATGTCCAAACTGAGCTGAGTCTGCGCTGGGTGCACAACCACTTTGTTTGTTTTTCTTGTGTCGCGGCTCAATTCAAGTTGATCCTCCAACCAGGATGACATCAGTCAGTTATAGAAAATAATGAATATTTTTCTATTTTAACCAAATCAGTAATTTTGCACCTTGTTTCTCACATAAAATCATGGTTCTTTCTGTAATCAGGCAAAGGGCATGGTTTAGCTTGCTTTTTCATACCAGTTCCTGGAGCATAGCACTCTCTCAATCCGTGGTACACATACCAACATCCCTGTATGAGTTTTCTGCTATTAAAGTGGCATCATTGCCCATTGCCGTAATGGCTTTGTCTCCCCCTATGATGATGGGAGACAACTTTTCTTCAACCCATATTTTGCATATTCTATACTGAAATAATTACGAAAACGGCACAGTAAAGTCTAAAAATAAAGAATTAATACAATGCTGCATGAAAAATATAAAAAACTATAACTAGAGACAGACAGACAAACAGACAGAAAGATAGAAAGACCTACAGTAACAATCAACAAGCAGAAAAACATAAATGCTCTAACTGACTTTGACACTGAAATGTATCAAAGATGCAAGATAAAAGATGACGTCGCTTGACGACAAGGTCACATGATCAACTGTCCTTCATCCGTGTTTGAAGCTAGTTGCTCTATGAAGTTTACCTAGGGAAGTCAGTGGCAAGTGTAAATATACTCGTAGGAATGGCTTGGCAAGACTCGTCATTCGAAAGCGACTGTACTGGTACCATGGATGCAGTGCCACGTAAGTGGAAAGTAATATACAATGCTCGCTGTAGATTTTTAACGACTGTGGAGCCTTTTTATTAGCATATTTGGTCAGCGGTGATAAGATAATCATGTATGTACTGTGATGTTGAACACCAAAACAAGACTTTTATAAACTAATAAATCTTTCGAACGCTGCTTCTGTTCTCGCCTGATAAACTTGCTATCGAAAGACACTAACATCACACCTGGTTAACTATCTTTTCAAGGTTGTAGCGAAACGAAAAAGAGCTGTTACGAAACTAAAAAGAGTCAAAGTTACCAAACGACCTGGTCAACAGGTCTGACTCTTTTTCAATTCGTAACAACCCTTTTTCGTTTCGTAATAGTCCTTGTATAAAGGCTACATAATTAACCAGGGTTTAACATGGTTTTCTCTATATTTCAGACCTGCCATGCGAAGCGGATTATGAAACCGGGGTGGTTGACTCTGTAACTTTAGAAGAAATGGCTGTGGAACTTGATGATAGAGAGGGTAGGAGTAATAACTGAGCCGCAACAAAGTGGCATGTGCGCCCATTGAAGACTCAGATCAGTCTGGGCAGCCGCCCAGTCTGATCAGAGTCTTCACTGTCCGCGTGGGGCTAGCTTAGATCCTTTCATACTCTTTAAGCGCACATCGAAGACTTGATCAGGCTGGGCAGATGCCAAGGCTGATCTGAATCTTCGCTGGGCGCACATGCCACTTTGTTGAGCCATCCAGTCTGATCAGAGTCTTCGCTGTCCGCGTGGGGCTAGCTTAGATCCTTTCATACTCTTTAAGCGCACGTCCAAGACTTGATCAGGCTGGGTAGATGCCTAGGCTGATCTGAATCTTCGCTAGGCGCATATGCCACTTTGTTGGTTTTTTCGTGTTTCAGGGGAAGCAACTCTGCGGTTTTCAGTTTTGCCTCCCTTCTCAAGTGTACAGATTATTTGGCAATAAAATATGTTTAAACTAACAAAGTGGGGTCGACTCTCAAAGAAAATAATTTGCTTCTATGAGAGCCAGTTAATTTCTGTAAAAGTTGACCTTTTCTGGTAGAGGTTTTTGGTGTGTAGGAAAGCAATCAGTTACTTGGTAAAGTTATCTGCCTTTGAAAAAAAAAAACACTTGGGGATGTACCATACACCTGAAATGAGTAACAGTTGCGAAAAAAAAACCACATAAAAGTTTTGTTACATCTTTAGCCTTTACAGTGCAAAGAACCACAGGCACTCGAGTCAGTGTTTTGTCTGAAAAGTCGCAAATGAGGTATGATAAAAAAATTATGAAGACCCTTTCAGTTATAAATTAACATATACAGAATTTAGTGCGGAAGATGCCATTTTGTGTTTACTTATTCACTATCATTAAAGCCCCAAAGCCTGAAAAAATAGGTGATACTCAAATAGCCCGATAAACGGAAATACTCCGCCGAATACGCGCTTACTCGGATGCAATCAGCGAGACAGAGTGTCTGTAGAAATCAAGTAGGAGAGTCCCACGTATTAACTTGAGAGCTGAGGCGTTCCCCCACCGAGCCGCCTTAGCCGCTATAGCCCGAGACTGATGACAGCCACGGACCAGGAAGCAGACATCTGTTGCAGCGAGAAATTGCAAAAAGCAAACATAAGCCAAATTCCCCTACGATATATGTCGCAATGGCCCCATCTTCGCCAGTTGTGACGTATTCACCACCTGGCCAGTTTATGACAAAATTATTTTGCAGGGCATGCCTGTCCCATGTTTGGACCCGCATGGATCATATGAAAGATAAATCTTAAAATGGATTGGCATGACTGATTATGACTGGCATGTATAAGATCTGTTTATTTTCAAATACATATTCTTCTGTTAATAGGGATCAATGTCATCTTGAAGGATGAAAAGTATAGGCTCAATTGTTGTGGAACCGTGAAAAAATGGCTATTTTATTTGGATACTGAAGGAGAAATTCATCTACAGATATGGCGGCACGACGACCAAGGGAATTACATTCTCAAAGGAGAAAACATTTTTATATATACCGACGGTAAGTCGGCCCAACGGGCACATGACATCCAAAATGATGTCGTACTGACATCGATACGACATTATGCACATGGCGTCGAAATGACGTCGTACCAACGTCGTTACATCTTCATTACGCCACATAAACGTCAGAACAATGTCAGTTGGACGTCCAGTGCCTGCTGGGTGTTCTTACAGATTTGCATGTATGCATTTGTTGTACTTTGCACAGAAAGAATATAATATAATCGCGACACGAGAAAACCAACAATGTGGTTGTGCGCCGAGCGCAGACTCAGATCATCCTGGGGATCCACCCAGTTTGACCAGACTCTTTGCTAGGCGCTTAAGGGGTAGCTCAGGGTCTAAGCTACCTTTATGCGGTCAGCGAAGACTCTGATCAGACTGGGCGGAATCCCAGGCTGATCTGAGTCTGCGCTGGGCGCACAATCACTTTGTTGGTTTTCTCGTGTTGCGGCTCATATATGAACGTATTTTAAGAAATTAGGCTAGCATTAAATGATATATATTCATCATCACATAAACCTTTTGAGCAACCAGTGGATTATATCGCGCTTTATACTAAATTATGTACCTAATATTTCGCTGATAAATCAGCTTTAAGTCTATTTTTACTATTCTATTCTATCCCATAACCTTACTGGGTCGTTGGGGCACCACAGATGACTTCGAAACAATCCCTTTCCTCTTTGTCCTGTTTTCAGCTGCCCTAGCTGAGCTGGCAAAGGCCTTAAGTAGATACTTTTAAATGGCACCTACAGATGAATCATCAGGACAATGGGGTTCAACAGTCCTGTTCCATATAGGCGAAAACACTGATCTCTATAGTTTTGCGTATCAGACGCGACCTATTTTTTACGCAGTTTTATACAAATTTTCAAGGATATGACAGATCAGAATATTTTAATATTTTTCAGATCACGAATTGTCTGTTCAGGAAGAAGAAATAGGTTTAAAGCACAGAATATCATTCGACCAAGGCGATTTTATAGGATGGTAAGTATTTTAGACATTTATATTTAATAGAATGGTAAATCTACTGCTGTATATTTTCGGTTATAAGGCGTGTCTTTTTCCCTCGAAACAATTCCAAAATTCTAGTTCCGTCTTAGAAGACACGTAGAAGTAACATGATTGTTTATCCCCTCGGGGATAACCATATTAAGTTAGGAATTCGTACTCGATTGTACACCGTTTCCTTTTGCTGAAATAGGGTCCCACTATTTCCCGGTACTCCTACATTTGGCGCATCCTGCTGCAAGATTCTCACCAACATCGCTAATGCATGATTTTTATAGCTTATTTCACCCTATACAAGCAATTACCCGATAGTTCAGTTTGTCCCTTAAGAGTACAGATCAATAACAAGTTGTACTCGATTATGCGCCGTTTCGTTTCGCTAAATGCGGGTCACACTATTTTCCGGTATTTACTCCCATATTTTGGCGCACCCAGCTGCAGGGCCCCTCCCAGCATCACAAAGGCGTGAGCTATAAAACTTGTCCTGACACTTCATCTCACATACTAAAAGCATCTCACCTAATACAAGCAATAACCAGAGAGTACATTCCACTTAGAAAGAGCTGTCACTAAACAGTACAGGTCACCTAACAAAAGTTAATAGCACTGAAGCTCACCTGTTACAAGCACTCACTAGACAAAAGGAAAAAAGCTGTCAAACTCGCCCCTTACCTACAGCTTTAACAAAGTCCAAGAATACAATAAAATTAACTTGCATTGCGACAAATTTTCTACTTTACCACTTGCATCCTATAGATTCATTGCTAAGGGATAACCTCTCAAGCTTTTTCAAAAGCTAAACTTGTTTCTCTTAAAGGAATAAAATTAATGTTTAATACTGCAAATTAGGACTGCCGACAAACACTGTATATACATCAAATTCATTAATTCTTCAAGATTTATATAAAACTGAAAACAAAAATGAAATGGCACGTCTGATTTTGCGACAAACTTACGAGTAGTCTGTGTTTCGAACGAAGCACGAAGTTAATCGATGCTGTGCTATGTGTATTCGATGGGTTGGTAAATCTGGAAAACAGAATATGTTAGTAGCATTGTAAAGGCATGGCAAAATCCAGTTATCGAAGATAAAGGTTTCCCAATTACTGGAGTTAAAGGTTTCCTAATTACCGAAGATAAAGCTTTCACAATTACCGAAGATAAAGGTTTCACAATTACCGAAGATAAAGGTTCTCCAATTACCAAAGATAAAGGTTTCCCAACTACCGAAGATAAAGGTTCCCCAATTACCAAAGATAAAGGTTTCCCAATTACCGAAGATAAAGGTTCCCCAATTACCAAAGATAAAGGTTTCCCAATTACCGAAGGTAAAGGCTTCCTAATGCATTAAGGTATTTACCCATCTCCTTGGTTATAAGACGGCTTATTTGCCTTTCAAAAACAATATAAAACCTGGATCTGTCTTATAAGGCAAATCTATATTTTTTATTGTTGAAGAAAGTAAAACCCTTCTCACAGCAAACACCGCTTTAAAGTCGAATATAACGGTACCTGGCAGGCACACTACCTTGAATCAATATAGGGATCAGACATGGTTTTTCATGCATTAACGTTTGCCAGGTCCCGAGGGAGATGTTGGAAACCGAGGCCGAAGGCCGAGGTTTTCAACATCTCCCAAGGGACCTGGCAAATGTTAATGCATTGGAAACAAATGTTGAATAAATTTAACGAATAATTTAACGAATTATTCGTTAAAATTGAGAAAAAAAAAAACATGGCACAATATTTTGTCAACGTTTGACAGCCAACTCGCTAGTGCATCTTTTTACTAATATTCGTCTTCCGGGCCCGAGAGCATTCAGCTATTCAAAATGGCTGCCATCATCCAAGATGTTGTCCAAGATGGCCGTTGTAGTTGATACAAAATAGATTGCAAATTAATCAACAAAAAGCAGATATTTGAGCAATACAAGTCTGATCCATTCATGTACCATCCTGCAGCTCTTGATTGCTGAAAGCTTAAGATGCATGTTTTCTTTAACACTTATTTACTCGCCATTTGGCATCGTACAAATGTAAACAACATCGCTTTAAACCTGAGTCACGACGATGACGTCAGATAACAAAGGCATGATGACGTCATATAGGCATACATAGGTAGCGCACCACAATTTTTTTGTAATTTGACCGAAACGGAAGAGACAAAGCTGCAGGGCAGATTTCTTAGTGCCCCGGCACAAGCATAATGCAAGTTCTGTCATCGTGCATCAACAGCGCGTGAAAACCCTTGTTGAAACACGGCTTTTCGTCGGTTGATGCACGGCTGTTAATACCTCTCGGCACTGCTTTTTATGCAATAACCTTGATTCAACGTCATACACAACCTTGAATCAACCTTGATTCAACGTCATGACGTCGAATCAAGATTGATTCAAGGTTGTGTGCCCAGTGGGTAGGCAATGCTCTTCTATTTAAGGTATTCTCAAGGAGAGGGTCAGATACCTCATACAGAAGATGGGGATGAGCTTGGAAATCTACTGCTGGAGACCACAGCGGCGCCATCTGTTGGAGACCCTGTAAATTTTGGTGATGCAGGCGTTGCAAATACACACGAGTATGCTATAGGACTCGTCGTAGCACAAAGTAAGTTGAAGCGGGTGTCTCACCTAGGTTAAACTGGTGGATTTCTTTAACGGTGTGGCTATTGCCAGTCGACTGTCAGTAGCGAATTTACGTTAAAATCGCACATTGACAGTTGACTGGTAATAACAATTTCACGCTGAAATCGCTATTGCCAGTGTTTGTCATCACCGTGTTTATGTTTAATTTTTATGTGACAATTCGCTCATGCGTAAGCCTCCACGGAACATTCAGCTAACTCAATTTCCTGAGCTGTTGTAACTGCAGCAAGGGTGATATGTCGAAATTCGGATTAACCCCCCTCGCCACCCACCCACACACGCACGCACACACGCGCGCACACACACACGCTATCATCTGTTTAGTGATTGTTGTTTGGGTTCATTCATTCTGCTTTTCTGTTAGTCTTTGAGAATTTGTTGATTATTATTATTGTTTATATGTTGAGGCTAAAATGAAGTTTAAACTAGTGCAGACCCAGATCAGAATGCTGGTCTGAAAGTTGTGTGGCGGTCATAGAGCTCTCCCTGTAGTACTATGTTCGTCACTATAGTTACATGAAAATTATTTTTAGTTCACCTGAGCAAGAGGATGCGAAGCCTCCGTTGACGTCCGTCCGTCCACAATTTCAAACCACTTCTCCTCTGAAACCGCTGGACCAACTGTAACCAAATTTCATATATAGCCTTCAGGGCTCATGGGAACGAAAAATTATTCAAACGGTCCTGGTCACATGACCAACATGGCCCCCATGCCCTTATATGGTAAAAACCTATAAAAATCTTCTCTTCCAGAACAATGGAACCGATGGCCTTGAAACTTGGTATGTAGCATTAGGTACAGGAGTGCTATCAAGATTGTTCAAATGATGACCTTGGGTTGACCTTGAACTTTTTAATGGCAAGGTCAAATTTGCTTTCTGGTGCTTTTGTATGGAAAAATGCTAGAATAGAAGATTTCATGGGCATTGTTGAAGATTTTGGCCTAATAATTGATATACACAGTCATCTTAATGAGTACATGAAGATTTATTAGTACAAGAGGTCAAGGGCATTCTTTGCCTCTGACCCTGGTCTCTCATATTTCGATAAATTTCAAATATCTCCTAAAAAACCTCTAGGCCACTTATAATCAAATTATAACCAAATTTCACAGAGAGCCTCCAGGGGTTGAGGGAACGAAATTTTGTTCAAACGACCCAAGTCACATGACCAACATGGCTGCCATGCTCATATATAGATAAAATTTAAATATCTTTTTCTCCAAAGCCAACAGACAGATGGCCTTGACACTTGGTATGTATTATCGAGTACTCAAGTACTACCAAGATTGTTCAAATGATTGACCTGTACCTGTTACCGGCAAGGTCAAATATGGTAAAGTGCTAGAACATAAGATCTCATGGGAATTATTGAAGATTTTGGCTTAAAAAAATGGTTTATACTGTCATCTTAATGGGTACATTAAGATATGAGAGTACAAGAGGTCATTGTCATTTTTTTATCTTTGACCCAGGTCTCTAATTTTTTGACAATTTCAAACATCTCCTCAAAAGCATATGCCTCTTTCTTGGTTTTCTTGTGTCGCGGCTAAATTGTTGGTTTTATTTATGTATTTTCCTGTTTAGTTTATCATTTTTTTGGTATTTACGTCAGTTGGTTAAGGTGTATTGGTTCACTTTTAGGGGAGCTATTTAATCGATCATTAGACTTGGTATTACCTTTCCAAAACAGTCCCATAGATTACAAGACGGATCTAAATCTTTAGGACTTTTTCGGGAGAAGAAAACCTAAATGTATGGCTGAATTACACAAGATAGATTAACATATTACATCATGGACCTTTTCACCGCCACTTCTCCTGGTGAAGCGGCGTACTAATACGCCAAGGCGCTACGTGCTATTAAATCAGCAGTGATCAATGAAATTTTCCACTCAATGTCTACGCACAGTAATTTACACTGAATTAAATGACTCGAGAATAATAATTTCTTTGAGAAATTCTGAAGTTTCTGTTGAAAGAATTACCAATGACGTCATACCAATGGTGTCATAAATCTGTTACCATAGTAACTAGGAGTCCAGAAAGATGTCAAAGTGATGTCATCGAGACGTCATTCTCCCTAGGTACTTAGCGCAACAGGAAAGCTCAGGTATTACACACCAGATTAGGGACCACTTGCAGTTCGCTCACCTTAGATCTGGGGCCGTATTCATAAAGCCACTTAAGTTGTTGCTATGCGGTTGCTAAGGCCAAATATCTATCATTGAGATTCCCTACAACTATGCAATTTGGTCTGGAGGAACAGTCTTACAAAGACAGTTCCTCCAGACTAAATTTCATAGTTGTAGGGAATCTCCTTCAAAGAAATTTAGCCTTAGCAACAGCATAGCAACCACTTAAGTCGTTTTATGAATACGGCCCCTGTTCTTGAGAAACATTTTCGATTCCCCTTTCTGTCAGTGTGGCAGCATAGAAAATGCTCAGTATTATTTTTTTTTTCACTGCAGGTACTATCAGGTTCACAAACTGAGCTCTTAAATACAGTGTCACAGTATCAGACTCCTTCGCTGCCTCTCCTTTTATATTGCAATGATTCTCTTTCACTTGGTACAAATACGGCTATATTCGAAAAAGTGCATAAATTCATTTCGGATTCTAAATTTGCTGCAAATCCGCACTCCCTCTCTTATCCTCAGCTGCATAGTCGGCAAATCTCTATTTTTTGTTTGTTTGATTTTTTCTCTCTGTCTGTCTGCAGTTATTCCATAGTTGCTATGGTATCATCTGTGACGTCATTGGTAAAGGAACATTTTTCATTGATATTACATACTGGCATTCTTTAACAGAAACTGCAGATATTCTCAAACAAATAATTATTCTCAAGTTCTGGAGAAAGAAAGAAAGTCATTTCATTTCATGTTAGTTGAGGTAACCTTGGAAGGATAAGCCTTGACTTATAACGAATATTTGGTTTCTTATCTGGGTCTACATTGTTTGCTTACATTTATTGGACAACGGAACTTTTATTGTTACAGATTTAGCCCCATATTTCGACAATATTGACAGCACAGTGACCATCACTGTCGACAAGGAAATAGGAGCCCCCGTATTCACTATAACTGTAACAGACAACGATCCAGACGATGTTGCCACTCTGTCTGTTTCCATGTCAAACAGTGGCTACTTCGAAATCAACAGTTCCACTCGTAAGCCGTCACTATGATGTCAGCTCTAGATATCTCAAATTGAAGTTCATTCCGAAATACTGGTATCTTGAAGTAAATTTTCTGGTCCCAGAAAATTTACTTTGAGATATCAGTAGTTTGAGATAAAAGGAGCTGAATATAAATAAAATAGGAGAGTGTCCAAGTTATATTCTTTATTATAAGAGGATATTTTGAGATATGAGTGTTCGACATATCGAAAGTTGGCTGTATATGGCATTTGTACAGCTTTGGACCATTTTGCATATAGAAACATCACAACGGGCACACAACGTTGATTTAACGTTGATATGGGTTTGACGGCCCTTTCAAGAATATTCCACATATGTGGAGCCGATCGTTAAGCAGAGGCGGGCGAAAGTCTGGGCTCCCGGGAAAAAACTACCGTGAGCAGAACTTGGCTTCTCACATGTGCGCAGCCGAGCCTCGAACACACAGCGATTATAAATGGACGGATGGATGACTTGCGATTTTAAGTCCTTTTCAACAGTATTTGAGTCATATCAGGATAATGGTTGGGTGATAACTAAAGGCTGTGTGCAGTGGAACCTCGTTTACTACACTCTAGCGAAGAGATTATCGCCCCAAGCAAGGGTCGAACCTTGGACTGCTAGATCAGCAGGGTAGCGCTTAACCCACTGAGCTACCGGGGCGCCACAGCGGTTAGAGACTTTGTTAAAGAGTCTGTGCTCTCATCCATTAGGCCACAAACTGAGTTGGATCTTTTATTTGTATTTGGGACACAGCAGACTCTTGCTACCGGTACAAATTATGGAGAGCTATACACATTTTTGAATCAAGTATTGAAGATTTGGACCTTCTTTAGAGGCAAATATATGTTAGGGGTCATAGTGCTTCATTGCATATTTTCTTGTATTTCATTTCAGATGTTGTTACAGTGAAAAGTGCACTGGCTATTGGAGAATACAAACTCAAATTTACAGTGATGGACCATTGTAAAGCCACAGGGGATGACTTTTATTTGACCATCACAGTTATTGCAGTGGTAATTAACCAAAAAAAAAATCTTAAAATGGGACTCCTTAAATATTTACTTGAGCTATCCTAAAAATGGAACAGGGTAGACCCTGCTTGGTTCAAAGACTCATATGAACAGTCTGATCGGGCCTGCTGGAACACATCTGAGCCGCGACACGACAAAACCAACAATGTGGTTGTGCGCCCATCGCAGACTCAGATCAGCCTGGGCATTCGCCAAGTCTGATCAGAGTCTTCGCTGTCCGCTCGGAGGTAGCTTAGATCCTTAGCTACCCTTTAAGCGCTTAGCGAAGAGTCTGATTGGACTGTGCTGATACCCAGGATGATCTGAGTCTGCGCTGGGCGCACAATCACATTATTGTTTTTCTCGTGTCGCGGCTCAATTCCGTCCCAATACTCAGAAATAATACGGTATTCATAATTCACAATAAGAAACTTCAGCGACAAAGGTCTGACAAATTGTTATTATTGTTGGGTTGTGGTTAAACGTCTTAGTAAACTATATTTCAATCATGTCTAGACCTTTCCTCCGAATTATTAGGACTTTTACCCGAGCTGTGATAAATGACACCCAGGTCCTTGTACAGCAATTAGCAGCTCTGTCGGAGAGACAGGCAGCCCATTTATTTTGCGGTCCCCAATAGGCAATCCGATAAAATGCCAGTGATGATACGACTTATCAATTAAGTGCCAGCCTGTATCAAGAACAGCCATTTGAGCCGCGACACGACAAAACAGAGTAGCATGTGCGCCAAGCGAAGATTCAGATCAGCATTGGCATTCGCCCAGTCTGATCAGAAACTTTGCTGTGCGCTTAAAGGGTAGCTAAAGGCCTAAGCTAGCTGTACCTGGCTAGTAATGTAGTTCCATTTCACTAATTACACTGAGCAACGCGACGTCACATGACTTTAAATGACGTCAAAATAAACCATGGCTCTCCACAATCTGACTGGACGTCGACGACGTCATGAATTTATTCACACTGTTCTGCTGTTAAATGTTTTAATGCTTCAATCTTAGTGCTTATAAAAGATTTTTCGTCAAGGTTTTGATTGAAACGAATATAAGCAACTGAGATAATGTTTCTGATGTTTATTGTGTAGACTACTTTGGGTCACAAGCAAAGGCAAAGTTTACATATATCCCTTACTCGGACCCCTCCTTTTGTTGATGTATGTTCCTCCTCTAGGTAGGAGCACCGTTCCGCACAGGAACGTGATTAAAGTTCAGGTTAAAAGTTTATGTTAAAATCCACAACTTATAAAAATCTAGCTGGCCGACACCTAAAAACTTCTATGGAAAGTCTATGTACACGTCGGATGGCAGCAAACAACCATTACCCCCTGGGATTTTCTAACTGTAACTTGCGTACGTGGATTTTATAAAAACAGTTTCTTGACAGTTGTTCTATATTATCTTGTACATCTTTCAATTCTGGGACTGTCTTTACAACAGACTCAACACAGACCAATGTCTTAAGAACAAATAACCAATCCGTACAATACTGCTCCCACAGATTTACACCCAAGTGTGAGATAATGTCTCTGAAAGAAGTAATAGTTGATTCACGGATATCATAGAAGGCTGGGCATCGTGGCACTAGGTGTAGTAGATCCTCATCTCCCAAACGGCAATGACGACACACTGCATCCACTGTACTCTTACTAAAGGTCTGACGGTTTTTCTGAACCCTCCAGGGTTCATTAAATTTGCACGCGACCCAATGTTGTTTACACTTCAATAAACTGCAGAAAATGAACTTCATTCCTTAATGAAAATGAACTTCATTCCTTAATGAATTAATCGCTATGAACAATAAAAAACTATAAATTCTTTTGGCAAAGAAAAATAATATTTGGGGTAGAAATGATTGATTTATTTGTTGCTTTACGTCCACGGTAAATAGCTATGGTCATGTCGGGACGGTCAGTTAACCTAACCACACTATTCCTGGGCAGGCTTAGACTTCCTAAGTGGTTAACCAGTACTAAGTGCACATACTTTCGCCAGTAACTGACAGCTGCCCTTCTTGAATCAGCGGAAGGAGAAACGAAAGTATGTGGCCAGATTGGTATCGAACACAGGACCCCTGACTTATAAGTCAGATGTCCTACCGACTGCGCTACGCGGCCCGGCTGGGGTAGAAATGATGTTTGATGTTTGGCATATGTGATTTAGAAATCACGTTTGGAAAACACTTAGCAGCCATCGGAATCGATCACTGTGCTGTATAATTATCATGCATTGGCAAACCGAAAGTAATGATAAAGGTAATAATAATGAAAATAATAAGGTAAATAAAAAACTTGGCTAGTTTCTTAAACGTAAACTTTTAGAGTTTATTTTTTTATCAACAGGCTGTGAAAATTACAAACCCCTCCAGTTTTGGGTCTGTGAACGAGACAGAGACCACGGAAGCCTTGGCTTACACCCTGATGTTCGCCTCAGCTGGACCGCACACATGCACGATAAACAGTTACTCGCCTACAAGATCCGAAGGAAATCCTTTTCTTATAAAAGCTACCCCTGCTTCTGGTAAGTTACAAAGCTTTCATGGAGGCACATGGCGTCAAAATGACATCGTTCTGCGTCGATGCGACGCGATACATTGCATCGACGTCATTACGACGTCATGTGCCCGCTGGGTTATCGAGAGTGTAGATATATGCAAAAGTGTTCTTAAAAAAGGTAGTAGGCCTTAATCAGATGCCACATGTGTGGTGTCTCTTCTTGGTGTAGACTAGTAGTCCCTTAAGCTCAGTAGGGGTTAAGCGCTGGCTTTCTGTTCTAGCGGTCCCGGGTTCGAGCCCTGCTGTAAATGGGGTTACATTGCACACAGCCTTTTATTATCACCTACTCATCGTACTGATATGACTGAAATACTGTAAAAAAGATCGTAAAATCGCAAGTCATCCATCCATCCATGGTGTAGACTTTTTGCCAATGTCCCGTTTATGGTCTCTCGGCATGAATGGGTAATCCCTGCTCCAGGTTTTCCGAGCTCGTGATTTCGGTTTTAGTTCGAGGTTTTACCGACTTCATGATCATGATATAAGCATGGCATGTTCGGCTTAGTTATTTAGATAATTCCGAGCAATACCCAGGTATTCATACTCGAGTAGCCCGAGGAATACCTGGGTGTTGCTCAGGTTTACCCAAAGAATTATACCGAACGTGCCCACACCAGCTGGTGAAAGAGCTAAGGCTTGAGGTACAGAATTCAAATGAGGTACCACGAGCATCATTACGTCTATAGTCCCATAGTGTTTTAGCTTGACTGTTGTTTTCTTTTTCATACTTTCTTGCCAGATTTGTTCAGCATATGGATCTCTGGTCTTCTTATCCCCCGTCGAAGGCAAAGGGGGTATGAAAATTGTCTCCGTCTGTCCGTCCGTCCGTCCACAACGCGTTTGTCCGGAGCTTAACTCTAAATGTATAAATGGGATTGTCTTGAAACTTCATATATGATAGAAGACATTAAGGAGACGTGCAGTATACAAAAACCGTAACTCTGTCTGGCTTAGTTTTTAGCTCACCTGAGCACGAAGTGCTCAAGGTGAGCTTTTGTGATCAGCCTTTGTCCGTCGTCCGTCGTGCGTCCGTCGTCAACTTTTGCTTTAAACGACTTCTCCTCCAAAACTGCTGGACAGATTTTGAAATAATTTCACAGAACTGTTCCTTGGGAGACTCTCTACCAATATCGCTCAAACGGTTTCGCTCCACTTAACAATATGGCCGCCAGAGCTAAAGACAGAAAAAACTTTTAAATGACTTCTCCTCCAAAACTGCTAGGCAGATTTTGAAATAATTTCACGGAAATGTTTCTTAGAAAATCCTCTACCAAAATTGCTCAAACGGTTCCGCTCCGCTGAACAATATGGCCGCCAAAGCTAAAAATAGAAAAGCCTTTAAACGACTTCTCCTCCAAACTTGCTTGGCAGATTTTGTAATAATTTCACAGAAATGTTCTATAAGAGACCCTCTACCAAAATTGCTGAAACGGTTCCACTCCACTGAACAATATGGCCACCAAGGCTAAATATAGGAAAACCTTTAAACCTCTTCTCCTCCAAAACTGCTTGGCAGATTTTGTAATAATTTCACACAAATGTTTCCTAGGAAACCCTGTACCAATATTGCTCAAAAGGTTTTGCTCCGCTGAACAATATGGCCACCAGAGCTAAAATAGAAAAAAAAAACCTTTAAACGACATCGTCTCTGAAGCCAATGGTTCGATTAAAAAAAAATCACAGAAATGTTCAACTCAAGGCCCTGAATAAAAATTGCTAAAAACCCTGTGCACACTCTAGAGGGCACAGTTGTGATCCAATCTTCATGAAACTTTGTCAGAATGTTTATCTATATAAAATTTAGGCCAAGTTTGAATCTGAGTCTTGTGGAGTCAAACACTAGGTCAAATCTGAGAAAAACCTTGTGTACACTCTATAGGGCACAGTTATGATCCCATCTAAATAAAACTTTGTCAGAATGTTTATGTTTATGAAATCTAGACCAGATTTGAAACTGGGCCACATTAGATCAAAACTAGGTCACTAGGTCAGTTCTTAGAAAAACAATGTGAACACTTTAGAGGACACAGTTTTGTTCCAATCTTCATTAGACTTTGTCAGAATGTTTATCTCCAACAAATCTGGACAAAGCTCGCAACTTGGTCATGTTGTGTCAAAAACTAGGTCAAACCTTAGAAAAACATTGTGTACACTCTAGAGGGCACAGTTTTAATTCGATATTCATGAAACTTTGTCAGAATGTTTATATCTAAGAAATCTAGACCAGGTTTGAAGCTGGGTCATGTTGGGTCAAAAACTAGGTCACTAGGTTAAATCTTATAAAAACCATAGGTACACAATAAAGGGCTCATTTTCCATTAAATATTTGAGAAACTTTGTCTGTCGGTCATATGGATGTCTCTGAGGTTAAGTTCACAGGATACTCCGGTGAGCGATCCAGGGCCATCATGGCCCTCTTGTTTTTAATTATCTCCCTTAGTCAGTTTTTCTTGACCGTAACATAACCCCAAAAGTGTGAATGGGATTGTCTTGAAACTTCCTAAAATGGTAGAGCACATTAAGCAAAAGTGCAGTGTACAAGAACTGTAACTCTGCCTGGATACCTTTTTTAATAAGCTCCCTTTGTCAGTTTTTCTTTTCCATAGCATAACTCCAAAATTATGAATGGGTTTGTCTTGAAACGTTAGAGGACATAAAGTAGAAGTGCAGTGTACAAGAACCGTAACTCTGTCTTGCTTAATTTTTGAATTATATTATTTGTCAGTTTTTCTTGTGTCTGGTGCATAACTCCAAAAGTATGAATGGGATTGTCTTGAAACTTCATATAATAACAGAGGATATTGAAGAAAAATGCAGTATACAAGATCCGTAACTTTTCTTGACTTGCTTTTTGAATTATTCCCCTAAAAGTATAAATGGGGTTGTCTTGAAACTGCCTATAATGAAAGACGATATTATGGAAAAGTGCAGTGTACAAGAACCGCACCTCTTCTTGGCTTACTTTTTGAATGATCTCCCTTTGTCCGTTTTTCTTGTCTGGAGCAAAGTATAAATGGGATTGTCTTGAAACTTCATATAATAATAGAAGTTTTTAAGGAAAGGTGCTGTGTACAAAAACTGTAATTCTGTCTGTCTTTTTGAATTATCTCCCTTCGTCAGTTTTTCTTGTCCGGAGCATAACTCCAAAAGCATAAATGGGATTGTCGCGAAACTTCTTTTAACGATAGAGGTTATTAAGCAGAAGGTCAATATACAGAAACCATAACTCTGCTTTCTTACTTTTTGAATTATCTCCATTTGTCAGTTTTTTTTTTCTCCGTAGCATAACTCCTAAAGATTATGTGGGATTGTCTTGAAACTTCACATAATGAGTGAGGCCAATTAGGGGAAGTGCAATGCATTAGAAACATAGCTCTGCCTGGCTGACTTTTTGAGTTATCTTTCTTTATCAAAATATTCGCTTTTACGACAAGAGCGATTGGGATGGGGATTGGCCATGTCCATGTGGCTCTTGTTGCAATAGATATGCTGATTTCTTTGCTATTTTCATGGGCTGATTAGCACTGGGGAAAAGGAGTTTAGTTGCCTCACCCAGTTGTTTCCAATTGGTAACACAGCTGATATTTCTGTTGTATAAACTTAAATGTAACCGTTGCAGATTTTAAAAGTCAGACACACACCTTATATATTTCGTAATTTATTTGAAATAAGTAAAGGTAATGACATTAGGCAAATGTAGATGTTTTTCAATATTTACATTCTTAGTGTATTTACTGAAAAACCGTGCAGTAAACCATTGAAACGTAATGTAGTTTACATTCAAATAATTACATCGAGCCACGCGACGTCACCCCTTTAGATGACGTCAGAATAAACCATAGCTTTCTGCAATCTGATTGGACGTCGGCGACGTCATGACGTCATTGACGCTGTTCCGCTTTTAGCAGAAAAACAGCGTGTAAATGTTTTACTGCTTCAATTTTAGCGCTTATATTAGATTTTTCGTCAAGGTTTTGAATATAAGCAATGAACTTTTTTTTCTGATGATTATCGAAGTGTAAACTACATTGGGTCACTAGCAAAGTTTGAACCCCTTGCACCCAATGTAGTTTACACTTCGATAAACCTCAGACAGACAAATGAAATTCATTCCTTAATTAAAACTTCAAAAAGCATACATATGACTCAAATTCTTAAAAATAACAACAATAAGTTGTCTTTTACAGAGGTTGGAGTGTACCTGAAAACAGCAGCTGCAGTTAGGTATAAGGTGACAGACAGGTATGACCTCAATATTACGTGTACAGATGGTTCTACGTCTGATACCAAGGTGGTGACAATTACTATAAACCCGAACCCTCTAGCTACATTCGATAGCTGGCAAGGTAACTCTTAACCTTTGAGGCTATGACATGCATAAGGTGAAAGGTGCAAAATTCAGCGAACAGTTCGCAAGCTTTGTTTATTGTATCCATTTGTTTTCTATTGAATACCCTTTCAAATGATATACTTGGTTTTAATTGATAAAGTTTTACTTCAAACTGAGCTAGGAGCGGCGGTAGTGTAGTGGATAAAACGCAGGACTACCAATGCAGGCGTCGCAAAATCGATCCTCTACTTCTCCGCTCTTTCGTATAAGACTTTAAACCGAGGTCCCGTCTCCTTATCATATGACCTAGTGGGATGTTAAACTCGAGTTCACTCACTCACTCACACTTAGCTGCCGGATTGCTGATTCGTTTGTCAGAAAAAAAAATAAAAAATAAAAAGAAATAAAAAAAAATAAAAAAAGTAAAAACAAACAAACAACCCCCCCAAAAAAAAAACAGACACACACACAAAACACACACACACACACACACACACACACACAAAAAAAAAAACAACAAAAAAAAACAACAACGACCTTTTCCCGCGGATAGACAGTCTAAAAATGAGGAGCTGAACATCAGCTTTAAGAGCTCTTTAGGCTAGACATTTAGTTTAAATTTTTGCGATCGTAAATGCTCCTTTATACTTTACCAGTCGGGTAGACCAATGTTTCTCAGATTTATTTTCCAAACGAGTAATAAATTCGTTCATAAATGTTGCCTATGTAAAAGATTAATATAGTCCACTTTCGCCATTTGTTAACCCATTTGTGCCGCGACACGAGAAAACCAAAAGAGTGGCATGTGTGTCCAGCGAACACTCAGATCAGCCTGGGCATCTGCCCAGTCTGATCAGAGTCGTTACTGTCCGCATAGAGTTAGCTTAAACCCTCAGTTACCCTTTAAGCGCTTAGGGAAGATTCTGAGCAGACTGGGCGGATGCCCAGGCTGATATGAGTCTGCGCTGGGCGCACAACCACTTTGTTGATTTTGTCGTGTCGCTGCTCATTTATGCCTAGTGTCCCATAAAAGGGGCATCGGCAAACTGTGCAGACCCAGATCAGACGCCGCAATACGGCGGCGTCTGATCAGGGTCTACATTATTTGCATTAGATAAATGGGTATTTCTCCTTGAAATGAAATACAAGTGAAAGAAATAAACTTAATCAGACAGTTCATAATTAATTAGAGCCGCGACACGAGAAAACCAACAAAGTGGTTGTGTTCTCCGATCAGCTTGGGCATCCGCCTAAAACGACCAGACTCTTCGCTAAGCGCATAAAGGGAAGTTAAGGGTCTAAGCAACCTCCATGCGGACAGCGAAGACTCTGATCACTGGGCGGATGCACAGGCTGATCTGAGTCTGTGCTTGGCGCACAATCACTTTGTTGGTTTTCTCGTGTCGCGGCTCATAAATTGGGTTTTTAATTTGTAAGGAAAATAGAGTCAAACAGGCTTAAGTAGACCAACCAATCTCGGTATTTTGCTGTTTTCAATTCTTGATAATTGAGCCGCGACACGAGAAAACCAACAATGTGGTTGTGCGCCCAGCGCAGACTCAGATCAGCCTGGGCATCCGCCCAGTCAGATCAGACCCTCCGCTAAGCGCTTAAAGGGTAGCTGAAGGTCGAAGCTATCTTCATGCGGACAGAAAAGACCCTGATAAGACTAGGCGGATGCCCAGGCTGATCTGAGTCTGCGTTGGGCGCACAACCACATTGTTGGTTTTATCGCGTCGCAGCTCATATGGTTTTCCTGCCCCAGTGCTTACAATTTTCACGGCAACTTTTTGTCTCACTTCTTCAAATGGACCACCTCTTACAAGAAAGAATTGCTGTACTAGGAAACTATTCTATCCTTTAAGAGTAGATTCCATTTTGGAAGGGCAAGTAACGGTTGCCGGTTTAGTAACCTGATTCAGGATAGAGCATTAGTAGACATCACAGAAGCCACCACAGAGTTTTGTTATAGACTGCATATTGAGAGATTGAGCAAGGTTGAAGGTTGTGAATAAGTCCTCCTACAAACGTGTATCTCTTCATTTTATTACCGTTACAGTCATATATGTATCAGTTTAAAAAAGCGCCCTCTAAAGTTTTAAGTTTTAAGTACAAACTTTTACTCAAGAAGATTCATAATCCTTGAGGTGTTCCTTTATTATTGGAAACTCATACGAAGAAAAGAAGAAAGCGGGACACATCACTCACGGAAGCGGACAGGAACACACAAAAGTTGTTTTCCGTAAAAATAAAATTGCGGAAAACAGGCAGTAGCCATGGTAGCGTAAGGCTTAACTAGTCATTAATAATTGAGCTAGGACACGACAAAACCTAGAATGTGGTTGTGTGCCCCGCCCAGTCTGATCAGAGTCTTCGCTGTCCGCATGGAGGTGACTTAGACCCTTAGCTACCCGTTCAGCGCTTAGCGAAGAATCTGGTCAGACTGGGCGGATGCTCAGGGTGATCTAAGTCTGGGCTGGGCGCACAACCACTTTGTAGGTTTTGTCGTGTCCTGGCTCTTATAACTTTCTTCTTTTAGCATCTGTGACTGTTAATGCATCAGCGACACCTAACGGCAAAGTAGTGTATACATGCACAGTAACTGCTACAGACCCTGTGACTATAACACTAGCATCTTGTACCCCTACACCGTGTCCTGTCAACGTCAACAATGGTAAGTTACAAGTAATGGCAGATCTCCAGATAAGAAGGGGTTTAGAGGATAATTCTGAGCTTTCAGGGGTGGTAAAGTTCAGGATTTCAGGATTTAGCACATTCGCTTGATTCATATGATGCCACATCTATTATTGTTGAAATTTGGTTTTAACATATTTGAATTATTTTTTTTCCATTTAATAAGCATAAACTTGCTGATTTCTATTGATATAATGTGATTTTAAGCTGTTTAATGGTGAGATTATTTCCCCCCTTATTCACGGGTGGTAAACCTAGGAACTACCACGAAATTGTGTTAACGTAATTTTGTTCCCAAGCCACATACGGGACATAACGGGGTAGTTTCCAGGCCGAAAAATTGATAAACAAAGGTTGGTGTCATTTTCGTTTTTGTTTTATTTTACTACTAAGAACGAACAATGGTGAAATCGGCCAATATGGTTCGGTGTAAATATGTCTCAGCGTCCCCTCTAGCCCCAAATTTTATATGAAAAGTTATTTTCTTTCTTTAGATTTTTGCGCCCGCACTGAGTATCGGGTCAATTTTCCATAAAGTACAGTGCCAATTCGAAGGAATTGAGCTCGTATCCATCAAATTATATTGAATTTGATATCATTTGCCGATGAAAATGATACAAAGACCCTTACTAAACGTTCCTGCATAGAAAACAGAAGCCAAGAGTTTACACGTAAAAGCTTCATGCCCCGTTTGTCCTGTGTGGTAGTTTCCAGCTCACCGTGGTAGTTAAAATGCTATCGTGGTAGTTGCCAAGACTTTGTAGGATTTTAGTAGTAGTTCCCATCAGCAGATGTTCACTACTCAGGGGCTACTTCAAATTTTTAAAGACGGGGTGTTCGGGCCGAACCTTGAATACCCCTCTTATTTATACAAAGACCTTTTCAAACAACCTTTTGTCGGATAAAATTTGTCGACTGCCTGAATTTTAAATTTAGTTGGCTATTGAAATGATGAGAAGAATGAAAAGAAGGGATATTCACATAGCTAATTTGTTGTTGAATAAACATGCCTTATAATTATCATATAACATGCCCGTTCATCGTCGAACTCACATGTATATAAAAAGTGACCCAACCCGAGGGACCACCGAATTACCGCAAACCACTGCAAACCACCGCAAACCACCCCAAACCACCGCAAATCACTTTTGAAATAGGTTTCCTGGTATGAGGAGAATATAGAATATGCTTTAGCATAACGTTTTGGGTGATCAACGTAATGATTTTACCATAAGCAGCATCACCACCCCGATCACCGCAAAACACTATGAAAATGTATTACTTGATATGTAATAGGCATAAGTGTTCTAATTTCTGTTAACAAAATACTGGTATAATTTCGCCCTGTCACTTTAGCCTAAAGTTAAGATTTTTTATTTACTTATATTCAGAGTACCCCCTCTCCCTGGGTTATGAAGTTCAAATTGTAAAAAATTAACAACCTACCATACTTTATACAATCTTTCTTGATCTATAGCTATCTCATTATCTATAGATGTAATATCAGTCTCGTCCACCTATAATTTTCCATCACCCTCAATACCAATACTAGCGAATCGTAGTGTCAGAGGTGCTCTTATTCTAGCACTTTCACATCCATTTTCACCCTTTTCCATTGTTATCATATATAAAAAAGGTGGTTTGCGGTGGTTTGGGGTGGTTTGCGGTGGTTTGTGGTAAAATTGAATCACGACTGGTCCCAATGCACCTATCAATGTTTTCCCCCAGAGGGAGGCGGCGGGATACCCATGGGGAATAAGACAATTTTGAAAACTTTCGCTCCAATTCCCTACCCATAAGCAAATATGTGGTGTCACAAATTCCTTTGGTGGGCCATCAAATTTGTTATAAAATCTAATTTAGAACTTCCAGAAAAGTATCAAATGTCCCAACCCCGTTTTTAGGTGTTCTATCTAATTCCCATGGGTTGGGATTTTTTGGCTGTCTAATCCCCATGGTATCCCCCCCCTCCCCCTTGGGGAAAATATTGATAGGTGCACTAGTATTGGCGATTCTTAAACGAGCGGAAAATCTTTTGATGGGAACTACTACATAGTCTTGGCAACTACCACGATAGCATTTTAACTACCACGATGCGCTGGAAACTACCACACAGGACAAACGGGGCATGAATCTTTTACGAGTAAACGCTCGGTTTTTTTTTCTGTGTAGAAACGTTTATTAAGGGTCTTTTTATCATTTTCATCGGCAAATGATATCACATTCAATTTAATTTGACAGATACGGGCTAAAATCCTTCGAACTGGCACTGTACGTTGGGGAAAGTTGGTCCGATGCTCAGTGGGGAAACAAAAATCTAAAGAAAGAAAATAACTTTTCATATAAAATTTGGAGCTAGAGGGCCGGGACGCTGAGACATATTTACACCGAACCATATTGGCCGATTTCACCATTGTTCGTTCTTAGTAGTAAAATAAAACAAAAACCAAAATGACACCAACCTTTGTTTATCAATTTTTCGGCCTGGAAACTACCCCGTTATGTCCCGTATGTGGCTTGGGAACAAAATTACGTTAACACAGTTTCGTGGTAGTTCCTAGGTTTACCACCCGTGTTATTTCTCAATGAAAATGTAGATTGTGACCCCCGGTCATTAGAACCGTTTTGGCGAGACGGTTCTAATTAGAGACCTAAAATATTTATTATTATTGCGAACTGTGGAAAATTATAACTAAATTATCCCTGTTTGATATTCTTATTAGTTGCATTGTATTAAATGTAAATGGGACCAGTTATATGGGGATGCTATTATTTTCCAAGAATTTGTATCCTGTTTCTATGGGTGGAGGTGGGGTTCTCTTGATAATATATGCCACACACTCACTTAAGCTCCTTGCCTACAAAATCCGATAAACAGTTGTTATATGTCCTGTAACAGCTTATGGTAGAAAGGTCATGAATAGAAATATTGGCAGGGCATTCAAACCATTATATCAGCTAAATAACCTAAAGGGCTATAAAACATTTGGATAAGAAAAAAATCACCGTTTTGTTTTCCTAAAAAACAAAATTTTGTATTTGTACATACTTTGTTTCACACATTTTCCATTTAAATTCATATCTCTAACTTGATAATAAGTATTTTTTTAATGCAAGAAAATTGAATTTCATGAAAAATATATTTGATCGATGGGGCATGCTTATGTATATTGTTTCAGTAAAACTTACAAGGTATGTTACAGAATAAAAACAAACAAAAAAAACAAACAAACAAAACAACTACAAAAAAAAAAAAAACAAACAAAACAACTACAAAAAAACAGAAAGTTGTTCTGCCAGGAAACGAATCAGTAAATGTCTTTTTTTTTGTTTTGTTTTGTTACCTGGCAAAACAACTTTAAGTAAAACAATATCCCAAAATCTGAGAAACTGGCAGGAGTAATGGTGGAGTTTATTCCCTTGAATGCTGGTAAGTTGGTTGTTGTGGATTTAACAGCTTCAAGAATTTCAGTCTATATCGAGCCGCCACTCAGACAGAGGGGGATAATGGGAGGGGAGAAAAAACGGGGATAGGTCGAGGACAGAAGAGACAAAAAAAAACAAAAAAAAAAAAAACAAAAAAAAAAAAAACAATAGAAAAAAAGCAAAAAAAAAAAAAAAAAAAAAAAAAAAAGATAAAATAAATAAATAAAATAAAAAAAAACAGTCAACCCCTATTCTGCACCTGCTGAAGCAGAGCCGGTCCTTGCCCTACTATCATTCCCCTAGTATTTCGGTTCTACTATAGATTAATGCCAACAAAAATGCGCATATGGAATGGCAACTGTGTATACCCCGATCAGACTGGCTCCTAAGGAGCAGTCTGGTCTCGGATTTCACTGTTTGTACAGACCTATCGTCAAAAATAAAATATCATCAAAAATAAAATATATGATATCAAAAGTGCTGATTTTATAGGAAAACGACGCCTCATACTATAGTAAGGGTCATATCTCGGGATGTGTGCTGGTCTGATTAGGTGCAGGGAAAACAACTCGAATATGTTCAGTTTTTGCTCGTCTGTCAATTGGCCACTTTTTAAAGAAAAGAATTTGCTCCCATATGAGCAATTTCTTTCCGCATAAGAGTGGACGCTATTTGGGAAAGGCTTTGTCGTCCAGTGAAACAAACAGGAAGTCTCAAAAGTTGTTTCCCTGTGTAAAACTGGCGAAAACAATGAGTTATACCTATATACCGTAACTTTCCTATGATGCAAGCATCAAGTTTGCAAGTTTGCTTGTTATATCATCCGATCCAACGGTATTTGTCCTTTTTTTCTCAAGTGTGTATGGGCATTGTGTGTGTGTGTGTGTGTGTGTGTGTGTGTGTGTGTGTGTGTATTGGTTATGGGAGGGGATGGGGGTATCCTTAAGTGGATACATAAATGAAAGTGAAATTCCTGATGAATTCTTTCAATCAAACATAGTCCTACTGGTTTGACCATTTGCTGTTCACATATGCAGACGGTCCCTTTCACGATCTGCTGTTTATATCATGGATTGACGTATCGCCATTTTGTATATCATATGCCTGAAATTATTTGCACCCGATTCAAATGAAACAACTATTTTCTCTTTCCCCTTTTCTATAGATTGTGAAATTTTCACGACACAAGATTTGTTCTTGCACGATGTGCCACTCTATACCCTGACACTGTCAGCAGACGACACCTACAATACTGTGACGTCACCGCAGCTGACCATTACAGTTGATGGTAGGTAGAAGTTATACATTTGAGCCGCGACACGACAAAACCAACAAAGTGTTTGTGCGCCCAGCGCAGACTCAGATCAGCCCGGGCATCCGCTTAGTCTGATCAGAGTCTTCGCTGTCCGCATGGAGGTAGCTTAGACCCTTAGCTACCCTTTTCATCCCCGAACACAAACACCAACAGAAAAAAAACTGGTATGAAAATTAAAAGACAAATGAAATAAAGTAAACTTAAAAATAGATATATAAATATTTAAGTTTAAGCTCTTTAAGCTCCCTTTGCAAGTCTGGGCAGTGTGTGTGTGTTGGAGGGGTGGGGGTGGGGGCCGGGGGGGGGGGGGGGGGGGGGGGGGCTTGGGAGCGCGAAGTTTTTGTTTACAGAACAGTAGATGCATATTTCGAAGGTTTAGTGTCTCCCCTTAGGAAAATGGCAGAAAAACATGGTGGCGTTGGTTTTTACAGTGGTTATTTAATGACATATTATTGCAATTTTATATTTCAGGTAAGAATGCCAAACCTGTATTTACTAATCTGCCCAAAACGGAACCGGTAATTGTTGCGGAAGGCACTGGCATCGGTACAGAGGTATTCCAAGTATTACAGCACGACGGTGACGGTGACAACGTCATTTTCTCCACACTATATGCTCCTGCTGACTGCTCCAGCCTTTTTTATCTGGACCCTAAAGGTATTTAAATTCTTTATCCGCACGATCAGAATAAGAGTTTAAATCGAGAATGCTTTTTGCGTTTCTTGGTGTATTTCTTGCTTCCAAAGGATCTAACCATTCAGAACTTAATAGGGTAGGCCCGGGATCAGAGCAGCTGATTTTCATTACATTGTCGATGCGGGCAGTGAAGGCTCTGACCAGACTGCACATATATACAGATAGATCCGTCTTTGATGTCGGGCATCTAATGTAACTCCTGTCAGTGCATTAGGGTAGAGTCAGGTAACTTCGGACAGCAGGTAAATTCGGACAGTGACATTGTTTCCCTTATGTTTCAGTTGTTGAAACTAAAACTAAAATAACTGGGCAAACGGTGAAAATCCGGATGAGCCGTCTCATCTGGGTTTTCACTGTTTGCAATGGTATGTTCAAATTTACATGCTGTCCATAGTTACCTGACTTTACCTTACATAATCAGAAAACTGTGATCACATCGACATGGTGAAACCATATTTAACGTGAATGTTCCAATGCTCAAACAAAAAGCAGTTTGCTCTGGGATTCATTAGCAGACGAAATGCATGAATATTCATAACATTATATCATGTGTGTCTTGGTAATGATTTCAGATGAGAGCAAATCTAATTATTTGGAACAGAACTATGTCCCCCCACTAGTAGTAGTATTTCAATCATCTCCTATCGACGTTCTTCCCGCACCTCAGCGGAACGAATCCATAGCCGCAGTAACGGGGCGCCGAGCGTCCGTCCAATTGTCCCCCACCCCACCAAAGGTGAGGGGGGACATATTGTTTTCAGTGCGGATCCCGTTGGCGTCGGCGTCGGCGTGACAGTTTCTTATATGCACGATATCTCTTGAACCAATGGATGGAATTTCACCCAACTTGCATGGATATATCATTGGGACAAACTTAACAGCTAATTAGATTTTGGTGACATTGACCTTATTTTCAAAGTCACTTGAGGACTTAGATGACAATTTCTTGTATGCGAGATATCTCTTGAATCAATGGATGGTATTTTGCTAAACTTGCATGGATACATTATTGGGACAAGTTTAAGAGCTCATTAGATTTTGATGACCTTGACCTTATTTTCAAGGTCACTGGAGGACTTCGATGACAATTTCTTGTATGCGCGATATCCCTTGAACCAGTGGATGGATTTTCACCAAACTTGCATGAATATATCATTTGGACAAATTTAAGAGCTAATTAGATTTTGGTGACCTTGGCCTTATTTTCAAGGTCACTGGAGGACTTCGATGACAATTTCTTGTACCCACAATATCTCTTGAATCAATGGATGTAATTTCACCAAACTTGCATGGATACATCATTGGGACAAGTTCAAAAACTGATTAGATTTTGATGACCTAGACCTTATTTTCAAGGTCACTGGAGGACTGAGATGGCAATTTACAATTTCCTATTACCACAATATCTCATGAACCAATGGATGGAATGTCACAAATTTGCTTGGATACATCACTGGGACTAGAGTAAGAGCTTATTAGATTTTGGTGATCTTGACCTCATTTTCAAGGTCACTGGAGGACTTAGATGGCAATTTCTTGTACCCATATCTCATGAACCAATGGATGGAATTTCAGAAAACTTGCACAGATACATCACTGGTACTAGCTTAAGAGCTGATCAGGTTTTGGTGACATTGACCTCATTTTCAAGGTCACAGGAGGACTTAGATATGTGAAAATTTCACTGAAGTTGATATATCTCATTAGCCTTTGGCTTGATTTCCACTTTACTTTCATAGGTATACCTTTGAGACAATCTCAAGAGTTTTCTGTGTTTTGACTACCTTGACCCCATTTTCAAGGTCAAAAGCTAACTTAAAAATGCTTATTTTTTCTCTTAAAAATTAGTTACATCTTGGTCCAGTTGACAGATATTCATCAGACTTTCATGTATATATTGTTGTGACATGTTTAAGACATGTTTAGTATCTGATGACCTTGACCCATTTTTAAAGGACATAGTCATCTATGTAGGGTATCTTTAGAGCCAGTGGATGGATTTTCTCCAAACTTGCCTTGATATTATACTTATACAGGCTTTTTATTCATTCGAGGGGATGGGAAATGGGCTGGTGGGGGACATCGGTTTTTCTATGAAAAACATTTTTAGTTACTCTTGCCATTGTTTACGGTCTGGTAGAAACAAAAGAAAGATAAGAAGTCACATACTTGGAAGCTTTGTGTTATGTTGGACAATACATTCAACGCTCGATATCTTAAAGTCGTACTTCACTGATGAGCTTCTACTTTATGATGTCGAGCTATTGGTGGCTCAAAAACAATTTTCTGGGACCAGAAATTACACTTTGAGATATCAGTAGTTTTAGAATGCAGGAGTTGAAATGTAAAAAAAAATAGGAAATGTGTCTCAACTACATTCCTTTATATAATGGGTAATATGAGACGACAGTGCTTGAGATAAGGAAATTCAATCGCATTTCAGATGGTAAAATAAGGACGTTAGCTGAGTTTGATTACGACACAGCCGCCGTGACGTCATGTGTATTGACGGTAATAGTGAACGATGGCAAGACCAATTCCGACCCACATGCAGTTACTATAGAAATAACGAACATAGATGAGCCACCCGCTTTCTCCAGCACAAGCTATAAGATATCTACACCGGAGGTTGTCGTACGTGTTCATTTATGTTTATAAAGTTTCATATTCATTATCTTCAGAGTATAATGGTTACACCAACTTGTCCGTTCAAATGTTTTAGCAATGCTTGATATAGGGCATATCTTTGAGACAGAAAAGAGTAGATTGATAGATGACTTGCAATTTTACGTCCTTTGCAACAGCTTTTCAGTCATATCATGGCGATGAGAGGATGGATATGAAAGGCTCTATGGAATGAAACGCTGAACTTGGAGGGAATGTCGCCTCCAGAGAGACTCGAACCTGCGACTCCATCATCCAAAGTCGGAAGTGTTAACCCCTTCGCAACGCATACGCTATATAACGACAGAAAAAAATCACAAAATAATACTTTGGATGGCACTGGGATTAATAGGACTTATAAAATTCCAACATGTGCATAGATGTACCTCGTGTAAATGGCCTCCAAAGAATTACTTGTACCTAAGATGTCTGAATACACTCCATGGTAGGTTATTCTGACGTGAAGGTTTTGGCTTCCCACTCTTTGGGACCTGATCTAAGAGTAAACAATTTTTATTCGCCCATTTTGAAAAAAACGGACGTATTATGTCCGTCCGTCCGTCCGTAAACATTCTTGTGCGCGCCATAACTCAGTAACCATTTGGGATATCTTCATGAAATTTGGTAGGCATATGTATTAGGTTGGGGGAACGTGTTGCGTACAAGAATGGTTACTCCTCCTTCCTTAGTTTCCAAGTTATGCCCCTTTGATTAATTTTCCCTTGCAAGTCTTGTGCGTGCCATAACTAGATAACCGTTCTGGATATCTTCATGAAACTTTATAGCAATGTGTATGAAGTCCCAACGGTGTGTCGCGTTTAAAAATGGTTGCTCTACCTTTCTTCGTTTTAGAGATAATTTCTTTCATTAGTTCTTATAGGCTATTTTGTGTAATATATTGTCAGGGGAGTATAGTAAAACAAAAAATGGTATATCTAGTGTATTTAGGTTGTCTCGCTTGTTCAACTTTGACAAGCAGCTTATACAACAGTATTTGATGTGTTAAATATTTAAACAATGTTGCAGTCATTATACCCCTGCTTTGAAAAAGTTGGGGGGGGGGGGGTGTATACAGGTTTACATCTGTCCATCCGTCCTTCCGGCTGTCCGGCTGTCCTTCCATCCCCTTTTAATCAAATTTTTCATCAAAGATTTCTTCACAGCCATACAAGCTAGACTGGTCATATTTGGCATAAAGGTTGATGACGACATGTTGTACTGTGGGATTGAGAACCAGCCTTCTCCTGCTTATTCTTCCCTGTATTTGTCCAATATTCTTTCTTTCCATACATTGAATAATGAAATTTTTCATCAATGATTTCTCTACAATCATGCAAGCTAGAGTAGTCATATTTGGTATGCAGGTTGATGACGACATGTTGTATCGTGGGATTGAGAACCAGCCTTCTCCTGCTTATTCTTCCCTGTATTTGTCCAATATTCTTTCTTTCCATACTTTGAATAATGAATTTTTTCGTCAAAGATTTCTCCACAGCCTTGCAAGCTAGAGTAGTCATATTTGGTATGCAGGTTAATGATTACTTACTGTATCGTGGGATTGAGAACCAGCCTTCTCCTCTTTTTCTTCCCTGTATTTGTCCGATTTTCTTTCTCTCTTTACTTTGAATAATGGAATTTTTGTAACAGATTTCACAGCAACCATTCATATTTGGTTTACATGGTAACAATGATTTCTCTCTCTCTCTATGCTTTTTGTTACGAAAAAAAACAACAAAACACCATTTGATTTAAGCAGTTAAGCGGGGGTATAGTGGGATTCGCCAACAGTTCTACTTAATTATAGAGTGGTTGCCTCTGTTTGTCTGCCTGTGTATCCTTTTGTAAACAATTTTGTTCATTCTGCAACTCCTTTAGGACATTGAAACGGGCGTATTATGCGCCGCTTGCGAAGCCCTTGTTTTCAGATGAGAGAGCAAATTCTCTTTCAAAGCGTTCCCATTCGAGAAGTTGTTCACATACCAGTCGGCACAAAAATATTCTGTTTGGATACACCGCCAAGGTTTGTATCTAAACTCCTTAAATCTCATCGCCGCTTGTATTTTTTTTGCGGCGTCTGGTCTGAAGCTACACTTACTGTATAAAATTTAGAGCAATTTCTGTTAAAATGATAAAAAAGTAAATACACAAGACACCCATAAAATGATGAAAGGCTCACCCAGAATAGTGAATAGGGATTTATAAATGAGTTAAAATAGACACAATTTTTGTAAAAGTAAAAAGTATGCAAAGACCAGGAACTGAAACAATCAAAATCCAAATCCAGCCCTCAAACCATAGTTGGAAACAACTAAGATTACAAATAATCAAGATACAGAGAACATATGGCCAACCGAGTGAGCAGCTTGTTCCCAAAAGGTGGCCACTCAGCAACCCAAACCGAACCAAAAATAATAAGAACATACATAAGGTAAAACATCACGGAAACTCTGACACCAAAAACAGGCAACAGAGAACCACAACAGAACTACCGCCTTGGAATGGTCAGTAATGAATTACTGGGGGGCTTAAATCGATTTTACAGGCCCAACCTCACCCTCAGTTTCTGAAGTGGTACAAAACATTTAGTTGGTAGTTCGGTTCGCATGATAACCCTCTAAAAACTGATATTTATCACATTAATATCAATATTCTTAGACAGCTTATTCATCACATGATACTCAACGTTTAATGTGATGAAACGTTGAGTATCATGTGATGAATGAAACGTTGAGTATCATGTGATGAACGAAACGGTGATTATCATGTGATGAATGAAACGTTGAGTATCATGTGATGAACGAAACGGTGATTATCATGTGATGAATGAAACGTTGAGTATCATGTGATGAACGAAACGGTGATTATCATGTGATGAATGAAACGTTGAGTATCATGTGATGAACGAAACGTTGAGTATCATGTGATGATTGAAACGTTGAGTATCATGTGGTGAATGAACTGTGAAAAATAAATATGCAACTAAGAATGTGCGTTTTATAATATTCTTTGAGTTTTGACTTTCCTGTATCTCTCAGAGTGGCACTGTCCTACCAGACCCGGGAATAACAGTAACAGACCCAGAGGACACTACAGTATCACTTGCACTCAACTGTGGAGCAGATTCCGGCTATCTCTCACTCGACTCTACTACACGGCTTGTAACCATGGTGACAGCGTATGACCTTGACCCTTCTCTTCCTTCATATACAATGTCATGTACAATCAAAGGTACAGATGGTTCAGGGCAAACATCGTTGGTGTCACTGGAAGTAGAGGTTACTGACGCAAATGATAATACACCAACATTTAACGTGACAGGGACATACACATTCAACCTTTTTACTACTCAGGCACAAGGGATTATAGGGTCAGTGCCAGCGACAGATGGCGACAGCACATCGCCCAATAATGCGATTACATACACAATGACCGGGTCAGCAAAGTTTGATATAGACACCGATGGTAATATCAGACTTATTGGTGATATAACCGGGGATGCATCTGTAACACAATATACTTTGGAAGTTACAGCGGCTGACGGTGGCGTGCCAAGTTTGTCAAGCAGTGCAACGGTAAAAATATATGTATCGGTCCCAACGACAACAACAACTACAACTACTACTACGACACAGTCAACATCAACATCATCATCTACTGCTGCGACAACGACTGAAGATACAGGAGGATTTTTCTCCAAAGACCTTAATATAATATTATTTGCACTAGCGATAGTGTTTGGAACCTTAGTGCTCATTGGTGCTGTGTATTTACTCTACCGACTGTGCTGTAAGGGCAAATCAGCATCGGAGTAAGTGATTCCCATCATAATCTTTATATATACTTATAAATGTAGTTATCTCAACATTATTTATAAACGACCGCTTATCTTTTATACTTTATACAAGTACTTCTTATCTTTCCTTTTTATACCCCCGCGTCATATGATGCCGGGGGCATATAGTGTTCGAGTTGTGCATACGTACGTACGTACGTACGTACGTACGTACGTACGTACGTACGTACGCACGTGATCCTGTTAGACTCAGGTTAACATTTTTGTAAGAGGTAGATTTCAGGGTACCTATTACTGTAACGTCCTGAAATTTTGTATGAGGATATATATTAGTAAGTACAACAGGAATATACAAGAATAAGGTCATGATGATCCATATGTCACGGTCCACTGACTTCGGGCTTATGCTGATTTTGCAAGGTTAAGATTTTTGTAAGGTAGCTTTTAAGCTTTCTATTACTGTAGCAACTTGAAATTTTGTATGAGGGTATACATCTATTAGTACAACAGGAATATACAAGAATTAGGTCATGATGACCTATATGTCACGGTCCACTGACTTCGGGCTAGAGGTAGTTTTTAGGGTTCCTATTATTGCAGCAACTTGAAATATTGTATGGGAGTTTATATCTACAAGTACAATGGGAATTTACAAGAATAAAGTCATGAAGAGCCACAGGTCATGGTTCACTGACTTTGGACTTAGACATTTCATATGGCCTTTAATTTGCCCCTATGTACCTAATTATCCTACAAGTGCCGGTACCTTAATCAAGGCGCCAGCTTACTCAAGGCACTAGGCGGGGGTATCCGTGTACTGTGGACACATTTCTAGTCATATTTTCTTAAAGGAAAACACTCACTTAAATATGAACAGACTTTAGATTAGCGGTCTTGATTAGCAATTGAATTTGGTGAAAATTTCACGAAAATTGGACTTAAAATTTGAAAGATATGAAGATTTTAAAAATTCAAAATGGCGGTCTTGGAGGCCGCCATTTTGGAAGTTTATGTCATGTGATAAATATTTAAATCTAGAATAAGAGCATAAATTGTGTACTCTTACGGTATTATTTAATTTTGAACATTTCTGTATGACGTAAAATATAGATTTATGCAGTTCATTTATCTGCACTTAGTTTTAAACTTAATTTATTTAGGATTTTCATTTTTGACTGTGAGTTTATGACATCATTAACTCACAGATTTGCTGGTTCCCAGCTCAGCGTTTTAATATCTTTAAACGGTCATATCTTTCTTCATTTAAGTCTGATTTTCATGAAATTTTCGGCAAATTTTATGTTTTATTAGAATCTTCAATTTGAGTCCAACATGCATTTTAGTGAGTGTTTTCCTTTAATTTTTATAATATACTGAGCAAATGCGAAAACGCTACACGTCGTTTGGTTTCGATTACTCGGAGCGAACTCAGATTAAAAAAAGAAAATTTTGAAAATTGAGAAGGGCAATTCATAAGTAGAGTAATTATTTTTGCAAAAGAGATAATTTATTTGCTAATTAGAGGCGAGGATTTGACTGATCGCCCTTGTTGTTATGCTCATATTTGAGAAAAGTAAACAATTATTATAGAAAGGCTATAAGTTTTATCATCTATTTGCTGCAAAATTCCACCTGATAACAGGGGTATGATAACATTGATACCATGCCACTTTAGAACTGCGTTTGCGCGAATGATATCAGAAGGCCTAGTGTCTGTCTGAGGACAACTAGCAACATACTGACGTTGACCGCGATAACAACGTTCGATTGGTTACATGACATCCCTTACATGATCATGCAAGCGCGACGTCAGTAAGTGCGGACAAAACTGTGTTTGCTTTTCAGTCGCTTCTTGAAATCTTTTAATAATGTATGCTAACTAGAAAACCATAGTAGAGCGTTTTGATATCAAGTTAGTCAGGCTCAACCAGAAATGCGTAGGAATGGCTCGGCAAGCCTCGCCCTTCCTACACTGTTTCTGGTCTCGCCTGATAGAGTTGATAAACCTCGCCATTCCTACGTATTTCTGGTCTCTCCTGTTAAACTTGATATCAAAATACACTAACAACACAGAATTAAATGACTCGAGAATAATCATTTTTTCGAGAAACTCTGAAGTTTCTGTTGAAAAATTTGAGGTTATTATGACATTGAGAAATTGACGGAGCACTGTTTGCCATGCTCCAACACCAATGACGTCATATATCTGTTACCACAACAACTAAGAGTTCATATTGATGCCTAAGTGACGTCATCAAGACGTCATTATGCCAAGGTACGAAGGACAAAAGTTTGTTTTTTCATAGTTGCTATGGTAACAGATCTATGGCGTCATCTCACTTATAATGTGAGAGGAGCAGGGCATACAGTGTATGCCATGCTCCTCACAAACTATGAGACCCAACATGAAATTCATAAAATGGAAACGTGTGATTTTCTTAAACCTATAAGTCTTTCTCAAATAATTTAATTATCTGTTTATTGTGATATTCTCTATATAGCCTTCTTTACCAAATACTTACGTTCCTTTAACCAATACTGGTTAAGGAGATATTCCGACATGTAACCTTTATCTTCTCAGATATGCTTGCACTATTTCACACAGGGAAGCAACTCTCGTAACTTCCTTTTTGCTTCCTTGGACAAGGGAGCCCTTCCAAAATGCAGTATACTCATAAAGGGAAGAGTTTTCTTCTAAGAGAGCAAATCAAATTCTTTACTCAGAAAAGATAACCCTGTTGAGAAGGGAGGCAAAATGAAAATGGCAGAGTTGCTTCCCGTGGAAGTGTACCCATTTATCCTAAAGTGTGAGGAAACTGTCAGACATTTTTATCATTGTGTATTCTGCATTTTGTTTCTGTTTTTGTTTGCAGGGCCAGGATGACAAACTTTAAAAATAGAAATAATGAAATTCACAGAGGTAAGGTGAATTAATATTGCTTGCATAGGGGCGGTGTCAATGTAGTTTTGATGCATTTTCGGTAATATTACTTCTGAATTAGGAAAACATAACACCATGACATAAACGAATATGAGCCGCGACACGAGAAAACCAACAATGTGGTCGTACGCCCTGCGCAGACTAAGATCAGCCTAGGCATCCGCTCAGTCTGATCAGACTCTTCGCAAAGCGCTTAAAACGTAGCTAAGGGTCTAAGCTACCGTCAATGCGGACAGCGAAGACTCTGATCAGACTGGTCGGATGTCCAGGCTGATCTGAGTCTGCGCTGGGCGCACAGCCACTTTGTTGGTTTTCTCGTGTCGCGGCTCAATTATAGTTGTTTGAGCATACATTGTAGAGATTTATATGTCTAGTTTTCTTTTGCAATTGTGATAATTGATTTCTCATTTTTTTCATCATTTAAGGGGTGTCCTGTGTATTTTTTTATCCTTCATTAGAAATTGCTCTTTATTTTATGCAAACATTGTAGACTCAGATCAGACGTTCTGTGGCGTCTGATATGGGCCTTCATTCTTTGCATAAGTCAGCTTCATGGGACGCTACGAAGTAATGTTTTAAGTGCATAGTTATTATAGATAAACTCCTGCTTTTTCTGGATAGACACCTTTGTTGTGTTCTCCCTGTGCCAGCTCAGATTCAGTTCCGAAAGCTGTAATGTTTGTATTATTTTACCCTTAATTACAGTAAAACCAGCAAACGAACAAAACGGGGATTATGACATATCCAATCGAAGAGGATCCACGACGGCAAAAGATGATATACGTCCCGCCAGCACCGACAGTGGTATTACCATGACACCGAAACGACGTTCGTCCAATGTGAGCCTCACGGGTATATCTATCCACCCAGCTGACGACGTAAGATCATCAAATGTTAGTATGCCCGCCTATCCTCGTACTGATGATCTATTCAACATCAGGCAATGGAAGCTTGAACAGGGACAGTGGCGGCAAGCTCGCCATGCTGGGCGCCTGAACCCTTGAATTTTGCGGAAATACGTAAATATCATTAAACATTTGAAATTTGGCGAAAAATACCGCAAAAGTCTTTACCAAGAAAAGAATGAATTAATAGTCGAAAAAATTAAAATACTTCTTTTAGAACGTTTCCTTCAATATATAAGCTTTTTCTTCAAGGTCACTACCGACACCTGCGCAAAATTTTAATCTAAACAATACACCTTCTTTAAAAACTGCATACTGTACTTTCATTAGATCATAATTCCACAAATTCAATAAAAACTGAAAGTCATCATCTGGTATTTGAGGTATGGAATCTCAAAGATGTACTATTTATAATCGAGCAACGACACGACAAAACAAACAAAGTGGCATGTGCGCCCAGCGAAGACTCAGCTCAGCCTGGACATCCGTCAATCTGATCAGAGTCTTCGCTGTCCGCATGGAGCTAGCTTAGACCCTTAACTACCTTTAAATGCAAAGTGAAGACTTTGATCAGACTGGGTAAATGCCCATGCTGGTTTGAGTCATTGCGCGGTGCAATGCCACTTTGTTGGTTTTATCGTGTCGCGGATCATTATTATTGTTAGTGCAAAGAAGTAGCAGCCTTACTATTACACTGTCAAATGTTCGTGAGAAATGTTCAACTCATGTTTTGGAGGAATGGAGGAATAAGCAAAATACAGAAACACATCGATGAAGTGAGACGAACTTCATTATCTCCAAATGCCAATTTGAAATTTGCTTGGATGACTAAAACGTTTTCGAATTTTGGCGCATATTCTCAAAATTTTTGAAAAATAAAGATATTGTACAACAATACGTTTTAATTAAATCTGTAACACATATTTACCAGTATGTAATATTACTTTGAATTAAAAACAAAAAGTTACCGTACCGTACAGGAGATGCATTCTTAAAATTACCCTCCCCCGCCCGCCCCGCTACCCCTCCCCCATTTTCCCATCTAAGATCAATAATAAAGCACTACCCGTTAGTAAAATATGTTATGCTGTAATCATTCACAGAAGTGAAGATTAATTTATACAAAAAGCTGTCGTATGTTTTTATTCATTTATTCGAGCTTGATAGCAGAAGTGAAGTTATTAAAGATAAATTAAAATCCTAAAGAGTTCCTTCAAGAGCAGAGACTACATTCAGAAGAAGGAATACGGGCCAGAATACGTAGTTTCGGCTAATAAAGTCTGATTTTTTCAGTTTTTCACATAAATTGTGCATTTAAGGGATGATAACCCATATTTGAATAAATACAGGCACTCAATAATAAATCCTAGCGTGTATTTTACTGCAATAAAAATACAGAATGACTTTCATCCCAGTCAGATATGAACTTTTGCAATTATTATACAATTACTAATTTCGGTATTTTCCCCTATAAAACAATAGTGAAATGTTAGTCAGGGTTTTCGGGTAACTCAAGCAAGAATAGTACATCTTTCATTATTGTACCTTTGCATGTGTCGCATCAAGCCAATGTAAATGTACCTGTGAAATTATAAGTTGAATAGGATAATGAATACTGACAATATAAATCAAAATATACTTTAGTCTTCAAAGAGCTATTGTTACTGGTATCGATAGTGACCTTAAGTCAAAAGCCCAGTCACACATTTACGGTTAATATTTAGCCCATGAGTGCAAAACGGTGCTAGTTTGCTACTGCGAATAGGAAAATGTTCACAAAAATTTTATACATACAAAGACCTGTTATGAGACAGAGAATTAAAAAACACTGCGCGAATCTTAATTCAAACATGTAAAAATAATTGTTCGCCAAAAGTTTTACATCGATTATTTGACCTAAGCAGTACAAGCGTTTCTCATCCAGCTACTTATTCTTTTTAGAGTTTATTTCGTTATTCAAAAACCTATGAACTCTCTTATCATATTTTATGGTATTATTCATGAAAAAAAAAATAACCGATGAACTCTTTTGGAAAGTTCGTCGATTCATGAATATTGAACTAGAGAGTTCATAGATTTACGAATCATATAGCAGAGAATAACACCTATTGTAGTACATTACTTAAGAATAGGAGACGTAAGAAGTAGCAGCCGCGCGCGCGAGAGAGACAGAAGGGTGGGTGTGTGGGTGTGCGGGGGTGCGGGGGGGGGGGGAGAGAGAGTGGTAAGGCCATGCTTAAATATTAAAGAATAGCAAAAAATATGTATAATTAAGTATGACTATGGAGGCAATGAAGTTTACAGTTCTTGTAATGGTACAGGTTTCAAGAAAGTACAAGCAAATGCACATATACGTTTTAAGCAGGCTTCAGATCCATATATAGTCATTTCATAGAAGCGCCGTTGAGACAGGAGCCAGGTATCCATATAATACAATATGTGCAGAGACAGCATAATGAGTAACCTTTTAAGCACTGTGGTTAGTTCCTTGAAAGCACGCGCGCAATTAGGTTTTCAATGGAGTTAGCAAACATCCTCGTTACGGACTCCGTAAGAAGGAACTGCCTCTTTGAAAAATCGCCCTTCTAACGTAATAATTCGTTTCTTATAATTTACAGGGCAAACAGAAATGCTGTTATATGTACATTGTTAGCGTGTACGAGTAGCTTACAAAATGTTATTTCGTATTTATGTACTGATCAATTTAGCTATTTTTAAGTATAACCAAAATACTAGAACAGAAAATAAATTAGGGGATAACTGTATTAAAAATTGTCATTTGGGGAGGTAAATCGTCGGTTTTATGGTCGGAAATTTCGTTTTACGGCGACGCGCGAGCGGAGCCGTAAAACGGAATTTGCGACCATAAAACCGACGATTTACCTCACTAAATGACAATTTTCAATATAGTTATCCCCATTCTAATGCACTTTTTCACATTTTCAGCTTTCAAAGTGTACTTCTTCAGACCTATTGCAAGCGCTTTCAGCAGCGTAAAACCAAACGTCAGCCAATGAGAAGCGACGTTTTATAATGACGTCGGGTTTGCGACAGTATATCGTAGAATATACTGTCGCAAATTCTTGACGTTATCCAATAAGACGTCCCTTTACATACGTAAGTGCATTAGAATAGTAAATAAACACCTGGACGTGAGACTGACGTTTCAAGAAATGTTTAGATTCTTAGTTTCTTATCCGAAATTATTTCATTCTTTTCATAAATCGATGAGCTCCTTTACGGAGTTCATAGGTTAATGAATAATAAAATACAGATTGAAGTTTTGTACATTTAGTAAATACAGAATTCGTACAAAGACTTTTCTATATTATGTGCCAGCAGAAAAGCACAGACGTGTCCAAATTATCAGCCTGTAAACAGACGATTTTAAATGCAATGTGAACCTTATAATGTACTCAAGTTTCTAGATCAACAACATTTGTTAAAGACAAAATTAAAATTAAAGAAAGTTCGAAAACTGCTCTATCGTAATAGGTTGAAACAACTTGGCTTGCAGTTTTAGTGTATTCTCATTTCCATACTTTGTACAAAGCCGTTAGGTAGCTTTATATACGTATCGTTTAAAGATAACTTTTTTAGTGATTTTAATTCTCATGTATGTAGATGCTCAAAGTCAGTGTAAGACAAAATAAGACAACATAATTTTATACCATATAAATATAGGCCCTAACCAAGATAAACTCAATTTGGTATTGAAATCTTCTGACTTTACTGACATACTATCATACATTAATAAGGTGTTTGATTCCTGCAGGTACCACTCTGGCTAAATTTCTGATCGTTTTTATCGCATCTATTTGCCGTCAGTCTGTCTACAATTACGTCGCTCCTACCGTTTTAGTCCGTTTTTCACAAAATATAACGCTTGCAATCATCACACTTGGCAGAAAGTATCGTCTTAGGATGGGTCTTTAAGACTGTTGCTTTTCCGTGACCTATAGCTCTCGCACTTTCGACTCTGTAAATTATTATGTTCCAAACTTCATCGAACTTAGCGTTTAAATCCATTCCTCATTAACAACATCACTTGCAATCATCAAATCTGGCATGAAGGTTTTTTTTGAATGGTCTCTCAACCTGACATCCACAATTACGTCGACACTGTAGCATTTTAGTCCTTTTTCGCAAACTACACCATCTCACTGTACCAGCTACAATCATCTTACCTGACATTACGTTTGTTGGTAAGTTGATGTCATGGAATGGGGCGTTACCTTATGCCCTTGACCTGTTTACTCAGAAATTTTACGCCCGGAATTGCATCAATTTTAGCTTGTATGTCTCATTTTGGGCAAGCATAAATACATATTTTCATCAAACATTGCATACAGTTTGTTTTCACTATGATCTCTGTTGCTGAGGAAGCAAAAGAAAGATACGACAGCGTTCCGCGTTATTCTTGTCGATTGTTGTTCAACTTTGCAACCTATTTTTGTAAACGTGCTTTACTTTTGTTGGGGCGGTGGATATACACGCAGAATAAATTTTCAGTAGTACCGCCATGACTTCATCAACCTGTACAGTCGTTATTATCTGATTGACGACTTTACCACATCTTAATCGTTTCACACTCTTTTCTACAGGTGAATCGTAAGTCCCAAAGTTTTGGAAGTGCGAATGTTGCCTTGAAGTATTTCTAAGTCACATTTTAATAAAGAATAGAACAAAAGATCTACCTGCATTTGAAAAGTATATTTTTATGCTCGAAATGATAATAATAATAGTAATTAAAACAAGAAGTGTGTGTGTGTGTGTGTGTGTGTGTGTGTGTGTGTGTGAGAGAGAGAGAGATTACTTTGTCACAAATTTCAACATTTTGAACATCATCTTGAAAAAGTCTGTCTTAACTCTTTCGGCGCCAAAGTCGCAAAAATGCGACTTTGCAAACAGCGTATATCCAGATCAGCCGGCTCTTAAAAGAGCCGTCTGATCAGGATCTACACTGTTTGCCGTTCAAATATGAACTTAAAAAGCCTAATTTTATGAAAAATTTCTTTAAATTGTTAAAATTTCCAATTACAAATCTGTCGTCTGATGATTTGAGCAGACGAAAATTTGTCGTCTGAAAAATTTGGCGCCGAAAGAGTTAATGCAAATGCGACACATGCATGCTTGTTGCGAATCACAAGCCAGACAGAAACTTACCTACTTCTTGTCAATTTATTTGCTTGGGTCGCTTAGACTTTGCTTACTGTTTGAATCATATAATGACTTTGTTTCATACATGTTGGATAAAATACATCTCCAAGCTCAATAAATATGTAACACTATCTGGCTACTTTGTATATATACCCTTGATTTAAAAGATACATGAAATTGCATTTGCTCGACTTTTCAAGTACATACTGACAATTTGCTTTTATCTACATGTGTAGCTAACTATTCAGTAATATAGATTAAAGAGATGCCCAAGAGTAGCCAAAATATCAAAACACTGCCAACCCCAAAACGTCAAAAGACAAAGATATATATATGTTAATAAAAGGAGCTGCAAATTACAATACAATCTTCGCAATTGGACGTACCTGTTAGCGTAGGTCTTCACGTATCTTAAATAACCACAATAAGATATTATTAATGCCTAGTGGTAATAGCAATTATTTGAAAGTTTGATTAAAACTGGTTTTTGAAAGAGGAGTTGCGGCTGCAAGAATTGACAAAATTACAAAAGGCCATATTTCTAGCGGAAAGGGTTTTATCATGACCCCAAACAAACATGATCAATTTCAAATGGTGATAACAGTTTCATGAAAGTTTTATGAAAATTGTTTGAACACAAAAGGAGGAGTTTCGGCCATAAGAGGTGACCAAACGTACAAAGGGCAATAACTCTGGCAGAAAAATTTCGAACATGACCTCAACAGAATACGATTAACTTCAAATAGTGATAGCAATAGCTTGAAAGTTTGAAAACTGAACAAAGGGTTGTGGCCACAAGATCTAACCAAATTTACAGACAGATAAAGAGTCTCACTCTGATATCAAAGGGTGCGATTAAGACCCCGATATGATATTGATCCATGGCGAGTAGTATTAACAATGTTCTGAAAGTTCACTTGCTTTTGGTAATTTTCGGAACGAACCGGAACTGAACAGACGGAAGGACAGACAGACGGGCAAAGCTGATGAAAAGTCCAGTTCGACTACGTCGAGGTACAACGCTGTCAAGATGCCGCCGCATCCGTGAGGGTTCAAACCCGGCCAGCGACATATAAAAAGAACAGTATGGCAATGAAACCTGATCGGAAGCCAGTCGATAGACAATGGTGGGCCTGACCAAGTACATTTGTAGTCAGGTACCAAGCTTTTGGAACAGATTTAGAATAGAGTCGTAATTCAGTGTTCAGCCCGCATCACAGTCAGGAAATAACGTTGTTGACCGTGATAAAGTTAACTAGCATCCCTGCAGCGTTTCCGCCTGACCTAATTGCAGTAACTTTATTCTTTATTTAAAACTATAATCCATCCGAATTGTTTCAAAAACATCAGTATTTCTTACAATCTACAATCTTTCTGAATTCATAGGCTAAAAATTTAAATTTCGCATAAATATTCTCAAACGAATGCTAACCCATTTGTGCCCAGCGTCGTCACCCCCCCACTCCCACAAAAAATGAAAATAAAAAAAAGACGTACACAGAACGTGATTACTAAAATGATTACTAGAACTGGAGAACGAAATACATGTAAATGTAAGTGCCTACTTATTTCCTATTTCCTAAAAAAATACAAACAAGTTCACTTTACATTGCTTCGGCAAAAGTAAGCAAGCTTATTACATGCAAATGATGCGTAACCATTTCTTATTTGTGATATAATAAAAGAATCTGCCTCAACATTTTGCCTCAAGATAACTCCTACGCGAATGTAAGCATAGTAGACGTGCATTTCTATCTCTTACGTTATGAAAAGGGCGACCGATAAAATGGTAAAATAGTAAAAATATAAAATTTGAGTTGAACTAAAACATATAAAAGATATGTCTTAATAACTAAACAACCGCCCAGTCTGATCCGCATGGAGCTAGCTTAAACCCTTAGCTACCCTCCAAGCACACAGCAAAGCTTGAGAACAGACTGGGCGGCGGCCGTCTTTGCTGGGCTCACATGCCACTTTGTTCATTTTGTCGTATCGCGGCTCAAATTTAATAGAATATAAGTGTAATTCATCATAGATCTATCAAATAAAGACGACCTAGTGAAACAGCTGAAACGAAAATATTTCGAGACCCTTAGACCTTTCGTCTTTCAATAAAATGTCGTGAAAGCTATATTCAGTTATTAATAGTTATCTTTTATGTGCATTAGTTCAAGTCAAATCTATGTTTTTTTTACCTTTTTGATATTTTATTATTTTATGGCGTAATGCTTTTTAAGTGGATCGATTTTTCTTTTAACTTTGTACAGTGTATCATTAACCCTTAAAGCTCCAAAAATTAAAATTGTTGCATTGGCAAACAGTGTAGATCCAGATGAGGTGGCTCAAACAGTGTAGATCCAGATGAGGTGGCTCAAACAGTGTAGATCCAGATGAGGTGGCTCATAATGAGCCACATCATCTGAATCTACACTGTTTGCCCCCTAGTGTTCGAATTCTCAGTATGATATCGCTTGGACGAAACTTTTTTTGAAATTCTGCAGACGTAAATTTTGTCCTCTGCTTTTTGGTGCATTAAGGGTAAAAATGATTCTCAGAAATTGTTACCGTGTTAGGCAGTATAATAATTACCGTTATCCTTTTCTTTTTGCAGGGTATTGTAGAAGTTGATCCAGAGCCAGAAGTGACCAGTAGAAGTGTGGTTGAGAAAAAAGTCAACTTTAAAATTTTCAAACCATGGAAACCATATTAACGTTTGCTACACCTGACGAGGCTTACCTATAACTCCGTGGGGCATTCCAAAAGTGTTACAAATCTTTAAAGTTCTGCTATATTATTATCAAAACGATCACACGACTGTGCTGGTGCGGCCACCATATGATGTGTAAATATGTATATAGACATAAATAAATACATAAGACTCATATGCTCCATGGTACAGGTATTCGAGGATTATCCAAAAAAAAATTGTCACTGGCTTTCTATCTCGAAAACAAAAGGTGATATTCACCCAGAATAAAAATCATTTAGAAAAATTGCTTTATATCACAAAGCTGTAGAAAACTGATCTTTGTATCAATGACATAAAATTCACAATCTGCTTTAAAAGAAGGGTACCCTGTTCCTACTGGCAAATTAGCAGATGCAACTCCAGTAATGCTCAGATAAGGGATACCTATTACCGCAGCGTGGTGCCTACGATTCCTCAGGTACTAATAAACTCAGCGAAAAACATCAAGTCATTCTGTGATTTTACAGAGTATACAGCATTTTGTAATCTCAACATTATGCAAACAACGCCATACGTTAATCGACTAGGTCATGTTCTAAGTACTGTAGCTTCATAAATGTACAGTATTTCATCTTCTAAAGCATACATTTACTGAATTGGATCATGACAATGTGATCTCAATCAAAATTTTAAAATAGTTCCTTAAAATAAAGGCCCAGTGGTATCTTGAAAATCACGTGACTATTTCAACATATTTCTGTGACACCATAGATATCAATCGTTTGCATCTCATATAATAGAAGTCGCTGATTTTTTATGTAGTGCCTAACAGAATACAGCAGATAGCAACCTCTAAAAATTCAGAATCCTACGCTATGTAATTGACGAGATATGCAGCATGAACCACACGCCTGCGAAAACTCAAACCATGAAAATAGGCCAGTTTCAAATACTAGGCTTGTATTTGAGCTTATAACTCAATCAAATGGCATTTTGTACCATGTACCTGATATCAGTATAAAGATAAAGATTTTTCGTTTGATTGTTGCAAAGCGTGGTAAGCTATCACGTCTGTGATGAAAGTTATAAGTCAAGTGACAGAACTTTTTTGGACGATCCTCGTATGGAGTGTACAAATGACCAGTCTAATGGGTCTGTATCTGCTACCCAGTGGTTGTAAGCTGGCTTTATAATCTTAATGTCGCCGGTTCGACTACCCGTCGGGGCACTCGACGGATTTTTCTTTGCCGTCTTTTTATCCTCCTCCTACGGTGTTCATTGCATTGCTTATTATCGTTGGAACACAAGGGCTATGGCTGCGAGGTCAAAAGCAAAACCTGAAATTATAGTAACTTTATTTTCTAAACATTTGATACAAACCCTGCAGGCACGAGGTTGTATTAAAATTGAATCAAAAGCGATTCAACGTTACCACGTTGAATCAACGTTGGCTCAATTTTGAGTCAACGTGTGCCCATAGGAATGCTCCTGGATGGTAGTATGGCCAATATGTATATAGCGATATAGAGTGTATTACTGACTAGGCCAACTGGACCAACCCTTTATGCCTACTGGTTGTATGTTCGCTTTATAAGCTTGGGGTTGCGGGTTCAATTCCTCCTACTACATAACACTAGCAATAAGGGGTACAGGCATCAAACGAAATAGAAATCAACCAAGTAAGACCAACAATGCAATTAATTTCATTAACTGTGTAGAACTTTTATTTTCTAAGTGTGTGTAACAAAATGGAAAAAAAGGAAAATTCCACGAAAGGACAGTGGAATGCCACCGTTAAAAGATGAAGGCGAGCTTTTCCTTTCGACGCTTTTTTTCTTATCTGGTTCAAAAACATGTATCATTTTACTACTGGGTTGACTGGGATCTAACACCTGGGGCCGTATTCATAAAATGACTTAAGTCGTTGCTATGCTGTTGCTAAGGCTAAATTTGTTTGAAGGAGATTCCCTACAACTATGAAATTTGCTCTGGAGGAACAGTCTTACAAAGACTGTTCCTCCAGACCAAATTTCATAGTTGTAGGGAATCTCCTTTATAGATATTTAGCCTTAGCAACACCATAGCAACGACTTAAGTGGCTTTATGAATACGGCCCCTGGTCTTTATGCGCCAAAGCTTATGGCTCTAACCACTATTTCACGGCACCTCTCTAATATACATGTAGTCCCTGTATATTACATTTAGATTCATATCTGTTAGCACGAGAGTCAATGCAGATTTAACTGTTGACTATTTGTGAAAGATGGCACATAAGCGAACAAACTTGTTAGCGAATCCTTACAATCTCAAGAGCCTTGAATATCTGTAAACATGGATCGATTTCGTCAGAAAAGGAACTTACACAAGCTGGCTTATTTTTAGCTCGCCTGAGCACGAAGTGCTCAGGGTGAGCTTTTGGGATACCCTGATGTCCGTCGTACGTCCGGACGTCCGGATGTCCGTCCGGACGGACGTCCGTCAACTTTTGCTTGTGTACACTCTAGCGGGCACAGTTTTAATCCAATCTTTCTGAAACTTTGTCAGAATGTTTATCTCCATGAAATCTAGGCCAAGTTTGAAACTGGGTCATGTCGGGTCAAAAACTAGGTCACTAGGTCAAATCTTAGAAAAACCTTGTGTACACTCTAGAAGGCACAGTTTTCATCCAAAGTTCATGAAACTTTGTCAGAATGTTTATCTTTATAATATCTAGAACAAGTGCGAAACTGGGTTACGTCGGGTCAAAAACTAGGTCACTAGGTCAAATCTTAGAAAAACATTGTGTACGCTCTAGAAGGCACAGGTTTCATCCAAAGTTCATGAAACTTAGTCAGAATGTTTATCCTCATAATATCTAGGACAAGTTTGAAACTGGGTCACGTCGGGTCAAAAACTAGGTCACTAGGTCAAATCATAGAAAAACCTTGTGTACGCTCTAGAGGACACAGTTTTGATCCAATCTATATGAAATGTTGTCAGAATATATATCTCCATAAACTCTAGGCCAAGTTTGAAACTGGGTCATGTTGGGTCAAAAACTAGGTCACTAGGTCAAATCTTAGAAAAACCTTGTGTACACTTTAGAAGGCACAGTTTTCATCCAAAGTTCATGAAACTTTGTCAGAATGTTTATCTTTATAATATCTAGGATAAGTACGAAACTCGGTCATGTTGGGTCAAAAACTAGGTCACTAGGTCAAATCATAGAAAAACATTGTGTACGCTGTAGAGGACACAGTTTTGATCCAATCTTTATAAAACATTGTCAGAATGTTTATCTCCATAAACTCTAGGCCAAGTTCGAAATTGGGTTATGTCGGATCAAAAACTAGGTCACTAGGTCAAATCTTAGAAAACCCTTGTGTACGCTCTAAAAGGCACAGTTTTGATCCAAAGTTCATGAAACTTTATCAGAATGTTTATCCTCATAATATGAAGGACAAAATTGAAACTGGGTCATGTAGGGCTAAAACTAGGTCACTTGGTCAACTCATAGAAAAACCGTGTGTACGCTCTAGAGGACACTGTTTTGATCCAATCTTTATGAAACTTTGTCAGAATGTTTATCTTTATAAACTCTAGGCCAAGTTTGAAAGTAGGTCATGTCAGGTAAAAAACTAGGTCACTAGGTCAAATCTTAGAAAAACCTCGTGTACGCACTAGAAGGAATAGTTTTGATCCAATCTTCATGAGACTATGTCAAAATGTTTATTGTCCATATATATATGAAAAAGAGTCACATCAGATCAAAAACTAGGTCAAATCTAAGAAAAACGTTGTGTACACCCTAGAGGGCACAGTTTTGATCCAATCTTCATGAAACTCTGTCAGAATGTTTACCTTTATGAAATCTAGGTAAAGTTTGAAACTGGTTTGTGTCGGATCAAAAACTAGGTCACTAGGTCAAATATAAGAACGACCTTGTATACGCTCCAGAGGGCACAGTTTTGATCCAATCTCAATGAAACTTTGTCAGAATGTTTATTCTTACAATATCCGGTTTGAAACTGGGTCATGTCGGGTCAAAAGCTAGGTCACTAGGTCAAATCTAAATTAAGTTATGTTGCAAGAATCAGAACTAACATTGCAATGATGCCAGCCACGAACTCCTTGGAATACATTAGTTTCACCACAGTGAGATAATGATGCTACCATTCTATCATCTGTGTTTGCCTAGTTAAGTCTAGTTCAAATCCATCAAAGGAACTCAACATGAACGGGAACTTTTCGGAGAAGCGACTCTGCCATTTTCAGCTCACCTGAGCCTTACAGTATTGGTGTTAGCTGCCTCTTTCATCCATCCATAAACATTTTCAAACATCTCTGAAACCACTGGGCAGATCAAATTTCATATGGAGCCTGCACATGGGTCAAAGGATTGAAAGTTCTTCAAATGATCTTGGTCACATGACCAAGGTGGCCGCCATTCTCATGTATGGTAAAAACTCTTATAAATCTTCACCAGAGTCAGTGAACTGATTAATGCTCAGGTGAGCGATTCAGGGCCACCATGGCCCTCTTGTTCTTTCTTTTGAGACATTTAACGACCGTTGTTTGAATGTATCCAACTGCTGAAAGCGTACTTGCTGTCAGTGTCTTGGAGACAATCAAAAATTTATTCTGTAGCCGAAACATGCATGCCAAGCTTGCTGCATCACCAAAAGCTACACGGCGCAATTAGCAAAACTTGTTTTCTGTCAACAATTACGAGGGTCATCCAATAAGTCTTGCATACGCCGTCATTACTGCTTTATTAATTGAGGTAGGGCAATCAAATTACACCATTAACAACTCACGTATATAATACACATATGAGATAAAAAGTATACATGTGACATTCCTTTCTCAGATATGAGAGGGTTTTGAATGCAAAGGTGTAAGCGATACCGGCGGTGAAATTGCACAAACACGACGTCTTTTACAAGAGGTGAGGGGAAGAAAAGTCCTGCATGTATGTTTATAATTCTTTCGAAATACAAAAATTCATGTTCTAAAATAATTGCCTTATATTTCAGAACTCAGATAAGAGACAGTTATTATTTCACATTACCAAACAAATGTGGTTGCTAGGCAACAAGATAATATTACAGAATTTTAGCAAAATTCTAGTTTTTGACGTTTACCTCTGGTTTCTTAAGGCTGCAAACGATATAAAACAAGGCTCGCTGCTTATATTTTCTCTTATATCTACATTTCAGCATCTCGGGACTATTCTTTGATAACAAAATAATGGCAGTTTAGGAAACACTTCATCTGTTGTGACAGCCTTTTCTTCATATAATCATTTTATATGATATTTTAGCTGCCCGAAAAACATGGTGATCTTCTTTTGAACAATAATAATATCTTGACTGACGGCAATATCTTAACCGTGGTACCGTATACATACTTCAGTATTATTTTCCGTATCTCCTAGCAATCTTCAGATATTTAGAAGCGTTCTGAACTAAGCTAGAGGATCTTAAACAGACAACTAGAAGCCACCGCCGCACCCATAATGGTAGTATTCTTCAGTTGCCTAGCAACGCCAAGATCATGACGTTTCTGGAAATTGTTGACTGGAAAGAAGGGAAGATGCAATGTAGGAATATCGATTGCTTGATTCTTTTTTCAATATCATTTGCCTGAAACTTGGCCGTTTGCTGGACTTATTGGATGACCTCGTATTTCCTAACCGAAAGCTACACTGCCCCCAAAGGCAAAACTTTTTCTGTCAGCACTTATTGCAGCACCAAAACCTACACGGCATCAAAGGCTATACGAACTTGTTGCTTATCATCACATATTTCAGCACCAAGAAGTTACACGACACCAATGAAAATAGCTGTGACTGTCAATTACTATAATACAAAAGGCAATACTTGTTGTCTGTCTAAGTTTTTTTTTAACATCAGTGTCAAGATGGCACCAAAGTCTGTCAACAAGATTTGCAGCACCAATAGCAACACGCCACCAAAAGCAATACTTGTCTGTAAATAATTACTAGGAGTGTTCAGAAAGTTTTGCAAATTACGTAATTTCTTGGTAACCATCATAAAGGCAGAACTTCTGATACCAAAAACACATAAAGCGATGATATGCCTAGAAAAGTCTGCAAACACGGTGTAGTATTTTTTTAAAATGACGCATTCATTATTATGTGTGTTGAAAGAGGTATACCGTAATTTATATATGAGCAGTCTTTGATTTTTTATCTTTGCTACTTAAAAGACAGTGCCCAGGCAGTGTTGTCCTGTAAATATCGTGGAAATTATATTAAATATAGGTTCCATACTGCCCCGGGATTAGGAATTATCCGTAGTTTATGTACCAGCAAAATCACACTTCTAAAATTAAACGATTTTGAAATGAAAAGAAGGGATCTTGTGAGCAAGAGCATTCACATGGTCAACGAAAAACTGTCAATAAATTAAAATTAATGTCAAACATGAAGCCTCTACAATCTTTCAAAAATGACGTTTACGTAGATATCAATAATGTTGTAAGTGTACTGTGTGTTGCTTTGCAAGGAATTAATCGATAACAGATGCCATCCTTCTACATTTGTATGGATATTGTATATAAAGATGGACAAGCAGTACACAGAGATTAATTTTGTATTTACAACGATATTTGACTTGAATTGAAATATTAAAGAGTTCTTTCAAAGCCAGAGAATAGATTCAGAAGAAGGAACATGGGCCAGGCTACGTAGTTTTGGCTTATAAAGCCTCATCAGTGACCCTGACAATATATGGTGATGAAACCAGAGAAAAGCATACTGAATTTTTTAAAAAAGTTAATTGGACAGTCGATTCAAAGACTGACTAGAATAAAAAAAGGTTCAAATAATATAAAGACGATGATCTAGAATAAGAGTCGTAACCAATCTAAAATTTTAGATTTCTCAGAATATATCCTCTGATCTCAAAGGACGAAAATAAAATGAAATCTGCACTGTGGATGATGTACGGGGAGACGTTTTACAGCCGCCACACGGCACAACAACAGCAGCAGTGAAGTAAAATTAAAATATTCGAGTTCCTTCAATAACAGAGAATACATTCAGAAGAAGGAACATGGGCCAGACTACGTAGTTTCGGCTAATAAAGCCTAACATTGAACAGATTTTACATATGAAATTAGCTTAGTGGTATTACTGGGGCCTAATAAAATGCGCTATAAGTCAAAAAAGGAAAAGTGTCTTTGTATAGTGTTTGATATCATTGTAGAGACAAAATGTAGTGCTATTGGTACACGAATAGCATTTGTGCCAACCGTTCTCCTAAACAAAGTTATACAGCCATTTGCAAAGCTTTCTGAACGCCCCTCGTATTGCTGCGCCAAAAGCAATGTCACCAAAGGTTGTCATTTATTATTTCAGAACCAAAAGCTACACGGCATCATAGGCAATAATTGCCCATGGTCCAGCTTGACTTATGATGCTGCAGCATTGGGTTAATGTTTTGTAAAGTAGTATATGTATAACACATTATTTGTTATTTTGTTATGTGTGTCTACTATTACGTTTCACTAGATATTTTGTATGCGAGTCTTTATATTTTTTCCCCTCTAAAATGACTGGATTTACTTCCATGGGGAGCAACTCTGATTTCTTTTTCATTTTTTCTTCCCTTCTGGAATAAGAGGGTTACTCTTAAAGGAAAGAATTTGCCCTTAAGATTCAAATTCTTACTTTAAGAGTAGATCCTGTTTGAAAGGAAATTTACAAGATGTCACAAAGGATGTTTCTTTCCCTTTGTATCAAAGCATTGCAAACGGCGCATGATAGGGTCAAGTCGGGTAAATTCGGACAACAGGTAAGTTCGGACAGTGGCATTGTTTCCTTTATATGTCAGTTATTTGGAGTTAAAACAAAAATAACTGGGTAAATAGTGAAAATCCTGATGAGACGGATGAGCCGTCTCATCTGGATTTTCACTGTTTGCAATGGTATGTCCGAATTTACCTGATGTCCGAATTTACCTGACTTGACCCTACCACGCCACTGCCAAATAAAAGTTTATAAACCAATTTTATCTTTTTTTCTCTCTCTTTTTAGTCCCAGGGCCATGACGGCAACGTATATAAACCCTTTCTTGACAAAATATTCTTATTGTAATAAAAAGCTTATCCTTTTGCAGTTAAGCCCCAGTCACACATTCACGGATCAGGCTACGGTTCACCACGGTTTGACCTAGACGGCAAAACCGGGATGAACCGTAGAAAATCCAGCGTCACTACGGTTTGCCAGGGTTCCATTAGGGTTTCTCACGGTGTTTGTACGGTGTCTGTACGGATCATCTACGAATTCACGACGGTGAAGGGCGGCAGCACTACGGACAACAAGGGTATTCCACGGGCGTGTTATGGACGCTTACGATGCCACTACGGTTCGATACGGTGCTGGTACGACTCAAGCCGGTAGCACCACGGCTCCTACGATTGTCTACGGTTTAACGGTGGTCATGATAATGATTTTTGTTGATGATGTTTAATTAATATGTAGGCAAGAAAAGTATTTCATGATATTAAATAGTACTGAATTTTTCGAAAAATGTGCAGCAAAAATTTTGAAAATCGGTTAACAAATAAAAATTTCATACTAAACATTTATTTTGAGTAGGCAATTTGCATTGACATGGAAAGTAATCCAAGATCATAAACTTTCGAATCTAGGAACTTTTTTCTTTTGAATAAAAAGGGAGTTTTCGTAGTGACAAAACTACGACGGTTGTCTACGAATACCGACGGAAAGCCAGGGATAATCACGGATACACCTACGGTGGCGCTACGAATGAGCACGATTCTGTTACGGTTGCGCTACGGTTTAGGCCACGCCCTCAACCCACCACGGTTCACCACGGAAGTTTTAAACAGTTTAAAACTTCCGTAGCGACTCCCGGTTCACCACGGTTCTTCAGGGATCATTACGGAACACGACGGATGCATCTACGGTACTACCACGAATCACGACGGTGCGCCACGGTTTGTGAAACCGTGGTGAACCGTGGCCTGAACCGTGAATGAAAGTAGTAAAGGGTGTCACTACGGGGACAGCCGTCCGGACACTAAGTCCGCAAACTGGGGCAGTCTCGGGCCGGGCTGTCCCCGTAGATGACACCGCTTTAGTAAACTTGAAAAGGCTAGTTTGAAATAACTTAGTCTTTTTCAGGGTAAAAGTCTATGTTAAATGGCATAGGAGATGTCTTAAGAGGCTATACAGTAATATGCTTCTGCTATGAGTCTCTTGGCCCTGTATCTCAAGACCTCACTATATCAGAGGCATAACTCTATAGTGACAGTTGATGGTGTGAGTTGCTGTGGCATACTCTTGTTCATTCTGTTCAATTTCTGAGGCTTTACAGTAATATGCGTCTGCTATGAGTCTCTTGGCCCTGTATCTCAGGGCCTCACTATACCAGAGGCATAACTCTATAGCGTCAGTACTTGTTCCTTGGGGGATTATAAAATCTTGTATCTCAAGATTTTAATGTTCTGGACTGAAATTATTTCTTACTAGCCTTCTAAAGCCTGACTACTACCTTTGATGACGTGAAGATCTCTGTTCCCAGTGTGATTGAACTTGCGGGTATCTAGTGGAAGGCCTACATATCCACATTGAAATTGTGGAGCTGATGTGGATGTCAAGTGGAAGGTCCACATATCCACATTGAAATTGTGGAGCTGATGTGGATGTCAAGTGGAAGATCCACATATCCACATTGAAATTGTGGAGCTGATGTGGATGATGTGGACTTGATGTGTATGCAATGTGGAGGTTATGTGGATGATGTGGATCCACAATGTGGAGTTTCCACATGTCCACATCTACACATTAGACAAATCGGCTTACCCTGTCCCATTTCTGACAGACTGACACAATGCATCTCAAAACCTCACTGTTACAATGCCAACTGCCCAGGGGTTCACTTGTTCCTCATACATCCTAATTCTGAGTTATATCTGATTCCTACCTTCTATTCTGTACATGCATATTGTGGTTTATTATTTTGAAACAAAATTTGGTAGGTGTTGACTTGCTCTTTCCAATAAGAAAAGAATTATGAACATCCATCGAGGCAATCTGGAGTTATTACACTTTTCTTACCCTCCATATTCCGCGCATGCGCAGTGTGACAATTTATTTTAAGAGTATTTGGTAGGTGTTGACCAGTTCTTTCAAATAAAAAAAGAATTTTGAAAATCCATCAAGGCAATCTGGAGTTATTACAGTTTTCTTACCCTCCAAATTCCGCGCATGCGCAGTGCACATGCCTGGCAAAACATGCTTCTTTTATTTTAGAGCTAGTGGTTAACACAAAATATACTCATAACTGAAGTGATAAATACATACAGGTATTCACTTTTCATTTGTATCATTTTTCTGAAAGCTACTACTTGTTTTGTCTATTAATAGAATGAACAAAGTCAATCCAGATTTATCTCCCTTGTAATAACACCATTATATGAAAAAAATGAATAACTTTGTTATTTTTCAGCCGATGTTGATATTATAAACACCAAAATGTAGATTTTATTATTCTCTAATTAATTTTTATATTTTAAAATGTGTTTCTATAAATAGTAACATGACCTATTTCAAATAACATATACATGATATGCAAATTTTTAACTTGTTTCCAGTTAACTGGGTTTATGTTTAGGTATATATATTGGAAACTAACATATTAATATCGCTGGTTTGCCGGTTACCACTGGACTGGAACTGGTGTGCACAACGGTTATACCACCTGGGCCCGCAGATGCGAAGTCTATCGATTACATGTGAAACAGTAGAAGCCTATGGCTTAAGGGGTCGGAACGCCGTGGTTCCGTAAAAGGTACCTCCGCTGGCAGGTCTCTGGTCCATAGTGACATTCAGGACTTGTGATCATGTAGATATGGCTTCAAATCGCCAGGGCTTCCCAGGCATAGGGTAACCGACCGGGGAAGAAATAGTGCTGTACAGCACACTCTTCTTGCTAAATTTTTAAGTGCATATTTTTGTCTTTACTGGCATGCAAGAAATAAAGATTCCATTTTTTGTGGCACTATAATCTTGATGAGAATTGTGTGAAATAATATATGAAACTCAAAATGCTATCTGGTATATAAGTGTGATGTTCAGATATGAATTCATTCTAGTTTTGAACAGAGAGAAGTAAGAAGCAAGAGAAAAATCAAAGCAGTTAAAGATATTTGATGTGTTATAATTCATCTCCTGATCATGAAGGACTTCTATCTAACACTTCTGAGTGATGGTTCTCTGAAAACTTTCCCTGAAAACACACAAAGCTCTTTTACTGTGAGACTAAATCACCCGATAAATATCGAAAGCGAAAAGTGGGAAGTTGCTTTGGTGGAATTAATTACACCATCTCGAGTCAATAATATTTCAGAAAACAATAACTTTTTCTTTTTGTCATTTCTGGACCAAGCGGTATTAAATGCTCAAGGAATAGATACGACAAAGGATTTGTGTGCTAGTGGCGAGGGCTGTCATGAAAATAAGTTATTTCTTCCTGAAGGAAATTACAACTCTCCACAGCATTTGGTGGATGAGATGCAATCTGTAATAGATACAAAACATGGATCTTTACTGAAACAAATAAATGCTTCTATCAGCATTACTTATGTTAAAAGCACGAATCGTCTAAAAGTTGTTGCACAAAATCCAAACCAGGTCAGGATTCGCTTTCCAGCTTCACTTGGACAAGCTCTAGGAGTTAATCCGGATATGTCAGAAAACCCCATTGGAAACGAATCATATGCTTTCAAATATGGAGTAGACCTAAATATATTGCATAATCGCTTGTACGTGTACTCAGATGTAGTTGATTATACATACCTTGGTGACGTGAAGGCCCCTATTTTGAGAGTTGTACCATTTGAGAATTCAAAACGCTCTCAGCAGTCACACAAAGAATTTGTCAACATGCACTACGTTCCAGTAGGAAAATCTTATATTGATCAAGTTCATATCAGTATCAAAGGTGATACCGGTAAAAATATTCAGTTCAGCTCTGGAAAGACTTTAATTAAGTTACATTTCAGGCGGCGAATTAAATAAAAAAAAAAAAGATAATTGTTTGATTTTTTGTTGAATAAGAAACAGGAAATAAGTATAAATACAACACACTGTTACAAGCGTCACCATTTCAAGTAAAATCTTGAGAGAAAGCAGAATGTCTGGTAGTTCCAATAACCTAACAAAAGCACACTGTGGGCTAACTTCTGAATCTTCAGGCTTGGCTGTCATTCCTGTTGTACAGAAAAGAAAAAGAAATCCTTCTACCTTTGGACAGAAACGCTTGTCAACTGCTTTAGACAAAAGGCTCAGAGAGGGTAGACCTTTAAAGTATTGCCGACTATGCAGAGCGGAAATTCGTTCATTATGTCGTGAGGAGAAAGGAAAACAACACAAACTCAAAGGACATACACAAGAAGAATAAACATTTAAGACGTTCCAGACGGACAAAGAATGAATCTGGGGGTCAGAAATGTCATAGACGTAGTGAAGCTAAAGAGGATATCAACAGACAGACAGGGAACAAGCTGGAGTTAAAAACAATGAAATAAAGTGTTAGTCACTTTTTAAATGCTATGACGATTGAGTAACATTGGAAACTTGTATCAGTTTTCTAAATGTAGGTTTGTTAGAATTCAGTTGGTATTTAAATTATTGACAGAATTAATAAAACAAAATTGATTTTAAATTATACACACTTTTTTCACAATTTACTACATCATTTAGATCACAAAAGTGCATGCAATTGGTAAAAATGTAAGAATTGCAGTGGTTTACCAAACTTAGCACAAGTTCTTCAATATCTATTGCAGACTATAAAAGTGGGAGTAAAAGGATATGACTTCATTCTTCAACCAGTCGTTAATGGGTCGATACCAGTGCAAGCAGTGCTTCCGTGAATTTGCTCGATCAGACAGCCTGAGAAGACATACGTCCAGTGGTGTTTGTAAAGCAACTACAACTATGTCTGACAGCGAAGAAAGTACTATCTCAGAAGTTTCAGATGTAACTACAAACAGAAAATATTTGAAGGGAATGAAAGGACATGATATCTTTGGAGAATATAATTATAGTAAACTCTCAGACGATCCAGATACAGAACCGTCAGAAGTCGAGACAGACAGTGAGTCTGCTAGTAAAGAGGAAAAACAGAAAGCCAAACGCAGGAAAATTCAAAACACAAGTCCTTGGGATAGACTAATGAGAAGCACTTACAGAGACAATCAAGATCGGTTCGATGAAACAGTGGAAAATACCATGCAGGAGACACCTAACATCGATGTTGAATCAGCTGAGGAAATGGCATATGAAGAACTGAAACCAAAATACAGATCAACGCTGGTTACCAAGTATCAAGACCTCGTGGCACTCGGGTCTGCTTTGAGAAAAGATCCTATCCACAAGAAAGTAATATCAACAGCTCACAGATTGAAAGAAGATGAAGACTATGATGAAGAAGAGGCGATGCAGTATGCAGTGAAAAAAAGAAGATATCTACTTGAACGAAAACTTGACGAATATGAAAGACCAACTTTAACTGTTGAAGAGGAAACCCAGTGACATTGATTCTTGATAGGTCTCTGAAATTAACCATTTCAGCGATGGCAAAGCATTGAGATCATTTAAATAATAGTAAACCTGCAGAGGAAAGTATCAAAAGAGTTTTATTTACTATAAAAGACTAATGATCATTATGTAAACGAAGACAGAGGGACGGTCCTAATCCTCTGTCTGTCGTAATGAATAGGTGAGCGGGACAAATAAAGTTGTTCTGAATTTAAACTGTTGTTAATTGTTCTTTTCTTCCTAAGTCTTATTATTGTAACAGTGAGGTTTTGAGATGCATTATGTCAGTCTGTCAGAAATGGGACAGGGTAAGCCGATTTGTCTAATGTGTAGATGTGGACATGTGGAAACTCCACATTGTGGATCCACATCATCCACATAACCTCTACATTGCATACACATCAAGTCCACATCATCCACATCAGCTCCACAATTTCAATGTGGATATGTGAACCTTCCACTTGACATTCACATCAGCTCCACAATTTCAATGTGGATATGTGGACCTTCCACTTGACATCCACATCAGCTCCACAATTTCAATGTGGATATGTAGGCCTTCCACTAGATACCCGCAAGTTCAATCACACTGGGAACAGAGATCTTCACGTCATCAAATGTAGTAGTCAGGCTTTAGAAGGCTAGTAAGAAATAATTTCAGTCCAGAACATTAAAATCTTGAGATACAAGATTTTATAATCCCCCAAGGAACAAGTACTGACGCTATAGAGTTATGCCTCTGGTATAGTGAGGCCCTGAGATACAGGGCCAAGAGACTCATAGCAGACGCATATTACTGTAAAGTCTCAGAAATTGAACAGAATGAACAAGAGTATGCCACAGCAACTCACACCATCAACTGTCACTATAGAGTTATGCCTCTGATATAGTGAGGTCTTGAGATACAGGGCCAAGAGACTCATAGCAGAAGCATATTACTGTATAGCCTCTTAAGACATCTCCTATGCCATTTAACATACACTGCAAAAATAAACGGTAGATTTTACGGTAAAATAACTGGCAACCAGCTGCCAGTCCTTTTACCGTTATTTTTACGGGTGCCCGTAAAAATTGCAGGAATCATCAAGCAGAGTGGGACAGAAAAGAGCAGATGTCGTTTTGGTTAGATAGCCCCTCAACAATACAAAGTTATTTTCGAGTGCGCCAAGTTAACATAAAACTTCCATTTCGTGATTTCCAACACTGTCTTAACAGGCAAAAACCTGTAAAAATAACGGGAAAAGGACTGGCAGCCGGTTTCCAGTTATTCTACCGTAAAATCTACAGTATTTTTTTACAGTGTAGACTTTTACCCTGAAAAAGACTAAGTTATTTCAAACTAGCCTTTTCAAGTTTACTAAAGCGGTGTCATCTACGGGGACAGCCCGGCCCGAGACTGCCCCAGGTTGCGGACTTAGTCTCCGGACGGCTGTCCCCGTAGTGACACCCTTTACTACTAATGTGTGACTGGGGCTTAAAGGAACTAAAGGCCAAACACCTTTTCTGACCATGTACATAGCACTGCCAAAGGGGCATTGATTGATTTGATGTTTAACGTCCACGGTAAACAGCTATGGTCATGTCGGGACGGTCAGTTAACCTAACCACACTATTCCTGGGCAGGTTTAGACCTCCTAAGCGGTTAACCAGTACTAAGTGCACATACTTTCATCAGTAACTGACAACTGCCCTTCTTGAATCAGCGGAAGGAGAAACGAAAGTATGTGACCAGTATGTGGCTTCGAACCCCTGACCGCTGACTTATGAGTCAGGTGACAGGGGCAGGTCATCCCGTGAGACAAACTTTTGATTATAAATAATAATATTTGGCCCTCAGCAGAGAGCCCCAGCAGACTAAAATTGGTTCATAACAGAGACTGAACCGAATTTTTATAATTTCTGTGAAGTGTCAACAAGATATATGCAGGCCAGAAACCTCTATTTGGACATATGTATAGCCTCGTGACACAGGACAATAACCTTGTCAGGCAAACTTTGAACGTAAAAGAAAGCTCACTTTTATTATTCCCCTGTGAAGACTTTTATTGGCAAAACGTATTTCTTTACAAGATATAGGGCTTTCGCACTAAGTCAGTGTTGATTAGTGATGTAGAGTTGCAAGTTTGTGTCATCACCTCCCCCCCCACCCCCGCCACTCCCAGCCCGCACCCCAACACACGCACATCCTTACATTTTTAATGGACCAGTTTGTTACTGCACGCATTGGAACTGAAATTGCGAACAGAATGAAAATATACATGAATATTTTTTTATGGCTTAAGAATATTTTGACTAAAATTACGGGCTGTTTCAGTGTCGGGTTACTGATTTAGGACAGCAAGTCTTTGTACTAGCAATTTTACACCTCTCACAGCTTTTGATGGTTCAATTTGAAGCTTTACACACATGTTGCAGACATATTGAAAATGTGCATGAAGAATTTTGAAGGTCAAAAAGTATTTTTGACAGATTTATGGGCTTTGAACTTAGAAATGTAGATGTGTTTTTTTTATCATGCTCAACAATAAAGGTAATAGGCTAGTGTTGGGGAGAGTCGTGTAACTTCGGACAGGCGGGTAAATTCGGACATACCATTGCAATACCATTGCAAACAGTGAAAATCCAGATGAGACGGCTCATAAAGTGAAAATCCAGATGAGACGGCTCATAATGAGCCGTCTCATCTGGATTTTCACTGTTTGGCCAGTTATTGTTTTGTTTTAGTTCCAGACAACTGACATATAAGGAAAAAATGTCACTGTCCGAATTTCCCCACTGTCCGAAGTTACCCGACTCTCCCCACTACAGTCTAAGCCTAATCAGTTTACATCATGCCGTAAGTTTGTAATGGTGGTGGGGAAGGGAGAGGCGGAGGGGCTGGGGTGGGGAGTTGGGGGAGGGGGAGGGAGGTTACAAGGCTAAATGGGAAGCATGGGGTATCACCTGTGTCTTACAGACACATTTTTCTAGTCATTTCTGTTAATGTTAAGTTTTACCTAGACATTTTGGATAGTAAGAGAGCTAAAGGTAAAAAAGAAGGACAATCACAAGTGCCATAACTCCATAAGCAGTTCTCGAAATCTGTCCATTTGTAATCTTGAAACGAGCTATTCCTGAGATTAACTAATATATACCTTGGGCCAGGCTGGGTGTGGTCGTGGTCGGGCGATGGTGCTGGGTATCTTTCAGTGCCGGGGCGTCCTACTTTGGGTAATAGTAGGGCAAAGGACTACTGTGCTTGCAGTAGGTGACTACTGTGCTTTGCAGTAGGTGACTACTGTGCTTGCAGTAGGTGCGTGTGGGCGTTGATTGGACCTTTTTTCTCTTCTCTGTCATATCTCTCTTTTCTTTCTATCTCTCTTATCATGTGTATAAAATATCAGCAATTTATTTATGCTACGCACTCGTGAAATTTCTGATACTGTATTTTCAATACATCCGATAAATGTATTTGGTATTCTCCATAAAAAGTAAATATCCTCTATAAATCAAAAACATTGTTTGGACATATTTTCAATTTTCATCTACATATCAGCTCCTGTTATCTCAAATTACTGATATCAAAGTAAATTTTCTGGGACCAGAAAATTTACTTTGAGATATCAGTAGTTTGGGGTGAACTTCGACTTCGACTTGGAGATATCGCGAGAGTTGACTGCATTTTCAAAGATATGTTAAAGGTGTATCGTACTCTCTCACAGCAAAGATCTTCGGAATGGCAATTGAAGGTACATGTACGTGCTGACTGGTGAGTGAAGGTGTATGGGTACACCTCCATATTTTTTCTGATAGTTTTACTATAGGGAAAAACATTTGCTTCCCTGGAAGACAAAGCCCATCCAAAATTCTATCTGGTCTTATAGGAAATAATTTGAGCCGCGACACGACAAAACCAACAATGTGGTTGTGCGCCTAGCGCAGACTCAGATCAGCCTGGGCATCCGCCCAGTCTGATCAGAGTCTTCGCTGTCCGCATGAAGGTAGCTTAGTCCCTTACCTACCCTTTAAGTGCTTAGCGAAGAGTCTGATCAGACTGGCTGATTGCCCAGGCCGATCTGAGGCTGCAATGGGCGCACAACCACATTGTTGGTTTTTACGTGTCGCGGCTCAAATTTTTAATTACTCATAGGGCAAAAATGCTTTAACAGTCGATCATTGAGATAGCAGCCAAAATAAAGTTTCTTTACCATGAAAGTGTACCTTAAGAGACTTAATGCATAGAGTTATTACTTTAATCTGTTTATCATCATCGCTCCGTTTCATTGGCTACATGCCTGGCATGTGAAAGGATATTATAATTAGAATGAAATGAGCCGCGACACGAGAAAACCAACAAAGTGGTTGTGCGTCCAGCGCAGACTGAGATCAGCCTGGGCATCCGCCCTGTCTGAGCAGACTCTTCACTAAGCCCTTCAAAGATAGCTTAGGGACTAAGCTACCTCCGTGCGGACAGCGAAGACTCTGATCAGACTGGGCGGATGCCCAGGGTGATCTGAGTCTGCGCTGGGCGCACAACCACTTTGTTGGTTTTGTCGTGTCGCGGCTCAAATATAGTAGTAAATACTATTGACATAGAATGTTAAAATATGGGGAGAAGCTCTTAATCGATAGATATAGCTGTTTACTGGGTCGTCATAACCAGGTATAGATGCCTAGCATTCTATTAAAGATAGCTTTCCAAAAACAAATGTGTAGGCCGCGATCGGGATCAGACACCACAGATGGAAGCATAAATGGACTAAAGCCTCGTTCACACAACCAAAGTTTCTTTGTAACAGAAACTGTAACAAAGAAAGTTTGTTAAATATTTTGCATTTACACGGAGCAAATTATTTGTTTAAAATGTGGCATAGAATCTTTGTCACATAAACTTTGGCAAGGAAATATTTGCTGCTGTGTTCACACGATCAAACATTATTTGTTAAAGTTACCTGGACAAACAAACTTTGCACGTGTGAAAGGCCAACCTTGCCACATTTTCTTTGTTAAATAAACTGTGTTCAAAATCAAACGGATTTGATTATGAGCAAAGTTTTCTGTGTACATCTCCATAGCTAGTTTCTTTGTTACATAGTCTATGGCAAATTTCCCCTTCACTCGGACAAATTTTGTTTGTCATTTAACTTTACCATATAAATTTAGCAATGAAAATGTGGCATTTTTTTTTCAATTACGAGGGTTATCCAATAAAGAGTGGGACTTTCTTAATAATTTGTGACTCTATACTCTTTTCATATCGAAAATATGACCACTGCGTGGAAAATCTTATAGCGCATACGACAAAGTATCTCAAAGTTGTATCTGCCTGTTGATTTCTTGTTGCCTAGCAACGGCAGAAGGCAAGAGAAAAGCTCCAGACCATGTTTGTAAAAATGGTTGCCATGGTTACTGGAACCCTCCTATTACGTTCAAAAATATTTCTGTTTTATACCATACTATGTTTTGATCATACTTTTTGACAATAATTCACTTAACTCTAAACGGAAAGGTATACAATATAAATTGCAATGCACACACTGAAGAAACACACGGTTGATGTGCTTTGTGTTGCTTAGCAACAGAAAATCGTGCATACTACTTAAGGTCATATTTCCTGGAATAGACTGGTTGCTAGGCAACTATTCGTCAATGGGCTAAACTATAGACCAGTTGGTATAAGCAAAATTCAAACGTAATGCAACCAAATATAGAAAACGTCAAAATATGTTCGGATACCACTATTTGGATAAATGTCACACCTTATTTCCTGTCCTTGTGGTTGAATTATGAAGCAAATTTCGGTCATTGACTTATCTGGTGCCTTACATTTCGAACCATAACCGAAAAAGTTGTTGGCAAAATTTGATGAAACATATACTACAGGGAGGTGAGATATTGGTCTTGCAAATGAAGGTAAAATTTTGAAGTTGCTGGGTTGGGTTCGTAAAATATAAAAGTCCCACTCTTTATTTGATGACCTAGTACACGAGCAAATTTTTCTATGCCAAACATACTTTGTCACAGAAAATTTGCCCGTGTGAACGAAGCTAAAAAAACATACGATATACTGACACTTTCATCCTTGGAGTTATTACATCGGAGTTATTACAAGCTCTGACAACCATAGAATTGCGATTCGTTTCAATTGCTCAAAGTTATATACCTTTTAATCATTGTACATATAAAAGGGTTTGGGTGTGTCGTACAACCCATACGTTGCTATTTATGAACGGAATCAGCTAAACCAGCCTATACGAGTATAATATTTACTTCTTTAATGAGTTCCTTGTTTCCGGAGGATCTATAAATTCAGACTCTGTCTCAGCAATTTAAGAAAACGTTCACTGAACACACAACATTGTAATGTTCTGTTCTGTTTAATAGAGAGTCCACTATTAAATAAAATTGTTTTTCTAAGACTTAACCGCCATTGAGAGTCAGCATCAGCAGTAGCATGTATTTCTGCAAGTGTTGAGAGCAAATCATGAATATTTATCTTTTATAGTTCCTAGCGAACACACTATTGCAAACCTTTATACATGGACATGGCGGGTGTATTGTAATAGGCAGGTGATGCTTAATATTCGCGAGCACCTGATCACATTTCCGTTGTGGGGATCCCTGTCTATGTATCTACACTGTAAAAAAATCGCGTTTAGCTATAAAACACAAGTGGTTACATGTTTAGGTGTAAACATGTTTAGGAATATATATATGTCATATAGCTAAACATGTACGCCTTTTCTATTATTTTCCCGGACAAAGTCTGCTAAACACGTTTTATTCTGTTACGCGTTTCGGATGAATCCATTCTCTCTTTTCTCCGTTGACGAAACGAAAAAAAGAGACGAAAATATTGACAGAAGAAATTTTCAAAATAAAAGGTAAATATAACCAGTTTTGTACATGTTTAATTTCTAAACATAAACCTAAACATGTTGCAAATTGAACATGTTACGATTTAAACACATAAAAAATCGGACTGCATTTTTGCATTGATTCTAAACACATTTTTACACTGTATGTATGCCGGATTGTAGACGTGTGTATGAGTTCTGACATATAATTTTGGTACTTTGACATCTGTATACTTTTACCTAAACTTTATATATATATTTGCTAGCCTTTTATGTTTGGCATATCTAGGAATTTGTTCTAACCAGAAATAATGAAGTATATCATGACATATGCAATTTTATTTTCAATGACAAAAAATTAAAACAATTATGAAAATGTAAGCGCTGATCATTTCCAGCTGTTTTAGGTTAAAATTTAGAAATGGTTTACAAAATCAGATCAAATATTGAAGGATCTCGTAAAATTAATCTCCGTTATGCGTAAATAATAGTGACTTGTACGTGTACAATTTTCGTACTACTTATTCAAAATCTGAACTTGAAATCAATTAGATTAGATTAGATTAAACATTTTTATTGTACCATATAGACAAAAGGATTGAACACAAGTTATACCAACATTAGCTAGTCCTCTCCCTATACACAGATGACAAACATAAGAATTGTGGTACATATACAACAGTAAGTTCAATTCACAAATTTAAATCATAGTATCGAAAGAAAGATAATATTGTTTTATCCCCACAGCAGCACCAGTCGCCCCGCCCCAACCCCGACACTCACATATTCCGAATCAATTGCAATTTGTTACTTGACTATGTGAACCTATGTGTGTCTTTAATATATTTTGACAAAACCGAATGTATAGTTGAATTAGTTTCAGCATTTATTGCGGGATCTCCATTAGTAATCAAATGAAACTGAACATTTGCAAGTGGATTAATGGAACTAAATAAACGATTTCGTTGTTCTACATATAACAAACACTCAAAGAAATAATGTTGAGCGTTCTCATTAACAGCGCCACACGAGCAATTCGAATTAGCTGAAATATTTACTCGGAATAAATCAGCATTTAAATTACTACAATTATGACGAATTATAGTTAAAATGATATCGTATAGTCTGTCCTTAGTGGATGGAAATTGATGAGTCCTGGAAAATTGTTTCTTAGTATTTCTTTTAAACAAAGAGAGAGTAGGAGCATTTCGTAGTGATTGATCAGTGTTATTCCACAATTTAAGAGTTGACGGAAAGAACGATGACTCAAATGAACATAATCTAGCGAAAGGTATTTCAAAGTTCTGGCTATTCCTTAGATTATAAATCGAAACTGCAAGTCTGGAAGAAGATCCGTCAAGTATGATGGTGCGTCGTTATTTATTATTTTATACATGAGAGTTAATTTTTAGTTTTTCGCCTTTCAGCTAAAGTTTCCCAACCTGTTTCAGCATAGATCGAATTAAGAGATGCAAAACCTGGCAAACCAGTTACAATACGCGCGGCAATTAATTGAAATTGAAATCGATTCAATTTGCATGTCTTGCCCTTCGTGAACTCAAGTGAGGAGAAAGAAAATATATTTGTTAAGAAGTTTGATTATGTAATGCATACACGATTCCCGGTTCTTATAAATATATAAGAAAGTTTCAAATACGGTTGCTGTTACCATTTGAGTTTTCTTCATGAAACTCTTGAGAATCATAAAACATTGGAAAAAAATCTTGAGGTTGATATATCCTCCCCCCCCCCCCCCACCCCTACAGTATAAGAGGGTTTGGGAAATTGTGTAGGCTAGACCAGAAGCCGCAGAACGCGGCATTAGATCAGTGCCTACACTGCTAACATTAAACTAAGAATTTCTGAAATATGTATGAAATTAAGATCAAACCAAACATCTCTTATAGTGGTAATGGACTGCAATGAAGAAATATCCAACGATGGGTTGTACCCCTAAATGGATGACCGGAGAAGAAGGGTTAGTGATTGAATCCCTCATTTTTAAACTATCAAACACACCCACAATTTTATTTGTTTATAGATTTTACTAAGAGTTTAAAACTGTCATATTCAGATATATTTCAAACGAAAAAAAAAAACAAGCAGTAAATACACTTATAAACATAACTACGTAATTTAGATTTTTGAATAAGAAATCTACGTGAGTATTCAAGACACTCAAATTCCTTTCATGATACTTTAAATTAAACATTGATGTAAAAAATATATAGATTTTCCTCATCGATAAATGATGCAGACTGGCGGATTAAAAGGTTAAATAGCATTGATAATATGTAAATAAAGTAAAATGTCTAAATTCTATGTATCAAATTATAAATATCAAAGGAAAAGTCAATATCGCTTGAAGATTTTTGAACTAATCGACCGTTTCTCTACATTTCTTATATTTTTTCACATAGAACATTAATGTTGTATTTGTTTCGCTGTTTTTAAATTCTTCTTAATATTTTTTGAAGGTGAATGAGAGAAAAAAAGCGCATGCAATTGTTAGAAAAAAATGTTACGTGCAGTGAAATAGCAGCAACAAGCACAAAAGCACGCGCACCAACACATTTGATAAGGCCTACGCTGTTATTGACTTATCATTATTTTCTTTCTTTACTTGAATTTTGTTAATTTTACTCAATGCTGAACTTTAGATATTACGCATTCATATATATCAACGATATACAAGTCTACGGACTTACATGGCATCAGGTACAATTTTTGACGCCAGTGCTAATTATGTTTCGAGGTTTTTATGCAAATTCAATGACGTTTTCTACCCAGGATACCAAGGAGTAAATTAGAGCATTAAATCTTATTCAGCTCCACAAATCAGGACATGGTCCTAAATAAACATGATTTACGATCAACGCTATAATAAATTTAAATTTATGTATATGGAAACTTTAAAAATATAAACAAATAAATTAAATAAAAAATATAATTGTTCCAAACAGCTGTTATTCATAGTATTTATTATTCATTGTTTTCTTCTCGTTGCTTTGTTTTACTTTAACTTCAGTATTTGTGTTTTGTACAAAATAACTCTTCTGTATCTGTCACATAATAAAACAGACGTTTCCAAACGATTTAATAATTTTATAATAAAACGGACTGGAGTACGATCAGTTAAGGACGCTGTAGAATGGGATACGAGAAAATCATATCGTCTTTATATATATGTATATACTATTTCCAAAACTGTGACGGTGAGTGTGTTCATTTTCTTTTTTAATTTAATTTCCTGTCTGTAGAGTGCCTACTAACAATCGTCAAAATCGATTTTTTTCTTCTTCTTCTCTCTCCGCGTGTCTGTCTCTCTCTCTCTCTCTCTGAATGCTGCCTCTTTCACTGTAAAAAATGTGTTTAGAATCAATGCAAGCGCGATTTTTACAGTGTTGGTGGCGTTGGTGGAACGATACGATCTGCGCTGTAAAAAATCGCGCTAAGCGATATAACACAAGTGGTTACATGTTTAGGTGTAAACATGTTTAGGAATATGTCATATAGCTAAACATGTACGCCTTTTCTATTATTTTCCCGGACAAAGTCTTCTAAAGACGTTTTATTCTGTTACGCGTTTCGGATGAATCCATTCATTCTTTTCCCCGTTGAAGAACGAAAAAAAGAGACGAAAATGTTAACAGAGGAAATTTTCAAAATAAAAGGTAAATATAACCAGTTTTGTACATGTTAATTTCTAAACATAAACCTAAACATGTTGCAAATTGAACAGGTTACGATTCAAACACAAAAAAATCGGACTGCATTTTTTGCACTAATTCTAAACACATGTTTTACAGTGTGTGTTTGTTTTATTTATTTTTTTATTGTTTAGAAATTTATTTACAGCACACACATATATCAGTCAAAGGATCGGACGTAGGCTAGGCATTTATTTGTCCTCTCCTGACAGATCTGTGGTTGTGACATCTTCTGGATATCTACATCCACATTAGCATCTTGGCATTGGTCAGGCTTGAACACAACAAAATAATTCATTCTATGTTCTGTTGTAGCCTGAATCTATATGTATGATGGCATTCCATGCTATTCTTACACTCTGTAATATGTTTTGCTCATATCTAAATTTGGACAAAAATTTATTTATTTATTTTTATTTATACAATATTTAAAGAGGGTGCACCTTTTGCTGCAGTATATAGCCAGTCTACCAGTTGGCCCTCAATAACAACAACATAAAAACAATACAACATAAAAAAATACAATTTTTTACATATGTACACAGAATGGCGTTGGTGAAAAAGGAACTGACACGATATGATTTCTGTAAATCCGAAAATCAGCAACTTATCGAATATGCCGTTCACAGTGGGCGTAAGCGAAAAAGTGATAGACCTGTTCCAACGTCAATAGTTTAGCTGCAAATAAAATAAAACAACATTCAGTGATAGTTTTGCATGCGACATAGGGGTCCTTCGGGGATACTGTTGTTTAACGAAGTTATTAGGAGGGGAGTCTTTAAGTTTTCTAGCGCCCATAAAATATAGTGTCTAAGGCTTTTTTTAGCCTAAAATGTGAAGAACTTGTGGCAAAAGCTCCTTGCATTATTTTAGGCAAAAAAAGTAGTGTTTTAGCGTATGTTTGAAATATCAACGTGTCGTGCCATCATAAGGGTCGAGTCGGGTAACTTCAGACAGCGGGTAAATTCGGACATATCCTTGCAAGCAGTGAAAATCCAGATGAGACGGCTCATAATGAGCCGTCTCTTTAGGATTGTCACTGTTTGCCTAGTTAATTTTATTTAATTCCAAAACAACTGGCACATGATTCAAACAATGCCACTGTCCGAATTAACCTGCAGTCCGAATTTACCCGACTTTACCCAAGCTTTGAATTTTATCCATGTCATTTCCTTTTCAGCGTTCAAATTGACAGACTATAATTTCTTTTCCTACAATTTTAAACGTGAACTGTTTGACGTCTTATTAGCCCTTATTGGGAACGATGGAAAAAAATAGAAATGACGGCGGTTACTTACCCAGAAACTATACTCATTTGAGCCGCGACACGAGATTACCAACAATGTGGTTTTGCGCACGGCGCAGACTCAGATCAGCCGCCCAGGCTAATCAGACTCTTCGCTAAGCGCTTGAAGGGTACCTAAGGGTCTAATATACCTCCATGCGGACAGCGAAGACTCTTATCAGACTGGGCGGATGTCCAGGCTGACCTGAGTCTGCGCTGAGCGCACAACCACTTTGTTGGTTTTCTCACGTCGCGGCTCATTTCTATTCTGTTCTATCCCATAACCTTATAAGGTCGGTGGGGCACCACAAATGACTTCGAAACAACCCCTTGCCTCCTTGTCCTGTTTTCAGCTGCCAAAGTCCATCTCTGTCCACTGTTTAATTAGGCCTACTGCAAATGTTTTTCCATCTCTTCTTCTGTCAACGTCCCTGTCTTTTTCCTTTCACGCTGTCCTATAGAATCGTCTTTGCTAAATCAAAAGATCTTGAGATGTGGCCAAACCATTTAGTTTCTGTTTCTTGGCCATAGCTTTATAAGAGTAGAAGTGGCTTTGCAATCCTTGAGAGAACTTCCTTTTTAGAGCCATCATCTGAGACAACTGCTCCTAGGATTTTGAAGCTTTCTTACGGTACCCAGCTTCTGCCGTTTTATCTTGATCTCCCTCTGGCTGCCTTTGGCCCTGTTTGTCACCAGTTTGGTCTTCTCAGCACTGATCTCTATCCTATACCTTGTTCAAGTGTTGTCAATACTTTCAACTAGGGCCCGAGGTTATAAAAAATTCATGCTCAACTCAGCTGAACATAAAATTCAAAATGCTCATAAATATAAAAATACCAAGAAGTTCAGCATTTTTCAGGCTCAGCTAAGCCAAGAAGGCTATTTTGTCTGCTCATAAATGTTAAAATGCCAACAATGTTAAAATGCTAACAATTGTTGGCATTTTAACATTTATGAGCAGAAAAAAATTAATGCTCAGGTGAAGTGAGCATGATTTTTTTTATTACCTCGGGGCTAGGGCTTCAAGTGCCTAGTGTCCCATAAATATGACGTAGACAAACAGTGTAGACCCAGATCAGATGCCAAGTTCACGCCGCTAAACTCAGCGTCTGATAAGTCAAATGAGTATTTCTCCTTATGATAAATAAGACTGATAGAATTACTAAACCAGACACCCCTTAAATGACAAATAAACTCTTCCATTTGATAAGGACAGAACGGTCCACTGGGCATAGACAGGTTAAATATTTAGATGGCAAGCTTCACCCTTCAAGCTTACAAAAATTATTATACTTGTAGGGTACACACACTGCTGGGATGGCGTTAACGGAGGGATGTATAGTGGGACCCAGTCAATAACAACAACTGGGAAAGTATGTCAAGCCTGGGCCGACCAGAGCCCACAGTCGCACAGCTACACCAGTGATAGCTATTTTCCGTTTGATGGAACAGTGGCAGGGGCCTCCAACTACTGCCGCGACCCGGACTTTAACTTTCAACCTTGGTGTTATACAATGGATCCTGACGAACGTTGGGAAACATGTGATGTGACCATCTGTACAAGTAAGTGCTGGAATATGAAAAGCAAAAAGATAGGCAATGATCAGGAATTTATACAATCAAATCTCACATCCCGCTCTCAAAACCAAAAAATACCAAGGGCAACAACTTACGTCACCCGACACGTCACTAATTGATCAAAAAACACCTTTTCGGACAATTATTTATTCAGACTAGACCAATAAATCTCTTTAAATGTTGATAACTTTTTGAAAAAAAAAAAAAACTGCATGCGCCAATTGCGCTCGAAAATGGACAATATTTCACTAAGAAAGTGACTCCAATAAAGGTATAGAATTCGCGAACACTTTGATTAAATACATCATAATATAAGGTGAAGCCTGTTTGGTCGAACTGTTTGCAAAATCAACTAAATGTCGGAAGCTGATTTCCATATAGTAAGATTGGCTTTTCGTTGCCGTATTTGGTGCACCAAGTGGCTTTTCGGATATTTTGAAATTTACAAGATTTATTGGAAATTCCGAACACTGGACCATTCGAAAATGGTGTAATTTCGAAAATATGTCACTTGCTGATGACGTAGGTTGTTAGGACGATGCACTCTAAAGGCATGAAAACAATTCACCAAATAATTGGAATTTCAGGCATTAACAAAGCTGGACACTGATTTTGTGCACCCAGTGGCTTTCCGGATATTTTGAAATTTACAAGATTCATTGGAAAATTCCGAACACTGGACCATTTGAAAATTGTGTAAAATTTTCGAAAATATGTCACTTGCTGATGACGTAGGTTGTTAGGACGATGCACTCTAAAGACATGAAAACAATTCACCAAATAATTGGAATTTAAGGCATTAACAAAGCTGGACACTGATTTGTATAGGGTCAAGTCAGGTAAATTCGGACAGTAGGTAAAAACGGACAGTGACATTGTTTCCTTTATATATCAGTTGTCTGGAGTTAAATAAAAAATAACTAGGCAAACTGTAAACTCCTGATGAGACGACTCATAACGAGCCGTCTCATCTGGATTTTTGTTGTTTGCAATTGTATGTTCGAATTTACCCGCTGTCCGAAGTTATCCGATTCGACCCTATAGGGTAAATTGGGGCAAGTGGGACGATGGGGTAAGTGGGACACATTTTATTCTTTAAGCGCCAGACCCAGTATATGGTGCGTACTTACCAAGACAATACATATTGCCAGAACATTTCTATTTCTTTGTTTGGAAATAATATTTCTATGAGTCTTAGATATTCAAAAGTATGCACTGCTGGCATTTTAAATTTGAAGATCCAGAATTGGCGCGGTCATTCATTTGCATAAGAAGGATATAGCAGCATTGGTCAGACTGAACCATCGTTATAAGTTAACCCTTCCACTGAGGCACATAAAATTATATCACTCGAGCAAGGGAAAACAAGGGTCATTGTCTAAAGTCGAGCTAAAGTATTATTGTTTCATGTCGTTAAATGAGCGAAATATTTACCATTTGTGAAATAAAATTCATGACGTAAGCTGTGACTGAAATGACGTAACGTACAGGGCACATATTCAAATAACGTTATAAAAAAGAAATTAAATTATAAAAGGGTATTATTTTATGTGAAAATCTAATACTCTTGTCTTAAACAGAAAGCGTGGTAATTTTTCGGTATGAAAATTTTCGATACACTACAACAAAACGTCTACATAGAACTACAAATACGTAACGCTATTTCGATCTTACGTGACGTCAGTTTACTGTCGTCTTCTATGATGTTGCACTCATAATTTTGAGTCAGCTATTTTTATTTCACTCTTCATACTTCTTTTCAACCAGATGGTAAATAAAAAAGTGGTAGAAAATTATTATGATTTTAACAGTTTCGATATTATTTGAAACTTTCAAACTCCACAGTCAGGCAGGTGATTGAAGCTGTGCCATTTACTTCAATATATTGGGGTAACTGGGACACCAGTATTTTGACTTTACAAGTTCAGCTATATATTTTGATGTAGAAGCTCAGGGAATAAGTTGAACACTTTTGGTATACAGATTATTGCTGGGAACTACCTGGTGTAACAAAAGATCAGTTATCTCAAGTTCACTTAACAAATTCAACTTGAAACATAATAATTTGGCTTTACCCCACCCACTTTATTTCGTTTGATTATTTATTATTTTTTTAAACGCTTCTTGCATAGTACTATGTTTTGAATAGTTTCTACACAGATTTTTTCATAATAGTAATGCCATTTTAATAAAAGTGTCGACGGCAGAATCCTATTATATTTGGGAAGAACACTTACAAAGAAAATGTAGTGGGTGGGGTATTTTGATATTAACTTTGAATGGAACATACCCGTTCTCTTGTTATTGTCAGTGCACTGTTTATAGTTTTTGAGAATTTTATCATACTGTTTTTGCATATTTGAGTTAATGAATGTTTTAAAATAACTTAAGCCCTCAGTAAATAATTGAAATGCCGGGGTAAAGTTTATCCCTATAGTTTTTCTTTGTTATCTACACCTGATATTATAAAAAGGAACAGAGCGGTTTGGTTTCTGCGTTTCTCTGTTCTATGGTACAAATGGTTTTATCTGAAACCTAAACTCATGCGTTTTTCTTTTATAGTGAACATAAATGAGAGTTGAAATGCTTTAAATGTATTTGCAATTAGTGTCCCACTTACCCCAAATAATTGGGTAAGTGGGACATTTGACTGCATGGTATTAATGCTGCCCTGTTGTTTAACATATACTGGTACAAGGTATCTTATGTGTAATATGAAATCATATGATGGGGAGTTATAAAGTGCCAACAGATTTGATCTCGTTCTATGTTATTATCCTGTGAAAGCATGTGCTTTTCTAAAAAGTGTCCCACTTGCCCCAATTTCTCCTATATGATGCGGCGCATATAGCACATTTTCCATTAAAATTGAGCCACATCATATGATTTCCAACAATGTGGCCTTGCTATGAAGTAAAGGCGAAGCCTTCACTTGTCACATCGGCCATCTATGGAAGTAAGCCAAACCCAAGCATTAGAGCCCACTGTGAGATATTTGGTTACCCTGTATAAATGCGGATGATGCTCTGAATATCACATGACAAAATTGCCATATTGTAAGGAGTCACATGGTGTTGCTCAAATTTACTAATCTTATTGTCATCTTTGTCTGTTATAAGATAAGATAAGATAAGATAAGATAAGATAAGATAAGATAAGATAAGATAAGATAAGATAAGATAAGATAAGATAAGATAAGATAAGATAAGATAAGATAAGATAAGATAAGATAAGATAAGATAAGATAAGATAAGATAAGATAAGATAAGATAAGATAAGATAAGATAAGATAAGATAAGATAAGATAAGATAAGATAAGATAAGATAAGATAAGATAAGATAAGATAAGATAAGATAAGATAAGATAAGATAAGATAAGATAAGATAAGATAAGATAAGATAAGATAAGATAAGATAAGATAAGATTAAAGATGAAGATAAGATTAAAGATGAAGATAAGATAAGATAAGATAAGATAAAAGATTAAGATTAAGATTAAGATTAAGATAAGATAAGATAAGATAAGATAAGATAAGATAAGATAAAGATAAAGATAAGATAAGATAAGATATTTATTAGCCAATAATGGACCATTTTCATGATAAATTGCACGAACATACATATTACAATAACAAATATTTTGTTGATTTTGGATAAAACATGTATACACACAATAACGAATTATAGACTTAACCAGTACACGTTACCACTCACACATTATAATCACAGGACATCTGTACAGTAACGCTCAGTTCAGTACGAAAATAACGTCATTGAAACATATGTCGATGCTTATTTTAAAATGTTAACACAGCTGTCTATGATAAGCAGATTATCAAAGTCGAGTACCCTTTTATGAAATCCATTAGACCAGCCGTCAAAACTGCAATATATGATTGCTCGGCAAGTGTCGCAAAATACAAATTGTTGAACTCGTCCAACATGAAATCACAAAATGTTGAGCCAATAAAAGGTTCCCATCATAGACAGATGGTATGAGACAAATGAGACTATAAACATTGTTTGATTCGTGACGTCATATAGATATGACGTCACGAATCGCACAATGTTTATTTAGTCGTTATGGGCGCTACCAGCTTAAGTCTTCAAGCACAACACCGTGTTGTGAATACAAATATATTTAGGGGCCGTCCGGTTGCGCTGAAGGGTACTTGAAATTAGGAAAACGCAAAGGTGAATAAGCTTTTATTCTTTCACAACGTTAGCTAAAAGTCTGGGAATATATGTAACCCTCTAATCGTTTCCCCATACATGTAATTGTGACTCGAGTTTGAAACCAGATTCTATATCTTTCACTGCAGAAGGCGCAAAGGTAGTCGATATTTTGCCGTTTTGATAGCATGCAAACAAACTGGATACACATTCCTCAAGTTGTCGAGTATAAATGGTTTCATCCACCACTAAAATGTAAAAGCTTTGTAAGGTTTTTACCAACCAAACTTTATTCCATTACTATTCGTTAGCTAATAAAATAAGCATTTTGTTGAATTTTGTGATTAAGGGGATCGGACGTGCTTAAGAGGATAGGTTGTGATTGAGGGATTGTAGATTTGGTGTTCGTCCACTGCGAGTGCCCATAGAGGCTTGGTACTCCTAACTGGCCATTTTCTTACTGACCTTGTCATTTCGTACCAATGTATTGGTCATTGCATAACCTGCCCACGAGGTTATAAAACTTTTTTCGTGCTCAACTCAGCTGAGCATTAAATTTTCTCTGCTGATAAATATGAAAATGCCTACTAATGTTGGCATTTTCATATTCATAAGCAGAGAAAATTACATGATCAGCTAAACTGAGAAAGAAAACAACTGTACTTATCAGTAATTTGCTATTCACTGTAAAAAACCCCCGAAGATTTTACCGTAGACAACCAGCTGCCAGTTCAATTACCGTTATTTTTACTGGCATTTGCCTGTAGAACATTGTTGGAAATCAAGATAAAGTAGTTTTATGTTTCCTCGAAAATACCTTTATAGTGTTGAAGGGCAATATGACCAATACAACACCTGTTTTTTTTTTCCTATCCTACTCTGCCTGATAATTCCTGCATATTTTTACGGGCGCCCGTAATAAAACCCTACCATAAAATCTACGGAAATTGTACAGTGTTTATTAGCAGGTGAAATTTCATGCCCAGCTGAGTCGAGCATGAAAAAAGTTTTATAACATCGGGGCCCGAAATGTATGTTTTATGACGGTAAACAACTTCACAGGTAGGTAACAATTCAACACTGTGTGCCATTCCATCTTCCCTTTTTTGGGTGCATTGCTGCATTGCAACACGGAACAGCTCCATTTCCATGTTACCGTAATTATTTTGGGTGTCCCAATTTTTACCATATTTACGGTATTTCAGATTTACCGTGTGGGACGAGTGCAACTGGAGGAGAGGCCAGCCCCGCCTCTAAGTCAGCCAGTGTCGATGCTAATACAAGTAAGTGTGAATGTGGGCAGTTTAGTATGGCAAGCCAAATGCACAATAAGTCTACAAACACAGGTTTGTTAATCACAAACCTGTGTTTGTAGACATATTGTGTATTTGGCTTGCCATACTGTAGCTCCCTATTCAACAGTATTTCAATCATATTAGGACGGCGGGACAGTAATTATGGAAGGTTTCAGTGCAATGGAACGCCGCTGAGGTTTCTGACACAACCTTCCCCCTATAAAGAACAAATATTCAAGCGAGAAGTTTGAAATTCTTTGCACGACACTTTGAAGCATGTCAGTATGATCGCATTAAACGTAGGAGCCCCGGTAGCTCAGTAGGTTAAGCGCTGGCCTGCTAATCTAGCGGTCCCAGGTTCGAGAACCGCCGGAGGCGGGAATCTTTTCAATCGTTAACGGGGTTCCATTGCACAGAGCCTTTCATTATCACCTGCCCATTGTCTTGATATGACTGAGCTACTGTTAAAGAGGACGTAAAATCCAAGTCATCCATCCATCGCATTAAACGTAAGAAACTTACCTTCTGAAATGTTAATGTTCCTCATGAGAAAAATGAAACACCTTAAAGATATACGCCCGGGCATAATATCTTTGATTTCAGATGTATACTGACTATCGACATTAAAAGTTTTTTTGTGATATGTCACTTTGGCAGGCTAAATTGGGCACAGGCACCATTGCAATCCATCGGTGTCATTCACTACACAGGGGTATTGTTTCCAAGGGCGTAGCTACGTATACGGCAAATACGCGAGTGCGTATTGAAATTTTGTCAAAATTGACAAAATTTCAAAACGCACCTGCATATTTGCATGCTGAAATTTCATAAATTAGACAAGATTTCAAAACCAACTCCCAAAGAGGCTGAAATTCGTATTTTCCCTTCAAGAAGTAGAATAAAACATGGTTGTGCGTATTATGAAATTGCCCCTAGTTACGCCCCTGGTTTCTTTGATAAAATAGCATGAAAACAGTATTTGTACCTGTTAACTGGAGCACTAGATGTCTGTTTTAGTAGCATTTGCATGAAAACGATTAGTCGTTGCCAGCTGGGTTCGTGCAAAAGGACCTCTGACAGTTGTAATGTTAATTTGCCTATAAAATTAATAAAATCTAAAATTTTGATATGCCCAACACTTTCTCCTAAAATATGTTGCTCGCAACTTCCCCTAACTGGCTATGAATTTAATTTCTGATTTTTTAGCATATAGACTTTTATTTGTGATGAAAAAAAGCCTTATTATTAAACATAATGGAAACGGGATGTTTTTTAAAGATACTTCTCTCTCTCTCTCCCCCCCCCCCCCCCCCCGTGCCTCAGCTAGCTATTTTGCATATATGTGTGTACTATCATAATACCCATTATATGTGAAAGGCTTGCTGAGGCACGAGGTTTAGGTGGAAAGATTGTCTACAGCTGAAAAACTAAAAAAAAAGTGGGTTGGGTACTTACACCGGCCCGTATTTCTAAAAATAGGCTAAAGTCCTTATTATTGATAAAATATTGCATAATATCAGCAAAAGTAGTCAATTTTAACATAGTTATCAATTAAAATTTCGATATATTAGAAAAACCAAAAATGGACTTATTTTCAGAGACTGAAAATTTCACGTACCCCTCTTGATTAAATCGGTTTAAGTTAGTCAAGAGGCATTATAATTTTTCAAAATCATTATTAAAACGTCTTTATAGTACATGTACATAAGTCTACATATCAATGCCAAATATTTCAACTTTTTTCGGCCTGAGGAAGGTGCAATAATTTGTCACAAAAAAGAAAAAAAAGAAAAAAAAAAGAAAGAAAGGCAAATATGCATTGATACTGTCAGAGGTCCTTCGGAAGCTGACCCTTTGTCTAATACAAGTTTTCTTTAGGTTACATGATCACAGGGTATAATCGATTCCGCTAATTTTCGCTTCCTGCAGAGACTGTCCGTCAGATTTGGCTTCCGCCGAGACTGTCCGCGAACTCTTGCTTCCTGCAGAGACTACTGTCCTCGAGAAATGGCTTCCTGCCGAGACTGTCCGCGTGATTCTGCTTCCTGCCGAGGCTCTCGGCAGGAAGCAGAATCACACGGACAGTCTCTGCAGGAAGCCATTTAAAATGTACAGAAGTCTCGGCAGGAAGCAAGAGTTCGCGGACAGTCTCGGCGGAAGCCAAATATGATGTACAGTCTCTGCAGGAAGCGAAACTTAGCGGAATCGATTATACCCTGTGATGACGAGCGTAAACTTGTCACTATTCAAACATACAGTCTCTATGAATATTTTTTTGTCAATCCAGTCTAAATGGAAAGGGAGCCCCGGTAGCTCAGTGGGTTAAGCGCTGGCCTACTGATCTAGCGGTAATGGGTTCGAGCCCCGCCGGAGGCGGAGTTCTTTCCATTGTAAATGGGTTTTCATTGCACACACCCTTTCATTATCACTCGCCCATCGTCCTGGGCCCAGGTTCACAATCATTCCTTAATTTAAGGTAAATCTTAAGTATTTAAGGTCCAAGTCATACCTTTACAAAGGAGTGTCTTTAAGAGTGCGCCTGAACAACACATTAATCATCACCTTAACTAAGGTGGCGCCTTCGGAAAATTTTACGGAGACCTACGGAAATTCTGACGGAAATGAGCGAGAGATGACGTATTTTGTGCTTGATGTAAGCGGCAATTTATGTTCCCGCGGACTGTCAAACCTAATGTTTCAGTCCGTTCTTTGCATATTCGGTATTAAAACGCTGAAAAATGAATTCTTACGTAAAGACTGACATAATTACAAGTAAAGATCGACAGATCAATGATATCGAGCAGTGCTTGAACGTTTCTCTCTCTCTCTCTCTCTCTCTCTCTCTCTTCTGTCCGTCTGTCTTTCTTTCTCTCTGTCTCTTCTGTCTGTCTGTCTATCTCTGTCTCTCTCTGCCTCTCTCTCTTTCTCTCTCTCTGTCTCTCTCTCATTGTGGAGACGTTGCTGAAAACTTTCAACGTAATATTCTGGGGGCGGTTGCTGTCGGGCGATGAAGCTTGATAACTTTCAGTGCCGATCCGTCCTACTCATTTGGATAATAGTAGGGTTATGGCCTACTGTGCTTGCAGTAGGTGCGGGTGGGAATTGTTTGGACAATTTTCTCCAGCCTATTAAATCTCATTTCTTTCACCCCTCTTTGGGAGACGGCTCCAGAAAGACTGAACTACTTTGTCTAAAAGAGCCGTTAAATCCAAATCAACCAACCAACCAACAATGTTGTATTGTCGCAAGACAGAGGAACAAAATAATATAACTAGTTTGTACTGGAGCTACTGGAGCTGGAGATATTCTTTTTTTTGGGGGGGGGGGGGTGGAGGGGGGGGGCGGGGGCGGCGAGGTTTCGTGCTGCAGACAAAACGAATGTGGGCGAATGCCATACATGTGAGAATGTATGTAATTGTAGTATTACCTTTGCGGCTTCTTACATTTTAGAACTGGATGCGGGATGTTCCTTATATTTCAAGCTGCAGTTTTACCAGTTTTAAGCAGGCGAGCCACAATCTAGATGTGGATTCGATCCTCGCCGAGGTCGCGAAAACATACACCTGACCAATAGTAAATCCGATCCAGGCCGGCGAACGCTATCTGAGTAGGAAGAAGCTTGGGCGGCACTTGTAAGTGTGCGCGTGAGAATTGAAAAGACAATCCTGTAAATAATGCATGCAAACAACATGCATATACCGATGTAATGTAATTGCTGATATCCCCTACTGCTGGGACCCTGGTTTCATACTTGAATGCTTTTCTATTAAGCAGGCTCCATCTTTGAACACTAACATCTTTTCATGTGCGTTAATAAAAAACTGAGAGAGAGAGAGAGAGAGAGAGAGAGAGAGAGAGAGAGGGAGAGAGAGAGAGAGAGAGAGAGAGAGAGAGAGACTTTGTCAGTGTTGACAAGCTATCCATACCCTTTTAAGAGCTCGAAGTACCCAGGAACATGTTAAAGGTGTTTTTATGGCAATACCATTATTATTATTACCATTATACTCCAAAGTTTATATGTTTTAAGTAGCAACGAAGTATGACGAGGGGCCGTTAGTCCGTCTGCCAATCCGTAAGTAAACATTTGCGTCGAAGTTTTTGGGGTCCACAACCTTTCTTGGATTTTGGTTTATATCTGGCATAATGATAGATGTAGGTCAAAATTCTATACCACACCACGCATGCTTATGACCTAGCGATCAAGGTCACGGACTTTGACTTGTTCCTGTTAAAGTTTTATGCTAAAGTGTTTAGATCTTGATATTCATTCAAATTCTTTTTTGGGTTGGGTTTATATTTGTCCAAAGTTTATTCTGTACCACCCCTAACCATGTCTGTGACCTAGAGGTCAAGGTCACGGGCTTTGACTTTTTCATGTCAAAGTTTTGTGTTAAAGTTTCTGAGATCACATATCATCCAAACCCTTTGTTGGGTTTGGCTATATTAGGCATGATACAAGATGTTGGTCGGAAAATTTATGCCATACTGTCTTCACTCTTGCCTTCACTTAAAGGTTAAGATCACGGCATTTGGCTTTTCTATGTTTTGAGATAAACTTATTTATCCCCTATTCTTCAGTGAAACCTTATGATATCAGTCTTGGTTTACTTCTGGGTTGAAACAGGTTTCAACATCTGGATGCTGCTGACATAAGGTCAAGGTTACATACTACAACATGTGCATCAAATTTCTGCTATAGATTTTTAATGTTTCTTATATTTCAAATATCCTTCAGTTGAACGTTTGATGTGTTATATAATAGTTTTATTGGTAGATGGCAAAGGATTAGTCGATGTACACTAGCTAAGCCTTTGGGTCAGGTCCCAGGGTGGGGCCAGGGGTCATTAATTAGGACTTAAGCATTTTCATTATGTCAACGTTTTGCGTTAAACTTTTTTGATTGCTCATATGTCTGTTACTGCATTGAAGATTACTTCCATATTTGGTTTATAATATCTCTATACCATTGCCTTTGATATGGGTTTTTAAGCTGCTGGGTCAGGCTCATGGGTGGGGCCAGGAGTCAATAACTAGGACTTAGTCATATGCTGTATTTTTTTTTTGCTTATAGTTCTTATATACTGCAATGGAGCCTAATGATACATCACTAGGTTTATTTCATACTTGTTTACATCATATGGATGCTGCTGCTGATTTAAGGTCAAGGTCACAGACTTTGAATTTTGTACATGTATAACATTTGTATTGAAGTTGTGTGTTAAAGTATGCTTTCATGAGGCGGTTGCACTGGTCGGGGGTATACGTGAGCCCCTGCTCACTTGCACTAGTTAATATATTTTCTAGACTATAAAGGGCTATAGTGTATTTATAATTCATTTATTTTTTTTTCAGGTAAAATGTTCGTTCGCCATTGTTTACATATATATAAAGAGTTAATGATTTCCTTAAGAAGTTAAAGTTGATACGGACCTACCTTAAAAAAATTAAGATTTTTCTTTAAGTTAAGGAATACCTTAGTGCTAAGGTGTTGTCTAGATTCACTTTAACCCACTTTAAGGTAAAACTTTACTTTAAGGTATTCCTTATCTCTTAAGGTGTGATTGTAAACCTGGGCCCAGATATGACTGAAATACTGTTGAAAAGTACATAAAATCGCAAGTCATCCATCCATCAAAATGGAAAGAATAACAATGAATTCAACTTTGTTCAAATAAGTAGCCTAAATAAAATTCTAACACAGTGCGCCTATAGAAGCAATGGAAAGTTACCGTGTTTTATTCTGCAACAATTCACTGTTTCGGAGCGCGTGAGTCTAATTGCTGACGTCACTGCAACTGCTGACGTAATTTTGTGACGTTTTGAGACGTTAGACGGTGTAACGTCTCTTTTTCTTTCTAAAATCGCCATAAAAACGTACATTTGTCTAAGATACAGTTAAGAATATTGGCGGGAGTATGAACGCGCTGGCAGGAAGGTTGGGAGAGTTTGAATGAAAAGAAAAGTTTTTCGGCGTTTTTGAGTGTTAGAATCGAAATAGTTCAGTTCTAGCATTGAATTGTTGAGAATAATTCTCTGTTTGTCGGTCAGTTGTAAGTAGATATATCACTCGCGCTCCGCGCTCGTGATATGATCTACTTTACAACTGACCTCCAAACAGTGAATTATTACTCAACAATTCACTGCTAGAGCTGATCTATTTCTTAAATAAAATAAACAAATAAATGAATGAATGAATGAATAAATAAATTGGAAACGTATCGGGAACTTATTATGAATATTGGGCTTATTCAAACAAGAGCGTAAAAGAAAAATAAATATGCGAGAATAAAAGCAAAATACATGTACACATACAGGAAAAAAGTATTTCGTTATTACAAAACTGTTGTAGTTCTATTTGTCACTTTGTAGATATAGAATACATCGCAACAGACACAGCGTACCAGCTTCCATGTTGTGGAACTGTTAAAAAATGGAGTGTGTATATTCGCAATCCTGGCACCGTGTCACTACAAATATGGAGACACGACAGCATCACAGGAGAGTATGTTCTCAAGGGCGTCAACACGTTCACATATTCTGCTGGTAAGATCATCTTAAGCCGGGCTTAGTTGTTGGCAATGCACTTAAATCTAGAGCTTTATAGATAAAGATAAGTGATGAAAAGTTTTCATCTATAAAGCTCTAGATTTAGGTGCATTGCCAACAACTAAGCCCGGCTTAAATTAAAGCCAGCACAGGACGTCAAAATGACGTCGTCACGTCACATGATGTCAGTGCGACGCCATGTGACTGCTGAGAATCCCATACTTTGCCGAGGGGAACACCTTTATAACTTTCTGTTTGCTTCGATGGACGAATAAGAATTTCAAATATAGAGTCTACTCTAAAAAAAAGTGCCTTTCCATTAAGAGTTGCTATTCAATTAAGGAAAGGTAGAGGAAAGCTAAGACGAAAATAAAGAAATGTTTATTTTATCAATATACGTCTTCCTATATAAAGCGGCGATTGAATAGTACACTATGAAGTAAGTCCGTCCGATCGTGGAGACGTAAAAAAACCAACAACTGTCATAAATGGCGGCGTTGCGGAATAATTTTAAAGGACCTGTACCAAGCATATTGAAATACGCGGGTTTTAACAACACGTGCATTGCCTTGGTTATACATGGGTTTATGTCCGTTTAAACATTCCAGTCAATGCAATAGTGTATGACACTTATATTTATGAAATAATAACTGAGCTTGAAATAGTATTGCCTTTCTTTTCAGCACAAATTGATGCTCTACATGAAGAAACAATAGCCCAAACAGCGAGGATCTCGGTTGAGGAAGGAGACATGATCGGATGGTACGTATAAAAATATTTTCGTTCAATTTGCAGAGGGGAATGCAGCCCCGGACCCAGGGGTGGGCTTTGGGGCTTCATCCCCGCCATCTGGGCCTTTGTGTTATGTAATATATGTAAGCCTCCAGATTATGAGGAGTATCTAATGACAGTTTGAGATAATTTATCCATCTGGGAGATTAAAATATATGTTGTGACACCTCATTAGAATCGCCTCGGTGAGGCGATTCTAATGAGATTTCATAATATATTCTTCAAGGCAAAAAACATTATCAAAAGTTCTCATCTCGGCACCTCCCAGCCCCACCAGTTATCCAGAGCCCCACCAGTACGTGGTGGTCTGGATCCGGGACTGTGGAGTGGGTAGCCTAGGAGGAGCCGAGGAGGAGGAGAGGAGCTGGGAGAAAATAAACTGGTTTTAACGCGGCAGCCCTCTGCCCTTTGGCCGGAGAGTCTGAAAGAACAACAACACTCTGTAAAAGACAGCAGTTGCAACAAGCCATACCTTTAGTTATTGAAAAAAGAGGGCTAACATAAATTCTATATTAATTAAATCTACGAAAGACTTGAAAGGACCTCTGACAGTTGTAATGTAAATTTGCCTATAAAAGTGGTCAAAATTGAACTTTCGGTATACTTCAAAATCTCCACTGAAATGTGTTCCACTGAACTCCCTATATAGTAGGCATAAAAACAAGTTTTTGGGTATGAAGCACACACACTGGAATTTTTGGTGTAAAAGACATGGTTTTATTATTGAATGTATGGAAAATAGGAAAAGTTTTATAGAGATACTTTCCCCCCGTGTCTCAGCTAGCGACTTTGCATGCATGCGTGTCCTGTCAATATACACATTATATGTGAGTGGCAAGCTGAGGCACGGGGGGGGGGATGATAGTCTACTGCTGAAAAACTGAAAAGTGGGTGGGGTAACTAGACCCTCTGCATTTGAAAATAAGGCTAGAATACTTTTTCTTTACATGTTATTGTATGCTATAATGCAGATAAAGTGTTTCCTTTATTTTAAACATGTTTAACAAAATAGAATTCAGTAAATATGAAAAATCGAAAATTTGATGTATTTTGGATGACTGAAAATTTTACTTACCCTTCTTACGAAAGTCTGCCCGAGTGTTACGCCAAAGGTTTTACACTCGGTCGACACGGGTGTAGAGCCTTATGCGTCGCCAGGACGGCGGAGGGTGACTTCCGGTTAAAGGGTTATCTACTAGTGTAATACACTGACAAGGAAACTCTAACAACGTTAGAATTTTTTAAGTTTATATATAATGTAAATTCTATATACAACAATACAATTTACAACTATCACAATTACAATAATATACAACACATATCAGTTCATGTCGCTGGCCCAAGTAAGGTGTTTGTTTCAAATCTGTAATCGATTTGCGTATAGAACGCAAATAGATTACCGTCTGACGTCAACACCGTACTCGGCTCAGCGCCATGAACTAAAGGAAAACACAAAGAACAAAAAAACGTTAGTTTGAGCTCATACAAAAAAACAAGGCCTTATGTTGGTAGACTTCAATTCGTCGTTCCCTGGATCATGTCATGGGCCAGTTCATATATCATGAGGAACACCAACTCTTATTAATACGTGCACGATTATATACTGGTCGCTCCCTGGATCGTACCAGGGACCAGTCTATATATATTAAAACACCTTAGTGGACGAACACTGTCCCACACTTGATGTGACCTTCAGATCTTATCACAGAATCTGGCAAACTGTGCTAACCACTTCCGCCTACACTTTGTGCTTCCCGCCTCTGCTTAGGAACAATGCACAAACGGCGTTGTAACTGCCTCTACCCGGGTTGGTATTAACCTGGAGACGTATATCGCATCTCCAGGTGAGACGTGGCTCTAAGCCCTAACAGCTGACTGCCGGACTTGATGTGCCTAAAAATAACGAACTTACACTTAATACATTGTAACTACATAATAACAATACGTAAGACTTGGGCCTGTCTTGGAAATACCATACAACGCCCTCGGCGAATGCCGAGCATAACGTGCACACGCCAGCCGTGTCACTAGACACGACTCGCGCTCACGATGTAAAGCCAAAAGTGTGCTTACCACTTCCGCCAATGAAGAAACGTAGATCCTACCACGCATGTGCGTCAAAGGATCTGACGTCAAACATTGTCAAGAAGTATACTGACGTCAACAGGCATTACCATGACATACCCCACATAAAACATGAATAATCTAAACATAAAACATGAATAATCTAAACAATGTCCTATTTACATTAAATTGATTGACCAAAATCTAACTCGCATATGTATTAATTCATTTCTTTAAACTAAGCGTAATACCATTTGCCATAGAATATAATAGCTGAATAAGCGTTTCTCACACATTTGGGATCATAACGTTTGATCTGACATCATGACATCAATGATGTTATACCATATGACGCCGTCTAATGAAGGCAAATCAAACGCATGATGACCAAATGTTACCATTATAACTTATGGAAAAAACCCTTAATGCGGTGCATGCTATGGCGTCAATTGACGTCACGAGTATATAACTTAGTTCCATTACAAATCAATCTACTTCTATAGGCCACGTATACGTGAAACTAATATAAAAAGTGCTGACGTCGCAATAACAAGAATGCAACTGACGTCACATGAATAACATGAATACAACTGACGTCACTGGACGTCAAATAGACGCGCACCAGTGAAACTTATGTAAAAAGTGCTGACGTCGCAATAACATGAATGCAACTGACGTCACATGAATAACATGAATGCAACTGACGTCACTGGACGTCAAATAGACGCACACCATTGCAACCAACATCAGTGATATAAACTATTTCCGAAATTTACAAAACTTCCTAATATACAAATATTATGCGCAGCATGCTTACTAACAAAATCGGTCGACACATGCGCAGCCTGATCACTGCCAACAAAATCAAATCAGTCGACACATATAATCATACCATATCAATCAGAAGTCACATTTTTCATTCTTAGCCAAACTATTCTAAATAAATATAATAAAATCTTACCCTTCTAGGTCTTAACACAGAATCTGGGCACACAACAATATAACATCCATCAAGAATTAAACAGCCACGTCTAACTTTTCATTAAAAGATAGGCGTATAAATACTATGCGTCTCACATTAAAATCATGCAAAGCGCTTTCCACAATCAAAAGACTCGTGCAGGTATTCACCTTAAAATCATGCAATATGCTGTCCACGAGAGGTATTCACAAACAACCCATGCATAACGTAGTCACAATTTCCGTAAACGTTTTATTACCACAGTTACCTTAAAAACTGTAGCCTTACTGATTGAAAGGATTAAAATAATCTCGACGACATAGTGGACGATTAGATCCATTTCGTAACACCGAGTTAGTCTGCAGACAAGATATTTCTTCAAAATAAGTGTCAGAACGTCTTAAGAATGCATAAGTCTACATGTGAATGCTAAAATCATCAACATTGGCTTCCCATGAAAGCTGCAGTAATTTGTCGAAAAATAGGCAAATTTGCATTGAAACTGTCAGAAGTCCTTGGTGCTGCACAGCTTTGAATACAACACAATCTGAGCCGCGACACGAGAAAACCAACAATGTGGTTGTGCGGACAGCGCAGACTCAGATCAGTCTTGGCATCCATCCAGATTGATCAGAATCTTTAATAAGCGCTAAGAGTTAATAATGGTAGCTAAGGATCTAAGCTACCTCCATGCGGACAGCGAAGACTCTGATCAGACTGGGCGGATGCCCAGGCTGATCTGATTCTGCGCTGGACGCACGACCACATTGTTGGTTTTCTCGCGTCGCGGCTCATCTTCTATATTCATATTCTTTACTTAGAGAGTAGCCCAATTTCTGAAGGGTCTCGTCAACAAGGGAAGGAGACCGAAACCACAAAAGTTATTTCCCTTTGCCAAAATGGCTGAAAAAAGGAGATTTACCGATGCACCTTAAAGCTACACAGCATATGTTAAGACTAGACTTAAATCTTATAGTATAAAATGCATGAAACCATATATTTTATTTTATCCTTATCCTAACAAAATTTTAAATGATTTATTTGACAGGGCATCAACAACGGACATGATATCCTACGACACTGGCACCGCCGACGGAACTCTTCACCTGTCAATGGGTGCGCCATCTGTCAGCCAGTCGGTAAATTTCGGTGCGGCAGCTTCTGAGGACGACAGAGACTATGCGATAGGAGTTGAGATTGCACAAAGTATGTCAGATATACACATTTTAATTGAGCCGCGATACGACAAAACCAACAATGTGGTTGTGCGCCCAGCGCACTCAGATCAGCCTGGGCATCTGCCTAGTTTGATCAAACTCTACGTTAAAAGCTTAAAGGAAAGCTGAGGGTCTAAACTACCTCCATGCGAAGAGCGAAGATTCTGACCAGACTGGGCGGATGCCCAGGCTGATCTGAGTCTGCGCTGAGCGCACGACCACACTGTTGAATTTGTCGTGTCACGGTTCATTTGCAGGATTTATGAAGTGAACAATTTGCCGAAACTATTTGAAAAACCTGTATGAGCGACAAACACACAGCCAATATGTGTAGAAAGATATTTGCATTTCGATGTCGTAACCATAGATTTCCGGTAGAAGTAGGCGGATGGACCGATGAACCTTTAAATGAGCGCAAAAGTAATTTTTGTGAACCGAATTTGGTGACGAGTTTCATTTTCTTTTAATTTGTAGAAATTTTCAAGAAGACAAAAAGCGTTGTATAAGTAAATTGTATCATGATCGACCAACTATTTTAAAATATCGAGAGTCATAGTTAATGATCAAAACAAAAGAGAGTGAACTGAAGAAGTTGTATATATGTATTTATATTGTTACGACCTCCTACTCTCAGTCCGTGCTTCGAGTGTCAAATGAGGTACAGTCTTCCTTCAGTCAGCTGACTAAAGGAAGATGACACTGATTATCCAAGACGCACCCCTGAGTCAGAGACGCAGCCAGGAAAGCTGTGGGACTTTCGGTATGCTAAGTCGTCCTTTATGTCGATCTCACAATTACAACAAGTAACCAAAGATTTTAATAGAATTTATATATCAACCATAAAACATATATCAATAAAGAGCACGTTTTTCCGCTGTGATTCGTAGTCGCGATGGAGTCCACAATCACAAGAACTGCTCGCTAATCCAAGTGAACAGTACCTCTGAAACTAGAGCTTTATTGCCATTATGACAACCTCAGTAGAGACAGAAACAAGATGTCAGTCGGTAGCGCGTTTCACTCAAAATTTCCCGGGTTCGATACCCGGTCCGGCCACTTACTTTTATTTCCCCTTCCGCTGCTTCAAGAATGGCGGTTGTCGGCTGCCGGCGAAAGTAAGTGCACCTAGTACTGGTCAACCGCTTAGGAGGTCTAAGCATGCCTATGAATGGTGTGGTTAGGTTAACTGACCGTCCCGACATGATCATAGCTTTTACCGTGGACGTAAAACAATAGCACAACACCAGTTGTGCTATTGTTTTACGTCCACGGTAAAAGCTAACACCGTCACAAACACTTCTGAAGACTCCACATTGTAATCAAAGCTGACTCTACAATCGCAATCACAGCTGTCTTCGGTCGACCCAGAAGGCACGTTTAAATTGGCCTGCTTTAAACAACGGACGTGCGACGTTTCGTCGATATATCACGTTGTAGACATCGCACACTGGCGACAAAAACTGGTTAAGTACATACATATAATACATCAAATATGTCGTGAGCGATGCATAAAAAATAACGTCGTCATAACGTCTATACCACGGCAAACTATGATGCCAGTTGCCCCAACAATTTACGATATCGATCACTAAAATTGTATGACATGATAATACTCAGTTGTTCTAAATGTATAATAAAGCGTGTAATCAATGTGATGACAACGTCAAAGCGACGTCAATTTAACGTCGATGCAAGGTCGGCAAAACAGAACTAAAACTGATCCGATACACACCTGAAACTACGTTGAAATCATACAAAAATAACATAGATACAGCATTAACGTCGAACTAACGGCACGGTGAAAGAATACAAATTTCTGTAAAATGCGTGAAAGAAATGCTGGTGATCTCTATCACTTTAAATAAATACCCATAATTTAACCTAAAAAATACATACTAAAGTAAGAGCTTCTATCATTTTTTTCTAAGAATTCATTAACTTGAACTGACTTGGCGGCTAAACACCTAGAGTGGCTGATTTACGATACCGGCTAGCAAGCCAACAATATGTTGTGATTATGGCTAGAGTCACAAGGCAAATGATATGACAGCGCCTGATTGCCGTACCAAACGAAAACATATGTTTCCAAAACGAAGCCTCCTACGCGACTAATTGCTTACATAACAGCATAAAGAACACATCAAAAGAAGACAAATATCAGAAAAGGAACCAATTTTACCAACAGTAACAATTACTTACTAGACCTATAAATTCATTATGTCCTAGTCTTTTGCACAAACAGATCACGCCAACACGCTATGACCAGCTGATTTCATTAGAATGGGTCTATGACAAAACATTGAAAGACAAAACATCGAAACGTCAATTCGTCGAACTGACAAAATATCGTAAGGACAAAGCGGCGAATGAGACAAAATATCAAATATGTGAGCAGTCATCGCTGTCGGCATGGAGCTGGCTTAGAATCTTATCACAGGGTATAAACCAGTCCGCCAATGTTCGCTTCCTGCAGAGACTGTCCGTCATATTTGGCTTCTGCCGAGACTGTCCACGATCTCTTGCCTCCTCCTTAGACTTCTGTACATGATAAATGGCTTCCTGTAGAGACTGTCTGCGTGATTCTGCTTCTTGCCGAGGCTCTCGGCAGGAAGCAGAGTCACGCGGACAATCTCGGAAGGAAGCCATCTGTCGAGAACAGTAGTCCCTGCAGGAAGCAAGAGATCGCAGACAGTCTCGGCGGAAGCAAAATATGACGGACAGTCTCTGTAGGAAGCGAAAATTGGCGGACTGGTTTATACCCTGTGCTAAGTTACATTTTCAGCTTACGGCGGAAACTCTTGTCAGACTCGGCGTATGCCCAGGCTGCTATGATTCTTCGCTTTACCAGTCATTATTCGATTCATATATGTCCATATTAACATATTACAATACGCTTCATGCCAGCCCGATGTTCGGACTGGCATGGAGTTTATAGAATATTCTGCAAACGGACTGGCAAGACTCGTTTCATGACGGGCTTTGATCAGAGTTGTTCTTATGTTAATGCAAGATGCTGATTTTAAAAATGACGCACAGCAAATACTGTACTGAGGTGTGGAGATTTGTTTTGGTCTTCATATGTGAAAAAAAAAACTACACAAAAAACAACTACAATTTTTCTATGTACTGTTTATTTTTATTGCAGATTTGTCTCCATATTTCACAAATTCCTTGAACACAGCTTCAGCTAGTGACAGCGAGGCAGTTGGAACGTCCATATTTCGTCTTTTAGTCACTGATGACGACGAGGATGACGTTCCCGGGTTAACTGTTACTTTGATGACGGCTAGCGCTTTCTTCGAGGTCAGCTCTGACTGTAAGTCGCCATACTCAGTTACATGTAGTACTAACTTATTATTTCGAAATTTCGAGTAACGTAATGGAAATGTAGAGATACTAAGTCAAAATTTCGAGATAATATGTCGAAATTTCGAGATATTAAGTCAAAATTTCGAAATATAAAGTCGAATTTTGGAGTTACTTAGTCGAAATTTCGAGATACTCAGTCGAAATTTCGATTTAATAAGTAGAAATTTCGAGATAATAAAACGAAATTTCGCATAACTAAGTCGAAATTTGGAGGTACTAAGTCAAATTCCGAGTTTTCCGACATAAGAAATAAAAGTATACCTGGCGCTAATACCCTTTCCGTACAGGGTAAATTAAAAGGCAATATTTTTCAGTCTCAGAACCAAGCAATGACAGTACCATTTTAACAGAATATATTTCTCACTGAAAGCATTCTATTACTGTCATGATATAAGTTTGAAAAATAAAATATTTAAAACAAAAACAAAAATATAAAATGGATAAAAAATTAATACGTAAGTAATTAAATAAAAAAAAAAAATTAAAAAAGAACGAATAAAACGCGGTAAATGTTTGGATAAAAGTCAAGAAAACGTCTAAACAGTGTAAATTTTAAAGATTTACGCCTTTATTTATACTTACTAAAACGTTTTCATGAAATATTTACTCAGAAACTCCGAAATGGCCCTGTTATACATTTGACAATTGCTATTAAGATAAATTTTTGTGAAAGTAATGTTAATTTAAACCAACTAAAAATAAATTAAATTAATTTAAAGAAATAAAATGAATTTGTAAAACCGCGGACCGCCATCCAAATCGCCTTATTGGACAGAATTAATTTGCCTTGGCATCACAAGCACGTGCACGAATCAGAAAAAATATCTAGGTATGGTCATATGAATTTTTACCGTGGATTTAGATATGATTATATATCATCAAATGAATTTAGTAAAAACAAAATTTTGGCTATGGTAAAAAATGAGGGAGAATACGTTTAATGGTAGAAATTCTCCACTTGTGGCTGTTACAAGACAGTGATTAGTCTGTGACATCTTGATAGAAAAGAAGTCCTCAGCAGACACCAGTATGAGTCTAACTTTGATTCAATCTTAATAATACATGTATTGCAATGTCAAGCAACAGTGGATAGAGGTTTCATTAAAAGTGACCATCTGTGACCTAGAACACCGGAAGTACAGTCAACTCCCGATATTTCAAAGTCAAGTTTCATCCCAAACTACTGATATCTCAAAGAAAATTTTCTGGTTCCAGAAAATTTTCTTTGAGAATGCAGTAGTTTAAAATAACAGAAGTTGATCTGTAAATAAAAAATAGGATTTGTGTTCAGCCGTATTCTTTGATATAAGAGAGTGCTTTGAAATATCAGTCTTCGATATATCGAGAGTTGACTGTAGTTGTCGAGATTGAAATCCAGACATTTCAAATGTCAAATGTCAATCACTGTTCAGTCCGGGAATGTATGAGTAACGTCGCCCGACTTATTTGCTGATTTACGTCGACAGCAGGTTTGCTGATTTACATCAACAATAGGAAAAATATTGACTTTTATGAAGAAAAAAAATATACGAGAAAATGGCAGTCGGATTTCAGGAAGGGTGCAGAAAATGGTTTCATTGGCATTTGGACCATTGGAATGTCTTATTCCGTCTCTATTTTCAATTGCTTCATGTTTGTCTCATTTCTGACGGCACGCTTGGTAGCGCCTTCTGATGAACAAAATATAATTCGTGAACACCGTATCTCAACATCAGAAAGTAAACTATCGTTAAACCGAATGCTGAAAACAAAAAAATGTATCTCGATTCTGAATGGTGCGTTTTGAAAATATACGTTCCTCAAAAGAGATTGTCAAAATAGCGTGACCATCTAGCTATCGTAATAACCTTTCTTCTGTTTGCAGTTTATATCCAAGTGAAAAGCTCACCACTGACTGTCGGAACCTATCCACTACAGTTCTTAGTGAAGGACCACTGCGACCAGACTGGAGTATATAATGTCACCGTCACTGTCACTCAAGCGGTAATAAAATTTCTATTCGTATTATCTCAGCAGACTCATGACGTTGAAATGGCGTCGAACTGGCGTCGATGCGACGTAATGACGTCGCATCGACGTCAGTACGGAGTCATTTCAACATCATGTGTATGACGTAGAACTGACGTAATGACGTCGCATCGACGTCAGTGCGCCGTCATTTCAACGTCATTGGCCTGCTGGGATCATTTCTTGGGCCTACGATACGTATATTATTTAAGGTAAATAGTACACTTTCCGGGGAAGCAACTCAGACTCTTTCCCTTTCGCCTCCTTTTTTAATAAGGGTCAACGCTTTAGGTAAAGAATTTGCTCTTGTAGTAGCAAATTCTTTTTTTTAAGAGAATATGCCCTTTTCGAAGGGATTTTGTCGTTTATAGAGCAAACGGGAAGTCATGACAGTTGTTCCCCTTTGTAAAAAATGGCGGTAAAACGTGATAAAAACCCCTGGAGGTGTATTCATTTTCTGCCGTAGCCTCTTCAGGATATATTCAGTTTAGCTCACTGGTTTAGATAAACACGAAGTTTCTCTCCACTGAAGCCATGATAAGGGGCGTGTGCATGGATGCACCATCACATTACTGCACATTAAGAAGCTCAATTAAGTTCAATTAAGGCGGATCTGCTAGCAACAGCAAAGTTAACTCACAACATCCACTACATTTAAATCTAATGTGTTCAATTAGCTAGCCGTAGCCACTCCGTTTATTTACTGAGTTAATACCCATTCTGTTTATGTAATGATTTCGAACCACGCCGTTTATGAGCTGGAAGTAGCCAGATCGTTTATCTAAAGTGGCACTACCGCTCCAAAACTTTAATTTTATAGATCTATAATCACTTCAGTAAACAGTGAATAGCCGTATCGTTTATTTTATGTAAGGAAAGGTCTAGTGCCAGTCGACTGGCAATAGCGATTTTACGTTAAAATCGCTATTGCCAGTCGACTGGCAATAGCGATTTCCCGTCAAAATGGCTATTACCAGTCGACTGGCAATAGCGATTTTACATTTAAATCGCTGCTGCCAGTCGACTGACACTAGCGATTTTACATTAAAATCGCTATTGCCAGTCGACTGGCAATAGCGATTTCAACGTAAAATCGCTATTGCCAGTCGTCTGGCAATAGCGATTTTATCGTAAAATCACTATTGCCAGTCAACTGGCAATAGCCACTCCGTTTATGTAATGACTTCAATTAACTGGCAGTAGCATTTCTTTAACAGGCGGTGGTTATCACAAACGTTCCAAGTTTTGCCAATGTGAGCGAGTCGGAGACAACAGAGACTCTGGTCCACACCCTGGCCTTCTCCTCAGTGGGCCCGCACACCTGTACGATAGATACTTACCATCCGACACGAGCTGAAGGAAACCCATTCCTTGTTAAAAATACCCCTTCCTCAGGTAAGAAGAATTATTGTGTGGGTACAGATTCAGAGGAAACAATTCTGCCATTTGAGCTACGACACTAAATACCAACAAAGTGGCATGTGTGCCCAGCGAAGACTCAGATCAGCCTGGGCATCAGCCCAGTCTGACCGGAGTCTTCGATGTCCGCATGGAGCTAGCTTAGACCCTTAACTGCCCATTGAACGCATGACGGAGATTCTGATTAGACTGGGCGGAAGCCCAGGCTGATCAGAGTCTTCGATGGGCGCTGCGCACATGTTAATTATTTCGTGTCGCAGCTCATTTGATTTTGCCTGTCTTTCAAATGGGGACAACTTTTAGAGGAAAGAATATGAGCCGCGACGTGAGAAAACCAACAATGTGGTTTTGCGCCCAGTGCAGACTCAGATCAGCCTGGGCATCCGCCCAGTCTGATCAGAGTCTTCACTGTCCGCGTGGAGGTAGCTTAGAACCTTACCTTCCCTTTGAGCACTTAACGAAGAGTCTGATCAAACTGAGTGAATGCCCAGGCTGTTCTGAGTTTGCACTGGGCGCACAACCACATAGTTGGTTTTCTCGTGTCGCGGCTCATATCATTTCTTTGTAACATGCATTCTTGTAACAGTAGGACCCATTTTGGAAGGACTTCCTTATCTAGGAAAGCAAACAGATAGTCACAAAACTTGTGTCCCTTTGTAAAAATTGGAGAAAACCTTGGAGATGGGTCAGGTTTCTTTAATGTTAAGCCAGCGGAAAAAAATACGACGTTCATATGACACTATGGCAACATTGCAGATCAGGTTTACTTTTTTCAGTTTTCATGTCAATACTGGATGATGTATGGATATCGTTGAGTTTTACAACACTTTCAACCATATTTCAGTCACATCGAGAATATGTTAGTAGGATGATAATGAAAGGAGTGTGCAGTAGGACCCCGTTTACGATTGGAATAATTCCGCCGCTGGCGTGATTTCAGCCAGGCATTGCTAGCACAATGAGCCAACGCTTATCGTCTTTGTACGAAATGTTCAGTAACTTCGGTAGCATCTCATCTCAAAGGCATGTGTTCTTTTCTCTAACTCTGCTCTTAAGGTCCGCGATTCACAGGCATACAGAAATATGGAAATGACAAGGGAGCGCATAAGTTTCACCTTTGATCCAAGAGATATGTTGTTATCTCTTCAAATTGGTATCAACCCTTATTCTAACAGCTCGGTACCTTTACGGATGGTTTCATTGGAGAATATATCGTCTTTTTAAACTCAGGTGACTTTGTATTTCCACTGTTCAGTTATACAATGCTTAAGTGTCAGACTTCGGATCTACCCATGAGAAACTGGTGATTATGGGGAAGAAGAACCTTTGATCTTTTCTCATTACTCCAGATTCTTTGTTTTTTCATTCTCTCAATTTTTGCCGATTTCATGAATTGTCGCCACTTTTGTTTCAGTCTCTGTAACACTGTCATTCTTATGGACCACTGCATCAGTTTATTTGATTCTTCTAGTTTATTTTTTTAGATATTCTTTGCTCCGTCCTCTTTCCCAGTTCTATCGATTGTTCTGTCTTAGTAAATCCAAGTAGGTTCAATGATGTTTTTCATTTCTTTTCCTCGCCCCCTTTGTTGTAGCTAGTTTAGCCCCAGCCCCGGATCCAGGGGGTCGGGCTTTGGGGCTTCAGCCCCGCCATTTTGGCCTCTGTTATGTATAATATGTGGCCTCCAGATAATAAGAAGTATCTGATGACAGTTCTAGATAATTTATCCATGTGTTTAGATTAAAATATATGCTGTGACATCTCATTAGAATCGCCTCGGCGAGGCGATTCTAATGAGATGCTACAACATATATTACAAGGCAGAACAACCCAAAACTTCTCATTAAATGGAGCCCTTATTGTCATATATATTCAAGCCCACCTCCCCGCCCCTACACACATATATCTCGGCACCTCCCAGCCCCACCAGTTATCCAGAGCCCCACCAGTACGTGGTGGTCTGGATCCGGGCCTGAGCCCCTCTTTTTACTCCACTTCGTTTGCTTCAACCACTCAACGACGGGTCGTTTGTTTCCAGGGGCGTAACTAGGGGCAATTTCATGATACGCACAACCATGTTTTATGCTCTACTTCTTGAAAGGGAAGCTAGAATTTCAGCCACTTTGGTAATGGGTATTGAAATCTTGTCTAATTTATAAAATTTCAGCATGCAAATATGCAGGTGCGTTTTGAAATTTTGTCAATTTTGACAAAATTTAAATACGCACTTGCGTATTTGCCGTATACGTAACTACGCCCTTGGTTTCTGCTTGCGTTTGTTTCTCTTCTTGAGCCAGTGTACAACCTTTCCTTTCTTTAATTCCTTTTCTCTTTTTATGACTTCTTCAATCATCTTCCACAGGAAGCAGCAAATGTTGTATGCAAAAATTATAGTAATTGAGCCGCGACTTGAAAAAAACCAACGAAGTGGCACGTGCGCAAAGCGATGACTCAGATCAGCCTGGGCATATACCTACTCTCTTGTTGAGGCACTCCAGCAAGTGGTTTTTAGTGGAACTTTTTTCTTTAAAGATGCTTTAATATCAAAATTTTAGGTTTAACATACCCAAAACCATTTCTTGTAGCTAAATAATAACTTGCAGCATATTGCATAACCTCTTTTGTCTATTTTTATCATTTTTTGTTTTGAGGTGGGTTTTCCAATAGTAAAAATATTCCTTCTGGTTTCCAGCCTTTGATGAGGTTCATTTTAATTTTAATAAAGCTGGGAACCACCCATTGTGACATCACAACAGAAATGATGTCATCACTAATCACCTGATCTGTTTTGGAATATGATCATTTCAGCAAAGGGTTGTTTGCAGTGTCAGCTACACTTATGCATCTTTTTGTTTTCCAAAAAGATATTACTTATGAAAATAACTGCTATAAGATATAAGCATAAATTCTTCTGAAATGATTTCATGTTAGTTTTATATGAAATGATAATTTTCAAGAATGTGCTTGAAACATGCCACCCATACAGCAATAATGGTTATCTTGAGGCGGCCATTATGAAACTGAAAAAAATACATTGCAAGAGATTACTTTCCAAGCTTGAGAGCATGCCAATGAATTTCAAAAACTCTACTGGACAAATCTGACTACGAGAAATGGTAGTAAACTGAACCATGTAAGTGGAATTTGCTGTTTCTTTATCCTTTAAGTATAAACTTCGAAAAACCACTTGCTGGAGTGCCTCAACAAGAGAGTAGTCTGATCGGACCTTTGCTTTGTGCTTAAAGGCAAGCATAGAGTCTAAGCTAGCTCCATGCGGACAGCGAAGACTCTGATCAAACTTGGCGGATCCCCAGGCTGATCTGAGTCTTCGCTGGGCGCACGTGTTACTTTGTTGGTTTTCTCGTGTCGCGACTCGTATATTTTTCGACCTTTTTCAGATGTCGGTGTTTATCTGAAAACGGCAGCGGCTGTGCGATATAACATCGCCACAAGTTATGATCTCACGATAACATGCACTGACGGCTCGACTAGTGATACCAAAGTCCTCACAGTTACCATAGAGCCAAACAGCCATCCAACATTTGACAACTGGTCAGGTAGGCCTATAACGATCCGGGTATCTAAAATTACCGTATAATTTCTAATCTTTAGGATGCCAAATATAATTACTGAAGCCATGGTAGCCGTCTTAAAAGGAAATATATACAGTAAACCCTCGATATCTGGAAGTCGAACTTCAACCCATACTACTGATATTTCAAAGTAAATTTTCTGGTACCAGAAAATTTACTTTGAAAGATCAGTAGTTTGAGATAACAAGAGTTGAAATGTAAATAAAATAGGAAAAACATTATTCGATATAAGAAGATACTTTGAGATATCAGTGTTCGAGATATCGGGAGTTGACTGTAATTTGGTTTTACAATACATTAATGTATCCAAACATGCAGCTGGAATGGCAGGATCTGCACTGTTTGCAAACAGTGTAGACCCTGATCAGACTGCTCCTTTCGATCTGGATCTGCACTGTGTGCTTAGACCTATATGTTTCAATACTTAAAGTTCAACGGTATTAAAGTAATAATAAAAGTTAAGAAAAAACTCTGAAGGATGTTAAAGATTCCGAATTAGATTTTTATCATAAAATTAAATTATCTTTTCTGCTTCTATGATTAGTTTGAAAGTAGGAGCTTTCGCAATTTGATATATAGTGAAAAAGTATGTGTCACTAGGCGAATGTTAATGCTACAGTGACATAAACACTGGTGCCCATTTATAGCAATAATCAAGAATTTGAGATGAATAGGTATATTTTCAGAGTAAGCGACTGATTTTTTAGCTCACCTGAGCCTTTAGGCTCATAGGTGAGCTTATAGTATCGCCAGGCATCCGTCGTCCGTCCGTCCGTCCATCCGTCGTCCGTCCGTCGTCCGTCGTCCGTCCGTCGTCAAGATTTTCAAACATCTTCTCCTCTGAAACCACTGGGCCGATTGAAGCCATATTTCATATGGAGCCTACCTAGGTCGGGGGAACGAAAGTTTGTTTGGGGTATCTGGGTCACATGACCAAGATGGCCGCCACGCCCATATATGGTAAAAACCCTTCAAAAATCTCCTTCTCCAGAACCAAAAGGCCTATGACCTTGAAACTTGGTATGTAGCATCGGGCATGCCGGCCCATCATAGTTTGTACAAATCATGACCTTGCGTTGACCTTGACTTTATTTACGGCATGGTCAACTTTGGTACGTTAGGCTTTTATATGGGAAAACGCTTAAACAGTGGATTTCTCAGAAACTATTTAAGTTTAAGGAACAATACTAGGTATACATGGTCGACTAAATGACCAGATGAAGATATATGTCACTAAAGGTCAAGGTCATTCCGTCGGACCATCCGTCGTCAAGATTTTCAAACATCTTCTCCTCTGAAAACACCGGGCCGATTGAAGCCAAATTTCATATGGAGTCTCAGTGGGATGGGGGAAGGAAAGTTTATACCTGGGGTCTTGGTCACATGACCAAGATGGCCGCCATGCCCATATATAGTAAAAACCCTTCAAAAATCTTCTTCTCCAGAACCAAAAAACCTATGACCTTGAAACTTGTATGTAGCATCGAGCATGCCGGCCCATCATAGTTTGTACAAATCATGACCTTGCTTTGACCTTGACCTAATTTACGGCATGGTCAACTTTGGTACGTTAGGCTTTTATATTGGAAAACGCTTAAATAGTGGATTTCTCAGAATCTATTTAAGTCTAAGGTACAATACTTGGTATACATGGTCGACTAAATGACCAGATGAAGATATTATGTCACTAAAGTCACTAAAGGTCAAGGTCATTCCGACGGACCATCCGTCGTCAAGATTTTCAAACATCCTCTCCTCTGGAACTACTAGGCAGATTGAAGCCAAATTTCATATGGAGTCTCAGTGGGATGGGGGAACGAAAGTTTATACCCGGGGTCTGGGTCACATGACCAAGATGGCCGCCATGCCCATATATGGTAAAAACACTTCAAAAATCTTCTACTCCAGAACCAAAAGGCCTCTGACCTTGAAACTTGGTATGTAGCATCGGACATGCGGGCTCATCATAGTTTGTACAAATCATGACCTTGGGTTGACCTTGACCTAATTTACGGCATGGCCAACTTTGGTACGTTAGGCTTTTATATGGGAAAATGTTTAAACAGTGGATTTCTCAGAAAATATTTAAGTCTAAGGTACAAATAAGGTACAATACTTGGTATACATGGTCGACTAAATGACCAGATGAAGATATTATGTCACTAAAGGTCAAGGTCATTCCTTCGGACCATCCGTCGTCAAGATTTTCAAACATCTTCTCCTCTGAAACCACAAGGCCGATTGAAGCCAAATTTCATATGGAGTCTCAGTGGGATGGGGGAACGAAATTTTTTACCCAAGGTCTGGGTCACATGACCAAGATGGCCGCCATGCCCATATATCGTAAAAACCCTTCAAAAATCTTCTTCTCCGGAACCAAAAGACCTATGACCTTGAAACTTGGTATATAGCATTGGGCATGCAGGCCTAACATAGTATATACAAATGATGACCTTGTGTTGACCTTGATCTAATTTACGGCATGGTCAACTTTGGTATGTTAGGCCTTTATATTGGAAAACGCTTAAACAGTGGATTTCTCAGAATCTATTTAAGTCTAAGGTACAATACTTGGTATACATGGTCGACTAAATGACCAGATGAAGATATTATGTCACTAAAGGTCAAGGTCATTCCGTCGGACCATCCGTCGTCACGATTTTCAAACATCTTCTTCTCTGAAACCACTGGGCCGACTGAAGCCAAATTTCATATGGAGTCTCAGTGGGATGGAGGAACGAAAGTTTGTACCCGGGGTCTGGGTCACATGACCAGGATGGCTGCCATGCCCATATATGGTAAAAAACTTTCAAAAATCTTCTTCTCCAGAAAAGGCCTATGGCGCTGAAACTTGGTATGTAGCTTTGGGCATGCGGGAAAACGCTTATATAGTGGATTTCTCAGAAACTATTTAAGTCTAAGATACAATATGTGGTATACATGTATATGGTCAACTAAATGACCAGAGGAAGATATTATGTCACTGAAGGTCAAAGTCATTTTGTCGGTCTGTCCGTCATCAAGATTTTCAAACATCTTCTCCTCTGAAACCACTGGGGAGATTGAATCCAAATTTCATATGGTGTCTCAGTGGGATAGGGGAACTAAAGTTTATACCGGGGGACTGGCCTACATGACCAAGATGGCCACCATGCCCATATATGGTAAAAAACATTCAAAAATCTTCTTCTCTAGAACCAAAAGGCCTATGACCTTGAAACTTGGTATGTATACCCGGGGTCTGGGTCACATGACCAAGATGGCCGCCATGCCCATATATGGTAAAAACCCTTCAAAAATCTTCTTCTCCAGAACCAAAAGGCCTATGACCTTGAAACTTGGTATGTGGCATGCTGGCCCATCATAGTTTATACAAATCATGACCTTGCGTTGACCTTGAATTAATTTACGACATGGCCAACTTTGGTACATTAGGCTTTTATATGGGAAAACGCTTATACAGTGGATTTCTCAGAAACTTTTTACGTCTAAGGTACAATACATGTTATATATGGTCAACTAAATGACCAGATGAAGATATTATGTCACTGAAGGTCAAGGTCATTTTGTCGGTCTGTCCGTCATCAAGATTTTCAAAACATCTACTCCTCTGAAACCACTGGTCTGATTGAAGCAAAATTTCATATGGAGTCTAAGTGTGATCAGGGAATAAAAGTTTGTTCTCAGGGTCTTGACCAAGATGGCCGCCATGCCCGTATATGGTAAAAACCCTTCAAAATCTTCTTCTCCAGAACCAAAAGGTGTATGACCTTGAAACTTGGTATGTAGCTTTGGGCACTCAAGCCCATCAAGTTTATACAAATGATCGTGCGTTGACCTTGACCTAATTTATGACACTGGCAACTTTGGTACATTATGTAGGCTTTTATATGGGAAAATGCTTAAACAGTGGATTTTTCAGAAACTATTTAAGTCTAAGGTGCAATATTTGGTATATATGGTTGACTAAATGACCAGACGAAGATATTTTGTGGTTATAGGTCAAGGTCATTCTTTGACTTTTGTACAAGGTCATTGAGATTCTGTCACCCGTCAACATTTTCCAACATCTTCTCAGAGGCCACTAAGGTCAATTGAAGCCATATTTCATATGGAGCTTCACCGGTTTAAAGGAACCATAGTTTGTTCAGATGGTCTTGGTCACTTGACCAAGATGGCCACCATGCCCATATATGGTAAAAACTCTTCAAAAGTCTTTTTCTCAAGAACCGAAAGGCCTATAACCTTGAAACTTGGTACCGGTATGTAGCATTGGGCACTCAGGCCCATCATAGTTTATACAAATGATTACTGTATTTCATATGGAGCTTTAATACTGGTTCAAAGGAATCAAAGTTTGTTCAGATGGTCATGGTCGTATGAACATGGTGGCCGCCACACCCATTTATGATAAAAACCCTTCAGAAATCTTTGTCCAGAAACAAAGGCCCAGTGACCTTGTGGCTTAGTATATAGAATAGAGACTCAACATTAATCCCCAAGGGAGGGGGCCCCTGCCCTGGTGCTATATACATGTATAAAAGCATGAAAATATATACCAGGACCAAGTGTCAGGTGAGCTACAGGACCATTGGTCCTCTGGTTTTTATTTTGCCTTCCTTATCAATGGAGGTCAACTCTAAAAACGAAGAATTTGTTTCTGTTGGAGCAACTTCTTTCTTTTAAGAATAGACATAATTTTGCAAAGTTTTGTTCGTCGATGAAAGTTAATAAGAAGTCGCAAAATCTGTTCATCTTTGTAAAATGTTTGGAAATATATGGAAGTTAAGTGTACCAATACAACTTTAAGTATAAAATGACAGAAAACATTTAGGTATACCCTTTCGCCGCACAGTTACGACACAGCTGGTACTAAATTACAGACAGTTTTTCAATAGTAATTTCTAGAAACCTAAAATTATTTTCGATTTTAGGCAAATGGAAAATTAATTAGTTAAGGTGCCCCAATACTTACGCACATTATGGTATATTCTTTTATCCTTTTTATATTATTTGTAGGTGCTCAAACAATCAGTGCAGCTGCTACAGCAAATGGTCAGGTTGTCTATACGGCTACAGTAACTGATGCCGAGGGTGACCCTATCACCATGGGAATGCCCTCATGTACTCCAACATCATGTCCTTTTGCTGTTAACAACGGTAAGCCATAGAGACGAACACTGTAACTAACATCTGTACTAAAGGAATGAATGTTATTTTTTAATGTTTACTGAAGTTTATCATATGACGTCGCATCTGAGAGTGTAATAAAGCCATGCATTAAAAACGATAATCCACTAGTGAATTAAATATGCAAATTACGTTGTAACGTTATGTGCTGACGTCCATAAAACGCCACATTTCTAATGGAGAAATATTGACGTTTTAGTGCAAAATTGCTAATAAAATGCGAGTTGTGTCATATGATAACTAGAATCTTGCATTCCTGCTCCTGTAGTATTGAATTTATTAAACTCGTAGGGGAAAACCGATAGGATGCTCGGCATAACCTCACATCTTATCTTTTTCCCCAACACGTTTAATAAATTCAATAATACATGAGCACTCATATAAGATCCTCTATATAAACTACATCGGATCACCAGCAAAGTAAGTGAACCCCGAAGGCAATGCTTAGGAACTGATACAATAACACTCAAAACCAAAAGCGAAAGAAGTATTTACATAAATTGACAGTAGTTCACGACAGACATTCAAGGTACCGAATGAACAACTCTTTCCCAGACAGGTGGTCAATCAGCTTCTCCAACTAAAAACAGGAGTGACGGCAGTGTAGTGGATAACACGCTGGACTGGCACTGGGGTCGCAAGATTGATCCCCAGCGTCTCAGTTCTTTCGAATGAGATAAAAATCGAGGTTCCGTCTCCGAATGACCTAGTTGACGGTTGGATGTTAAACCCGAGTTCACTCACTTACACAACTAAAAACACTCACACCATAGCTTGGCAAAAGCACTGACATGGACATCAGGAACAAGTAACAGTCAAGGGCGTAGCTACCATTACGCAAACACGCAGGTGCGTATTGAAATTTTGTCACGTTGACAAAATTTCAACACACACCTGCGTATTTTCATGCTGAAATGTTGTTAATTGGGCATAATTTAAATACTAACTGCCAACAGACCTCTATTGTTGCCCTCAAAGAGTATAAAACATGATTGTGCGTATTGTGTAAGAGGTCCTAGCTACGCCCCTGACAGTCAGAGCGCCATCAGAAGTACTTCCTTAAAACCTTGAAATAAGAAAGATAATCAATACATACTGGCAGGTCAGAGAATTTTTCTTTCAGGTGATATCGTTTATAAAAAAAATACCTTTACCAAATCTAGCACTGTGTCCTATAAGAGGAACATTGGCAAACTGTGGAGACCCTGATCAGACGCCGCAAAACGCGGCGTCTGATCAGGGTCTACACTATTTGCATAAGATAAATGGATATTTCTCCTTCAGGAAATACAAAATGATAAAAAATAACTAACCAGGGGTCGTATTCATAAAACGACTTAAGTGGTTGCTATGCTGTTGCTAAGGCTAAATTTCTTTGAAGGAGATTCCCTATAACTATGAAATTTGCTCTGGAGGAACAGTCTTTGTAAGACTGTTCCTCCAGAGCAAATTTCATAGTTGTAGGGAATCTCCTTTATAGATATTTAGCCTTAGCAACAACATAGCAACGATTTAAGTGGCTTTATGAATACGGCCCCAGACACCCCGTAAATGACAAATGGACTCACCTTATTTGTTAGGACTAAAGAGTTCGGCAAGGCTTGAATGGCTAAAATGGGTAAAATTTCACTACATACTGTTTTTTTTTTCAGCTTTCGAAATATATGCTACACAAAACTTATTGAACCACGAGGTTCCAAGTTATGACATTTATCTGTCAGCAGACGACACTTTCAATACGGTGACGTCATCTCTACTGACCATCACAATAACAGGTAAGCTTCTTTGCTTGGAAACATAACCTGATGATGATAAAATTATAGTAGAGTTCTGACAGAGTTTTAGGCAGACATTCCCGGTTTACTACTGTCCGGGTGACATATTTATGATGTCATGCTTTTCCCTCCCATGTGTTATGGAATGAAATCCAATTGTATCCAGATTTATTATATTCCTAGGTTTGCCCCTTGATATTTTACATTTGAGCACCTGTGCAAAAATTTTAACATTAAGTCAACGTGGAGAAAATTTATAGCTATTTTGTCTCCGACAGCTAATGAAGAAGAACAAACTGAAGATTCTAATGTCACTTTCGCTATATAAAATTGCATTCTAATAGACCTACATATAAAACGCGACGTCTGATTGGATAATGACAGTATTTCCTGTGCTTTACTATCGGAAGCCCAAAGTTAATACGTAACATCGCTTCTCATTAACTGTCATTTGGTTTTTTACGTTGCTGAAGCCGTTATTGAAATTCTGTCAAAATGACAAAATTTCAACATACATCAGCGTTTTTACATGCTGTAATTTATTTTAAAATTAGTCAAGATTTCAATACGAACTGCCAATGGACATTAAAACTCTGAAGTGCCCTAGGGGGCTAAACCCCTACATGTCCTCTCAAGGAGTACAAATCATGATTGTACATATCACAGTCTTCTACAGATCTAAACTCAAGATCTGTCCTTACTAACTTGGGCGTAACAGAACCAGTCCTAGAAGATACAGCGATTGGCGCCGAGGTGTTCCAAGTATCTGCTTCTGATGCCGACGGTGACACTGTTACATTTACGGCTGCATATCCCTCTGGCGCATGCTCAAGTTTGTTCACCATGGATTCTAGTGAGTTATGCCATGTTTATTTTATTTCACAGCCAACTCTCGATATCTCATTGTCGAAACTCATCTCAAACTCCTGATATCTCAGAGTAAATATTCTGGTTCTAGTAAATTTACTTTGAGATGTCAGTAGTTTGAGATATCCGGATATGCCAGTAGTTTGAGATATCCGGAGTAGAAAAGTAAAGAAAAATTGGAAATGCGTCCGAACTATAATTTTTCATGTTTACATTAGTGTGTGAAATAATGAGTATTCTGCTCAAGGTCTTAACTTGTATATATGTATATGACCTAATTGCAACTCTGACAGTTACCCCGACTGAGGTTGTCCCCGTTTTAAAGGGGTATATCTTAATTACTCAACTCAACTCAACTGAACTTTATTACTCTCAAAGTACATATAACATGACATAATGAGGTATCAACAAAGCAATTACAATGGCAAACGGTGGATCATATCATTACACAAATAATGATGTCAGTAAGTTTAAGTGCCAAGAAAACAGGGGGTGGCGGGGGGAGAGAACACAGAACACTAGACTAAAGCTGAAAGAAAAGAGATGTAATAAATTATTATTATAACGACGTCGCATCTGAGAGTGTATTAAAGCCATGCATCTAAAACGATAATCCACTAGTGGATTAAATATGCAAATTACATCGTAACGTTATACGCATATGGCAGAAAACTCGTTATGGTGTCAAATCGATAACTCTGTACTACCTGTAAATTTTAGCCCTTGACCACAAATGAGATTGTTTCCCTTTCCAGTGTCTTATTGGTCAATAGAGAGAACTTTAAAATTTTCGACCAAGATTCGAATCAATAGTTAGCAAAATTAGGCGTTCAGGGAATAAATTTCCCATTTAGCTATGTATGTAAAAAGTACATCATTGTAATCGGTGGAACAGCTTTCAGCTCATACGTTATAATAGATTCGCAAATGTTAATTTATATATTACGGAGTGGCTATTGCCAGTCGACTGGCAACAGCGATTTTACGTTAAAATCGCTATTGCCAGTCGACTGGCAGCAGCGATTTCAATGTAAAATCGCTATTGCCTGTTAGTTTAAGTTTTGGTCCAAAAAGGGCAAACACTACTTAGCAAGCAATGCTTGTGAATGTTTCTACTTTGTATCTATTGTTGCACCCTCATTAATGCAGCAGCATGTATGTGGCTTGCCAACCATCTGCACTGCCGAATATAGGTTTGGACTTTTCTTAAGTCTAATTACTTAACTTGCTCTAACTGCGTTGAAATCTGAAATTCACGAGTATACTGGCAAGGATTTTTTTTGTTACTTTCTTTTTCAGTCCACTGGATTATGATAATATGATGTCACGAAGGCTTGAAAGATGTAGGAACACGGGCATAGGCCTGAGCTGAAAATCATATTGTTGCTTGATAGTGCTTAACCCACTGAGTTACCGAGACTCAAGACTGATGTATCACTTGCAGTTTTACCCCCTTCCAACGATATTTGAGTCATAACGAGCCGAAAGCAGGTGCTAATAACAGGCTGTCTTCTAAGGAACCTCTTTGACGTTTGCAAAGACGTCCGTAATCGATTCCACGTCAAAATGGCTATTACCAGTCGACTGGCAGTAGCGATTTTAACGTAAAACGGCTATTGCCAGTCGACTGGTAATAGCGATTTTAACGTAAAATCGCTATTGCCAGTTTTTTTTTTTTAGTTTTTCTTCCCATTTCTCGATTTTAACGTAAAATGGCTATTTCCAGTCGACTGGCACTAGACCTTTCCATATGTTATTCAGGTCCAAAAACGAAGATTCACGTAATTTTAATAAATTGTGTTAATAAACTTATGGTTCATACAAAGAAAACTATGGGCTCTGATACTTCTCATTGACGCATTTCTATAATTTTTTATACCAGATTAAAGAGCTTGAAATGCTCTTTCGTGCTAGACGTTATAATTTTTTGTCGGAAAATATATTTAATAAGAAAATGTAGTTTATTTATGAGCTTCTATACATTTCCCTATTAAACTGAGAACCGTATACAGTTAACCGCTTATCTCCGGCCCTCTTGGAGATTATCGGAAAATCCCGTCACTATAACGAGAATTCTTCCCTATGTTGACGTACAATAAAACGTCACGTTTTCTAATGGCGAAATCGTCGCGTTTTCATGCAAAATTTGCTGATAAAATGCGATTTTTGTGTCATATGAAAAATAGAATCTTCCATTTGTGCTCCTGTATTATTGAATTTATTAAAAACAATTTGGGGAAAACCGATAACATGCTCGGCAAAGCCTCGCATCTTATCTTTTCCCCCAACTCGTTTAATAAATTCAATAATACATGAGCACTCATGTAAGATCCTCTAATTATGTTTTCTTATAATAATGTACACAGCATGATTCCACTCATTTCTACATGTACCATCTACAATCACCATATGCATGGCATCCACCTTTCAGATTGCAAATGTAACAAATGTAAAAGCCTTTTCTTCAGTTACGCCAAAGCATTGGCAATAAAAAATATTCTAGCTAAACACCAGCCTGCCGGTGTAAAACAGGCATTTTGCTAACATTTGAACGAATTAATTTAAGATGTATACGTATACACTTTTTGTGACATCCTGTTTGCATCCTTCGATGAAATACAGAGGTTAACTCTAAAAGAAAAGAATTTGCTCCTGGAGGAGCAAATTCTTTACTTTATGAGTTAACCGTCATTGAGAAGGAGTGCAACATGAAAATGATAGAGTTGCTTGTCTTGAACGTGTACCCGTTCGTCGAAGAGTCAAACGTACTGGCGGATGGCACCAGAATGCAGAAATATACACGATACATGTAAGACATAAGAATGATTTAACACCATTTGTTCAAGCATTTGTGTCACTATATTTAGGTTTATTACGATTTAACGAGGTCGAAGATACTAATGGTGAAATATTAAAGTTTTGAACATAAAATTGCAAATCTAAGGTTATGTTATAATTCAGGGATTTCGCTAAGGACTGAATGACTGCTGGTCCACAGGACCAACTTAATCACAATTTTAGTGGTCCTCCCGATGTTTCGGCTATTCTTTGTTATCTTGTGTTTTCATTTAATTTCAAAATCAATTGGTCTGCAGGACCAGCTACCGAAGACATGCCCAAAAATCACTGGTCCAGGACCAACGGACTTATGGTTAATAAACCCCCTGAATATGTGATATGATAAAAAAATGTTGCATTTGTGCTTGCTGTTCTATTCTGAATCCATGAAATTCATTCGGAAATTATAATGATGCTCGATAGGCCCTCGCATGTTATCTGTATCTCCAACTCGTTCAACAAATCCCATAATACATGACTAACCCTGAAAATTCCTTTTTGAAAGGTCTCGTTTTACTTTATAGATGGTCGAATAACAACTCTATCCTCTTTGGACTACGAAACAGTGGCTGTGACGTCATGTGTACTAACGGTGACGGCTAACGACGGAAAAGTTGATTCGGACCCGGCGAATCTCACGCTCACGGTTACGGACTTAGACGAGGCTCCGGCCTTCTCAAGTACACTGTACCAGATAACAACTCCCGAGGTTGCTGTAAGTGTTTACTGAATTTACTGCATAACTTCAAACAAGTGGGATACTCCAAAACGAGAGACCAAACAAAGTAGTTGTGTAACCAGCGCAGACTCAGATCAGCCTGGGCATCCGCCCAGTCTGATCAGAGTCTTCGCTGTCCGCATGGAGTTAGATTAGACCCTTAGCTACCATTTAAGCGCATTGCAAAGAGTCTAATCAGACTGGGAGGATGCCAAAGCTGATCTGAGTCTACGCTGGGCGCACAACTACTTTGTTGGTTTTCTCGTGTCGCGGCTCAAACCGTCATTGTAGTGGAGCAAATACGTTGGGCTATCTTTCAAGGGGGTGGTCTACGGAGTGTAACATTCGTTTTTGTATATCAAAATGATCGCCTGGGTCTATAGTTATCAAATTCAGCGTTTGCCACTTTAACAAACCTTGCATAACTCTGCCATGGCCAGTTATTTACGTTACCCCGTTAGATTTTAAATATCAAAGATATTTATTGAAGTCAATAAGAAATGTGTTTAAACAATATAAATGTATCAAATATAAATATTTTCTGCAAGAATAATTAATATGCTATAAATAAGACTGCTTACAAAACAGTTCAGAACTTTTGTGCTGTTATTTTCGTTACAATATATAATGCACCCCTCGAAAATTTGAAATGTCACTTAGGTTGTTGCATTTACAAAAAAGTTATGAAAAAATAGCCCAAACTTCTTCAATTTTCTAATTGTTTTGTTAAATACTATTCTAACAAAACAAATTTTGAGACCTCTAAGTTCTATAGTTTGTCAAATATGTACTGTTGAACATGATTACACCTATTCCCTGTTGGTGGCTGCAAAGTCATTTTCCCACAATTTTTCGTACAAAAGATGGCTAAAAAGTTATTTTAAACTGACAAATTGGCCCTGTTGCAATAATATCATGTAATACATGATATAAAACAATAGTTCACATTTTTGATTTGGCCTTACAATACATATTTAACGATAGTAACGTACTTAACAGATTAAAATGTTGTAGTAAAGCATAGATCATTCCCACCAGAAACATACCTTTTTGAAATTCTGACTTTAAAACAACACAGTTGTAACCATAAAAGTTGATATTTATTGTAAAATGAGAGTTTAATCGCCTACGTAGACAGAAAACAGTGTAATTTACATGACTTTCATAGCTGAGACTGTCCTGGTGTTCAAATGAAGCATCTGTTAATTAATCTGTACATGGAATATATATATTTTTTGATAAATAGCCAAATGACTTTGAAACAAAACCAAAAGTGTCAAACTAGCTAATCATAACTTACAGCTTTGAACTCAGAAAGGTAACGTTAATAACCTTAATTTCCAAACAGTTCCTGAGATTAAATATTACTACTGCCAAATATGTGTAAGCTTTATCATTTTGAGCTGAAATAAAAACATTTTAAAAGCACATTAGACTGGTTTAAGCTACCAATGTAACTCATTATTTACAGCTCCAAGGTGGAGCATCAGTTGTGGTATATTGATGTTATAGTTTGCGTTGCCCTGTTATCTGTAATCTTAAAAAAGCATTTAATTTCATCGGCATATTTACCATAATTCTGCCATGTATAGCTACATGTAGAAAAGGACAGAAATGGGTGACAATAGGCATTTGTGTGCCTAATTAAGTTTAGTTAAGGCTAGCTTTGTGATCATTTGCATGGAATGGGTTGGATGTTTATTTGGCTAGTATCGTCTGACTTCTTGTCTTGTAACTTTATGCTGCTATTTTCAATTTGGTATCGCGAGTGGATTGTTTCACAGAAAGAATCAATTCCTGATTGCTGCCCCTTTAAACTACTTTCTCTGTTTTGACCTTTTCCTATTAAAAAGCAATATATAAAACCAATGTTTAATTTTTTGCCTAAAACATAAGTATTTTTATCACAGTAACGTATATAACAGGTTAAAAAGTATGAGTTATTTCATTCTACTGCAGCAAGTGTAAAGTTCCGTGTGCTTGCCATAAAAAGTTCCGTCTTACCTCATCTTTTTGAAAATAATGTTTGGGATAATCTAGGCTCATTCTGAGTCAGTTTGAAAAAAAGGCCTTTAGCTGAGGCAGCATTGGCATTGCTGCAACATTACATCACAGGCCACACATTCAGCTTAATCAAGGGTGCTAATTTTGTTTTCTCTGATGCATTCTTTGCTTCCAGAGAATCTTCCTTCAGAACTTCCTTATAAGTTTTTATCATTCCACCAGATTTCAAGGTGAATGGATATTGTGTAAAATGAAATTACTATGACTATCTTGGCCTCACTGTCTAATGGGGGTACCTTTTAACTTTGAAATCATTATCATAATGACATTTAATTCGAGTCAATGATAATTCACTAACTTCGACTCCTTGGTTAGGTGGTCAATAAGGTAACGTATACAGCATTCAGCAGAAAACAGGTTGTCAGATAACCCTTTAACTATTACGATGGTTTCATATTAATGGTAGAGTAACAAGGAGCAGAAAGTAACCCCCCCCTCCAGTATAACGCAAATAATGTTGAAAGCAAACATTTAGGGAAGGTTAACCTAACAGCAGTATCGCCATACGTCTCTGAAGGGATTTAAATATTTGATGCAATTGTTTTAAATAATTATAGTCCCAAAGAAAGGGCTTAGACACAGTAACATGATTACCCACTAAATTTTTCTATATAATGCATTGTTTGTATTAGTATTATGCCTGTTTTAGATCTTTAAATGTGGTTATTTTGTGCACCCGATAGCCTGAGCATTGATATGCAACTTGTTCACAGTAAAATGGTCCGTCCCAAGAACTGATGAACTTTTAATGCTACATCTTACTGCATCACTCCAAACAGATGCTATCATAACAATCATAATTCTAATCTGGCAAATCATTTACATCCGAACGTTTTGCACGTTACCTTTTGAATACCAAAACAAGGAGTCAAAGTGAGTGAATTATCAGTGACTCAGTTAAAAGGTCATTTCGATAATGAATTTTAAAATAATAACAATATGTCATAATCAGATTATACGTGCCAGATCTTGAAAGGAATCAATTAACCGAGTCTGCTATGTTCTTTCTTGTGTGTGTTTGTTGCTTCGACATGATCTTTTAGTATATTTTGGAAATAATACTGTATAATTGTGAATGGACACACCTCAGTGTTTTACTACTATTTGCTATTCTTCCGTAGATGCTTCCTGTTTACATCTGTGGATGATATAACCCTTCCAAAAATTGTCTACTCTTAAAAGATGGATGACTTGGGATTTTACGTCCTTTCCAACAGTATTTCAGTTATATCAGGACGGATAATAGAACTGTGATACTGAAAGGCTGTGTGCAATGGAACCCCGTTTACAGTACGAAAGAGTCTCGCCTCACGCGGGATTCGAACCCGGTCCGCTAGATCAGTAGGCCAGCGCTTAACCCACTGAGCTACCGGGGCTCCTGTCTACTCTTAATGGAACCACTTTTCTCCTACGGTAGCCATTTTTTTTCCTTTTAGAGTTTACTCCCATTAAGAAGAAAGGCTAAAGTAAAATTTGCAGATATATTTCACGTAATAGTGTATCCAGGCACCTTAAACGCTTGGACTGATTATTTGAATTAAGAAAGAAAGATTTCCTGGATGTAAGGAATGGATCACAAATAAGTAAAACAAAACAACCACCTTGGTTTAACTAAGTTCATGCCCAGGAATGTAATGTTGCAACACTTCCAATGCAACTTAGCACCAGTTTCAGCTAAATTCCTTTTTTTCAAATCGACTTGGAATCAGTCCAGATGATCCCAAATGACCAGATAATACTTAATTTCCATTTAAATGAAGCATAAGAAAGCGTTTCATGTTAGCCACATGACAATTTACACTAGGTGCAGTGGAGTAAAATAACTTTTACTTTGTAACCTGTTATATACGTTACTTTGGTTTAAATGTATGCTGTAGGGCCAAAATAATTTAACTACGGTTTTATATATTGCTTTTATAGAAAACGGTCAAAACTGATAAACAATGTAAAAGGGCTCCAATCATGAATTGATTCAACTAGTGCCACAACTCTCCCACAACACCATACTGAAAATAGTAATACCCCCATTCCACTGGACGGCGCTTCCACTGCGCTCCGAAATTTTGGACAAAGCGCCATGAATCGTAGCAGAAACGGCAGCAGCGCAGGAGAAGCTTCTAGGTCGCAGTGAAAGCGTATCAGAAGCGGCATGATCGCCAAGTCACGGCGCTTGTTTTGACTCTGCTCAAAATTTACGTAGCGGAAGCGCCGTGGACTCAAAGCGCAACGAAAGCGTAGTAAGAACGTAGCTCGAAATTCATGAGCGCAGCAGCATCGGGAGCAACGCAGCACCAGCGCAGCGGGATCGTGCCGACAGCGCCGTGAGTTTCGTCTGCGACCCAGCTACGCTTCTGCTACGCTCTTTGCGCTCTCGTTGCGCTCTTGCCGCTTCCGCTGCGACTCTATTATTTATGAATAGCGCAACCACGACGCTTCCGCTGCGCTCTTGGCGCTTTATCTGCGTTTCCTCTGCTCTTATGGCGATCTGGGCATGAAAACGCCGCGTTTCCACGACGTTTCATAACTCGATTCTCACGTTTCATTCAAGATGCAGGCTGCCCGGAGCAGGAGTTGGAATATCCTCTCCTGCGGTAAAGGCTGCGTGAAAATAGTCTCCTGACCAGGCCTGGGTGTGGATTTCGCCTTCTGCTTTTGACAGGGGGGGGGGGGGGGGCAGGCTCTTGCTCTCTAAACTGAGCCAGATAGGCGCCCTTGATAACGCCGAGCAGAGGCCCCAGTTGAGCCTGAACAGCAAGAAGAACAAGACGAGTTGTTCGAAGTCACTAGTTCATGATTGCCAGCTGGGCCATAGCCACAGGGATTTTTATATTATCAATATTGTTTGAAGGCTGGTGGCTAAGTTCTGCTGAACCCGATTCTCCGCCGATTTACACAGAAGCGGTTACAAAGCGCAACACAAGCGCAGCATGAGCGCAGCTCCAGCGCTTAGGTCGTAGCACGATCGCAAATGCATCGTAATAAGCGTAGCTCAAGCGTAGCTTGAAATCCTTTGCCGTAGTAGCAGCGTAGTAGAAACGCCCTCGAAGTCCGTTGAGCGTGGCAGAAGCGCAGCTAAGTCGCGGCAGCATCGTAACTAGCGTGGCGAGATCGTATTAGAAGCGTACTGGCAGCGTACTGGAAGCGCACAAGTTCCAAGTTTTGGCAAATGCCTACGCTTCTGCTGCGATTTCGAAAATTTGGAGAAGCGCCATGATCGCCAAGAGCGAAGTCAAAGCGTCATCCAGTGGAATGGGGGTATAACATAAAGTAATAAGACTTGTACTCAAACGAAACTAATGGGTGGCAAAACAAACATCCAGTCCATTTCATGCAGATGATCACAAAGCTAGCCTTAATCAAACATACCCTGCAACACAAATGGTCTATTTTCACCTATTTCCTTTCTGTTTCTATAGACATCAGACTGACTGCCAATAAACAGACAAAACAAATCAAAATTTTGCAGGCTGCTGGTAAGTGGACAACACAAACTATACTGACCTCAATAGACCAAAACGGATGCACCGCCATGGAAATGTCACCGATAAATTACATGGGGTGGGTTTAAACCAGTTGAACGCGCCGTTTTGAAAATATTTTAACTCAAACTAATCGGGTTTAAGCACATTTGGCTGTAGCAACAGTTAATCTCAGGGATTGTTTTCAAATAACGGTTACAAACGTTACCTTTCAGAATACAAAACTGTATGCTACGATCAGTTGATTTTTTTGTTGTTGCTATAACGGATGTTTTAAATGTGTTTCGGATATAAATGGAAAAAATAATAGTGTTCCATGTACAGGTTAATTTACGAAGACTTATATCTAAATGTAGGGCAATCTCACCTTCGCATGTCATGTAAATAACACTCATCAGTATGCTGCCCGAGTAACCAACTTCACCACGCACCAATTCATTTAACGATGAATAAAACACATAGCCATCACAATTGGGTAGTTTAAAAGTCAGAATGATAGATGCCGGAATGATAGATGCTTTACGCAAACATTAACAATCTGTTAAGTATGTTACTTTGGTTAAAATACGTGTTATAAGGTCAAAAATAATTTTTAAACATTTGTTTTATATCATATTTAACATGATCTTACTGCAACAGGCCCAATTTGTCAGTTTTAAGTAGTTTTAAAAGCTTATTAGCCATCTTTTGTACGAATAATTGTGTAAAAATGACTTTTAAGCACTCATTAGGGAATAGGTGTTACCACATTCTACAGTACATGGTTGACAAAGTATAAAAGCTAGAGGTCTCAAATTTGTTTTGCTAGAAACGTATTGAAAAATGCCACTAAAACAATAAGAAAAATTGAACAGTTTGGGCTATTTTGTCACAGGGTTTTCATAAAATGCAATGATTTAAGTTGGTATTTTAAATTTTCAAGGGGTACATTATATATTGTCACGAAAATAACAGCATAAACGTTCTAAATTGTTTTCGAAGTAGCTTAACTTATGGTAAATTAATCGTTCCTTCACAAAATATGGACATTTGATACATTTATAATGTTTAAGCATACTTTCAGTTGACTTAAATAAATATTTTTGATATTCAAGATTTAATGGGGTAACGTACATAACTGGCCACTACAGAGTTATGCAAGGTTTACCAAAGTGGCAAACGCTGAATTTTAAAACTACAGACCCAGGCAATCATTTTGATATATAAAAACAAATGTTACACTCCGTAGACCACTATCTCCCTTTTCTAGGCCACTTACGCAATCATATTTGCTCCACTATTGCCCCAAAACAGGAACAGTGCATTAACGTGCATCCAAAAGATGCCGATGGAATGGCAAACTCTGTAGGAATAGTCTGATCTGTGTAAGCACTGTTTGAGCCGATCTATCTGTCCAAATACTTAGAATCTTTGCAATTTATATTTCTATAAATATGTTTTAGACACATTACTCCCTATCGCCTTGCACATTTAATTCCATTCACCATGGAGCCTTTACCCGTAACGTCCTTATCATTATCCAGACATCAGAAGAGTATGCTTTAAAGACATAAATTTAGAACTGCTGTTCTAGCTTTATCTTTAGAGATACTCTTCCCTTCATAATGAAGCATACAATAGTATTGTTCTTTATCATACAAAATCCTGAAATGACCCTTTTATAGGAGAATTTTTACCAACAGTGTTTTAAAGCACATGCTCACTAAGGCGGTCGAAATACGTCAAAACAACGTCATATAAATGTTGATGTAAAGTCATCACTACTTGTGATGTTATTTAATGTTATAATTTCCCCATGTCATGAACGGGATGTGGACTTTGTTGTATTAGGTTTTCAATATTGCTTTTTTACTTCTCTTAATACGAGTTGTGTCAACGGTGAAGCAACGTCATATAACGTTATAACGTTGCATCAACGTTAATATGATATTGCTTCAACGTTGTGTACATTTTTTCAGAGTGGTACAGTTTTGCCAGACCCAGCCATAACAGTAACTGACCCAGACGGTACAGCTGTGACACTTTCACTGAACTGTGGGGCAGACTCGGGCTATCTGTCAATTGACTCAGGTACTCTGCGTGTCACCATGGTTACAGCGTATAACGTTGACCCGTCTCTTCCATCATATACCATAACTTGCACAATAACAGCCACGGATACCACAAGTCAAACGTCAACGTGTTCGCTAGAGGTCGAAGTAACAGATGCAAATGACGAAACACCGACGTTTGGGGCGGGCATGTATACCATCAATATCCTTAACACTCAAGCGTCAGGAGTAATCAGCACAACACCAGTAGCCGCCACCGACGACGACAGTACGTCACCAAATAACCTGATAACGTACAGCTTGACCGATGCTGACGCTGCAAATTTTGATATTGACGCCAGTGGTAATATCCTCCTTACTGGAGATGTTTCGGGAGTTACGGGTACACAGACCTTCACATTTACGGCAGTGGCAACTGACAACGGCGCGCCCGCATTATCCGACACCACTGTGGTTCAGGTCATTGTTTCAGACACAGCAACGGCGACGACGACAACGACGACGACAACAACTGCTAGTTCCGGGTCCGGAACGGGTTTTTTCTCCAATACGCTAAACATCATTTGGTTTGCAATTGCTGTAGCGTTGGGGACGTTTGTGTTGGCGGTGGCTGGGTATTTTCTCTACAGATTGTGTGTCAGAAGCAAGCCTTCTGGGTACGCTCACATGTTAAGGTGTATGGATGCACCTCCAAGGCAAATAACTATCATCTGGAAATTTTTATCTCCCTTCTTATAGGGGATGCTCTTAAGATGAAAGGTTACACTTTCAGAGGGGGGGGGGGGGGGGGGGGGGGGCAACTCCACCATTTTCATTTTCGTCTCCCTTCTAAATAGGAATCAACTCTTATAAGAAAGAATTTGCTCTCTTCGGAGCAAATTCTTTCTTATAAGAGTTGATCCAATTTTGGAAGAGCTTGACAGGGAAGCAAACAATAATTCAAAACAAAAATTGTTTCCACTTATAAAATGGCGGAAATCATGTAGATGCATCCATACACTTTCCCATTTAAGAAGAGGTTCGCCTACTGAGAAAGCGAATACAACCTTCCGATAAATTGTAAAATTATAGCCTTTTAAAAATGATCCCATACCCAATCGTCCACCATTCAAAACGCTTATCATGCTTATAGTTTTTCGTTTCGTCTAAGATATTTTTGGCTGCATGTAACAAGGAAAGTGTAAAATAAGTCCCTTTAAGTTATAACCCCCCCCCACCCCCCAAAAAAAAAAAAAAAAAAAAAAAAAAAAACAACAACAAAAAAAAAAAAACCATTGTAAAAACGCAAAATGGTAGTTGTTTAAGGAATGAATTTCATTTTTTCTGAGGTTTATTGAAGTATAAACTACATTGGGTCGCGTTCAAAGTAAGTGAACCCCGATGGGGTTCTTGTAAACTTTCCCAGCGATCCATTGTAGTCTCTGTTCCGATAAACACCGGGGCTCGCTTGTTCAAAGCATCGTTAGCCTAACGAGCTCGTTAAGAGGTCAACTCGTTAAGTGTTGTACGACTCTATAACCAAAACCAAAGCTTCTCCCACATTTTTTCAACAAGAAGTATTGACATGTTTGGGATATTAACGTTTGAAATTTTAACGAAATGCTGACTGATGACGTCATTAGTTTTGAACAACTGGCCCAAAAAATTAAGTTCTTTGCTTAAGTTCATTGCTTAAAATTGCTTAAGTTCATTGCTTAATTAAGTTTATTGTTCATTTGCATTCTTTTCTATCTGTTATTCGACCACAAATGTGCGTTAGTGGCTACAGTTTAAGCAGAAAAACATGTATACGCAGTATTTCTACTAACAGTGGAACAGCGTTAACGACATCATGATATCGCCTACGTCCAATGAGATTGGAGAGAACCATGGTTTATTTTGCATGGTTTAAAATGCACTGAAAATGTAAATATTTTCAAATGAGATTATCTAAGAAGAAAACATTACAGTCCAACTTGTATTCAGCAAGCACCTAAGGGATAATCAAAATCTGCTTGCTTAAGACAGGCGCTTGCTTAATACAGGTACATTTCAATGCATTTGCCTGCTTTGGGAACTGAATACATGCTTGCTTAATACAGGTTGCTTGCTTAATAGAGGTGGCCATTAAGACAGGTTCTATTGAATTTCTATATGTATAAATGTGGCTTATTTGCTCCAGTGGGCACCTTTCAACAGTGTTTTAGGGACCGTCATAAAATTTTGCTCAACTAGCAATATGTTTTTCACTTTTTTCTGATGCCAAGAACGAGAGATCATAGAAGAATTGAGAGTTTTTAGAGTTTATGAAAAAAAAAAAAAAAAAAAAAAAAAAACACTTATGACTTTAGAATATCCTTGAATGCACACTGTTATGGGGACTTTGATTATAAATTCTGAGAGAAAGATTGTACAGTTGTAATTTAAAGATGAATATCGAAAAAACTATATATGAGCTGCGAAATGACAAAACCAACAAAGTGTGCATGGCTCAGATCAGCCTGGGCATCCGCCTAGTCTGATCACAGTCTTCAATGTGCACTTTAAGGGTAGGTAAAGGTTCAAGCTAGCTTCATGCCGAGAGCGAAGACTCTGATCAGACTGGGCGGATGGCCAGGCTGATCAGAGTCTTCGCTGGGCGCACTTGCCACTTTGTTGGTTTTGTCATGTCTTGACTTATATGAAATAGAGCCTGATTGATTTTTCGTAACGTTTCATAGAGATTGTAAGGAAAGGTTATAACTTAGATGCTTTTTGACGAAATGAGCTCGTTTTCAGTTGACAGCTATTCTTCCCTGTTTATTGCATGACTGTTCGTCGACGCGCGCAGACAAGATCACTACAACCACGATTTTTCTGTATTCCTTATTTATTTTTTTTGGAAACAAAAATGATATTTCGAATAGCGTGTTTTATGTCCACCGTTTCGGAAGATTTCAAACTTGAATTACTAAATGCATGTCTTTTCCATGCAAAAATTTCACAAGCAAGTATGTTTTCAAGGACTTTCAAATTGGATCACATTTATTTTCAGCGTTGCTCTTAGTGTACATTAATTTTCTTTTCTTTTTTTACTCAGTGCCAGGATGACAGACTATAATCCAAAGCCTAATGATATGAAGAAAGGTAACTCACATCTGCATATCTCCACAACCACCACATCCAACAAAACATTGAGTAAATCAGGCAACGTATATTCATGGCAGTTTTGGGGGGTCCTATTCTCATACATGTATTCATGTTCAGGGGAACAAATCCTTGGTTGCACACTCTTAGAACGGAGAAATTCCTGTAAGCAAACAGTGTTGACCCTTATCAGACATCGCGTTCTGCGCCGTCTGAATTGGGCTTGCACTGTTTACATAAACCCTGAAAACGGGATTCTCGTCTAAAAGGGATTAACGCAAGTATACACTTGATACTTCAAGTCCATCATAATTCAGCCGGTTTTAACTTTTGTGTGTGTGTGTGGTGATTGTGAAATCAGCGTAAGAAAACAATCATATCTCGAAAATTATGAATTATTTGTTGTCAAGTATCAAACTTGTACAGAAAGTAGTGGAATTACATTTGGAACCTAAAACCACATTCTTGATTTTTGACATTATGAAGTATTTTAATTATGTAGATACTCAGCCGTATAATTGAAATTTCTGAGCATCAGTGAACACGACATCATTTTGTCATGTTACATGTAGCAACATGTATTAGGATTCAGGATTAACAATCTGTTGTCATGTTTACAGAAACCCCAGTGAAAAAAGAACCTGAAAAGGCTGCACGCAAACGGAGCCTACAGGATACCTCCAAATCTAAAGATCCTGATCGTCCAATCAGCAATGACAGTGGCATCAACGTATCTCTCCGGACACCCCCAACTCCTACTCCAGCCAACACTCGCTTTCAGCCAATTTCTGTACAGCCAACAGATAACGTGTACACAGCGGACGAAACTCCCCGTACCAATTTATTAAATATGCAAGATATCAGAAAGTGGAAGCTTGAACAAGGACAGTGGCGCCAGGCTTTACTGGCAGGGAGGCTGAAACAGTGAGCTACAAGCTACATGCTTGAAGAAAGCTTAATACTGCTTAAAGCGCGTTATTTGCTTTAAATATCTGAAGAGCCAATCCCATGGGGGAACACATTTGTGAAAACAAGGTTGAATAAACGTTGATTCAACGTCAAGACGTTGAATCAACGTTTATTCAAGATTGTTTCAACGTTGTGTGCCTGGAGGGATTTTAGCAAACAGGGTCCTGATCCTGATTAGCCTGCTTCTAATGGAAAACCTAATTAGGATCAGCACCGTGTAAAAATAGTTTTAAGGTGCATGTGTAAACTACATTTTCCTTTATTTTTACAATGGGAAACAACTGTTGTGACTTACTGTTTGTTTCTTCGAAAACTATAGCTCTTCCAAAATGGGATCTTTTCTTAAAGGGGAGTTGACTACAATTTAGAAGGCGGACAAATGAAAATGCAACGTCCGTTGTTTCCGTTGAAAGTGTATTCATTTACCTTGAACACCTTTTGATAGGACAAATAAAGTTGTCCAAAGCTGATACAAAAAAGTGCCACATATAGGAAACGTTGGCTTTTCTAAATATTTAGAGCAAATACAACAGGTTGATAGGATACAGTTCAAAAACTTGTATAACGGGTAAAATGGGCATGCAATTATTTTTTCTTAATTGTTAGGATAGGCTATCTCTGTATTTCGTCATCGTCAACACCCTTTAGTACTTTTTCTGAAGCCACTGGGCAAAACAAAGCACATTGTTGGGATCCCGCCAGGGAAAATAACAGTTTAAGCCATGAATATTTTTCAGATCTTATAAAACGGATATTTTGCTGGAACTTTAGATAATCTCACTAACCATATCCGTCAGATCACCTATCCCGTCGAGTCATGGTCAAAAAGTTTGATTGATTTCACATATGAAATGATTTGAACATTTCAAAAAGAGTTGATACGATTTTTTAAACTTTTCAACAAATAAAAGCATCCTGTCAGGATCACACTTTTCCTTGGGTTGTAGTCTGTCTCTTTCTTATAGATGCTCATAATAAGGAAAACATATTTTTGTTATTTCTTAAATTTAAAGCAAACGTTTGTTTCCTTTTGCCGGGACTATATACATACATAAAATCATTATAATATTTTAATGAAACAGACTTTAAAGAGATTTAATTAAAACTGGCGACAAATACTCGAAAATAAATAAATAAAAAACCTGCCTGTCATACATTTGGATTCTCTGTTCTCAAGTGAGCGATGCAGGACCTTCATAGTCCTCTTGTTTGTTGTTATTTTGAAATAAAGATTATGTGATTCAGGGACAAAAAATATGCTTACCGTAAATATGCTTGCCGTATTTAGCGCAGTTTACTGATTTTGCTTTAATTACTGCTTCTAAAATGGCTTCCATTAAGTCCACAGTTAAATATTAGAAACTCTGTTTTATTCATTTAAACAGAATACTGAAACTGTTGCTCCACATTTTGCTCAGTTTGTTTTTGATTTTAAAGGAATTATAGTTAGAAATGAGCAAAATTTGTTACCAATCAATTTGATAAAATAAATTAAATATAATGAAATTATTTCATTCAAAACAAATTACAACACAAGAAAAGAAAAATATTTGAGCCGCGACACGACAAAACCAACAATGTGGTTGTGCGCCCAGCGCAGCCTCAGATCAGCCTGGGCATCCGCCCAGTCTGATCAGAATCTTCGCTGTCCGCATGAAGGTAGCTTAGACCCTTAGCTACCCTTTGAGCGTCAAGCAGAGAGTCTGATAAGACTGGGCGGACGCCCAGGCTGATCTGAGTCTGCGCAGGGCGCGCAACCACATTGTTGGTTTTCTCGTGTCGTGGCTCATTTGTCGTATCGACACTTACCATTTCAGACGGATTTCATGTGTTTTCTTAATGCTAGAATTTTATAGAGCTTAATATCCTTTATTTTTTGTGAACAGTATAGAGCCTGTATTGTTTTTCAATGCTGTGTACATCAAACCTGCTTAATTGTAGTTTAACCGTTTATTTATTTATTTGTTTGTTTGACATCTTCGTTGCATGTATTGTCCAGCTATAAAGTAATTGTGTGGTAATAATATTTTTCCACCCTGCACAAATAGTCCGGGGGCATATGTCGTTCCCGTGAACATTCGTGTTAATTTTTGGCAACATATATTAACTTCATCAGTGGTGGGTACACAATGGAAAAACACATGTTGCCATTTTTTCTAACGACTCTTTGGCCGTAACGATCAATAATATACGTTACATATATGTATTTGTGTTAAAATCATGTAACGTTTAAGTAGCTCCTTATGTTTTATTTTTATTCTTGTTTTTTTTCTTATAGAATTATCTGTAAGTATTAGAAAATACAGCTAAGTTTGTTTTTTCTTCATTAACTACCACCAGTAGTAACGTAATTAACTTTAATTCAAAACATAGTCCATTATAATACAACTTCCAGTATTATATCATTGTCTCTCACAGAACATTTATGAAAATAAAATCTTGCTAGTTCTTATGGAATACTGTTTAGTTACAGCTACCAGCCTTATTACCAAGTGGTTTAACGGCTTTATGCGGTGTGTTTTATACGTGACGAAACTAAGAATATTTAAACCGTAATAAATAAAAGACTTGACAGATTCAGAACAGGCACACCAGATTTTGCTGTTTGCTTATTTGTTTAAGCATAAACCAAAAGGTTTTTTTATGTTATTGCCCAGCTACTCAAATTTACGATTCTGAATACAGTAATATACGTGACATCTTTGTATATTAAGCAAAACTGCTAAAACAGACTTATTACTTTAAAGAAAAAAAATTGCAATCATAAACAAGCATTTGATTTGTATAAAAGTGCCAAATAAAGCGCTATAGTCGGTTTGATGAAGGTGAAACCTGATCGGCTATAGTCCTGGTTCTGGTAAGTCAAACATTACCAGTAATCAGAAATTCAAAATATTATCGAAAATATCTGGTACATTTAATATACAAATTGTAAAAATCTAAAAGAAAATATAGCCTGACCCTTGAAGAGTGAAGCCACACTGTTACCTAACAAAGCTAACGCGAACCTTTGCTGACAGAGAATACTTAGGTTCGTAAGACTTTCACGTATTTTACGTGACCAAGGGGAACATTGTTGTTCAGCTTAAGTCGAGAATTTAACCCCGGGCTAAAACAACGCATGGTAGTTTATTACATAGGTATATCTGGTCTACGTTTATATTTCACAAAGGTAATATACTAGTTCGGACCTTAAGAGTACAATGTCACACACAATTATTATAAGTAGAAGGAAAAGAATGAAAGAAAGTTGTTTCACGGGCTATCACAGCAATAAAAAATACATGTATACATATACTTTTTTAAAAATTATCTTGATGACTTTCATATAAGCGATTCGCTTACCGTCAGATCCTGTACCATGCTATGGTTATTTATCGTGTCTGTATATGTAATTTATATTGAATAAATATTGTTTAAACCAAATATTATCCTTACTTCCATGCTGTTTTCTCCCCTTTTTCTTACTAGTATGGTTATATACAGCAGTCTCTTAAAAGAATTGATTCAGCATGGAACCTATGCTTACTTTTGATTTAACAATTAATTTATTTTCTAAGGGACAGAGTTCAACAGAGTTCTAAGCCATATATCGAAATGGCAAGTAAAAATGACAAAGTATTCTGATGTAGGATATTGCTGCTCTGTTATATCTTGGCGAATCCCAGTTTTTCCTAATAATTTATCGAACCATAATTTTACTTTGCACGATAACAAAACAAAGAGAAGGAAAACAGAACGAGTAACGAAAACAACCAGTTACTGTGTAGTTTATATATTTCTCATATCTTGTTTGCTCAAACAGTAATAAATTAGTTCTGAGTAGCAAGTAAGCAAATGATACAAGTAATGAATACTGTAAATACCATGCAAATAACCTTAATTCCTGATTTTCAAATGATTTCACTGGCTTTGATCATATTACCATATTGCAGCTCAGCAATAATTACGGAAATAAACTTAGTATTTATCAAATGTTACTTCTGTTCTGAATGATCCTTGTCCAGCTATTTCATATACAGTTTTATGACACCGGTAATATCTATACAACTTCTGAAGAAATATACATAATAAAAGTTGAATGGTCAAAGTTAAGTTAGACTTTTGTTACATTTACCTGTGTGTGATAATGCATCCGAACACAGACAGGGGTGTACAGTATTACCTGACCCAATAAATCTTGGTAATGTTACAATGAGCGATACATGTCGGCACAGACCGATAATAAGACACTCGGTGTTTCATAAAAACATAGTTTTCATTGTCACATTGTCACGGTGATAATAATATGTAGCAGTGTAACCGATGGGAGCAATACAAACGGGTAACGTTGTTTACAATGCAGCATGTAAGTTGTAAAAATGGGATTAACACAATCTTCCTTTTGAGGTAGTACTGTGCAAAGGGCTGTTGAATGAGAGTAAAATCGACTTCATAGCAATAAGCGTGTTATTAACAGTCACCTGAGCCGATGTTTCTGTCAGTTGCCTTAGCTGACAGGCTCTTTTGCGTGTCTGATTGACTCGGTTGACAGCACAGGTAGGGAAATAGGTATCACCTCTGTGACAGTTCTAAACCTTGGCATAAATCACTTGTGTCTAATATCAACTTATATATATAAAGTTTCCTGGTCGCATGTAATTTTCAATGATGGGTTTTGTGATGTTGCTACAAGTCAGATTAAATGTTAAGAAAGTTCTACATGCTTCAGATGTAAAGAACTATATGTGTCCTGATGATTTTTTGTGTGAATCAAATAGCGAACTTTGTCATCTTAGTGGTGGTAAGTTAAGTGTTCTCTGACATCTGAGAATGAAGCCTTTGAAAACAGTTTTCTCAATAAAAAAACAAAAAACAAAAAACAACAGCAAAAAACCCCACAAAAAAACACAATCCCTGATAGATTACAACCATGTAACGTAATGCTACTGTTACATTGCCTTTCAAGTACAGGAGAACCCCATATTATTATAGTTCAAAGACATATCACTTGGTGTTTCTTCACGGTTAGATGTACATCTGCTAATTTCAGACATAAAAATTAACACTAAAGGGCTACACCATCTACAGTTAGCAATTTTCGTCAATTTAAGGGAAATTCTTAAGAATCTCTTAATCTGTCAATGCCACCGCTAACTGCTACCTATCTAATTCAAAATATACAAGCAGTTCTTTCAAAGATGGGTATGATTCAATCAGATGAGACAGGATGTCTTTATTAAAAACAACACATCCTTATTCAATCAAGCGATTCATTCAGATCATGGTTGTTTATTTTATTATTTAGTTTTAGTTATAGTGATATACGTTACGGTCTTGCGGGGCGGATAAGGCATCTTTTTAAAATAGTTCAGTTTATTTATTTCTATATATCAAGATATTTAAAACAAAAAATATCATGTTCATATATATACTCTACACTTCATATAAATATGTAACAGCCGGCTGCTGTAAAGGCTAATGTTACCGCACCCGCTACGTTGACCAGTTTCTAGGTAAAACACAGAAATATATTGCGGCAACAACGATTTTTGATCTTCAAAGAGCCTGCCCTTGATAACTATGATAAAGGCATAAAATTAACAGATATGCCTACAGGGTCCCATTTGTATTGCACATGACCCTGGATTATTATCCCTCGGACAGATTACATTTATGTAACGTAATGCTACTGGTACGATGCCTTTTAAATGAAACACCAATGTTATTATAGTAGAGTGAACGTAAGAATGGTGCTTTTCATGCTTACTAGTACACTTTTCATCTTAAGACATAATACAAACTTCAACAGCCGTTAGCTCTTCTTACAAGTGTTTTGGGAATTCTTAAGAAATATGTTACATTCTGTCTTCAATTGATATTACTACTGCTAACTGCAACCTAACTGATTCAAAATATATAAGAAATTATTTGAAAGGTAAGAGGAGCATGATTCAAAGACAAGTGATATCATGTGCTCATTAAGGACCACGTGTATTAACTTCATTCCACCGATTTGGTATAATTCTCAAAGTTCATTCGAACTTTTGGTAACAGTTATATACGTTACAAATATATCATGACAGTTGACCAATATTTTAAGACTACTTTTTGCGTTTTATGTCGCAGAATATTCAAAAAGACATATTTATGATATGAAACACTTTTTACAACTCATTTGTTTCAACTGGATGTTGTGTTGGGCCAATGTTACCCCACCCACTACTTTGGCCATTTTCTAGGTAAAATGATGAAAGAAAAAATGGCAACAACCATTTTTCAACTTCTAAAAGACTGTCCTAATTGACTATGATAAGGGCATAAAATTAACATTCATGTTCACGGGACCCCTTTTTTACGACATATGCCCCTGGACTAAAACTATACATTTGCAGCATAAAAGTTGTTCTGCGTTATTATTTTTTTTTACAATGTATTTGATATATGGGCTGTGAGAATGCATTGTAGTGTACTATACAAACAGGTGCAGAACACAATACATGTACTATGTTCATTTTAATAAACGCCTAGCACTAATAAACACTCTCCCTCTTTTGCGCAAATAATATTATACGGAACTGTAAAATTGGCACGTTCCAAACGTAAAACGTGCAGCTACATGAAGTGTTAGTCACATATGGTCGACGTATGTTCAGCTCCAATGGTCCAGATGTTTTAAGAAGACTGACAGCTATCTTAATGACGAACAAGTTTAGCTTTTGAAAAAGCTTGAGAGGTTATCCCTTAGCAAATGAATCTATAGGATGCAAGTGGTAAAGCAGAAAAATGACAGCAATACAAGTTAATTTTATTGTATTCTTGGATTTGTTGAAGCTGTAGGTAAGTGGCAAGTTTGACAGCTTTTTCTTTTTGTCTAGTGATTGCTTGTAACAGGTGAGCTTCAGTTCTATTAACTTTTGTTAGATGACCTGTACTGTTTAGTAATGGCTCTTCGTAACGCTCTGGTAAGTGCTTGTATTAGGCGAGATTCTTGTATTAGGCGAGATGAAGTCTTCAGGATAAGTTTTACAGCTCATGTCGTAGCAATGCTGGAAGGGACCCTGCAGCTGGGTGCGCCAAACTATGGGAACAAATACCGGTAAAAAGTGGAACCTGCATTTAGCGTTAATCAAGTAGAAATTGTTATTGATCTGTACTGTTCAGTGATAACTGAACTTTCAGGTAACTGTTTGTATAAGGTGACATAAAGGGTTTTAAGATATAAGCTATAAAGATCATGCATTAGCGATGCTGGCGAGTACCCTGTAGCAGGGTGTGCCAAATGTATAAGTACCGGGAGATAGTCGGACCTGTAGGAAACGGCGAAAGCAAAGCAAAAAGAAGCGGCGTACAGTCGAGTAATCCTATCTTAATATGGTTATCCCCGAGAGGATAACCAAAAAGCGCAGCTATCACTTTTACATTGTTAAAATTAGATATTGCTGTTCATTAAAAGCATTTTGGCAAGTGGCTTAATTGTTTCCCTTTAGGTTCTAAATAATGCCGTTCCGAATAGTCAACCGGTTTGAAAGATTTACCGTTACAGATCAATGAGTTATTTGTGCAAATGCAACACAGCTTGGCCCTTTAATAGGATCGGTGAGTTATTTTTGTCCCTTAAGGAACCGATGAAAATGTACGGTTGAACATTGATTTCTGCCATTTATATTTGTCAGTTGACGTGTTTAGGAGAGGATCTAAATAAGCCATTGCTTTCGTTTGTATCCTAATGTTTAATTCTTGAAATAAACCAAGGACCCAAGGATTGCACAAGCCACATCAGCTCTTACCAAGCTGAAACCAATTTGGAGAGATAACAACATATCTCTTGGATCAAAGGTGAAAATTATGCGCTCCCTTGTCATTTCCATATTTCTGTATGCCTTTGAATCGTGGACCTTGACAGCAGAGTTAGAGAAAAGAACGCAGGCCTTTGAGATGAGATGCTTCCGAAGGTTACTGAACATTTTGTACAAGGACAATATAACCAATCAGGAGGTTCACAGAAAGATCCAAGCAGCCATTGGAGACTATGATGAACTCCTGACGCTGGTCAAGAAACGGAAACTAAGGTGGTTTGGCCACGTCTCAAGGTCTTCTGGTTTAGCAAAGACAATCCTACAGGGCACAGTGAAAGGAAAAAGAAGAAGAGGTAGACAGAAGAAGGGGTTGGAAGACAATAATAAAGAGTGGCGGGGATGGATTTTGCCAGCTGAAACAGGGCAGCTGAAAACAGGACAAGGTGGAAGGGGATTGTTTCGAAGTCATCTGTGGTGCCCCAACGACCTAGTGAGGTTATGGGATAGAATAGAATAGACTTCTGCTTGTTCAGATACGCCGGTAAATGTTTGTTTAAATGCTTTCAAAAGATTTTAGACCCTGCAAATAAGAACTATATGGATTGGTCGATACTTGGGAAGGTACAACTACCCAGTTTTGAAAATAGGAACTATTTAAGCAAGCTCAAACCAAAAGAGAAATTATCCAATCCGTTGCATCTTCTTATAATAAAATAAAAACCAGAGCAAATGTAAGAACTGAATCAATACCGTCGTCTGGATGCTGTTGACAAATTAGGTGCCTTGATAAATATAAATGACCTTGTTCAGGTGCTATCGAAGGGACATGAAAAACTTTATTTGTGGAATTTCGCTATCTATGAAATGCCTGAGCTCCATAAAAGCTAACGGAAAAGTTTTGCTTTTATGTCCTTTCCGAAGATCAGGTGCCGAGGAGAAAGTATTCATTTAATACGGAAGCTGTATTTAGAAGCGTTATGCATTCGTTGTCAGTGAAGCGATCCGTGGTAAGTTGCTAAAATGTTGCTGATCTGTTCTTGTGTGTCTGGAATTAATCATAAATTCAGAAAAGTGTTCACGTTTAGCTCTTTGGTTTCGTTTCTTAATTATAGCCAGGGGCCGTATTCATAAAGCCACTTAAGTCGTTGCCATGCGGTTGCTAAGGCTAAATATCTATAAAGGAGATTCCCTACAACTATGAAATTTGGTCTGGAGGAACAGTCTTACAAAGACTGTTCCTCCAGACCAAATTTCATAGTTGCAGGGAATCTCTTCAAAGGAATTTAGCCTTAGCAACAGCATAGCAACCACTTAAGTCGTTTTATGAATACGGCCCCTGTAGTCAAATTTTCAAGTTCTGTTGCTAGCACTATTTTTCTGTCTAAAACTAAAAAAGTGCGAAGACTGCTTAACTTGATCTTTCTTTGAATGCATTGCAATATATGCTTTCCTAATTGATTTGTGGTTGCTTACTAAAATATATGTTGTTTATTTGCCAGATTTGCTGCTTTGCTTTCTGTGAACATTTTACATGAACTTGCACCGGGTATGTTTTGAAACCGGGCGTTTTTTTAATAATTAGAGTAATTTCATAGTCTAAACTGGATAAAAAGGAATCAAAGGAAGCGTATCACGCAAAGATTGAAAGCTTGTGTTCGGTATCATGCAAAAATCTGTGTGTTCCTTTTTAGACATATTGACACATTGTGCGACTCTCAGATTGATTTTATAGTATTAACAGTCGATCTGTTAAACCTCCATTACATGCAAAACGCATGTATCAAACAAGTTCATTCCCAAAACACAGATTAAGAAAATAATGATAACATGGTGTTTCAAGTCATGAACTGAATTTTCTAAATATCTCATAAAACACACGTTACAAGCAATTATTAGTGCATTTTGTTTTTCAGAAAATAAAATCTTCAGAGGCAAGGCCGCAAGTAATCACTGCCGTCTCAAGGAAATGACCCCAGTGTAATAGCCTGCAACAACAAAAACACGACACACACAGGACCAAGAAACCTAACGAGGAGAAGAGGCATTGAAATTGACATATTGGCACAAAGACGATTCTTGCTAACATGAATCTAAAAAAAGAAACATATTTACTTTTCAATAGTTGCATCAAGTTCAATCACGCGTTTAAAAGGCTGTCTGATATGAAATAGCTGTTTGATGTCTGTTGTAAATTTCTGGACCTTTTGTAGAAAGTAGATAAGACTCTAGAACATCTCTTTATGACAACGACAAATGAGCCACATTATGTGATTTCCAACAATGTGGCAATTTTGTCATGTGATAGTCAGATCATCTTGCTCAATCACACAGGATAACCAGAGACCTCGCTGTCGGCTGGATGTCTTGGACAACTTTCGTAGATGGCTGATGTGACATGCGACGGCTCAGATCAGACTGCATTTATGTGCAGTCTGATCGGAGCCTTGGCTTTTCACCAATGCCACATTGTTGGAAATCACGTGATGTGGCCCAAATATGATCAAAATCATGAATCAAAATCGGTCACATTAGCAATGACTATACAGTACTCCGAATTTCATCAGTTGGTACAGGTGGATTTCTTCGCCCAGGAAAGGAAACAGGAAACCAAAAATGAGCCGCGACACGAGAAAACCAACAAAGAGGTCGCGCGCCTAGTGCATACTCAGATCAGCCTGGGCATCAGACAAGGTTGATGAGTCTTCGCAGTGCGCTTAAAGGTTAGCTAAGGGCCTAAGCTACCTTCATGCGAATAGTGAAGACTCTGATCAGACTGGGCGGATGTCCAGGCTGATCTGAGACTGCGCTTGGCGCACAACCACTTTGTTGGTTTTCTCGCGTCACGGCTCAAATGTTGTCTCTACTTGAAAAATTGTCACAAAATAATGGGGTGTACCCATACACTTTAATAAACAAAATACATAGAAAATCTGAAATGGCACATTAAGTCACTTGACAATCAGTTTAAAGAGCTATGCTTGTGAAAAAAATTTTAACCAAGAAACATGACGACATTATGTTGACAAAAGTATTCGCACTTTCTGACATTGGCGTTTACAAATAGTACTGATGTGAGTCAGCTTCAAATTCGCCTTAGTTTTGAGATTATTTGTGTAAATTTTATCAATCACTATTACATAAACGATGACAAAGCAAATGTATACGAATTTATGCTACCTGTATATAATAGCTTGAGCTCAAGTGGAATAATGTGTAATGGAAACAGAACTTAAAGTGATAATGGTCAGGTCTGGTGTTTGTAGACTCTGTACCGCTGCAGTTAACAGATATGCCGAGAAGTTGTTGTGTCTCGATGTCCTAAAATCTTCAATACGAGGGTCATCCAATAAGTCCTGCAAACGGCCGAGTTTCAGGCAAATGATAATTAAAAACGAATCGAGCAATCCATATTCCTACATTGCATCTTTCCTTCTTTCCAGTCAACAATTTCCAGAAACGTCATGATCTTGCAAATGGCGTTGCTAGGCAACTGAAGAATACTAACATTATGGGTGCGGCGATGGCTTCTAGTTGTCTGTTTAAGATCCCCTAGCTTAGTTCAGAACCCTTGTAAATATTTGAAAATTGCTGGGAGTTACGGGAAATAATACTGACGTATGTACACGGTACCAAGGTTAACATATTGCCATCAGTCAAGATATAATTATTGTTCAAAGGAAGATCACCATCTTTTTCGGGCAGCTAAAATATCATATAAAATGAGTATATGAAAAAAAAAGGCTTTCACAGCAGATGAAGTGTTTCCTAAACAGCCATTAATTTGTTATCAAAGAATAGTCCCGAGATGCTGAAATGTAGATATAAGAGAAAATATAAGCTTCGAGCCTTGTTTAATATCGTTTGCAGCCTTAAGAAACCAGAGGTAAACGTCAAAAACTAAAATTTTGCTAAAATTCTGTAATATTCTCTTGTTGCCTAGCAACCACATTTGTCTGGTTATGTGAAGTGAGAATTGTCTCTTATTTTAATTCTTTAATATAAGGCGATTACTTTAGAACATGAATTCTTGTAATTTGAAAGAATAATAAACATATATGCAGGAATTCTCTTCCCCTAACCTCTTGTAAAAACGTCATGTTTGTGCAATTTCACCGCCGGTATCGCTTACACCTTTGCGTTCAAACCCCTCCCATATCTGAGAAAGGAATAGCACATGTATGATATTTGGCGCATATGTGCATTATATACGTAAGCTGTTAATGGTGTAATTTGATAACCTTAACTCAATTAATAAAGCAGATATGGCGGTGTTTGCAAGACTTATTGGATGACCCTCCTATAAGAAAGTTTGATTATCGCTGTTGTGATCTATGAGGAAATACTATTGAAAGACGTCTAAACAATCCAAGATATTAACATTTTACACTGACATAACAGCCCTCCCATCTCTCCCATCTCGCTTTATGGGTCCTACTCTGGCATTACAGTCTCCTTAGAGATATTATAAAAATCTATGCTGGTTCCACAGTCTCTTTTTACAGTTTGTGATAGCATACCTTTTATGTGAGTGGCAATTTTAGTAAAGGTGGCTGAACGACCGCCTGTCAGGGAAAGAGTTCTACGTCCGGTGTACCGTGCGCGCCTTACATAAACTGCGGTCAGTTTATGCAGATACTTCTTTCCCTTCAAGATATGGGATATGACTGTGTCATTTCCTGATCATTGCTTATCCTTTTACTGTCTCTAGAGATCTTGTAGTACTCTGAACAGGTACAACTGCGTCCATTAATAGTTTGGCCATAGCGTCAACTACCTGCTTTGTTTTATTACGCAGGTTTTTCACAAAGGCAAGAACAGTGATAATATTCAAGCTTGAATAGAAGATACTGTACCTTTTGGAACATCAAGGCACTACTGATAATGTAAATTGTAGTATAGTCAGATGGCATCAGAATCTGCAGTTTGCATTAAGGCACTACGTCCTATTATGGTACCTCTAGCCTAATATGGTACCACACCTGCCAGATGTCCTTTTTGTCACTTAAAACAGCATCATTGCTTCCACAGAGGCCTTATTATACCAGGCCTCGAGATTATATAACTGTTTTCATGCTCAAATCAGCTGAGCATGAAATTTTCTCTGCTGATAAATATTAAAATGCCAACAAATTCATTTTCATAAGCAGAGAAATTTTCTCTGCTGATGAATATTAAAATGCGAACTAATGTTGGCATTTTCATATTCATAAGCAGAGAAAATTTCATATCCAGCTAAACTGAGCAAGAAAACAAGTGCACTTATCAGTAATATGCTATTTATTAGCAGGTAAAATTTCATGCTCAGTTGAGTTGAGCATGAAAAAAGTTTTATAACCTTGGGGCCAGATTAGGTTACCCTTTGCAGGAAGAAATCCGTTTTCTAAATGAACTGTTACTTTGACTGGCTTCATCGGTCGATGCAGTTTATACCCCGGAAATAAGTGGAAAAAGAGATGATTTTTCACACGTCCGTTCCCATGGACGGGTTAAGAAACTTGAGCCCGACGAAGCGTTTTGTATCAAACCACTATTCAAACTTCTTTAGCAAAAAAAAAAAAAAAAAAAAAAAAAGAGAAAAACACACACACACAAACTACAACAACATCAACAACAACAACAAAAACAAAACAAAGAAGGCTAAATTCGTAATTTAGCATCCTGAAAGCGATCCTCAAGATACCTCGGCGTTTAAGAAAACAAACCTGGCACAGGTAACGTCGGAAATATACTGAACCGCAGAAATAACGCACCACTTAGAGGTAGAGAAAGGAAAAGAAATTATAAGAACATAAGTGTCAGTATCTTAATTTTTCTTCTTCTTTTTTATCTGTCTAATGGCCTGCATTTTTGACGAAACGGCTTAGACAATATAATTGCCCCTTCACCAAATTTAGTGCGACAGATGCGCATTTCTGAACATACCTTCCACGCAATCCGCCAGGCACAGCAACTGCAGACGTCGGGTAATAGACGCTTACAAAAGCGCAGGCGTCCCCCACCTAGCCACCTCAAACCCAATGACCGATAAAAACGAGAGGTAAGGGGATCAGGAAGGAGATGTTCAATCACTGCAGCATATTGCTTAAAACTAGAAATGCACTACATGACTTTGCAGCGGTCTCTCGAAATTACTTTAGTGATAATTGTGTTGCAATGACGTAGGTAATCCTCCTTTCTAAAACTATTTTGTCTGGTCTTTCCAATGCTCATAAAGATGTGCCCGGAGGCTCAGGGGATCGTACCCATAATATGCACCTCTTGCCATCGGGTCTAAACAGCAATTATCTCATTTAGCTTTTATTTTCTTAAAAAGTTGACTGTCAGATCACGTGACCTCCATATTGTTAAGACACGAGACATGTCTTTCTTGGTTCATCACATACACATTGCATCAAAGTTTGAGCAAAGTCAGTCTAAGCGGAAGGAAATAATGGCTTAAGATAGGGGCGATAAGGGTACCCCTTTCCCAAGGTGAGATGCTGAAATTGGCCAGCAAGTGATAATTATGAAACGTTTCTTCTCCATACCTAACAGTAGAAAAGAAAAATCATAAAATTATGAATGAAATCAGTTTATGAAAATCAGGTAAAAACGGAGAGAGAGTAAGAAGCAAACAACGTCCAAATCCTTTTTTATTAAATTAAAATGTAGCAATCAGCTGAGAACTCTATAGGCATGATATCAAATAACTTTATATAGTAAAATATTTATCCTAAATATTCGGTCTGCTTAAAACCTGATCAGTCTGGCTGATTAGTATTTACACTGTTATCAAGAGTTTTGTAATGCGTTTCCTGATGGACAATCAACGTGAGCCTACTGCAGTATATTCACAGTAAATATTCACACACCTCATTCACGAATTGTTGAGGTCTCCGAATATCTACCACGATTACTGTAAATTACATATTAGTATTGGTACTTTTTGCATAGGTCAGAGTTTGATAGATTGTTCCCATTTTAGTCGGAAAGTACCCAGACCAACCGTTCAAATGCTCCTCTGAACAGCCTGATCATTGAACCTCTTTCTTTGCTTTCCAAATATTCAGAAAAAAGTAGTTATTATGCACTGAGGTGAATACAGGACAATCTCTTTGAACAGTCATTTGACTTTCAACAACAACCAAGCCAGTCTCTGTATATTTCAAAGTTCAGTTTTTAAAATAAACTGACCTCTTCATACTGGTCGTCCAAGAGAGACCGCACTGTATTCGTTGTTATACAAAATTTACAAAATTCATTTTTTGCTTTTAATAAGGTTCCTTTTTTAGTGGCAGTAAATATATATAAAAGGACATTAATCATAAACCTGCTGAGCTTGCATATCGATTCTTCTGTATAATCCAGAAAAAATGTGTAGGTCAAAAGGCCTGATTCTACAAAAGTCTGAATTTACAATGATCTATACCTTAAGGTATGAGTCTGTGTATTTGTGTGCCTGTTTGTTCCACCAGCAGATTAAAGTTTAAAGAGACTACAATTCAACACAATTTAATTATAACCTAGATGTATTTAAACACAAAACAGCATTATCAATATCGTAACTGTCAATGGCATTCAGTTTAAAGAGAATCGGTACACCTTCATGTGTTCAGTCATTTTTTTACAAAGGGGACTAACTTTCTTGACTTCCTGTTTGCTGCCCTAGAGCACGAAGCCCTTTGAAGTTGGGGTCAACTCTTTAAAGAAAGAATTTGCTTCCAAAGAAGCAAATTCTTTCCTTAAAGAGCTGACACGCCCTGAGATTGGTGACAAAAATGTTTGAGTTGCTTCCCCTGAAAATGTACACATGTACCAATTCTCCTTAAAATAAACGACTAAATATCACAGTATAACATTATTCGCAATAATTTCAACTTGTCTCTATCCTCCGGTAATTGGCATAGTCTAGGTCTTTAGTATGCCGTCGCCTGTCTGCTAATCCTTCCGCTTCCAGAAATTTTGGGCAGGCTGTCACTATAAGAAACAATAAAGCATAAGATTAGTTGGCTATTGGGACAGCATAATGATAAATGTAATTGTTCAAAATATGGAACAGAAATATACAGGACAAAAAGTTAGGGATAAAATATTTGACTGAAACTTAAATCATGAAAAATAAGTGATCCAAAAATAATTTTCTTCTGTTCAATACAGCTGTCAAAGCGGCACAGAACTGCAATAAAAATTTGGAATCGGATCATGTGACACGCCAGTAGAAACAAATAAACAGATATACACCGTCAGATATACCCCTAAAATTGAAGTGACTGTTGTAATCACCATAAAATTGAATGTCCGTGATTCTTGGTGTTATCCATGCAAAACCATTGCCAGTGCTCATCGATATCTCTAGGGAACTGAATATCTGCATGATAGCTATTCGGTGTTCTTTTGGTAAAGCGCTAGAGGCTCATTTGGGGACTTTTTTGCCATTTTCACTAAAGGCCTGAATTAGCTCTCCAGGAGTTTCCTGAAGCCTCTGGTGATTAGAATTGGTGTGTTGTAACATCTGTCAAGCATGTTCAATCAGATTTAAAACTTGTGGTCAACTAGACTTGTCCATAAGGGTGACAGTCTCTGTCCCAAGTTACTGGTACATCACAATAACACTGCGAGGACGCGCATTTTTTGTCCATTAAATGATTTAATCGGCCAGTTTAAGCGAAAACGGTTAGAAACAAACTTTACACAGCTAATTTGCGCACTTGCACGCTGGTAAAGAGGCCAGGATTGGTGCGATTCCATAGAAATGCGAGGCGAAAGTGACACAAATTGGCAGCTGGGTCATTGTTCACAAGATTAGTACAGCTTTGTATGTAGATATACGATGATGGGAGAAAGGTGTGACGCCTGCCAGGTACACGTCGTGTAGACTACGAATTAAAATGTGCTGTGGAATATGACATGTCTCGAGGAGGGTGTATGCTGGCTGGTCCGGCATCTGAATTGGCAGCTGTGTGGACTTAAGCATGCCAGACAGAGGTGCTCTGATTGGTGTTCGAGTTAGGAATGATATGTTTTATCCAGTTACGAGACCGTTCGCTGAAGTTTTTAGCAATGGCATCATCGGATTACAGGGCAAATGTGGTGGACCAGTACCTAGCGACAGAAACAATCGCCCGCATTGACATGTCAGTTTGATCACAAGTTTTAAATCCGATTGAGCATTCTTTGAACATGTTACACCGCAAACCCTGATCACGAGAGTCTTCCTGAAACTCAAAGAGTGCTCATTCAGGCCTTTCGTGAAAAATGGCAAACGAGACCTCTGGGGATTTACCAGAAGCACGCCGGGTGGCTGTCATGCAGTTATTCAGGCCCTTGGAGGTCACACTGAGAACTGAAAATGCTTTTGCATTGATAAAGCCAAAAATAATGGACATTCAGTTTTCTGTTACTGCCAGTTTTCACTTTGATTTTAGGGTATGCCTGTTTATTCATTTCTTTCGGTGTGTTACGTGATCAGATTCCAATATGTGTCATGCAATCTTGTGCAGCATTGTTGGATGTATTCAACAGAAGAAAGTAATTTTTGAAAACATCTTTTTTCGATATAAAAATTTAGTCTAATGTTTGATGCTTAACTTTTTGTCCGGTATATAGGTAACAAGCCACAGAATGCTATATCTCGCCTGACAGTGCATTGTCACAGAGCTTATAGTCCCTGAGATGACGGAGCTAAGTTTTCGTTCCGCTAGGGGTGTAGCCAAATCGATTTTTAGCAACTTTTGAATTTCCATACTAAGAACTATTTACCAGAAAACTTTATGCAAAGTTTACGCCGCCAACGCCGCCGCCGACGCTGCACAAGTAATACCGATGTGTCGTATCTGCAAGTCACAGGCGAGCCAAAAACTGACAAGTGGCAATTGTAAATATTTGTTGAGAATAGCTTGCCCTTTAATGCAGTTTTTTTTCCTACAAGAAAAAATACCTCTCATCATTACATCGGTAAAGCATGTTTTGTGTGAATGAGCCCGAGACATTGAACATACTAGAACCAACTTCTAACCGACCATCTATTTATAACATGTTTTCCTCTAAATATAAAGGCCAATCGAACATATGTTCCCATCTTTAATTAACTTGTGATATTGGTAAAGTAAATCAGATAACTCTGAAACAAAAATCTTGTCCGTATACCATTGAATAAATGAAAGATAATGGTACCCCTGTTTCCGAAAATCGCAGCATTTCAGCAGATTTTCACGATTCGGACAGAACCACATGTCGGAATCTTGTCAGCATATGCTTATGAATTGTGCGAATATTTTGAAAATAATTAAATGAACTTGAGAATTCATAATAAGGCATTATTTTAAAAATTTCAAAATTTTAGTCACAATTAAAAAACCTTCTCAACCACAGTCATAATCCTTGCGCAGTTCGAAAATGGGGGTACATGTGCATCCTCTGCTGCCAGGAAAACGATTCTAAAGGTATTGAGCTCAAACATTTTACAACGTTTACATGACACATTGGGAGTACTGAATATAAGAAAATTATATCCGGATACCATCTTCAAACGACAGTGTTCAAGACAAAGCAAGTGGTCGGTTAGAAGCTGTGCTTAGTATATAAATTTGGTAACGAAAATGCATACGAGCATTTTTTTCTTTAAAAAAAACAGTCAGGTTAAAGAAACTATGACCGTGTGGACAAAGCTTTAATAAAACAAAATAATAAATTTGAGCCGCGACATGGGAAAACCAACAAAGTGGTTATGCACCCAGGACAGACTCAGAAGAACCTCTGGATCTACCAAGTCTGATCCGACTTCGCTAAGCGCTTTCATGGTAGCTAAGGGTCTCAGCTACCTATATGCGGACAGCGAAGAGTCTGATCAGACTGGGCGGATGCCCAGGCTGAGCTGAGTCTGCGCTGGCCGCACTACCACTTTGTTGGTTTTCTCGTGTCGCGGCTCAAACTGTTACAAGAAACATACTTCATTCCTCCTCTTGCTGTGATTCCACCACCTGTAAAAGAAATTTTATACGTAAACGACGTTTCTTTAAAGTCACGATTAGGAACAAATGACAAAATATCTTAAAATGTTTTAAATGTTGCTAATAATAATCAATCTCTGTGAGTCCCATTTGCATCTCAGATTTGGCTGATCCGACAGAAAACGTGATAATAACATAATTCAAGTGTCGATGCAACTTTACATCTTCGCCCCAGTGGGAATATAAGACTGCCACGACCGCAAAGACGATTTGCAAGTTATCTCCGAGATCAAATGCAATTTTCCCGCTTAGTCGGCTGTACATGGGTCACAAGTTGATTGTAAGGTAGATAAACACAGTCACATCTACTTGCTACCTGCGACCAGCTATCAGTCTATGTACAATAGGATGAGCGGGTAAATCGAAAGCAATCGAAGAAACAACAAACCAAAAAAACAAAACATGTAACAAGGTTTGGTAGTTATAGGAAGTCTCACGATCAAAATGAGTAGCCAGACGTCATGCATACTGAAAGCATACTGCAGGGACCACAGATCGCTGATGGAAATAGATCTGAGTTTTTCAATGGACAAAAAATATTATTCCCGAATTTTTCGTATCTTTATCACAATACTTTATAAAATGATTTTAAATAACAGTGAAGATAGTTTGGCTGTAGTACAAGCGCTGGAATTAGCACTTTTTCACCCATTGGACACATGTTTTGTAAAATATCCTGGGCAAGAAAAATATCACTGATGGGGTTGTGCGTAATGACTATTGATAGAATCTCTGTGATGTGGTTAAGGCATCAACAAGGAAGTCTCAGGCTCGTTTTCAGATTATTTAAGACTAAATAACCTGAAAACGAGCCTGAGAGTTCCTTCTTGAGGTCTCAAGCCTGTCATAGATTCTAAACATATTGTGATTTATAATTATGATATTTTGTGAAGCACAGCTTACCTACATACCGTACTAAGTTTTCCTGACTCTGCTAAATACTATAAGCAGCCTCGGTGGCTTCAAGACAACAGTGGACATTAACAAAAGATTTCTCATCAAACTACTTAAGCCCTTGCTCAAGTCATTCTTAATTTATTTCTTATATATTGCTTTGTTGTACCTTATGCATGAATCCAACATAAGGCCACGGAAATTAAAATGTTTAAGAGTTCCTTCAAAAGCAGAGAACATATTCTAAAGAGGGAACAAGGGTCATACTTTGAAGATTCGGCCACCCAACCCTAGTATTCCTGACAATATCTGGCGACGAAACCAGAGAAAACATGCTGCAACAAGACAGTCGATTCAAAGACTCATTAATTAATGTCAAATAGAGTCCAAATGATTAAAACGCGATGATCTCAGTGGCGGATCCAGAGGGGGTTCGGGGGGTTCAATGGGGTTCTAAGCCCAAATTGTCCTATATCTATGGGGAATTTCAGGAAAAATTGGTCAAAATGCATAAACCGAACCCCCTCAGCTAATCTGAACCCCCTATCCAAAATTCATGGATCCGCCCCTGGATCTAGAATAAGAGTCTAAACCAATAGAGAAAATAATGATATCTCAGAGTATATCCTCTGATCACAAACGCCAAAATAAAATCAAATCTGGTCTATGAAACCGATTCCGGTTTTAATCAGATATTTTGTATTTGGCTTTAAGTACCTGTTCTGTAAAGAGTGTTGCGGTATGTATAATTATCCATATATTCTGACAGTGGTGACTTTGCCCTCTTAAGGTATGCTGGAGTTCCGCCTGTAGTATTACCGCCCGTCGTGCCCATGGTATTACCACCTGTCATGCCCATGGTGTTACCACCCGCCATACCCATACTTGACTGCGAACGGCCGGCGTCGGCTCCAGAGTACATGTATTTATTCTTGTCATTCAGTTTAGCAGATGACACGTGTCCAAGGCGATCTGAGCCGGAATATGATGACGTCAGCTGTGGGCGGTTAAGGTTTGTCAAACCCCCGCCTCCTGGTGTCAAAGAGGTCTTTAACCTGACAAAATAAAATACAGTCGACCCTCGATATCTCAAACACTGATATCTCAAAGTGTCCTCTAATATTAAGAAATGCAGTTTGAACACATTTTCTGTTTTTTTCTATACATTTTAACTCCTTCTATGTCAAACTACTGGTATCTCAAAGTAAATTTTCTGGTCCAAGAAAATTTACTTTGAGATACCAGTAGTTTGGAATGAACATCGACATCGAAATATCTAGAGCTGACTGTAAATTCTGAAGAAGATCCTCTGGAATCAAGGACCACATCAGACAAAAGAAATAATGTTCATTTGCAGTAGGGTCGAGTCGGGTAACTTCGGACAGCGGGTAAATTCGGACATACCATTGCAAACAGTGAAAATCCAGATGAGACGGCTCATGATGAGCCGTCTCATCTGGATTTTCTTTGTTTGTCCAGTTATTTTTGTTTTAATTCCAAACAACTTTATGTATCATTATTGAAAATGTAACTAGGTCTGAACTTTAATGTATTATCAAGAGCGTCCCAGCAATTATTTTTTCCATTTTTGCTGCACGTTATCAGGCTGTGCAGATAAAAAAAGGATGTGGCCTGTGTCCAAATATTTGTCTTAAAATACACAGTAGAGTCTATTTTTAAGGTTGAATAATTTCAATAACACGCTTGTCTTGGTCATTGTAATGTAATATTTATACTGTGTAGCTGTCCTAGTTACTCGGACAACAATAATCGGGCAAACACTGCGGGCCCTGATCCGCCGGTCTATGCGGACCAGTCGGGTCGGGACCTCACCGACCTGCAATGGATGCCGACAAAATCTTTACTCTACTGGTTAATGGCCACACTGTCCGAGTACTTAGGATAGCTACGGGTATAAAGTGACTTATTAACTTACATTTCAGCTATTCTGATAGGTTTTGTCTTAAGGTTCCTCTTCACAGTTGCAAGAAAAAAAAATAGGACCATTATTTGCATCATACCAATACCTAAATTATATCCCTGATTGTCTCCATTTTATCCATATTCTCAGAAAAAGTGCTTAAGATTTTTTTGGTTGTGTTTGCACAATATTTATTTTACCAGAACACTGTGTTTTCCTTTGATAAAAAAAAAGTTATCAAAGATTTTCACTTTGGAAAGGAAAAAAATTAAAGCTCTTTTGACAGTGGTTTAAAGTTTGTTACAACTATGCACACAAATATTTTATACCACTCACTACCGACTCCTACCAATTTTGATTATGAAAAAACGACCGAATAAGGAAAACCAGAATTTTTTTTGGCCACCCTCATGCTTTCTGGAGGCGGCCATATTTGAAAACTGGGAAAATCATGGTATGCCAGTTTTCGAACAAAATTACGATGAGATCTTACATTTAGCCAACTATCAAGACACACTTTCTGAAACTTCGATACAAAAGCCCTCTTTTAACACATAATCGATTAAACGTTCTTGCTTAAGTATCGAGTCATATTTGGAAAGAATCGTGTCCACATGTATTTGTTTACATTTGCTTCGTCTTCGATTAACTAAGATTCCTACGCGCAAAATTTAACCGAACTAATTTGATTGAAAATATTTATATTATGTTCATATTATTTGTTGAAAGACGTTTACTTTGATTTATTATTATATATAACACTAGTTAATGTGTCTACAAAAATTATTCTATCCGTAATTGTATGAAATAACAAATTGATTTTGGAACTACTTTTTAGCGCAAGCGTTTCTGCTTCTATGCGGAAATGCTCTTCGGTCGTAAACAGAAACTAGAAAAACTTGGCTGCTGAAGCTGACCTTGGCTGATGTGAAGTTTACATCAAGTATTTGCCGAGTTCTGACCTATTTACACATTGGTAGGTGTGAAAAACGATTGATCGCTCGTACGATTATTCAAATCTTCATCTTGTATGTTCACTAGCTGACCTGTCAAACGTTGTTTTGATGACGTAGCGGTCGTATTTTTTATTTTTTTCAAACCACTTTTTTCACTAAATTTGTAATGTCATTGGAAAGTGTTGTCCATTTTGTGGTCCACTAAAGACATAATAACAAATAATAAAATGTGTTTGTGCATGTGTTTTTGGTTGTTCACATATGAGGGCCAACGAGAATCAGACCATCACTGAAAATACATGAAGAAATAATTTTGCTCATTTATTTGGTTTATATTGAATAAGTTGGGTGTACTATCATGGCAAGTCGTAAGAAAAACACACATAAGTTTGGAATTGCAAGGGGAAGACACCGTATAAAGAGAAAATACCTGTCTTGGTCGAAAGAGCTATCAGTTTTCATATCATTTCAAAGATAATAACTCGGACAATGTTGTGATTATCAAGCGCACACATGGTGGCAAGAAGTAAAATAAAAGGCTTGGAAAAAAACGAGCACTGAAAAGATTTTACCAGTTATATCGGTTATATCCCAGTAGGCATGTGACGTCATGCTGATGTCACTGCAACGTTATTACATGGCGTCAATGTCAGTACAGTGTCATAAGGATGCAAAGCGGTGGGTAAATTTACCGGAACAGGCCTAATTACTGGATCGGACCGGAACGGACCCATATTATTCATATTTCCAGCCATATTTTTAGATATTTCGATACAATTTGCACACGCAGATTAATTCCAGGCCCTACCTGTGACTAACATGTGTCATCTTAACTAGCAATCCCTGATTTTATCCACCGACTTGATACATATAGAGCTACATATTTCCTATGGATGAAATGTTGGTCACGATACTATGGAACAAAAATTCAGGAATCTTTGTGTTTTTCATTCTCTCTTAGTCTTGGACGAAAGATAGCCAGATTTTTTGTATAAGATTATATGATTTTAATATGAAACACATATGCATGGGGTATTAAGAGGCCTAGCCATGGCGCAAAATGCTCAAAGAGTATTTTGACTGATATCTCTAATTGGTTTTGCGCTAGAGGGCATACAGAATACGTTTAAATATTAAATAAATGTGTATTTAATAAAAATATTACAAATATCAACTGAAGATAGGGAAAAGGGGTCCGTTCCGGTAATTCAGTCCATTGCGGTCCGTTCCAGTAAATGTGCCTGCTGGTATGTGTTTTGCAATGTGCCTGCTGGTATGTGTTTGGCAATGTGCCTGCTGGTATGTGTTTGGCTTCCAATATAAATATGAATATGTGTTTCTTGTCATCCTTCCAAAATATGCGCCGGGCCGCGTAGCGCAATTGGTAGAGCACCTGACTCATAAGTCAGAGGCCCTGGGTTCCAAACCCGGTCTGGCCACATACTTTTGTTTCTCCTTCCGCTGATTCAAGAAGGGCAGTTGTCAGTTACAGGAGAAACTATGTGCACTTAGTACTGGTTAACTGCTTAGGAGGTCTAAGCCTGCCCAGGAATAGTGTGGTTAGGTTAACTGACCATCCCAACATGACCTTAGTTGTTTACCGTGGATGATAAGCATCAAATCAACCAACCATCCTTCCAAAATATCTAAACCTCAGTTTACAAACCTTTCAGAACTTGCTGAATCAAAATCAATAAATAAACTCATGTTCAAATACTTTTCAGTTAAAATAACAATTTCTGTTGGTACATTCAGGCCACCATACTTTGGTTCACATTGCTGAAAAAGTAGTTCCAACATGGATGATGTTTGAATTTTTTTTTGTGGAATTTTTTTGGAAATCATCCATTTTCATTGTAATTTGGCTATTTTTGTTCTTTTCTCATGTGGCAGTCCTTAAATACAAGCATAACAAACATTTTTACATCATTTTTTTGCAGATCGTGAGTGAAGGGAGATAAGTAACATTTTTGCCGAAAACTCTGTAAAAAAGTAAAATTTCACAAAATAGTGATTTCTTAAAAAGACTTTTTCCGCTTCAAATTTATCAGCATTTCTGGACAATTAATCTGGTATATAATATGGCCAGGTTTTGACATGGAAAACAGTAAAAAATTCACTTAGAAATTTTGCAATATAACTGTTAAGAGGAACCTTAAATCCAAACGATATTTTTTTAGCATTATCATCACTTTGACTGTCACGAGGCCTCATTCATGGTTTTGCCTCAATAAAACCGCAACGTGTCAAGACACGACTCGCACGGACTAGGCAATGTTAAACCAGTTTCTTACATAACAACTGAACCTTGAATGCAGTCTTGTGCAGGTAAGCCATGCGTAAATATATAGGCAGCCAACACTGTTCTAAGTATGTTTTCAAGGGGTAATGAAATTTTGCTTGAGTCCTCCTAAGTGAACTTATTACTAATTCTGTCAATACTATTTATAGTACCTGTATATCATGCTGTGTCATTATAGCTTGCACTTATATCTTACGGATATAATACGTAATATGTAGGTTCACAGGGTGTTTTGACACATCATTGTAGCAGTAAGTTGGTTGGTTGGTTGGTTGATTTGATGCTTAACGTCCACGGTAAACAACTAAGGTTATGTCGGGACGGTCAGTTAACCTAACCACACTATTCCTGGGCAGGCTTAGACCTCCTAAGCGGTTAACCAGTACTAAGTGCACATACTTTCGCCAGTAGCTGACAACTGCCCTTCTTGAATCAGCGGAAGGAGAAACGAAAGTATGTGGCCAGACCGGGATTCGAACCCAGGACCTCTGACTTACGAGTCAGGTGCCCTACCGATTGCGCTACCCGGCCCGGCGTAGCAGTAAGTGTTCTCCCATCTGCTTGTGTGCATGTATGTGTGTGTGTGTCTGTGTAAGTGTATGTGCTCCTCTCTCTCATACTCAATAGTTAAATAAGCCTAATCAAAATACTCAATACTGAATGCCAATCGCATATAGATAATTTTGATCTCTTGTGGCGCCTTGAAATTTATATGTTTGATTTACCACCATGTTGTTGTATTATGTATGTTTCGTTTTCTGCTCCTCATATTGTTTACTTATGTAAGCCTGAGTGTAAATAAAGAATTGAATTGAATTGAATTGAATTGATATAGGTATAACTGACCTACCTGTATTAATGAAAGCAATCACTATACATGCACTTATATGCATGGTCAGACATTTGAGAAAAAGCTACTGTTTTTATCTGGTCTACCTTACAATTTGAGAGAGAGAGAGTTGGAACAAATAATTGATAGGACGCTCTTTTTAATGGATCAAAGTATCTTCAGAGCTAAGTACATTTTTAAGAACGGATCTTATTTTTCAGATTTCTGCGCAGAAAATTACTCTTCGATCTTTTCATATAAAAACACACATTTTTAAACATCATGACCCTCTATGTTGTATTCTAAACTGTAGAGAACAACAAAAATAAGAAGTCTGCTAGTTTTTAGGGAGATACGATAATTTTTTATGGTTTTATTGAGATTTTTATATATATCCCAAATCACCACCTTAACACCGGCTGCAATGAAGAAACCCTTTTTCGGAAAGGTTTCATTGTGCAGAAAAGCAACGAGGAAGTCCTAAAAGGTTTGCCTCTTGTAAAAAGGGCGGAAAAATGCAGATGCAGCCATACTTGAATTGTTTTAAGATCCCATTCAAAATGCATGGGTGCAACGCTGAACAGACTTACTCAATCACAGCCACCTGGTTTCAATGTATTGCTTTTGTCTTTCAATTCTGTATCAACAAATATTTGGTGATCTTACGGTATCCGCTGACAGAACAGACATAAACTGAATCTTAAAACATAATTGAGCCGCGACACGAGAAAACCAACAAAGTGGTTCTCCGCCCAGCGCAGACTCAGATCAGCATGGGTATCCACCAAGTTAAAGCAGAGTCTTCGCTAAGCGCTTAAAGGGTAGCTAAGGATATAAGCTACCTCCATGCGGACAGTGAAGACTCCGATCAGACTGGGCGGATGCCCAGGCTGATCTGAGTCTGCGCTGGGCGCACAACAACGTTGTTGGTGTTCTCGTATCGCGGCTCATATATATTCCTTGTAATAAAGTCTGGTATTTGAAAAAAAGCCTTCTTTTTTTACTACCCCTATTTCTACGACTAAATTCTGATGAAAAAAAATCATCATCTAATAAAAGGACATTTATTTATTACAGACTAAGTAGTGATCTATATCTCTGTCAAGTTTCATCCGAGAAATTGGAAATTAGGCTAGTCGATACCAGGTTCCTATAACTCACCTTTTCTCCTCATCTGCCAACTGCACTTTCATCGCCTGCAAGAAAAGAAATGAGCCACGACACGAGAAAACCAACAATGTGGTTGTGCGCCCAGCGGAGACTCAGATCAGCCTGGGCATCCGCCCAGTCTGATCAGACTCTCCGCTTGGCGCTCAAAGGAAAGCTAAGTGTCTAAGCTACCTTCATGCGGACAGCGAAGATTCTGATCAGACTGGGCGGATGCCCAGGCTGATCTGAGTCTGCGCTGGGCGCACAACCACATTGTTGGTTTTCTCGTGTCGTGGCTCAAATACAGGTGACTGTCTATTTCATAACTCAGCCAGGCTGGAGCGGCGCGAGGGGATTCGAGGTCGACCTGCGGTATAACATTTTGCGGAAGCGGACTGAGCCGCGACGCAACAAAACCAACAAAGTAGCATGTGCGCCCAGCGAATTCTCAGATTAGCCTGAAACTCAGATCAGAGTCTTCGCTGCACGCTTTATGGGTAGCTAAGGGTCCAAGCTACAGCGTGCCAACAGCGAAGACTCTGATTGATTAAACGGGCGGATGCGCAGGCTGATCTGAGTGTTCGCTGGGCGTACACGCCACTTCGTTGGTTTTGTCCTATCGCGGCCCAATTGAATTTATTGTTGTGGGGAAGTTCATGAAATCTTTGTCAGTTTTAGACTGCTTCCCTTCCAAATGAGGGTCATCTGTTTAATGAAAGAACTTGCTTTCTTAGGAATATTTATCCTCTAAGAGTGGACCCCAGTTCGAAAGAGCTTCAAATATTAAGTTAAGTAAGTTGTCTGTTTTCGTAAAAATGATGATAAAATATGACGGTTTATCAAGTGATGTCATGTTATGAGTTTTCGACCAAATCCTTTTCACGAAAATTGTACACTGAATGTATAACATGTCATAGTTGAATAAAATATTGTTTAAATCTAGTGACCTCAAGTTTTGATTTAACAATGATTTCCAACAATGTGGCATAAGTGACAAGCAAAGGCTCTGATCAGACTGCACATAAGTGCAGTCTGATTAGAGCCTTTGCTTGTCACGTCTACCATCTATGGAAGTGGTCCAAGCCATAGAGCCAACTGTGAGGTCTCTGAATACCCTCTAGAAATGAGACGGTTAATCTGAATATCACATGACAAAATTGCCATATTGTTGGGAATCACATGACGTGGCTCAATTCGAGCTTTTCAGAAGTTTCTGATATGAAAAAAAAAAACACTTTAAGCTCCGAAACAATGTCCTGTTCAGGCTGTTTGGGGGTAATTTGAATACCACTACCTTATAAGGATGCTCCTAAGGAACGGCCTGGGAGGGATTCCCTTTAATTGTTCAGCGATTAACAGTACCGAGCCAAAAGTGAGTCAACATATTCTGCACTCCCTCCTTACAACTTTACTATAATTCTTTTCTTCATTTTGTTGTCCGCAAGTGGAACGAATTACCGGGGGACACTCGGCAGTAAAGCAATGTTGCATCGTTCAAAAGACATCTGAACAGTGTCAGTATTACTTCTCCTACTTATTACTATGCCGGGACGCGCGTCGGATAAATATATCATTAATTGTAGTATTTTAAATCAACATCTTTATTCTAAAAATAATATGAAATAGGCCCCACCTAAATTGCAACCAACCTACATTATGACTCCAGTAAAAAACTGAAACAAGAAAATTTTAGCACAGCTGCATGGATAGCTCCTTTTGTTATGAGATTGATTAATTGATTGATTGATTTATTGATTGATTTATTAACTGATTTTACCATTTTCGGTCGACATCTGAACAACACATTCGTATCACGAGATGTCAAATAAATGATAATGAAATGAGAATAAAAAAGTAGGCCTAGGCAAGAGACAGAACAGAGGACAGGTGTTTTGAAGAGACAGACAGAGAGAAGGAGAGAATTGTACCACTGGCAACCGTAAAACCCTGCACAGTATCGGCAGCCAATGGTGCCATGTCACCACTGGCAGTGCTTTGGTAGAGCCAATGGCGCCAAAGGTACCATTGGTAGAGCCGATGGCGCCTATAGCACCATTGCTTTAGTTTTTCTAATTTTCTTTCATTATTGTGGGGGAAAATTCTCCTTTGTCAACTCGAGTGTTTATGATGGGTTCAATAAATTGCCGTATTTAATGACGCAAATTTACCACCACGGTAATTTTTCCCACGCCCTTAGTTGTCTGCAGTATTGGCAGCCAATGGTCGGCAATGCTGGTTTCAATGGTAGAGCCAATGGTGCCAATATTGAAACTCAGAGCGTCATTGGCATGTCAATAGTGACATTGGCAAAAACCCGAACGCAACCAGTATTGGTTTTGACGTCACACATAAAAGATGCAACGTCACACTGGTGCTTCATCCAATCAATTACTAGATTATTTATATAACTGAGGGAAAACCGATAGGCCTAGTGGAAGTCAAAAGCTGTTTTGCATCTCTCCGTCAGCCTTTGTCGTTTCTAGACAGTTTCTAGACAGTTGTAAAGCTTTCTAGCTACATCACGTGTGCGCCTGCCTGCTGCCGACCTAGAAATATAATGCGTGTCACCAATAAACAGATGCCGAGAAGCCGCAGTTGAAAGGTAGGTAAGGGTTGTTGTGTTGTTGTTTTTTTCGAGCTGTACGGCCTTCTAGCCGAATATTCTGACGGCCATCATAGGATTTTTTTTTTTGGAATTCAGACGCGTGTTGCCAGGGAAGTGTCGGCGGAAGTTCAGGAATTTATTTTCGTCCAATAAAAATGCCAGCGTCTCGTTTCTCCATAGAAAGAAAAACGCCGACCGGAAATTCAGTGACAAAAATTTCGAAGCCTTAGTGGTACGGGACAGAATAGAATAGAACAGAAATACGCCTTAATCGTAAAGCAACCAACTCTCGTTGTTTGCCGCCTTCGGCGGCAAACAACTCGTTGGTTGGTTGCTATAAAGCAGCCTATGGGTTTTAAGTTGACTCAATTTTGCAATTGTAGGTTCGAATATTTACTGAAATAAGACACTAAGCTAACTGTATCTGCAAATCATACATCAAAATGGGGATAACTATATTAAACATTGTCATCTGGGGAGGTAAATCGTCGCTTTGATGGTCGCAAATTTCGTTAAACGGCTCCGCGGACGCGTCGCCACCAAACGGAATTTCTGACCATAAAACCGATGATTTACCTCATCAAATGACAATTTTGAGTACAATTATCCCCTAAATGACAAAAGATCCAGATCAGTTCTCAAGGAAGGCAATATCTGATCCAGGCCTTCACTGTTTTTATTAAAATACTGGAAGTTTTGAGAATGATAACCTAAATAGCAACACGCTTAATATATGTACATGTATGTAAGGGAATTGTCTTGGATTGGCTGGAAGACTCCATTAGATTTTTCAAGTATTAAAACATATCAATGGTTGATTTATGGTCAAATGCACACACTGTAAAAATTTCCATAGATTTTACGGAAGAATGACAGGCAACCAGCTGCCAGTCCATTTCCCGTTATTTTTACGGGCGTCTGCCTGTAGAACATTGTCTGAAATAACGATGTGGTAGTGTTATTTTTATTGGCCTCACTCGAAAATATCTTTAAAGTGTCAAAGGCAATATCGCCAAAACAACACCTGTTCTTTTCTTCCCTACTCTGCTTGATAATTCTTGCGAATTTTTACGGGCGCCCGTGAAAATAACGAGAAAAGGACGGACAGCTGGTTGCCAGTTATTCTTCCGTAAAATCGACCGATTTTTTTTACAGTGCAGGATCTTACCTCAATTTCTGCTCTGAGCGACAGATTTACATCCTTGTCAGCGTTCGCCTCTTGCATGCGGGCAAACAACAAATCTTGAAGGTCTTTGAGTTTTTTCTCCATGGCCCGAACCTGTTCTGCCCCACGTTTCCTTTCTTTATTAACAAGGTCCTCATACTCAGCTGGGAGGAATTAAAAATCATTAGGGTCAAGTCAGGTAAATTCGGACAGCAGTAAATTCGAACAGTGACATTGTTTCATTTATATGTCAGTTGTTTGGAATTAAAACAAAAACAACTGGGCAAACCGTGAAAATGCTGATTAGACGGCTCATAATGAGCCGTCTCATCTGAATTTTCCCTGTCTGCAATGGTATGTCCGAATTTACCCGCTGTCCGAAGTTACCCGACTTGACCCTAGACTTAGATGAAATGAAAAACAAACCAAAACAAAACAAAAATAAACTTGCTGTTACTCGCATAAGGCTACTTTAAATAGGAAAATGAAATTAATGGTTTAAGGAGTTCCGATCTTTAGGCACATCAATGTAAAACTGGACATGGCGTCTGACCAAGAACTATAGTGAGCAATTAATATAGGAAATAGTAATAATAAAAATCAAATCAGACCACATTTACATTGTAATAGGAGTAGGAGATTTCACTGGGCATTTATGTTTTTAAATAAAATAATTTAGCTACATAAGCAGGAAAAGAGATAAAATGTTCTTTAATTTTACGGTAAAGTGGCCAGATTAAGTGCCATTAAATCACGGCAACCAGTTACCAGGAATTTAGCATAAAAATTGCGGGAGTTATTATTTTTTGCAGCGGTTTTTAATAAAGATTAATTCTACCTTTCTGCCTCTGCAAGTCTTTGATCAAGCCCTCAAGTGTCATGATCTTGTCTTGTAGTTTGTCATTGTCAGCCTGCAACGCAGCATTGGCCGCCCGCAGCTCTGAAATGGTCCCGCCCTGGCTGTCGAGCCGGGCTTTCATATCTTGCATCTGGAATATATATCACAAACACAATTATGATAGAAAGGTTGCTGCAACTAATTGCGAATACGCTGTGTTAAAGGCGAAGGCTTACACCTTCAGTTTTTTCCACCATTCTTTTTAAAGATAGACTACATTCGTTACTTCCTGTTTGCTTCCTTGAGCAACGATACCCTTCCAAACATGAGTCTATTCTTAAAGGAAATAATTTGCCTTTCTTTTAACACATTTAATACTTTAAATATTGACTCCAATGGATGAGATAGGCAACAAGAGAAATGATAGAGTCGCTTCTCCAGTTCCCTTAAACTGGCCCCGAGGTTATAAAACTTTTTTCGTGCTCAACTCAGCTGAGCATGAAATTTTCTCTGATGATAAACATGAAAATGCCAACTAATGTTGACATTTTCATATTCATAAGCAGAGAAAATTACATACTCCGCTAAACTGAGCAAGAAAACATCTGTACTTATCAGTAATTTGCTATTCATTAGCAGGTAAAATTTCATGCTCAACTCAGCTGAGCATGAAAAAAGTTTTATAACCTCGGGCCCTGATATCATCAGGGACGTTTCTGCTCCAAATTGCAGTTTTTTCTCAAAAGCTAGACAAAGATTAAAAAAAAAAAAAAAAAAAAAAACTACTGTATGAAATATACCGCAAAAGTGCCTCTTCTGCTTTTATTTCAAATAAAAGATTGAAATCTCATATTTGCGTTATTATGACGAACGAAATTGTTAACTGGCGAACAACTGAGTTTTACCCTTAATGCGCAAAAATGCAGACGACAAAATTTACGTCTGCAAAATTTCATTTTTTTTGTCCAAGCTAAATCATATTGAGAATTCAGAGACTATAGGGCAAACAGTGTAGATCCAGAAGAGGTGGCTCATTATGAGCCACCTCATCTGGATCTACACTGTTTGCAAACTCAACAATTTTTCATTTTTGGCGCTTAAGGGTTAAGGAACATTTCAAATCTTAAGTTGATATCTGTACGTTAAAAACGTGGAAAAGACATTATTTAAACCAATGAATGGCCAAAATGTCTGTGAACTAATTTGTTGGTCCCGTTTTGATAATAATTATAAAAGTGGATCTCCAATCTCTCAGAGATACCAACATTTTTTCTGTTGTTTTCTTCGATTTCATTCTTGTAGGCATTTAGTTCTTGGTCCAGTTTTTCTCTCATCTGCTCCAGCAGTTCCGGATAGGACGCACCCTGTTTCTCCAGCTCTTTCGCACGTGATTCCATGTCGCGAATGTGAGCAGCCGACTGTTCAAGACGATCTAAAAAAAGAAAAGAAAAAGGAGAGACACGTGAATTCAAATGTCACAACCAGTCTACTGTACTTTAAGAGAAATTCGTCGGATTTTATATTTTGTAACTTTCTCGTGTAATTTATGAAACTAAGGCCTCACACAGAAACAGAGCCAATGATTAGGCAATATTGCAGATTTTAATAAACTCTCGTAACTTTTGTGATATTTATCGTACTTTCTGCCCCAGTGCTAAAGAAAGTGACGTCCGAAGAGTTACGGAATTATACGAGGTTTGCCGACTGCAGAATGTTCTTCGGTCAGGGTGAGAGGGTTGCTACAGGCTTGCTTCTCACAGTTAAGACACACAAGTTATCCGATTGCTCTAAAAGCGTCAGTTTGAACAGGGGTTTGATGAAACCTCAGACAGTATAAACTGGCTTAAATGCCACAAAAGTAACAAATTTTGTACAAATGTAAAACAAACACATAAAAAAGCAAGATAGAAAGAAAGAAAGAAAAGATAAAGTTGCTACATGTGTTGAAGTATTGCCAGATAAAATTGTCAGTTGTTTGAAATCTTTTTCCACAATCATTTGTTGTTTATTCATACACTGAGGGCAATTAGGACAATTGTGGACGTGTGAATATTTAGACGGCTACATGTATAAATCACATATTTCTTATCAATAATTGTTTTGGCAGTTACATTTGGGCATGTTATCGAATGACACCAAAAACGTTTGAGTTAAAAGGATCGATACGGTATTAGTTCTGGAAACCAAACAGGAACAACATACCGGCGGCATCTTTCATCTTTTCATTATGCAGTTGCTCATTGAAGTCCAACTTCTTCTGTAGTTGATTGGCCTTGTCCTCAGCAGCCTTCCTAGCAACAGTCTCGTCGCCAAGTCTGAATCATATTAATTAATCAATAAACTATTACTTAAACCAAGTCTGAATCAGAAAAAGATGTCTTGTTTGAACCACAAAGCTTGTTTCAACAGCTTACAAAGGTTTTCTTTGAACCGCGAAAGCTGCTACAGCATAACAAACAAGAGGCCCAAATGGGCCTGATATCGCTCACCTGGCTATTGTGCAACGGAACCATTCTGATACAAAATTGGTCCAATTCCACTGAGAATTTCTCATTTTCACATTTTGCTACTTTTAGTAACAGAGGCCAACATGCCTGGTCTTTATATATTTACTTTTGAAACACCTCAATGCAAGAATCATTTTGCCACAAATTTCATCAAAATCCATTCAGGGGTTACTGAGATATTGCCAGTTTCATGTTTTGTGCTTTTTTTAGTAACGGCAGATGGCGGCCATCTTGGATTGCTAAAATGCAAAAAATCGAAAAGCCTTCATGCAAGGACCATTTTGACACAAATTTGGTCCAATTCCATTGAGATTTTCTGATTTTCACATTTTTCTATTTTTAGTAACAGAGGCCAATATGACTGGTCTTACAGTTAGATATTTGAAACATCTCGATGCAAGAATCATTTTCACACAAATTTCGTCAAAATCCATTCAGCGGTTACTGAGATATTGTCATTTTCATGTTTTGTGCTATTTTTAGTAACGGCAAATGGCGGCAATCTTGGAATGCCAAAATGCAAAAAATCGAAAAAGCTTAATGAAAGGACCATTCTGACACAAAATTAATCCAACTCCATTGAGATTTTCTAATTTTCACATTTTTCTATTTTTAGTAACAGAGGCCAATATGAATGGTCAACAGTTAGATATTTTTGAAACATCTCAATGCAAGAATCATTTTGACACAAATTTCGTCAAAATCCATTCAGCGGTTACTGAGATATTGTCATTTTCATGTTTTGTGCTATTTTTAGTAACGGCAGATGGCGGCCATCTTGGAATGCCAAATTGCAATTAATCAAAACGACTTCATGCAAGGAACATTCTGACACAAAATTGGTCCAATTCCATTCAAGGGTTCTTGAGTGATTGTCATTTTTATGTTTGTGCTATTTTTAGTAACACCAAATGGCGGCCATGTTGGAATGCCAAATTGCAATTAATCGAAACGGCTTCATGCAAGGAACATTCTGACACAAAATTGGGTCAATTTCATTCAAGGGTTCTTGAGTAATTGTCATTTTTATGTTTGTGCTATTTTTAGTAACGACCCCCATGGTGGCCATCTTGGATAGTCAACTGGCACAAAATTGAAATAATTCCATTCAAGAACCAATTCTGACCAAATCTGGTCAGAATTTGTTGCATTTTCTTTAGATATTGACATTTGAGCAAAATCGGCCTTGTAAACGCTAAGTAGGTCACTGTGACCTAATTCCGCTTTAGATTTTTTTTATTTTTACAATTTTTAATACCAAGGGCCCACTTATGTTCCATGCAAACTTTCAACCAAATATACCAACTGGTTCTGGAGAAGAAGTTGATTTTGTTGTTTTAGCTATTTTTAGTAACAGCAGCCATCTTGGATTCTTGACCTGACCCAATTTTACAATTTTGAAACCCTGCAGTCTGGTCATGCTCCATGTGAAATTTGAGATCCATGGGCTCAGTGGTTTTAGAAGAAGTTGTTTGAAGTTGTTTAAATAGGTCATTTTTTGACATTGGCATTTGAGCAAAATTACACACGTAAACAGAAAGTAGGTCACTGTGACAAAACTCCGCTACAGATTTTTTTCATTTTTACAATTTTGAATACCAAGGTTTCACTGATATTCCATGCCAAAATTCAGACAAATATACCCAGTGGTTCTGGAGAAGAAGTCGATTTTGTTGTTTTTGCTATTTTTAGTTACGGCGGCCATCTTGGATTTTCAACCTGACCCAATTTTACAATTCTAAGACCCTGGAGTCAGGTCATGCTCCATGTGAAATTTGAGAACCATGGGACCAGTAGTTTTACAGAAGAAGATGTTTGAATATTTGTTTTTAGGTGTTGACGGACAAATTCTGTGACGACACACGACGCACAACGCACGACGCACGACGCACGCCGGACGCATTGGTATGACAATAGCTCACTATGGCCCTTCGGGCCAGGTGAGCTAAAAAGAATAATTTTCATCGAAGCATTACTGCACAACCCGCAGGGCCTGTAAAATCGATTTAAGCCCCCCAGTAATTCATTACTGACCGTTCCAAGGCGGTAGTTCTGTTGTGGTACTCTGTTGCCTGTTTTTGGTGTCAGAGTTTCTGTGATGTTTTACCTTATGTATGTTCTTATTATTTTTGGTTCGGTTTGGGTTGCTGAGTGGCCACCTTTTGGGAACAAGCTGCTCACTCGGTTGGCCATATGTTCTCTGTATCTTGATCATTTGTAATCTTAGTTGTTTCCAACTATGGTTTGAGGGCTGGATTTGGATTTTGATTGTTTCAGTTCCTGGTCTTTGCATACTTTTTACTTTCACTATAATCACTGTGTGAGTCCGTCCGTCCGTCTGTTATCAGTTAGCGAAAACCGTTATCAGTTAGCGAAAGCGCTTATAACTCTTGAACCGCATGGAATACTTTAACAAAATTTTGCATACTTATACATGTACATGTCAACATTGTCTAACGACTCGCATGCATAACAACCTAATTTGATGGACGAGGCTTTGCTGAGCACAAGTTGATAATTTACGGCCAACTACTGAAAATGCTCATAACTCTTGGACCGCTTGGTATATTTGCTTCAAACTTTGTATACTTATGTAATTTAACATTACCCAGCCACTGGTATGCAAAACAGTGACGAGGCTTCACCGAGCATCAATTTGGCCGGTCGAGCTCTTTTATTGAAAATGCTCATAACTCTTGGACCGCTTGGTATGTTTGCTTCAAATTTTGTATACTTATGTAATTTAAAATTGCCCAGCCACTGGTATGCAAAACTTCTTAATGCACAACCCGCATGTTTGCAGTGTAATCACTGTGTGAGTCCGTCCGTCCGTTATCAGTTAGCGAAAACGCTTCATTTCCATACATTCCTTCTGGCACCAGAAACTGATTATTCTACATTCATCACGGTTGTGCACATTACCATCAGTTGATTAGAACTAATTATTAAGTGCATTTTTCTCCGCATTTTTTTTTCTTCTTTTCACAGAATCCAATCGCGGAATTTATTCCTATAGACTACAACTGCATTATTCGGACATCCTTCTCGCCGCATTAAATAACAAGACATTGAACTGACAACAGTATTTGAAATAAAGAAAATTTAACTCATAACTGCAGCATACTTTAGACTTACAAACATTCAAGATACCAGAAAATACACCAAAATGATTCATTATTCATTTCCCCCCCTTCCGCTGATTCAAGAAGGGCAGTTGTCAGTTACTGGTGAACCGCTTAGGAGGTCTAAGCCTGCCCAGGAGTAGTGTGGTTAGGTTAACTGACCGTCCCGTCAGGACCATAGCCGTTTACCGTGGACGTTAAACAATAACAAAACAGCAACAAATTCATTATTTTGTCATTCAGTTCTTTTCAAGGTATAAATGAGCCGCGACACGACAAAACCAACAATGTGGTTGGGCGCCAAGCGCAGACTCGGATCAGCCTGGGCATCCGCCCAGTCTGATCAGAGTCTTCGCTGTCGCTATGGAGATATCATATACTCTTAGCTACCCTTTAAGCGCTTAGCGAAGAGTCTGACTAGACTGGGCGGATGCCCAGGCTGATCTAAGTCAGCGTAGAGCGCACAACCACATTGTTGATTTTCTCGTGTCGCGGCTCAAATATTTTGAATAAACTTATGTCCCTTCAACACAAATCAAATACATTGCACTTCTTCTTTCATAGGAATTTATTTCGGCAAACTACAAAGAAGTTCTTGTCTTTGCAGCATTTACTTCACTGCACCAGAGGTGTCCTTTTTACCCAAGAGCATAAAAAATTTTTATTATTACTACTGATTTCATTTCAGACCAGAGGATTGTATTATTATATTGGTCGGGCGAAGGTTGAGTGGATAATAGTAGGACAAGGGTCTTCTGTGCTTGCAGTAAGTGGGGTGGGGGTTGTTTCGACCTTTTTTTCTCTCGGCTATCAGTATCATCTCTTTTTTTTCTCCCTCTCTCTCTGGGACACGGCTCGATACAGACAGAATTACTGTCTAAAAAGCCGTTTAATCGCAAACAACCAACAAACCAATCATTTCAGACTAAATAGAATTTTTTTTTTTGCACTGCAGAATTTACTACAAAGGCAGCAAAAACTCAATTGCAAGACGATCTTTTTGTAGGGCAATTTACTTCAAAAATAAAGACGAACTTTTTGCAGATAGAGAGAGGTTCTTTATATCACATCGGTTAAGACTCACAGGTCGCCACAAATAGTGCAGCCCAGATTATGCTTATGGAAGTAGGGTCAAGTCAGGTAAATTCGGACAGGAGGCAAATTCGGACATACCATTGCAAACAGTTAAAATTCAGATGAGACGGCTAATAATGAGCCGTCTCATCAGGATTTTAACTGTTTGCCCAGTTAATTTTGTTTTAATTCCAAACAACTGACAGATAAAGGAAACAATGTCACTGTCCGAATTTACCCGCTGTCCGAATTTACCAGACTTTACCCTATATAATCGGGGAACTATTATGCTTGTCATTCCTTCTGCATCTCTCATTGTAAAACCAAACTATTACATTTTAGGACAATAAGGGTAATTATTTCAGGTGTCCCAATCTTTTTTTTTTTTTAGAATTTCTATGGTACCTTCTTTCAAGTTCCTGGTTCCGGCCATCAACAGCACTAAACTGTGACTGAAGTTGAGACAGCTGTGAAGTTGGTCCCTTGGCAGCTTGGCGAGCTTCACTCAGGTCACGCTCCAGTTGGTTTACACGGTGCTGCAAGTCACCCAGTTCACTCATCAACTGCCGATTCCTATCCTGTTCAGCTCGCTGTCTGAAAAAAAAATATGGAAAGTTTTATAAACGGCTTTTATACTGGTCCGAAGGTTATAAAACTTGAGTACATTCTCAAACTCAAAATAAAGCACACTGATTGGCTGCTTCCGAGCACATGCTCGGAAGCAGCCAATCGGTGTGCTTTATTTTGAGTTTGAGATTATACTCAAGTTTTATAACCTCGGACCCAGTTTTATCTGCCTTACCTGTGTCGATATGATTATGACTGAGGTACGAGTATGGGGAAAACTACTGAATCATAAATGCAGACAGGCTCATTTTCGGGTACGTACTGGTAATAAAGAAAGATTACTGAATCTGCACGTTCATTTTCACATGTTTAAAATAATTGTTTATTTTGAGATATTGCTTGATAAGGCTACGTTGCACCGAATTTCCAGGGCGCTCTCTTATGAAAAAACGAACTAATTTCTATATAGCTAGTACTGAAAGATAAGTGTGTGTGCGTACGTATGTTCGTTTGTCTGTCCGTGTGTGTGTTTGCCCCCTTGTCTGTACATATGTGTGTGCGTTTGTAGTTTCATTTCTTTAAATTCCTCCTGTTATTTTTTAGTATAGTCCAATGAATTTGTCCGAGTTAGTTGTAACTGATCCGAGATCTGCAACTGAAGGGTAATTCGTTATTATTTTTCGATACTTTGAATGAATACGATACTGTCGGACACTCTGCTCACCTGTCGTCCAAATCTTGGGCTAATTTCTTGAATTTTTCAGCGTCCGCATGATTCTTGTTTTTCTCCCTGTTAGCATCGGCTAATTCTTTCCTGGATAAGAAAACAACGCATATAATGTTAAGACATGAATAAGTGAAAATGTATGAAAATAACAATGAATTAAATAACGGTAGAAATAAAATCCCCAGAAAACTATCCACTTCAGTTTTAAACATACCAATTACAGTTCAATTAGTAAGGACATTAATGTAGATTTGAATTTAAAATAGAATGCATTAGGTTTTTTACCATAACATCTGGAAGACTCAGGCCAGCTTTTTCGACAACTTTTCAAAGTAAGTATAGTAATGTCTATCTGAGATTTCTTGTCGCCATGGTAACTGGGCTTCCAATATCTACAAAGGAATACAACAGCTTCCCTTGCAGACTGGCATCCACAGTAAATGGCAAAGTTGTATCAAGAAGGTATCAGTAAAACAAAAATTCTGTTGATATTACAGCAAAGTTGGTGAAAGTTGTTGGTGGCTTGTAGGTATTCCCAGCGGGCGCAAAACTTTGAAAAAGCGTCATAGAAACGTCGAAGAAACTGCATGAGCATGATAGTCAGTGAGAAAGAATGAAATTAGGTCAAACGTGTCTAGATACTAGACTAACTTTTTTTATCAAAAGCATGCGGATTCCACTAAGAATGACCACATGCGCTTGAAGTTCTATGCTAAAAAAACCCTTCAAAACCTTTAAACTTGATGCAGTCTGTAGTAAGAAATGGCTCATAGCCTGGATGTTTATCGGCATTATTGAAATGTGTTTAATAGCATAAAACTTCAAGCGACTGTGGAATGATCAAATCAGACTGAATGAATTTTTGAGTGGTCCACCGTATTTTCTCAGTTATAAGATTGGGGGCTCTTTTCGAATACAAAACCCAAAGACCAGGGTTCGAGGTTATAAAACTTGAGAATAATCTCAAACTCAAAATAAAGATCAGTGATTGGCTGCTTCCGAGCATGTCAAAATAAAGTTCAGTGATTGGCTGCCTCCGAGCACATGCTCGGAAGCAGCAAATCAGTTATCTTTATTTTGAGTTGGAGAATGTACTCAAGTTTTATAACCTCCGGGCCAGGTCTTTTGGGATTGTTTTCGAAAAGAACCCTTATCCTATAGTTTAATTGCACATGTCTTATTTACATATTTGATATTTGGGGGTTATTTAGGAAAGGGACATTCTAGACTTATAGCCTAATAAATGTTGTATATTCCCGGTGTCATGGGAAAAACGTAGCTAATCACCTGAGATCATCCATCTCCCGTTCATACATCCCCCGCAAGGCGTTAATTTCATCTTCTAATGTCCTAAATGAATTGAGGAAGGTTTGACTGTTTACGCCGTCGGTGTCCGCCAGGTTGCGAACCTTATTAATATACTGAGCCAGTCGGTCGTTGAGCCGTTGCAAATCTTGTTGGTCTTGTCGTCGGGAGGACGAGCCCGAGCCGTAGGAACCAACGTAAAAAGCCATCATGAGTAGTCTTCAGAAGCTAGAAAAGATATATCGTATAGGTTCTAAGAAAAGGGACACCTGAAATAATTACTAAAACTGTCCTAAAGGCTTACCAGTCTGTTTTCAATGCAGTAATGCGTCTAAGAAATGCAGATGGCATCTCATCACACAGTGTAAATTCTCTTAGAACAGTATGATCTGGGCCTGGGGCCGTATTTATAAAACGACTTATGTCGTTGCTATGCTGTTGCTAAGGCTGAATTTTTATGAAGGAGATTCCCTATAACTATGAAATTTGCTCTGGAGGAACAGTCTGAAAAGACTGTTCCTCCAAAACAAATTTCATAGTTATAGGGAATCTCCTTGACAGAAATTTCGCCTTAGCAACAGCATAGCAACGCCTTAAGTCGTTTTATAAATACGGCCCCTGCACTGTTTCCTCACACCTACTCCCCCATTATTTAGATATTTTTAATAGAAATTTTATTAAAAAATAAATAATAGATAAATAAATCAATATGGAAAGAAAGACAGAAGCAATTAATTAGATAAACAACAATGAAGAGGAGAATAAATGAGAAATGAATAGCGTCAGAAGCTTATGTGCAAAAAGCTTGTATGCACATTGAAGAGATCAATAAACATGCACATTCAGCCACAGCGAAATCCGTAAGAGAATTCTCACTCGACGGACATTTCTTAAATGAGTCCGCATTTTTTAGTATACTGGAGGCATAGTGGTGGACCTGGACATCCGTACTGGTAAACGGCACACTCAGTCTGACATTAGCGCCATAGCAACCCAGTAGCAACCAGTAGCAAGGCGTGCTACCGGTATCAGGATTTCCGTCTCGCAGAACAAGAACGCTAATAGTTCCAAAGTTGAATTCGATTACTTTGTTGTGCATTACTTTTTTGCGTCAGAGAGGTGTCGTGGTGGCTATAGATGCGAAGGTAAAACTTCTAAATATCGCGGATTCGAATAACGGACTGGTCAGCTACCGACTGAAGAACTCTCTCTCTCTCTCTCTCTCACACACAGATCAACAGTAAATGGACACCTTTAAAGAACCAGGGTTGGTTAAAGCAGTAAAAGGACAGAAACAGGTTCCGACTTTTATATGCTGTGCCTAGGATATGGTTGGGTTCTAACATCCACTGGCCATAGAACCGCAAGGCGACGGGAAACCTTTACTTTAATACTTTTACACATGCAATTTACTTTTGTATGTAAGAACAAGGTCTGTCAGGGATAGAAATGTGTGTGTGTGTGTGTGTGTGTGTGTGTGTGTGTGTGTGTGTGTGTGCGTGATGTGTGTGTGTGTGTGTGTGTGTGTGTGTGTGTGTGTGTGTGTGTGTGTGTGTGTGTGGAGGGGGTGTCGGCGGCTACTTCCTTATTACTTCTGCTAAAGCATAGATAATATACATTATTTCTTTACTACTACCTTGCCAAAACAATTTCAGTGAAATATTTAATTATAGAGTCGAATCAGAAATTATCTCGGCCGACTCGGGTAACAAATGGACCCATGAACATGGGAAGTAAGAAAACAATTTAACCATTATGCAATAGTGCACACACATAGTAAACATGTAATGTAACGACATAAATCACTGCACCAACCACAAATCACGTCATAAAGTGCACATATGTGAAACGTGTTGTCATAAAATCTACCTTATGCCAGGTTCAGACAGACTAGACAGCATTGGCCCAGACTGATTTCAGTCACTGCTTTTGCTGTAAAGATTCTTCTGGGCCCATAGATATTAAAGACAAATGGTACAGACTCTGACCAGACTTCGCGGATTCTTAAGCTGATATGAGTATCTGCTCTTTACAAATGGGGTAAGGTTCATTGGCTCAAATTATTACAAAACAAAATTGAGCCGCGACACGACACAACCAACAAAGTGGTTGTGAGCTCAGCGCAGACTCAGATCAGCCTGGGCATCCGCCCAGTCTGATCAGAGTCTTCGCTGTCCGCTTGAAGGTAGCTCAGACCCTTGGCTACCCTTTAAGCGCTTAGGGATGAGTCTGATCAGACTGGGTGGATGTCCAGGCTGATCTGAGTCTGCGCTGGGCGCACAACCACATTGTTGGTTTTCTCGTGTCGTGGTTTAAATTAGATTGCCGCATACGCTGACGCCTAGACTTAATAGAAAAAAACAACAACACATAAACAATGTGCCTCTTAAGGAAACGCAGTTTTATAAAGACACTATGTATGTATGTATGTATGTATGTATGTATGTATGTATGTATGTATGTATGTGTGTATGTATGTATGTATGTATGTATGTATGTATGTATGTATGTATGTATGTATGTATGTACAATGAACCCAATTGTGAAATTTCCGTTATAGATTATTGGTGCCGGGCAATTCATTACATAGTGACGTTCGCTGAACCCATTCCTCCCTAACAGTGAAGTTCTTCCGAGATAGAAACCCGGATCGAATCTGTGCGAAGAAAATCAGTTATTACGGGAAGATAGAACACTTGCATTTTAAGAACCAAACACGAACAAAAGACCGATGTCTCTCAGTCTCCCTCGTGTTTTAAAAGGATAAATCCCACCTAGGCTATACCAATGCATGTCCTGTCTGCTTGTAACAGATTATCAAAACAGATTGTCATTTATCTATTTATTCACGGAGTGCAAAGATAACATATATGTTTAGGCTTGTTTACGCAGTCTCATACGGACATGGGTGGATGTACATCTCTCTCTCTCTCTCTCTCTCTGTATTTGCGTGTTAGTTTGTAAGGCGGGAATCAAGGGAAACCCCAATAAAGACCGAGTTCTGTTATAGCCATTATTTCAGTCTGCGGCTCTTTGACGTGAGGATATTTGACTATATAGTCGTCTTTCCTATAAAGACTTATTCAGAGGGATGGGGTGGGTGGGGGAAATTACTATCCGACAGTATGTTAATGGAAACCTTGTTGTTAGTGACGCGCTTCGTTTAGGGTGTATCCAACTGAATGAAGAAATTTATTTATGTTTAATTTAAACCCATTAATTTATCTATTTACTCTACAAACATTCTTTTATTCAAAAATATCAGAACTTATTGATCATATAACTAATGTAAGGATGCTAGGTGAATATAGATGTTCATGCTGCTTGGATAAAATGAATATGCTCAACTTATTTTGCATATTAAATCCAATGTCTATACATCTTTTATATGTAGTGATATAATGATATTACATCTAAATATCTAACTATGCGCCCACATTATATATGCAGTGCATTTTGTCACAGTTTGCGTACCAAAAGCTAAAGAATTTTACAGACCATCAATAGTTTGCAGTCAAGTGCAGTTGTCAGCATGTTCGTAATAAAGCTTTCTTGACCTATTTAGGCCTGGGGCTCTCCTCCGTTCTTATGAATTAGATGAGTCCCCTTGTCATGCCTAGTTTAGTTTCTGTATCAATTTTTGTATTTCAATTTTATGAAAATATCCATTTGTCTCATGCAAACAGTGGAGTCCCTGATCAGACGCTGCCTTTTGCGGCGTCTGATCTTGGTCAGCACCGTTTGCCAATATCCCTTTTATGGGACACTAAGCATAAATGGGTTAACAGTTATTCCAGCAACGCATGACCAGAACAGTCTGCGCATATACAGGTTAAGGTGTATGGATACATCTCCCTGTCTGTTTTTTTTTTATTTTCTTTTCAAAGACCGATAACTTTTTTGACTTCTGCTTTGCTTCACCGCGCAACTAAACCCTCCATACTCAATAAGAGAATAATTTGCTCCTAGTCGACCAAATACATTCTGTTGATGGCCAACCTATCATGAGAAGTAAGGAAAACATGAAACTGGCGGAGTTGATTCCCCTGAAAGTGCACCAGTTCACCTTAAAATAAACGAAGTACAGAATCTGAGAATCTGCAAACACCTTTTAGAAAACCCATGCGCGGTACGAAACATCAATTTCTGCGGATTATAGCCTAACCTGCTGATTTTTTCTACCTAAATCAGCCCGCTGTCCTTGGAGACAAACTGCGCAGGCTGATCTGATCCGCCCAGTCTGATCTGAAACTGCGCTGGGCGCACAACCACATTGTTGGTTTTCTTCGTGTCGCGGCTTATTATTATAGTTCCTTTATCATTTTAAGGGTTCATTTAAAAAGACCAAATAGTGAAGCCTTGATTGGGAAACCATGACACTGTCAATGACTGTGATGCAGAACGACCTCACCACTATCATCAATGGCCGTGACATAATCAATATCAGGAGAAAAGAAATACATTTGAAACATATCTGAGTGATTTTATGTTTTGTTAACGTTTTAAAATTAATGTTTATAGCAAAGATCAAAGTCCGAAATGCAAGAAAGCGAAATCACATTTAACGAGAGTTTAGATTAACCCAATGATTAAATCATCAATACCGTGTCTGTCCTTTCTGAACCAACTGGCGTAAAATAAATTAACCCGCCTATTAAGGTTTTAAAGGTACACCTCAATATTTATTTATTTATTTATTTATCTATCTCTGTTCATTTTTTCTTTTTGCCATTTAGACAAAGGTGACCCCCTGTTTACTTCTCTGGGTGACAATACCCTTCCAAACTAAAACAAATAGAAAAAGGGGGAAGGGGAGTGGGGAGGTGGGAGTCTATTTGTAAAGGAAAGAATTCTCTTCAAGGGGAATGGATTTTCTTTCTTCTAAGAGGTGACTCCGACTTGTAGGGGAGGCAAAAATGAAAATAGCAGCGCCTCTTCTTTTGAAAGACTACCCATTTACCTTAAGATCTTCCCCACAGGGGTTGGAAGCATTTGTCCAAAGGTGAGAATTTTAACCGAACAGTATCTGCATCAATGGAATGTGAATTCGTTATCTAGAGAGAAATTGTTTCCTATACGAAAGGAAAAATCTAACCAGTTCAGAGTGATCTCGCTTGGAGGTCTATCCATATACTAGATAATATTGGGCCGCGACACGACATAACCAACAATGTGGTTGTGCGCCCAGCGCAGACTCAGATCAGCCTGGGCATCCGCCCAGTCTGATCAGAGCCTTCGCTGTCCGCATGGAGGTAGCTCAGACCCTTAGCTATCCTTTAAGCACTTAACAAAGAGTCAGCTCAAACTGGGCGGATGCCCAGGTTGATCTGAGTCTGCGCTGGGCGCACAACCACATTGTTTGTTTTGTCGTGTCCCGGCTCTAACCTACTGGCGGTAAACATTATATGAATTACATGCTTACGCAACTAATATGAGATACCTACTTCGGACTCTATGAAAAAGTGTAGACTCCGAGCGTACACCAAAGAAGCAGTCTATAATGCGTACTTTACAGCACCCATAAAATGATAGAACTTCAATGCATGTGCGTAAGCTGGCTACGAGCATGCACAAGTTTGTGGTATTTCAGTATTAGACAAAAATACTATGGGTCATATGTATCAATAAATCTACTAATTATAATATTATTACACATAAGTGCAACTGGACATTATGAAAGGTTTAGTGTAAATATCATAAAGCATAAAATATGCAAATTTTGGATGTGCCACCACGTAACAGAGAAAAAGGTAGAGACTGTCGATACGTCATCTTTGTGTCAAGATGGCTTAAAATAAGCGGACGCCTATGTTGTTGGTGGTTCATGACGTACTCAGGAGGCCGCTGTCTAGAGGGAAGGTTAGATAAGAGCATGTCATTTCTACTCTTATGCGTCCAATGTAAACAATGCAATATCGTTGTGAAGTTACAGAATATATATTTCTATGCAATATAGAAGCCGCCAGCTATGAAACGTTCGCTCCTTGTCCATCACTTTCATTTCTCCGTAGGAAAAAATTCGCTTGCAAAGTGCTGTTTTCTGTCTCTGAGATCATGCAAACACGATGAAAATCTGTTGAAATCTGGGCTAATGTGTTGCTCTGGGTAGATAAAAGGTAAAAGCATATAGAAGCTTCATGCCGAAAACTAACTCCTCATAGATTAACAAAAGTAAGAAAGTTTTTCGCTGACTAATTTATAAATTGATTTAATACTTGCTTGATTTCTCAACAGAAATTAATCAAAATATCGGCTATGTATAGAAACTACTGACCTACTTGTGCATGGTAATAATAATTACGTAAAGCAATACATTTTTTAAAAGAAATTAAGCAAAAACAAGAATAACATCCTTACCTTTTCGACAACTTTCACTGGTTACACATGTACTTGGTTACCAAAGCATCACCATAAACAAATCTCAACCTCCCATAAATATCACGTGACCCATTCCACGCTCGCTTGAAGGTATTGGTTTCATTTCATCAAATGTAAAATATAAACCCATTGATTGAATATTGATTTCATATTGATATGATTTATAGCAACACGCAAAACCTGCAGTTAATTTAATATGGTGATATAAATCGTTGAACAATTAATTCAGTGTTAGAATTTTCAGTTTCTGTCACGCAAGGGCAAGCTGTCGGTGTTTGTGAAATATAAAATTACTCGTAATAGATGGGTGGATAGTTTGCGATTTTACGTCCTTTTAGCAGTATTTTAGTCATATCAGGACGACGTGTGGGTGATAATGAAAAGTCATGTGCAATGGAACCCCGTCTACAGTCAGACATATTTCTGCCTCCAGCAGTTTTCGAACCCGGGACCGCTAGATCAGCAGGCCAGTGCTTAATCTACTGAGCTACTGTGGCTTCTAAATACTCATAATGCAGAAATGAAGTCCCGATACTACTACTAATAATAATAACAACAGCTATAATAATGATAATATTATAGTTATAACAGCAACAACAAGAATAATTATTCAAACAAAGAAATTACTCTGCTATTTCTATTTTTACCTTCCTTCTCAGTTTTGGATAACTCTCTTAGGCAATAAATTGCTCCTTTCCTTTAAGAGATCCTACTTCGGAGGGACTTTGTCGCTGAGGAAAGCAACAATGAAGTCACAAAAGATGTTCCCTTTTGAAAAAATTGTGGAAAAAGGTAGTGTGACCCAAGAGCATGAATGCGTGTGCGTACACCTCCTAAAAAGTATGCCCACATCCGTTCGTCCGCCTGAATATAATAAGCGCGCGATAAGAATGCAAGTGCTCCGGCCAGCATACAGACATGCTCAAACTGCTGCGAGCGAAGACAATAATTGAACTTTATGGATATCGGAAAGCGACTGGCCTTGTATATGCGAATGCCTAGGCGGCTCTTACTGTTCACTAGTTTCCAATGTCCTATTGTATTTCCACGATGTACCCATTATACCTGACATGTCATAAATGGGACAAAGGCAAACAGTGCAGACCAAGATAGGACAACGTACTTACTGTAACCTTTTCACCAGTCAAGCGTCTTCTGCTTCTGTTGGTATATAACTTACAGAAGCAGATGCAACATATCAATACCGGGTGTCTGATTAGGGGTTTCACTATTTGAATAAGATAAATGGGTATTTCTGATAATGGAACCCGGTGTAAGGTTGGAAAGATTTCCACCTCCAGCGGGTCTCGAGACCGAGACCGCTGGATCAGCAGTTCAGTGCTTAACCTATTGAACAGCCTGGACTCCTCTTCCAATGTACGAGCTGATATACACTGTAAAAAGAATTCTTTAGAGTTTATGGTAGAATACCTGGCAACCAGCTGCAAGTCCATTTCCCGTTATTTTTACGGGGGCCCGTAACCATTGGCGGAATCATCACGCAAAGTAGGGTAGAATAAGACAGGTTTTGTTTAGGTCGTATAGCCCTTCAATACTATAAAGGTATTTCGAGTGCAGTCAGTTAACATAACTCTACCAAATCGTGATTTCAAAAAAAATGTTCTACAGGAAGACGCCCGTAAAAATAACGGGAAATGGACTGGCAGCTGGTTGCCAGGTACTCTACCTTAAAATCTACGGATTTTTTATACTGTACAGCCACGATCTTTTTAATACGACGATTTGGTTTAAACATATTTTATTTCAATCTATTCAATACATATAAACATTGACAAAATACAAATAATAGGATTGGAACGAAAGCACTAGTACTTATAAAGTTCCTCTCCTAGGTCAAAACTAACAAATGAACATCATGGCGATAGTTTGACAAAATTATGTTAACAAAATCTTTATACATTGTAATATGTTTTTGAAAAAACAATGATAGAAAGTGAAACTGAATTACAGAGAAAAATGTCTAAACAATTACGAAAAATAAAGAGAGAGAGACAGAGAGAGAGAGAGAGAGACACACACACAGAGATACAAAGCAACTGAAGATGAAAGAGGGGATGCAGATTCGCAGTGACAGCCGCATTTAACACAGCAACTACCATTGCTATCAAAACTAGCAAGCATACCAGCCGCTTGCCATTTCTAAGAGGATATTCTACTCAAAAACGCTTTGAACCCATAATGAATTTATGTACCTCAAATATTACCGTATTTATTTCGACTGAAAGAGAATCGCTACCATAGAAAAGGAGAGACAGCGAGGGAATCTGATACGACGATTTAGACATACTCATAATATTCTATCCCTTGCTTTTTCATCGTTTTTATGTTGAGACATTCCCTGGTTGGCTGGCTGGATGACTAGCGATTTTACGTCATTTTCCAACAGCAATTCAGTCATATCAGGACGATGGGAGGCTGTTAATGAAAGGCTGTGTGTAATGGAACCCCATTTACGATTGAAAAAACATTTCGCCTACTGGAATCGAACTCGCGACCGCTAGGTCAGCAGGTCAGCGCTTAACCAACTGAGCAACCGTGGGTCACCTTCTTGCCTGGTACTGAACGAAAAGGAACTTAGCTAAAATCTGTCTCATTTGTTTGCTACCGACCCACTCTGAACTATCGCGCCATTATTAGATAGGCTTTGCTATAATGTTTCAAAGTTGTGCCATATACTTTGTTAGATCCAGTAAGATCTTAAAGAGAGTCATTGTTTTTTTTTCGAGAAGTTCTGTTGTAGAGATTATTAGGCTATGATAGGGTCTTGAAAGCCGGAGCTTCGCCTGATTATTTATAGACTTTGCTGTTTTGCCTGTTTCTGTTTGCCTATTAAAATGTGTATTTCGGACTGAAAGATAAGAAGAAACAAAGAGTTTATATGAACCGACAAATCCATAAATGTGCACCTATGTTTATCATGACAATGAATATGCCTTATCTTTTCGTATGGGTCACAGAAAATATTTGTAACGCGACAGTTAGTGTTTAAATTAACAGTCAGTTACACTATAGAAAACCATGAAACTCAAAGGGAGCACATTATTACTCTGTTTCGGACCAACTGTGAGTTAACAAGTATCACTAAGATTACGCTCAGAAGCGAGGCAGTTTGCTTCTCCTTTCTTTTTCAGTATATACATATATACATGTACAGTCAACTCTTTATAGATGTATCTTAAAGTCAAAATTCACCTCAAACTACCGATATTACAAAGTAAAGTTTCTGGTAACAAAAAAAATATTTTGAGAAACCAGTAATTTGAGATAAAACAAGTTGAAATGTAAAGAAAAGAAGGAAATGTGTCCAACTTTATTCTTTGACATAAATCATACTTTCAGATACATGTATCAGCATTGGAGATATCGAGAATCCACTGTTCCAAAAATGAAGGTTATAACGAATCTACACGCTGCGATATCAGGCTTTGTTTTGATTCCACACTGTTTGTTGTTATATACTTTTAAAGCGCAATTTTGATGATCGGGGATGGGGCGGGGGGGGGGGGGGGGGGGGGGGAGAGAGAAAGCGCATTTGACGAAGTGTCTAATCGTGGTATACATTTTAGAAAAAAAGAAAATGCTCAGTTATAGAATGGTGGGTATGAATGGATCATCCCAGCAGTCACAACATTGAATCAATGTTGATTCAATAGTGAGTGGCTGCTGGGATTTTTTAACAGAGTAATTTGTTAAGAGTGATTTTACGTAAACAATATTATAACATGCATACCCTCTTTACCAGATTATAGAACATGGACGAACTTATTTCTTTACAGTTGGCATGTTGCCTTCTACAGTGCTTTGCAGCATCGCATGGTCACCACCAGACAGAAACCGCAGAGCAAGATTCTGTCCAGTTCTATTATGATCCGGATTCGGTATGTAAGATTATCCTGGATAATAAATTATTATTACGACAATTTATGGTAAAAGTACTTTTCAGGAGAAGAAAACTGCACTTTCCTTTTTTTTTGTCTCCTTTATCAATAGGGGTCAACCCTCAAAGAAAAGAACCTGTACCTCTAGAAGCCAGTTCTTTCTTTTAAGAGTAGACTCTGTTTGAAAGGGTTTTGTCGTCCAGGAAAGCGAACAAAAAGTTACGTAAGTTATTCTTTTTGTAAAAATGGTGGAAAAAAACCTAAATACTTAAATATGTAAAGATATACTTTCATGTTTTTTTTTGCAAGTTTATCAACTGTTGTTATAATTGTTTATAATTGATTCCAAACGTTTCTGATAATGTTTTAACTTCTGATGCACATGGCAACCTACATAATTCAAGTTTAGCGGACATACCTGATTGCTCCTGAGATGCTGCCACCCGCCCCTCTCTCTCAACCCAGAGCTTCATTTTTAGTAAGACTATTATTTATTCTTTTACGTATTTTTTTTCTCTATTAGTTTACAGTATTTTATACATTATCCTATTTAATTGTTATGTTTTGTGGATTTCTCATTGGTCACTTGTATTTATTATTAGGAAGAAGCTAGTGACAGACGTCTGTCACTAGCCAATATTCGTTATATTTGCTACTGCCAGTCGTCTGTCACTAGCCAGTTTTCGCTAAATTTGCTACTGACAGACGTCTGGCACTAGCCAATATTCGTTGAATTTGCTGGTGACAGACACCTGTAAAAGTAGCAAGTATTTGTAGTTTCAGTATATTTAGACAAGCTATGGTTATTATCATGAGCCATCTAGGTTAAAACCTCATTGGACGAAGGAACGTCACTCATGGGTCCAGTGTCGTGGGTCTGGGGCTGATATAGGCCGTGACTTTTGTTTAATATATGAAATATTTCATCCACATAATTATTAGTCTGAAATAACTGAACCTATTTGAAAAGACCGTAAAACAACATGTGGAAAGCCAATGAACAAACAATCGAAAAAAAATGATGAAATCGTTTTGCGGACTCTAAAGTCTCAGGGACTTTACACTAGAGGAATACCGCATTGCCTTGTCCTTGCTCTTTCACGAGTATGGTCTGGACTCATATCTTAAAATAGCAGAATAACAAATTATTCTGAAAAATGAAGTCAGATCCACAGGTATAACAAACCATGCAAAACCGTCCCGTTTAAATTATCGTTAGAAAATCAAATCTCCAGATTTCATACCATCACTTGACTTCGTCAGAAACAGCCTATAATGCGTATTCGTGTTCGTAGGAACTAGGAACTACATTCACTAATGACGGAAAAATGGTAGGTAATTTGGGAGAATATGGACCACTTAAGCATTCTGGTTATTATTCTGACCTCATTTAACAGTTTGGATTATTTTGTTGTTTATTGACAGAAAGAAGTATATCTAAGGAGCATTATGATTATACAAAATATTTTTTGAGTATTGGTTTGCAAATATTTCCAACAAACAAGATATTATAGACACATCTGATTGATTCCAGGTGTAATGCCATGGTGGACCATATTACACCAAATGTATTTTTTTACATTGTAATTGTGAGTGGACCATATTACCCCAAACACGCCACTGTACTGTGACATGAAAAAAAAAGAAGAAATTTCAAGTTTCTTTTGAAACTAATGATTGCTTCTTACAGCTTGGAGATGGAAGTTTGTTGATTATTAGAAACAAATCCCGCAAAAATCTTGACAGCTACATGGAATTGGCTCAGTCAATCTGAAACTAATTTTTGTACATCGGTATAATTGTGACCGAAAAAAGCAGGTAGGGTTCTCACTTTTTTAAAAGCATCTAAAATATTATCTTTGAGATATAATTCAAAATTTGTGTTGGTACGCGAAAGTTAGTGCATTTGAATAATTCTGTATGGATACGGTTTGAAGTTACTATCCTTTGGGCATTAAATTTATTCGATTTATTCCGGGTGGACCATATTCCCAAATGGACCATATTCCCCCAAATTCGCCTATGAATACATGCACTTGATTTGAAACCAGCCAACAAAAATATATCTGTCCGTAGCAAAGCTTATCGAGGTTTGCATATCAATGGACGTCTGTCACTAGCGAATTCAACGAAAACTGGCTGGTGACAGACGTCTGTCACTAGCAAATTCTTCGAATATTGGCTAGTGACAGTCGTCTGTCACTAGCCACTCCGTTATTATTATTATTATATGTATTTTTTCTTGTACTCTAATTTGTCTAGCTTTAAACTTTTTTTTTTAATGTAATTCGCATTAACTTTCTAAGTTATTGTATTTTTTTTTGATAAGCAGGGCTTCATTTGTTAATCGTTTTCTACCTGAATATAGAATTAAATTTGGTTTAATATTTGAAATTATATACAAACATCCGCCATACTGTATACAGTTGTATTATATTAGGGAGAAGAACTCTATAAGCACTCAGCTTTCGTTCTAATCCCAAGATTGTATTGTATATTATATATATGTATGTATGTTACAATTTAAAAACGAATAAAATATGTTTAAACCAACTGTTGTTACTCCCATTTTACTGGCTGCGTCCTTCCAAAGTAGGTACTCTTTACAAAGAAAGAATTGCTCTTTTGCTTTAAAAGTTGGCACCAATTGAGAAGAGGGGCGGGGTGGGGAGGGAGCAAAAATGGTAATTCTCACCAAGGTTTGTGCATTTAGCACAAGTGTCAGTCTGAAACATAAACTGCATAGACATACAGGTATGATAAAATGATAATTGAGCCGCGACACGAGAAAACCAACAAAATGGTTGTGCGCCCAGCGCAGATTCAGATCAGCCTGGGCATCGGCCCAGCCTGATCAGACTCTTCGCTAAGCGCTTAAAGGGTAGCTTAGGGTCTAAGCTACCTTCATGCGGACAGCGAAGACTCTGATCAGACTGGGCGGATGCCCAGGCTGATCAGGCTGATCTGAGTCTGCGCTGGGCGCACAACCACTTTGTTGGTTTTCTCGTGTCGCAGCTCATATTTCATTTTATACACAGAGTTTGAAATGTAACATGTTTACGGCAAGGCTGCTGCAAGCGAACTACCGAGCTCTGTTTTCTCAAACGTATTTATTAGAATGGGAGACATGGCATGACCGTGTGTGACGTAAATCGTTTCGGTGCAAATTATAGTTTTTAGATAGCCAGATGTATGCCTGGTAACTGCACTGCTCGGGCTTATCCAGGTAATAATGCAGAACGTGCCCATTGTAGCTCTGCAAAAGCTGGCGGTAGCGGGCGTGTTCAGTGCTAATTCATTACTAGTCATGAATACACTGTGTGAAAACAGCCTCGGATCCAAGGGGTGGGTTTTTGAGCCCCGCCACCTGGGCCTGATAAAATCAAAATGTATGTTGTGACATCTCATTCCAATCAGATATCAAAACATATATTTCAAGGCAAAAGAAGACATTAGCGAAAATTCTCATCAAATTAATCCCTTATTATATAATATATTTTCAAGCCCCCCCCCCTTCCCCGCACCCCACCCCCACACACAGGACTTATAGCACATGTGGCCAGGTGCGACTCTGACTGGCATGCTCAAATGCGCAGCTTGACCGTTTGCATCGAATATTTAATAGATCAAAGCGAACAGCGAAGGTAAGCAGATTGCTCGGATTCGCTGACTGATCGGCGACTTAAGCTGTATGGATACACCAGGGGCCGTAATTATGAAATGACTTAAGTGGTTGCTATGCTGTTGCTAAGGCTTAATTTCTATAAAGGAGATTTCCTACAACTACGAAATTTGCTCTGGAGGAACAGTTTTTTCAGACTGCTCCTCCAGAGCAAATTTCATAGTGTAGGGAATCTCCTCCAAAGAAATTTAGCCTTAGCAACAGCATAGCAACCACTTAAGTCGTTTTATAAATACGGCCCCAGGGAAAGCAACTCTACTATTTGAAATTTGTGTCTCCCTTGTTATCAGGGGTCAACTCATAAAGAAGAATTTGCTCATATAAGAGCAAATTCTTTTTTTATGGAGTAGACTCTTTTTTGGAAGAGTTTCATTGTCCCGGAGAGCAATCAGGAAGTCACAGAAGTTGTCACCCTTTGAAAACGTGGCGGTAAAGCATAAAGTTGAGCCCGTACACCTTAATACTTCGTTGTTCGTACATAATAATAGACAGCTTTATCCTACCAAAACTATTGTAGGCTACATTACTTCATTTCAGCACTTGTTCCTGGTAATCACACGAAGCACTTGCTACGCAGCCCCTTTGACCCATGACGAAAGCGATCACGTTCATGGCACCGTTGGTATAACGGAAATGGAAGTAAGTTTATGTTTCATGTAACCAACACGTTTATGCGAAATATTTTGAAATTCCATATACCACTTTTCATAATTACTGTTTAACAATTACTATCTGCTGATGTATAGTATATGCTTTAGGTATATAGCATTGAGATAAGTGCTGCACAGACTAAACTGATGAAAACAGTACTAATGACATCCTAAGGGATGGCGAGGTGAAATATCTACTCCATTTCAAGTATTACAGGGAGTCCGACAGGGCGGAGTTTTAAGTGCGGATCTGTACAAGGTATACTCAAATGAACTTTTAGATGAATTTACACTTTCTTCTCATGGCGCAAAGATTGGAACTATAGCTATTCCGAGTCCTGCTTGTGCAGACGATGTTGTATTGCTAAGTGACTCACTTGGAATTGCTGGAAATTACAGTAACAAACGGTATAAGATACAAGCTAAAAAGACAGTTGTTTTACCAGTCACGCATAAGAAAAAGACTAAAGTTACACACTCTTGGTCTGTAAATGGAGAGGAATTGCCAGTAGTTGAATCTACCGTACATCTAGGAATTATAAGGGCGAAATCCCAAGAGGACACTGTAAAAGAAACTGTTAATGAAAACATCAAAAAGAGTAGGCGGACCTTGTACAGTCTTCTCTCTGCTGGACTTCATGGTGAAAATGGACTAGATCCAGCTACAAGTATTCATATCATGAAAACATGCGTATTACCTGTTTTGACTTATGGACTTGATATTCTTTTACCTGAGAATAGACAGTTAGATATTTTAGAAAAGTTCTTACGGAAATATCTCAAGATGATTTTATCAATTCCTGTGAACACTCCAGATCCGGCAGTGTATATTCTAATCGGGAATACTCCCAGTAGAGGCTCAAATCCACATCAAGACTTTAACTTTTGTGAATAGCATTTGTATGCAAGACGATAGTAGTGTTAAAAAACAGTTAGCCTGCAGTCAACTCAATGTAAAAAGTAACAACAGTAATAGCTGGTTTATAAGAGCTGATAGGTTCCTTATGAAATATGGACTACCGAACTTTCAAACGCTAATAGCTCAACCTTATTCAAAGGTTGCATAGAAAACTCAAGTGTATAAAGCTGTTTTAACTGCTTACTGGAAATGTCAAATCGTTATACATACCCAGATGTATAGACAATTAGAGTACCTAAATTTAGACTATTTCATACCTGGAGTGGTGCTGTACACCCTGTGGTTTATACCAAGGATGCCAATGTAAGGGACTCTAAAATATTATCTGTTAAAACTAAACTGGCAGTTGGATCTTTCATCCTTCAAACAAACCGAGCAAAGTTCAACAATTCAGAAGTGTCAAAATTATGTCTATTATGTCATGAAGCGGATGAAACTATTGAACATTTCATATTAACCTGTCATATTCTGGACTCAGTGAGAACAGAAATATTAAGTGATATAAGTGACATCTCGGAAAGTATTTATAATAAACAATTGTCAGAATTTTCATCGGATGAGCAACTTAGGATAATCCTTGGCTCAAGTTTTCTACAAAATCAGTCCTGCCAGACAAATGAAGATATATTTCTACAAGAACATCATACTAGAAGGCTCTGTTTTGCGCTAAGCACAGAAAGGCATAAATATTCATTGACACACAAAATCAAAGCTGATAAGAAGAACAGAAAATGCAAGGGTGGTCGCACATAGAGGTTACAGTTACTGTCTTGAGAAGCTGCTTTTATACCTGTTTATACAAGAACTGAAAATAGTTTACAACTACAAACTGTATATACGTTTTAATGGATGTATCATTACCACTCTTAACGTGAAAACTTTTATGGAATACTGTTTTTCTCCAAGAGGTTCCTCAACACTGAGGGGAAAGACAACAACAAGAACAAGATGGCATGTGTGTTAAAATATACTGCTCACAAAAAGTAAGGGATATATAGACATTTAAGAAAGCAGAATTAAGAAAAATAAGTAGATGAACATAAACTATTATAATTCATAAAACAAATATTCATAGACACCTTCAGTATGCATTTCGATACGTTTAAATTGGAAGTAGACAAAGGTTCGACACCTAAATTTCACACGAGTTCTGTGAATATTTAAATTCTTCATAATTTTATAAATTGAGGACATCCCCAAAACTTACCAAAGGGGATGTCCTCAATTTATAAAATTATGAAGAATTTAAATACAGTCAAACCTGCTCATGGGGTCACCTCTATTAAGGGGTCACCTGTCTTAAGCAGCCACATTTTCTGGGTCCCTTGAACCAAAATACAGTGCAAATGAACCTGTATTAAGGGGTCACCTGTCTTAAGCAGCCATTTTTTGTCCTTCCCTTGGGTGACCCCTTAAGACAGGTTTGACTGTATTCACAGAACTTGAGGGTCCAAAGGAACTTTTTTCGCCGAAATTGAGGTGTTGACCCCATAGTCTTTTATGTGTTACTATAGGTCACATGATCTGCTTTGACTGTTTCTATTTTAGCTGAATATTGACACCAGAATAGTGCTCTATTAATAAACAATAATAATCTAACCCAGCCATTATCACCAAATGCTTGTACTCGCTTCTATGTCAAAATATTCCCTACTTTTTGTGAGCAGTATAGTTTCAAATATCTCCGAGCGATTGTGTCAGATGTTTCAAAGCAGATATTCTCTAAAAAATTGCACAAGCCACTGCGGCTGTTGCAAATATTAGGCAAAAAGTATATATACTGAAAGGATTTAAAAACTTCCACCCATTAATTTTGAATATCTCAAAGATAAATGTAGCTACGTCCACCGAAATTTTACAACATATAAATTCTGTTATACCTGATAATATCAATATACCGAATTTGAAATCATTCAACCGAATCGGTTTGGAATAAGCACGTGTTCCTCGTGTGCTTAGAACCGTTTACATACGGAGTTATAGCTTTATGTATACAGTTTTCTGATGAAACGTTTCTCTCACAATATCAAATTGAATTTTAAAAGTTTGAACGCGGTATGTGGCTTCGTTTGGCCTACCGCGCCTAAATATTGCAAACAGGTGCAGAGTTTTGGGCCAGATAAATGCTAAACTTTCAAAAAGTGACGTCGCGAGACAATTTTATGTGTTAATTACCGCAATTGAAATTTCTGACGACGTGCATGGGTTACAGGAAGCTCAAAAGACCGTCAGAAAAGCACGTAACCGAGACGAAACCCAGAGATCATGACGTTAACTTACGTCGACGCCGTCTCAGTCATAGGCTTTGCGCGACAGCATCATCCGCAATGATACTTGCAAGTCAATGTGGATGACCTCACAATATTAAGACAGTAGGAAATGGTCAAAAAGAGTGTTGAATAAGATAACGCCGTCATCGCCTTTTTCATTTCAGTGACGTAACGCTCTATTACTGACGTCATTAAGTAATTGATACAAATAAACTGCGTCATCGTTAAATTTGATAAGTTTTAAGCATGTTGTCGTTAAATATTAAACAGTGTCATGAGTGAACAGATCAGCAGCCAGCAATAAAAAGTGGAAGTTTTTAAATCCTTTCAGTATATGTTGAATATAAAACTGCTGCGCTTTCACTATCCATCCTTCTATATGCTTGAGAAACGTGAACAGCAGGGTTCGAGGAAACCACGAACTCATGATCATGTTTAGACAAAATATCTGTGACGGTGAGGCCACATCTGAAGGTCTACTGACTTAATATGGGCAATCTTAGCGTGGCCGAGTCGTAAATGACCCCGAATGACGAGGTCATAAGCGGCTTCGCTTCCTTAAACAAAGCCGTTACATATTCACTTCATTCCCTCCTCCTAATGTGACTGAAATACGGTACGTAAAACCGCCAAAACATCAGCCATCCATGTTTGTGGTGTTAAAACCTGTCAGGGGCCCACTTGTAGACTGCTCATGTCGAGACTAGACTGTACGTTATGTGCCGTTTGCAAAGGCAAACATTGGCTACATCTGAAAACGTGGACTGTGCATATATACGCGCTGCTCTGGGCATGCGCTCTTTCGATTTTTCCTGTATATGTTTACTCTCCATGCGGCTCGAAAATACGAGATCAGGTAAGCGTTTAAAATTGTTCGGGTTCGGAATGTATAACTAGCATCTTACAACGCTGAAAAATCATCGTATGACTGTCGATATAACGTCAAGTTGAAACAACGTCGTATAACAATTGAACCGCGTCACGAGAACAACAGCAAAGTGGCATGTGCGCCCAGTCAAGACTCATATCAGCCTTGGCTTCCACCCAGTCTGATCAAAATCTTAGCTGTATTTTAGCTGAAGATCTAAGCTACCTTCATGCGGACAGCGAAGACTAAGCAGACTGGGCGGATGCTTAGACTGATCTGAGTCTTTGCTGGGCGCGCATGCCATTTTGTTGGTTTTGTCGTGTCGCAGCTAAATTGATACAACGTCACGTGATGGTTAGCCATACGACATTGTTTCAACGCTGTGGCACTCTTTCAAATTAATTTACACATTTAGCTTTTGTCTTTATCTTTTAGATAACCATGATGAAGGACTGGCTGGGCAAGGTTCCAGAGACACGAGTCTATCATGATGACATACACTTCCCCACCAAAGTTTTGTCCCACTGCAGAGGGCGTGACGTCTACCTATTGGAGCGTAACGTCACTACCACTGTTGGCTCAACAAGAATCCCTCCGGCCTCCGCAACCTCAGTGCGACCCGTTGGATAGACTGTTGAAATCTTCTCAGTTGACTTGAAGCACGTGAAAAGAATTCTTCGGGCATGTGCGAACAACTCAACTTAGATCTTTTTCCAGCGTCTTTCCAGCGTGTCCACCATAACACAGTAGAAACGGGGAAATTCTGTGGCTCCCAACAAACCCCTATATTTCAATTTTTGTTATGATGGAAGGGTGTACCATGTAACCAGCCGGTGATTTTGTTTTCCAATATATTTTTATTTCTATCTATTTATTATTTTTTGCAAAGGTAGATAAAGAAATTATGGTTTATTTACCCCAGGTAACCCCATTTCTCTTCTTTATTATGGCGAAAAGGTAGAACTTAGTTATAGAAAGCTTTGCCTCTGCTTGATTATGTATTACTGATGCACAAAAGTATGATTGTGGCCAGGCTGCAAATGTGCGCATGCTGATCTTAAATTACGTTGTTCGCTCATGTCCTGAGAACTATTTTCTCGTGTTCAGGTGGTTTATAATTACAGAATAATAATGAAAAAACAAATAGATAAAAACAGAGTGTCTAGTCAATGTTTTCTTGTTTTCCTTTCCTGAAGGTAAGAACCCTGAAAAAACAAGTTCCTGTGTTCATATTTTTGTGTGAAAAGGTACACTTTTAGGGTCAATAAGTCTGTCATTTTTATTTAAGTATCCCTTCTAAATAGGGACCAACAAAAATGGAAATAATTTACCTAATACCTATTACCTATATTTACCTATTAATTCTCTTAGTACCATTTTTTTCCTTTAAAGGCCCCCTACCCCTTCTCGGAAGAGTTTCATCGTCCAGGAAAACAAACAGGAAGTTACGAAAATGGCCTGCCTTTGAAAACATTATGGCATACCATCCAATTTAACTACATATCTGATCCATAGAGCAGAGGAATATGTTTTCCTTCCGAATATGTTTCAGCGCAAAAAAGATAGAGCTTGTGTCCCCAAGTACAGGCGTTTATAAACATACGTAATACAAAGTTGAAGTTGCCTTTTATTATATATTATGTATTCTCACTTTTCCCGAAATATGTGCCTTCACGGGGAAAATACTTATCGAACGTTTGCGTTTAAGTAATTATACAAGGTCAAAAACTAAAATGTTGATATATAATCACTGTTATCAAACGTACGGCTACACAGACAGCTAACTACATGTTATAGTCAACTACGAAAATGAAAAGTAGATAAAATTCCAAAGCAGGGCTGGTTAAAATCTGTGTTTGTATATTAAGATGGATTTATTAGGCATGCTACTTTGCAACTTGTTTTTAGAAAGTAGTGTTAACTTTACATCGATTCTTTAATCAGAAGCGTTTTCAAACAAGTGTACCATTAAACTTCGTAGCCAGAGCAAGAGCTTTACTTGACACTCAAAACATGCTGTTCTGCAGAGACATTGCTAACTTGTCACTCAAAATTCTAGATATTCCATAATAGACACTTTGCTTTGGACATTCTCACAGGGTATAATCGATTCCGCTAATTTTCGCTTCCTGCAGAGACTGTACATCATATATGGCTTCCGCCGAGACTGTCCGCGAACTCTTGCTTCCTGCCGAGACTTCTGAACATGATAAAGGCTTCCTGCAGAGACTGTCCGCGTGATTCTGCTTCCTGCCGAGGCTCTCGGCAGGAAGCAGAATCACGCGGACAGTCTCGACAGGAAGCCATTTTTCGAGGACAGTAGTCTCTGCAGGAAGCAAGAGTTCGCGGACAGTCTCGGCGGATGCCAAATTTGACGGACAGTCTCTGCAGGAAGCGAAAATTGGCGGAATTGATTATACCCTGTGATTCTGCGGCAGCCGCAATTGACATTGATTTGCAGCCTTTGACACCTTAATGTCAATCTGCAGTCTAGTACACCAGTTCTATTTTTATTGCATTTTATCCGATAACAGGATAATTTCTTTGCTTATGTGCTGTTTACAAAGTTTAACTTGAAATTTCATTCTGGTCCCCTAGCATCTGTTATGGCCACAAAATCAAATGGATAAGGATGAAAGCTGCTAACAAATGTCGACGTTGTCTATTTTAAAGAATTGCTTAATTGAAGTGACACTATGAAAACGCCGCACTGCGGAAAGTTTGCCTATAAAAAGTAGAACTGATGGGAATTCTGTCAGCGAAGAAAGGGGATAATTTTGCGGGAAAAAGTTAAACTACTCCTCTAGATAAAGTAAATCTCTCTATAACATTAATTTGAGCCGCGACACGAGAAACCAAACAAAGTGGCGTGTGCGCCCAGGGAAGACTCGGATCAGCTTTGGCAGCCGCCAAGTCTTATCAGAGTCTTCGCTATGCGCTTAAAGTGTAGCTAAGGGTCTAAGCTAGCTCCATGCGGGCATCGAAGATTCTGATCAGACCGGGCGGATGCCCAGGCTGATCTGAGTCTTCGCTGAGCGCGAATGCCACTTTGTTGTTTTGGACGTGTCGCGGCTCATTTAGATTTTATCTATCTCTCTTTATTAACCATCCCTCGTTTAAACAATAGATTGATAATGTGCATCAACTGAATCCTGGACGATAACTAACGTACCTATCTTTCTTGCAAGTTACATTGATCGCGTCTTGCAAAAATACTTTTAAAACGTCTGCAAAGTGCACATGTCTACTCCTGTTTTCCCTGCTCTGGGCATGTGCAATCTGCATATTTAATGCTGCATGTCCCTGTTATTGTTATTGCAAATTGTAAATGATCCGATCAGACTGCACTGGCATGCGCTATCTAGTCAGATCTTGCACAGTTTACATCGGTGCGAAGACACGCTTTCTCAAGATGCGGCCCTCATAATTGTCGCATGTTTGTCATTAATAATTTAAATTTGACAAATTATGACAGACTTTTCACATTATTTAAAATTAATTAGGTGTTTCTGTGTGTTAAGGACCTACTGTGAAAGAAAGTTGATAAAAAATAATAGGATCTCACGGAGTATTTATCAAAATACGTGTTGTTTACCAGTTCACAGAGGGAATTATTACGGACATTTGTCTCTGAACGTGTCTGTCTTGTTTTAATATGCAGCTGATAATACTCATTGAATCCTCTTAAAATATAATACATAATGAAGTACATATTTATATGCCTCATGCTGGTTAGTTTTCATATCGTGCATGGGGTTTCTATGTATAGAAGTTGTAAAGATGTTTTAAACAGTAAAGGGACGAATGCAACAGACGGAGAATATGTCATTTACCTCGAAAATAAAATTGGGGTGGAAATATATTGTCACGGTAAGTTCTTTTCTAGATCATGGACTAGGCTCACTTTGAAGCAATACAAAATACAGTACAATACAATTACAAACAATGCTGTAGGTCTTTTAAGGAGTTGATGATAGGGTTACCAGGGGCGTAACTAGGGGCAATTTCATAGTACGCACAACCATGTGTTATTCTCTACTTCTTGAAGGGAAAGCTAGTATTTCAGCCACTTTGGTAATTGGTATTGAAATCTTGTCTAATTTATAAATTTTCAGCATGCAAATATGCAGGTGCGTTTTGAAATTTTGTAAATTTTGACAAAATTTCAATACGCACTTGCGTATTTGCCGTATAGGTAGCTACGCCTTTGAGTTACTCAGTTGCAATAAAAGGCTGAAAAGCTGACGACGGAATTAAGGCAGTCTTTACTCTATCAGCTTTTTAGTACTGTAACCGACAACCTACGTCATCCGAATGGCACGTGTTTTCGAAGTCAGTCCATTTTGTATGGTCGAGTGTTCGCTATCTTACTGTGAAATATTGTCCTGTTTTCAAACTTTCCGAAAAGACACGAAGTCCAACCAATTCTTAGCAGCAGAACAATCTTCCTATATAAAAGCTTCCGATTTTTGTTGATTTTGCAAACACATTGACCAAACATATTTTCACCTTATAACGTAATGTATTCATGAGCCGCGACACGACAATATCAACAGAGTGGCATGTGCACCAAGTGAAGTGGCATGTGCACCCAGCGCAGACTCAGTTCAGCCTGGGTATCTGCCCAGTCTGATCAGAGCCTTCGGTGTGTGCATGGAAGTAGCTTAGACCCTTAGCTGCCCTTTAAGCACAGAGCAAAGATTCTGATCACCAAAGAGCTGAATGACGTAGGTTGTAATATATAGATGCTTCTAGACAGCAGTGACCTAATAAGGAACGCTCTTATAAACTATACAGTCCGAGGCTTCCTTGTATATTGCATGTTTTGCTCTTTTAAAGATTATTCATACTGGTCATAGTGTCGTATCTCAGGCTTGAAGTCTAAACGCAATGAACAGTATTCTGCATGCCCATAAAACAATGATCATGGTGAATCCAAAAGAAGATAGATTGACATAATTTTGGACTGTTGTGTTATATCAAAAACTATATCTCTTATTCGTCAGTTGGTCGCACACATACGGTACCGAACACACTCATGGAGGGACTGACACTGGTTCGGTATACCGTAAAATGTAACGTTCGACTTGAGCAAACAGAACGTTTTGAATTATACATTTACGGCAAAAGTTTGGGAAAGGGCTTACAAGAGAGGCTAAAAAGGAAGGAAGGCAACAATTAATTCTTTACGAATTAAATGGATCTCCTGCTGTTTTCCGTTTTAATTTGCGCATAAACATTGGTGTCTCAAAATACCTTGTAAAAATGAAATGTTTAGTATAATTTCCCCTTTATGTAAAACTATCTGAACAACGGAGGTCTTGAAATTGTATTTCCGGGCCCTTAGACTTTGTTATGAGTGTATGGTTGATGTTTTATTAATTTTTTTCCTTCGGGTTCACTGCACCTATTTTAAAGGCAGGGAATCATATGAGCTTCCTTGGATTTTTAATACCTGTATTCGGACTGAACGGGTTAGAATATTGTTCATCATTTCCTTAATCCTCAATGCAATTTCATGCGATAAAGTGCAGATATCTCGCCTCGTCGTTTTTTTTGAGGCAAAAAAGTGTTTAAATGCTACGCGCTGTAGTTTTCCAAATTGCCGTAAGCAAAGACTGTCTGACCCCAGCAGGCACATGACGTCAAAATGACGACATACTGACGTCGATGCGACGTCATTACGTCGCATCAACGTCAGTACGACGTCATTTCAACGTCATGTGCCTGCTGGGACTTTGCTCGAGGTCGTGTGCGAAAATATATCGTGCATTGAAACGTCTCCTAGATAATGTCTTGATACAAAAACCGAAGAGGTATCTGCTCTTTACCGCATGAAAATGCATTGAGTGATCAATTTTTACCCGTGCTGTCCGAATATAGGCACTAAATAACAGGTAAGTCACGGATTTCCCACCGTGATTCGTGTAACTAAAACGCAGCAACCGTTTAAGGCTCGCTGGTGAAGCGGGGGTAGGGGTGCGTATGCAGCCTTCCAAAGGACATTGTTGACGTACCGAATGTTTCAATAAAACAGAAATAACGGTTTCTTTTCTGGTGAGTCTTTTTTTGTTCTATAATGTTTATTTGTATATCTAAAATATATCAAAAAGAAAATTATTTCAGATTTCAAGTCTGGTCAACCTCAGGAATTCCTTACGTTAAAAGCAGAGAGAAGTTCTAATTTTGCATCTTACTATGATAACCTGGGTAAGTAATGTAGTCCTATATATTTCTGTTTCTAAATTAAATGAAAACACTTTCAGAGGTTGTTGTGGTTTCTTTTCTCATAACGATATTCACCAGGTGGCTCAGCGGAACGTATACATAGTTGCACACACCTGGCACCGTTCGTCCCGTCCATTACTTCAGAGGAAGTAAAGGAAGTAACTCTGCCATTTTTATCCTCCTTTCTCAGTGGAGGGAGTGTGTGTGTGTGTGTGTGTGTGGGGGGGGGGAACTCTTAAAGGATTGGTTGGTTGGTTGTTTTGGGTTTAACGGCCTTCCGCCTTATACCTGATTGTTACCATAAAATCTACAGTTTTTTGTTTGACAGCGTATGGCTTTCTTCCTGATAGTGGCTCTCTTTTGAAAAGAGAGAAGAATGGTTTTTGAATTAAAGCACTCTTTCTTTCCGGTCTATCCATTCACTTAAATACAGACACATCTTTTCACCGTTTTATAGGCTTAGGAATGGCGTAAGCGTACGCAAGGCTTTCACTCAAAAGTGGTTTATTCTTGAAGGAATTTCATCCTTTTGGAACAAATTATGGTCCGTAATGAACATGACGAAGGGAATTGTTTTTCTGAAATTCTATTCATTTGCCTTTATCTCTATCAGGATCAACCGAAGCGTGTGCAGATTTATTTCCACAACAGAATTATTCAATGAGAGGGAGAACCGAGTTTACGAAGTTAAGACTGAACACAAGATTATTGGTTATTGATACTAATGATTTTACCTTTACCAAACAAATAGGGCCAAATAAGATAAGGTAAGTATTTCTGTTTACCATATCTACAACCACCAGCGCTTGTAGTTATATGCTATTGCCCACGTGAAGTGACCTGGCAGGGCGGAGCTATCGATTTGGTTCAATGCATTATGAAATAGGTAAAGCAACATTTTCGTAACCAATCGGAAAGACATTCGTAAGTACTCGTTAATCATCGCGTATCATGCATGAATTTTAACTGTTAGCTATATCTCACAAATGAGTAAAGACTCATTGGTGTATTGGACCTCTGCTAGACGTGCTAACGTTTTTTTTGTATCTTATAAGGGTCCAAGGTTCGAATATACCTAAAATTATAAAGTTTTTTTATTCTTTCTTTTTAAGTTTTCAGGTAACAAATGATTATTTTGCCTGACAGAAATTTCCGTTTAGTTTGATTACTCCATATACTTTATGCTCATAATAAAAAAGGAAAATCTTCAGAGGTTTTGTTTGTCTGATTATGCCCAGAAATGTGTACGAGAGCATTTGGTAGATTATGGTATTTTATACTAGAGAAAAGTGATATGCATGCACAAGCAAACGATGGGTGAATGAATAATTTCTGATTTGGTATTCACTTTTCAGTTTCAGGGTGTCTATAAATGCAGACATGTCGAACTCTAACACTTTGAATTATCTCGAGCGAAAGAAATTACTGGAAATGTCTTTTCTCCTAAAATGAAATGATTAAAACAAATAAATATGAAAAGAAAATAAAGTTTGAAAATGAAAAAAAAAAAAAAAAAAAAAATGAGAGAAAAAAAATTATTCTCATGCTAGATTTGAACCTTAGAATCGTAGCACTGAGTGTCTTTGCAATCTGACTACAGATACACTACACCACGGCGCTTTGTATATGATTTGGTTAAAATACTGTTATTACTTATAACAAGAAAGGCGAGGATTAACGAAGTCGTACGGATATTTTTCCGATTGTTGGCGAAAATAGGAATTACCTGTTTGACAATGCACTGATCCATAACGCTAGCTCCGCCCTGCCAGGTCACTTCACGAGGGCAATATTACATGTAAATATATAAGGAATGAATGTTATTTTTTTAACGTTTACTGAAGTATAAACTACATCGGGTCACGAGCAAAGTAAGTGAAACCCGAAGGGGTTTATGTAAACTTTGCTCGAGACCCGATGTAGTTTATACTTCAGTAAACGTTTAAAAAATAGCATTCATTCCTTATATTTATATTATTAAACGATGCGTTTGATCAATAAAAAGATAAACAAAAATAAGAAATACATATATAAGAATCGTTTTAAAAACATTATCGCCGAATTTTGCAATAGTTTGGAACAGCCGCATTGTCACTGCCTACCAGTAAATTCCACCTCCTGCTGTAGGTTTCACGTGCAAGTAGGTGTAGCGAGCTGTCACTCAATGTTTACTAGCCATTCAAGTACATGGCGTTGTAGACTTCACGTGCTAGTTCGTGAGATGAGCTGTCACTCTGAAGCACGTAGCACAATGTAATTATTGACTTGTAGACTTCACGTGCTAGTTCGTGAGATGAGCTGTCACTCTGAAGCACGTAGCACAATGTAATTATTGACTTTTAAACAACATTGACTCCCGCATCACTTAAGCTCTGCACTGACAATGTAAATATATTTCAATATTTACATTCATGGTGTTTTAACTGAAAAGCCCTATAGTAAACCATGGGAACGTAATGTAATTTACATTCCAATAATTACATTGAGACACGCGACGTCAATGACGTCAAAATAATTAAAAGCTCTGTACAAACTAATTTGACGTCGGTAACGTCATGACATCATGCATGCCGTTCTGCTGTTAGCAGAAGAAACTGCGTGTTTTACTGCTCCAATTTTAGCGCTCATATAAGATTTTTCATGAAAGATTTGGTTGAATGTAAATATAAACAATGAACTTAATTTTTCTGATGATTATCGAAGTGTAAACTACATTGGGTCACGTGCAAAGTTTTCTGTATTCATTCACTTTGCACGTGACCCAATGTAGTTTACACTTCGATAAACCTCAGAAGAATGAAATTCATTCCTTTAATGATGCCGCTAAACATCCAGGCTATGAGCTATTTTTATAAAATGACCTATAGACTGCGTTAAGTTTAAAGGGTTTTGAGTTGTTGTGTTTTTAGCATAGGTTCGAGCGCCTGTGGTACAACTGAGAAATACTTCAATCGAGCTGCCTGTGGTCCCTTAAAGTCTCCATAGTGCTATCTGTGATAAAAGCGTCTAAAACACAAATCATTATGGAAAGGGGTTCATACTTCACGTTTGGTGATAAAATATGGGTTGATGTGCTTATATTGAGCTACATAACTGCATGGTGAAAAGTATAGGGAACGTGGTTTTGAAAAAATGAAAAGTCGCTTAACAAAAGATCATTTCACTTTCTGGTTTCCCGTCAAGCAATGCAGTACAAACTATAGCGGCACGATGAATCGGACCTCAAGCATATACATTTTATTTTTACCATTTTATTTAAGTTATTTATATCGAAAATTGTGCTTGACTATTTCAGCTATGGAAGAGCGGGTGACAAGTTTTCAAGTTCTCCACTCTGTGAGCCAATGGGAACATTTTCGATAGATCTGAGAGAGACACCATTTTCTCTGGTTCCGGATACCAAGTGGGCATGGGTGGGGAACTACACAAGAGGAAACGTGATCGACGGCCACGCTACTGTTAAGAACAAAAGTAATGTATCAAATTCCATTTTAATCAAACAGTTTCTTACCTTTGCAAACAGTACAGATTTAGATGTAACAATCTTCTCTGTGTTGCAGTCAGTGATATATTTATTAAATTATCAATATTTGAATAGCTGTATTGTCTATATTTCAAAGTGAAAGAATTTAACAGTAACAGTAGAAAGCTACAACAATAAACGAGCAAATGAAAGTTTATCGGGAACATTGTGCTGGGTTTGGGAGTCGAAGGGCAAGAGCTTGTGACGGATATCCAAGGTTTCAAAATATATGTCCTGTAGCCCTTTAACTATGTTAGGAAAGCCCTTCAGATGCCTTCAACTTCCAAATGTTATCTACCCATTTCTTAAGATAACTTGCCTTGTAGGAAACAAGGTTTTAATTGTTAAATCGCCATATTCGCAATGCTGCTACGTTTTTCTTTTGCCTGTTTTTGCGCGCCTGTTCAAATCAGGCGACGTAAAACAAAATTGTTGCGGACAAAGAAAATCACTATCAACACGCTAAACAGTCAGCCTCTTTCCTTTACATCTAATCAAAACACATCTATAGTTATTCGTAAAACATAATGTAACGTAGTTCAGCGGCAGTAGTCAACAAATACAAAGCAGTCACTTAATTTAGGTATCGACGCTAATATGTTTGTCTGCGCTAACCTTATAATATCACGTGACACTGGATCATGTGCGTAAAAAGGTTCTAATATATTGATCGGACAATTGACTTATATATTTTCGCTTTAATTTAGCTTATTTGGGTTGTTGGCAAAATGGACCGAGAGCCTTTCGGGGACCCTCAACTTACGATACCACAGGGATGACGCAGCAGGCATGTGTCAAGAAATGTAGGGGCTATGGTATCAAACTGGCGGGACTTGAGGTAAGTGATGACAAGTAATGATAACGATAATAATAGCAGAAATTGTTCATTTTATTACCATTATATAACATTATAGTATTATTATACCACACTTACCAGAAAATGGCAACTTTAGCATGAAATATTTCTTAATGACCAAGGTCTACACTGATAAAGGTGGTATAAAATAAATATATAATTGTTTGTCCACTTGTAAAGGAGATGATCCACTCGCTAAAACTCGTGGATTATCTCTTCGTACAGACGGACAAACCATGGTGTAACTATTAGCTGTGGATTATCTCGTCGTACAAGCGGACAAACCATGGTATAACTATTACATAGCCTGAACTATGTCATCAATAACCTACACCAGTGACGACTTGTACAAGTGACTAGCCTTAAGCGGAAGGATCACCTATACCAGTGACGACTTGTACAAGTGACTGAATGGTTTTAAACTTACCTATACAAACTCGTCACATGTTAATGTAAATATATTGAACACACTGTGAAACACTGTCATATTTAGGGGCCATATGGGATTTTCCAGGGGTTATATGTGACGTTCCAGCGGCAAAGTCCTATAGTCGTCGGTGTACAAAAGATTATCTACCTGATTAGTTACAAATATGGTTAGAAACGAAAGCAGCCAATCAGTGTGCTTTATTTTGAGTTTGAGATTATTCTTAAGTTTTATAACCTCGAACCCTGGTTACAAAGTATTGCTAGAAACGAGGCTATAGGCACAAACAATACTTATTTTGTCGTTTATCGATAAGAGCAAGTAGCACAGCATATGTGTGATAAGCTCTTGTAAAAGTTGATGCAATAAGAAAGGTTTTATCTACAAAGAAAGATACAAACAACCTTATACAATTTTCTTTGTTACTACGTTTCTAATCATACACGCTTTATTACAATATTGACGAAACACGAAAGCGTGTCCGTCTTATACATGAAATATGAGTCGCATCGTTGCGTGTTCTTTTCTATATACCCATCGTTTTATGGCCCTGTTATGTCATTATCTAGGTGAGACCGGGTGTTTCCTTTGATGAAACATCATTTTCACAGAACTGTTGCATACATGTAACAAGATTTTAGCACCCAATAAACAACAATATGTATCTTTAAGATGTATGGGTACACCTCATGTTTTTTATGCAATTTTACAAAAAAAAGAAAAGAAAAAAAAAAGATAAAATATTTTTGACTTTTTATTTGCCTATCTAGGTGCGGTGCTGAAATCCTTCAAAAATGAGCTCTTCTCTTGAAGGAAAGAATTTGCTCCTACGGGAGCAAATTCTTTTCGTTAAGAGTCAATCTCCATTGGGCAAGGAGACAAGAAAGGAAACGGTTGAGAAGATTCTCTTTAAAGTTTACCCATTAACCCCAATGCTTATCTGTAGTACATATTTTTTTGTAGTCCGGTTCTATTTGTCGCTGCCCCCTCAACTACGATACCATCGGTCCCGCCAGTGAGGATAGCTGCGACAAACCCTGCACTGGGGACCCGAACCAGATTTGTGGTGGATCATCCTCCGTTAGTGTGTATAGTACTGGTATGTAACTTGTGTAAATTTGGGCTGTTTTTATAAAAATATTAGACACAATACAATTACTAACGATTTAAACTAGTGACTGGAGACCGGTAGCGGCAATATTAGATGTGCAGTTTCGTCTTTGCTGCGTCATAGATTTCGGAAATTTTCAAAGAAACAAAAAAAACAAAACAAAAAAAGACAGCCACGAATCGCGCAACCAAGGAAGCACAATACAAACAACTTCCTCCATTTACGTTCATACCCAAGTCGGTTCTGTTCCGGCGGACTGTGACTTTTGACATCTCATAGTAGTCTCACTTTGGTGTATATACTTAATGCGCCCACACTATAAAAATGCGACGAAGACTTTAGTCTTACAACAGAAAAAGATGGTTTAAAGATTAAGTTCAAATAAAGATTTTGGAAAACACATAATTCATCAGTCACACTGTGCACAAGTGCCATCGTACAAGTGCTTAAGATAACTTACGCAAAATTTTCATTGTTTTTATCAGATGTGGGTCAAAATTTCCAAGGTCGATGTGGTGGTTACCCTGGATACTGCTTCCCGACGACGTCGGCAAACCCGAATGTGGAGAGACTACAACTACGAATAGCCGACGGTCACAAATGTTTTGACACGTACGTACAATCTATAAGTGTATAGCTACTGTCACAGTGTTTTCTGCCGGAAAATAGCTATGATGTTTTTCATAGTCAAATCTTGCCCCGAAAATGGCTATTCAATAGAATTTCCACCCGGCAATATAAGAAAACAGCATGGCAAAACACGTAAAGTAGATTTTACCCTCCGGAAACACGTAAAGTAGATTTCCCGAGGAAAAATCTACTTTACGTGTTTCTGTAAAGCCTTGTCTTTCCCATGTAGTGGAGTTTGCCCTAGAAGTACGGCTGCCAAAAAATGCTGGATTGCTCCCACACATACAAACTTTCCCTATTACCCTTGGTAAATAGTCAATATGTCAGAAACCAACCAAAAAGGACGGTAACCAGTTGCTGATTATGCGCAGTAAGCGATCTCGCCACGTGAGTTGCTAAGGAAGCGTGTATACGCTACATTCGCCCAAAACGATTTCGGCCGAGAGTATTGACTTTAATGTCAATCTCTGTGCAATTTGAGTGTTTGTTAATTGGCCTAGGATAAGCAAACCCATTTCCTAGTCAGATTTGACATTAAACCAGTTTCGCCTTTGTTACCATAGTTTAATGTGGTATGAACAAAGAAAAGTACAGCGAAATGACATATTATAAGCGTCATGCTTACTGTCAGATCCCTATCACTCCGATTTGTTATTAATATGTATGTAAAAGTTTTCTGTAAACCAAAGGATACAGCGATTTAAATGACAAAACCTGCCGCCGTTAACTTAAATGTTATCAGAATGATCAACAAACTTTGAGATGGTAAATCCATGATTGGATTTGTCATCCAGAAAGTTTAATTCGTCATGCCTACGGGCATTTGTGCATTTGTCCTTTTATATCGATTCATGAATATCAAAACTATGACAGATAAAGCAGCTAAATACCATTTATTTATTTATGGCAGGCTTTTCTCACGTCAGAATAAATAAGACAATTTAAATATCTTTTATCAAAATGCTGACAGGTTGAAATTTAAACATCATAGTCGCAGCGTGTGGCAATTTAGCTCCTGCTGTGACTTCAGGGCTAATGTTTACCTTTAAAACTAGTATGTTTACCATAGCAACAATATATTTTCATATTGTATATTCATCGGAGTAATACGGAAAAATATTAGTGAACAAGGGAAAATTCGGAAAAAGTCTAATTTTTTCGTTAAACAAATTAGATGTTGTTTTGTGGATAACGAAGCAGACAGATATAAAGTTGCATTTTAAGGTAAACGTTTACCGTAAATGTATCTTTCCTTTGCTTAAAATGTAATTTATTATGTACGCGAAAGGTATTTGGCTAATGCGCACATGTAGATAATGTCTAAGAATTTCAGTATGCAATGCGCACACACTACCCGCAAATTGTCAAGGGAGGCAACACGAGCTGATTGCGCAACAAAATGGCGGATCTAAATTACCCAAGGAAGTTTGTATGTGTCCCACCCCATTATAGGTTCAAATCTGATACGGAAACTATTCTCTAATACCCCCATTCCACTGGACGGCGCTTCCACTGAGCTCCGAAATTTTGGACAAAGCGCCTTGAATCGTAGCAGAAGCGGCAGCAGCGCAGGAGAAGCTTCTAGGTCGCAGTGAAAGCGTATCAGAAGCGGCATGATCGCCAAGTCACAGCGTTTGTTTTGACTCTGTTCAAAATTTACGTAGCGGAAGCGCCGTGGGCTCAAAGCGCAACGAAAGCGTAGTAAGAACGTAGCTCGAAATTCATGAACGCAGCAGCAGCGGGAGCAACGCAGCACCAGCGCAGCGGGATCGTGCTGACAGCGCCGTGAGATTCGTCTGCGACCAAGCTACGCTTCTGCTACGCTCTTTGCGCTCCCGTTGCGCTCTTGCCGCTTCCGCTGCGACTCTATTATTTATGAATAGCGCAACCACGACGCTTCCACTGCGCTCTTGGCGCTTTATCTGCGTTTCCTCTGCTCTTATGGCAATCTGGGCATGAAAACGCCGCGTTTCCACGACGTTTCATAACTCGATTCTCACGTTTCATTCAAGATGCAGGCTGCCCGGAGCAGTGAGTTGGAATACCGTCTCCTGCGGTACAGGCTGCGTGAAAATAGTCTCCTGACCAGGCCTGGGTGTGGATTTCGCCTTCTGCTTTTGACAAGGGGTCAGGCTCTTTCTCTCTAAACTGAGCCAGATAGGCGCCCTTCAGAACGCCGAGAAGAGACCCACAGTTGAGCCTGAACAGCGAAAAGAACAAGACGAGTTGTTCGAAGTCACTAGTTCATGATGGCCAGCTCGGCCATAGCCACTGGAATTGTTATATTATCAATATTGTTTGAAGGCTGGTGGCTAAGTTTTGCTGAACCCGATTCTCCGCCGATTTACATAGAAGCGGTTACAAAGCGCAACACAAGCGCAGCATGAGCGCAGCTCCGGCACTTAGGTCGTAGCACGATCGCAAAGGCATCGTAATAAGCGTAGCTAAACCTAATCTGCTACAGTTATCTCCTGAGTAAAACAGACTGGAACGTTGTGGAATAGTAAAAAAAAAACCTTCATTATTGGAATTGTTATCTTAAAAATTCTCACCCATTGGACAAGACTATCCTTCTCTAGAGGTGTCTGAGATTTTTCTATCTTGGCCCGCTATCTCAGCCTAGGCTCAGAAAGCTGTCTCAAAAGCCAATCATTGCTATATTGCTATATAGTACAGCCAAATTAATTACACACTTTAAATCAACAAATCAACTGTCTGCTACCTGTCATGTAAATTGCATGCAGAATATGAAATTGACACCCAGTGATGTACAGGAAGTGTCACTGTAGATTTCTGATTAGGTGCCAATCATGAAAAATGCATGCACAAGGTGAAATTAACACACAGTGAAACTATTAATAGAAAATTAGCTTTAAGTTTATAGGAATGGACTCTACAAGAAGTTAAAATTTCAATAGATATTCTGTTTCATAAAACATGGGTGAGAAAATAATCAATGATGGGGTTGAGGCCTTGACAAGGAAATCTCAGGCTCGTTTTCAGATTATTTAGGTCTTATGCTGGACAATAATCTGAAAACCAGCATGAGATTTCCTTGTCTCGACCTCGACCTCATCATAGATTCTGTTAATCTCAGACCATCCTCTTGAAATAGTTTACTTTTTCTGAATTTTAAAGAAGCAAATAGATAAATCTTTAAATAAGTAATATTAGAACTGACGGATCAGCTTCGGACTCTTAGGGTTGAAATAGCTGGACATTGATTTTAACAAAATGAATTATGGAAATGACTAACACTGATTTCAGTTTGCCACTTCTCTCTTTTCGCAGTAATATACTAGCGGTGAGCAATGACTTACGGCAGTAAGCAGTGGTTGCTTTCTCCCAATTCAACGTTATTGAATGTGTTATATTAAATGTTTTAAGATTTTCAGTTTTAATTTCCTGTCATGTTTCAGGCCCTGTCATCACGAAGGAAAATGCGTTGCTGTTGGATCCACTGGGTATCAGTGTGCATGTTACCCTGGTTACGGTGGACATAACTGCTTAGTTCAAGATGGTATTTTTTTCTTGTTATTTTTTTGCATTCTCCTAAAGATCTCTAGGAGGCTCTGCGGAACGTATTCACAGTTGCACCTTCTAGCACCGAGGTCTTTAAATCGAATTGCTTGTACTTTACAATTTATTATCGCGACCGAAAGATACAGATGGAGTGGCAAACAGTAGAGGCCCTAATCAGACTGCCCCCAAAGGAACAGTCTGATCTGGGTCTTCACTGTTTGCTCAGGACTATCTGTCCGAATGCTTAGATTTTTTTACGGTAATTCAAATGACAGTATGACGTCTAAACGGTGTATGCCTGTTAGGAAGTCTCCAGGAAATCCAAAGAGACCGTCTTTGAAGAATTCATAAAGATTGCATTTTTATAAAATATATGATCGATGTTAAATGTTGTGTGGCGGCAGTGCAAAATTTGTCCGTACTTTATTCATGACGTTTACATTATCTGTTTCTTCGGGACAATTCGACAACCCGCTCATTAAAAGCCTTTCTTGGAAATAGGGATCTGCTTCAGCTAATGCTAGAAGTCGTGGACAGTTTTGCACGGTATTCCTGATATTGCTTCTTATTTTGTCTAGTTTGCAAATCGTTTTTTATTTACTTTTTTGTAGCTGTATATGTGCTCATTGCAAAAAGATTCAATTTTACAGAATATGTTTATAGCTTTTATGGTGTATGAATACACATTCATGCTATTTTACAACTTTTGCAGCTTCCTGTGTGCTTCCTTATAGCATGAAAACCTTTCGAAATAGGGTGTATTTGCTCCGATAGGACCCAAGTTGATCTGCGGAGTCAGAAATGAAAATGATAGATTTGCTGCCACTCAAAATGTGTTTATTCACTTTAACCCATTAATACTTTCCATGAAAAAGACATTGCCAAGCAGTACAGATCCATATCAGACGATGGCGAACGTGTTAACTGATTGGGGGCTGGACTGTTTGCGTTAAGTCAAGAAATCTCTTTAAAACAGAGTTTCACTCGGTTGGTAATATAGAGGCATGAAACAATTCTGAGTTGAATGTCAATCCCTGTCAGTTTATTATTGCCTCCTTTCTGAATTTGAAGAGAAAGAAGGCGGGAGAGGGGGTGGGGTCAGACTAACTTTTAGATTAAAGAATTTGCTCCTCTAGAAATAAATCCTTTCGTAAAAACGTTGAACTCATTCTGGAAGGGTTTCCTTGCCCAGAGAAGCAAACTGGAAGTTTACCACTAGATCATTATATGAGCCACGTCATGTGACTTCAACAATGTGGCAACTTTGTCATGTGATATTTTGATGTTCTGTTTAATTTAAACAGGGTAATTAGAGACCTCACTATTGGCTCTATGGCTTGGGTCACTTCCGTAGATGGCTAAAGTGACTACCGAAGGCTCTGATCAGACTGCACTGATGTGCAGTCTGATTAGAGCATTTGCTTGTCACCAATGCCACATTGTTGGAAATCGTATGATGTGACTCAGTTATCTTTAATGCAAGTTCGCCTTTGCAAGGCAAAGTTTCTGTTGATGCAATTTACACGTATACTCCATTTTCCATTTTAAACAGAGATCATACTAGATGATGCCAATGCAACATGTCCACCAGGCTACATGCCCGAGGGATGCAAATGTCAGCAATACTCCTGCCCAGAGGCCAAATTTGAAGATAATAAATGCGTCACCAGATCCGACTATAGTGTAAGTTGTCTTCAAGTCAGATAATCAGTTTTCTATAAAGTTAAAATACATGTACAGTAATTACCCAGCTGCACTAATAACTATATTTTAAGAAAAGATGAACGCCTCGATGTAATTAAGAAACAGACCCATATAAAAAAAATCGGCTCGATATACAGAGAAATACTGTCTCAAAGAGCTGGAAAAAAGACTCTTAGACCCGAATACACGTGTGTATCAGTCTGCCTTATTTTGTTTTGAGGAGAAACAACTAGGCACATTGTCTTTTCCTGTCTGCCAGGAAAGGCTATGTGGGTATGCGTGTAAGCGCTTGTACATGCGTGTGTTTGTGCAAGCGTTCATCTATGCGTGCGCGCAGCGGGGTGTCTATACAAGTGGGTGTGGTCGTGGTCGGGCGATGCTGCTGGGTAATTTTCAATGCCGAAGCGTAATAGAAGGGTAAAGGCCTACTGTGCCTGCGGTAGGTGCGGGTGGGGGGGGGTGTTTGGACATTTTTCTCTCCCCAATAATATATTTCTTTTCCCTCTTGGGAGGAGTGGCGGTAGTGAAGTGGATAACATGCTGGACTGCCAATCCAGGGATCGCAAGATCGATACCCCGTGCCTTTTCCGGTCTTGCGGATGAGACTTTAAACTGAGGTCCCGTCTCCATATGACTTAGTTGTCGGTGGGCCGTTAAGCCGTAGTTCACTCACGGGACCTCGGTTCAAAGTCTTTCTTTCTCTTGGAGACGGCTCGATATAGACTGAAATACTGTCTCAAAGAGCCGTTTGGCCCAGAACACCAACCAACCAACCTTATTAAACATGGGGACGTATTCATAAAACGACTTAAGTGGTTGCTATGCTGTTGCTAAGGCTAAATTCCTTTGAAGGAGATTCCCTACAACTATGAAATTTGCTCTGGAGGAACAGTTTTCATAGTTGTAGGGAATTTCCTTCAAAGAAATTTAGCCTTAGGACTGTTTAGCCTAAGGAGATTCCCTACAACTATGAAATTTGCTCTGGAGGAACAGTCTTCATAGTTGTAGGGAATCTCCTTCAAAGAAATTTAGCCTTAGGACTGTTTCTCCACAGCAAATTTCATAGTTGTAGGGAATCTCCTTCAAAGAAATTTAGCCTTAGCAACAGCATAGCAACCTTTTAAGTCGTTTTATGAATACGGCCCTGCATAGCTGTATGCGCATAAAATACAACATACACCTTAACATGCCTGTTTTGGTTTCTTACCCAGGGATTGTGGCCCCTTTAAAACAAGCAAGACTAAACAAAACGCGCGTTCATCTGCGCGTTTATATATATACTAAGCAAAATATATTTAGCAAATGTTTGTATTTTGCAATTTTACTAATTACTGAAGTGCAACATTGAGCGAAATGAAAATGCATCGAAGGGAACTGTATTTGGGGGTTAAGATACCATGGGATTACAAAAGCCATCTTTAAAACCGTTATTAGGTGAAAGCGATAAGCGCGGAAGGGGTCATTCGCCGAAATTCGCACCCATTGAAAAGCAACATAAAAATGGCAAGCATGTGATTTTTCGTACGGTCTTTCTCATTATTTTCATGCCCAGTTTTCTTGTCAAAGCTATTGAATGTGTAAAAGATATGGTTAAGCTTAAAACTGACGAAGCTTAGCATGCGCCATTGACGTTAAAACGTTATAATTCGGTCCAATTTGCAATGATTCACGGGTGCTTCAGTTCAATGCAGAATCAAAACCTGAGAAACACCAATAGGCTAAAATTAAAGGTCACACCATGATTAATTGAACTGTGAAGTTTCTTCATTGGAGTGTAACGTAACTGTGAGAAAATGATGACGTTAGTCTGAGACTTTTGACTTATGCTCAGTAACCGGGAAGACTTTTCTTTTTGAATTGTTTAGGTTATCATATTGGTAGACACCAAACAATCATACACTTGAAAGGAATCCAAGAAATACCGATTAGAAACAAATTTTTAAGATGATAACGTAAAAACAAGGGAAAACGTCGAACTTCCGAACTTTGTAAACCAAATACGCGTAGCATAATCAAATGTTTTAGAGCGTTTTCCTTTATTTTAGCAGCAAACCAGCCACCTCATTATGGTTTTGGCTTTTGTACATGATCAAAAACGTACTTCAGATACAATGGTCATAAAAACTGACGTCACGGTAGTTCAAACGCTACAATTGAACCATCTTGAATCTTTTACCTGCCAACCACTCTCGAATGATCGGCCTTTGTATCTTTATTCAGTAAAGTGACAATTAAATCCTAAGATGGTGGATCTGATACATACAGAAAATTGCTATATTTAGTGTGCATAGTATATGTTCTGCGCAAAGTAGGAATCGGTAAGCTGATCTCCGTATGTGATTATCTGCGTTAAGTACACGTTTATAACGATGGCGATATATCACACGGAAACGGTAAAATGTCTTGACTAATGCATATCTACATGTGTCTGTTTGTATACGTGTCCGTCTGCCACCGCCTGTCTGGGAAGAAATAAGATTGAAGAAATGGTCCATTCTTCAGCAGTTATTACCAAGCAAGAAAACAACAACAGGAAAAAAAAAACACACACACAACATGTCATTGTCTTCATACTCAGCCGGCTTGAATATGTTCCTATGAACGTGCAATATGTGTGCGCGCGCATATGTGTACGTATATGTGTGTTTGCATGCGTAGCTTTGTGTTTTTTTTTTCATACGGGCCGCTTCGAGGCTTATATGCCATAGAGTATTTCCCTCTCCCTTCTCCCCTCCCCCGATGCAACTACAGTAACTTTGTAGACACACACAGCTGAGTCGACGTTGATACAACGATACGACATTGTTTCAGCGTTATGCATCTAGTAGGTGGTTGATAATTAAACGCCCATCGAAGACGGGTCGTATTATGTCGTTACCTCCGTCCGTCCATCTGTCCGTCCGTCCGTCTGTCTGTCCGTTAACTTTTCGTGTCCGCTCCATAAATCCTTAACCCCTTGAAAGATTTTTTGAAACTTGGGCCAAATGTTCACCTTATCGAAACGATGTGCAGAACTCATATTTCAAGGATGTCTGACAAAGGTCAAGGTCACACTTAGAGGTCAAAGGTCAAACGGTAATATTTCGTGTCCGCTTCATATCTCGACAACCGTTTAAAGCCCTGTTCTCCCTGTCCCGGTTTGGCATCCCCGGTAAGTCCCGGTTAGTGATCCGGGAGAAACCTTGTCGAACCCGAAGAACAACCCTGGCGGCACCGTGAATATCCTGGATGATCCGGGATGAACCCTGTTGATCCGGCTAACAGCCCCAGTTGTTTTAAAATGTTTAATACAACCGGGAGTCACCGGGAAAGTGCCAAGAACCGGCCTAATCCTGAGATTTTCGTGGCAGGTCCGGGTCTCTACCTCCCTCTACCGTGATAAACCGTAACATTCCGGCGTGATGTTGAACCCCGGCTTTGGGCCGGCAGAGCTAAGGTGAAGAACGGTATAGCCCTGTTTCGTACCGGTGGAGGCAGGGATTGGAACGTTATGAGCCGGTTTATCAGCCGGTGAAGCCCCGTTTGTACCCGGAAATTAGCGCTACACCTACGGTTAGGGCCGGTAGATTCCCGTTTTAATAGCAACCAACCAACGAGTTGTTTGCCGCCGAACAACGAGTGTTGGTTGCTTTTCGATATCAAGCGTATTTCTGTTCTATTCTATTCTGTCCCGTACCACTAAGGCTTCGAAATTTTTGTGTCACTGAATTTCCGGTCGGCGATTTTCTTTCTATGGAGAAACGAGACACTGGCATTTTTATTGGACAAAAATAAATTCCTGAACTTCCGCCGCCACTTCCCTGGCAACACGCGGCTAAATTCCAAAAAAAACCCCTATGATGGCCGTCAGAATATGCGGCTAGAAGGCCGTGCAGCTCGAAGAAAAATACAACCCTTACCTTTTCACTGCGGCTTCTCGGCATCTGCTTATTGGTGACACGCATTATTTTTCTAGGTAGGCAGCAGGCAGGTGCACACGTGATGTAGCTAGCAAGCTTTACAACTGTCTAGAAACGACAAAGGCTGACGGAGAGACGGAGTCCTTATGCAAACTTTGAAAACAGCGTATGAATTCCACTATCGGTTTTCCCTCAGTTATATAAATAATCTACTAATCGATTGGTTGCAGCACCAGTGTGACGATGCATCTTTTATGTGTGACGTCACAACCAATACTGGTTGCGTTCGGGATTCTGCCAGAGTCACCATTGGCATGCCAATGCCGCTCTGAGTTTCACCATTGGCTCAACCATTGAAACCAGTATTGCCGACCATTGGCTGCCGATACTGCAGACAACTAAGGGCTTTGGAGGAAAAAAAACATTTCGGGAATTTTTCGTCATTCAATATGGCAATTTATTGAACCCATCATAAACACTTGAGTTGACACAGGAGAATTTTTCCCCACAATAATGATAGAAAATTAGAAAGCACTAAATCTAAGCACAGAAAAATATTGGCTCTGCAATGGTGTCATAGGCGCCATCGGCTCTACGAATGGTACCATTGGCTCTACCAAAAGAGCTGCCAGTGGTGCCAACGGTTCAATGCCAATGACACCATTGGCTGCCGTTACTGTGCAGGGTTGTACGGTTGCCAGTGGTACCATTCTCTCTGTCTGCCTCTCTCTCTCTCTCTCTCTCTCTCTCTCTCTCTCTCTACAAAACACCTGTCCCCTGTTCTGTCTCTTGCCTAGGCCTACTTTTTTATTCCCATTTCATTATCATTTATTTGATATCTCGTGATGCGAATGGTAAGACTGTGTTGTTCAGATGTCGACCGAATGAGTGAGTGAGTGAGTGAACTCGGGTTTAACGTCCCACCAACAACGAGGTCATATGGAGACGGGACCTCAGTTTAAAGTCTCATCCGAAAGACCAGATAAGCGGGGGATCGATTCGATGTCGACCGAAAATGGTAAAATCAATCAATCAATCAATCAGTCAGTCAATCAATTTATCAATCTCATAACATAAAAATGATACCGATCTCAAGATTGCTTTTTGTTATCTTTTTTCCACATTTCTTCACCTTCTCTATCAGGCTGGTAATCCTATAGATCTACCGACGAGAGGCACACAACCTCGAAACGATGCCGTATGTGCACAGTGCGACTATGCCAATATTGGCCATGCACTTAAGTGGTAGATGTAGATGTGCATCTCTGGGACATCATGACAGCGAATTGAGATCGAAACGAAGTGATTTCGACCACGTGTGTCCACTGGGTACTAGGTAGTGATTGGCGTCGCCTGAAATGGTGCTTTAAGGCGTGTGAATACATTGAATACTAGAATCAGCCTGCGCATTTCAGTAAATTAGTCAAGAATTTTTACTTTTAGTTTTTAGATTCTCCAGATTCAATTGATTATATACGAATGTGAATAAGAAATACTAATATCAGACGGTGAAAGCAATATACTCCGAGGTAGGGACGACAGAGGCACTGTTACAATGAAAGGGAAAATATTTAATCCCGTCTGCATCCTTTGGGCGTCGTAATTTTATTTAGAGCAATATTTTTTTTTGTTTTACTACTTGTAAAAAGTTTTCCAGGAATTCCGTGCTGTAGGACGGATGCATAAAAGTACTAAGAAAGGAGCTATCCACGCAGCTGTGCTACAATTTTCTTGTTTCATTTTTTTATTGGAGTCATAATGTAGGTTGGTTGCAATTTAGGTTGCGCCTATTTCATATTAGGGTCTGATCCGGTTTACACGGTTCGTGCGGGATGATCCAGGCTCCACCACGGTTAAAGACGGTGAAGCTGCAGTGGACATAGGATATAATGTCCCGGTATGTAACTAAATATAGACCGGGGGTACACCGTGGCAACGTCGGTAATGTGAGAACGCAATTTATTTTTCAGGAAAAAGGTCCCGAATCATCACGGTATACCGGCTTTTCTTCACCGGGCGATACCGGAACCAGCACCGTGACAGTGAGAACGGGGCTTAAGATTTCTTCATGAAAGTTTGTACAATTATAAAGCACCATCAGACGATGTGCAGAGAAAAATAACCATAACCCTACTTTCATTTTTGAAGGAATTATGCCCCTTTGTATTTTTTCATATGGTAATTTCATATAAGCTTCCTGTCCGCTCTATATTTCAAAAACCGATTTAGATTTCTTCATGAAAGTTTGTTTACATATAAAGCTCTATCAGACGGTAAGCAGATAAAAAGAACCATAGTCCTACTTTCACTTTTAACAAAAAATACGCCCCTTTGTATTCTTCGTATGGTAATTTCATATAAACATCGAGTTCCCTTCATATCTCGAAAACGGTTTAAGATTTCTTCATGAAAATTTGTATACATATAAGGCATCATCAGACGATGTGCGGAGAAAAAGAACCATAACCCTTTTCTCAGTTTTGACGGAATAATGTCTCTTTGTATTTTTCGTATAGTAATTTCATGTAAGCTTCGTGTCCGCTCCATATCTCGAAAAACTTTTAAGATTTCTCTACGAAAGTTTGTATACATATAAAGAATCATCAGACGATGTACAGAGAAAGATAACCATAACCTACTTTTAGTTTTAACAAAATTACGCCCCTTTGTATTTTACATATAGTAATTTTGTACTAAATTCGTGTCCGCTCCATATTTCCTTAACACTTTGAAAGACGTTTTTGAAACTTGAGTCAAATGCTCACCTTATAGAGGCAATCTGTAGAACCCCTATTTCAACAATGTCCGAAAAATGTTAAGGTCACACTTAGAGGACAAAATTCAAAAGGTTACATTATTTGTCCGTGCCATATCTCGAAAACCGTATAAGATTTCTTCATAAATGTTTATAAAAGTTTATACAAATACGACGCATCATCAGACAATGTGCAGAGAAGAAGATCCATAGCCCTACTTTCAGTTTTGATGGAATTATGCACCTTTGTATTTTTCATATAGTAATTTCCTATTAGCTTTGTGTCTGCTTAATATCTTGAAAACCGTTTAAGATTTCTTCATGAAAGTTTGTACAAATATCAGACAATGTGCAGAGAAAAAGAACCGTGACCATACTTTCAGTTCTGATGGAATTATGCCCCTTTGTATTTTTTGTCTAGGAATTTCATATTAGCTTCATTTGTTTTGTAGTCTTATATGTGCTTTATTATTGAAAATTTAAGCTACTGACAAAGTTCTGTCATCTCTTGTTGTCTTTCCAACTTTAAGCCCCAACGGGCGTATATTGCCCCGCTCACCGGAGCTCTTGATTTGATTGTGTCTTTCTGTGTTTTACTTATGTATTAATTTATACTTTTTATTTTGATATCATTAGTTTAGCTTTACGGATTGTTTAATTGACTGTTCTACATTTTTGGCGAGGTCGCATACTAGTACCGGATGACACACAGCGATGAAACAGCATTAAATCAACGTCGTGTGCTCACCGGGAGCACCTCTTTAATTAATGCTAGACTTTTCATACATGTACCTATACATTCAAGCTAAGATTCTAAAATGCATGGTTATTTCAACTTATTTTGGTGATTTGTTCATGTACACGTTCTCCCTCGAACTGCAAATATCCTCTTTCCGGCTGGTATGCAACATTTATTTGTGTTAATAAATGTTGCAGGCTAGTAGAAAGGTGATGCTTGCGAGGCTGTGTTAGTTATTCGTTAGATCGGTACCTTCACTACTGTTGCCTACTTGTCATTTCATGACTAATGTGTTAATCCTCATATGTCATGTTTGAAATTAATGTTATTGTCTGTCTGTCTGTATGTGTCTGTGTGTGTTTTCAGCTATGATAAGAACTTGAAATCCTACTAAAAACAAAAGCTTCCAATAGCCTAATAGCCATTTTTTCCGATGGGAAGGAAAAAAGGACAATGGAGGGAAAGAGACTCTTTGATGTCCGGACAATTCTCTATGTAGTCTTTTCTCCTATATTCTTTTCTTTTCGGGGGAGAAGGGGTAAACTACTCTCTGACAGTCTCAACAGACCGTAAAAATCAAGAAACAAAATGGGGCACCTTAAATACTTAACCAGTGTGGGCCCTCCTTATAGGACCAATCTGATCTGGGTCTGCATAGTTTTCTCAGAAGTATCTTTCCCAATACTTTGTATTTTTACCATATGTTCAAACCAAGAATTAACAGACAGATCGTAAGGTATTGCTCTGTTTGTCTTTCACAGCCCCGACTCACGTGTCGACCTGGTGATTCCGGACACACCTTGCTAACAGATGTCACTGGGCAATTTCCTCTGAGCTGTCCAAGTAATTCAGTAGTGGTAAACTGTGCAGTGTCGAAAAACTAGTACGTACATATACATTTTTTTAAACATTTTCTTATTGTAAAATACATGTACAGGAGGGTCGCCAGTCTGTTTCATTTAGTTTTGTGTAAGGTAAAAGAATAATATGGACACTGAGTTACATTTTTTATGACACGATTAATCATTCTTTTATTGAATTTTGCGCTAGTTAAAAATATAAAAAAGAAGTTATCCATCGATAGGACTAGTCACATTCTTTTAAATGGCACGAGTTATCACCCTTTCACCTAGTTTTGCGCAAGCGAAAAAAATCATATCGACAAGTCACTTTTTTCTCCATGACACATGTTATCAGTCTTTCATTTAGTTTTGCGCAAGCGAAAAACAAATTATGGACAAGTTACATTTTACCTACGGAACGATACATCCGTCTTTCATTCAGATTTGTGCAAGCTATGAACAAGCCACATTGTTTTCCATGGCACGATTCATCAGTCTTTCATTTCCTTGGCGCACGCGGAAAACATATTATATGGACAAGTCACATTTTTTGTCGATGACACGATTCATCCATCAATCTTTTGTAAAATTTTTGCATGTGAGAAAACAAATTATATGAACAAGTAACATTGTTCTTTATGACACGATTCATTGGTCTTCAACTGAGTTTTGCGCAAGCAAACACAAATTATGTGGGCATGCTACATTGTTTTCTAGAGCTCAAGTTATCAGTCTTTCAATTAATTTTCTTTGGCAAGCCAAACAAAATATATAGAGAAGTCAGAATTTTATCTATGGCACGATTCGTCATTTTCATTTAGCATTCATCAAGCGAAAAACAATTTATATGGACAAAACACATTTTTCTCCTTAACACGATTCGTCACTCTTACATTCAGTTTTGCGCAAACGCAACAATAGATTATATGGACAAGTCACATTTTATCCATGCTACGATTCCTCACTTTTTCTTTTGGTTTTTCGCAAGTGAATAACCAATGGGTCGCTATTAGATAAAACCAACAAACTGGCAGTCCGCCCATAGAAGTCTTAGATCAGCCTGCGCCCAGTCTGATCAGAGTCTTTGCTCTCCGCATGGCAGTAGTTTAGACCCTTAGCTATCCTTAAAGCATACTGAGAAAACTCTGATCAGACGGTGGATACCAAAGCTGATCTGAGTCTTCGATGGGCGAACATGCCACTTTGATAGTTTTGTTGTTTCGCGGCTCAAATTATATGGACTTAGTCGCATTTTGCTTCACGTCACTATTCCTCCATTTTTTTCCCAGTTTTGCGCGAGCAAAAACTTTATGTATGGATGTTCATCACTTTCTTTTTAGTGGTCGGTCAAGGAGTTACAAATCGTATGGACAAGGTTACACAACAATTAACGGAGAATGTGACTCAGATTGTGCGTCTTGTCGAGGTCAAGTTCGATGTAAACGTATGTAAGACTAAAGAGTAATCCATTTATGCATAGTTTGCAATAAAAAGGCTTAGACAAGCAGTACAAAACCAGATCAGACGCCTCAAAACACGGCATTTGATCAGGGACTACACTGTTTACAAAAAAAAATTAAAAAAATAAGATAAAAAATAAAATAGAAAAGTAAAAAAAAATGAGCACTTCTTTCAATATGGGTGAAATCCCTAATTCTCCCATCGTCCTGATATGACTAAATTTGTTAATAGAACGTAAATCACGTCATCCATCTCTTAGCCGTGAAATGCTTAGTCAGAAGTGGTAAAAAAAGGAGCAAAATTTCCTCTCTTCACAATATGCTATTGGTTTCCCGCCTTTTCCTTTATCGAGAGCCGAATTTCACTAGTGTCTGATGTTCCATCGAGTAGCGTTTTATAGCTCTTTGAATGAGTAAAGTGGTTTCTTTATGCTTTCCAATTAAATACTAGATTTCTCAGTAAAATTAAAATCAACCTTTTCACTCTTTTGATAGTGAAAATACAGATTTTCGGATTCTCACTGCCTACATTATCGAAGAACGTACCTTAAAATCTCTTTGAAAGGTTTGAAATGTTTGCCAAATGTACGGCAGGGACGTAGATTTGCCGACTCGGCTCATGTTCGGATGACAAAAATATTGCGCTGATTTAATGGTTTTATGCACGCCACGTCCGGTCGACAAATATTTGCCCGCAACAGTATTGGTATATTATTATTTCCATGACTTACGAGTTCGGACTTATGATTCAGGTACTTTGACCACTTTCATTTCATTTTTAAAATTAATATGAAGTCAATTCTGACCGATACAGACCGACGGCTTTAACTATTTGAGAGAGAAAAGGTAAATAACTTTCTAATTGACTGTCTTAAGCTTAGGAATTCGAAAATATACCATGTTTAAAATGGTTGCAATTATTCAATATGTTTCGTTGTAGCACTAATTCTATGTTACAAAATATTCTTACTTCCTGCACCGTTTTTACGTCTTATGCCAGTGAATTATTACGATCTAACCCCTTGTTCATTTTCATTTACTAACAGACACGATCTGTAATTGTGGAGCCCATGGTCACTGTAACACGATCACAGGTCACTGCGAATGTGACCTTGGTTACTACGGTGAAACATGTGATATATTTGACTACTGTTCCTACTACGAGGATTTAAACAACGTGACAGCCTGTACTAACGGTGGTATGTATACTTTAGGTTAGAGAGGCGTACACCCCTTTACCCTTTTTTTATTTTCTAGTCGCAGAATGAGTATACGAGGTGATAAGAAATTCTATTTATTTTGCTACTAGATGAAAGCTTGAAGTTGTATATACATAAATACTTTTCTTCATTCAGAAATTCAGGAGTGTAGTAAATAACTCGCCGGGCTACCAGTCCAGGGGTTGCAAGATTGACCCCCCGCTTCTCCGGTCTTTCGGGTGAGACTTTCAACCGAGGTTCGGTCTCCATATGACCTCTTTGTTGGTGGGACGTTAAAGTAGAGTACACTCACTCATTCAGAAATTTCGTTCCAGTGATTAATTAAACCCAATATTTTTAAGTTAGCTTGTTCACAGGGTATAATCGATTCCGCTAATTTTCGCTTCGCAGAGACTGTACATCATATTTGGCTTCCGCCGAGACTGTCCACGAACTCTTGCTTCCTGCCGAGACGTCTGTACATTTTAAATGGCTTCCTGCAGAGACTGTCCGTGTGATTCTGCTTCCTGCCGAGAGCCTCGGCAGGAAGCAGAATCGCGCGGACAGTCTTGGCAGGAAGCCATTTCTCGAGGACAGTAGTCTCTGCAGGAAGCAAGAGTTCGCGGACAGTCTCGGTGGAAGCCAAATATGACGGGCAGTCTCTGCAGGAAGCGAAAATTGGCGGAATCGATTATACCTATTGGTTCTGTTTAATGGTAGAAAGAAAGAAAACAAAGTCTGATAACAACAAAAACTAATCATAATTGAATGTGTTTACTTGTAGTGTGCCGTTTTTTTTTCTGTATACAGACGCGTTTGTTCCCACATTGTTCCGATAAACTGCATTTAGTTAAACTACATTGTATTGGTTTTAAATATATGTTTTTTATGGCCACATTTATGAACGCTGCCATGGAGGTATACAAAATTTGACTTCAAATATGTTATTAGCATAACCGAGTTATGATATAACCTATTTTCAGTTAAATAAATATACATATATGAAATAACTGTCATAACAAAATAAACGCATTTTCTTCCGTTTTGGATATTCAAGTAAAAGTAAGTGAGTAGGCTATAAAAGTAAATGCATACCTGAGCCAAATGACTCATTTAGATCAGCTATGAATTTTCTTTTGCACGCTTTTTCTATTTCGTTTTCTCCAGGAATTTGTAGGGCTGTGTACAAGAATACGGTGAAAGCTTATGCGGGTGATAAGGCTGGAGATACGTGTATATTCCCATTTGACTATAAAGGCCTCACCTATAACTCCTGTGTGGAAGATGATACGGTAAGTACATTCCAATTTGACTATAAAGGGCTCACCTATAACTCCTGTGTTGAAGATGATACGGAAAGTATATTCCCATTTGACTATAAAGGGCTCACCTACAACTCCTGTGTGGAAGACGATACGGTAAGAATATTTCCATTTGACTATAAAGGCCTCACCTATCCATCCTGTGTGGAAAACGATACAATAAGTATATTCCCAATTGACTATTAAGGCCTCACCTATAACTCCTGTGTGGAAGACGATACTGTAAGTATATTCCCATTTGACAATAAAGGGCTCGCGTGTAACTCCCGTTTGAAAGACGACACTGTAAGTATATTCCAATTCGACTATAAAGGGCTCACCTTTATCTTCAGTGTGAAAGACGAAACGGTAAGTATTTTCCTATTTGACTATAAAAGTCTCACCTACAACTTCTGTGTGAAAGACAATACGGTGAGACTAATTGTGATCTTGCATGGTTGCTCAATTAAATCAAATATTATAGAAAATGGGACACCTAAAACAATAATCGTAAATGGCCTGAAACGGTACATTTTGATTGTGTCCAAGAGATGGAGATGGAATGTCAGACAGTGTAGATCTGATCAGTCTGCTCCTTGATCTGCTTCTGCACTGTTTGGTCAGAAAGAGTATATATGACTCACCTCCTGGCACAAAGTCTGGCCATGTCCTCTTCATCCTGTTAAGAAGAGAGGTGTGTTTTATATCTTGCTTTTATGTTTTAATTCTTCGTTTCCTTTTTTGAAAACAGCTCGTTTGAACATGCCTCAGGTTAATAACTGAATATGCAATATATATTTAGTTGAAAAATCATCTATTTTGTTTTTGTAAGGTGGACATACATATGTCGAACAGATGTAGCGAATTTACCCAAAACCTTTATACGTTTCTTATTCTGTTTTCATAGACTGGCCCTCCGTTTGCTTGTAGTGGACTATTCAGGAAGACATCTGGATATATAGACTTGGGCAAGTGGAGCCCCGGGAGCAAATATACTGTAGCTGCCTGGGTTCGACCAGCAGGGGTGGACACGATACGACGGGTAGGAACGTTAGAATAATGTTAAGCCAAACGTACTGACGTAATGGTATTTTCGTTATGTTTCATTTTGTAGATCGTCATACTTAATCACGTGCAATGTATAATTTGTTTCGGAGAAGACAGCCGAAATTTGGAATGTACACCAAATAATCAAAGTTAAAGTTTACCTTTTATCTGTTTTTACAGCATTGCTAAAAGGAAATTATATTAAATGTTTACAGATTTTGAATCTATTTGACTTTGTGTTTGAAAATTGACCTTGGAATGAAAGAAAGTTGTATTCTGCGAATGCGAGTGTGAACAGGTGCTTGCGAGTAGTAAGGATTACCTGCCTATTAAAATACACCTGCCATATATTCGTATCTGACAGATTAGTCAGTGAAAATGAAATCCGGTAACTGAAAGCAAAAGGACAGACTGTGCTTTATATAGAGGATCTTACATGACTGCTCATGTATTATTGAATTTATTAAACTCGTTGGGGAAAACCGATAAGATGCTCGGCAAAGTATTATTGAATTTATTAAACGAGTTGGGGAAAAAGATAAGATGCGAGGCTTTGCCGAGCATCTTATCGGTTTTCCCCAACGAGTTTAATAAATTCAATAATACAGGAGCACGAATGCAAGATTCTATTTATCATATGACACTAAAATCGCATTTTATAAGCAAAATTTACACTAAAACGTCACGATTTCGCCATTAGAAAACGCGACGTTTTAATGGACGTCAATGTATAACGTTACGACGTAATTTGCATATTTAATCCACTAGTGGATTATCGATTTTAATGCATGGCTTTATTACACTCTCAGATGCGACGTCATATGATAAAAATATAATGCTAATTCTTGCCCTGTTTTACAGCCAATCGTGCATAACAGATATGCTTTCTATTCATTTGTACCCTTTCCGATATAATCAGTCGCTGAATCGACTGCCGTACTGAAATTTAGAAATTACATTATAATTTCTCTGGCTTTTCATCGCCGGAGCATGACAAAGTATCAGGAGAGGTCGTCTTAGTAGCAGATACTTCGAAGTGTGGCCCATGCTTCGCCTTTCTAATGTGTTGTCTGCTCTTGGATAAACTCTTTTAGACGACTTTTATTGAACTCCTGTAGACATCAGTTTTCTCTTTAATTGTACAACTTGGGTTGGGTCAGGATCTCAGTGACGGTCCCGATCTACAAGTAAAACGACAGGCAATGATCAGGACATAATTCAATCAGATCCCAATCCCCGCTCTCAAAATCAGAGGGAAAAAGATATATACATAAATTTACAACAGTGCACGAGAGACAGTAAACCGAATAAAAAGAATTTTTCCAGACATGCTTCCCCAGCTGAGAAAAAAACACACAATTACACAACATGTAAACGGAAGCACCGACAGACACAGACAAGAAAAAATGTAACAGTAAAGGAACTTCATCAGAAGAACCGGCCTTAAACGTTCAGGATTCACAAATTTCTTAGGGATTGCAGCCCATGCCCTCAGCTTCAGCAATGGTTCAACGTAATTAAAACCGTTGTCACTCATCTAACATATTACAAAGGTGGTATCGGCAAGAATGAGTTATACGAGACACATGAAGCATTTATATTTTTACCTAGTTTCAAATTTGAATTACAAAGCATAAACAGAAAGCAAGGGTAAGGGGGCGGGGGCTAGCTACAGCAGCTACACAGGTAACTACGCTGCGGGAAGAGTATAAATAAACGCATACAAGAATAAGTAAAAGTAGAAAGACCAAAGCCTTTCTGATCCTTAATTGATTGTATACAATGTTTGTTTCTGTTGATATTTCTGAATAAAATATGTTTAAACCAAAGCCTTTCTTTTAAGAGTTGAAGCCATTTTGAAAAGGCTTCTTCAGCCAGGGAAGCAATAATACAAATACCGTTTTCCCTTGTACAAATGGCAGAAAAATGGAGGTATATCTATAAACCGTAATGGATATGTCAGACTCACCAGTTCATATTAATAATTTTAGTTTTTGTTTTAATACAATAGGAATAAGATGCTCCTCAAAGGTCAACAACATCTTATATAGCTACTATGCACTTAATTTATATATCTAAAATACTGTCATTGTCAGTTTCATGTGCATTTGTCAGTTACATAAGTAGAGAGCAACTGATTGACCTATTACGGTAGACATATTTACAGCATCTCAAGTAATTTTACAGATGCACCTGTAAACAATGTCACATTGGCAGTTATACGTGCATCGGCGTTTTATGCTGGTCTTCCCACCAGATAAACATGTAAGACATAGAAAATTCGACATGAGGAAAGTATTCATTTAACTGCAGACTTTACATAAAGCACCATCTCAACTCTCCGGAGTTATAGATGTAAACTATTAAGGTGCAACTGTAAATTCGCAAAGGCATCTACCATGTCTACTTTTACGTTTGCAGTTATCAGATTACAAAGTACAGGCTGTACTAATACATACACATTATTATCATAGTAACTTGATCTGGCGTACTGTATCACGTCAAGTGGATGAGCTGTCGGGTGATACGATGGTATGAGCTCATCCACGACACGTGATACAGTACGCAAGATCAAGTTACTGTTGTAATATTATGTTTATTATATACCTTATGGACCAGTCAACTATTCATACTTGCCAGCGCCAATGCATCGACCCGGATTCGAACCTGTGCGGCAGAGGTATGTAGCTAGTCGTGAGACAAACGCTGCCGACTGAGCTATCGTGGTGCGCCTTTTGACGTGTTTGTTGACGTGACGTCACTAGTCCCGTTTCTCTGATTCTCATTTCTACGATGCACGTTAACAATTGACGCGCCTGAAGCAGGAACTCAGAAATAACCTCGTTTTAAGGGATAGTGATACGGATTCAGAAAACGTCAGTTTGATATGACTCTCTTATCAGATGGCCAGAAAACAGGCAGTTCAAAGGGTGTATCATTGATAGGTATATAATAAAAGTTAGTAACGTAACGTTACTTGCCACTTTTCTTTTTCAGACTGTTGTTGGAGGAGTGCAAGACTGCAATGACTTTGGCTTTAATCTCAACTCTGGAACTTTCCGAGGATTTCTGAAACTTTCCAAAGAGTGCACACGTGACCTGGATGCTGGAAAACCCATGGTGTCCATAGGACAATGGTATATGGTAGCCATAACAAATAATGCCACGCATGCAGTCATTTATCAAAACGGCGAGTTCAGAGACAGTAATACGGTAGGTCGAACTGCTCATACACAACTTGACTGCGTACGTGTGCAGTATTACCCGATTTTGCAATGAAAACCAAATGACTTGAGAATAATTTTTTGTTTGAAAAAAATCGTAAGTTTCTGTTGAAAGAAGTTCAGTTTGTTATGTTTATAATGTCCTCATTCGAACCAAAATATCAACAAATATGTGTTCAGAAAAAAAAGATGACCTGTTTTAAGAAACTGCAGCTAGTTTGAAGGCTCGAACGATAAATCTGTCCAAGGCTGTTGTTCGCATTGCTTAAAAATGGTATTTGTGTAAGATTTGCATTCAGGTTATGTATGAATAAGGTTATAGAAGTTTGGATGATTTTTTTATGATTTCTGACATAAATATTTAAAGACGTTTTTAAGCAAGATTTTACAGCTTCAATAAATATGAATTTGCAAAAAAAACAAAAAAAACATGTGGGTACACCCATTTACTTTAAGGCAATGAAGCAGTCCAAGGGCATAACCGCCTATACGCAAATACGCAGGTGCGTGTTGAAATTTTGTCAAGCGCGTAATGAAATTTCCACACGCACCTGCGTATTTGCGTATAGAGAAATTTTGTAATTTGGACAAGATTTATATAGTTACTGCAAACAGACACGACTACATTAAATATCTTAGGGCTAAACTTTTACTCTTGCCCTCAAGGGGTATAAAACATAATTATGCGTAACACATAATTATCCCTGGTTTTGCCCCTGGATTCTATCATTCACCCGTATAATATCCCTGTCTGCCCCTTCAGGTACTGATGAATCATTTCCCTACAACACAAGGGTTTCGTATTGGTGGAGAAGTTTGTTGCCCTACAGATTATTTCAATGGAATGATTAGGGTAAGTGGTAGCTACTCTTCTAATTATTAGAGATGTCAGTCATTTTCTGAGGGGAAAACTTTGAATATAGGTCAAGTGCGAGGCCTGTTTGGACAATAATATATGTACATAGTGTAAAACGGGTAATTGCAACATCAGTAAGCGAAGACAAAGTGATATGAAAATTTGCTCAGCAACAAAACGATTAAAACATGAAAGAAAGATAAAGGAACCAAAAGAATGGTAGTGATTTTTTTACGTCATTGCTGTTGCATATTTTGTTTGTTATTCCCCTTGTCAAACTGTTTTATAACTATTTTTTTAATTTCCAGACAGTAAAAGTTTGGAAGAGAGCTCTCTCCAGAGAAGAAATCAACAGATCAATGTACAACATCGGAACTAGTAATTCAACGGTAGGTATACATGTTTATATCACACATATATGGAATCACATCAGGACGATTTGAGGGCGATAATAGAATGTTGTGTGCAATGGAACACTGCTTATGTGTGAAATTATTTTCACCACAGGCAGGAATGGAACCTAGGACCGCTTTAAAAGCAGACCAGCGCTTTACCCATTTAGCTATCGGAGCTCCTATTATCATAAAGACGCCTTTTTCTGGTGATAATGTACTAACTTTGTTCAAATAACGGCCACAGGGTTCAAAATGGCAACGCCCAAGGGGTCGTGGGATCACCATAGAAATATACAGGGAAATTATTCAAGGACCAGTCTGACCAGAGGCTTGATATTTGGTATGTAGATGGCTAATAGTCCTTTTACCAAGTTTGTTAAAATGGTAGTCCCAGGGCCCAAACTTGCCCCGCTCCAGGGCCTGGGGTTCCTTGATTTACTACAGAAAGAAAAGTGAGTTAATCTTAAATCTTGTTATCCAGAACCACCTGGCCCAGAAGTTTAGTCTTTTATATGTACTATTACCTTGTCATCCTCTAGACAGATTTTAGCTGACAGCTCTAAGATCAGAAATGCTCAAAAACATCGGGACATTCTTTTGAATGTCCTGATGAGCGATACATGTCCAGATGGGTCTCTTGTTGAACACTTGTTCTACATGTGTATAAGTTGGCTCCTGTAATAGTCTAGTAAAGCTAAAACGCTGCCCAAACAAGTCTATAGGAAATGATTGCGACTGGCTACCTCTAATGAAATTTTTACATTATAGACTGAAGCTTTACATGATGGGCTTGTTGGTCATTGGGAACTGGCTGATTCTTCCCTACCCCCATGCTTGGGTATCGACCATGGCGGCTCAGACTGGAATATACAAGACGGTCAACTGCTGTTTGGTAAGTAAACTCCTTCTTACTTTTATGTTGAGATCTTGCAATTGCATTTCTATATGCCCAAGAACAAAAATATGACACGTTCCTTGCCATTTTAATGATTCAGATATTTTTCTTATCAATGAATTGCTTGGTGTTTGAATAATTGCAGTCAAAGGGAGTCAACCGAAAAAATGCACTGAAAATTCAAATGAGTGGTAAATATAAAATCTATGGATAAAAAGTAATACTACAAAAATCTCATTATTGTGATCTGGGGCCGTATTCATAAAGCCACTCAAGTCGTTGCTATAAAGCAAAATATCTATAAAGGAGATTCCCTACAACTATGAAATTTGGTAAGACTGTTCCTCCAGAGCAAATTTCATAGTTGTAGGGAATCTCCTTCAAAGAAAGTTAGCCTAAGCAATAACATAGCAACCACTTAAGTCGTTTTATGAATACGGCCCCTGTTTATTTTACAGACCTTTCAAGTATCCACACTGCAGCTTACAAGAAAATATTAAACAACAAATAGATTACGTACATATGCCAACAATATAGCCAATCAAAAGCTGGTAATGTTAAAATGTAATCTCAAGGCTGGGTCCACAGCGGCGAGCCCATTGATTTGGCTGCTATTTCTAGAGCATAACCTTCATGGAGCTATTTAGATGGATGGATACATTTTCAGAGGAAGCACTCTGCCATTTCCATTCTTTACTGATTTTCCAAAAAGCGGTCAATCTTAAAGAAAATAATTTGATTATCAAGGAGCAATTTTTTTCCTCATACCGTAGACCTAATTTTGGGGGAAGGGCTTTTTTGAAGAAGGGAAGCCAGCTGGAAATCACACATAAAATTCTGTATGTTTAGATGGTGAAGAATATAGAGTGGTACCGTTTGGTAGCTTGATTGTGATCTTCATAAATTCTTGGTTTGTTTCCGCTTTTTATTTCCCTGAAATCAATGCAACAGAATTACACTGTTGAAAACCATTTAATCAACGCCGCTGCAACGATACATAAGTGAATGAGTCTTCTGACCAACTTATTAAATTTTACTACTGTTTTATTTATAACTATTCTTAGGAAGGAATTGCCGGCATCGTTCTAAGCGTTTGGAAGTAACGTAATAGCCACATCAGATAGAAATTAGGAGTTGTTTTTTTAGAAAGGCATGGCATTATAACGATTTTAGTCCTTCCCGATAGTGTCGTTTTGTAATGTTAAAAACCGGTTTTATGTCCGATGCCTAACAATCGAACAGTGGCGTTTCTATTCGAAATAAACCTACACAGACCCATTCTTTTCCTTGCATACTTTTCTCCTAAATATTTGTACATGCTGCATTATTGCCTCTTAATATACTTTTTATTGGCTGTTGCACGACAAAATCATCAAAGTAGTATGTGCGCCGAGCGAAGAGTCAGATCAGGCTGGGCATTTGCCCAGTCTGACCAGATTCTTCGCTGTGCGCTAAAAGGGTAGCTAAGTGTCTAATTTACGTGAGGACAGCAAAGACTATGGCCAGACTTGGCATCTGCCCAGGCTGATTTTAGTGTTCGCTGGGTGCACATGCCACTATGTTTGTTTTGCCCTGTTGCGACTCAAAAAATAATTTATTATTATATCTGATGCGCACACCTGTCTTTCATGAAGAACATATACACATGGTTCGAGAATCCATGAAGTCAATGGAAGCTATTTTCTTGTATGGTTCTTTATGATATACGATTACTGTATAAATTCTTTATAAACGACAACATGAGCCGAGACACGAGAAAGCAAACAAAGTGGTCGTGCACCCAGCACAGCCTCAGATCAGCCTGGGCATCCGCCAAGTCATATCAGACTCTTCGCTAAGTGCTGAAGGGTAAGCTAAGGGTCTACGCTACCTTCATGCGGACAGCGAAGACTCCGATCAGACTGGGCGGATGCCCAGGCTGATCTGAGTCCACGCTGGGCGCCCAACCACTTTGTTGGTTTTCTCGTCTCGCGGCTCAATTATCATTTTTCCTGCTTTTGCCACTGATCAGTGTTTTGCAGGTGTTCACTGCAATATCAGTCGCTTATTTGTACCAAAGGGAGTTACAGCAATTATACAGCCTTATAATGGGACTTCAGGTGGAAAGGTGGACATTACAGCAAAGGTATAGAAATATTGGCATTGAAAAATTCAAAGAATAAACTGTATGTAAACTGTTTTTGGTTCAACTGTTATATATAGTTGATATTTTAGTTCGGATTATAATTTTGTATTTTTCGTTTCCGAAAGAGGGCATTTAGGTACATATTTAGCAAGAACCAAAACAAAATATCAGTATGAGTATTTTTACAAAGTCACAAATTACTTCCACATGGCCTGATTCTGGATATTAAAAACTATAGAAAGGAATATAATCCGGTAAAGGCAGACCCATAGCTTTATATTTGGATTTACAAAGTTAAAACAGTCAACTCTCGATATATCAGAACTAAGCAAGAAAAGTCTCAGGAACTGCCACGATTCAATTCCAGATCCCACCCAAGACACTATGCGGGAACACACAACACAAAATTAGTCATCACCAAATACATGATAAGTGGTAGCCATGTGAACAGCCATTTCCCATGTTAGTGGTCACCGGCCTAGCCTTAACATCACAAACAATATATCAATAACAGACATAGCAATAAACAGCACATAAAAACAAGCAAGAAGTTCATCCCGAACTACTTAAGTAATTTTTTGGGCCCAGAAGATGTACTTTAAAGTGATTGTTCACATCTTTTTCTAAATCTTTATAACATAGGTTAAAACTATGATGAGAATCATACCTCTCAAATTTTTGTGAAAACCATTTCAATTAGTGTGTAATTTGATGATTATCACTTGCCCCAGGAGTCTGCCATTTATAAGTTGAATGACCTCGAATATTTTCTGTTGGAATCACTTAGCAGCTGCAGCAAGGTAAAATGAGTTACAGAGCAGCTGGAGATATTAGCTTAGGAGTAGTGCTCCAATGCAAAGCCAGATCAGTCTGTTCATTGAAATGCACACTGTTAAACGTTGACAGGGAACAAATGCCTTTGCAACAACTGATTCAAAACATTTTAGACCATGATCAGACTGTTTCTTTAGGAGCAGTCTGATCTGGGTTAGCACTGTTCTGTCCCAATACTTAGAATTTTAAGGTAATTGTGGCAATAAAAATCTAGCATTAGCAGGTCACTGTGTAGCAGGTCAGCTTACAACACATTAAAATAGTACTAGTACTTATTTAAATAATAATAATCATTGAATACATTAAATAATGCATGAAAATGAGAATAATGGTAATAGCTGTTGGTTATACAAACGTGCTTTTCTGAGGTCTGTGCATAGGCGTACAAAAACTGCACTTGCACCATAGAAAATTGACACCTCAAGTATGTCAACTTGTCAAGCTATCATCTGCATTTGAAAGTCTGTATTTCAAGTCATCTTCTGTATACTGAGGTGACCATAGGTGCCTTTCTAATGTTTACCTCCTCAATCACATCCGAAGACATTATAAGCTCAGAAACTAATTGCAATCTTTCCATATGGAATCATGGTCAACTCCTCTAGAATGTGGTTCCACTGCGTAAAAGTTGAGGTAAACAAACGCTTGCTATCCAGCTGTTTCAAGCTGTTAGACTGATGTGATGGAAAACATGTCTGCTGCCTGATGTTTAAGATAAGAGCAATAAACATGATTTTAATTACCTTAGCAGATGCAGAAATGATCTGTAGAAATTAAATTAAGACATACTGACTTATTTATTTTTGATATAGAGAATCAGTTAAGAGATCTGAACAATCACTTTAAGATACTAGTAGTTTCAGATGACTGGAGGTGTGATAAGAGCTTACTTTAAGATATCAATGTTTGAGATATGGAGAGGTGACTGTATAAAATACCCACGGATTTACACAACAACGTTTCGTCTCCCACTTACAACAGTAACAACACCAAATGGGAAAAGAATAGACGGAGCACGTGACAGCACTGAATGTAAGGCGATACATCGGGCTAGTTTGATGAACAGCTCTTTCATAAGAAGGTGGTCACCAAGCTTGGTGCCTGCTGTAGACGTGTCTGAGGCAGTGAATAATTTTGACTGGTACAGATTATACCAATATCCCACCTGGGCCCAGGTTCACAATCGTGTTTAAAGAAATGATTGTGAAGCTGGGCCCTGGTTAACCATGTTTCTAAGGCTGTTACAAAACGAAAAAAGAGGCTCTTACAAAAGGAAAAAGGGTCATAGTTCCAAAACCACTTGGTAATCGTGGCTAAACAAATTTGTTAAGCCACGATTACCCGGTCGTTTGGGAACTAGTAGTTCCAAAAATACTTGGTAATCGTGGCTAAAATTTTTTGTTTAGCTACGATAACCAAGTCGTTTGAGAACTTGGACTCTTTTTCGTTTGTTTGTTTATACATAGTTAACCAGATACATGTATGAATATGAGAGGATACTATTTGTTAATGGTTATGGGACAAAAGTGGCCGAAAGGTTTACCAATCTTTATCGAATGCGTTGTATCAGTTCGCTTCTGGCATAGTTCCTGATGCCTTATATCATTTTGAACTTTACAGACTATACTAATAGACGGTATAATATCCGGAATAGCTGCAGGCTACCGAGGAGCCCCTAGTAACAGTCTCCCAGGGGCTGGAGGAAACCAAGGCGAATCGTACATAGGTAAAATTGAGCCGAGACACGACAACGACAGAACCATCAAAGCGGTATAGGCGCCCAGCGGGGCACAGATCAGTCTCTACATCCGCCAAATCGGATCAGCGTCTTCGCTGTCCGCATGGAGCTAGCTTAGAGAGTTCACTACGAAGACTGTGATTAGACCCAGCTACTGCCAATGCTTACATGTATCTGAGTCTTCGCTGGCGCACATGCCACTTTGTCCATTTTGTCGCGTCGCGGCTCATTAATGAGTCTTTATAAATATGTACCTTAAAGCAATCGTAAAACAGATCATAGTTTGATACTAAGGTGTCTATTCATTTCTTCTCCATGTAGGAGACCCGGTAGCTCAGTGATTTATGCGCTGGCCTGCTGATCTAGCGGTCCCAGGATCGTGTCCCCTAGGCAGCGGAAATCTTTTGAACCGTAAACGGAGTTTCATTGCGCTCAGCCTTGCAGGCTTACGTCCTTCCCCATGTACCACCAAAAGATCATAGTTTATCTGCCACCTTTTTCATAAGTTCTCGAACACTGCCAGTATACACCACCCTGCATGACAGATAAAAGAGAAAAAAACTGCCTACAGCTATAAAACAAATAAAATACTGCACATCTTCTTAATTGTGTTTCTTCACTTATGTTTTTCCTGGCGAACGGCTGTTAGCAGACTAATAGAATCAAATTTTAATGGGCACAGCTTTTTGCAGTTTTCACAGGAAAAATGTAGGTGTGCTTTCATTATCACCCTCATACCATCCTGACATAACTGAATTCAGAATTTCGTACACTACTTTTATAATTCAGGTAATGCTTAGAGTAATAGAAAATAAATATCACCCGGTAAAATTTTAATCTTTGCCCAAACTGCAGCAGAAAAAAAGACAACTCTATGCAGCAGACTTACAGAACAACAGGCTTAGAGATATTTTTATTTTTTGAGGGGGGGGGCGTCATGATGTTACACAACGTCATTCCTGAAAACAAAAACGTCGTACAAATTACACACTGTCTGCTTTCTCGAACGGTTGAAAAGGAGAGTAAATCGCAAGTCATTTATTGTTCATCCATAGTTTCCACTTTATTTTCTTCCGAAAAGCTAGACGCGTCATCGTCAAACGGGAAGGAAACGTAGTCTGACATCATATATTATGGCAACAACGTCAGAACTAGCTTCATGTGCCACAAAGCAGTGATTTGTAGTAGATTCTAACTCGGTGCGCATATAAGAAATGGAAGATTGACAGTCACAAGTTGTATTGTTGGATAGAGAACCAGCCTTCTCCCATTAGTTCTTCCATGTATTTGTTCACTTTTCTTTCTCTTCATGCTTTCAGTAATGTAATTTTTCGTAAAAAATTTCTTAGCAAGTATTCAAGGAAGAAGGTTCATATTTGGTACATGACTTGACAATGGCTTGTTGTATCGTGGGATTGAAAATGGGCTTTCTCTTCTTTGTTTTTCTTTTATTAGTCCCTTTTTCTTTCTCTCCACACTTTTTCATCAAAGGCATCTCCACAATGGTATGAGATAGAAAGTTCATATTTCATATACAGATTGACAACAATAAATTGTATTTTGGAATAGAGAAATAGCCTTCTCCTGTCTTTTCTTTTATGTTTTTGTTTACTTTTCTTTCCCTCCATGCTCTCAGTACTGCAATTTTTCGTAAAAGAATTCTTAGCAACTGTTCATGGTGAAAGGTTATATTTGGTATATTACTTGACAATAACAAGTTGTATCGTGGGATAGAGAACGGGCTTTCTTTTAAAGAACATATTGAACTTCACTACAGCTGGTGATTGGGACTGTGTGGTCACCGTAAAAAGTCTCCCTGCCCTTCATCATAGTGTAGATTTTATTTTCTAGTCCTTTGGGATCATTGATTCCATTGTAGAACTTTAAAAATATTTGAGGGTCACTGATGAGGCCTAATTGGCCGAAACTAGCTAGTCTGGCCCAGAAAACTTGTACACTCGACAGTTTTCAGTTCTTTGGTGTTATCCTTGCTTCCAAAGGATAACCCTTTCATAGAACATATTTCTCTTCTTTGTTTTTCTTGTTTTGTCCCTTTTTCTTTTCTCCACATTTTTTCGTCAAAGATATCTCTGCAATGGTATAAGATAGAAAGTTCATATTTAGTATACAAGTTGACAATGATAAGTTGTGTCGTGGGATAAAGAACCAGTCTTCATTTATATGTTTTTCCTTGTAATTGTTCACTTACCTTTCTCTCCATGCAGTCAGTACTGTAGTTTTTCTTAAAAGATTTCTCAGCAACTGTGCAAGGTAGAAGGTTCATATTTGGTATATGAGTTGACAATGGCTTGTTGTATTGTGCAATTGAGAACAGGCCTTATCCTCCTTATTAGTTCATGTTATTTATCTTCTATCAATGCTATGTATAATGAAACATAGCAGATTTCTCAGCAACTGTTCGCCTTAGGCTACCCATACATGGTAGATTTGTGTATTTCATGCTTTGTTTTCTTTATACAAGCCTTATACATTGGAGGCGCTAGAGCGGGTATAAAGTCAGATTTTCTGATAGTTCTAGTTGGTATATGTGTGGTTGGGGTTGGATGGGGTTAGGGATAACAAGATGTCTATATTATGAAGTTATCTAGAATCATACTGAAACCATAGAGTTTACCTAGCGGTCTAACGGTTTTTCAAAGTTTTGATAGTCTTTTTATATTTAAAACAGGCTCAGGCGAAACAGCAACTAGTGCGAATAGAGGTGGTGGGGGAGGCGGATGGGCATACAAGCCTGCGTGGGAGGAGGTACAATTCGACGGCGTTAAAATAGGGTCAGGAACCGGCGGAGGGGGCGGATATGGGGTTGGCGGAAGGCGATACAGTAGTTTACCAGGGACTTCAGGGCATGTATGACCAAAATAACGCTGGTAGAAGTTGTGGGTCGACCCCACTGCATATCAAAATGGCAATGGAATACGTTTAAATTGACTGTTGGCTGCAAGAAATAACAGCATATTACTCCAATTATATTATGTACAAGAGCGTAGCTGCCTATACGGCAAATACGCAGGTGCGTATTGAAATTTTGTCAAAATTGACAAAATTTCAAAACGCACCTGCATATTTGCTTGCTGAAAATTTATAAATTAGACCAGATTTCAATACCAATTGCCAAAGTGGCTGAAATACTAGCTTTGTCTTCAAGAAGTAGAGAATAAAACATGGTTGTGCGTATAATGAAATTACCTCTAGTTACGCCCCTGATGTATTATGATAAAATCCACGAAATGATTCACTAATAATGATAAAATGTTTGAAACTAAAGATAAATCCATGGAAGTAAAAAGTAGCCTGTTCTGATACAGTTCGACATAGTGTAACATAGCATAACTGTACGGAGTTGTATTCCATCGAGCACATTTCATTGATTCAGCATCACGACACTGAATCAACTTTAATACAGCGTTATAACAGTATGATACGCTTTTCTTGGCGAACTCCAAGAGCAAAATGTTAGCAACGAACAATCACACGCTATGTAATCACGTGACCTAACTACTGCGAAAGATGCTGCTTTGGTAACCGTACTGCTTAATTGAGACGACTTTCGCAGAACGGCGTTGGCACCATGTGAGTATTTTGAAGAATTCCTTCTCTAATATAGCCAAAAAGTTGAAAGTTCTTGCACAAATAATTTCACCATATATGTTCGTCGTTTACCACGATTGTTGTACGAAAAAAGTAGGGTTTTTTTTACCTAGAAATACAACAAAAAAGACAAGAAAAGTCTGCATATGGTGCGACAGAAAGTGCATTTTCCAAATTAAATGAGTTTAGCTTGACTAGATTAATATTTTATGAGAAAAATAGGTTTTTGCCTGGGAAAAAGTGAACTGCTTTCCTAGCATGAAACAAATCCAACTGAACTGCATTTTTTGTTTCCAGGAGTCTGTTACTGCGACTACAGAATGACCAAAAGTTAATTAAATAGAACAGAATAAACCGCAAAATACCTAAAATTTGCAGATTACAATACTAAGTATTGCTGTAAGCGTACTAGTATAGGGTGACATGCGATGATGCATGTGTTAGTGCATGTGTTCGTGGATAGTCGTAGTTGAATGTCAATATCATGGAAGTGTCAAAACTTGCTGGGAAAGGTGGCGTTTTTGCCTTCTTTGTCTTGCTGATTAACATTTTAGCTTGAAATAAAGGCAACTCTGGATAGTGAAGCAACATTGTATAAAGGGCGGGACACTGTCAAAGGGAGTAGGGGTCACTATAGAAGTCTATGGTAGAAACAATTATAGTTCACGCTGCCCTTTATAGGCACCCCTCGTGTAAGGAGTAAAACTTTTCTTCATCTACACAAGTAACACGCGAAAATATACGCTTGCTATGGTTAAGGCTACATGAAGTGACCTGACAGGATGGGGGCTATCGATTTGGTTTAGTGCGTTATAAAACAGGTGACGCAACATGTTCGTAACCAATCAGGGAAAAACACTCGTTTATATCATTAACCATTGCATATCATGCATGTTAATTATGTGTCACAAATGTCTAAAGACTCATTGGTGTAGTGGACGTCTGCTGGTCATGCTGCCCTTTTTTCATACCCTATAAGGATGCAACGTTCGAATCTACTAACATGATAAAGTCTGTTCTTTTCATTCTTTTTAATATTTTTAGGTAATAAAAATGAATATCTTGCGTGACAAAAGTTTTCTTTTGTTTTGATTACTCAATATATTTTATGCTCGTAATCAAAAGGGAAACACCTGCACAGTTGCTGATCTGATTATGCCCAGCAATATACGCGGGGGTTGTGGGAGGGAGGGGAATTTAGTAGATTACGGTATCTTGTTCCCGAAAAATACCGATAATCATGATGTTTGGTATTCTCTTGTCAGTCTTAAAGATTCTTCATTCTAAACGCAGACTTTGAATTAAAGGGTCAGAGAAATTGTTGGAAATGTCCTTTTAGAAAGGGAAGAATGACCCCCCCCCCCTTCCCCCCCCCCCCCAAAAAAAAAAAATAAAATAAAATAAAGTTATTCATCTGACATTCATTCATTGATATCCACAATTCGAATTATGGATATCCATTATTTGCAATATTGATATCCATAAATCAGGTTGAATATGGGATATCCATAATTCGAATAATAGATATCTATAAATCTATTTATGGATGTCTAAAGTTCGAATAAATGGATATCCATAGTTGTATTCTATTTACTAATAGCTATAATTCGAATTATGGATATCAAAAAATCATGTCGAAATATAGATATCCATAACTCAGATCATGGATATCTATAATTCGAATTATGGATATCCAGAAATCATGTCGAATAATAGATGATACCCATAATTCAATTATGGATATCAATAAATAGGAACTAAATAGTAAAACGGCAACCCATAATATCATGCCTACTTCTCATTCACTGCATACTGACTGTTTGTTCACGATTTGGCTAAAATATTGTAAAAAGGCGAGGTTTAACGAAGCCATACGAACAATTTTCCGATTATTGATGCATGGATCCACAATGACAGCTCCGCTCTGCCAGGACACTCTTGAGAGTTATAAACATTCTGATTCGACGAGTAAGCAGTGGCCTTGATATCACAACAGGGGATGTTAAAATTTGTCCTGTCAACTTTATGACAAAAGATGTTTGAATTGTCTGCTGTATTGGCATGTGAAAAGACAATTTACATTTACGTAAGCTAACAAAAGCCATTAAAGGCTTTTCTCCAGACACCAAAGGGTAAACATCTCCGATAGCTAGAATATATAAATAACTGATCAGAGTAGCTGTTGGTCGTGTATGGGAATTAACCTTGGAAACGACAGACAACTTATTGGGGTTAATTTTCGTCGAATTTCGGCCTCTAAAAACTTTAACCAAAACATCCAATCCGGACGGCGACGCAAACACGGACGCTGACGCTGACGCCAGGCTGACAACAATAGCTCTTCCTGAACTTGCGTTCAGGCGAGCTGAAAAGGTACAGAAGCCTTAAACGGTTCAAGTGACGTCGATTATTGCGGCGTATCGATTTGCAATGACGACGTGTTCTTATAATACATGTACACAGCCCTCGCAACCTAAAAGTTTCGCCTAAAAGTACATACAGAATCTTTTTTAAATAATAAGAAAGACTGCAATTAAAAAGGTTCTCACTATCTTTTTACAATAGTAAACTGATGGACGTCATCATTAGCAATTTGCGTCGACCATGCGTGAACTAAATTTTGCACTAAATGACTTGATTTTGAAAACAAAAGCTTTTAAGCTGAAATTAAGTAATGTATATTTTGGACAATTTGGCTATTGAAATAAGTTTAGACAGTTTTATATATATGCCTGGATATAAAGACAAAAGGAAATCATTTAATAAAAGGAAATAAATCAAATGAGCTATTGTGTAGGAAAATCTTGTATGTATTGAGTGGATTGCATTGCACAATCTCCAAGCAAAGATAAGGTCTAGGTGGGGTAGGTTGGGATATATCTCACAGGAAAGAAATTAATAATTTTAAGTATTAGCGATTAATGACTAATATATTAGTCTGTATTTATCAAGGTGATATTACGCGCTTATTGTTCTACCTGTCACATTGTTTATTGTTGAAATATGTATTGCATGTATGTACATGGCTACATAGCCTATAGCTCTTGAATAAACATTCTTCTTCTTCACAATATAGACAGGAATTTAACTCCTGTAGACTTTCTTGCCTCTAGCAAATATCAAGTGAGAAAGATATGATACCTAGCATACAAAATACTAATAGGCTACAATATTCACAGAGTTCTGCCATTATAATAAGTACTTAAATAAAGCAACGGTGGCTCATTAGGGAGAGCAGTGTAGAGGCAGAACAGCATAGGCATCTTTAACCATACTTTAAGGCTCTAGTCAAGGCGAACCGCTGTTAAAGTAAATCTTGCTTATGTGGTCTTCTCAATTAAGGGGCCACCTGTATTTAGTAGCCACCTTATCTTGGTCTCTTGAACCAAACTACAGTGCAAATGAACCTGTGTTAAGGAGTCAATTGTTTTAAGCAGCCAATTTTCATTTGGGTGACCCCTTAAGACAGGTTTGACTGTACTTTGACTTTTTTAAAATTTCCAGGCCGATACGGTAGTCGGAAGTCCTAAACTGTGATACATCGTTTTACGAAAAGCAGTACAGTTGATGGAATGTAATACCTAAAAAGCAGTTCATCACAACGAAAAAGCAGTACATTAAACAAAACATGCAAATCGGTCCCCTGTTCTTTTCACGTAATAAATACCAGTACTTTTACAAAACATCAGTATAAATGATGTATGTGATCATTCAAAAATAACATAATAAATCGCGAGAAAACACAAATATTTGAGATGACAACAAACTGATGCACATGACCCATGCAGATTTTTTCAGATTGTCGCTTAAATACCGTATTTACGGATTAGTTGTCAAAGTACAAAGCAGATTATTCATTGATATCACTTGTTCGATGTAAATCATTTCAATTTTATAATAATTAGACAAGAAATAAACCAGCTTACCGTCACAACGAAGCGCGTGACCACCATTTTCCTTTACAATTCAGCAGTTCGGTTACCAAAGCAGCATCTGTCGCAGTACAGTTAGGTCGCGTGAATCAAGTACTTGAACCCAACATACGCTAGTGGTACCGCAGCAGGCACATAATTGAGCCGCGACACGAAAAAACCAACAAAGTGGTTGTTCGCTAATTATAGGTTGAATAGAACAAAATTAGAACTGTTAGTTTTCCTGTCAAACTAATCTTTTAAGCAGGTTCAGTGTTTTGTGAATCACTAAATCACTGTCTTTTACGCGGCAAACAAACTATTCCGATTTCAAAGACACGCCGTTCAAATGTGAAGGCTTCGTGTATTTACGCCCCTACCTGGATCCTTTCGGCGTCGGCGTTTGCGTCTGCGTAGCTTCTTGTCTGCACTGCATCTCTTGAAAGGAATGGATGGGTTTGACCAAACTTGCACAGATACATCATTGGCTGGGGAGAAAGAACTGCTTATATTCTGGTGGCATTGACCCTATTTTCAAAGTCACAGGAGGACAAAGAATGTTGAAAAATGGTTTGTCTGCACTCTTTCTCCTGAATGGATTAATGGATTTTAATCAAAGTTGCATAGAAATATCACTTGAGAATGAAAAAGAACTGATTACATTTGGGTGAACTTCATCCCATTTTCAAGGTCAAAGGATGTCAAAGAGTGTTGAAAATGTCTTGACTGCACTCTATCTCCTGAGTTGATGTACAGACTTAAACCAAACATATTTGCAGATGGAAAATAATTGAATCTTGGCGACCGTGGCCGTATTTACAAGGTCACATGGGGATCAAAGAGTGTTGAAAAAATGCCTTGTCTGCAGTCTGTCCGCTGAATAGATAGATAGATACTAACCAAACTTTCACGATATATATTACTGAGAAATACAAAAGAACTAATTAGATTTTGGTGACCTTGACTCTATTTTCAAGATCACAGCAGACCAAAGAGTGTAAAAAAAGCCTTGCCTGCACGACTTTCCAAAATGGATGGATGGATTTTGACCGAACTTTCACAGATATATCAGTGAGAAATGCATAAGAACTGATTAGATTTTGGTGACTTTGGCCCTATTTCAAGGTCACATGAGGTCAAAGAAGATGAAAAATGGCTTGTCTGCACCATAGCTCCTGAATGGATAAATGGATTTTAACCAAATTCACATAAATATAGCACTAGGAGATGGAAAAGAACTCGTTAGATTTTGGTGATTTTAACCTCATTCTAATGGTCATAGAAGGTCAGAGAATGTTGAAAATGGCTTGTCTGCACCATAGCTTTTGAAGGCATTGATGGATTAGGTCCAAACATAGACATTAACATACCTTATAATCGGGAGGTGGACAAGAACTGATTAAAATTTGGTGACCTTGACCCTTTTTCAAGGTCACAGGAGGTTTTTATTTGGCAACATTGAGGGAAAAATATACTGCTGACAAAGCGACGGTGTGCGTGTGTGTGTGGGGGGGGGGGGGGGGGGGGGGGGGGGGAGGGCATCCGTTTTTTTTTTTTTTGTTTTTTGTATAAGTGTGTACGACTATATGAATAGCGCTCAGCTATCTGTTGTAATCTGATATATTCTGCACCCTGTTAAGGTATTGAATAAATTCCAAGTCAAAGTACTTGGCACTAAGAAGGGCTGAACATGAAACCTGATTTTTTTGTCCTATTCCACCTCAACCTATACATATATAAATGATTTTTCTATTTCAAACATTTTGCCCGCTATTTATACGAATGGAAACAACTTTAGTCACTTCATGTTTTCTTTCGTGCTGGACGTGCTTTCGTGGTCAATTCATATGAAATTTATGAAACTCGCCACAGGCTCGTTTCATAAATATCATACGAAATGACCACTTGTGTAAGACCATCTATATCTTTGAAAGTGTATCGATTTATCTTAAGTGATTAATTCCACCTATTACAGGGTTAACTGCAGGCTTCAAGGAAAACCGGGCCAGGTTTACGGGGACGATGATCTGTCTACCCTTTACCTAGGATCAGGCGGGGGCAGTGGCGGCAACGCGATTGATCTTTCAGTTAATCCAAAAGGTACGAGTGTATGCAAAACTATGCTCCCCAGCAGGCAATTAACCTTGAATCAACCTTGATTCAACGCCATGTCGTTGAATCAAGATTGATTCAAGGTTATGTGCCCATTGAGAGCAGCCTTTGGAGTTACACCATCTCATAGACTAGCATAATAAAAATCATGTTTGGCTTGTTGAGGTTTTGGTAATTGTCATTTGGATTTAAACTGTTATAATTTGAAAGCAGGGCGTGAAAAGTAAAGAGAAAAATTCTCAGGAACTGACACAATTCAATCCCAGATCACACCCACGACACCATTACATGTGGGAAAAAGTCATCAACAAATTAGTCATCACCAAAGACATCATCAGCGGCAGCCAGGTGAACAGCCATTATTCCATGTAGGTGGTCACCGGGCTAGCCTTGATATTACAAACAATATATCAATAACAGACATAGCAACAAACAGCACATAAAACAACCAAGAAGAACCAAAATAGAAGTGTCGCCTTGAAATGGCCAGTAATGAAATTACTTGGGGGTGGGGTGGGGGAGGGTGGGGGAGGGATGCTTAACCGATTTTCGGTCGCAACCAACCCTCACCCTTGTTCCTGCCTTGGTTCCCCCAAACCAGTTTTGGTGACACGTGCCAACAGGGCAGACGAGGCTTCAGATCAGGATCTACACTGTTTGCTTACGGGATTTTCTGTGCAAAATACAATAGAAATGGAAATGGACGCATCCAAATAAAAAGGATGATCAGATCTGCAAGTAAAATGGGCTAGGAAAGCTGCCATCTGTTTTTATTTTCATTGGCCAAAATCATAAACACTCTGCTTACGTCGCTCATTTTAACATTTTTTATATCATTGATAATAAATCTAGTAAGATGGCGGTAACTTTATATCAACATTAGCTATGGTTGTCTGTACAGCGAATGAAACGAACCAAATGGCGTTCCGTTAGTGCTCTCGATTTCCTTTTGTGTCAGTGATTTTCTGACAGCGAAGCTGAATGACCACCTGTCTAAGAGAGAGCTGCTCGTTTGGGTTACTGTTCATGCTTTTTAAGAAAGTATGGATGTATGTATTTCTTTCCTTTTGGTTTGGAGGATGGCCCCGAGGTTATAAAACCATTTTGGTGCTCAACTCAGCTGAGTATAAAATTTTCTGTGCTGATAAATATGAAACTGCCAACTAATTTTGGCATTTTCATATTGATAAGCAGAGAAAATTTCATACCCAGCTAAACTGAGCAAGAAAACAACAGTACTTATCAGTTATTTGCCATTTATTAGCAGGTAAAATTTAAAAATTGAGCATGAAAATATTTTATAACCTCGGGGCTTGATTGCAATAGTTCCTGATTATTGCATTTGCTTTTACTTTTCAAAGTAAAGGCCATAGTAATTCCACTTTACTTTTGTTTCCGCATTTTTCGAGTTTCGCAAAAATACGGGATCGTGAGTGTTAGTGTGCACCAATTTCAATAAAGTTTTTGTCTTTCTAATGACAGGAGGGAAAGGCGGAAACGGAGGTGGGGCCATTAAACTGACAGCTGAGACATCTATTACTGTCAATGGCGGCATTTTCGTTGATGGTGGAGCTGGAGAGGGTGACCTGATTGCTAACATGACAAGCGCGCTGCAAAGGTTGTATCTGACTGCATAAACATTATGTGACTCTATCGTTTATTCATCAGGCTGTAAGCCGACTGTTCAGAATCTACACTTTTATTCTGGTACCGCATTTAGATATTGTGTATATGTGTATGCCGGTATGGGGTGTGGGGGGGGGGGGAGGGGGGGGGGCTTAAGGGTAGGATGGGAAAGTAACCGTATAGTATTGTGGCAACTAGCGGTGACGCAGACAGATGAACGGATTTCATCTGCAAATATAGGAGTCATACCAGCGAATTTATTCATTTTCGCTCGCTAGTACATGCACGCGTATTCCAACCGGTCCAAGCGAGCATTAACATTTCGGGCCAGGCTGCACGATTCTCATATAAGGTTGTTTGCTCTATGTGTCTGTGCGAGTGCAAACGTGAGTGAATGCGTGTGTTGTAGTATGTGCCATAATTTCTCAATTTCAAATGTACATTTATCAGGGCCCAGTTGTTCAAAAGTAACGACATCGTTAGTTAACGTAACGTTAAAATTTCAAACGTTAATATCACAAATATGCCAATATTTTTTGTTGTAAAAATGTGAGAAGCTTTTGCAGTGCAAAAGCTTCTCACATATTTTCAACATAAAACATCAGTGTATTTGGCTATAAAGTCATAAAACACTTAACGAGTTGACCTCTTAACGAGCTCGTTAGGCTAACGATGCTTTGAACAACTGAGCCCTGACATTTAATCTGTGGATTAAATATTTGCTACCTCGCAGAAGGCAGATTTAAAAGAACTGGATGAACATAGTTTTCAGTTAAGCAGAAATTAATCTAATATTGACTGATTTATTATTTGGGGGTGGGGGCGGGGTGAGGGGGAGACTAGGAAGGGAAAATGAAGCAGTTATAAAAGAAATAAAATGTATATAATTTTACACTGTGAGAAAGCAATGACATTTTTTTTGAAACAAAGTTATAAGAAATGGCGAACCTTTGGCTCCCATGAACAAAAGCAATATTATCAAATAACAAATAGAAAGTGTATAAGGAACAAACTGCATACACAATGACAACACTGTTGTTTTTTTAAGACAAAAAAATTATATATGAGCGTCAGGACCCCATACAACATAATAAATTATGAGTTTTACTGGCTGAAGAATTTAGCCAATTCTTCACTGTCTTTCTTGATCTCGGATCAAGTATTGATTAGCTGCATTGAAAAATACTTTAGCTGTACTACAGTTAGTATATTTAATAGTGTTTCATGTACTGTATTTATCAAAAGTTCTTCTAGCTAGTACATTCTTCGTGCAAAGGATAAAAACATGCACTTCGTCTTCTATCACTTTACAAATGAAAGCGGTCAAAGTACCAAAATCATACGTCCGAACTCGTATATCATTTAAACATTTACAATTACGGATACATTGACAAATATTACATAGACGATTTTTCCTTAGTATATCTACCTAGTCCGATCTGCGGAGTGTGAGCTTGTATGAAATTTAGTAATATGTTTAGTTTCACGTTGGTACAGGATTTCTGAAGACCAAACTATTATGCTTTTTATCATCTGATGAGTAACTGTACATTCATCTATCTTCGATGAAATGACATTGATAAAATAATCTCGAAAACATTGTTAATTTGCCTTGATATTAAAGGTTTTTAGTGACAATTTGATTTTGAAGTAAATTTAAGAAATAGATCAGCTCTAGCAGTGAATTCTTGAGTAATAATTCACTGTTTCGGTGTCAGTTGTAACTATATGTACTTACACTGAACCGACAAATAGTAAATTATTACTCAACAATTCAATGCCAGAGCTGTACTTTTACGATTCTAACACTCAAAAACGCTGAAAAAGTATTCTTTTTTAATATTCAAAGTCTCCCAACCTTCCTGTCAGCGCGTTCTTGCTCTAGCTAATATTATTAACTGTATTAACTGTATGTAAGATAAATGTACGTTTTATGGTGATTTAAGAAAGAAAATGAGACGTTACACCGTCTAATGTCTCGAAACGTTAAAATTATGTCAGTATTGCCAGTGACGTCAGCAATTAGACTCTCGCGCTCCTAAACAGTGAATTGTTGCAGAATAAAACACGAACACTTTCCATTGATTCTATAGACGCACCGTGTTAGCATTCTTGATGAAAGTAAACCAAGACTGCGTCCTCTTTATCAGCCATAAATACATTTGAATACTTTAACCCATTTCTATGATGCGATGTACGGAATGTTATCTAGTCGGTGTGTCTACAATTCATATTTTACTTTTAGCTCTGGTTATTATTGCCCAGAGGCCTGTAATTTGACTGGTTGTACAGGCGACAGTAACAGTTCATGCTGGGACAGTTCAGGGCCTGGCGGTGGGGGAAGCGGAGGAAGCATATACCTTACGGCCAAATATGTCAACATTGGTATGAATCCTTTTACCACAAATTAATGTTTTATTTTGATAGCAGACTATCATGATATTTCTAATGAGAAGAAGGTAAAACTAATACATAAATAGTTATAATATCAAAAATAATGATATTAAGGATAATAATAATAACACAAAAAGTCATATTGATTAGTTCAGAATATCTTATTTCATTTTATTTTTATTTTTTTTCATAATTTGCGAAATACTAACTAACTGCCTTTTACAGAAAAGTTGATCGAACCAGTGTTGGTTGGTTGGTTGTGTTATTGTTTAACGTTCACGGTAAACAGCTATGGTCAAGTCGATACGGTCAGTTAACCTAACCACACTATTCCTGTGCAGGCTTAGTAGTTATTATTGACCGTCCCAAGGCGGTAATTTCGTTGCTGTTGCATTGTTTTATGTTCGGTGCTATTTGATTTATTGTGTTCTCATTTTTACCCTTATATAATAAAAATAGAAAATAGGTAAAAATAATTGTTAAATGTTTTAGTATAATTTGCTTAGTCTGTTGTAACCCTTCTGTTGGTCTAAATTATTTAGTTCAATAAAGATAGCTGAGTTGCTGCCGATTTGGGAAAGAGCTGCTGACTCGGCTTATCACTTGTAATTTATTGTTTGTTGGGATGTCTTTGTCAATCTTTCCCTTTGATGTTGGGGATAGGGTTTGGGATCTGATTCAGTCAGTTACTAAAGTGTAGTTACTCTTTAAATTTAGACCTCCTAAGCGGTTAACCAGTACTAAGTGCATTAACTTTCATCAGTAACTGACAACTGCCCTTCTTGAATCAGCGGAAGGGGAAATGAAAGTAAGTGTCCGGACCGGGTATCAAACCCAGGACTTCTGGCTTACAAGTCAGGCGCCCTACCGACTGCGCTACGCGGCCCAGCCGAACCAGTGTTTTCGTTTGAGACTGGTACTCAGAGGTAGAGTTTTTTTTAATTTTATTTCAAGCACGGACGCAAGGAATATTATGTAAAAGTATACTTAACCCATTCATGCCTAGTGTCCAAAAAACAGGACGTGTGCAGATCCAGAGCAGAAGCCAAAACACGCGGCGTCTGATCAGGGTTGACATAATTTGTATAAAAATTACAGTAATTTCGATATACATGATCAAAAATAAAGTCACCATACACCCCTAAAGTGATGGATGAGCTCATCCAGGTTATAGGGATAGAAGCGTCCACTGAGCATAAGTGGGTTAACCATCAGATATGATATGGTGAAGTAATGCAAAACAGGTTACAGTATTTTTGATCACGCCAAGCCATGAGAAAACGTGAAATACATTACAACAAAACTAAACAGCACAAAAAATGGATGGGTACACTTTCAGGGGAAGCAGCTTTGTCATATTCATTTTGTCCGTCCTATAAACGTGGTCAACCAGTTAAAGGAAACAATTTTCTCCCCCAGGAGTAAATTCATATAGAAGAAAAATCTTCACTTTAAGATGAACATTGCTCGTCGAGACCTGCCCATAATATTTTATCTCTCAAACTTTTGGGATTCAGCAACAAATAAGAACATAAAGTCGCACTAAATCTGGTAACGGTACGTTAATATTTTACGATTATTCGAGAAAACCCGATGAAGGTACATTTATGTTTCTAAGAGTTTCGCAATAGGAAGTCACAAACGGTGTCTCTCTTTGAACAGAGATGAAAAAAAAACATGGTGCGTACCCAAAGCATAAATGTTGTTTTCATTTTATATATCAGGTGTAGACAAATTGTCTGCTAGGGGAGGCCGCGGAGGAAAAGGGGGCTTGATAAAGTGCGGAGGGGACGGAGGTGCTGGTCGAATCCGGATAGATTCCGTTGTGCTTAGTGGAAGAGTATCTTCGGATGATGGCAAAGTTGTGACAAAGAATCTGACGACTGTTTTCTTTGTAAGTTAAATCACAGGTTATGTTTTAATATACACTCAGAGGCAAAAGACAGCGTACACGTTTTAATTGACCTTTGCCGAGTTTTTTATGCCCCTCTCCCACTTTCATAACATGGCGTAGGGGCATATAGAGTTTACCCTGTCCATGTGTGTATGTGTGGGTGTATGTATTTGTTTATGTGTTACCAGAATCGTGTCTGGCCATAACTTCCTCATGCATGGTGGGATTTAAAAATTATTTGGCACAAATGATCATCATGACGAGACAGTATGTCGCTTGCAAGAAATTTGTCGCTGGCCTAAAGATCAGGGTCCTACCACGCGCTTAAACTGTGTGCATAGGCTATAGTGAAAACATGTTCGTGTCCGGCTCATAACTTTGTCCTGCATTATGGGATTTCAAATTTATAAATGATCATCATGACAAGATGATGTGTCGCATGCAGGAACCATTTTGCTAGCTTCAAGGTCGAGTTCACTCTGCGCACTTAGGCTAGTGAAACATGTTTGTGTCAGGCCCATAGCTTTGTCCTGCTTGGTGGGGTTTTAAAAGAGTTAAGCATAAATAAGCACCATGACAAGATGATGTGTCATGTGCAAGAATTATGTCGCTAGCTCCAAAGCCAAGGTCACACTGCACACAAAAACGTTGGGTAAAGGCTGTAGAGAAATCATCTTTGTGTCTGGTTCATAACTTTGTTCTGCATGGTGGGATTTTAAAATTGTTTGGCATAAATAATTATAATGACAAGATAATGTGTCACATGCAAGAACCAAGTTGCTATCTTAAAGGTCGTGGTCACAGTCAGCACTTAACCTTGTGCATAGGCTACAGTGAAAACCTTTCCGTATGCAGCCCGCAAATTTGCCCTGCATATTGGGATTTCAAAACTATATAAGGCCTTTATGACAAGACGGCTCGTTGCGTGCAAGAGATGTCACTATCAAGGGCCGGGCCGGGTAGCTCAATCGGTAGGGCACCTGACTCGTCAGAGGTTCTGGGTTCGAATCCCGGTCTGGCCACATACTTTCGTTTCTCCTTCCGCTGATTCAAGAAGGGCAGTTGTCAGTTAGTACTGGTTAACCGCTTAGGAGGTCTAAGCCTGCCCAGGAATAGTGTGGTTAGGTTAACTGACCGTCCCGACATGACCTTAGTTGTTTACCGTGGACGTTAAGCATCAAATCAACCAACCAACCAACCAAATCACTATCAAGGTCACAGTGCACACTTAAGTTATTTGAATAGGCTAGAATGAAAGCGTGATTGTATCATAGTCGTGTCAGCAGAATAAAAGTAAGTCACGTTTACCTATATTTTATGGTCCCTTGGTTTCCCCTGTTACGCTATACAAATCTTCCTCTGTGAACCTAGCCATCCTATAAGTGCTAGTACTTTAATCAAGGCGTCATTTTACTGAAGGCATTAGGCGGGGGCATCCGTGTCCTATGGACACCTTTCTAGTAAAAACATGAGATGGTTAACTTGATTGGAAGATATCTCAAAAAGGATTTAAGCTTTGACCTTTCTATTTGGTACACTGGTAAAATATGAAAAGTAGATTATCTGATTAACTTTTGGGGCGATTTTGTAAAATTTTGGAGTTATCGCCCTTGTTCGAGTTCGGCATTTTTTCAACTTCTGAACCGCTTGACCAAGAAAGCTGATTTTTGGTATTTGATAATTTGATTTTAATCAAAGTAAAATAAAGAGGCGTAGTTTTAAAATACTGAATGAATCACTTGTCCAGATACACTATAGGTAAATGTTTTTTTTTTTTTTTTTTTTTCAACGCAATCCATATTGATCTATACGATTCTGCTGTACACGAGTATTAATGCCACCCCTAAGAAGATTAGGGGGCATATTGCTTCTGAGTGGTACGTCCATTCGTCATGCAAAACAATGTCAAAAAAATATGTGTGATTGAGTTTTGAAATAAAATATATGAATTTATCATAAAAATATCTTACCTGTATTTTTAGCTCACCTCAGCCAAAGGCTTCGAGGAGCTTAAAGGATAGGCAGGTTCCGTCGTCCGTCTTCCGTCGTCGTCCGTCCACACTTTCAAACGACTTCTCCTTGGTAACCACTAGTACGATTGTAATAAATTTTTATATTTAGCTTCCAGGGGAAAAGGGAACGAAAAGTTGTCAAACGGTCTTGGTCACTTGACCAACATGGCCGCCATGCCCATGTATAGTAAAAGCCTTAAGAACCTTCAATCAAGAGCCAATAGGCTTATGGACTTGAAACTTGTATGTAGCATTGGGTACCCAAGTACTACCAAGATTTTTTTAAATGATGACCTTGGGTTGACCTTAGCCTTTTTACGGTGAGGTCAAATTTGGTTTCTGATGCTTTTATATATGGAATATGCTAAAACATAAGATATCTTAAAAAATGGTGAAGATTTTGGGCTAAAATTGGTATATACAATCATTTTAATACATATATGAAAATGTATGAGTACAAGAGGTCAAGGTCATTCTTTTAACTTTGACCTTTGAACCAAGTCTATCAGATTTCAACATTTTAACCACCTCCTCAAAAGCCATTCGGCAGATTGTAATCAAGCTTTATATAAAACATTTAGGGGTTGATGAAACATATATTTGTTCAAACGGTCCAGGTCACATGATCAACATGGCCGCAACCCCCATATATGGTAAAAGCTAAAGGAAACGTCTCCAGAACCAATGAACCAATGGCCTTGAAAGTTGGTATGTAGCATCAGGTGCTCAAGTACTACCAAAGTTGTTCAAATGATGACCTTGGGTTGACCCTGACCCTTTTACAGCATGGTCAAATATTGCAAAATGCTAGAATATGATATTTTATGGAAAATTATGATAAAAAATTGGTATTAACAGCCTGTTTGATAAGTAAATTTAATGAAGATTTGTGAGTGCAAATAGTTCAATGTCATTCTTAGACTTTAACCAGGACTCTCATATTTTGACAGTTTTAAACATCTCCTCAAAATCCACTGAGCAAATTGTATACAAATTTCATATAAACCCTCCAGGGGCTGAAAGAATTTAAACAAACATTCAAACGCTCCAGGTCACATATCAAACATGGCCAGCATGTCCATATATAGTAATTGACCTTAATTGTTAGATGTATAGTATGGGTATAAATGTATATTCTCTGCTGTTTCTATAAGAGGAAAATTTCTTGACTTTCTGTTTGCTTCTCGGGACAATGCCGCACTTCCAGGTTGGGATTAACTCTTTAAGAAATGAGTATGCTCCTCGGGGAGCAAATTCTTTCATTTAAGAGTTGACCCCTGATAGGAAGGCCAGTGCTACTAAAAACATTTGAGTTGCTACTCCTGACAGAGTATTTGAGCTGCAACACGAGAAAACCAACAAAGTGGTTGTCCGCCCAGCGCAGACTCAGGTCAGCCGGCGCATCCTCCAAGTCTGATAAGAGCCTTCGCTTTTGCATGGACCTAGCTTAGACCCTTTGTTATCCTTTAAGCGCAAAGCAAAGACTCTGATCAGACTGGGCCGATGCCCTGGCTTATCTGAGTCTGCGCTGGGCGCACAACCACTCTGTTGATTATTTCTTGTCGCGGCTCAAAATTTTATTCATTCACCTCAATTTTTGTATATATTCTAAAGGACCACAGCCAAGGCGGACAGAAACTCATCGATCTTCGGAATACCATACATGGAAATGAAATATACTGGGGCTGCTTCAGACAGAAAGATGGTCTTAGAAACACATTAGGGTATACGGTGCCCTTAACAACACACATCAGACGTCTGATGACCCCGGATTATTGTATTTATCGTTGCAGGTAAGAACGTGGGTGGTACCAAAGTTAAAATAAAAGTGAATCAACGGTTATTAACGTTTTCACAATACGATGAATCAGTTTTGTTTTAACATTGTGTTCCTGGTGACAAACAATGATGAAGTCGCAATAAACAGGGCCTGTATTATATAATCGAATAGAGGGCACTCAGATCAGTATTAGCATTTTCTTAGATTCAGCTCTCTGCAATATCTAGTGAGTAGCTTTCTCAGAACACATTCTTAACTGACATGAAATACTAAAAACTGTGCTGATGCGCAGGCTGGTTTGAGCTTTTGTGTTCACAGATGCATGCTAAAAGATACATGTAGCTTGTCTCATTACTCAGCACCAGCTGCAGTTCTAAGTAATAAACGCCTTTGGAAAAAAGGAATATACAACAGAAACGAAAGCTTGTTGCCAATGCTGTCCAAGAAACGTCATGTTGTTTCCTTACCAGCTGCTAATCATGGAAAATGGTGCATGCAAAGAAATCGATAAAAGAAGCATCACTAAAGAATTTTATTACAGAAATGTAAGATTCCTTTTGTATGTCCGAAACCCATTTCTTACCCATAGAATAAAAAGAATATTTCCCTTTTCGTGTGGCCTGTATATCTTTCATTACTTATTTTTTTCCAGAGAAAGAGGCTACACATATTCTGGAACTCAGAATGGGCAAGAATGCTACTGCGACAACCATCTACTGGTGGAGTATAAAGTACATGACAGGTAGTTTCTGAAAAACAATAAATGAGCCGCGACGCGAGAAAAGCAACATTGTGGTTGTGCGCCCAGCGCAGACTCACATCCGCCCAGTCTGATCAGAGTCTTCGCTGTCCGCATTCAGGTAGCTTAGACCCTTAGCTACCATTTGAGCGCTTAGCAAAGAGTCTGATCGGAGTGGACGAATGCCCAGGCTGATCTGAGTCTGCGCAGGCCGCACAGCCACATTGTTGGCTTTGTCGTGTCGCGGCTCAAATAATAAATGACCTAAAGTGGAACCTTGAGGAACTCCATATAACTTGCGTAAAATCTGATAAAATATAATTTAATGAAACTTTATAAATAAGATAATCATGACAGACAATTTTCACTGAACTGTAAATCAATTTTTTAAACACATTTGGTTGAGACAATAACCCTCATGTGCAGGTTGCGATACAAGACGACACAATTATAAAATGCTATGCAAATAAATCATTTGCTTAATGATGGGTTTACACGGTGACACTATATACATGTTGCGCTAAGCCCACGTAGTTTGCATGTAAAATTATGCAAAATGAGGCAAGCATACTATTCTTAAGCAATTTTTGCTAAACCATCTAATTTCTTCAGTGAATGTAACACATCCTGCGACGGCGATGCACTACAGATGTGCGGTGGTAACTCTAGATTACAAGTATTTGGACCACCTCCGTCTTCACCGGCTTCTGGGTATGGGGTGGTTTCTAAGTGTGAGCCATGGTGCGTTACTGCTGATCCAAACACACAGAATGTAAGTTTAACCTCAGCAACATAGCTGCCAGCTGTGAAAAACATGAATTTAAACATAGTGTATATCATGGTCATAATCTAATCTATTTGCTCTTTTTCTCATGGAAGAGTTGTTCGCGGAGGTACCATCAACAAAGTAGTCACTACTTCAGCGCTGGTTCTGTGTTTTTACCATTACAGTCTTAAATGCTGATTTCAAATAATCTTACTAATCTGTACATTTTTTTTCTCGGACAAATGACGCAATAGTATTAGTTAAGAGAGCCAACCAATCTGTAACATATAATTTATTCAATAGCTGTTTCGAAGTAAGATGCTGATATTTGCACCGAATATGCCAGTCTTAAAATATCTTACGGAAATTATCTACCTTATTTTGAAAAACACTGTTGATTTACCTTTTTTCTTTCAGCCGAAATGGGGATTATGCTCAGCTCACAAGCCTGTAATAACAGACTGGAATATCCAGTGCGAGTGTCCTGCAGGGAAGACAGGCAATTTATGTGACGAGGTGAGATGATGCGTTAAAAACAGACCTACAAGGGCAAAGCGCCATGTACGCAAAAAGGGGCGCATTGAAAGTTTGTTAAATTGACAAATTTCAAAACGCATTTGCATAATTGCATGCTGACAGTTTATGAATAGCATTTTGGCACTAACTGCCAAAACTCATAACCTTCTATAATATCTAAACCCCCCCAAAACATCCGCTCAGAGAACATGAAAAATGATAGTACGTATCATGCAATGGCCTCTGGTTACGCCCCTGATCTGTCAAGCATATAGGCACCAACTAGGCGTTCATAGGCAACAGACTATATGAAAAGACAGCATCCATTATTTATACAAATTTTGCCGGAATGAGAGTTATAAGCTTTTTTTTTAATTTTCTAATCAGTTTCAGGTTTTACGATCATTCGCTACAGACACGATTTACATTTTTTTCTTTTTTTTCGAAATGTGAAGAACCTTCTGTAAGTAGAACAAATACCGTGAAACTTCGTTCACTTCAGTGCTGTTTGAAAGCGATATGCAAAAAAGGTACTTAATATGACATAAACAACCCAGCGGGCACACGACGTTGAAATAACGCCGTACTGACGTCGATGCGACGTTATTACGTCGCATCGACGTCAGTGCGACGTCATTTCGACGTCATGTGCCTGCTGGGAAAGAACAAAGACTCAGACCGGTCTGTGCATTTGTCCAGTCTGGTCAGAACCTTCGCTGTTCCCTGGATGCGCGGCTAATTGTTTTTTCGTCTTTTTTAACAGCTTTTTAGTCGTATCAGGCCTTTGAAAGGATGATAATGAAGGCTTTGCGCAATGGAACCCTGTTTACGGTTGGATAGATTTCCGCCTCCAGGGGATCACGAACCCGAGACCCCTTGGCTTACTCTTTTGAGCTACTGCGGCTTCTCTTTGCTGTAAGGAGACACTGCCCGGCAAGCACACAACGTTGAATCAACATTGATTCAACGTTGGTTCATTGTCATGACTTTGAATCCGCGTTAATTCGATATCGATTCGACATTGTGAGCCGAGTGGGTAATACTTACCCATTCGGCTCACAATGTCCAATAAATATCGACCCAAATTGAAGGCTGTGGCTGGATCGAACGCGTTCAAACACTGGTTTGAGTCGGCACCGTTCACAGATAACCAAATCCACTCTTCCCCAGGATACTGTTTGTATGTTTCAGCTATGTCCACGGTGGACATACGGTAGAGCTTGTAAAAACAACTGCACGTGTAACGAGACAAATACTGCCTATTGTGAGCCTAATAGTGGGGTATGTCAATGTAAACCGGGATTCCAAGGACTAGACTGCAGCCTTGTATGTACTGAGGGCTTCTTTGGACAAGGTTGTACAAGTAAGGATCGTCTATATGATAGATTAGGAGCGTGAACTCGTAGTTTATTAACATAAGTACATTACAAAGTTAGACCTTTTCATGAATTAAAAGTAGTGCTCAAAATTATTCTGAGACTACAGTAAAGCCAGAGAAAGTCTTGACACCCTTGTGCAACCCAGTTGCACATGATTTGCACTACACCTGAGCTAGCTTTGAGTATTGAGTTGCACCCCAGTCTCAAACCGTAGTGCACCTGAAGTTCAGAGTTCAGATTGAACCTTTACACATACTTTTATGATAAGCCAGTCATGGAATGGACATACAATTTGTGCACTACCCAGATCATCTTTTTTTTAATTTGTATTGCAAGAGTAAAGAAAATATAACAATTTTAAATTTGTATTGGTTCTAATTTTCTGATGTCTTTCTTTTTTTTTTTTTTTTTTTTTTTTTTTCCTTTTATTTGCAAAAGTGAAAATTATCTTAGTATGTGTATTTTTTGTCTTTTTTCTGTCTTTAATTCTTTCTTTGAGTATTTTTAGAAGACAATTAAATTAATACACATATGTTATTTTATTCTTAATATAACAGAAAAAATTATATAAAATATTGTAATAATCTATTTCAAGTAAAGAGAAGCCATGTGTTGTAAGCTATTGAACTATCAACTTTATTTTTAAAGAAAATATAAGAATTTTAAATTTGTTTTTGCTTTAATTTCTAATGTCTTTCTTTTCTTTTTTTTTCTTTTTTTTTTTTTTTTTTACTTTTATTTGCATTCTGTTCTGTTCTTCTGCAAAAGTGAAAATTATCTTAATTTGTGTATTTTTTCTGTCTTTAATTCTTTCTTTCAGTTTTTGAGAAAGCAATTAAAATGATTCATATCACATAATTTATTCTAAATATCATAGAAGACAATTAAAATATTATCATAATCTATTTTAAGTATCAGAAAAGACATATTGTAAGGTATTAAACTATCAACTTTATTTTATTCTTTTATTTGATCTTGAATCATGACAAAACTAACACAATGAGTTGTGGATCAAGCATATTCAAAGGTAAATCTGTTTGTTTGTTCTTAAATCCACTTTCATTACGCTTTTGAATCTTAGTTTATTGTACTGTTGTTTTAAAGTGATATGGGCTGCAACTTTTAACAATTTATTTTGGGAATAACTGTTTATAATTTTCAAAAATACAATAATTGAGCCCAGATGGCCAGGGAACACTCATAAAAATAACAAACCTAGGCCGGTAACTGCTACAAAAACAACAGTAATTTAGGCAAACTATCAGCTGTCTAGAATTTCGTTCGGTCCGAATTAAATTATTTGAAAGCTAAAGGCTCCTGTTTACCCAAAGGTTATCATAGTTTTCATGCATTTTCAGGGGGAATGAATACCGGTAGATTATGATAAAAACTTACTTTTACTCAGCTTTTACAAAATGGTAAAAATAATTGTGTAAAAGTTGTCAAAATGATTAAAAGTTGCAGACAATATTACTTTAACAATAAACTCTAAAACTGAGTAGATACATATATTCACACTTCTGCGGCGTCTTAAGTAAACAAAGTCAGAAATAAATTAGCCGCGACACGACTAAACCAACAATGTGGTTGTTCGCCCAGCGCAGAATTGAAATGCATGGACAAGAATTCAAAGACTAGAGGGCAAACAGTGTAGATTTGGATGGTGCAGGTTATTATGAGCCGCATTATCTGGATCTACGCTATTTGCAAATTCCGCGCTTTTCGTTCTAAGTGTTTAAAAAAATGGATAAGAATTCACAGACTACAGAGAAAACAGTGTAGATCTAGATGAGCTGCTCATTCAATTGATTATGAGCCGCCACATGAGGATCTACATTATCTGCAAATTCAGCAATTTTCATTTTTTGTTTCGCGCTTTAGATATTAAAGAAATGGATAAGAATTCAAACACTAGAGGGCAAACAGTGCAGATCTAAATGAAGCTGCCCACTATGAGCCGCCTCATCAGGATCTACACTATTTGCAAATTCAGCTATTTTCATTTGTTCGCGCTTTATTAAAGAAATGGATAAGAATTCAAAGACTAGAGGGCAAACAGTGTAGGCTTATTAAGAGTCGCCTCATCAGGATCTACACTATTTGCAAATTACGCTGTTTTCGTTCTTCAAAATATGAGATGCCTTGTCTGCAAGGCTTAAGACAGTTTACTAGTTAATCATGTTTTCCTGGAATTTTTTATCACGTTTTTTCCGCATTTTTTTTTAAATGGGGAACGACTTTTGTGACTTTCTTGTCTGCTTTCCTAGACAAAATAAACTCATATAGGAAAGAATTTGATCATAGGGGCTCACTTCAATTCTTTTTTGGGTTAAACCCTACATGTATATTGAAACAAAATGAAAATGATAAGAGTTGCTTCCTCTGAAAGTGTATCTGGTCACCAAAAGTAGACAAAACCCTCCTTTAGTTTATAAACCCTCTAAGCACCTAAAAGGCAGACGACAATTTACTTCTGCAAAATTTCGAAAAAACATCACAAATACAGAGTTCCAGACTGCAACCCCTTATTAGAACCGTCTCGGTGAATCGATTCTAATGAGGGCTTACAACTTACTTTTCTATGGAGAAATGTGATAAATTATCTGTAAATTACCATACTATCCCTTCTTATATGAAGCACTGCAAAACAACTATGTCTACCTCTGCAAATAGTTGAAGTGTCTCTAAATTCTCTCATCAAGCAAATTCTTTAGTAAATTAATCCGATCAAACAGGTATCTGTTTCACGATCGCAATGTTTGTATATGAAGTGTCATTATGTCTTAATGTGGACTAGTTGATGGAAATCAATAACAGATACCTTGCTTTAATCACTAAACTTATTTCCTCAAACTGATTATCAATGATTTTCAAAACATGTGTTTCACAATCTAATTGTAGTCTTAGGGATCTGTGCAGCGAGCCTTGAAACAAAAATTTTATCTTTACAAATTGCGTTGTCTTTCTTTATTTGAAAATTCAAAATTTATTAAATTGCAGAATATTTCAGCTACCAAACCAATAAATAAATAAAATAAAATAAAATATTGAATTAAAAGTTAATTATTTTAAAATTGAAAATTATAATGGCGAAATATGTAAAATGGTAAAAAGTAAAGTAAGTACGATTTGTAAGTGATATACAAGAAAATATTAATATACATGTATATATATATCAAAATTTCTTTCTTCTAAATTTCCTTTTTCAGTTCAATTCTATTTTTCTATCTATTTTATTTTATTTGCATTTTCTCCGTTTTATGTTTTTTTTTTATTTTCAAAATATATGGTTCTGATCTCCATTTGTTTAAGGTTTTACTGGATTGATTCATGAATATACACCACCGGGAACCCTGAAGCTGGCAGCGGTCTCAGCACTTTAATATTTTATGACTCTAATAATGAGGAGATTAAGAGATGCATTCGATATTCTTATTACCCGTTTATTGAAGAAGATTCCATTATGGGTTTGAAGAGCAAAAACCAGACCTTTAAGTACACAGTAATCAAACATTTACACAAACAAGAAATCTTCTTGCCCAAGGATACATGTATTGACAGATGCCTTATTCAAATCCATCTCATTCGAGCCCCTGTGTGACAGATCCAACAAAATGACTCAGCAAAGACTCAGATCGGCCTAAGCATCCACCGAGGCTGATCAGAATCTTCTCTGACTGCATGAGCAAAATAGAGACTGATCAGACTGGACGGATTCCCAGGCTGAAATGCGTCTTCGCTTGGCGGACAGGGAATGTCATGGTTTTGTCAGATAGATAATCAGTGATTATAGAGTTGTAATGATATAAAATCATAAATATAAGTCACAAATTTTTGTTATTACTTCAGAAATAGTGATAGAGATAATTAGCCAAATTTATTATCGTGTAACGTTACGTAAATAAATATATTGAAATATAAATAATTAAATACGCAGCGTTAAGCAAGCTCTTCCAAAACATCGATATACTAAAATAACATATTTAAATGAGCATTACTAAATGAGGTGCTCTGCAATAAATAAGGTAACAATTAGATAAATACTTACCTGAAAGAGACTTCTGTCTGGCTGTCATCTTCTATTGTCTTATAACAACAAAAGCATTAAAGAAGTGTGTTGGGAATAACGCATTATATACATTAAATATTATGGCACTTCTCACTCCACCTACTCATAATTTTGTCACTAGGAAAAACTACTGACCAATTAAACAGAACAGAACAGAACAGAAGTTTATTCAAGACTTAAGCATTTTACAAGCTCATCGTCTATACAACATATATACAAAAATAGCAACATGAGATCTAGCAGTGTATACATTAAACAATTTGATAGTTTATGTCGAATTCTATGAGAGTGAATAAATTTCGGTTACAGTATTAACAATTTTATGAATTACATTAGCTTTACAATTTTTGGTTATACCAACTGTGTGCCACGAACTGTACCAGGTGAATGTTACATACATATATTTTCCATAGACTTATTATAAGGTATCATTTAAGGCCGAAATTCGAATTTCAAATGCCTTACTTAAAAATATAGCCATTAAAGAAAGGGGTATTAGAAAAAATCATTGTTTGCTCACCTTTAAATTACTTTGATAGAATGTTCTATTTAATGTAATTATCCCAACCTTTTACCACTATTTTTAATTGATTGGTATTCATTAATAAATAGATGGTGATTACAGACTTCAAATAACATAAAAAGATCAAATTTGATATGTTTGGTTAAAGAAAAAGAGGGAATGAAATAGATAAATAAAAAGAAAGTAAAAAAGAAAAAATCAAGAATAAATGGTGTCTTACAGTCTTGAACTAAGAACTGTAGAGTAGGTTTATAGCAAATATACTGAACATGAATGTGCACATTGAATTCACAGGTGATGGCTGAGTTGGAAATTTGTCTAGTGCACTTGGGTCGCAAAGTCGAGTGCACCTGTGTCTCTGCGCTTACTCAAAGTCATGTGCACACCTCTCTCTGGGCTAGTGCACATCAGTTGCACTTTATGTCAAGTTTTTCTCTGGCTTTACTGTACTCCTGTTCATTCTTTAAAACGTTTATTATTGTCCGAGAAAATCTGGTCCTAATGGAGAACCACAGCATAAATGTCATGGAAAGAAAGGCAATTATTGAAAATTCATGATTAAAACTATTTGTGATCAGGATCGTCAAGAATCACGAACATGCAACCCCATACCGTCCTTGGTGTATTTCTGCAGGGGCCACAGAGGACATTCTAAGAAACAAAAAGTAGAAGACGTGGGGCTCTAAGTTTTTAAATGTATTTATCTTCAAAACACACAATGTTGGGGATAGGGTTTGGGATCTGATTCAGTCAGTTCCTGAAGTGTAGTTACTCTTTAAATTTGCCTCAACATTGAACCAACATTGATTCAACGTCATGGCGTTGACTCAGCATTGATTCAGTGTAATTTCAACATTGTGAGCCTGCTTTTTGTGTTCTTTACAGGTCCATGTAACTGTTCCAACAACGCGGTGTGCGATCCAGAGTCAGGAGCGTGTAGGTATGTAGCCGCAGTCAGAGGAACTGTTTTGGTTGGCACATAACGTTGAATCAACATTGAAAACACGTTATTCAACGCCGCAATATTGAGTCAATGTTGATTTAATACTGATTCAACGTTGGGTGCCCAGTGAGGTAGATACCACAAACAAGGTTGTGTTGCCCTCTTCCGTCTAATTGTCAACATTCCATTGGCTCGATATTACTGATATAGTGTCATAAAGGTCATGCACCTAAACGTGTTTGTTTTTTTGACGCTTTTTTAAGGAAAACAAATTTTGTATCGCAAAGTGTTTGTCTAATCGACGTAGCTTTTCAAATATGAAGACTTTTCTTAAAGCCAAGATTTTGCTCGGAAGGCCACCACAGGAAGGCCTCAAAATGAAAAAAAAAGAAGCGTCGCTTCCACTGAAAGTGCAACCATTTACCTAAACTGAAGTTTTTTTTTTAACAGACCGTTGAGCGAAGCAAAAGGACGTACCTTTTTGTTTTTCAAAGACAAGCAATTTAATGCCATTGCAATCTATGGTATGCTTTCCTTTTCGTTTAGAAAAATAATTGACACTTTTACATTCTAGGTGCGTAAAATGCAATGGAAACCAATTAAGTTACCGTGATTCAACATATTTACAGGCAGCACTATCTTACGTGCAGAAAACAAAATTACATTGCGACAATCCACAGGACAAAGAATCATGTTGCTGCAGTGATGTATCAGGGTTGTTTGTCCACTAAGATTACATATTTGAGCCGCAGCACGAAAAACCAGCGAACACTCAGATCAGCCAGGTTATCCGCCCAGTCTGGTCAGAGTCTTCGCTGTGCGCATACAATCATGTTTTAGAATGTTTATGGTTACTTGGCAAAAATAAGCCGCAACACGATAAAAACCAACGAAGTGGCATGTGCGCCCAGCCAAGACTCATATTTGCCTTGACATCTACCAAGAATGATCAGGCCCAGAGATAATTAAACTTGAGTCCATTCTCAAACTCAAAATAAAGCACACTGATGCTCGGAAGCAGCCAATCAGTCAGGTTTATTTTGATGTGCTCGGAAGCAGCCAATCAGTGTGCTTCATTTTGAGTTTGAGATTATTCTCAGGTTTCATAACCTCGATTGATTGATTGATTTGTTGCTTTATGTTCACCATAAACAGCTTTGGTCATGTCGGGACGGTCAGTTAACCTAATCACACTATTCCTGTGCAGGCTTAGACATCCTTATCGGTTAACCAGTACTAAGTGCACATACTTTCGCCAGTAACTGACAACTGCCCTTCTTGAATCAGCGGAAGGAGAAACGAAAATATGTGGGCAGACCGGGTATCGAACCCAGGACCTCTGACTTATAAGTTTATAACCTCGGACCTAGTTTCTTTGTCGGCATGGAGGTAGTTTAGACCCTTAGCTACCGACAGCTAAATAATTACCATAGTTGTTCCTAAACGAGCCACCTGTGTTTTTCAATGCAGTAATCCCTCTAAAAGATACTGAGGGCATGGCAATCAGTGTAGACCAAGATCAGACCGTTCCATCAGCAGATGTCTGATCTTGGTCCACACTGTTTGCTTAGACCTGTCTGTCCCAAGATTTAGATTTTTAAAAGTAATATTGTCAATTTCAGATGTCGTCCTGGCTGGACAGGGGCTGATTGTCAGTTTCCATGTCCCAAGAACAAATTTGGTGTAGACTGTAACCAGACATGTAACTGTAATCATGGGTCATGTGCCCCGGAGCATGGTCAGTGTCAGTGCGACCCGGGATACAAATTACGTAAGGTCTAATTTCATTTATTCTTATCATGGGTGAAAATCGCCACGATAACCTTTAAAGCAGGAAATTATGATTTAATTGATTCGCGACACGACAAAATTAACAAACTTGCATGTGCGCCTAGCGAAGACTCAGATCAGCCTGGGCATATGCCTAGACTGATAAGGGTCTTCGCTTGTGCTTAAAGGATAGCTACCTCCATGCCGACCGTCCCGACATGACCTTAGTTGTTTACCGTGGACGTTAAGCATCAAATCAACCAACCAACCTCCATGCCGACAGCAAAGACTCTGATCGGATTGGACGGATGCCCAGGCTGATCACAGTTTTCACCTGGCCCACTTGCCACTTTGTTTGTTTTGTCGTGTCGCCGCTCAGTTAATGAAGAAACTGGAACAAAAGACCAAAATTCTTGATCAAGCACATGCTAAAGATTAGCAAAGTATCTTCCTGTAGTTCGATTACTTGAATCAGCAGCATTATAAAGTCACATCATTGAATAGTATCCTTCTGACTATCTTCTTTACCGGTTACATAGTTGGAGATATAATTTTTTCTTTTGCAGCTTTTTGTTACGAGCGTTGTGACCCGGACACTTATGGTCAAGACTGTGAAATACCATGTGATTGTAATGGACAGTATTGTGACTCAGTGACAGGACTTTGCCAATGCTTTCCAGGCTATCTTGGGAACAAGTGTGAATTTGTAAGCAAACTTGAATAAGTATTTACTTCTTTTATTTTGCCATAAAACAGGGTTTTCTGTTTTCTAGAATGATTCCAAATATTTAAATCAGTCATGTAAGAAATTTTGCTATTATAGTTTGGTTTTTGCCGTCCAAAACAATTCCACATATCTATATCTGTTTTAGTAGACGGAAAACAGTGTCAGAAAACGCCTGGCATATAACGCAGAAATGCAGTATAACAAGTACAAGCAATCATAACGAGCCTTGACACGAAAACAACAACAACACAAAAAATGTCATGTGCGTTCAGCGAAGGCTCAGATCAGCCTGGCAGCTGCGCAGTCTGGTCAGAGTCTTTGCTGTGTGCGTAAAGGTTAGCCAAGGGTCGAAGCTAGCTCCTTTGGGACAGCAGTGCCTCTGATCAGACTCTAATGCCCAGGCTGATGTGATTCTTCGCTGTGCGCATATGCCATTTGGTTGTTTTTGTCGTGTCGCGGCTCATATTTGTATCGGCTTAGAAATTCTGAAGGCAACAGGTTGGGCTGGGAACAAGTGTGAAATTGTTAGAAAATTTGTATTTGTAAATATACAGACCGTTCGAATTGGCAAGCTGTATATGAACAAAGTAGAAAGTGACAGATAGTAGTGTAAAAACTATTTACTGCACTGCTAAAATATCAAATTTGCTGAACCGTTGCTACAACTATATTAAATTTTTGCCACAAACATCATTTGCCAGAAACTACATGTTAATGAATATTCCGAGGGAAGGCCACACACACTTTCTACCCGACACCGAAAGATGAGCAAAAATTAAAAAAGCGAATAGCAGCATATTTTAAATAACACATTCAATCTAACAGCAAATTTTCGGTTATAGATACAGTTTAACACGTTTTATAACAGACACGACCAAACAGCATATTTTTGATGATAGGGACAGTCTAACAGTATATTTTCATGAACAGAAACAGTCTAACAGCACTTTTGGACAAGAAACTCAGTCTAACGGCACTGTTTTGATAACAGACACTAACAGCACATTTTGATAACAATCATAATCTAACAAAGGGAGACCCAGCATAAATACCTGCCTTTGAACGATCAGTAGTAATATTACTAGAGATTTTAAACTAAATTTACCCTTATTCAGTTGTAAGGCCTTTTCCAAAAAAATTCTCAAAGATCTATAGCCGTCTCATAAAACGGATCTACATCCTCTAGATCTCTTGGATTGCTTTTGAAGCGAAACCCCCATTTTATATGTGAATAATAAGTGACTGATTTGTAAACTTACGGTGAATTTGGTAGGTCCCGTCTTATAATCGAATGAATACGGTTAGAATGGGAATATTCAGACTTATCAGGGAGGCATTATAGTAAAAATATGATAAAAAGGAAATAAAAAATAGAAAAAAATACAACATAAGTATAGACATTGACTTTCAGGCTATATTGGATGCTCATGGGCGATGTAGTAATCCCCAGTAATCTTTCGCTAACCGTTCCAAGACGGTACTTCTGTTACGGTACCTTGAAGTTACATTGTGCTAGGTCCGCTTGTCTATGTTTTTGGCGGTTTGGTCACCTGTTTTGCTACCCAATCTGCCTTTTGTTTTGTTTTGTTTTGTAAGTTAAAAAATAAATAGATAGAACTAGTACTGTCGGAGAATCCGACTATACCCCCGCTCAACAGCTTTCGTAAAATGGTGTTTCTTTCATTACATGGAGCATAGAGAGAAACAACTCATTGTCAATATGTATATCCAATATCAAATATTCTATTTCACATGGACAGAAAAAGCAAGTCATTGTCAACTCATTTTCCAAATATGAAGATTCTACTTTGAACAGTTGCTGAGAAATCTTTTATGTAAAAAACTTACAGTACTGACTGCATGGAGAGAATACATGGAGAGAAAGAAAAGTGAACAAAAATATGGAAAAGAACAAACTGGAGAAAGCCGGTTCTCTATCACACAATACAACTTGTCCTTGTCGATCTGTACGCCCAATATGAATTTTCTGCCATGGTTTGGTGATATCTTTGACCAAAAAGTTGGAAAGAAAGAAACAAGGAACAAATACAAGGAAAAACAAGCAGGAGAAGACACATTCTCAATCCCACGATAAGACAAGCCATAGTCAATATATACTTCTACCTTCAACATGTGCTGAGAAATCTTACACAAAAAAAACATATAGTACCGATTGCATGAAGAGAAAGAAAAATGAACAAATACATGGAAGAACAAACTGGAGGAAACCAGGTTGCTATCTCACAATACAACTTGTCATTGTCAATTTGTTTACCAAATATGAACTTTCTATCATACATGGTTGTGGAGATATCTTTGACCTAATATTGGAGAGAATGAAAAAGGAACAAAAACAAGGACGAATAAGCAATTGAAAGCTGGTTTGCAATCCCACAATACAACACATTGTCATCAGGTATATACAAAATATCATCATTCCAGCTTGCACGGTTGTGCAGAAATCTTTGACGAAAAATTTCATTATTCAAAGTATGGAAAGAAAGAAAATTGGGCAAATACAGGGAAAATAAGCAGGAGAGGGCTGGTTTGCAATCCCACGATACAACACATTGTTATCAATGTGTATACCAAATATGACTATTCTAGCTAATACAGTTGTGCAGAAACCTTTGACGAAAGATTTGATCATTCAAAGTATGGAAAGAAAGAAAATTGGACAAATACAGGGAAGAATAAGCAGAAGAGGGCTGGTTTGCAATCTCACGATACAACACATTCTCATCAATATATATGCCAAACATGACCATTATATCTTACACAGTTGTTGAAAAATCTTTGACGAAAAATTTGATTAAAAGGGGACGAATGGAAGGACTGACGGACTGACGGAAGGACAGACGGAACTGGGGAAACCAGTTTGCTATCTCACAATACAACTTGTCATTGTCAATCTGTTTACCAAATATGAACTTTCTATCATATATGGTTGTGGAGATATCTTTGACCTAAAAATTTGAGAGAATGAAAAAGGATCAAATACATGGACGAATAAGCAATTGAAAGCTGGTTTGCAATCCCACAATACAACACATTGTCATCCATGTGTATACCAAATATCACCATTCCAGCTTGCAGAAATCTTTTACGAAAAATTTCATTATTCAAAGTATGGAAAGAAAGACAATTGGACAAATACTGAGAAGAATAAGCAGGAGAAGGCTGATTTGCAATCTCACAATACGACATATTGTCATCTACCTGTATACCAAGTATGATTATTCTAGCCTGCATAGTTGTGGATAAAAAGGGGACAGATGGAAAGAAAGAAAATCAAACAAATACAAGGAAGAATAAACAGGAAAAAGCTGGTATTCAATCCCTAGATACAACCCATTGTCATCACATTGTCATCAACGTGTATAACAAATATCACCATTCCAGCTTGCACGGATGTGCAACAATCTTTGACGAAAAATTTCATTATTCAAAGCAGGGAAAGAAAGACAATTGGACAAATTCAGGAAAGAATGAGCAGGAGAAGGCTGATTTGCAATCTCACAATACAACACATTGTCATCTACCTGTATACCAAATATGACTATTCTAGCTTACACAGTTGTTGAGAAATCCTTGACAAAAAAGGGGACAGATGGAAAGAAAGAAAATCAAACAAATACAAGAAAGAATAAACAGAAAAAAGCTGGTATGCAATCCCTAGATACAACACATTGTCATCAATGTGTATACCAAACATGACTATTGTAGCTTGCACGGTTGTGCAGAAATCTTCGACGAAAAAATTCATCATTCAAAGTATGGAAAGAAAGAAAGTTGGACAAATGTTAGGAAGCATAAGCAGGAGAAGATTGGTATGCAAATCCACAATACAACACATTGTCATTAACGTGTATACCAAATATGCTTATTCTAGCTTATACAATTGTGCAGAAGTCTTTGACGAAAATTTCATCCCTCAAAGTATGGAAAGAAAGACAATTGGACAAATACTGGGAAGAATAAGCAGGAGAAGGCTGGTTTGCAATCCCACGATACAACACATTGTCATCAACGTGTATACCAAATATGACTATTCTAGCTTACACAGTTGTTGAGAAATCGTTGACGAAAAATTTTGATTAAAAGCTGACGGACGGAAGCACGGACGGAAAGACAGACTGACGGAAGGTCAGACGGACGGACTGATGAAGACCAGTATACCCCCACTTTTTCAAAGCGGAGGTATGAATAGAAGTTAATGTTGTTTTTTATTAGGGTAGCTGAATGACCACCTGCTTTTGCTGCTCATTTGGTTTACCGTGCGTGTCTCTAATGAACTTGTGTCAATTTTTCCGTGTGTGTGTGCTTCTTTCCTGATCGGTTTTTGATTAGGGTAGCTGAATGACCACCTGCTTTTGCTGCTCATTTAGTTTACCGTGCGTGTCTCTAATGAACTTGTGTCAATTTTTCCGTGTGTGTGTGCTTCTTTCCTTATTGGTTTTGAGAGCGGGATGTTGGATTTGATTGTATTAATTCCTGATCATTGCCTTTCTTTTTACTTTGTATTTGTATCTATACAGAAATGCTAAACTGACAAGCTGTATTGCGAATAGGTTTGAAATGGTAACTTCCTTCTAGCATGTCTTTACAGAAATCTTGTTATATAGGGAACTGTCAAAGAATAATTTTCCCCATATCCTCCCGGAAAATAGCTATAGGAAGGACAACTATATAGTGGATTGTCCAGACCACATAGAGACACCTCATATTGGAAACAAGTGTAAAATAGCACACATTTTTAAAGTTTGTCTATACAGAAATTGTAGATTGACAAATCATTTCGGGAACGAGAATAAAGTTGTAATTTGATCTATTCAAAGACATAATTATTGTCATTCGTGATTTTTTGTAAGTGTTTGTTTTGTTTATAGATGTGTCCCCATGGCAGTTATGGACAAGGTTGTCAGAAGCGCTGTCCTTGTCAAAACGGCTTTGGCTGTGACCATCAGACAGGGCAATGTCGGTGTGGGCGTGGTTTTATTGGAGAAAACTGTGAACTACAGTGCCCATATGGAAGGTAGATTAATAGCATCAATCTAGTCTTTTGAGAAAAATCGGGGGGCGTAATCATAAAACGACTTAAGTTGTTGCTATGCTGTTGCTAAGTCTGAACGTCTATGTTGGAGATTCCCTACAACTATGAAATTTGCTCAGGAGGAACAGTCCGAAAAGACAGTTCCTCCAGACCAAATTTCATAGTTGTAGGGAATCTCCTTCAAGGAAATATAGCCTTAGCAACAGCATAGCAACCACTTAAGTCGTTTTATAAATACGGCCCCTGACCTATGTTTGGTTTTTCTTATCTTTTATGCCCCTGTAAGGATAGTCAGGGCAAGGTATGGCTGATACAGGATTACAATGTGTATAACCAACTTCTCTCACAGTTTCGTAGCTCTCGGTTTCAAACTATGCACATATTACGTGACAGTGCCTGGGATTTTGAGCCTTGTGGAGGTGCGACGTTGACGTCACGAAACGTGAAATGAAAGTGACGTCACGAAATTCGCACGTAAAGTTAATCGGATTGCCGCGCACTGACTAATACATTTCAAAGCGTCACCTGAAAAGAGTGATTAAACATTTCTATCGGCATCTTTAATTTTCTACATCTACACTCTTTTGAGAATGTTCGCATTACAGGTCTTTGAAAAGGGATGTCACAAACCAGAATTATAAACGTTTATCCAGCTACTATGTAAATTGTATCCAGTCAGTGAAACGAAAACAAAAATCGGGGTGGTGTGATTTTCGTTTGCTTTTGCAGTAAACATTAGCGCTATTGCTTTGTGCTTCTCGAAATGTCTTCTAGAAGCACTAACAAATATGAAAATGTTAAAAACAAAATTTCCGAATTCCGCTCCATAAGGCTCAAAATGCCAGACACTGTCACATATATTCAAGACATCAGAAAGATATGCTTTTTAGAAGAGTAAAAAGTTGTTTTGGTCAAAATCACTTGGAAATGTTGTGGGTTATGGCTAATGCTGGAAAGAAAACACATTAAAACTTGTCACATTTGTTCCTAATATGTAAAAGATATACATTTATCTTTTTGAAACACCGGAGTGGGTGGAGACGGATGAAGGGTAGGATGGGGTAGTGGGGGAGGGGGGGGGGGCTGCATTATCTTGGTCTTACATACATGTACACAGTTGTCTAGTTCTCTTAAGAGTTGACCTCTATTTGAAATGGAACTTCACCCAAAGTTGTTTCCCTTTTGGAAAAATAGTAGTATAACATAAAGGAATACCTTAAACTGAACCGGTATGTCATTTGGTTTACTTTCAGCTATGGTAGCGATTGTTTAGGAACGTGTACGTGCGTTAAGAACCATACAAGCACGTGTAGTGTCATCGACGGTGAATGTTTCTGTCTTCCCGGTTTCTATGGAGACAACTGTGAATTTCGATGTAACATGGGATACTATGGGGAACAATGTAAAAAAAGATGTGACTGTCTACATGGCTCAATGTGTGAAGCTGTAAGTCTATTCTAACCTGTATTGTTTTCTATAATAAAGAAATATGTTCAAACCAATACTTAAAAAAAGTTTACTAGTACTAGAAAGCTAATATGATTTATTACTACCCCAAGTGATATCATAATGACGAGTTGTCTCCCTTTTCATAAAAAGAGAGTTGTTTCCCATTCCTTCGTTGCGCACTTTGGAGACGGTACTCATCTACTAGGGAATCAAATAACGTAATTCTTTTGTTATAGGACGGGGGTTTCCCCTCCCTTCCAAACAAACCCCCCAAAAATCTAGATCTGTCTTATAACTTCTCATAATATGGTTTTGTAACACTGCTTTAAATATAAAGGGTCATTTAAGGAGTCGAAAATCCTGTTTTATCGCTAGTAAGTACGCCATTATTACATTACAGTTGCAGACCTTGAAATATTGCGGTACAACAAGCATGTCTATTGATAAATCTTAATTATTGATGTAAAATTCCAAAGCACATTCTGTAAAAAATCTTGTCTCTGTTACGCTTTTTTTACTTTATTCAGAATACTGGTAAATGTATTTGCGCACGTGGGTTCATAGGTGACCGTTGCGAGGTACCGTGCCCGGACGGTAGCTATGGTAACCAGTGCCAGAGTGTTTGCCCCACATGTAATGCGGGAGTATGCTCCAAGGTTGATGGCCAGTGTATCTGCAAGGTAATATATGAGGCGCGACAAGGCAAACCAACAAAGGGGTATGTGCGCCAACTGAGGACTCAGATCAGCCTGTGCGTCCGCCATTCTAATCAGAGTCTACGCTTTGCGCTTAAAGGGTAGCTGGTGCTCTAAGCTAGCTGCATGCGGGTATCGATGACTCCGGTCAAACTGGGCAGATGCCTAGGCTGATTTGAGTCTTCGCTTGGCGCACATGCCACTTTGATGGTTTTGTCGTGTCGTGGCTCATATAATGAAGAATACGGCAGCTTATCGTTTCAAATTTTAAACCACAAACGACGCTGAAAGTATCAATTTTAATCTGCCGATCTCCCATTAAAGCAGATTTTTCTTGGACAGATTAAGCAAATACTGTTCAATATAACGGTAAATGGGTACACTTTCAGTGGTAGCCCTCCACGGAGAAGAGAGGTAAAGTGAAAATGGTAGGGTGTCTACTTTTAAAGAAAATGTCTCTAGAGCAAATAAAGGAATTTTTTTTGTTCCTTTAAGGGTAAGACTGTGTTCCCATACTTTAAAGAGGTTGTTGACCAGTGAAATAAACAGGAAATATAATCAGTTGCTTCCCTTTGTAAAACTGGTAAAATACATAGAGGTATACCTATTGACCTTAAGCTTTCAGAATCTATACTGTCTAAAAATAGGTTGAGCGCTTGAATATACATGATTTTGTTTTATATCTCCGATAGAAGGGACAGTGTTGCAAGGGCATGGTCTTCGTCAACAAGGGCTGTGACCCTCTCAAATGTGCCAAATCAAAATTCCTAAGTCAGATGCTCATCTTCATATCATAGGAACATCGTCTATATAATTTCAAATCATTATAATGAAAGATGTAAGAGGAGTTGCGGGCACAAGGTTTTGGATATAGAGGATCTTACATGAGTGCTCATGTATTATTGAATTTATTAAACGAGTTGGGGAAAAGGATAAGATGCGATGCTATGCCGAGCATCTTATCTGTTTTCCCCAACGAGTTTAATAAATTCAATAATGCAGGAGCACGAATGCAAGATTCTATTTATCATATGACACTAAAATCGCATTTTATGAGCAAATTTTGTACTAAAACGTTACGTTTTCGCCATTAAAAACGCGACGATTTTATAGACGTCCACGCATAACGTTAGGACGTAATTTGCATATTTAATCCACTAGTGGATTATCGTTTTTAATGCATGGCTTTATTACACTCTCAGATGCGACGTCATATGATAAGGACGGAATAACGCACTCACGGATGAAGGTCATTTCTATAGTCTCCCTTCTTCTAAGACGGATGACAAAGAACTTGTGGAGATTTCCCTATGACTCTCGACTATTTTTATTGTAGAAAAGATAAACGTATTCAATACAAATGTGTGTTTTATTCAATACAAATGTATATTTGTGATGTAGTTTTGTTGTCACCCGACGTAGGCGGAGGGGGACTATAGAAATGATCCTCGTCCGTCCGTCCGTCCGAAATCTTGTCCCCGCAACTCCTCCTACGTCTTTTGTCGGATTGATTTGGAATTTTACAGGTTATATTCTTATGATATGAAGATGTGCATGTGGTTTTTGATTTTTGTTTCGGACAATTTTTGTGCAGCCCTTGCTGACGTACACCTTGTCCCCGCTACTCCTACCACATCTTGTATCACATTGACTTGAAATTATGCTGAATGTTATGTCATGATTTGAAGATGTGCATGTGATTTTGAACTTTCAATTGTCCCATTTTTGACAAAATTATGGCCCTTTGTCGTTTTGGGCATTTTTCCAACTTTTGAACCGTTTGACCGAGAGAGCTGAAACTTGGTATGCTATTAGTATTTGGTGAATTGATTATTCTGATTATTGTTATGATGTGCTAAATTTATTAGTGAGTTATTCCCCTGTCATAGATAATAGATGTTCGCTGGATGGTAAAAGGATAACTCCAGAACTATTCATATTAATGGGCTGAATTTTCATTAATGCATAGTTCATTTTTCACCAAACTCATATTAGCAGCATTATGGCCCTTGTTATTTTGCTATTGGGTATACAGTCTTGATGTTTTGTGCATTCTGTAAGGGCCTAAAGTTTCAGTCACTTAATTTTACACTTAAATGTCCCTTTCGAAACTATTTTATAACTTCATAGAGGCCCAGCAATGGGGTATATGTGTTTGCTTGTGCTTCAGTTGTTATTTGCTCACAGGTTCTGTAATACACGTATTTTTCTGTTATGGCCATATACTTACTCTGAAACTGAATAAAGGGCTTCAGTTTGTGACACATTTCAAACGTCGGGTGACACTTGGCCGATGGCCTTTTATTTGTTTACATTGTGTGTGTGTGTGTGTGTGTGTGTGTGTGTGTGTGTGTGTTTTCAAATGATAATACCAGGGACTACATCATGTTGCTAGTATTTCTGCCTGCACCCATTGCTAGTACGTTGTGCACCGGTAAGATATAGGAATGCTGAATGTTTTTTATGTATTTCATAAACGCTTTTTCAAACCCTTTTCCAAAAAACCCGACCATCGCGTCAGTTATTTTCCAGTATTTGTCGAATGAACTCAGTTCTCAAATTTCATTTGATCATCCTTTCTCTACCACAGCCAAAGCCAACGGGTGAAACCTGTTCAACATGCCCGGCAGGATTCTCAGGTCCTAACTGCACTACACCAGATACCTGTGTAAATACCGCTCTAGGCAGAAATTCTTCCGGTGACTGTCGTTGTTTGAGTGGGTGGATGGGAGCAAATTGTGACCAGCCATGTCCACCAGGTAACAATTTTTTACCAATACAGGATGCAAAAAACGAAACCATTAAATTAACTGCTTGATATACGCACATCCAGCTGGAACATGTCGTTGAATCAAGGGTTTTTAGTCAAGCCGCAAGACGGCTTGACTATATATTAATATGAGTCAAAGTTTTTTATGTGATGCGTTTGGTGTTTTAATTGCTTACTAGTGCGTTCCCGTATTTTCGTGTTTTTACGTATTTTGTTAGTGTGATCTGCCATTGCGTATAATATATCATTTGTCTTCATCTTTAGACGAACATTTTACCGCTAAGACGGCATTACTGATGAATAAAGAATCAATTATACGAGAAAGAAAACTTAAAACCTGTCTGTTAACAGTCTCATGTAGATAACAATTATTAATTGAAACGTGGGACTAGATCTAGATGTGCAAGTAATAAAGGAAATGAGTACTTTGGATTCGGTCCGTAGAACTACCGGAACGAGAATGGAGAATAGATAAAAAGCGTAACCCGCGACCGCATCCGCGTAAATTGCATTGGAATTTTATGAATGGCTGAACATGTATGTATCAGCAAAATAAATAATGTAAAGTCATTGAAACAATTACATATAGGACTAATCATTTCAAACCCACTAAGAAAATACTTTCAAACCCACTAAAAAGTCTGATCTAGTTGAGACTATTCTATTCTATTCTATTCTATCCCATAACCTTACTAGGTCGTTGGGGCACCACAGCTGACTTCAAAACAATCCCTTTCCACCTTGTCCTGTCTTCAGCTGCCCTAGTTGAGCTGGCAAAATCCATTCCAGTCCACTCCTTGATATTGTCTTCCCACCTCTTCTTTTGTCTACCTCTTCTTCTTTTTCCTTTCACTGTGCCCTGAAGAATTGTCTTTGCTAAACCAGAAGACCTTGAGACGTGGCCAAACCACCTTAGTTTCCGTTTCTTGATCAGCGTCAGGAGTTCATCATATTCTCCAATGGCTGCTTGGATCTTCCTGCGAACCTCCTCATTGGTTATATGGTCCTTGTACGAAATGTTCAGTAACCTTCGGTAGCATCTCAACTCAAAGGCCTGCGTTCTTTTCTCTAACTCTGCTGTCAAGGTCCATGATTCACAGGCATACAGAAATATGGAAATGACAAGGGAGCGCATAAGTGTCACCTTTGATCCAAGAGATATGTTGTTATCTCTCCAAATTGGTTTCAGCTTGGCAAGAGCTGAAGTGGCTTGTGCTATCCTTGAGAGAACCTCCTGTTTTGAGCCATCATCTGAGACAACTGCTCCAAGGTATTTGAAGCTGCTTACAGTACCCAGCTTCTGCCCCTTTACCTTGATCTCCCTCTGGATGACATCTGCGCTGTTTGTCATCAGTTTGGTCTTCTCAGCACTGATCTCCATCTTATACCTTGTGCAGGTCTGGTCGAGACTTTCAACTAGAGCTTCTAGTTCCTGCTCTTCCTCAGCAAGAGCGTCTATGTCATCGGCAAACCGCAGGTTGGTAATATTTGTTGAGACTATAAACACAAAAAGTTTGTTGAGACTATAAACACAAAAAGTCGAATTCAAAAAATGTGTAATCCGTACCAGCGATTGATTACCCGCGTTGGGAGTTAAAATCCCATAAATGCCGTCTTAGCGGTAAAATGTTCGTCTAAAGATGAAGACAAATGATATATAATACGCAATGGCAGATCACACTAACAAAATACGTAAAAGCACGAAAATACGGGAACGCACTAGAATGCACGTGTTTTACCGAAACGAACTATATATAAATATATATGGCTTTCCAACACAGATACTCCATTTTGGGGGTTTTAACATGAAGCGTTTATTTGGCAAAAATCATTATTTGAGCCATATACTATTATTGTGCAGCAGAATAACATAACGATACCCTTTAGTAGCTCCTGAAAGAAAATGCATGGTCGAGAATTCTAGTCAACTGATTGAATTTTTTTCATTGCTTTACCTGTACAGCACTTGCTTCATATAAACACATCCCCAATATTATTGCCTCTCTTGCATCACAAAAATGCCCTTTCTCTTATAGCTCCTCTTGAGAAACAAGTGCCTGTGCTGTACAGGAAATCTGATTTGATCAGGGTATCATACCCCACCCTTTGCGGTGAAGTTTTATAATATAAATACCCTTTCCTCTGTACGCAACATTTAAGAAGTGTTTAGACGATCATTTTCTGTTGTACGTCATTTTGATGAAATTTTCATATGAAACTCAAACTAAAAAGTCAAATTCCTGTGTTCTGATGAAATGCTTAAAACATATTAGGCATATTCCGTGCCACCCAGGTGCACATGGAAATTCCCGGAAATTAAGCATTTTTTGTCTGAAGACAGAGTGGTACTACAAAAGAATGATTAACGTCCATTATCTAATAAGCTAATCGCTACGTGCCTCTAGTGCCCGATTACCCTAAAATTCTAGTCAGTCACTATATACTGTATTCAGATTGTCTGCGTATGTGAACTTGATCGTGTGCATATGTACGTCCCCAATTTTGTTAGACTCGGGTATAGATTTTTGAATAGATTGCCTGTTACGGTAGCAACTAGATACTTTAGTACATCAGCAATGTGCAAAAATTACCGATATTACCAGGTTATTTTGACCCATATTTCAATGTCCACTGATTTCGCATTTTTTGCTACTTTTATACAGTAAATATATTTGTACCTAATCAGTTCACTGCATTATAGTTTTTAGAATGTGGCCAAAATCTGAAAATTGTGGCCATAAAATCCTCATCAATAGACCAAAATAAATAATAATAATAAAGGACTTAAGTATTTGTCTCGACTGTAACAAGTTTTAGCTCTCTGAAAACTAACGACTTCATCTCTAAGAACAGCCCAAGCAGTGCAATGTTTTACATTGCTGATACATAAATGTCGTCCCAGAGATGGACTGTCACAATTTGGCTTGACTTCTCTGACGGCATTTCGTCAGAACTAGCTTGTTTAAAATAGTTTCAACTTCAAGGCTTTGGAGCCTAGTATAATACAATTTTGTGTATATATGTAATGTATGTGATCTGTGCATCTTTATGTGACTTTAATGAGCTAGTAAACTATAGATCAGTCGCGCAATGGTATCAGTGTTTTGTTTACATTTTTAATGTCAACCGTGTCTGTAGTATCCTTACAGTGCAGTTCATGGAACTTCTTGATCTATGATCATGATGAAACATTACGGTTAACTGGCAGTTCTAATATATCTAAATAATACTATCTAAAACCTTGAACCCAGGAAATGCTTCTAGTTCAAGAATATCAGCGAGAACAAAAGCGACAGTAACAAAATTAATCAAATTTATTCAGTATGTTTCCTTGGTTCGCATAAGCTGAATTCTTCTATATAGCCAATCAGTCACCAAATCATAATAAACACAAAATAATAACATTGCCAACCTACCGCGTCCCGACTATACAATACAGCTGAATGCTAGATGCTTCAAAGAAAGAGGTCAGATTTAATGAATATTTTATCATGTACGCCTGAAATCAGTCTAGTACCTGCAGAATGTTTCCCTTCGAAAAGGGAGACAGGACTATACAAGAATAATAATAACAAATGAGCCGCGACACGAGAAAACCAACAAAGTGGTTGTACGCCCAGCGCAGACTCACATCTGCCTGGGTATCAGCCCAGTCTGATCAGAACCTTCCCGAACCGCTTAAAGGGTAACTAAGGGACTAAGCTACCTCCATGCGAACGGCGAAGACTCTGATCAGACTGGGCGGATGCCCAGGCTGGTCTGAGTCTGCGCTGGGCGCACAAGCACTTTGTTGGTTTTCTCGTGTCGCGGCTCAAATAATAAAAATAATAAGCTAAATTTTAAACCCTCTTTTTATTAATAATGAACATAAGTTAGCAACAGCGTTTTTGCGTCTGTGGGGTGGTTGCGGCGGGGCGTTGATGCTGACAACATTTCAGTGCCAGGGCATCCTGCTAATTTGGATAATCGTAGGGCAAGTACCTAATGTGTTTGCATCATTAGGTGCGGATGCGCAGGTGGGGGGGTGTTTGGATAGTTTTCTCTCGCGCGTATCGTTTCTCTTTCTCTTTCTGCGTCTTCTAGAGACGGCGTGATATAGACTGTTGTTAAACTCAAAACAGCAAACAAAATGAGCTGTGGACGTATGACTTTCACAAGGTCACAACGCAAGTGAACTGGTTGGAGTTAGAGTTCAGAACCCTTTGATCTTGACTCGGGCGGACTATCACTGCGCCATTGCACTGTGCAATATACATGTACACCTTGATGCTGTTCATGTATTGTGTAAGGTCTCTAATTTTGTTTTGCAGGTAAATATGGCTCTGGTTGTTTATCTTTTTGCAACTGCTTTAATGGGACATGCGATTCTAAACTGGGACTTTGCTTGTGTAATGCAGGATTTACAGGAAAAACATGCAATACGCCATGCAAGGTAAAGTTCCAAATGCTTAAAATTAAGCATCATTTTTCCTTGCCTTTTTCCTTCAAATTGTTCGTATCTATTAGGCAAATTAGTTATTCACAAAACTACAGATCGACGTTCAAAAAGTAGTTATATCGAGCTGTTTCAGCTGTTACTCGATAGTGAGTTTTATGTTAAGGTTTAGATGAGCATTTTTGCTCCATCTTCAAGACACAATCGATCGCCTGTTTATATTATTGTCTTTCGCTTGTTTTGAGCGCCCACAATAGCGTCTGCAATATGTAAAGATAAAAAGCCAATCCCGAGGCTAATTATTTGCCTGTTGGAGCAAAGGATATTTCGGAGAATGTTTTTTATCAGATTGGATAGACAGTGTTTCACTTTTCTGAAAACAAAAATGTTCCATCTGTGATACCACGGTAACGTTCCTAATCAATGGTACGAATGCTTCGCGCGTTTCGGCTGACGCACGTCAGTTCCAGCTCAAATGCCTTATTCATCGTTTTCTATTATTTGGACATCGCAATTATTATACAGAATTTAACATGAGACAAAACCACTGGGACATAGTCCATCCCAGTAAGTGTGTCTGATATTGTCTCCCCCAACACACACACCATTATGCCCTGTAGAATCGCAGTGCCGAGTCAGAAATCCTTATGATGCGGCAAAACAACCTGAATTTTCATTTTCAAGCGCCCATTTCAAAAGCAGGAGTGCACTTATCAGTTAGCGTCTGCATCGCAACTGTTTGCCTATGTCGTATTTATGGGACGCTAGCCATTATAGAGGATCTTACACGAGTGGTCATTTCATATGAAATTTATGAAACGAGCCTTCGGCGAGTTTCATAAATGTCATATGAAATGACCACTCGTGTAAGATTCTGTTTATAATATGACCCTGTAAAGTGGAATTTTAAGGTGTTCAAACTGAACATTATTTCAATAAAAAAACGCATTGTTGTCACGGACGTTGTCAGTGACGTTACATCTACGCACCAAAGTGTTATTACACGTGTGCTCATACGATTTTTATGACACGACGTTATCCACTGAGTAACAGCGACGTCATATGATAAAATGGGTTAAGAACCCCTTTGCTCTCCCAGCGAAATGGCTGCAAGCCTTTCACTACAGTTTCATCATTGAAAATAGATACGATCGGCTAGCCTTAAAACAACATCAAAGCCTTTGAAATTATAAAAAGTTCGAAAATTATTTTGGTTATGACTTTTTTATGTCAATGTCAGATACAATGCACTAAACGAAGTAATCCATTAATTATCACGTGTTTGACGTGTATATTTCATCGCTAAACGGTAAACCAGCAAAATAAATAAGATTTGTGAGAGCTTTACAGTTTTTTAAAAGCCTGTTTCCTTACTTTTAGCTAGTTTTTTTTGGCTATGACCTTTTCGTTATCGTCGTCAGAATACAATGTACACCCGAAGACTCACATTCATGGTTTAATTTATTTGTGTATTGCAGTGCTAAACGGGGTACCGCACCGGCAACATCACTAATTTTCATCTGAAATATTTGTTATATTTCAAAACATGTTCCCTTGCCTTCTGCTAGTTATTCGACACCATGCATGCACATCAATCGACATATTGGCATCAACACGTGACGGTAGAAAAGTTGTTTATCATATTTAATGTTTATTTGACACTTACTCTTCTGGGAGAGAATACCAATTTTTCATGAAATAATTATTTCAGCCTGGGCAGTATGGCCGAGACTGTAGATTTCAGTGTCAGAGGTGTGGGGCGCATGCCTTACCAGGTTGTGACCATGTGACCGGAAATTGTGTGTGCAGTGATGGTTATACTGGGCCCATGTGTGACAGACCGTGTCCTCAAGGAACATATGGCAAAAACTGTTCACTCTCTTGCAGGCACGTATTTTTGTATGATCTTGTATTGTATCAATATGGGGATCAAACATGGTTTTTCATGCATTCACGTTTGCAAGGTCCCGAGGGAGATGTTGAAAACCGAGGCCGAATTGCAAGGTCCCGAGGGAGATGTTGAAAACCGAGGTCTTTGGTCCCAGTTTTCAACATCTCCCCCGGGTTCTTGCAAACGCTAATGCATGAAAAACCGTATTTGCCCATTGTTATTACATAAATTAAGCTACAATGCTGCAAAAATAACGCTAATGTTAGCGCACTACTTTTCAGCCTCATCGCAATTACCTTGCTGATTCCTACATGCACTATGCATGTCTATAAAATCCTCGTTTCAGGCCATAGTCAGCTACTGTGATTTTTTTTTTGCAACCTTTCGCAGCATTTCACAAGTCACAATCATGTTCATCACAGTTTTCACTCAATGTCGTCTGCAGTTTCATTTATACAATATCTGAACTTGTATAACTCTTCCGTTAAAGTCTTCAATCAATATCTTCAACTGCAGTCTTGCCGCTCGTTTCTGTACTGACGGAGTATTGCCCTGAAACTTGCAAACGAAAAGGCGCTAAGGTGGTCATTATCGGCGCGTGAAAACCCATGTTGATACATGGTTTTGTGTTCGTTAAAACATGCCTATTAATAGCATGAAACACCGATATCTATGCAATAATATAGTACATAATACCTGCTGCTTCGGTTATAAGAAGGAGTTTTCCCTTCCCAAACAATCTCAGTTATGTAGATCCGTCTCGTAAGATGGATCTAGATCTCAGAAAGTCCTTTTTTAGCTGCCTTTCACACGAGTGCTTTACATATCTGTGGTAGTTTACATTGGATACACTCCTGTCTTATAACCGAATAAATACGGCATCAGCTCCAGTGTGGGCGATGAGAACTCGTTCTTTTGTTTTCGAAGATAGCCATTGTAATCGACGGTTTCTTTCGGTAAAGGTGGGCAGATGTTGGCCGTGTCAAACTCCGTGTAAAAGTTTGGATAGTTTTGTAGAGGACCGATCACGTAAATCTGAAACACCCTACAAAAGTAGCATATATGCTTATTTGTTGCCACTAACATTATTCTTAAAATCGATGCATCGGTTGCTATGAAGCAATATATCTTAAGTTTGGATGATTTCTTTTTGCGTGGGGGTGGGGGGTGAGGCCTTGGTAGAGATCACTTGAATAAAAGTCGCCGCATAACTAACTTCGGAAGCCGATGGTTACAGACGGTAGTGGGGTCGCCATATTTGTTTATTTTGTTTTGTCTTACCCTCAGTTACGTAGGCTGTCCAATCATAAGTTTCAGTTTAGGCCAATTTCCTCGACCTACTAGACAGATTTTACTTACTAGTACCAGGCAAACGAGTAGGATCGAGGCGGGTAGCTTCGGACAGCGGATAAATTCGAAAACACCATTGCAAACATTAAAACTCCAGAGAAGACGGCTCATAAGGAGCTGTCTCTTCAGGATTTTCATTGTTTGTCCAGTTATTTTTGTTTTTATTCCAAACAACTGACATATAAAGGAAACAATGCCACTGTCCGAATTTACCTGCTGTCCGAAATAACCTGACTTTACCTACTTTTCTGTTAATTTTGTCTCCCGTTTATAATGGCGCCTCAACCATGGATATGCAGTCGTTATACCTCAGTCTTGAGGAAATTTCTAACAACAACATGCACTTGGCTTGCAAAAATAACGAACTTTACAAATACAGACCACATTGCTCATGATATTTTTAGCTGACCTGGCCCGAAGGGCCATAGTGAGCTATTGTCATACCAATGCGTCCGGCGTGCGTCGTGCGTCGTGCGTTGTGCGTCGTGCGTCGTCACGGAATTTGTCCGTCAACACCTAAAAACAAATATGCAAACATCTTCTTCTGTAAAACTACTGGTCCCATGGTTCTCAAATTTCACATGGAGCATGACCTGACTCCAGGGTCTTAGAATTATAAAATTGGGTCAGGTTGAAAATCCAAGATGGCCGCCGTTACTAAAAATAGCAAAAACAACAAAATAAACTTCTTCTCCAGAACCACTGGGTATATTTGTCTGAATTTCGGCATGAAACATCAGTGAAACCTTGGTATACAAAATTGTAAAAATGAAAAAAATCTGTTTCGGGGTTTTGTCACAGTGACCTACTTTCTGTTTACGTGTGTAATTTTGCTCAAATGCCAATGTCAAAAAATGACCTATTTAAACAACTTCAAACAACTTCTTCTCTAAAACCACTGAGCCCATGGATTTCAAATTTCACATTGAGCATGACCAGACTGCAGGGTTTCAAAATTGTAAAATTGGGTCAGGTCAAGAATCCAAGATGGCTGCTGTTACTAAAAATAGCAAAAACAACAAAATCAACTTCTTCTCCAGAACCAGTTGGTATATTTGGTTGAAAGTTTGCATGGAACATAAGTGGGACCTTGGTATTAAAATTTGTAAAAATAAAAAAAATCTATAGCGAAATTAGTTCACAGTGACCTACTTAGCGTTTACAAGGCCGATTTTGCTCAAATGTCAATATCTAAAGAAAATGCAACCAATTCTGACCAGATTTGGTCAGAATTGGTTCTTGAATGGAATTATTTCAATTTTGTGCCAGTTGACTATCCAAGATGGCCACCATGGGGGCCGTTACTAAAAATAGCACAAACATAAAAATGACAATTACTCAAGAACCCTTGAATGGAATTGGACCAATTTTGTGTCAGAATGTTCTTTGCATGAAGCCGTTTCGATTAATTGCAATTTGGCATTCCAAGATGGCCGCCATCTGGTGTTACTAAAAATAGCACAAACATAAAAATGACAATTACTCAAGAACCCTTGAATGGAATTGGACCAATTTTGTGTCAGAATGTTCCTTGCATGAAGTCGTTTTGATTAATTGCAATTTGGCATTCCAAGATGGCTGCCATCTGCCGTTACTAAAAATAGCACAAAACATGAAAATGACAATATCTCAGTAACCGCTGAATGGATTTTGACGAAATTTGTGTCAAAATGATTCTTGCAATGAGATGTTTCAAAAATATCTAACTGTAGACCATTCATATTGGCCTCTGTTACTAAAAATAGAAAAATGTGAAAATTAGAAAATCTCAATGGAGTTGGATTAATTTTGTGTCAGAATGGTCCTTTCATTAAGCTTTTTCGATTGTTTGCATTTTGGCATTCCAAGATGGCCGCCATTTGCCGTTACTAAAAATAGCACAAAACATGCAAATGACAATATCTCAGTAACCGCTGAATGGATTTGGACGAAATTTGTGTCAAAATGATTCTTGCATTGAGATGTTTCAAAAATATCTAATTGTAAGACCAGTCATATTGGCCTCTGTTACTAAAAATAGAAAAATATGAAATCAGAAAATCTCAATGGAATTGGACCAAATTTGTGTCAAAATGGTCCTTGGATGAAGGCTTTTCGATTTTTTGCATTTTAGCAATCCAAGATGGCCGCCATCTGCCGTTACTAAAAATAGCACAAAACATGAAACTGGCAATATCTCAGTAACCTCTGAATGGATTTTGATGAAATTTGTGGCAAAATGATTCTTGCATTATGGTGTTTCAAAAGTAAATATATAAAGACCAGGCAAGTTGGCCTCTGTTACTAAAAGTAACAAAATGTGAAAATGAGAAATTCTCAGTGGAATTGGACAAATTTTGTATCAGAATGGTTCCGTTGCACAGTAGCCAGGTGAGCGATATCAGGCCCATTTGGCCCTCTTGTTATTTCACGTGTGCACTGCCTGTAATTGTCATGGCGATTCATTCTTTTTAAAGTTGTAACAATGGAGCCCTATGTGACAGTGTTACTGGAAACTGTATATGCCGGGCGGGTTTCACGGGCACACAGTGTGATCAAACGGTAAATATATCCTAGACACATTTTGCATTATTACTTGTGTAAACTCGAATAATAACCAGGTTACTCGAAGATTCGTTAAAGAATACTCACGGGCCACTCGAAGATATGTATGTAAGAAATGAATTTTATTTTTCCGATGTTCATGGAAGTATAAACACAATGGGTCATATGCAAAATAAGTGATGTCCGAAGGGCGCTCACGTTAATTTTGCACATGACCCATCGTGTTCATACTTCCATGAACATTGGGGAAAATGAAATTTGTCTCGTATTGTTATATTTAATTTTAAAATTATTTTGAGCATCATTTTTATTTTAAGAGCATTATTTGTAAAATATACAAACGAAAATGCTGTCACTAACCAACAGGAAAGTCGCTTACGTTAATCGGCCGTCGCCATGACGTGAGGTCCAGTAGAACGTTCAACGGCCCATGGCGTTTTCTGTTTATATGTGACGGTGCGTACAAACAACATCGCGTGAACGGCTGTTGTTCATTGAAGTATGAACACTGTTTCTCCGAAATAGGTTCATCTAAGGAAAATCAAAGGGAATGTAATTACTTTAAACATATCTTCGAGTAGCCCGAGGAATACATGTTCGTATTCACCTTAGTACTTATGCCGAACGTGCCCTATGTTTTCTTGTTTCAATAAAACCTGTTTTAAAAGTAAAAACCTGGTGAGTTTGTATAATTGATTCTTCAATTTATGAGCTGTAAACCGTTTTTAAGTGAAAGGGTACACTTTCAGGGGAAACAAGTTTGTATGTCCACTTTTTCAATGGGAATCAAATCTTTAGGGAAATAATTTCTCCTCTATGAGCAAATTCCCTCCTTTAACTATATACCAAATTTGGAAGTGTTTCGTCGCACAAAGTTTGTTCCCCTTTGTAAAAATGGTGGAGGAAAAGGAAGCTTGCATATTCACCTCAGATCGTAAGTAATGTGTCGATATTGTAGAAAATGTTAAATATCTCAAAATTCATATTACAAATTATATCTTCTACCAGGAGCTTAAAATTTCTGCGAGAGAAATTATTTGCTCATGCTCCCTTGTATGTTATTGTCTGTTTTGTTTTGAATAGATACTCTAGTGTTGTCATGATACGTGCCATTATAAAATAAATGCCTTATCATTCAATTATAAATGTCCTTTTTAATTCTATTTCATCTGTCGTGTTATTGTCAAACGAAAGTCACTCAGCACCAGACTAGTTTCAAGAGCTCTACTCATAATCCCGTAATTTCATGCCTTTTTTCATGCCTTTGTTTATCAAACGAAAGTCACTTAGCAACCAGATAAGTTTCAAGATCAGGGGCCGTATTCATAAAGCAACTTAAGTCGTTGCTATGCTGTTGCTAAGGGTAAATTTCTATGTTGGAGATTCCCTACAACTATGAAATTTGGTCTGGAGGAACAGTCTTAAAAGACTGTTCCTCCAGAGCAAATTTCATAGTTGTAGGGAATCTCCTTTGTAGAAATTCAGCCTTAGCAACGGCATAGCAACGACTTAAGTTGTTTTATGAATACGGCCCCTGTACTCATAATCCCAGAATTCAATGCCGGTTTTGTATGTAAAAACAAACTTTCTCCTCTCGGTACCAGAATTTTATGCCGCTTTTGCATGCAAATACAAGATTTCTACTGATATTGCCCGACCTTCGTGCCTCATTGTACGTAATACAAGATATTTACTCATATTACCGGAACTTCATGCCGTTTTTGTATGTAAACACATGGTCTCTACTCAAAGTACAAGAACGTCATGGTTTTCTGTAAGTAATTACAAGATCTCTAGCCATACTTACCTCCATAAAACCATAGCCCGTAAATATATGTAACACGTTTTAATGCCATATTTACAGTGTCCGGCAGGAAGCTGGGGAGTAGGCTGTAATAAAACTTGTAACTGTGGGCCACATGGGGTTGGATGTTCGCCGGATGAAGGATTGTGTAGTTGTAAAGCTGGATTTACTGGAGGTAGCTGTTTCTTTTTTCATCCTCATACGATTTCTCATTATGTTCGTTTTATATCTATTGGGCTGTAAAATGGGGTTTCCCCTCTAAATCATATTTAACATCTTAATCAGTGTAATGAATTTCTACTTCACTTTTGCTTTTTTCCTTCCAAAACAATCCCAAAGATTTAGATTTGTTTTATAAGACGGATCTAGATTCTTTGGGATTGTTTTGAAGGAAAACCCCTCCGTCTCATAACCTAAGAAAAATTGGTAATTTAATTAGTTAAGAAATATTTTTCTCCTTATTTGTAAATTATTGCTGATAAACACTTGTTTTTGGAGGGCATATCAAGAATATTAATTCACGATGGCGAAGCCGATGTGAATTAATATTCGTATCCGCCCGACAACACCTCTGTTCATCAGCGATTATTCACGGGTAAAGAAAATTATTTCGATTCTAACATTATACTGAATGATCATGCAAGCATGTAACAACGTTTTCTAAAGGACTATTTTTAGGAGGACGTCGGCAGAAGCTAATGTTTACATTCGACGTCATTAAGGCGCATAATTGACACGTCTCGACATAAGCAACGTGAATTATCAGAAATTTTAACACGGTCCGCTTCCTAAACGTCCAAAAGTCATATTAGAATCTTTTTTACCTATGGGTTTTGTAATAGTTTACTTCTTTTATATTGATAAGGCTGATAATTATTTCACAAAAATATATTTTTATGACACTTCGCGAGTTGATTTCAGTCTTTTATATTTTCACCAGTGAAGTGTCGCGAGACCTGCCCGGTTGGGACATATGGAAACAACTGTTCTAAGCCTTGCCTTTGTGACCCCTATCATGGACGTTGTAGTCCGATAGATGGCTCCTGCCTTTGTGACTCTGGTTGGACTGGCAGCTACTGTGAACAAGGTAAGATTGTGCACTATAGAAATGTGCATAACAACTAAGCTAAGAAAATTTATATGTATGTGAACTCTGCCATGTTTTATGCCAGTTTAATGGAGACAATGTTTTTTATTTCCTGTTTGCTTCCCAAGATGACGGAAGCTCGGAAGCTTTTCAAACAGAGGCCTCCTCTTAATGGAAAGAATAGGCTCCTAGAGGAGTAAATTCTCCTTTTTTATGAGCAGGCCCCAATGAAAAGGGCGGTGAAATACAAACCTAAGGCGACCGTTGCATGGCTTTGTCAACACATTTAATTTTATGCATGTACGTGGCGTTATATAGCGTCATATCAACGCCAATTCTGCGTAATGTAATGGATGTTGATGCGACCACATTTTAAACTTGTAGGCTTTCAAGTACCCAAATGTGTTAAAGTGCTAGGGCACCTAAAACCATTAATTTTCTATTTGGCCCGAATGGAAAATTAGTGGTCTTTATGTGTCACAATATTTGAGCATATTTGTTTAATATCTCTTTACGACATTTGCTCCTTCATGCAGTTTGTGATAGCGGATTTTGGGGACGTGGCTGCACCCAGAAGTGTCAGTGTAACGGAAGAGGGACGTGCAATCCATTTAATGGCATCTGTGATTGTGACATTGGGTATATTGGACCAGCATGCGATCAACGTAAGTTTCTCATATGTAAACCTTTTTATCTTCTTTATATTATACGTATAAGCTTTTTTATTATTGTTAATTAAGTATTTCTTTTGGTGTATGAAGGGCATGGGCATGTAATGTGTTATGAATACAAAGCATTCGTGTATAAAAAGATTAAATTCATAGTTTAATAGAAATATATCATGTATACCGTGTTGATGTATAAAGATATTAAAAGCGGTTCTTGAGGAAACATGCCGTGTGATAATGTTAAATAACTGCGTGAAATACATGAGTTTAGTATATTATGACAAACACCATTTTATTGGAAATAAAAGCCTGAGTATGTACATGAACAACCTAAATGGAAACTGGGTTTATAATAAAATATGAGATATGACTGTAGCATGATAAACGCCGGCGTTAAAGGATATACATGTATTAAAGTTTAGTGTATAAAAACAAACGCCGATTTCATGCCTATTCGGTTTATACACCCGCCATATCCATAAGTCAGTGGAAAAAGTCAGTGGCAATGATAGTCCGGTAGTGCAGTTTATAATCTCTCAAAAGCAAAGTACTATCAGCAACTCTCAAACAGTTTCCTTCTCTTATCTGCGGTGAAGCAGGGACTATTATCAGACTGCTCCGCTGACGATATTTCTTGACCTCTATTCAGATTCCGTCCATGTGAAAGTAAGATTTGTAGAAAAATAAAATACTCTGGTGAGAAAACGGTATAAATATATACCTGTGAACTTTTATTTGATTGTGTTTTTTTTTTCTTATCACAAAGAATGTAAGCAAGATATATACTGGGGAGATAACTGTGCCAACAAGTGCGACTGTGGAGGCGGACACTGTGATCATCGGACTGGAAAATGCACGTGCCCTGCGGGAAAAATAGGTCACCACTGTGAAAAAGGTAGGTTATTTAAGTATTCTGGAAATCACAAACAGTGAGTATGGTTTTCTTTATTTCAAAACTATTTGAAGCAAGAATCCTATCTTTTATTGTTGTTGAACGAAAGCGCCCCATTCCCATAGGCGCCCCGATAGCTCAGTCGGTAGCGAGGTTTACCTATAAACCGTAGACTGGCTACATACCTCTGCCGCGTAGGTTCAAACCCGGCCCTGGCAAGTATGAATGGTTGGCTGTTCCCATCGGGGTTGCGGTGGTTTCACAGGGTATTTCCCAGCCCCTATACAGCTGAGAACTACTTCTGGGTTTCTTCCACCACAGAACAGTCCTCTGATATAATGATCAGATATGATCGAATCAGAGTATGAAGAAAAACAAAACAAAGCACCTAGATATTAGAATGATGGAATGCTGGATAAAATACATGTATTTAGCTCTTAATAACCAATACTTATCATTTCCTTTTCAGTTAAGTTTACATACAAACCTGTAGATCAGATGTCATGTTACGTGGAGTTTCACGTGTGCAAGGCTTATATTTGCTGGTTCTTTGGGCTCACTGAGTTCTAAACTAGATCCGCTTAGAATCATTCTGAAAATAGAATTCTGTATAAGCCGGTGCTAGGGAGTGTGGTCACTATCGCACAATTCATAACAGCTCATTAACAGGCTCCAATCGAGTCTGCTATGTTCGTTTCTTTTTGTTTTCCTTTTTCATTAGGTATCTCAAATACAGAACTACTTTGTACAGTCAACTCTTAATATCTCAAAGTTGAAATTAATCCAAATTAATCCCAAACTACTGATATCTCAAAAATAATTTTCTGGTCCCAGAAAATTTACTTTGTGATATGAGTAATTTGAGATAACCGGAGGTAAAATTTAATAGCAAATAGGAAATGTCTACAAATTATATTCTTCTATATTGCGAGTTGACTACTAGTATATTGTGGACTATATTTACAATCAAACAGCGTTCTCTTCCAGGCTGCGACTCAAACCACTTTGGATTCCTTTGTGCACAGCTTTGTGGTTGCCAAAACAACGCAAAATGTGACACGATCACTGGGTTCTGTGCATGTCAGCCAGGCTGGTCGGGAGTATTCTGCACTGAACGTAAGTATTGAATTATAAGTAATTTTTGCAGCGTCACTCTTCCTGAGGAAACAACTGCCATTTCATGGAATTGTACTTATAACATTAAATAATGAATACACTGCTATGGAAAGGCTTCTTTGTAGATTTTTAGGTACGAAACTACTGCAAAACACTTACTTTGACCTACAAAGTATTTTTTAGGATTGGTTAGTAACTGCATCGACTCGGATTATTTCGTGAATAAGGAGCCACCTATCATATGTTATAAATATAACAAACCAATAAGAAACATTATATTTAACTTTAATACACTGGTCTCAGATCTTGATGTTCACACAAATACCCCCGATACATGAGATTGTATAGACTCCAAATTTATCTATCCTGCCGCTGGCCATGTCATTACAGGGAATCTTAATATTATTTCAGATTCAAGAATTCGTAACATTATTTCGAAGGGACCAAAATATAGATTTCCTAACCGTATTGATTTAAAAAAATATAGGGAAGATATAGCCTGTTCTTTAACTGATTTTGGTAATCGATGGTGCAAGCGGGAGCATGTTGAGCCTGATGCCTTAAAGGAATGGAAGGTGAACATTTTTAATGTAATGGATAAACGTATTAAATTCTATTCCCAAAACACAAATCTTTTGCCACCTAAACCTAAATTAACATTCCGTCACCTGAAGTTGGGTATCCAGCAGTTTCATAGTAAGTATGTTCTGGTTCCAGCAGACAAGGCTTTAAATAACGTTGTCGTTGTTTGACGGTTACAGAATATTAACCCATTAAAACAAGAACTTGGCGGCACTAGGGCCTATGAAGAGACTTCAGAAGACGAAAAGTCTGTTGTCTTTGGGTACTGTAATGATATAGCCCTCAAAATTTCTGTAAATGTAGAGGAACGGCACGACAGGCTTCCTACGATGTACTGGTTGCCTAAACTTCATAAACGACCATATAAAGTCAGGTTTATTGCTAATACTAGTGCTTGTACAACTACTGAGCTTTCCAAATTATTAACTTCTTGCCTTACCGCTATCAAAATTCATGTAATTAGGTACTGTGAAAAAGTTTACGAACGGTCAGGAAAAAAATTGTTTTGGTTAATTAAAAATTCTACCGAGGTTCTTGATAAACTGAATTCTAGAGGATATCGCGCGTCTAGTTTGTCTACATACGATTTTTCTACACTCTATACAACTTTGCCCCATAATTTAATATACATGTAAAGGAAACTAATAAATTTAATTGAGACTACTTTTCAGAGAGAGGGTGCTCTTATCTTGCTTGCAATGATAAACATGCTTTTTTTTACTTCCAACCAAAAAATGTTAAAAATTTGGTCTAGCCAAAATGCTTGTGATGCTTTAGTATATCTTATAGATAACATTTTCATCAGATTCGGTACTAAGTTACACAGACAAATTATAGGATTTTCGATGGGTACTAACTGCGCTCCTTTTGTAGCAGATTTGTTTCTATTTTGCTATGAAAGAGACTTTATGATGTCTCTTTCTGATGATACTCAAGCTCATATAATTGAAGCATTCTACTCAACGTCTAGATACTTGGACGACCTTTTAAATATTGACAATCCTTATTTCGAAGGAATGGTTAGTCAGATTTATCCTGCTGAATTGCAGTTAAATAAAGGAAATACTTCTGATACCGAGGCCCCATTTTTGGATTTACATTTATCAATTTTAGATGGATTTGTTTCATCAAAAATTTATGACAAACGAGATGATTTTGATTTCGACATTGTTAGTTTTCCGTTTTTGGATGGTGATGTTCCCCGCACCACTTCTAATGGTGTTTACATTTCTCAGCTTATTCGCTTCGCTAGGGTGTCTAGTCATCTGGCTGATTTCAATTCTCGTTATAAAAGTTTGACTGCTAAGCTTTTACAGCAGGGGTATCGGTATAATAAACTTCGGAAAGTTTTTCCTAAATTTTATCGTAGACACTTTGAATTGGTTTCTAAATATAATACAGGGTTAAGTTCACTTTTGCAACAAGGCCTATCGGAACCTGAATTTTATGGTGACTTAGTATATAAATTACGCAGAATCGTAGGGAAAACAGAATTTCCTGATCAATTTAAGAAAATTATCATACGATTTAAACGCATTGGCTATAACATAGATGTAATGCGACAGTCTGCATGCTAAGCGGTTAACCCAATCACGGTTGACAACTTTGCTGTCCTCTTTAATTGCACGCCGGTGGGTCGGGGTTCAGACTCTATGATAGCCCCTACATAAAGCTATATATTAGTTGGTTGGGCCGGATGTTTGTCTGTTTCTTGGCCCACCGGGGTCCAACTGGTGGTCTTCTTTTGCTCCAGTGCTCCAGTGGTGTTTCTGACGCCCCAGGGATCTCCAGGTGTCTCAACACGCTTTGGCTGTCGAGTTCTCATCCTTCTTAATTGTTGACCGTGATGACTTTCTGATGAGTTAGGGGACCTCCATACGAACCATACTACTAACTAATTGTGTGCACTGCGGCGGAGGGTGAGGGTGAAGGTTTGGGCCCAGTAAAACCGGTTTAAACCCCCAGTAGTTATTACTGACCATCCCAAGGCGGTACTTTCGTTGCGGTTGCATTTGTTTTATGTTCGGTGCTGTTTTATTTATTGTGTTCTTATTTTAACCCTTCTATAATAAAAATAGAAAATAGGTAAAGTAATTGTTAAATGTTTTTTGTATAATTTGCTTAGTTTCTTGTAACCCTTCTGTTGGTCTAAATCATTTAGCTCAATAAAGATTGCTGAGTTGCCACCTATTGGGGAAAGTGCTGCTGACTAGGCTAATCACTAGTTATTTATTGTTTGTTGGGATGTCTTTGCCAATCTTTACCTTTGATGTTTGGGATAGGGTTTGGGATCTGATTCAGTCAGTTCCTGAAGTGTAGTTACTCTTTAAATTTATGTTTGGTGGTTACTTAATTTTGCCGATATTGGCGGTTAAGGCTAAATGCGATAATATTTGATTTTCAATACATTTACTTGCTCACAGCATAAGAAAGATTCGGATAAAAAGGAGGAGTACCTGACGAGTATTTGAGATATTTCAAAAACCATTCGACTTAGCTAAAGACGCCACAATGTATGTTTTAATAGAAAGGTACGATTTCTTTTCACTAATTGGCATCAAAATTGCATCTAGAGCCATTGTATATTATGAACGCCGAAATAAATCTTAAAGCTTTTCCCAATTTTTCTTAATGCAAAATTTTGATACTGCCGATAATAAGTGTTTTACAGTAATTATAATATCAAGTAGGCTAACAGAAATTTTCAGTCTAAACTTTGTCCATGGATAAGCTCCACCTATTCATGTGTCTTTATCTATTTTTAACATAGCTTGTCCCGAAGGATACTACGGCGTCGACTGTGCTCAGCCCTGTCCCCTTTGTCTAAATGGAGGAATGTGCGATACATTTACCGGGATTTGTAAGTGTCCTACAAGCATCACAGGCCCTTTCTGCAATACGTCAACTCCTGGGGTTGCGGCAAGCATAACTGGTCAACAAACGCCTACAGGCAAGTATTGCTTTTGTTTTATACTTTTGACCGTTGAATACACATTTACATGTAAATACATTCATTCAAACCGTATTAAGTTAATAGTCGGCTAAAAGATGTCTTATAGTCAACTACACTATATCGGAATTATGACATGATAGCTAAAGAAGATGACAGGATGTACAATACGTATAAATATTGGAGAGTATAAAATCATATTTTCCTGATCTATTTTCAGCAGATCAGGCGGGAGTGGTCTTCACTGCAGGACAATTGGTTGGTCTTATTATCGGGTTTGTCATCCTTATCGTCCTAGCAGTAATTATTACAGTTATATTTACAAGAAAGAAATATGTTGGAAGATTCGGAAGTCAGTCGGGAGCTAAGAAGTTTCAGGAGGAGGTATTGTGATAATTTTTATCATACTAGTTAAGAGCAGTATTCCATATATGAAAATTTAGGCATGATCATTCTTTTATTGTAATAAGTGCGTGTTATGGTGCGATTCGAATGAAAAGTGACTGCATCTTCATTGCGAGTTATGTTGTAACATAAGGTGCTACAACACGCGTTTAAGCAATACTGCTGCATTCGTGTTCCTGTATTATTGAATTAATTAAACTCATTGGGGAAAAGATAAGATGTGGTTATTCCTGTATTATTGAATTTATTAAACTCGTTGGGGAAAACCGATAAGATGCTCGGCATAGCCTCGTATCTTATCTTTTCCCCAACTCGTTTAATCAATTCAATAATACATGAACACTCATGTAAGATCCTCTATCTAATTAAACATTATTTGGTGCCAGCATAGCAACTATGACTCACGAAATAGTCAGAAACGTTGTTAGAAAATGAGCCGCGACACGAGAAAACCAACAAAGTGCTTGTGCACCCAGCTCAGCCTCAGATCAGCCTGGGCATCCGACCAGTCTGATCAGATTCTTCGCTGTCCACATGGAGGTAGCTTAGACCCTTAGCTACCCTCTAAGCGCTTCGCAAAGATTCTGAGCGGACTAGGCGGATGCCCAGGCTGCTCTGAGTCAGCACTAGGCGCGCCGGACCGCGTAAAGCAATCAGTAGGGCACCTGTCTCGTAAGTCAGAGGTCCTGGGTTCGAAACCCGGTCAGGCCATATACTTTCGTTTCTTCTTCCGCTGATTCAAGAAGGGCAGTTGTCAGTTACTGGCGAAAGTGTGTGCACTTAGTACTGGTTAACCGCTTAGGAGGTCTAAGCCTGCCCAGGAATAGTGTGGTTAGGTTAACTGACCGTCTCGACATGACCTTTGCTGTTTATCGTGGACGTTAAGCATCAAATCAATCAATCAGCGCTAGGCGCACAACAACTTGGTTTTCTCGTGTCGCGGCTCAATTTAATGTATCTGTAATGTCTGTTGTGGAGTTAAGACAATGACTAAACTATATTACGTTTTCATACTTTTAATGATGCTTACTAAAGCATATCCAGATACTAACTGAACATTATATGCAGCGTGTGTCTAGAGAAAGTAGTTCCTATGCCTATTTGGCAATAAAGGTAGAGCTAAGTAAAATGATGTTAATACATTATCGAATGTTGCTGGACATTTCTTTTGAAAGAACTGTATATTCAGGGACATACATTTCGCGAAAACCTTATTAATGCAAAGAAAATTTATATAGCGTAAACCTCGAACATTTGTTCAACTCAAGTTTGCCGCAAAATCATAATTTAATCTTGTTCCCAATGTTAATTGCAGGTAGAAATCAAAGAAACCCAAATACCCAGACCAGCTGATGTAGCGGCTACTTCTACAGGGTATATTAATCCACTAAACAGAAATCATGAGTTTGATGAAAATTTTTCAGACAGTAGAAGTGAAGTATCAGAGTCTACCAGTGGTGTTGCTTCTAATGTTGTAGAATCGGACGATGAGGATAAAAATAATTATTTCAAAGACAGTGCTGCATAACATATATTTTATTATATAGCTAATTCCAAATCCTAGCTGCAAGTGTAATATCGGCCTAACCATTTTCAGGTCTGTTTATACGACAATGTTATAAACCCTTTTGCACACTGGTAAAACCAGATCAGACTGCATTTTCAAAATGCTTGTTCGGGCATTATATCGGAGTAGTTTGGGAAATACGAATTCTGGGACAACTGGTCGTAAGATACTTGGGAACTGCAAAAGCCGAGGCCGCGAAACACTGGGCAAACAACGTTGATTCACCATTAAGCACACAGCGAAGACTCTGATCAGACTGGGCGAATGCCCAGACTGAATTTATTCTTCGCTGGGCGCACATGTCATTTTGTTGGTTTTGTCGTATCGCGGCTCAAATATAACAGCAGATGCTAAACGCTTTGCTGGAGGATTGATCGAATTCATGGCCCAGAAGTATACAATAAATTCTTGGAAAGAAAAATATTTTATTATAAAACATATTATTTGCTGAAATTGAAATGTTTGAATTTGTAAAACACTGAAAGGAAACAAGCGTAGGAATCGATTCTTTTCCTGTCAAATATCTGTTGGGTATAAAAATTTCTTTGGGTAAATAATTGATAATTATATGATTTAATAGCACTAAATTAAGTTCTACAGAAAAAAACCTCATAATCGAACAAATAAGACATGTTTTACATGCACCTGTACCTTTATTTAGAATATCATGACATTAGATGTTGGACATTAAATTTTTTATATTTAGATTCTTGATGTATTTACTGAAAAGCCCTATAGGAAACCAATTGGAACGTAATGTAGTTTACATTCCAATAATTACATTAAGCCACGTGACGTCACATGACTTTAAATGATGTCATAATAACCCATGGCTCTCTACAATCTGATTAGACGTCGGCGACGTCATGACGTCATTTACGTTGTTCCGTTGTAAGCGGATAAACTGCGTGTAAGTAGTTTTCTGGTTCAATTTTAGCGCTCATATATAAGACTTTTTGTCAAGGTTTTGATTGATTCGAATGAAACTATAAGCAATGAACTTAATTTTTCTGATGTTCATCGAAGTGTAAACAATATTGGGTCTCATGTTTACATGATTCAGCGTTCATACACTTTGCACGCGACACAATGTAGTTTACACTTCGATAAACCTCAGAAAAAGGAAATTCATTCCTTTAATAAAACAACACATTTCAAAGTGCTTAATGAGCATTTTTTTTGCGAAATTATCTTGCAAAAACTTCAGACAAGATCGTGGAGCTAACGTCTGACAAACTGCTTAGTGTATAGACTTTCGAAACGGCGATGTGTGTGTGTGTGTGTGTGTGTGTGTGTGTGTGTGTGTGTTTTATAATTGAGCCACATAGTGTGATTTCCAACAAATTGGCACTGGTGACAAGCTAAGGCTCTAATCAGACTGCACATAGGCGAGTCACATCAGAGCCTTGGGTTGTCACATCAGCCATCTATTAAAGTGATCCAAGCCATGGAGCCAACTGTGAGGTCTCTTGTTACATGTACCCTGTATAAAGGAGAAGGATGATCTGAATGCCATATGACAAAATTGCCACATTTTTGGAAGTCACATGACGCGGCTTAATTATATGATTTGCCTCGCATAAAAAGGTACACTAAGACGACTCAGATCAGCTTGCACATCCGGGCAGACTTATTATTATGACTTACTATATCAACTGGAAATCATAGCGAATCGGAAAGTGAAAAGAAAAGACTCTGGTCAGCAGTAAGGTCCCTTTTCTCTCGCGATTCATATGTACTCTGTATCACATTGTAGTCTGCCCCATGACGCTTCTAAATTCGATCTTGTACTGCTTTTTGTTTCTGCCAGTGGATGTGTATCTTAGAATCTAGTGACATCTTACCATAGGTTGATTTTATCCCGACGAGGCTCAGTTTCTTGTCATTGAAATGTAACATATGTACAGTCAAGGGCCAAGAGTAATTTCACAAAAATGATTTTCCCATAAACTTTATTGTATTTTGATGTTTACTAGAAATTGTTTTTTTGGCACTTCTGTTCCACGGATTACAATAATGTTAGACCTGGTAGAAAGCTAGATGAATAATGCAAGCAATGTAATTGTTTCATTTCATTTCTTCATCTCATATGTGAATAGCACAACTTTTAAATATAACGTTAGAGTTTTTGGCAAAATATTTCTTGACGTCATCATTAATATCAATTTAAACTTGTCTTTTTCAAAATTCATTATTTGTTTAGGGCCAAGCCTTACTGTCACGTATTGAGGGCTAGGTTGAAGTACGTTTCCCGCCCTACGTTTGGCAAAAAATGAACCCCGTTGTTAGGTGTTACTACGTTTCTAGCCTGTTTCCAGTACGTTTAACTACGATTTACTTCGATTTATTTTCTGATTATCACACGGCTTAGTGCCATGTTTTTAGAAGGGATGAAAATAGTTAACTTACCTACTACGATTTCGTACGTTTTACTTGGGACTACTAGGTCATGTCCGGGATAACTACCTAGTCAAAGTGACGTTTGAGTACCTATCGCAAAACATACCAAATCGAAATAAAACGCAGAATAAAACGTCACAAAACGTGCTAAGACGTGGGAAAGCGTATATAACCCGTTGTAGTCCGTACAGGACCTTCATGCATGACTACGTATCTTAAACGTTTTATCTACGTTCTAGTACGTTTACACTGACGTAACGTCAGATTTTGGTGACAATTAGCGTAACGTCCGAAAATGTCAGATTTGAGCTCTGTTGCCAGTTCACTGCAACGGCCACAGCTCATTTTTTGAAATATTTTCCTAAATTAATATAGTCAAACCTGCTTATGTGGTCACCTCCATTGAGGTGCTACCTGCCTTTAGTAGCCACTTTTCAGGATCCCTAGAACCAGAATACAATGCAAATGAACCGGTATTAAGGGGTCACCTGTCTTAAGCAGCCATTTTTTGTGTCCCTTGGGTTACCCCTTAGAACAGGCTTGCCTCTACTTATTAAGTGTGAATTTAATTGCAAACTGCAACTGCTAGCATAAAATATTCGGAAGATATCAATTTTCGGGACATCTTACGATTCTTTTCTTGATTTCAGTAGAACGTAATCAACGTAAAAATACAGTTGCGGACAAAACCGCTAGATTTGCTTATTTGTATTTTACATCGGCTCTCTGAAATAAATTCCAAAAGCATTCATAGGAAAGAACTATTCGGAATAGGTATTTCATGCACGCCTAATTTATATTTACTTTATATTCAAGTTTGATATGATTTTTATGCTCAGAAAATACCACCCTGTATGCAAAATAAAGAAATCTGGCGTTGCGGACAAAATTGCTAGATTTGGGAAATTTGGTATTTCTTTAAATCGGATTACACACGTCGAAGTCTGATTGCACAATTCAAAAATGCAGAATAGATATTGTATGCCAGTAAATTTTCTACTCACTTCTGCTTCGCATTGTTCTTTAATGATCCCCTGATATTTCGTAGGGTACCGCTTTTTAGTTCAAAAATCTGAAGTTTACCCTTTTCTCGAATCGCTAAATCTTAAGTTTTCTTCCAAACGGAAAGGCTTAACTTGTTGGCGTTCCAATGTGAGTTTACGTTACGCCACTCGCATCGATGGTGAAAATTTTGGCTGTTTCTGAGCTCTGGTGTCCAATTTAAGCTAAAATAACTAGGTTGCACTGCGAGCGCGTTGCAACGTCTTACCGTGTAAAACCTGACGTTGTTTGGCGTTCAAAACGGCGTATCTATTTTTATGTCTCATAAATGAAAATTTTTCTTTTTATCATCCAAATGTTCAATAAATAACCTTTTAAATAGTATAAAATTTATTACGTTTGCTCGTCCGTTAGAAATTACTCTAGGAGCCAAGTCAGCTTAAAATT